>CAWUFW010005684.1:0-1288002 GCA_963921515.1 Calotriton arnoldi | reverse complement strand
AATACTTCAACTGGTATATTTATTAGCCACAGCTCCAGCAGTGTCCAAGTAACTGACTAACATGGAATCACACAACCCAGAATCCACGATGGGCATTCTACATTCCAGTGATGTCATGCTGGAGTGTGATTAACATGAGATCACCACAATATCTCCCTTCTATACAATAATGCAATACAAAGAATTATCAATCCATAAACACAGTATTAGATATATACAACCGGTTTGAATTTAGTTCATTCACGAAATCTCAAAGGTTTAACAATGTTCCGTCTATCACTCCTTCGTTCAGACAGAAAATGAACCGATGGTCTGGGTTCATAAACATCAGTGTCAGAAGAAGAGGGGAGAAGGAACAACACGAGCACGCAAAAACGAATTGGATGGAGAAGCAAGATCATGGGAAGGAACATCATGACAATGCACCTTCACCACTCTTCCCTTATTCCACCACTCATTTCTGCTGGTTCTCACTGCATTCCTGGTCACAACTTCAATTCTGACAGGTGGTTTAAACTTAGACATCCCCTTAAGTACATGGTTGGGGTCTTTCACCCGAACCCAATCTCCTACGCGCAAATCTCTCTCAAGAGACTTCACTCTGTGCAAAGTGTCATAGTGGTCTTTCATTTTAACCTGAAATTTTTCCACATTGGGTCTCACAACTTTGTCCACATTTAACATATGTACATTTTTGTTCTGACACTCTCGTAACCAAGCAGGGCACAACCTAGACGCAGGCGGACGCCCTCTTAGAATTTCAAATGGCGAAAGGCCAGAAACAGCATTAGGACATGACCTATGAGACCACAGCATTTCTTCAACAGCTTTGGGCACATCAATCTTGTTTTGAATTGCCCACTGTATACACTCTGACAGTGTGCGGTTCATTTTTTCTACTAGACCGTTTGCTTGAGGATGATATAAAGCGATACATTTATGTGTTATGGCATTAGAGTCAAGAAAGCTTTTCATTTCTTTCGAAATAAATTGCACACCGTTGTCTGATACAATTTCTTTTGGAAAACCTTAGCTCAAAAATAAATTTTTCAAAAACTTTATGACACTAGTAGTGTTTGCCTCTTCAACGAATCTCACCTCCCACCATTTACTATAGTAGTCGACGACCACAATGGCGAATCTCAACTTACGAGGAAGGACACCAAAAGGACCAATAAAGTCTATGGCAAGTTTGGACCATACAGATTCTGGTAATTTCACAGGTTGAAGAGGAACAGCCTCCGTTTTGAGACTCTTATCACTAGTGGCACAAATAACACATGCACGAACACTAGCAATAATGGCAGAATCCATTCCAGGCCACCAATAGCTGTCTCTGATTTTTCTTTTTGTTATGGTTAGGCCTAGGTGTCCTTCATGACCGTACAGAATGATTCTATCTCTCAAAGAAACTGGTGGAATAAATTTCTCTCCCCGTACTAACATACCATTTTCTTCTATTGACAATTCATCGGAAACTTTAAAATAAGGTTGTAAATCCTGGGGTAAAACTTTTTCTTTTGGCCACCCATTCATTACAAACTCTCTTACACTTTTCAAAACGACATCCCTTGAAGATTCCAAGGTCCACTCTTGTTCAGTGAAAGTAGTGTCGTGGCAAACATCAATACTAGCGATCAAACATTCTTCGTCATTTTCATCATTATTTTCTGGATACTCAGTAAAGCTTAATGGTGAGCGAGATAAGTAATCCGCCCTTACATTCTTACCACCCGGGATGTATTCCACATCGAAATTATATTGTAGAAGCTTTGAACTTAACCTTGCTATTCTTGGAGTGTGATCTTTAATGGTACACCCACTCAAAATGCTGACTAACGGTTTGTGGTCAGTTTTTAGAACAAATTTCCTTCCCCAAACAAAACATTTGAACCTTTCCACAGCCCAACAACAAGCCAAAAGTTATTTTTCTATAACAGAGAATACTTTTTCATTTGTCCTCAATGATCTGGAAACAAAACCGATGGTCACTTCTATTTTCCCTTTCATCTGTGCGATAGTGGCACCCAAACCATCGTTGCTTGCATCTACAGTGATAATACATTGTTTTATAGGATCAAAGGGGGCTAGGACACCCGCTGAAACAATTTCTTTTTTAAGACTCTCAAATTCTTCTTGACATTTTTTCTCCCATGCAAAACTTTTCTCTTTTTTTAACAACTCTCTTAACCCCACAGTTTTGGCTGAGAAATTTTGAATGAATTTGGAGTAAAATTCACATACTCCCAAGAATGAGGCCACATTTTCTTTACTCTTGGGGGTCGGAGATTTCACAATAGCATCGACTAATCCAGGTCTTGGTTCAACTCCCTTCTCAGAAATTACATGTCCTAAATACTCAATAGTATTTTTTGCAAACTCACACTTCCCACGATTAGCCACAATTCCATACCTTTGTAATCTCTCCAAAACTATACGCATTGGTTTATCATGGATTGACATATTTTCACCCGCTATTAAAATATCATCTTGGAATGTTACCACACCTTCAATACCTTCTAGTACATTCTCTAACACACGTTGAAATACAGCAGCTGCCGACGCAAGACCGAAAGGCATCCTTTTGAACTGATAGGAGCCCATGGGAGAAACAAAAGCCGTTAAATGTCGTGACGACTCCTCCAGTACAACCTGATGATATGCAGATGCTAAGTCTATTTTTGAAAAAAACTTAGCACCCGAGAATGTACTTATGATATCATCTATCCTGGGTAAGGGGTGGGAATCAATCCAGATAACTTTGTTTAGACTTCTCAAGTCCACACAGACTCTCAGTTGGCCGTTCTTCTTCCTTGCGATAACCAACGGAGTTAACCATAAAGATGATTCTATTGGTTCTATCACACCCTCATCACACATTTTTTTAAGAATCTTCTCTAAGTCTTCACGCACACTGAAAGGTACATTCCTCAACTTATGTTTCACAGGAGTGACATCGTCTCTTACTTTAATTTTGTGCTTGAAAAATTTGATTTTCCCCAGTTTGTCTTCAAAAACTGCTGGAAAACTCTCAATCCATTTGCTACTGCTTTCTACCTTTTCAGATGTCTCTTTGTTTCCTTCACACTCAGTTACTAAAGATACTTGCATGTCTCTACCAGGTCTGAGGGTCATCCCAAAAAGACCTTGGTGATACCACCCAAGTATGTTTAGACCTTTTTTGGCAACATACACTTTCCAAAAAATGCTGCGATCTTTAAACTTGAGTTGGCATTCAAAATATCCAGACAATTCTATTTTCCTTCCATCGTACGTTACAGGATTCCTGTCTGGAGGCAATAACTCTCGTGTTCCCCAGACTTCAGCAAACAATTCATCGGTCACCATTGTCATTCTTGCTCCAGAATCAATAAGGAGCCTCAAGTTTTTCACATCTACCTCAATGTCTTCATATGGATCTACACAGTTAGATTCATCATCTTGTACAACTACAATCATATCTCTCACTCCCCTTGCACAGATCTCCTCTTCATCTGAACTGTAACATAGATCTCCATCTGGAACCGAATTTATCTTGTCTTTAGGTGACTGACAAACTTTTGCAAAGTGTCCAATCTTATTACACAATTTACATTTCACATTTTTAGCAGGGCACGGACGTCCATTGGGTCCATGATAGGAATACCCACACCTAAAACAAATATTTTTCTGTGTGAAAAACCCACTTTTGTACTCTTTCTTTTTAGGATTTTGTTTATAACTATTGTGTTGTCTAGTGCTCGTTTTTTCATTCACAACTGATACACCACTAGTGTCCTTGCGAGTGAGCTCTTTTAATGCTTTGCGTGACACTTCAATCCCTTTTACTATGTCAATTGTTTCTATTAAATTTGGATTCCTCATGGTGAGGAGTTTTTCTCGTACTTTCTTATCCCAACAACGTACTACTATCTGATCGCGTATGAGTTGATCTGTGAAGTTTTCAAATTCACATTCTGCCGCTAACATTCGTAACACAGCAACGTAAGTATCTATGGACTCATCTTGTAATTGTTCTCTAGTAAAAAACTTATGTCTGTTAACTATCAAACTTGGTTGAACATCAAACTGTTTCTCTAATTTTTTTACAGCTATTTCATATTCATCTAAATCTTCCTGATCATGTGGGATAATATAAGGTGGTAGATGCTCATAGATGGATTGACCTTCAAAGCCTAGATTGTGCTCTAATAAAAACCTTTTGCGTTCAGGGCGATACCTGTTTCCTCCAATTGCTCCTAAATACTTTGTGAAAGCTCTGTACCAATTTCTCCAAGCCACTGGAGGGTCTCCAGGAGTTTGTAGAAATGGGGGAGGAGCATTAACATTCTGCATAGTGGCCATGTCTCCTCTTAAACTAATGCATATTAAGTTTAAATTGCAAATGCAAAGTATTCAAAATCAATCACTAGTTGAAAAGTCAATTATTTTTCCAAATATTGCGTCTCTTCACGTGTGCACATCACGGATGTGCGTTGTAGATAAGTAGTTTCTCCTTATACATCAGCTCCCACTGTTTGTCCAGTTACCTTGGTTTGCGTGTGCACATCACGGTTGTGCAGAGTAAGTATTTCTCCTTCCAAAATATTTTCCTCTCTTTATACTTAATATTTGTCCTTGTTTTGCTTCTTTTAGTACCTAGTATTTTCCCTTTTTTTTTTTAAATAGAATGTATGTTCAGACTGTGTGGAAAAGTATTTTCCCTCTGTTAGAAACTGTAAAAAAAAAAAAATCAACTTCCTGGTATTGCTAAAGTCAGCTCTCTAGTTGTTCTACCCATGAAGCCATTTCCTGTAGTCCTACTTCTAATCGTTTCCCACTCCTTTTCACTCTTACTCCAGGACTGAGGACGATGTAGTGGGGTTCTGATCATTTCCAACTCCTTTACACTCTTACTCCAGGACTGAGGACGGTGTAGTGAGGTATTCAACTGCACGTAAGTTCTGGCTTCACGCTGTGTTTTTTTTTTTTAGTTTAAACTTGCGCAACCGGCAGTGACAGTAATGCGTGTTTGGTACTACACACCACGCGCACACAACAGCGCTTCCGGCTCTTGTGGGTGTGACAGTAGTGCGAGTCTGGCACTAGACACCACGCGCACACAACAGTCTTGGATAGAAGAGCCACTGCCTCGCGCTAGGTTGACGTGTGAGTGTTTCAATTGTCAATCGAGTTGACACTGTGTACAGCCTCGCGCTTTTCCTCACGCGCACAGTATGCCTTGTTTAAAAATGTCAACAGCTCGATGAATCTTTTAACTGAGAATGTCTTCGTTGTTTCCAAAAGTCTACCGAAAATTGACCGCAGAGTGTCTCCTCACACTACGCTTCCTTTTTTTTTTTTCTTTTTTTTTTTTTCTTGTCAATGTCACTTTTCTCCTCGCGTTTCACCCCGCATACTTTCAATCGTTTCCTTTGTATATTATTGCTTCTTATGCGCGCACACCATGTACAAATCTTTTTTTGATCTATTTACTGCTTAGCGCCATGTATCCGACGATACTTTTAAACTGGGGGCCTTTCTACAAACGCGCTAAAGTTTTGGTTTACTGCTCCTGACCCTGTAGTCACTTGGAAACGCAGCTCGAACCAAGCATAATGGTTATGTTTCTCTCTTTGAACACTGCGTGCTTCCTTACACTTTCTTTTTTTTTATAAACTGCCAGTCCAGCGCAAACTCAGAGCATTCAACCACAATATGCAGGCATCATACTTTCCTTATGATGTTTTCCTCATAGCGATGTGCTCTTCTCACTTCTCTTCTTTGGAATGTCTTTCTTGATGCGTGGGTCCTTTGCTGTGGCTAAATCGTCGCCAAATTGTAGTGAAGTATCATGTAATGAAGGTCAGCAGACGGAAATACTTCAACTGGTATATTTATTAGCCACAGCTCCAGCAGTGTCCAAGTAACTGACTAACATGGAATCACACAACCCAGAATCCACGATGGGCATTCTACATTCCAGTGATGTCATGCTGGAGTGTGATTAACATGAGATCACCACAGATTCCTGAGAGCTGGTCAGAGGCCCAGCCCCCTTTCTCCACCACTCTGCAAACGCAACTACTAGTAAAAAAAAACTAGAAATTCACTGAAAAAGACAAAGGTTACAGGGACATTATAGTTAAAAATTAGCATTTAAAAAACCTTAGAAATTCACTGAAAAAAACAAAGGTTACAGGGATGTCATAGTTATGAATGAGCATGTAAAAAAGCTAAAAATTCACTGAAAAAAACGAAGTTTACAGCGGTGTTATAGTTAGGAAATGGAAAAAAAAAACCTTAGAAATTCACTGAAAACACCAAAGGTTGCATAGACGTTATAGTTAGGTCACTCATACAAAACCAGAGAAATTCAGCCGTTATAGTTAGTGAGCTAACTATAGCTTGCGCCTCCGCAATGCACTGCTTATTAGGTATTACATCACTCATGACATGGTCAGTGACATCACTCATGACATTGCTGATGACATCACTGATGACATCATCCACAGAATCTCTGACGCACCCACTCAATCCCCCATATAACCTTTCATACACCCACTCCAACAACCACACTACCATTCTCAAACCCATTCACACACACATACTGTAGGAAGCTGGTTCTGTATATACTATACCAAAGTAAGGTATAGTGTGCACAGAGCCCAGTGGATCCCCAAAGGCTTCCAGAGGTAAAAGTAGACATCACCTTACTCTCTATTTGTGGTAGTGTGGGCGAACAGTAAGGCTTTATCAGAGGGTAGTGTTAAGCACTTATTGTACAATCAGGCAAGAAATGATGTCACACACTCAAAGTCTGAACTCAGACCAATTGTTTGTAAAAACAAAAAAAATCTTTAGTTGTATTTTATTTTTAGAACCAAGCTGGACTTGGTACAGGTAAGTAAATTTGTACTTTTCAAAACAGGTTGATAAGAATATGCAAGCTGAATGAAACTGACTTTGTTACAGGTTTGTAAAACATTTAAAGATAGTTGATATTCCTTTTTAATTACTTTGTGATTACTTTTTGATTACTCTTTAGATTACTTTCTCTACTCAGTGTGATATGCCTAGATATCACACTGGGACATTTCCCAGACAAAAGTAAGTAAAACACTTTTGCATTAAAGCACAGTTGCTTGGGTTTTCATACAAACACAACTCCACACTTAGAACTTTTTCAGAGGAAAAACAGTCAATGCAATCCTATGGAAGAAAATGTGGTTATTGGTTTGCAAGTAAGCAATCGGTTTTGAGAGCTACGTTTCTGGGGTTAGAACAAGGGTTCCCCTAGGGTCCAGGATGCTCTCAAAGAGCACCCTCAGCAGCCCTAGGGCGGCCCTAGGGTGGCCGGGTGCAGAGTCCTGAGGCCCAATGTTAGCCTATGGGCTAGGGGGCCGTCGGTTGGTGGCTGCTCTCGAGCAAGCCACTGGGTTGTGGGAGTAAAGGCTATACAACTGTCTTCACATTTAGCATTATCAGAGTTGGATACATATCACAGGTACCATGATATTCACAAATGCATAGATGGCTACATGCACACCAAGTAGAATCTAGGGCTTTACACAGACTACACATTCCAATGGTGGTGTTACATTCACAATGTATGGTGCTCAACAATACCTAACATGAGTGTCCTATGTAGGGACTAAGAAATGATGCAACACCTAATAGACCTCACTCTGGAACTTAGGGGCACACTGTTGCCTGTGGAAATGGCAAAGAGGGAGTTACACAGAGTAACATATGTATGTCACATAGTTTACCTGTTCTGCTGGTGAGCCATAGAGCTGACCATACAGAGGAAGGACCTCTTCTACCAGTTTCTCCAGCTCCTCTGGAGAGAAGGAAGGGGGCCTTTCACCTGCTTGGCCTGGCATGATTGCTCCCAGAGGTGGCAAACAGCAGCTAAAGTGGAGGAGGTATTGATACCAGCAGCGTCAGGAGGCAAGTGAGTTATTTTTAAAACCGTGGCTTACATGTACACCACACACGCCGTAATCAGCGGAGATGGACACAGCCATTGGCCCTTTACCGTCGCAATCACCAACGTTAGCCTATGTCTGTGTCATCATGGATTAAAACGCCCACCGCACGGTCGACTTTCGCCGCCGGTGGCAGGTTCAGTATGTCCAATATGTAAGGTCAGGCATCTGCCATTTTAGTGGTTGAAAGTACAGTATTGGTGACTGTTAAGAGTGTCACCACCACTCCAAATGAGGTGTTACATGTGTACATATGTACCACTCCATCGCCATGTAATTTCCATGACATAGACATCTGTGTAGTGTGTTACAGTGCATAAATGCTATATTTTCACAGTGCAGTGTACACCACAGTTGACGGTATTTTGACTGTAAATAGCAAGAATGACAATATGAAGGTGCTCATAGTACATTTTTGGATGTATATTATGCACATTTATGTGACAGACACATGTGAAGACCACAATGGAGCTAATTGGTAGATGTTGGACAGTAGACAATTATGTGAATGATGTGTAATGCTTTCTGAACCAGTTATGTTTTCTCACATGACTTTTGGCTTACTCTTCATATATGTTACTTATGACCGATGTTCTACATTGTTTTAAGTCCACACATAGGTACCCTGGGAGAGGGAGGAGATGACAGCCTCCAGTGTACCGCCCATTTCCAGACCTTCAGACCATGGAAGAAATGCGTGTCATCAAGACGTTTTGTTTGAATAGGCAAAACATACAGGATTTATGTCACCAATTGGAATCTGATCTCCTTTCTCAAAACACTAATCCCACATGTATCCTACCAATTGTGAAAGTTATGGCAGCATTGCATTTCCTGGCCACAGGCCCCTTTCAATACACTGTGCCTATATATGGTGGTATGTCACAACCAATGTTCAGTGGTGTACTACAAGACGTGCTTTCAGGAATGATGAGACCTGTTAACATATACATCCAGTTCCCCAGATGTGAGAATTTAGCCACTGTGAAGATTGACTTCTCTGGATTTGGTTGCCTCCCATATGTGGTTGGGGCCATTGATGGCACCCATATTGCCTTAGTACCACCGCAAGCCAGGGATCAAGTTTGATGTAACAGGAAGCACTTCCATTCTATCAACGTGCAAGTTGTCTGCTTACCAGATTTGTATATCTCAAACGTCTGCGCCCGGTCCCCAGGATCAGCCCATGACTCCTTCATACTGTGGAACAGCACCATACTCCAGCCGATGTCACAACTACTACCGGAGAGGGCATGGCTTGTTGGTAAATATGGTCTGTCCTAACCTTGTGTGGGTAATGTCAGGTAGTATAATCAGAATGTGTGTAACTTATTGTTGCACTTATGTCTGTCTTCCATCTAGATGACTCAGTGTATCCCAACCATCCATGGTTGTTGGCACTACTGAGGAATCCAACAACGCCAGGGGAGGCCCGACTCAGTGAGACCCATGGAAATACAAAGCAGCCAGTTGAGCGGGCTTTTGGGCTCCTGAAGGCCAGATTTAGATGTCTGGACAAGACTGGGGGAGCACTCCTCTACTCACCCGGGAAGGTGTGACAAATCACTGTGGCCTGCTGGGTGGGTATCCTAAATGCCAAATGATGATGATAGTGGTGAAGAGGCAGGAGCAGACTTGCATCAAGATCTTATCGACAACTTCTTCTCATGAGTGTAAGCGTCTTGTGAAATGTCATGACTCTGTTACAGCAAATCTTGATGTGATGATGTGAGGAGTATGTTGAGGTAAATTATTAGGAAGGTCAAGCTCTGGAAAATCCAGGTAAAAGGTTTTTGTTGAGAAGGTTTTAACACATGGGCATTTTGTTTGCGTTGCTTTGTTTAGCTTTGATTTTTGTAATGGACTGTGTTCTCCAGAAGTTGACTATGTGAATTGTCTTATATGTATGGTATGATAGCTCATCTGTTGGTTTTGGTCTGTTTAGGTACCTTCACCATGGCATCTTCATTTGGACATTTCAGAGTTGTGACATTTGCAGGTATATGATGCTGTTTGGAAGTACGAAGGGGACATGGGTTGTTCCTGTAGAATGACTGTCACAAACCTAGGGTATACAAATCCTGTACCAAGACAGCTTGCACAGCGATAGGATGAAAGTTGTGAGGAATCCATTCGACTAGTTCTTTGTTGTGTGGTGGTCCTAATGCAATATGTGTGCCATCATGTGCTTAAAAAAAAAATTGTGGGCCCAAATCATGCTATTCTCCCTTCACATTGGCTAAATCCTCATTGTGTGTAAAGTGTATGTAGCTGTTGGTGTGTCTCTTCATTGTAGGGCAAAGTGCTTGTAGCCCACCACTGACATTTGGATGTGACATTCCACCAGATGCGGCAACACTGGATTGGAATGATCCTGTGATCAGGCAATGTAGTACTGCCATGTGTCTGTCTAATGGTGTTGGCGTGTATTTCCCACTAATCCGTAGGACCTGCACATTTGTTTGGATAACATAAACTTTGGGTGAGGTGCCTAGACTGATTCCGGGCACCCCCACAGGATATGTTGGCCTTGAGACCAGCTAGCTCACACTTCCACCGTAAGCCCCCCTAACCTTACCAGGGAGTGAATGGTTTCTAGCAATCACTTAACATGACAACTGTGACCCCTCAGGGATCGTGGAAACAGATCATAACCTTTCACTCAGTCACTCATACTTATTTGTACTCAGAGAAATAAACAGAATACATAGTGGGGCATTTTCAATATATTTATTGAATCAACGTTATCCTTGTATAGAGTACATGTGCTGCGATAATCAGTAGACAGAAGCAGATGAAAATGATTACAAGCACCAAAAGAGTAAATAGTAGGTACAGCTCTACCATGGTGCTAAAACAGTGTATATATGCAGGCATATAAACAAGGCAGTAATCAGGCATACTCCTACTATACAAAACCCTACTCTATGTGTACCTAGAGTGTGTGTAGGTGTAGAGCCAAGAATCTCCCCTAGGGATGATCCAACCCCATTACCTGGCGGGAGAGAATGAAGGACCCTGACTTGGTCACGAACTGGACACCCCTCAAGAAAAGTCAGATCGCTGCGTGCAGAAGTCTCAACATGCAGGGACCCTCGGTGTCAGCTGAAGTGCCTCCTCTGCTAATCTATGGGGATGGTCATTATTTAGAAATAGAAAGCAGCCTTGCGATGTACGTTGTAGGTTAGCGATGTGATGGATATGTAGCTAGCTCTGTCGCCCGTGGATGAAGATAGAACAACATTTGTACATAGTGTGTAAAGAGGCCTTGTACATGATGTTCGAGGCATCGTAATAATGTTGTGCAAAGCTAGATGTGTAAAGAAAGTGGTTTCAGAGAAACAAATCCAACATTGTCGTGCATGAAAATATGTGCAAAAGTTCACAGCAGAAATGTTATTATGAAAATGTGGACAATGTAAGAAATGAGCAGCTTCGTTACATGGGCCGAATCCGGGAACATGACAGTGTTATTGATGGGGGATTCCATTTGTGAGGTAGGTGATATGGCTCCAGCTGATGACACTGACCTTTTTTATTTTGCCTATTCAATGCAAAACTGTCTGCTGTATCTCCTCCTTCCATGTTGCCAGGGTCTGCAACTGATAATGTAGTCACTGGCACAGAATATTTGAGCCATATGTGATTTGCCATGTTTCTAACATAATGCCAGCCTATTGTTAGAACAATGGAATAAAGATGGTAAATGAGAATACACTTGTATGTATGTGTTGGTGAGACATGGTTGTGATCCTGAGCTAAACATTGTGTACATGCAAAATATCCATGCTTACACAAGCTGATATTTTTGACACTGTAAAGTTCAAATGGGAGTACATATATACTTTGCTAGATATGAGATATACTACAGCAGGCAATGAGTTTGTGACTAGTGAATTTATTGCAGCGAACTACGAGAAAATAAACATTGTGCAGTTAGTACCTGGCCTATCATGCCTTGGGAGTCCTGATAGGCTCCCAAGACTTGGTTGATGGTGGCCTGGGTATGAGCGACCCTAGTGGCCTCACTCAGCTGGCCCACAGGACTCCTCCCATGACCCCTACCCCTACGAGCCTGTGCCCTTGGCCCAGGGTGCCCTCTTCCACTGGGTCCTTGCTCCTGTCTAGCTGGGCTCGTAATTGTTTCCTCAGGATCCAGGACAGGGGGCACACGGTGGATGTAACTGTGCTAGGTACACAGGTTGGGGAGACTGAGGTTGTCTGAGGTGTTGCAGCTTGGGTGGGAAGTGCTGGTGTGGGCACAGTAAGATTCACTGTTGCCATCTGCCCAAGAAGACCAAATGGACCTGCACCGTCATCCATGTCCAGATCTCCAGGAGTGTTGTCATCACTGAGGGCTTGATCCTGTGGTGGAGTGGGAGTCTCTTCAGTGGCCAAGCTCTAGCCAGGTGCTCTGCGAGATTGACCTGTTGTGAAATAGAGAACATTGTTATTAGTGGAAGTATGGTATCTACATCCAAATGTTTGGTGACACAGTAAGTAGAAATCTAGGAAAAACAAAATAGGTAGAGATTACCATTGTGATATATTTCAGTAGTATTGAACTTGTTAACAAGACATTTGGAGACATTCAATATATGTACTTGAATTAAGCAGCTCATTAGATGTCCTGAAATGTTGCATTTTGAATTAAGGAATAAACATGACATCTTCCAAACATTTAAGGCAACACATTGGAGAGGTAACTTGTGTATTTGACCATTGCAACGCCTAGGTGTGTACAAAACAGGCAATCACACAACTTGCTTGTATATTTAGCATTAGTCATATTGTGAGCAGTGCAGAGTAAATGGGTCACCTGTCACTTCTAATCAGCTGAATTACCTTCATGCCTTACCAATCTTTTGAGCTACAAACTTGGTATGGTGCAACTCATGACATCAATAGTTTCAGTTGAGGGGACAAGGACAACATAAAGCTAAGTAGGCAGACATGTCTCTGAGTACAGCATTGCTCAGTCCATGAGAATTGAACATCAGTTGTAATATGTCAGACAAGTGAGAATGGGCAAAATCACAATTTCATCTTGTTTTGAGTTTCAGAAACAGGGCCTCATGGTAGTTGCAGTCATTTCAATCTCTACTTGCCAACACTTGCAAAATGGTTAACTTCCTTTTTAAACATTTACGTCACCCTCCAGTGGGCTGCCAGTTTTGTCCTTGAAACATTATTAATAGTAACTGCCTTTCACGTTCCAAATGTTTAAAAAGGAAGTGGCATCTGCAACTCCCACTGAAGTGTGATTACGATTGAACCACCAGTACCAGAATGCAATGAGAATGAATTTACTGTGAGGCCCACCTGAGGGCAATAAAGATCAAATTTACGAAGCAAACTGGTGTTTCATTTGTGTTGTAGGTGTTACATGCAGCCTGTGATCAAGGATTCGAGAGAAACCGAAACGCGTAAGGCAACAAAATGCATGGATTCCAGATGCGCTGGTTTTGTCCTTACCTGCAATTGATTTCATGTGAGTGCAGCTTTGTTTTGGGGACAAATTTGGTAATATTGGATTTATATTCCAAAAATATTTTTACAAAAATAATTTTATAATTAACAAAATAAAGTTTTAGGGGTGGGGTATTAGGAATATAGGGCTACTGGGTGGGTAGGTGTATTAATACTCAAATAGTAATTTTAATACATGAGTATACATTATTGGACCATGTGATTTTAAGTTTTATAATATTAAAATAATTTTAAAAATGATTTAAAAACTACAAAACATAGTTTTAGGGATGGGTGCAGGGGATATAGGAATAATGGGTGGGGGAGTGTTTTAATACTTGGCTATTCATTTTAATACTACAATTATTTTTTTTAAATATAAAAACTACAAAATAAACCTTTAGAGAAGGGATGTACAGTATATAGGAGTATTGGGTTGGGAAGTGTAATAAAACCACAGCATTCATTTTAATACCTGAGTATCAATTTTAAAAACCTGTAATTATGGGTTTTTTAATAATACAATTATTTTTGAAAAATAATATAAAGACTACAAAATAAACCTTTAGGGACGGGATCTAGGGGATATAGGAGTATTGGGTGGGGGAGTGTATTAATACTCAGGTATTCATTTTAATACTTGAGTATTAATTTTACACCCAATATCTTACACATTTCACATCACACATAATGTAAAGTAGGAGACACAAGTAGACTATGTAAACATTTATTGATGACGGGCATTCATAATGTGACCCGGGGTGTGGATTCTGAGGACATTGAAAATATAACAAGAGAACGGGTAGAAACTAATGGTGGTGGCTCTGTATCATGCCCAGTATCCTTAAGAAGCTCTCTTGGTAAGGGGGTGGAAGCCTCATGTAATTTCATTTCATGGAACATTGCAGGATTGCGCTCTAAGCTGACTAATCCCATCTGGTGTGATTTTTTATTAAATCATGACGTATTATGTCTCCAGGAAACGTGGGCCAAAGAAATAATTCACATCAATGGTTTTAAAACCTTACACACCTCGGCAACTGAGGGATTAAGTGGTAGGGCAAAGGGCGGGCTCTGTACTTACATATCCAATAGACTGGACATAAAAAAGGTAGAGCTGTACACAGAGGAAATTTATTATCAACTGATTAAAATTGATATAGATAGTAAAGAATGCATTGCATTAATAAATTTTTATAATAATATTCCTTCCATTAAAGTAGGTCATGTAGTAAAAAAATTGGGCAATGATATAAAATCTTTATGCTGTAATACCCCCACAGATACAATGGTAATTGTGGGAGGGGATTTTAATTGAGTCTTTTGTCCAAATGACGATGGAAAATTGTGTGGTCTTATAAATGAAGAAGGGATTAGCAATACTCACTTCTGTCACTCTACCTTAGGGGAATTGTACAATGAACTGATATTTGGCCTTGATTTAGGATTTGTAAATGAGCTATGTGCCACCCCAGCCCCTATGCGTCACACTTTTAACGGAAGGGGGTTATTCTCCACCATAGATTATATATTACTGTTGAATAAGTATGCATCTAGACTTCGCACTTTCCATATTGATGAGAACTCATTGAGCGATCACTTCCCATTGTGTCTGTCTGTATCTTTGCTGTCAAATAACTATGATAAATGTGTCAAAGCTGACCAGATTCTATCAAACATCACAATCGATAAGACAAATGGTTATACTTTGCGCTGGATAATGGTGGATCCCCTATCGATTACCAAGCAAGTGATAACTAATTGTAAACAGGCTTTTGAGATTTGCCTGAGTGACACAGCCACTCCGGACAGCATCTTGACTTCTTTTCAATCTCTAACGGGTGCTGTAAGGGAGGCACTATTCGTTCAGAAGACAAAAAAAGGGAAATCACAGGGTTGGTTCGATTCAAACTGTACTCGAGCCTACTCCAATTTAAAAAATGCATTACATAAGACCCCCAGAAACCTAGATGACGTGAGGCAGGCAAGAGGGGAATACAGGTTAGCTATTAGGAATAGAAAATTGGCCCTGAGAAATGAAGCATGGGAATCCTTGCATAAGGCCTCCTTAAAGGGAGATAGTTCGGCTTTTTGGAAAGCTGTCAAAGCACCCTTTCTGACTCCCAGAGATGGTCCCACAATAGAAATTGCGATAAGTGAGGTCCAATGGATTGAACATTATTCAAAGGTATTTAATGGAGCGGGCGGAGTTGATAAAAATCAAGAGCTTATTACCTTGGATTCCCTGACTCAACATTCTGGTCTTCAATTCACACTGGACGAAGTGAATCGGGCAATCTCAGTAAGCCTAGGTGGGAAGGCTCCTGGCCCGGACGGTGTTCCGGTAGACTTATTTAAATCAAATATGACCTTATGGGGGCCAATTATCCCCCAGGTTATCAATGCCAGCTGTTTTGCACCTTTTTTGCCAACCTGGGTTGAATCAACTATTGTACCAATTTTCAAAAAGGGGAATCGTCAGGACCCTGTTTGTTATAGGCCCATTTCATTATTGGATTCTATGACCAAAATAGTGGGTTGAATAATTCTAGAACGATTACATGTGTGGGCAGAGGATAATAAAGTCCTCTCTGATATCCAATATGGTTTTCGGGAGGGCATGGGGACGACCGAGCAGAGTCTGAATTTAAGCATCCTTATTGGGAAATATACGCGGGTGAAGGAGGGAAGGCTGTTTTTAGCTTTTGTGGATCTCACCGCAGCTTTCGATTCTGTAAGACATGCTAAGCTCTGGGAGATCCTTGAGTAAATGGGGGTGGAAGCACAAATTATTAATTTTCTTAAACGCTTTTATTGTAACGCTCAGGCGCGAGTTCGATTCGGTCTGAGTGGGGAATGTACTTCCCCCATTCCCTTAAAGAGGGGGGTCAGGCAAGGATGTGTCCTGGCCCCCTTCCTTTTTAACCTTTATATTAATGGCCTGGGAGATGCTTTGCTTAAGGATAATAAAGACTTCCCTCAGATAGCCGGACGCCCCATACCTGCTCTCCTATACGCAGACGACGTGGTTATAATGTCACGTACGCAAGTCGGTCTACAAAGGGTGCTAGATAGTTTTTCCAATTTTATGAGTGATTTGGGTCTTAAGGTGAACACCTCAAAGACATTTATAATGAGGTGTGGCTATGGCAGCCGGAGGTGTAGGGATATGTTCGTGGACGGACAGAAAATTGAGCCCACAAAGAGATTCTCATACTTAGGAATACTCTTTGACCAAAACGATTTATGGGCCCAAGCTGTATCAGCAAAAAAATTAGTATTCTCAAGAACCATTACTGCTCTTGTTCATTTTTCAAGAAAATTAGGCAGGAGACCTCCACCGGAGCTCTTGCAGATTTATAAAGCAAAAAGTGTCTCCACAGCAATGTATGGAGCAGGGGTGTGGGGTTTCGTTGACACGCATCCGTTACAAACTGTGGAAAACACATTTTTGAGATATATTCTGTCAGTCCCGAGTAGCACATCTTCGTATGCCTGCCATGCTGAACTGGGCTTACCACACCTCTCTGATCTGATAAAAATGGAGCCTGTCCTTTTATGGCACCGGATCTGGACGAAAACGGAGACCCAGCTAAATAGGGACATTTTAATGGACAGCCTAAAGCTGGAAGGGGTTTTAAAGATTCCCTGGGTAAGGTACGTTCGAGATTTTATGCACGACTTGGGACACCCAGAATATTTTATTGATCCAAGTAGTATGCAACCGGTTAGGAGGAAGGATTTAAAAAGGGAGGGCCTCCTGCTGCTGGACACGATAAGACTGTCGGCTGAGATTGTAAAGCCTAGTGTCCAGCAGAATCAGATGATTTTAACCACTTTTAGTATTCAACCTTATTTAACAACCGTACCTGTGGCTACGATAGGTTTCTATTGACACGATTTAGGTTTGGGATCCTTCACAGAATTGTTAGTTTCCCTAAAATGAACGACTGGCCCAGAACATTGCAGTTTTGTCCTTGTGACAATCACTCAGGCCAATCTACTATTCATGTATTGTTTTTTTGTAGATTTTATAGTGAATTGAGAAAAGTATGGATTGTCCCTATTTTAAAGTCTTTGGGGATTAGACAATGTCGCCCGGCGTTTATTGTATTACAATCTTTGGATAATGTACATATCGTGTGGAGAATAGCAATGTTCTTAAAGAAAGTAGTTAGCCTCATGAAAAAGTATTATTATATAAGTATAAGATCAATTAGTCATATATGGCATATTAATATTAACTCTGATTTTTACATATTGTGTTTTATTGATAATTTGTGTAACAACACGCTTGATTCCATGTACTTTTATGATCATTTGAAAAAGCAGCTGATATATAATATCTTTTTAAATCATTCTGTTCAATAATTTGTATGTTTTTATGTGCTTTTATGATTGTACGAAATAGCAATCGAATAAAGCTGTCTTTGACTTTGATACTAATACACCATTACCATTGTTTTTTTAAATATAAAAACTATTTTAATTTTTTTATTGTGAATGACAAAAAAACACACCAAGTTTATTAATTAACTATTTATTAAAAGAATTTATAAAAATCTGAGAATTTTCAAAAATAATAACAAACATAACTTATTTCATAAAAATATAAAAACATATTTTAAGTACACCAATATTGTTTTTAATTGTTTTTAACATTTTCCCACTATTTCTGATTGCTTTGAATGGGAGAAATTGTCAATTTCTTTTCTTCTTACTTTCCGGATTGATGTAAACTTTTTTGCATCTGTTTCTACAGTCAGTGGAGCATCGTGGTCAAGATTGGATGCAATGAGGAACTGTGGTCAGGTAAGAAAAACTTACTTTACTTTTTTAAACAAATTGATGTCTAAATTTATTGTAAGGAGAGATGGGGGAGGTCGATAGATGGTGTAGATTTAAAAAAGTATGTTATTTTCAACTTAGGTTTTGAAAAGTTGGAAAAAATTCATGGATACAACTTTTTGGAACCTATTTGAAATAGAAGCAGCATTTAAATTTTTTGGGCCCTTGTTTTTTTAATCATTTTTCCACTTTAGAAGACAAAGACTATGGGCCTCATTATGAGTTTGACAGTGCAGGAGCCGGAACGGCCCGCTCCCGCACTGCCAAACCTGTGGTTGAACCGCCCGCCAGATTAGGAGTTTTTACCGCCCGTTCTTTGGTGTTCTATGGCGGTGCCTATGAAAAAATCAGTACCTGCACGGCATGGACTGCTGCAGTCCATGGCGTGCAGGTACTGGGGTGCATGCACACAGGGGGGCACAACATGTGCCCTCCTGCTGAAGGAAGTGGCCCTTAGGGGCCACCCGGGTTATTTACAACCACCTGCTATGCCTTCCCAAGTAATGAAGAGTCGGTCAGACAGTAGAGAATACAAACAAGCATTTATTAGTAATACTCTGCAGAGGAGTCCAATCTGACCTGCACCCTAAGATGTCTGCCGAGGGACTGGCCCCCCAACGGCCTGCGATGCATGATCATTCCTCCAAGAACCCCCCAACCACGCCCACAGTGGAAAGTTACCGGCCTAGGCCGAACATGAACAAAGAAGTCACAGAAGGATGGGCTACCACCTGCCAGATGGGTACATGCTATCGGCAACTCAAGGTTACCACGCTGAGTCTCAGCATCTCCTAACGTGGGAGCAGAACTACACACTCGGATAGGCATGCGAGGGCAGAATGGCCTATTCATTAGTAAGTCGGGAAGCAGCCTTGAACAGGAAAGAAAAATAATAACTAAATACAGTGTTGTGCTGAGGCAAGCAGTACGAATAATGAGGCCTAGTTCAGACACAGCCCAATAGGGATTACGAAATACAAAATGGAGTCACACTTGCTAACTAAAGCTTGCACATTGCAGGGATAACTCAGTGGGTTGCATAACATGAATACAAATGGCATCTATTTAGCCACACACTGCTAACCTAATGTAGCATGATACGAGTGTATAGCAGGAATGGGATTTTCAAACCTAACACTGCATGCATCCCATGGCGCAGAGGCACAAGGGGGCAACAGGGCCCCATTTGTTTCCTCACTGCCACACTTTTCATGGCATGAGGACACTCGTAATATGCTTGGTGGGGCCAAAGCATATTTCAGCCTCAAGTTCACCGTGCCACTGCCAGAGATCTCTGAACCCTGGCTGTTGCAGTGATCCCAGGGCAGCCCGACCACCCTGGTCGTAATTGGGTTGTCGGAAGACTGCCACCGCCGCGCCCCCACGAGTCTGGCAGTCCATGGACCGCCAAATGCATAATGAGGTCCTATGCCTTGAAGGAAAAACTCGGAATTCGTGGATGGATTGCTTTTGGATTTTTTGGGGGGAAATTGTTTTGAGGTTTGAATGTTTTTGCAGTTTTTTTCAAGCTGGACTTTTTTGGGAATTAGATTTTTGGATTATTTTTTTTCTTTCTGTGAAATGCAGAAAAATGGAATGTAGGAGAAGGTTTAAAAAAAAACAAAATTGAATGTAGTCCTTTATGTAGAATTCGATTTAATTCTTTGGATTGTTGGCGTGTAAGCACCGCAGCCGGTTCCTGCACGGCATGGACTGTGAAGTCCATGCCATGCAGGAACTGGGGGTGTGTGCATAAAGGTTGGCACACCATGTGCCCCCTGCATGCATCCCCTGGCCCAGAGGCAACAGGGGGCCCTGTTGGGCCCCCTTAGTTTCCTCACCACCACACTTTTCAGGGTGGGCTCACCGCCATGAGAAGGGGGGTGGTGAAGAAACACAAAATATGCTTGGTGGTGCCACAGTGCCATGCGAACATATTGGAGCCTCTGACTGCTGCAAGACCGCTGGGTGATGGCAGTTCCCCGGCAGTAGCAGAGGTCCTATGGTGGTCCAACCGCCCAAATCATAATACAGCGGTTGGACCACCATTGCAGTGGTTGCCGCACCGCCACTGCGGGCTTGGCGGTCCCTCAGACCGCCAAACTCAGACTCAAGCTCATGGTGAACAGTTTTGAAATATCTCCAAGAGTCGAAGAAAGAAGACAACTACAGGTAGGAATGCTAACTAATCTTTAATTTTGTAAAAAATCATTTAAAAAGTTCAAATTTAATTTGGTAATGTTGTTGAAACAGGCAAGTAATTTTAAAGGGTATTAGTCAATTTTAGTAGTGTAGGATGCATGCAATATTGTCTAGGTAATCTGAAGCTCCTATCGATGGAAACTGATGGATTTTTGCCAATAATCTTTGAGATATCTCTTTACTTTTTTTAGATATACGAGAGTTCAGACTACCTGACAATAATTACGCCATTCTCATTTCCTGGAAACTTTTTATCTTTCTTCAAAATTTGCAGGAAATGATATAGGTTAGGGTGAGTTTTTCCTATGGAACCACTAAACGAATTATGCGAACCCTCTATGGCATTATTTGTTTTGCACCTCCCTCTAAGCAGGTCGAGTAACAGTTCCACAAATCAATTGGAAACTTTGGCTTCCTTCTGTGACCTGACCTGCTTAGATGGCCAATCTAAGTGTCTTCAAACTAATTTAGGAGTGGAGCCAATTTTTCTACATTTTGAGTAAAGTAGTCTGATTGTATAATTAATGTGTAGAAATCATCCACACACCCAGGAGGTACAAAACACAAAGCTGTTAATTTTTTTAATTCATATTGCAGTTTACTATTTGACATGTAATCCTCAGCAAGGATGTTTTTTTAAATTTCCAACAATATGCTTGGGAAAGACGAAAAAAATCCTTGAATTTGGGTGTCAGGATAAATCTTAGTAATTGTATTAATCATCTGTAATTCAAAGTCAATTATAATTTTCCTAGGACTTTTATTTTATGTTTTAGATTTTATTAGTGATAGAAATTCGGTGTAAGTTGAGGATTGCTTGTCAGGGAGTAAGCTGTACACTAATGGGATGGTAGTGTTGTTAATGATGGCATGAATCGTGTAAATTTGGGTGAATGGATGGGGAGTTAACTTAAAAGTTCTATCCATCATCCAAATTTCAGTATTCTCCAGGGTTACTAAGGGCCTGATTACGATGTGAGTCGCACCGCCATCGACAGGCCACAATAGCGGGCAGCGGACCGATTACCCGACATCGTAATAAGGCCCTAAATTATGGATTGTACTAAAGATTAGTAATTGTTCGAGAGGGTTCTTGTTCTCATACAGGAGGAAAGGTTCATTAGTAAAAAAAACAGTAAGTTCAGGGGGATGCTAATGTCAGAGTAGGATTGTGGTTTTATTCTTTGGGGATTACTCACCTGTTTTTGTTTCTGAGCCATTCTCCTTAAATTAGGTGTTGTGGGCATACTACTGCAACGTGCATGGGGATATTTTGGGCTACCTCCCTCAAAACTGAACCATAGGGATTGTATAATTAATGTGTAGAAATCATCCACACACCCAGGAGGTACAAAACACAAAGCTGTTAATTTTTTTAATTCATATTGCAGTTTACTATTTGACATGTAATCCTCAGCAAGGATGTTTTTTTAAATTTCCAACAATATGCTTGGGAAAGACGAAAAAAAATCCTTGAATTTGGGTGTCAGGATAAATCTTAGTAATTGTATTAATCATCTGTAATTCAAAGTCAATTATAATTTTCCTAGGACTTTTATTTTATGTTTTGGATTTTATTAGTGATAGAAATTTGGTGTAAGTTGAGGATTGCTTGTCAGGGAGTAAGCTGTACACTAATGGGATGGTAGTGTTGTTAATGATGGCATGAATCGTGTAAATTTGGGTGAATGGATGGGGAGTTAACTTAAAAGTTCCATCCATCATCCAAATTTCAGTATTCTCCAGGGTTACTAAGGGCCTGATTACGATGTGAGTCGCACCGCCATCGACAGGCCACAATAGCGGGCAGCGGACCGATTACCCGACATCGTAATAAGGCCCTAAATTATGGATTGTACTAAAGATTAGTAATTGTTCGAGAGGGTTCTTGTTCTCATACAGGAGGAAAGGTTCATTAGTAAAAAAAACAGTAAGTTCAGGGGGATGTTAATGTCAGAGTAGGATTGTTGTTTTATTCTTTGGGGATTACTCACCTGTTTTTGTTTCTGAGCCATTCTCCTTAAATTAGGTGTTGTGGGCATACTACTGCAACGTGCATGGGGATATTTTGGGCTACCTCCCTCAAAACTGAACCACAGGGTTCATTGGAGGTGGCTGCTTATCTAACTTCAATAGCCAGTGCAGAGTCAGAGTAGTTATGCTCTGTGGTTCTTTCCACAGTGTTACCCAGAGTAACCACTCTGCCTTTGCAATGGGATGCAAAATACTCAACACACCTCCAATAACTCCTGGGCTCAGTTAATCTCTCCTTACAATAAACATAGCCACCAAACTTTAACAGCCTGTTTCCACGTCTTGATAGAATGTAGCTTGCTTGTTTGGAATTGTCCATGCTTCACTGAGCTGTTGGGGAAAAAAATTGAACTTTTTTTTTAGTGCTATGTAATAAATCTGTGTTTTTTTGTTGTTGTTGTGGAAATCCTGTCTGCTAAGAAAAAAAATTGTATGGCTAATTGATGCCGTCTGTTGAGGGGGAAAAATGTTTTATAATCCTGTTGCAAAAGAGAGAAAATTAAGTGTTTGTTAGGGTTGTATTCTGTGAAAAGAAAGTTGTTAGGATTGGCAATTTATATTAATAAAAAAAAAAATACCCGGACAGTTGTTTTTTTGTTCATATGTGGTCCAAAACATTCTGGGTGGAATTGTAGAGGTTTTCTGGTCTTCTGGTCTTCTTCTTTGTTGGATATCAATTTAAGGTTAGAAAGAAAGTGGTAAAATATTTGCTGCTTTTTTGAGGGTTTTTTTCTTTGTATTTAGTAGGTTTTGTTTAATTACTTACTTATCTACTGCTGATTTCCTTGCAGTGATTGTCCTTGATTTTGCAGTGTTTTAATATTCTTTATGGCAATTCTTCCCTCTTTCAAGGTGTGTACTTTGTTGTTTTATGCTGGGAGAGAAAGAAAAAGAGGTAAGTACTCAGTGGAATTCCAATACTCATTTTGCCCCCAGTTACTGCCTAGCACCTTTACTGAGGTAAGTACTATGGATTTAGAATAGTAATGTTGCCCCCAGTCACTGTCCAGCATCTTTCCTGAAGTAAGTACTTGGCAGAGTTAGAATAGTAATTTTGCCCCCCAGTCACTATCCAGCACCTTCCCTCAGGTAAGTACTCGGGCAGAAATAGAATAGTAATTTTACCCCCCAATCACTGTCCAACACCTTCCCTCGGGTAGTACTTGGCGGAGTTAGAATAGTAATTTGCCCCCAGTCACTGTCCAGCACCTTCCCTGAGGTACATATTTGACGAAGATAGAATAGTAATTTTGCCACCAAGCCCTTTCCAGCACCTTCCCTGAGGTAAGTACTCGGTGGAGTTAGAATAGTAATTTTGCACCCAGTCACTGTCCAGCACCTTCCTTGAGGTAAGTACTCGGCGGAGTTAGAATAGTAATTTTGCCCCCCATTCACTGTCCAAAACCTTCCCTGAGGTAAGCACTCGGTGGAGTTAGAGTAGAAATGTTGCCTCCTGTCACTGTACAGCACCTTCCCTGAAGTAAGTACTTGTCAGATTAACCCAGTCTGTGGAATGGAGATAACCTTGACAGTGTCTGAAAAATGTAAAACATTTATAAATACTAATTTGTTCTTGTTATATCGCTAGTAGATTTAGATGGTTATACTTACTTGTGTAGGTAGATGGCAGTATTTGAAAAGGGTTGTGCTTCACTCTCCTGGTCTCTGTGGACCGTGTAGTCACGTCAGAAGGCAGTGTACCACTTAATACAAAATGGTGGGCAGCGGTTATAAATGTTTTTAGGGGGTATTCTATAATTCACAATAAAATAAGCACTGGAAAGCGCTTTTTAAGTGAATTTAACTGAACGCATAATTTTTTTATCTGTGAAAGTGAACTCCTTTTTTACCTTCACATTATGGGTCTGCCATCTTTGTTGGGGACAAGGGTATTTGCATATGTTGAAATGAACAAAAGATGAATGTTTAGAAGTTTAAACTTTAAACTGACCTATAAAATGTCTGTATGATGTTGACATGTATTCTTTTTTTTTCTTTTTGGGAAATGTGAAACAAATTCTTAAAACAGTTGTCATATTTTGTTATGCTGCGTCAATTAATATTGATGTTTTAGTAATTGGGGTAGTGTTGCGTTCTTTTGCGTTGGTTTGTGTGGCAGTATTGTGTTGGAAAGATTTGCGTAGGGCTGCGATGTTTTGCGTAGTTTTGCGATATATTACGTTGTGTTCTTTTACGGGGCGATGCACCACGGAAATTTTGTTTTATTCATAGAAATGTTTTGAAAATATAGTATCTCACATCATAATTATATTCTTTCATATACATATTTTATTATTTTTATATCTATATTCATTACCATGTTTTAGCATTTTATGTATATATAATTATTAGCATTTTCCTATAGTAAAAGAAAATGCGTTGTATAGGTTTGTGTGGATACAGTATGCTTGGTAAAGGTACGCATGGTAAGGGTACTTATAATGTACCCCTACGTATGTTCATGGTAAAGACATGCGTAATAAAGAGGTGCGTGGTAATGGTATATGCATGATAAAGGAACGCGTGGTAGAGGAATACGTTGTTGCGTCATACATCTCTTCTTGGGTAGGTACATCTCATCAATCAAAGGGTATCACACTCTCAATCTTCATCACAATATATGTATTATCTAGGTTGGTGAAAGACAATGGATATTAATGAGAAGCAGACCTTACATTATTTCATATATAGTATTACAGTTTACACTTACCAGGACTTGCCAGAGTTATACTAGTAACAAGCCAAGGAGTCTTGGGATCCTTCCTGCAACTCATGGAGCCTCGTGTAGATTTGTCGTGTAGTTCCTATAAAACCTATATAGGGTCTGCGCGTTTAGACAACATACACTGTAGGATTGGTGTCAGACTGATTATAGAAACCCCCACCGGGTATGTTGGCCTGTGTACCAGCTAGCTCACAGTGGCACTAGTAACTCCTCTTACCAAGGCGAGAATAGTTCTTGGCAACTATCGAACATGACAACCGGGAACCCTCAGGACTGTGGAAACAGTGTACTACTTTTTCGCTCAGTCACTCGTGCTCACTTAGTCTCAGAGAGATACACAGAATAAACGGTATGGACGTTTTTCAATAAGCATTTATTGAACAGTTGTTATTCTAGTGTAAAATAGGTGTGCTGAAACAACCACTAGACAGAAACAGATATAAATGATTAGAAGCACTAAGAAAGTAAAAGGATGGTAGATTTCTATCATTTTGCTATAACCATGATTACAGTCAAGTATATGAAATACATGACAATAAAAATGCGTACTCCTACGATGCTACCCTAACTAGATGTACCTAAGTGTACCTAGCATGTATGTAGGTGTTAAGCCAAGAATCCCTCTAGGATAAAGTCAACCACATTACCTGAAGTGAGAGACTGTGGAACCCCGTCTTGGTCTCGAGTTGGACACCCCTCAAGGGATGTTAGACCACTGCGAGCTGGAGTATCTGCATGTAGGAGCCTCAGCGTCTCGTGTCAGTGTGTCGGCAGGGAAGTCCTGATCTCCTCTGTTTGTCTCAGCAAGATGTGATGTTTATATACCCAAAGGTATCCCCGGGGGTTCTACCTTGCTGTGCCACTTGTCGGACTTAGGATGACGTCGGGACTGAACTTTATACATAGTTATTATACAGGAGATGGTAGTCCTGCTGAGTTTCCAAGAATCCTCATGCATAATGTATGAGGCTTTTACCAAGGAAAATCCCGCGTTCTGTGTGCATTGTCGTATCTAGGTAAAAGGTCAGTCCCCAAGAACCTTTATGTGTGTAATGTAGGGGAGAGTATAGGTGAAAGGTTACGATGTTACCTGGGCCTATATTGGGGTACCTATATGGAAAATAACACCCACTCCTCATCCGACTGGACGACATAATTAAATTCTAACGTACTACTATCCTTTCTAGGCACTAGTACACAAACAACTACAGTAAAACAATAGTTCTGCTAAAAAATGTTAAAATATGTTCAAAAGGAAAAAGTTGTCATTCAAGCAATAGCGCTAATGTGTCCGTATATATAGTTCGAACCACTACAAGCATCGGAAAGCCATGCATGTCATAAAAAGTGTCAATTGTTTTGGAGTTCCAATTTTAGTTTGTGTAAACAAGGCCGATTTTTCCCCAGCACAGGACGAGCCAAATGTTTATGTGTCCTGGCTGGTAGACGCAACATTGCTGTTGCCTGCCTTCACAGATGACGACCCTTGTAACACCTCGCAGATTACGTCAATTGAGCACAGATGATCTTCCATACTTCCTGCTGCCGATGCTGGGGCAGCCTGTGCGCCATCCAAGGCCTGGGTGTCAGTGGAGGAGCCGGTATCCATTCCAACAGGAGCAGAGACTTCCTGTGAAGGCTCTAAGAATGCCGCCATCAACATAGGAATACGCTGGGGACACTGCAGAACATGGGCCGTTATCGGGTCCAGTAAAGCATCAAAGTCCGGTTGCGCAACTGACAGAAGTGTCAGACAGAGATCCAACACGCATTCTTCTCCGCAGAACAGGCATCGGAGAACAGGTAGGACACAGTCCATCCAGACTGGTCTATATGACAGGAACCAAGAGGCGCTTAGTTCCCGTAGGCGAGGTGTGCCCAGATGTTGTACCATGCGGTCACGGTATTTACGCTCCAGGAGTACCTTTTTCATCTCCTTGGTGAATGGGATGTCCATTACGTAGCAGAAAAATTACAATCAGGATCCCTGCTATTAGAAACAGGATCAGCGGAAGTCCGCCAAAAATGCTTCCGAAAACAGAGTGTATGAAGTATGGTATAACTCTGAGGACCGTCTGAAAGGTGCTTAACAGTCCCGAACCTATGGTCTTAAATAGGTGGACTATACCCGTCGCATCAGACATGTTAAAGATACGATTTACCATTTCTGTGAAATGGAAGGGGCAATTCGTACGTATGAGTGCCTGTATCTCTGCCGAGGACCTTGCTATTTGGAGATCAAAAGTCTCCCGGGCAGAGGTTAAGGACACAGTTTTCTGTAGAAGCATGGCTTTCATTCTGCTCATTCAATGAAGGCCATAGCGGCGCCACCCTGACTGTGTGTGTCAGTGGAAACAATACTTGCATACAGCAAGTAACCCTGGAGCTCACGGTGACAATATATGCGATGCCCGGAAGCATCCCACAACAACCTTGATTGTTCAGCATCAAGTAACTCCCATTTGAAAGTAGCCTGAATACTGGGGTAATCACTGCTGCCGGGGTACCCCTCAAGTGACAGCATAGGTTTGCTACTGAACCATTGCAGGCCCCATGCAGCATAATATCCTGGCATATGAGAGATCCACTTAAAGCATTCTCACAGTTTGTACCGCTTAGAAACACTTCTAGATCCCCACTCCTGCATCAAAATCTGAACGGTAATTCCCAAGATTCCTTGATGAATTCCCTACCCATTTCTTCATATCTGCCTGCCTGCTGTTGTTCTAGGCAGTACTGAAACTGGAAAGTTGTGACCGGTAATGTTATATGGCCATGGATCAATCACTCTTTGGACGGAGATTCTGCCACAGTAAAAGGTAATTTGTCAATTTTTTCAATACGCAGCATTGTATGTTTTGCTCCCCTCTGTGCCATTTTCATCTGTTTTTTCCGTTAGATTGTATGCAGAAAACAGTGATGTACTGTTGATGAAACGCCTAGGCACATAACCTGCGCACAATGATTACAGCGTCCAGCTCAATAACATAATAGAGAGTAATTGCGATTGCCCGTGCTGTAGTATGGACAAATCTTGTTCTAGTACATCAATAGCAGAAGATACAATGTTGCCCTGTGAATAAATCCTGGAAGTTAACGTAGTCATGCCATTGTCAACTACGGCTAACGCCTTTTTAAAATTGATCCTATCAATTTCTCGTAGTCTCTCCACTGCTTCTTGTTGGGAGATTTTCCAAATTTCGTTATAGACAGCATAATAGAAACATTTTTGACGTGGCTTTCTAGTAAAAAATCCCGTAGGTCCACATCCCCTGTAAGTTAGGATAAATGTTGTGTCACCTGTGGTAGTGTTGAGGTTTTTAGCCAATCCAGGCATAACTTCCCAACACTGTATGATGTCACCACCCCTGGATGTTCTCTTTGTACATAGCGTGGGTCTGGCCTGTGGATACTAAACCCTTCGGTGGTACCCCTGAATCTTCCCTGACATCTGTTTGTGTCTGTCGGCCAAACCAACCATCCCTTCCAATTGGGGTCTGATCTATTGTATTGTAAAATGTCATCTATTGCAACCCCTTCTTGTGATGTAGAGTTTTCCTCGGTATGTGATGGTGTTGGAATCCGAGGAGTGTTCAAATCCTTGTTCTTGGCTATTCCAAGACAGGAAGTCTGTTGCACAGTATCATTTAGAAATATCATCTGCTGAAGAATGAGGCATGCTCTAAATAGCGTTTCTGTTCCCCGGACTTGCCAGTCTTTAGAACCCCAGACTGATTTTAAGTCTATAGTGTCTTTCCATAAGTCGAAACCCTGTTCAGACAGTTGGGTAATAAAGGAAGCAGAGTAAATCTGTTTGGTGTTAGTCAGCATATTTCTCTGTGTGGATGTCGGTGCAACCTTATAGTAATATGAGGTCGGGTCAGAAATGTTACACCCTGAAAAATATGAAAATTTCTGTGCAAAAGATTTCGAACTACTTTTCGGTGGTGTAGGGCAATGTTCCCATTGGTGATATGTGAAAACATTCCTAGGGTTACTGGATTTATGTAGAAAATGATTACCATAATGTTGATAACAATACATAGTGTTAAAATCTGATGTGTCTTCTAACATTTCATCACTAGAAAAAGAGGCAGATTGTTCTAAATCAGACAACATATTGTTTACAGTTTCAAAATCCCAATCATCGGAAAATGTACTGGAGGTAATGATATCATTTAAGGAAATTTTAAATAAATGAGGTATTTTTAAAAGTTCGGTCGGACCAAATAGCTCATAATCAACCTTGTCCCATACTATACCATCAGGTATAGGAACTGCTGTAATGTTCACTGATGACAAATCTCTTTGTTCACGATGTGATGAAACATGAGGTTTCAGGATCAGGTTCACTTTTGATGCTGCAGAGCTTTGGCGAAGGTAAGCTCCATTAATAAGTAAGCAGAAGACAGTTGCTAAGCCTATCCAGAAAAGAAAGAAAAGTATCCTGGTGATTATCCAAAGTTCTAGCCAAGGTGACACCAGGTAAGTCTTTTTAAGAAAAATGAAGAAGTCTTTGATTTGTTGTTGATGAGATATTGGGGCTGGAGTTGTTTCAGGTTCACTTGGATCCAAGGAAAAGGTATCGAAGTGGATGAAATAGCCAGATACAGTTCGATCTATTGTAAGTAGTTCCGCAGGTTTTGTTGAACTTGTAGACGGCTCTTATTGAGGCATGTTTATTTAGACATCAGTGTTAGGTCGAATTGAAATTTGTCTTTCATTTTGATTTTGTATTCCTTGTTCAAGGGGAACGAGTTCCATGGCATTGTTGCATAGTCCATCATTCCTTGTTCCTTCGATGGCCAGGACAGGTACAGGCTTTCTGTATGATGGCCCAAATTATTTTTTGTCCAGTATCTTTTCCCTGGCCAGATCCCCGACTTTAGGATTTCAGAGAGGTCTTGCTGTGACTGACTTGACTTCCCCAGTGGCGGTCCGCTTTATCTGCACATTACTCTGTAGTGCCCTGGATTCATTCGATCCTGTAAAACAGCCAAACTTTTATCGATGTCAAAAGGTTTTTCATCCGCCACTGTGCCTTCACAATCCAGATCAGGTACCCACCTTCTCGTCCCAAATAGGAACTCATAAGGAGTGACACCCCCTAGAGAACTTCTTGGCATGTTATTCAAGGTCCGCTGTACCCCAAATGAGTAATCGACCCAACTGCCACCCGCGCCTAATACTCTAGCTGTTAATGATTGCTTAAAGTCCCGGTTTTTCCTCTCCACAACCAAATTTCCCTCGGGATGGTATGCAGAGGAGTACCGCAGTGCAACACCCGAAGATCCCATGGCTTCCTTGTAAGCCCTAGAGCTAAACGTGGGGCCACGGTCATAATTTAATGTGCCAACTGCGTATGTGCCTATAAAGACTCACAAATCTTTGATAACAGTTCGAGCGTCAACCGAGCGCTGAAGCCATACCCATAGGAATCTCGAGCAGGAATCCACTGCAACCATGATATATTTGTAAGCCCCATCAGATTGTAAGGGGACACAGTGGTCCAAACAGACACACGCGAGTGGTCTGTCTGATATTAGCAATGGTGTCTGTGCTGGACGTGTTATGGTGGAGCCCTTCATCTGTTGACAGATGCCACACTTTGACATAATCTTTGGTCTGCTTTGTTAACCCTAGCCACCAATAGCGTTGTTTCAGTAAAGAAACAGTTGCCGTAACTCCTGGGTGTGCAGAACCCAGACCCTCGTGTGCAGCAATATTAAGCCCAATCTGCGATCCATGTTTGGTATTACTCTCTCCCCCACTCTGGGAATTTGAGCAAATGGAACGTTATTTGCATCTAACTTGTAGGAGTACTTGAGTGGAAAACCCTTTGCAATGCCTTATTGTCTTCGCGTGAGGCAATGACAGCTACCATTATCTGTCCATCTATTCTCGTTTTTGAATGAGTGATTGCAGCTACGGACACAGTTTGTACTGAACCCTTTGCGGCTTCATCAGCCAATGAATTCCCTTCAACATGAAAGCCATCACGTTGATGACTCAGCGTTTGTATCACGTGAGCCCTTGGTAGTTCGTTTTTCAACTCAACTACCTGTTCCCATAGCATTTTATGCTTAATTGTGCCACCTTTTTAGTCTTTAAACCCATTTTGTCCCCAATGGTGAAGATATTCATTGTATGACTGGACACAGTAAAAAGAATCGCACACAATTAGTGTGGGGAATTCTCGATCCGTATTTATCAGTGCCAGCAATAGAGCTTTTAATTCTGCCAGCTGTGCCGTGCAGTCTCCTAGAGACTGTGTTTTTGTACAGCTTGGATGGAACTTTCTGTCCTGCATATGACCTTTTACAATCGCATATGTGGCGCTGTATTGCTGTTTACTTCCAATGGCCGGCTGAGCAGATCCATCAGTGTAAATTATGTATTCATACTGATCTAGAGGCATTATTTAATTCGGGAGAGGATATACCTGTTCATATTGCAAAAATGCTTGTGTTTTTAGACTTGGGTGTATCTGTATTCTACATCTGATGCAGTGAGATAATTCGCCCATTGTATCCATCTTGGATGTAAAGCTTTAGCATTTGGAACGCTAGCCTTTGTAGCAGCCTCTAAGGCTGGTACTGGAGTCACGACAATTATTCGTTTCCCCTGAGCCAGTGCTCTTTCTCTCACTACAGCAGTTTGTACAGCTGTCAGAATTTTCTCTGTGGATGCAAAGCGCATCTCAGAGTTCGTGTATAAGTGTGATTTGTATGCTATGGGTACTGTTTCGCCTTCAGGTGTACCCAGATTGACCCGCAACTATACGGATCACCAAGTTGCGGACATTTACGCATGTCTGTAAGTGTTTACACGCTATCATGTCAGCTTGTAGGGAATGAAGGATAACTGTGTGTTCCTGTGTCCATTGCTTAACTGAAAAATCAGGTCTTATGAGGTCGTAGAAAGGTTTAACCCTTTCTGCGTAATCCAAAATGTATGTTCTGGCGAAATTCAGGAATCCCAGTATGGATTGTAAATTTTTCAATGATTTTGGAGGTTGGAGCAGCGCACACTTTTCTAAAAAGTTGGCTGCCAAACTTTTCCCTTCACTTGAAAGTTCATATCCCAAAAATAGGACATTGAGGTGGGCTATTTTAGATTTTTTAAAGTTAAACTTGTAGCCCTCAGAGGCAAATCCCAAAATTATGGTGCTCACCCTGATCAAGTGTTTCTCCAGGTCATCATCCGTCAGATAAATATCATCTACATAGGACAATGCCTCCTCATCCAGATTCTGAAGTAACTCAGTTACCCTGGCGGAAAACATCCCCGGGCTGTTCTTATTCCCCTGGGGGAGTCGACAAAATTGACCCTGGGACCCCAGCGCTTAGAATGCTGTCAAATATCTGCTCTCAGGTGCTATATATTGGCAGAAGAATCCATTCGAGATGTCTAGAGTTGTTTTGAATTTTTTTCGCACAATGTTATTCATCAATACGGCACTGTGTGCGTTCTGTACTGCAAATGTTTTTGTGCATGAGTTTAGATGTCTATAGTCTAAAACTAGACGATATGAGTTGTCAGGTTTCATTACGGGAAAAAAAGGATTATTCATTGAAGAGGTGCAAGTTTCAATCACACCCTGGTATTCAAGTTGATCTAAGATCTCCCTGACCTGTTTTTTCACTTCCTGTTTTATTGGATATTGTCTCTGTGGAGTCAGAGTAGATTTTAATGGTATCACATGGTGGGTTGAATCTTCATCCCACCCAACATGGTTGCGATATAATGCAGGGGCAAGGGCTACCGCCCACTCCTGTGCGTATGTGTGTTTTAAGTGGTTAGGAACGAGGTCTGAAAAGGCTGGAAAAATGACCCTTTCTCCCTTTGGGCAATCCATAACAATAGCAGGCGGCCAATCTCTTTCAGCTAAAAGAATGTCATAGCCAAAAGTCAAGTTCTCCCAAAAGAGACCTTTAATTTTTCTGGCCTTGTCCCCTTCCATTTGGAGTGTTATTTCATGTAACCTATGTGGGACGCTTACCCTAGTATCAGACGTTTCCACCGTGATATGTTCACTCAGCTCCGCTGTCACCAGAAATTCCATCAGGATCTGGCGAGCTATTGTCACTTCTGCTGAACTGTCTAGCATCGTCAGAGCCCATTCCCCGTTCAGTAGTTGAGTCCTCAGAATTCTAGGCATGTCTGATCTTAAGACCTGCTACTTTCTTCTTTTTGAATTGAGATTTTGATTTTGGTTTTTCTTCTTTCTTCGAAGTGTAATCAGGAGCGCGTTGCATGTCTCTGGACTTTGTACGCTCTTCTTGTCTGTGTTCTGACCGTCCTTCCCTCTTGGAGTTTTTCGATGAACCCTGAAAGGAACGAGAAGAACGTGTATCAGTGTCCTGATACCTGTCAGGTTTTCTAATGTTGTGCCTATTCCTAAGGTTATGCCTCCTTTCGGAGGGCTCCTGTTGAGGAGACCTACCTCTGGATTGAGATCTATTCCTACTATTCTTTTGTTGTTTGTTATTATCCCATTTCTTCTTTGAAGAAGCAGGTGCTTGCTTGAAGGTATCCTTTTCGGGACCGCCCATCAGTTGAGGTTTTATCGCGCTAGCTCCCAAACTGTCTCTACCTAATTCTGCATAAGCAGTTTCAATTATTTTAGGTAATTCATGTTCCTGTTGTAGAGGAGTGAACTCCCTCAGGCGTTGGCGTATTGCCACCGCTGCTGCATCCCCTTTAATATTTGCTAATATTATAGCTGATACCTGAGCAAAATTACCTAGTAATTTCATCCCTAAATTCAGAGCAGGTTCTGCTCCATACTCATTCTGTATTTGTCTTAATACATCTGGTATTACTGATAATGACGGGATACCATGAGTCCTGGTATATATGGCAGCAAAAACTGTACCCCAAGTGGTACAATCCTCTATCTGGGGTGTTATCCCCATGGGCAAGCAGATTGTTAACATTCTTTGTTTTTCTTGTGGACCAGTGTGTGGAAATACTGCCTCTAGCTGTGTTATTTTTTGAGCTATCCAGAATGGCATTTGTTCACGTTTAGTGGGCATTTTACACATCAATGCGTGTAACATTTGTGGCGTAATTTTAGTTGTTGATGTTTGAATCCGACCTGTTGGTATAGTCGTTGCTGGCTGAAGTGTGAATGTTCTCATCACGAACTGTGTCATGTTTCTGTAAAGTCTTATTAGTTCTTTATGAAGTGTACGTAAGTCTCCTACTGACATTGTTTCAATGTCAGGATGTGGTGTGTAGGCCGCAAGTACTGGCCATGTTGCTCCGTATCTTCCAAGCGGACCGAGTCTTACTTTATTTCTCGTATCGGTGAGGGCACCTTTAAACCAGTATATATGCTCCTGGTGAGTGAGCGGAACTTCAATGTCCTCGTACGGACAACATTCCTTCGGTATGTCATCTTCTGTGTAGTAATGAAATGCTTTTGTTCATACAGTTGCCTGTGGGAATCTAACCCATGAATAGAATACCTCTGTTCTATATGATTCGTGTACCTTAATCACGAAGGTTACTGGCCCACCCCTAGCTGTTAAACCATATAAAGCTAGTTTTAGGGTGATGGCATTTCTAACATTTTCTGTAATTTGTATTGCATCTTTATCTTCTTCTTCGGCTGAGAGATTTAGGTCATGCACAGCGTTATCCTGTTGCTCAGTCATAGTTTTTAGTAAGAAGAGTTTTTCAAGGGAACTGAGATAAGGTGTTATGCACAATTGGAACAATGTGTCCTTCAAGCTTGATCAACCAACAGCCAATACATAGGATTTGCCTACTCAGCTTCGGCAGATTTTTGTACCCTCCCACTCCAGACATCTCTGGAAAAATGTGAGTAGGGGTCTCTGAGAATAGCACAACTGAACGACTCAGATTTGACCGTTAAATAAGTACCCAACCAATGTTGGTGGCGCCATGTCGTGTAGTTCCTATAAAGCCTATATAGGGTCTGCGCTTTTAGACAACATACACTGTAGGATTGGTGTCAGACTGATTCTAGACACCCCCACCGGGTATGTTGGCTCGTGAACCAGCTAGCTCACAGTGCCACTACAAAACTCCTCTTACCAAGGAGAGAATAGTTCCTGGCAACTATCGAACATGACAAACCTGATCCCTCAGGACCGTGGAAACAGTGTACTACTTTTTCGCTCAGTCACTCGTGCTCACTTAGTCTCAGAGAGATACACAGAATAAACGGTATGGACATTTTTCAATAAGCATTTATTGAACAGTTGTTATTCTAGTGTAAAATAGGTATGCTGAAACAACCACTAGACAGAAACAGTTATAAATGATTAGAAGCTCTAAGAAAGTGAAAGGATGGTAGATGTCTATCATTTTGCTATAACCATGAATACAGGCAAGTATATAAAATACATGACAATAAAAATGCGTACTCTTACGATGCTACCCTAACTAGATGTACCTAAGTGTACCTAGCATGTATGTAGGTGTTAAGCCAAGAATCCCTCTAGGATAAAGTCAACCCCATTACCTGAAGTGAGAGACTGTGGGATCCCGTCTTGGTCTCGAGTTGGACACCCTGCAAGGGATGATAGACCACTGCCAGCTGGAGTATCTGTATGTAGGAGCCTCAGCGTCTCGCGTCAGTGTGTCGGCAGGGAAGTCCTGATCTCCTCTGTTTGTCTCAGCAAGATGTGATGTTTATATACCCAAAGGTCTCCCCGGGGGTTCTACCAAGCTGTGCCACTTGTTGGAATTAGGATGACGTCGGGACTGAACTTTATATATAGTTATTATACAGGAGATGGTAGTCCTGCTGAGTTTCCAAGAATCCTCATGCATAATGTTTGAGGCTTTTACCAGGGAAAATCCCGCGTTCTGTGTGCATTGTCGTATCTAGGTAAAAGGTCAGTCCCCAAGAACTGTTATGTGTGTAATGTATGGGAGAGTATAGGTGAAAGGTTACAATGTTACCTGAGCCTATATTGGGGTACCTATATCGAATATAACACCCACTCCTCATCCGACTGGACGACATAATTAAATTCTAACGTACTACTATGCTTTCTAGGCACTGGTACACAAACAACTACAGTAAAACAATAGTTCTGCTAAAAAAAAATTAAATATGTTAAAAAGGAAAAAATTGTCACTCAAGCAACAGCGCAAATGTGTCCGTATATGTAGTTCAAACCACTACAAGCATCGGAAAGCCATGCAGGTCATAAAAAGTGTCAATTGTTTTGGAGTTCCAATTTTAGTTTGTGTAAAAAAGGCCGAATTGTTCCCAGCACAGGACGAGCCAAATGTTTATGTGTCCTGGCTGGTAGACGCAACATTGCTGTTGCCTGCCTTCGCAGATGACGACCCTTGTAACACCTCGCAGATTACGTCAATTGAGCACAGATGATCTTCCGTACTGCCTGCTGCTGATGCTGTGGCATCCTGTGCCATCCAAGGCCTGGGTGTCAGCGGAGGAGCCGGTATCCATTCCAACAGGAGCAGAGACTTCCTGTGGAGGCTCTAAGTAAGCCGCCATCAACATAGGAATACGCTGGGGACACTGCAGAACATGGGCCATTATCGGGTCCAGTAAAGCATCAAAGTCCGGTAGCGCAACTGGCGCAACTCACGAAAGTGTCAGGCAGAGATCCAACACGCATTCTTCTCCGCAGAACAGGCATCGGAGAACAGGTAGGACCCAGTCCATCCAGACTGGTCTAAATGACAGGTACCCAGAGGCGCTTAGTTCCCGTAGGCGAGGTGTGCCCAGATGTTGTACCATGTGGTCACTGTATTTACGCTCCAGGATTGCCTTTTCCATCTCCTTGGTGACTGGGACGCCCTTTGCATAGCAGAAAAATTGCAATCAGGATACCTGCTTTAGAAACAGGGTCAGCTGAAGTCCTCCAAAAATGCTTCAGAATACGGAGTATATGAAGTTTGGTATAACTCCGAGGACCATCTGAAAGGTGCTTAACAGTCCCGAACCTATGGTCTTAAATAGGTGGACTATACCCGTCGTTTCAGACATGTTAAAGATATGATTTACCATTTCTGTGAAATGGAAGGGGCAATTCGTACATATGAGTGCCTGTATCTCAGCCGAGGACCTTGCTATTTGGAGATCAAAAGTCTCCCGGGCAGAGGTTAAGGGCATGGTTTTCTGTAGAAGCATGGCTTTCATTCTGCTCAGAGTATCAAACCGTATAAAGGAAACATTCAATGAAGGCCACAGCGGCGCCTCCCTGACTGTGAGTGTCCGTTGAAACAAAACTTGCATACAGCAAGGAACCCTGGAGCTCACGGTGACAAGATATGCGATGCCTGGAAGCATCCCACAACAACCTTGATCGTTGAGCATCAAGTAACTCCCGTTTGAAAGTAGCCTGAATACTGGAGTAGTCACGGCTGCTGGGGTACCCCTCAAGTGACAGCATAGGTTCACTACTGAACCATTGCAGACCCCGTGCAGCATAATATCCTGGCATATGAGAGATCCACTTAAAGCATTCTCACAGTTTGTACCGCTTAGAAACACTTCTAGAACCCCACTCCTGCATCGAAATCTGTATTGTAATTCCCAAGATTCCTTGATGAATTCCCCACCCATTTCTATATATCTGCCTGCCTGTTGCTGTTCTAGGCAGTACTCAAACTGGAAAGTTGTGACCGGTAATGTTATAGCCAATCGAGGCATAACTTCCCAACACTGTATGATGTCACCACCCCTGGATGTTCTCTTTGTACATAGCGTGGGTCTGGCCTGTGGATACTAAACCCTTCGGTGGTACCCCTGAATCTTCCCTGACATCTGTTTGTGTCTGTGGGCCAAACCAACCATCCCTTCCAATTGGGGTCTGATCTATTATATTGTAAAATGTCATCTATTGGAACCCCTTCTTGTGATGTAAACTTTTCCTCGGTATGTGATGGTGTCGGAATCCGAGGAGTGTTCAAATCCTTTTTCTTGGCTATTCCAAGACAGGAGGTCTGTCGCACAGTATCATTTAGAAATTTCATCTGCTGAGGAATGAGGCATGCTCTAAATAGCGCTTCTGTTCACTGGACTTGCCAGTCTATAGAACCCCAGACTGATTTTAAGTCTAAAGTGTCTTTCTATAAGTCTAAACCCTTTTCAGACAGTTGGGTAATAAAGGAAGCAGAGTAAATCTGTTTGGTGTTAGTCAGCATATTTCTCTGTGCTGATGTCGGTGCAACCTTATAGTAATATGAGGTCGGGTCAGAAATGTTAAACCCTGAAAAATATGAAAATTTCTGTGCAAAAGTTTTCGAACTACTTTTCGGTGGTGTAGGGCAATGTTCCCATTGGTGATATGTAAAAATATTCCTTGGGGTACTGGATTTTTGTAGGAAATTATGGCCATAATGTTGATAACAATACATAGTGTTAAAATCTGATGTGTCTTCTAACATTTCATCACTAGAAAATGCGGCAGATTGTTCTAAATCAGACAACATATTGTTTACAGTTTCAAAATACCAATCATTCGGAAAATGTACTGGAGGTAATATCATTTAAGGAAATTTTAAATAAATGAGGTATTTTTAAAAGTTCGGTCAGACCAAATATCTCATAATCAACCTTGTCCCATGCTATACCATCAGGTATAGGAACTGCTGTAATGTTCACTGATGACAAGTCTCTTTGTTCACAATGTGATGAAACATGAGGTTTCAGGATCAGGTTCACTTTTGATGCTGCAGAGCTTTGGCGAAGGTAAGTTCCATTAATAAGTAAGCAGAAGACAGTTACTAAGCCTATCCAGACAAGAAAGAAAAATATCCTGGTGATTATCCAAAGTTCTAGCCAAGGTGACACCAGGTAAGTCTTTTTAAGAAAAATGAAGAAGTCTTTGATTTGTTGTTGACGAGATATTGGGGCTGACGTTGTTTCAGGTTCACTTAGATCCAAGGAAAAGGTATCAAAGTCGATGAAATAGCCAGATGCAGTTCGATCTATTTTAGGTAGTTCCGCAGGTTTTGTTGAACTTGTAGACGGCTCTTATTGAGGCATGTTTATGTAGACATCAGTGTTAGGTCGAATTGAAATTTGTCTTTCATTTTGATTTTGTATTCCTTGCTCAAGGGGAACGAGTTCCATGGCATTGTTGCACAGTCCATCATTCCGTATAGGAGACTCTTCAAACGTGATGAGCCTTTCTGTCTGAACTTCCTGTATAGTAGCGAGAGGGGGGCGTCGGCTACTCAGGAGCCCACTAGGCCTACTATTCAGTATCGGCCACATAGTGTGGTTTGATCAGATCAATGAAGACGAATCTCTTCTCCTTTTTTCCGGCAAGAGGCGGCAGAAGTACAGTTCTTGTTCCTTCGACGGCCAGGACAGGTACAGGCTTTCTTTAAGATGGCCCAAACTCATTTTTGTCCACTATCTTTTCCCTGACCAGATCCCCGACTTTAGGAATCCTGACAGGTCTTGCCGTGACTGACTTGACTTCCCAAGTGGCGGTCCGCTTTACCTGCACATTACTCTGTAGTGCCCTGGATTCATTCAGATCCTTTAAAACAGCAAACGTTAATTGATGTCAAAAGGTTTTTCATCTGCCACTGTGCCTTCACAATCGAGATCAGGTACCCACATTCTCGTCCCAAATAGGACCTCATAAGGAGTGACACCCCCTAGAGAACTTCTTGGCATGTTATTGAAGGCCTGCTGTACCCCATATAAGTTATTGACCCAACTGCCACCCACGCTAATACTCTAGCTGTTAATGATTGCTTTAAGTCCTGGTTTTTCCTCTCCACAACCGAATTTTCCTTGGGATGGTACGGAGAGGAGTACCGCAGTGCAACACCCAAACTTCCCATGGCTTCCTTGTAAGCACTAGAGCTAAACGCAGGGCCATGGTCAGAATGTAATGTGCCAACTGTGTATGTCCCTGTAAAGACTCGCACATCTTTAATAACAGTTTGAGCATCAGCCAAGCGCTGAGGCCATGCCCATAGGAATCTCGAGCAGGAATCCACTGCACCCATGATATATTTGTAAGCCCCATCAGATTGTAAGGGGCGGCAGTGGTCCAAATGTACACACGCGAGTGGTCTGTCTGATATTAGCAATGGTGTTTGTGCTGGACGTGTTATGGTGGAGCCCTTCATCTGTTGACAGATTTTGCACTTTAAGAAATAATCTTTGGTCTGCTTTGTTAACCCTGGCCACCAATATCGTTGTTTCAGTAAAGAAACAGTTGCCGTAACTACTGTGTGTGCAGAACCCAGACCCTCATGTGCAGCTAGTATTAAGCCCAATCTGCGATCCATGTTTGGTATTACTCTATTCCCCACTCCGGGAATTTGAGCAAATGGAACGTTATTTGCATCTAACTTGTAGGAGTACTTGAGTGGAAAACCCTTCGGCAATGCCTTATTGTCTTTGCGTGAAGCAATGACAGCTACCATTATCTGTCCATCTATTCTCATTTTTGAACGAGTGATTGCAGCTACGGACGCAGTTCGTACTGCCCCCTTTGCGACTTCATCAGCCAATGAATTCCCTTCAACTTGAACGCCATCACGTTGATGACTCAGCGTGTGTATCACGTGAGCCCTTTGTAGTTCGTTTTTCAACTTAATTACCAGTTCCCATAGCATTTTATGCTTAATTGTGCCACCTTTTGAGTCTTTAAACCCATTTTGTCCCCAATGGTGAAGATATTTATTGTATGGCTAGACACAGTAAAAAGAATCGCACACAATTAGTGTGGGGAATTCTCGATCCGTATTTATCAGTGCCAGCAATAGAGCTTTTAATTCTGCCAGCTGTGCCGTGCAGTCTCCTAGAAACTGTGTTTTTGTAAAACTTGGATGGAACTTTCCATCCTGCATAAGACCTTTTACAATCGCACATTTGGCGCTGTATTGCTGTTTACTTCCAATGGCCGGCTGAGCAGATCTGTCAGTGTAAATTATGTATTCATACTGATCTAGAGGCATTATTTAATTCGGGAGAGGATATTCCTATTCATATTGCAAAAATGCTTGTGTTTTTAGACTTGGGTTGTATCTGTATTCTACATCTGATGCAGTGAAAGAATTCGCCCATTGTATCCATCTAGGATGTAAAGCTTTAGCATTTGGAACTCTAGCTTTTGTAGCAGCCTCTAAGGCCAGTACTGGAGTCACGACAATTATTCGCTTTCCCTGAGCCAGTGCTCTTTCTCTCACTACAGCAGTCTGTACAGCTGTAAGAATTTTCTCTGTGGATGCAAAGCGCATCTCAGTGTTTGTGTAAAAGTGTGATTTGTATGCTGTGGGTACTGTTTTGCCTACATTGTATGTTAGGTAGGTGTACCCAGATTGACCCGCAACTATACGGATCACCAAGTTGAGGACATTTACGCATGTCTGTAAGTGTTTAGACGCTATCATGTCAGCTTGTAGGGAACGAAGGATATCTGTGTCTTCCTGTGTCCATTGCCTAACTGAAAAATAAGGTCTTATGAGGTCGTAGAAAGGTTTAACCCTTTCTGCGTAATCCAAAATGTATGTTCTGCCGAAATTCAGGAATCTCAGTATGGATTGTAAATTTTTCAATGATTTTGGAGGTGGGAGCATCGCACACTTTTCTAAAAAGTTGGCTGCCAAACATTTCCCTTCACTTGAAAGTTCAAATCCCAAAAATAGGACATTGAGGTGGGCTATTTTTGATTTTTTAAAGTTAAACTTGTAGCCCTTAGAGGCAAATCCCAAAATTATGGTGCTCACCCTGGTCAAGTGTTCCTCCAGGTCATCATCCGTCAGATAAATATCATCTACATAGGACAATGCATCCTCATCCAGATTCTGAAGTAACTCAGTTGCCCTTGCGGAAAACAACCCCGGGCTGTTCTTATACCCCTGGGGGAGTCGAAAAATTGACGCAGGGACCCCAGCACTGAGAATGCTGTCAAATATCTGCTCTCAGGCGCTATATTTTGGCAGAAGAATCCATTTGAGATGTCTAGTGTTGTTTTGTATTTTTTTCGCACAATGTTATTCATCAATGCGGCACTGTGTGCGTTCTGTACTGCAAAAGTTTTTGTGCATGAGTTTAGATGTCTATTGTCTCAAACTAGACGATATGAGTTGTCAGGTTTCATTAAGGGAAACAAAGGATTATTCATTGAAGAGGTGCAAGTTTCAATCACACCCTGGTATTCAAGTTGATCTAAGATCTCCCTGGCCAGTTTTTTCGCTTCCTGTTTTATTGGCTACTGTCTCTCTGGAGTCGGAGTAGATTTTAATGGTATCACGTGGTGGGTTGAATCTTCATCCCACCCAACATGGTTGCGATATAGTGCAGGGGCAAGGGCTACCGCCCACTCCTGCGCGTATCTGTGTTTTAAGTGGTTAGGAACGAGGTCTGAAAAGGCTGGAAAAATTACCCTTTCTTCCTTTGGGCAATCCATAACAATAGCAGGCGGCCAATCTCTTTCAGCTAAAAGAATGTCATAGCCAAAAGTCAGGTTCTCCCAAAAGAGACTTTTAATTTTTCTCGGCTTGTCCCCTTCCATTTGGAGTGTTATTTCATGTAAACTATGTGGGACGCTTAGCCCAGTATTAGGCGTTTCCACCGTGATATGTTCACTCAGCTCCCCTGTCACCAGAAATTCCATCAGGTTCTGGTGAACTATTGTTACTTCTGCTGCACTGTCTAGCATTGTCAGATGCTAGACAGCCCATTCCCCCGTTCAGTAGTTGAGTCCACAGAATTCTGGGCATGTCTGATCTTAAGACCTGCTACTTTCTTCTTTTTGAATTGAGGTTTGATTTTGGTTTTTCTTCTTTCTTCGAAGTGTAATCAGGAGCGCGTTGCGTGTCTTGTCTGTGTTCTGACCGTCCTTCCCTCTCAGAGTTTTTCGAAGAACCCTGAAAGGAACGAGAGGAACCTGTATCAGTGTCCTGATACCTGTCAGGTTTTCTAATGTTGTCCCTATTCCTAAGGTTATACCTCCTTTCGGAGGGCTCCTGTTGAGGAGACCTACCTCTGGATTGAGATCTATTCTCTTTATTCTTTTGTTGTTTGTTATTATCCCATTTCTTCTTTGAAGAAGCGGATGCTTGCTTGAAGGTATCCTTTTCGGGGCCGTCCATCAGTTGAGGTTTTATCGCTCTAGCTCCCAAACTGTCTCTACCTAATTCTGCATAAGCAGTTTCAATTATTTTAGGAAATTCATGTTCCTGTTGTAGAGGAGTGAACTCCCCAGGCGTTGGCTTATTGCCACCGCTGCTGCCTCCCCTTTAATATGTGCTAATATTATAGCTGATACCTTGGCAAAATTACCTAGTAATTTCATCCCTAAGTTCAGAGCAGGTTCTGCTCCATACTCATTCTGTATTTGTCTTAATACATCTGGTATTACTGATAATGACGGGATACCATGAGTCCTGATATATATGGCAGCAAAAACTGTACCCCAAGTGGTACAATCCTCTATCTGGGGTGTTATCCTCATGGGCAAGCAGATTGTTAACATTCTGTGTTTTTCTTGTGGACCAGTGTGTGGAAATACTGCCTCTAGCTGTGTTATTTTTGAGCTTTCCAGAATGGCATTTGTTCACGTTTAGTGGGCATTTTACCCATCACTGCGTGTAACATTTGTGGTGTAATTTTAGTTGTTGATGTCTGAATCGGACCTGTTGGTATAGTCGTTGCTGGCTGAAGTGGGAGTGTTCTCATCACGAACTGTGTCATGTTTCTATAAAGTCTTATTAGTTCTTTATGAAGTGTACGTAAGTCTCCTACTGGCATTATTTCAATGTCAGGATGTGGTGTGTAGGATGCTAGTACTGGCCATGTTGCTCCGTCTCTTCCGAGCGGACCGAGTCTTACTTTATTTCTTGTATGGGGGAGGGCGCCTTTAAACCGCTATATATGCTCCTGGTAAGTGAGCGGAACTTCAGTGTCCTCGTACGGACAACATTCGTATGTCATCTTCTGTGTAGTAATGAAATGTTTTTGTTCGTGCATTTGCCTGTGGGAATCTAACCCATGAATAGAATACCTCTGTTCTATATGATTTGTGTGCCTCAATCACGAAGGTTACTGGCCCACCCCTAGCTGTTAAACCATATGAAACTAGTTTTAGGGTGATGGCATTTCTAACATTTCCTTTAATTTGTATTGCATCTGCATATTCTTCTTCGGCTGAGAGATTAAGGTCATGCACAGCGTTATCCTGATGCTCAGTCATTGTTTTTAGTAAGAAGAGCTTTTCAAGGGAACTGAGATAAGGTGTTGTGCACAATAGGATTAACCAACAGCCATTACATAGGATTTGCCTACTCAGCTGCGGCGGATTTTTGTACCCTCCCACTCCAGACGTCTCTGATAAAATGTGAGTAGGTGTCTCTGAGAATAGCACAACTGAACTACTCAGATTTTACTGTTAAATAAGTACCCAACCAACGTTGGCGGTGCCATGTCTTGTAGTTCCTATAAAACCTATATAGGGTCTGCGCATTTAGACAACATACACTGTAGGATTGGTGTCAGACTGATTCTAGACACCCCCACCGGGTATGTTGGCCTGTGTACCAGCTAGCTCACAGTGCCACTAGAAACTCTTCTTACCAAGGAGAGAATAGTTCTTGGCAACTATCGAAGATGACAGCCCTGACACCTCAGGACCGTGGAAACAGTGTACTACTTTTTCGCTCAGTCTCTCATGCTCACTTAGTCTCAGAGAGATACACAGAATAAACGGTATGGACATTTTTCAATAAGCATTTATTGAACAGTCGTTATTCTAGTGTAAAATTGGTGTGCTGAAACAACCACTAGACAGAAACAGATATAAATGATTGGAAGCACTAAGAAAGTAAAAGGATGGTAGATTTCTATCATTTTGCTATAACCATGAATACAGGCAAGTATATAAAATACATGTCAATAAAAATGCGTACTCCTACGATGCTACCCTAACTAGATGTACCTAAGTGTACCTAGCATATATGTAGGTGTTAAGCCAAGAATCCCTCTAGGATAAAGTCAACCCCATTACCTGAAGTGAGAGACTCTGGGACCCCGTCTTGGTCTCGAGTTGGACACCCCGCAAGGGATGTTAGACCACTACGAGCTGCAGTATCTGCATGTCGGAGCCTCAGTGTCTCGCTTGAGTGTGTCGGCAGGGAATTCCTGATCTCCTCTGTTTTTCTCAGCAAGATGTGATGTTTATATACCCAAAGGTCTCCCTGGGGTTCTACCTTGCTGTGCCACTTGTCGGACTTAGGATGACGTCTGGACTGAACTTTATACATAGTTATTATACAGGAGATGGTAGTCCTGCTGAGTTTCCAAGAATCTTCATGCATAATGTATGAGGCTTTTACCAGGGAAAATCCCGAGTTCTGTGTGCATTGTCATATCTAGGTAAACGGTCAGTGTGTGTAATGTAGGGGAGAGTATAGGTGAAAGGTTACGATGTTACCTGAGCCTATTTTGGGGTACCTATATGGAATATAACAGATTGTTTTCAGGTGCGTGAATATTAATGAGCCAGAGGATGGCAAGACTGGAGAACGCTAAAGGACAACTTCAGCGAGTGCCTACAACTGAGAAACAGAGTGGGCACACTTGATCAGCACATAAGTATATGTAGCAAGTCACACAATGGAACTGGAGAAGGGAAGGAAACATGTAGGGAACAGGGACGAACACCAAAGTGGAGTCCACAAGACAATGGTGGTTGAACTATTATTGCCGAATCAAACAACTAGCAGTTGGGAGATAACTGGCCACTATCACTGCCTCTTCTTAAATTCCCCCGGAAGTTTGTGCCTTTCCTCTAGGCTTAGCTATGATTGGTTCTCTCGTTAGCCTCACCTGGAAGGCTAGCCAAATCCCTCTGTGCCATAGGTGCCACTGACCAAACCTACAAATCCTCCAGTTGTGTTTCTTCCTCTACTTTCTTTGCTGATCTTTTGTGAGTCCCTGGGGATAGTGATGTTCTCTAGTCCCCAACTATTTCTGTTTCTGACACTATCCTAATCACCACGCTCCCCTACAGGTGTGCATAGGAGTATTTTAAAAAAAACATTTTCAATCACTCCAAGTGCATGGTGAGGCACTTGTTTGTATCTCAACAGAACACAATGAAGCAGTTTAAAGGTTTGTTCCAAAAACTTTAAATTACGGTTGCATCATGGCCATCACTAAGGGGCTTATTACGACTTTGGCAGTCCTCCAGCAGCGCCGCGACCACGCCGTCCACTGGAGGACTGCCAAAGCTGTGGTGCGCCCACTCGCTGCATTACGAGTATAATCCTGGTCGGGCGGGTGGTGCTGAAGCGGTCTCACGGTAGTGGTCTGTGAAGCTCATTGGAGAGCCTAACATGCAGACCGCCGCCGCAACAGCATCTGAAGCACGTTCCTGCATCCCCACCATGCAGGAACAGGGGTGCAATTCTAGGTGGGCACAACATGTGCCCCCTGCATGCACTCCCAGGCCCAGGAGTGGCAGTTGCCTCTCCACCACCCTTTTCTTGGCGGTCTCTCTGCCTTGAAAACGGCGGTGGACAGGGAACTCAGAATATGCTCGGTGAGACCGCAGCGGCACCACTTGTATATTCCTGCTCCTGACCGCTGCGTGACTGCTGCAGGATCCATGGATCCCTGTCGGATGCAGCGGTCCTGTGGCAGTCTGGACCGCCACCATGAGTACGGCGGTCCTATGGACCGCCGTACTCGTAATGAGCTCCTTAGTTTGTAAGTAGGATGCATTACACCTCCCACTTTGGGGTTGAATTTGCATATATTTAATGTGTTATCTTTTCCAATGTGCATCATCAGTCATTGTAGGCTCACAGTTTTTAGACAATGTTCATGCACCAATCCTAATTCTGTTTAATTTTCACTATTTACAACCAAATCCCTATTTCCACAATGCTGAACAGTTTCTATTCATAATTTACTTAACGCATGTTATCCTCCTGTCACTCACCTGCAAATACAAATTAACATTTTGCAGAACAAACCAATTGACATTCTCAGCTTTATTAAACAAAACATTGTTTGAACCTTGTATTTGGACTCAGGACAGACATATGCTGCTTCTGTAGTGTGAAATTAGTTTCACAAGTCATCCAATTTTTTGATGTGTAAGACAGATTGGCTTCCCCACTTATTAACTGCAGAGAGCTGCTAACGCAATTGCCTCTGATGCTTGTCCTAATGAAGACTCCTACCCCACCCCCAAACAATTTGTGAGGGGTCGAAACATCATCCAGATTGTTTTGCACTGATGACTTTTTCAGCAGAAACCACAAATTGAAAGAAAATGGTGTCGTTTTTACTGACTCTTGATTACTCTGCCAAAATGCATTTTACCTTCAATTCGGTGTGTTCTTCACTCACTTTTGATGTTGGTTACACGCTCTATTCATTTGGCCACTGCACCACACCATCCTCTTCACTACCGTATGTAGCACCCTTGAAAAATATAGCTATACCTGTTGATATAAATTGTTTTAGTGGTCACCAGTTCAATTATGTTCTGCATAATGGGGCCTATTCACAAACTGCATTTTGTAGTAATTTAGTAATACTATAGTTGTTCTACCAAAGTACTGCAAAATGCTGTTCACAAACCTACAAGTGTAAGTCTCCACCTCCGCCTCTCCTATCTTTTCTATGGGAAGACCCTTACACATGTAAGTTTAATACTAAGGCCCCGATTACAAGTCTGGCAGTCCACGGTCCGCCAGACTCGCGGGGCGTGGCGCTCTCCCCACCACCCTAATTTGAGTTGGGCAGTGGGACCACTACAGCCTCGCAGCCAGGCAACCGCCATTCCTTGTCGGTTTTGCGGTGGTGTATTGCATCAATATGTTTGTCGGGACCTCTGCGGTGCCGCCAAATATATTAGGACTTTCCACTTCACCAGGGTTTTCATGGTGGTTCCTCCTCCATGAAAACCCTGGCGGAGAGGAAACAAAGGGGGCCCTACAGGGCTCCTTGTGCCTTTGCGCCCTGTGGATGCACACAGTGTGCATGCACACTAGTTACTGCACGGCATGGACTTTTCAGTCCATGCCATGCAGGAACTGTTTTTGGCGTTCCCATTGCATTTCAATGCCCGTTTTTAGAGGCACCACCATGGGGACGCCAAAAAAAAGCCCACCAGACAGGAGGAAACTTCTTATCTGGCAGGCGGTCTGACCATGGCTTTGGTGGTGCGGCGGCGGGGCGGACTAGGCGCCGCACTGCCAAAGTCGTAATTGGTCCCTTAGTAGTAAATATGGGAGAGACCAGGGGGAGTGGCAGGAAAAAGGGACATACTTACTACTAAATAGGAGGGGTTTATGGAGGAGTAAGGAGCGGTTTAGAGAGTGGTAGGGATGGGTTTAGGTAGTGGCATTCACTTGCCCACAAAAGAGAAAGCCCATTCCTATTCACAAACTTCTTTTCTAAAGTTACTACAGCCAAAAAGGTACCTAAGCAGTAGTAAAATGCTCCAGCCCAAAGCTGAAGTAAATCCTGCACCACGCATGGCCAACCAGTGGTACTTCAACACTCTCCCATACAAAATAATGGAGTTAGAGACTTAAAATAAAACCCCATATGAAATAACGTTTAATTAAATTATTTAAAATAGTTAAAAATATAAATAAATACAATTTAGTGCTAAAAGAAGTATAAAAAACATATGTATTGTTTAGTTATATAATGTTTTAACACCCTATTCTGTATTTATTAATTAATGTAACATTCTTATTAATCTATAATTCACTTATTTTTAATTATTTACAAACATCACTTTTAATAATTATTCATGCATAATAAAAAAAATTGTTTACTTTCAGTGGGATGTGTCTTTTAATTTAACCTTCAGAAAAATCTGTTTATTTAATTTAATACGTTTAAATTACTTGAAGATGTAATTCAAAATTAACTTAATAATGCAGTATAGCAAACACAAAAACATTTAATTATGAACTGTTACCTTTATACATCGAGAGGCCAAACTTATACATGGAGATTGCGCCAATGAAATGGTCAGATTGTACTGAAAAAATATATTTGCAATGTTCCTGGAGAGTCTGTAAGACAAAGAGGTAAACACAGTTGCGGCTGCTGTCAATATGCAGTGGCGGGGCGGCAGGGCATAAGCAGCGGCGGTGGGGGGAGGGTTGAATTAAAAAAAACTTGCCTGCTCCTGCGGCCGCCTCGCGCTCTGGTGCTCCTCCATTCTCCTGCTCTTCCCAGAAGTCCCTGGGACAGACTCCCCATCCAATCCAGGCGCTGCTATGAGAGCAGCGCCGTGATTTGCCTGAGCGGGCTGGTTTGATGCTCCGCTCAGGCACAGGGAGTCTTCTCCATCCGGCTGTAGAATACTTTACAGCCGTGTTATTCTACAGCCGGGTTAGAGAAAGCTAAGTGCCTAAGACGGCCGCCCAACCAGACACGCGCACTTAAAAATATACACTTCATTCCTCCTCCCTCCCATGACCCAGCCCCGCCCCTCTCTATACACGGTGGCTCAGCCAGCAGCTGAAAAATAAAACGATAATAAAATATCGTTTTATTTTTCAGCTGCTGGATCTTAACCAGTGGGGCGACGCTCCTCCGCCATTGAGGGGGAGCCGCCGCTGGATGTGTGAACTACTTCATTGAATACTCTAGACGATCTGCACCTCGCGTGGTAATTATTTTTAGAGAGACGCTTGCACTAGATTTAGATAGAATGGTTGGCATACAGGACAACAAGTAGGGATGGGATATCGCTCACATCTTACTGTTTGCTTTTTTGAGGTGTTTACAGGATTTACTCCAAGTACCTTGTTGGGAACAATGCTTGTTTGTTAAACGAGATCCACAGGCTTTATTTTCTAACCATTTTCATTTGAAAATGTTTTGTCCTGTCTCATTAGTCATTTGTCTCTGCCTGCATCCGGAGTGTCCGAGTGCTGCGAGAGTGTGATACGTGTGGAATGTATGATTTGTGTGCGCCACAACTACCGGCTGAGGGAGCTCATTCTATGATGGACTGAACTATAGGAATCATGCTGCTTGTGGCATGCAGCCTGGGCTCAGTCTGGACCTAACAGTTGGTGTCACTTGTGACCTATAACTTGCCTTGGACTTTTGGGAATTAACTTACTTGTTTACCTATATATACGTGGATTACTTTATCTACATCGATAAGTAGGTGTGTTGTAAATGTTAAGGCTTTTCCTAAGATTGGTAAACTACAGCTAATTGTAAATGCAATCTCTGTCTTTCAAACTCTTATCAACTGATAAGGTCAGTTGGCATGTGTCATCTCTGTTAGTTCCACTAGATGGCGGTGCATCATCAGAAGGCATGTTTTTCATTTACTAAATTGCACCTGGTTAATTTTGCCAGAATTAAGCTCGTATTTACGAAAATGGCGACACTTTATAACACGGAGAACAAACAATACGTTCTCTTATTATACTCTCTCACGGAACGGCAACACCGTCTCCCCAAATAGTACACAAGACTATGAGCAGCAGCAAAATAACATTTCAATTCAGGACATTTACCGGTCACAATTTGCCGTCACAAAGACCGTCAATAGTGAGAAGAAGTGGTGTGATTCAATAGGAATGGTTTGAAAAGTGCAGGAGCATTTGGGAAAGCATTGGCATCTATCAGAAGAGTGAGCCGCAGGCAAGAGCCACCAAGGAACATTGTTGAGTAAGCAGAGGGGTTTACTAATGTGCTGGTTTATTTACACAAACTCAGTTGCTGCAGGAACTGTCTACTCGCACGGCTAATGGACAGACGCTATAATCTGCAGTTCGAATGTTGGCAAGACCGACTAGAATTTCCACCATTCTGAGGTCAGGCAACTTATTATCAGTAAAATTACTAATAATGCCACAAGTTTTCAGTTCTCGTAAAAATGATTGGAGTGTGAAAGTAGCGCTAAATATGAACAAGTCGATGTATCACTAAAAATTATTGTAAATCCGACAACTATATACTACTTACGTTGCGTTTTATTGGCTCTTTGCAGGTCCAAAGGATCCACCCAGTACTGTCATAGCCAGACGCTGAGACAGGCCTCGTTAAAGTGACAGGCCACATATGCATTGGGTCTCATTTAACGGTTTGGATGAGTGGTATAAGTACCGTATATTGGATTTCCTCTCCGCATACCAAACTCGCAGTTCCCAATCCCAAAATAGGTTACCATCTGCGGGGCCTTCACTGACTTCGCTGATGGTAACCCCTGACACCCACCCCCCCCCCCCCCCACCCTCCACAACATTGCTGGGTTACAGTGACTATCTTCCCTCCTGATTGAGGGTGAGGCTACCTACACTCAGTTTCCCTGCCTGTCTCTGAAACGGGCAGGGAACATGTTATATAGGGCCCATGCCTTTAACTTTTTGTTCAGAGAAAACTAATTTCCTCTTTGGGAGTTTGTTTTCTCTGAACAAAAAGTTTGCTGAGATGGTACTTTAAACATGGTGTGGGCTTTGGAAACATCACTACTATGCAGGGTAGGATTGGGATCACAATTTGGCCCGGTTACTGCCCAAAAAAGTGGCCCACTTTCGCAGGGTGTGCACTTTCATGAAACACCATTTTGTTACTCTCAGAGGTCTCATTTGTAGAGAAATGTTTGGTAAATTAAACATTTTAAAGCTTATAGAGCCAGTAACATTGGTGAAGACTAGGAGCACTGCAGTTCTGAAAACTGAGTACTTACTTGCAGTCTTAATGCCCTGCACAATGTAGTTAGATGCTCATTTCCAACCAGCTATGTCTTTGACTCTGATCATGACATGAATCAGAAATCTAGCACAAAGTCAAGGGGACAGGGTAAGACTGGAATCTCTGGATAGAACAGTAAAAGGAAGATCAGCTCTGAACCTCTGCCTTGGAGAATAGAACCTCTAATGACAAACAGTAAAGAAATATATTTTGCATATCAGCCATAAAACATTTTGCGAAACACTAAAAAGAAATGAAATCTAGCTCCCTCACAGATTTTGCACTTTTCCCTGAACGTAAGTACCTTTTGCCGCCCTGTCACCCATCCCCTCTTTCTTTGTGTGCACTACTCCAGTTAGACAGTGATCCCCAGTTCTGCCGGGCAGTACCAACTGGGGGCTGGGGGAAAAGAGGAGGTGAACAGAGCGGTAAAGAGGAAGTATAATGAGAAAGCCCAACACTTTTTAATATATATATGGTACCTCTACTTGACTTGGTTGCATCTTATGACATCGAGTCTGTCTCCTATGCTGATGACACTCAGCTTATCCTAACTCTAGATAAAGATTCCACAGCGGCAGAGGAAAACTTTCAGCGCTGCCTCTCCCGCTGTCTTTGACTGGATGAAATCTAACCATCTCAAATGTAATAGCCAAAAAACAGAGATCATGCTGCTTGGGAAATCTAACATCTTCATGCCCAAACAGTGGTGGCCGACTGACACGGCACCTCCTCCTAATACAGTGGATACTGTGAAGAACCTGGGGATTAGATTTGATACTACGTTGTCCTTCCACCAGCAAGCGCTCTCGGTGGCCGGCACCTGCTTCTACATGATAAAAACCCTTAGAAAATGTTTCGATCTACTTCCAGCTACAGCTCGAAAGACAGTCGCAGTGTCCTTAATCCTGTCTCGGCTGGACTACTGTAACAGCCTATACACAGGAGCAAAGAAAACAGCTCTGAAAAAGCTACAGATAGTCCAAAATGCAGCGGCCCGACTGGTATTGAAAATGCCAAGGGGGTCCTCAGCCTCAGAAGCACTCAAAACCCTCCATTGGCTGCCCATACACAAAAGGATTCTCTTCAAGATCCTAGTGATCACCTTTAGAACGGTCAGGTCAACTGGTCCTAAATACCTCAGGACGAGAATCAAACCTTATGCTACCCAACGTTCTCTGAGATCGTCCTCTGAAAATTTCCTAACACCTCCCCGCTTTCACCTGACGTCCAGAGGGGGAAAGTCAATGGCAGTCCTGGGAACAAAAGCCTGGATAAGCCTGCCCACCCAGTTGAGACTAACGCAGTCAGAACCCATGTTCAAGAAACTTTTGAAAACCTGGATCTTTGCAGTCCCAGATAATCTAGTACTATCACTTATTTGATGCCTCCTGACTGAGCCTACTCTCCTTCATACCTCAACCCACACGTTTTTCTAGCGCCAAGATGCTCCCCGGAGTGAAAGCTGCGCTTTATAAATGACCTCATTCATTCATTCAAAGGTGAAGTAAAACCAGAAATCAGGTGTGATGGGGAGAGATATAAGGCAAAGACGGAAAGATCCATTACCTGAGCAACAGAACAAGTGCCAGCCCCCCTTGAATTACTTAATTTCTCAAACTCTCCCCCAGCCCTCCACTGCCTCAGGACAATGGTCTGGCAGGGGAGGGATAATGCATAAAACACAGCTGCTGGGCCATTCATAGGGGAGGGGGATGAGGTGAAGATGGCCCAAGTCACGACATCACCTAGCCCCCCCAGCGAGCCCACATAATAAACCCACCATCCCCCACCCACCATGCCCTGAAAAAGAAGTACTGTGGGAGAGGTGTCAAACACAAACACTGTTTCTGGGCTGCGTGGGCCCCAGGGGGGCCGAAGTGAGAATGGCTCAAGGGCCTGAGCAACACCTGGCCCGCAGGGAGGCCGATTCTCCCATCACCTGCTCCCCACAACCCACCATCAGGGCGATAGATTGGCAAGGCAGGGGGTCAGGGAGATGCCACAGATTATTGTCGCTCAAGGGGGTCATATCACACAGCCCCCCCCCAGCGAAGCTGCTTTGCTCTCCCTGTCCAGTGCCTTCTGTGGGCTGGGAAAGAAAAAAAACGGCCCACAGAGGGCACTGACACACCGGCCCATGCCTGACTGCCCGCAGTGCCAATCCGTCCCTGCTACTATGAAGGGAGCAGCCTTTGCGGTGGATCATTTCACAGCAGAGAGAACCCCACCTGGAAGGCTGGGGTCTCTAGATATGGGGGAGCACTCCTTTGCTGGGGAGCAAAGGACATCCCTCAGCTGGCCTGGAATGACTGCAGAACACCTGCCAAGGGCTAAATAAGACCCTAAATTCTTGTCGACATAATAGCTGCCTGTGAATATCACAGAGGAGTAAAATCAAGCAATAAACTGCTTGGAAAGAGGTAAATATCAGAAAGTATACCCTTGGGCAAAGCTCTAAAAATATTTTGAAACTGCTTCAAAACCCCTGAAATTGAAGGTTAACACTTGCTTTACGAACACTAAATGTCTGCACGTTTGCAGAAGCCTATCTTATATTGTGTGTAATACAATTTTAAAACAGTGTTCATTTTCAAAGAGCTTTCAGTCGCAGACCTTGTAGCACTATAATACAGAAGCCCTGATTCCTCACTGTGCCAATCAGGACTCAATGTTGTTTCTATTTGGTTACACAGAAGACCTCTGAAATAATTGCATTCTCACAAACGACCACAATACACTCATATTTGCATTAATAATCTGCTTTATAATCACAATGGGCTCAATGAAATAGAAGAATTGGTGAGTCGTTAAGGGAACCAGTTGTAACTGCAGGTTTTGGGATATCAGACACCTGCAATTAAAAGTTAAGAGGCATATTTATAAAAAAAATCGAGCAGCACAGCAAGCCACCTTGCAGCACTGTGCTGCGTGACATGGAAAGGGCAGGAATGCCCGGTATTTAACGTTTAACAGCGCATTACTGTCTTTGCTGTTACAAATTCTTGAAATAAGGAGTCACCATAATGAAGTCACCAAAACATTCTTTATCTTTCAATGGGTTAGGCCCATATACTGAAAGTGTTCCCAATACATGTATCTAGTATTACACTGAAAACCATGATTGTTTTCACAGTTTTTTAAAATAGTTGCCTCATTGTTGATATAAGCAAACGTGGTTAAATGAGTTGTGGCATTAAGAAATTATTTATTGCATGTTTTGTGCTTTGAAGTACAAAAGAGTACCAGAGCATGAGCTATTTAAAATACAATTTATACTTTTTGACCTCAATTGATAATTTTGAACTAAAGTGTAGTACTGATTAATAAAATCAGTATTTTACTTTGATGTTAGAGGCCATCTTGGATTGGTAAAAAAAAAGAGATGTCATTAATTTTGCAATTAGGTAAATGGGAACAGGTGAGATTGGTTACCTGTAATTTGGGCCCTATTTAAGCCTTTACTGGGCTGAGAAGTTTTAGATCCTCATTTTGAAGTCGTGGATGGATGCTATCTGGCACTAGGTCATCAAATCTAATCAGGTATTTAAACATCTGGTTATTTTTCCAACTCAATTATTTAAATCGTTTTAGGTGTTTTTGCCATAAGAGCTAAGTAAAATGGTAGAATGTTTAATTTATGCCTCACTACAATGTCGTTTTCAGTGTAGTTAAATATGTTTCATAAGAATATTCTCATGTGGAATCACAACTTATGTTTTATTCTATTAGATCACTGTGCACATTTAGATGTAAAGACCACTTGTAAATTCACTCATTACATTTCAAATGTGTAACATATTTGGTTTATCAAAAACGTGATCAAGAGCACATTATTTGAATGCCATCTTCTAGAGTTTAAAGTGTTATAATTACCTTATTATTTGAATGTGTCATTGAACACCACTTTCTGAGTATCTAACTGATTTGGTCAGGTGTGCATAAGCTGGGTCCAGCACTTGTCGTTTAGCGGTCAAGTTTAGTATACTTATTTGCCTTAATCACTTCTTTCCAAAAACGTGATTGAGAGTGTGATATTTCTTTGCCCATCTAATAGAGCTCATATCGGTATACCTTCCTTATTCTTTTTATGCGTTTATATTTTTATAGCGCAATATTATTTTGCTAACACATATATCAAACTAGAGAACATTTGAAAAATATATAATGTGAAATGAGTTTAGGGTGTGTTTCTATGTGGCTGTAATCCTACAATGATTGTCTCTATGCTTAATAATCTCGAATAGCATTGTTTTACCTGTGGCAGCCATCTTATAATGGGTAAAAACCCGAAAAGGAGATGTATACTTATTTTTAGTGACCACTGTGATACAAATATGTATTCAAGATAAAACATTCCACTTCAGTTATTTGATTCCATTATGATTACACTTGGACACTATAAAAAATGAAATTACCTTTGAATATGTTACTTTGCTAATCATTCAGTAATGAAGCCTGCTTGATTTACAACTTTCAGATGGCAGTGTTTACTCTGTAGTGGCCATCCTAAAAGGGCAATTACCCGAAAAGGTACCATAGATTCACCTCTAGTAACCACCTTGTTACTAATATGGACTAAATATATATTATCTCATTGAATTATAAAAATTTGAATAAGATAATATTTGTGATTTACATTGTCTTTAACTGCCTCTGAATGTATATTGATTATAACGCTTATCCAGTAATGAATTTTTCTTGATTTACTTCTCTTAAATATTGTTGCTACCCTCTTGGTAGCCATTTTATAATAGGTCGGTAGCCTGAATGGTAGCATTTTGAGCGCTACCATGTAATAAATATGCTTGAATTCTGGGACTATCTAGAGATAAATATGCTGAAATATGTGACCATCTTGAGAGGTTCTGACTTTTAAAAAAGATGTTGTTAGATCCTGTTGAAATATATAATATCTTGGTAATAAGCTGTATCAAAACAATCTGTTGTTCATATGTAACAACTGAATAGTGAATTGATGGGTAAACTCTGTTGAGTAACAATTTTGAAATATGCTACAATTGTTATTAATCACCAGTTCATGTGTGTATGTATGAATAATTTTAGGGATTGAAAAAATCATTATTACCCTACCGGAATACAAACAGTCATAACAATGGAATGATCAACATAATGCTGCTATAACGGTGAGGAATAATACACTGTACTTACATACTTGTTAATATTAAGAAGTTACTTAATCGTGGGGTTCGGCTCTAACATTTCTTTTCAAAGACACAAATATATTTTACATGTGTTTAATGGGTATGTATTTTTGTATTTAAGTAAACTTTGAAAAAACAAACTGTGATTCAGGAGAAACTTGTAAATCATAATTTTTGGGGATATGCTTTGTGTAAATAGTGTATAGAAAAGTAGGATTATCTGCAATTGTTAATATCATTAACAGTTTGAAATGTAAATCATTTTTACTGTATTGTTTTGCCATATATGTGAACTTTTCATGTTTTTCAATAGATCTAAAACTTCTCAGCCCAGTAAAGGCTTAAATAGGGCCCAAATTACAGGTAACCAATCTCACCTGTTCCCATTTACCTAATTGCAAAATTAATGACATCTCTTTTTTTTACCAATCCAAGATGGCCTCTAACATCAAAGTAAAATACTGATTTTATTAATCAGTACTACACTTTAGTTCAAAATTATCAATTGAGGTCAAAAACTATAAATTGTATTTTAATTAGCTCATGCTCTGGTACTCTTTTGTACTTCAAAGCACAAAACATGCAATAAATAATTTCTTAACCCCTTAAGTGCTTCTGTCGGCCAACGGCCGACGCGAGCACTACCTCGGTAGTGCTGCGCACGTCCGTTGGCCGACGCGGCCCCGCCCGCTTAATAGAACGTTCCGCACTGGCGCGGAACGTTCGAAGCAGTTAAGCAGTTAATGCCACAACTCATTTAACCACGTTTGCTTATATCAACAATGAGGCAACTATTTTAAAAAACTGTGAAAACAATCATGGGTTTCAGTGTAATGCTAGATACATGTATTGGGAACACTTTCAGTATATGGGCCTAACCCATTGAAAGATAAAGAATGTTTTGGTGACTTCATTATGGTGACTCCTTATTTCGAGAATTTGTAACAGCAAAGACAGTAATGCGCTGTTAAACGTTAAATACCGTGCATTCCTGCCCTTTCCATGTCACGCAGCACAGTGCTGCAAGGTGGCTTGCTGTGCTGCTCGATTTTTTTTTATAAATATGCCTCTTAACTTTTAATTGCAGGTGTCTGATATCCCAAAAACTGCAGTAACAACTGGTTCCCTTAACGACTCACCAATTCTTCTATTTCATTGAGCCCATTGTGATTATAAAGCAGATTATTAATGCAAATATGAGTGTATTGTGGTCGTTTGTGAGAATGCAATTATTTCAGAGGTCTTCTGTGTAACCAAATAGAAACAAAATTGAGTCCCGATTGGCACAGTGAGGAATCAGGGCTTCTGTATTATAGTGCTACAAGGTCTGCGACTGAAAGCTCTTTGAAAATGAACACTGTTTTAAAATTGTATTACACACAATATAAGATAGGCTTCTGCAAACGTGCAGACATTTAGTGTTCAGTAAAGCAAGTGTTAACCTTCAATTTCAGGGGTTTTGAAGCAGTTTCAAAATATTTTTAGAGCTTTGCCCAAGGGTATACTTTCTGATATTTACCTCTTTCCAAGCAGTTTATTGCTTGATTTTACTCCTCTGTGATATTCACAGGCAGCTATTATGTCGACAAGAATTTAGGGTCTTATTTAGCCCTTGGCAGGTGTTTTGCAGTCATTCCAGGCCAGCTGAGGGATGTCCTTTGCTCCCCGGCAGAGGAGTGCTCCCCCATATCTAGAGACCCCAGCCTTCCAGGTGGGGTTCTCTCTGCTGTGAAATGATCCACCGCAAAGGCTGCTCCCTTCATAGTAGCAGGGACGGATTGGCACTGCGGGCAGTCAGGCATGGGCCGGTGTGTCAGTGCCCTCTGTGGGCCGTTTTTTTTCTTTCCCAGCCCACAGAAGGCACTGGACAGGGAGAGCAAAGCAGCTTTGCTGGGGGGGCTGTGTGATATGACCCCCTTGAGCGACAATCATCTTTGGCATCTCCCTGACCCCCTGCCTTGGCAATCTATCGCCCTGACTGTGGGATGTGGGGAGCAGGTGATGGGAGAATCGGCCTCCCTGCGGGCTAGGTGTTGCTCAGGCCCTTGAGCCATTCTCACTTCGGCCCCCCTGGGGCCCACGCAGCCCAGAAACAGTGTTTGTGTTTGACACCTCTCCCACAGTACTTCTTTTTCAGGGCATGGTGGGTGGGGGATGGTGGGTTTATTATGTGGCCTCGACGTGGGGGCTAGGTGATGTCGTGACTTGGGCCATCTTCACCTCAGCCCCCTCCCCTATGAATGGCCCAGCAGCTGTGTTTTATGCATTATCCCTCCCCTGCCAGACCATTGTCCTGAGGCAGTGGAGGGCTGGGGGAGAGTTTGAGAAATTAAGTAATTCAAGGGGGGCTGGCACTTGGTTCTGTTGCTCAGGTAATGGATATTTCCGTCTTTGCCTTATGTCTCTCCCCATCACACCTGATTTCTGGTTTTACTTCACCTTTGAATGAATGAATGAGGTCATTTATAAAGCGCAGCTTTCACTCCGGGGAGCATCTTGGTGCTAGAAAAACGGGTGGGTTGAGGTATGAAGGAGAGTAGGCTCAGTCAGGAGGCATCAAATAAGTGATAGTACTAGATTATCTGGGACTGCAAAGATTCAGGTTTTCAAAAGCTTCTTGAACATGGGTTCTGACTGCGTTAGTCTCAACTGGGTGGGCAGGCTGTTCCAGGCTTTTGTTCCCAGGACTGCCATTGACTTTCCCCCTCTGGACGTCAGGTGAAAGCGGGGAGGTGCTAGGAAATTTTCAGAGGAAGATCTCAGAGGACGTTGGGTAACATAAGGTTTGATTCTCGTCCTGAGGTATTTAAGACCAGTTGACCTGACCGTTCTAAAGGTGATCACTAGGATCTTGAAGAGAATCCTTTTGTCTATGGGCAGCCAATGGAGGGTTGTGAGTGCTTCTGAGGCTGAGGACCCCCTTGGCATTTTCAATACCAGTCGGGCCGCTGCATTTTGGACTATCTGTAGCTTTTTCAGAGCTGTTTTCTTTGCTCCTGTGTATAGGCTGTTATAGTAGTCCAGCCGAGACAGGATTAAGGACACTGCGACTGTCTTTCAAGCTGTAGCTGGAAGTAGATCAAAACATTTTTTGAGGGTTTTTATCATGTAGAAGCAGGTGCCGGCCACCGAGAGCGCTTGCTGGTGGAAGGACAACGTAGTATCAAATCTAATCCCCAGGTTCTTCACAGTATCCACTGTATTAGGAGGAGGTGCCGTATCAGTCGGCCACCACTGTTTGGGCATGAAGATGTTAGATTTCCCAAGCAGCATGATCTCTTTTTTTTGGCTATTACATTTGAGATGGTTAGATTTCATCCAGTCAAAGACAGTGGAGAGACAGCGCTGAAAGTTTTCCTCTGCCGCTGTGGAATCTTTATCTAGAGTTAGGATAAGCTGAGTGTCATCAGCATAGGAGACAGACTCGATGTCAAAAGATGCAACCAAGTCAAGTAGAGGTACCATATATATATTAATAAGTGTTGGACTTTCTCATTATACTTCCTCTTTACCGCTCTGTTCACCTCCTCTTTTCCCTCAGCCCCCAGTTGGTACTGCCCAGCAGAACTGGGGATCACTGTCTAACTAGAGTAGTGCACACAAAGAAAGAGGGGATTTGTGACAGGGCGGCAAAAGGTACTTACGTTCAGGGAAAAGTGCAAAATGTGTGAGGGAGCTAGATTTCATTTCTTTTTAGTGTTTTGCAAAATGTTTTTATGGCTGATATGCAAAATATATTTCTTTACTGTTTGTCATTAGAGGTTCTATTCTCCAAGGCAGAGGTTCAGAGCTGATCTTCCTTTTACTGTTCTATCCAGAGATTCCAGTCTTACCCTGTCCCCTTGATTTTGTGCTACATTTCTGATTCATGTCATGATCAGAGGCAAGGACATAGCTGGTTGGGAAAGAGCATCTAACTACATTGTGCAGGGCATTAAGACTGCAAGTAAGTACTCAGTTTTCAGAACTGCAGTGCTCCTAGTCTTCACCAATGTTACTGGCTCTATAAGCTTTAAAATGTTTAATTTACTAAACATTTCTCTACAAATGAGACCTCTGAGAGTAACCAAATGGTGTTTCGTGAAAGTGCACACCCTGCGAAAGTGGGCCACTTTTTTTGGCAGTGACCGGGCCAAATTGTGATCCCAATCCTACCCTGCATAGTAGTGATGTTTCCAAAGCCCACACCATGTTTAAAGTACCATCTCAGCAAACTTTTTTGTTCAGAGAAAACAAACTCCCAAAGAGGAAATTTGTTTTCTCTGAACAAAAAGTTAAAGGCATGGGCCCTATATAACACGTTCCCTGCCCGTTTCAGAGACAGGCAGGGAAATTGAGTGTAGGTAGCCTCACCCTCAATCAGGAGGGAAGATAGTCACTGTGACCCAGCAATGTTGTGGAGGGTGGGGGGGGCGTGGGGGGGTGTGTCAGGGGTTACCATCAGCGAAGTCAGTGAAGGCCCCGCAGATGGTAACCTATTTTGGGATTGGGAACTGCGAGTTTGGTATGCAGAGAGGAAATCCAATTTACGGTACTTATACCACTCATCCAAACCGTTAAATGAGACCCAATGCATATGTGGCCTGTCACTTTAACGAGGCCTGTCTCAGCGTCTGGCTATGACAGTACTGGGTGGATCCTTTGGACCTGCAAAGAGCCAATAAAACGCAACGTAAGTAGTATATAGTTGTCTGATTTACAATAATTTTTAGTGATGCATCGACTTGTTAATATTTAGCGCTACTTCACACTCCAATCATTTTTACGAGAACTGAAAACTGGTGGCATTATTAGTAATTTTACTGATAATAAGTTGCCTGACCTCAGAATGGTGGAAATTCTAGTCGGTCTTGCCAACATTCGAACTGCAGATTATAGCGTCTGTCCATTAGCCGTGCGAGTAGACAGTTCCTGCAGCAACTGAGTTTGTGTATATAAACCAGCACATTAGTAAACCCCTCTGCTTCCTCAACAATGTTCCTTGGTGGCTCTTGCCTGCGGCTCACTCTTCTGATAGATGCCAATGCTTTCCCAAATGCTCCTGCACTTTTCAAACCATTCCTATTGAATCACACCACTTCTTCTCACCTTTGACGGTCTTTGTGACGGCAAATTGTGACCGGTAAATGTCCTGAATTGAAATGTTATTTTGCTGCTGCTCATAGTCTTGTGTACTATTTGGGGAGACGGTGTTGCCGTTCCGTGAGAGAGTATAATAAGAGAACGTATTGTTTCTCCTCAAATGGATCTGTCCAATAATTTGATTCGATATTTGGTTACAATTTAGAAATTCATATAAAGCACATTGGGCTTTACAATGAAGACTGACAAGAATTTGTAACATAACCATGAAGGGGTATTGAAAGATATAAATCAATACGGAAAGCCAATTAAAAAAAATTGAAAAAGTCAATTAGTCAGACAGTCAAAGTAACTTTATGCGGTCTAGATAAGACCATGAAAGTACAGGAAGCATAAATAAATACACATAGTAATACACACAAAAAATAAAAACGTTCCGTGTACTATGACCATGAAGCGCTTACATCGATAAGAACATAAAAAATCCTGTAACATTCCGAAAACTTTATCAATGATCAGCTTGCCTCAATAAGAACATTAAAAGGTCAAACATTTTTTTTAAAAAGACAATAATAAAATGGACAATCTCAATCAGCCTCTCCCCCAATGCTGAAGTAATTTAAGTAAGATCACTCCCCTCATCAAACAACTTTCTCAACCTTATCGATAATGCAAGAAAGCAAGCTATGTCATACGTCAAATATATGTCCGGGAGTGACTGCAGGCATATTAGGGCAGGCTTTACTTGAACAAAGTGCACATTTTTCAATAATTGGATTAAAAAATCCTTCGAGGGGTCTCATAAAGACCAGAAAAAAACAAAATGCAATAGGTCCTGAGGGTAAAAATTGTCACAAGTACAAGGGCTTAACTTTGTGCACCAGACATCAGGTTTGCAGAAGGCTAACAGCATATGAAACTGGCTGAATCTAGTAAGTCAATCAGTCAATAGCAAGATGCATAGAATAAAGTGCAGAAAAGGGCTAGTAAAGCCAAATACAGTTGAGCTCCATGAAATAAATAAATGTTGTAAACCAGAGGTCAGACCGACGTGGAATCACCTCCTAAAAGTTAACAAAGAGTGAGCCCAACACACTCTGGAATGTGCTTCTTATTTATTGCAAAATGCAATAAAATGAAAACAATTATGTTAGAATCACGCAAATCAAACCAATCAGGTGTAAAAAAGAAATATACTGTTGCTACAATTACGTTTGCCAGTACTATCCCACAATTTCCAATAATGCAGTTCCGATCCCTGGTTCTCTTCAGGTACCTCAGTAGTTAGTACAAATATGGCCACATATTATACAAGGACAATTTCTCATGAGAATCACATTGTGGGGCCTATAGGTGAGGCCTTGGGAACAATCCCTCTCATTAAGACAGTGTGCTTTCACTGAACCCCAAGCTAATTACTTCCCAGGCACCTGATTCTTCAAGAATCTTTACCTTGTGTGGTGTTAGTGATGTTTGAAACATCACAGTTAATCAGATCACTGTTATTGGGCAGAAGCCAAGCTGATGATTCTTATGTAGAGCTGCTGGCAATAAACCAGTATTTTGGGTATCAATCTAATTCTGATAAAGATCACTCAATCCTGAGACTGGCAATGTATGGTGCTAAAATCCCCCTCCATGTATTCCAACCATGTATGTTTTGGCTAACGTTCATCTGTGAGCACACGTTTTAGGGAGAAGAACTACGAGTTCACATCTTACAGGGTTGAAACTCTACAAAGCTGAGGAGACCTGTACCAAAGGGACATGAATTCCTTTACAGAGCACAGTCATGCTGGGGTATTCGCACAAACAGGTGAGTGAGTCAAGTGGCTGCTCATCCTGCAAGCAAGGATACTTCAGAGAAAAAATGCTCTTGTAGTTACTGCTAAGGCTTTCTCCCTCAGTGTGCCTAGTGAAGGGAAAGAACTGCTGTGCCAGCAGAAAGCCCAATCATTTTTCCAAAGTATGTCACTACACCCTGAAACCTGTCACCCAGACTAGGCTTATGCCTGGATGAGCAGACAAAGATTAAAAGTGTTATAAAAGGATGAAAGCCGGACAACTGGGATTGTCTATGACATTAGTTATGAGAAAGATAAAAGATATGTTCATATCATCTCTGTTATAGTTGTTCATGCAAAAAGGTGAAAAAATAAACTCAAGTACAACCTGATGATAAACAGTAAATTACTGATAATGCTGAATGACATTAATGCATTCATATGTCTCATTATTCTATCAAATTAGAACTTTTAGTCCAGTTCCTAAATGAGAGTCTCTAAAATGAAAATATATGCTATGTCAGCGCATTGCCCATTTTGATCGCTTTGGATTCATCATCAACATCACACACGAGCAATGCACTGCCCAAGCCAGATTATTTGTCATAAAAACAAATGGTGACACCCTTGTAAGCTGAAATGCCAGCAGGCCACTCCAATTCAATCTACTGCTTTTCTTTGGTGTCTGCAAAATGTTTGGAACCAGTCTTTGCTGGAAACAAATGCTAATGAGTATCTTTCTGTGTGGCATAGATTTTGTATTGGAGAATGGTTACAAAAGGAACTGATAACAGGGACACTCTCCGGGGAATCATCTGGAGATGGAACTCATATGAACAGAAGGACAGTGATCTCTTCAGACAGGAATGTAAGAAATTGTTGTAGGCAAATTCAGCCAAGGCAACGCATTCGTACCAAGCACTAGAATGGTCCATAAGTAAACTGTGTGGTTATTGCTCAAGTTTTTAGTTTACAGTTCAATTTGACCATTGGTCTGCAAATTCTAACATAGATTTGAAGTTCTTGGTATCTATTCTTTCAATTAATTCAGTCCAATAAAGTTATGTGAACTGTGATGCTCTGTCAATGATAAAGATGTCAGGCAGACCAAAGAGAAGAACAATTGAGACTCCTGCCAGTTCAACTGCTGATGGTGGTCTTTTCAATAGAATAAAATGCCTCATATTTGTGAAGGAATCTACGACTACCAGTACTGTTCTATAGCCCAGTGATAGAGGTAACTCAACAGTAAAGTCCATAGATATCATGCTTCAAAGATGGTGAGGTGTGGGAAGTGGTTGAAGAACTTCCACTGCAGGTCTGTGCAAGACTTTGGCCTTTGCACAAACAGAGCACCTGTTTACATATTCCTTGATAGTGGTTCTCATACCGGGCACCAAAAGTCTCATGAATTAAGTTCTTTAATTTTTTTCTGACAAGGGTGGCCTGCAGCCAGAGAGTCATTGCACCACTTTAGACATTTAGAGTGCACTGCTCTGCTGGGATGATACAGGGAATGCATGATATTATAAGCCTTTATGAATGGATCTTCTCTGAGGTTCCTGTTATATCAGTTGGTGGGCGGAAATGTCTTTCTGAACTTGCCTAAAGAGCTTGCCGATGTCAGTAGCAGTTGTGGCAGAGAGGGCCAGAATATATGGTATTTTCTCTAAATTCTAGCTTTGTATCTCTCTGTCGAGATAGAGTGCCAGCTTTTCCATGATGATTGCCTGGTAGGTAACTTATGACATACTCGAAGAGAGAAAATAACAGAGTCCATGGGGCATATCAAGAATACATTTCATTGTTATGAGGCACAATACGTTTTTGTGATCTGTCTATACTATAATCTTATTTAGCGCTCTTTCAAGATGATTCCTGCAATGTGAAAATGCTCTTTGATATGCAATAATTCCCTGTCATAAACAGAGTAGTTCTTCTCAGTATCTGTGAATGTTAGGCAATAAAATGCCATGGGATATATTCATTAGTCTCAGGATCTCTTTGTGACATTGCTGCCCCGCTGGTGAAGGACCAGGCATCAGTTTCTACTATAAAGGGCAGTAAGTCATTGGGATGTCGTAAGACTGGTGCAGAACTGAAGGTTTCTTTGAGTTTGTTGAAGGCTTATTCCTGGTGTTCCCTCCAACTAAACTTCACCACTTTTAGGTAATTGTACAATGTGATGGATGATGGTTCAAATATTCTGCATAAATTGCTGATAAAAATTGGCAAAAGCAGTGAATCTCTGTACTTCCTTAACACTTCATGGAAAATTTCATTCTAAAACTGCCCTTGTTTTTGCAGGATCTATCCCAATCGCATGCCCGAAGATTTCAAAACAGAGAAAGGAGATGTTTGCAACTTCAAAGAGACTCTTGGGAGCTTTGGAGTACAGGAAAATTTCCTCAATCGGTAAAGTTCTTCTTGTACTTTACATTGATGTTATTCCAGAGTAGATGAATATAAATGCTAAATTGAGTTTGAGAACAGCTAGGAAAATGGTTCAAGGACTCACTTTAAAAGGATTTTAAAATCCATCTTACTGGTGAAGTCGTATTTTATATTACTATTTTGGAAATCATATTTTTAGAAATTCATCATTTTCCTGCCTAAACCCAAAAGGCTCTCCTGCCAGTGTCCAGCTGTCACCTGACCCCTGATGGCTCCCCTAAGTAAGATGTGAATTGCTCCCAAACTGTGACATGGGGGCTGTGCCTAGCCACTTCCTGAGCTTCAAAGGATGGCTAACTTGTCACTGGCAGATGAACCTCACACCTAGACCTGGCTTCCCTTTGTCTCTTTAGCCAGGCCTTCATCAAACCCAGAGATAGGAGAGGAACTGGACTGAACTAGTGTTAGTGGGGTGGACAAAGGCTTGCACACCACCCACAGGCAGGGCCAGCTTTAGAGCTGGTGGCGCCTGGTGCGACAATGTTTGTTGGCGCCCCCCAATGACCACCTCCACCACAGGTGAGGGACACCACCTCCTTTAACAGTGCCCAACTCTCCATAACCACTTTCTCTCAGATGCATATATAGCACTCTCTCTCAGATGCATTTAATTTTATTTACAGCGCCACTCATACCAATGTAGGGTGTCAGAGCACTTTGCATCACACACACATTACAGAGAGACAATCAATCATACGTTTGTAAATCAGTATATAGGAAATGTTACATAAGACAGAGGACTACAAGGTGTAGGAGTCCCATGTCATCAATACTGGTAGGCAGTATAGTTTAATAGTGCTTGGTCTAGAGAAGCACAAACTCAGAACTTAAAAAGGAACACCATAGTTGGGGGTTCTATTTAATAATGAGAATAGATTTCTACCCAAATGAATCCTTTTTGCAACATTAATCTTTGCTCAAATCTATACTGTGCAGTGTGCATGCAGTTCTTTGACAAAAGTTAACAGCTCTGAATTAGAATTTTAACTTATAAATTGCAAGTGACAAATTGATGTCTCTTTTAAAAGCAGTAACCCACTGACCAATTTACATTTTATGCACTTTGTAATCTGCATGGTACTTTGCAACAGGCGTATTAACCCACTGCACTACTATAGTCAGTCAAAACCCCAATTAAACAAAACTCCGATCTTTCTTCAGGAAGGAGTTATCCTGACATTTATTTTGGTGGCCTGGAAATTGCTGGGGGAAACGAACGTGGCAGCAGGTGCTTTAAAATAATAATAAACTTGCAAACACAGTGCCCCCCGAAAGTCAGCACCCGGTGCAGTGGCACCGGTCGCACCACCCTAGAGCCGGCCCTGCCCACTGGCTGGCACTGGGCTAAAAGGTGGACCCTACAGACCTCTCTTCAGAACACTCCTGGACCTGTGAGGAATCCGAAGAAGGACAGCCTTTCTGTCTGAAGAACCTGAAGGAAGACTAATCCTGCTTGCCTTGAACCCAGGACCCCAAAAGTGACTCCAAAAGTCAGTTGACTGATGTCCTGTTCTAGCTGCAGGGACACAATAAGCTTCCAGAGGCCTATCTCCCTGCAACTGCCCATCTGAACAGTTCCAACTGGACCTGACTGCTGGCCTCCTCTGGAGTGAGTCCTAACCCCCCAAGCGGTGACCCCCTCTTCTCCTGAACCCTTGGCTGGTGTTATAGTGTTCTCCTTCTGTCCTCAAACTGTAAGAAGTGGGCCTTAGAGACTTTTTACCAACTTTCTGCCTGGAGAACTGATGGAGACCAGGATCGCCGTCGAAGACGCAGCTGTTGACGTTGAATCGTCAGTCAGCTTCAACTTGCTGGTTTGCCCTGGGAAGGAGATTTGACTTCCAGAAAAGTTTGAACATAAAGGGCTTCATTGGGACCAATGCCAAGCAGCATCCAATCTATGTCCAATCCTTCCCAGGCATGGACTACAGAGTTCGCCCGCTCAGAGCTCTACCACCTTTGTCAATGACCGGAGTAGAACACCGTTCTTCAGCAACTCACTGTTGTTGAGCCCCGCTTTGGATCCTGCTTGCAGGTTGCCCCCGATGGCTTGTCGACAATGACTTTTTCTCCATAGCCATTTCTAAGTCAGAGGATAAACTCTCCACCAGGATGAACCTAGTCACTGTATCCAACCCACGCTCCATTGCAGTCAGTCTTAACTATCGTGCATAACAACAACAAAAAATTAATGTGTCCTCATGTAATGCAATTGGTGCTATGTAAAGCGCTCTGATACCCGATTCGGGTCAAGTTCGCGCTATATAAAACTCTGTAGAAAAACAATTTAAAAAAAAAAAAAATTTAAAATAAGAAACTATGACCGGGTCTATTGTGAACAGATAAGCAAGGTTATCGCTTTGTGATTTATGGTGCTATTTTTAATTTAAAGTTTTAGAATTCATATCCCCAGTTCTATTTATTGGATTTCTGTCATTTTGTTGTAATTTTATTTATTAAAATATTTTCTATTTTAATTGGCTTGGAATTTCTCTTGTGTTGTGTTTTCATTTTATTACTGTTTGAGTACTGCATACATATTTTACACATTGGCTATGATTTAAGCCTGACTCCTTTGTGCCAAGCTACGAAAGGATTAAGCACAGGTTTATTTAGTGACTTTAGTGGTTTCCCTTGACAAGGATTGTAACTATTATTTGAGATGGGTTCTCACCCCTATTTTTAAGTGGGCGTTGTTTTGCTTTTTCTTAAGTTTCACTCCTATCCTCATATTTTGTAACTGTGATCTGTGCAAGAATAGAGGTGGATCTCAGCAACATTGAAAGCTTCACTGTGGCAGAGCTGCAAAAGTAGTGAAAGGAAAGCAGGCTGAAGCTAACAAAAGGCTCCAGGAAATTGGAGTACCAGATATTCCTAAGAACCAGGGAAGAGGTCCGCATGTTGCAGTCTACATCACACGTGCAGTAGGATGATGATGCAGAGGATAAGGATGAGATTAAGATGAGGAAGAGAATGACCTTATAACGAGCCAGAGGATAGTGAAGAGCCTACAGGAGTGATCTCCCCTGCCTGTTAGCAGTGTGTGCTCCCACAGCCTAATACCTGTAGAGTTGGAGGGCAGGCAAGGTGATAAAAAGCTGAGGCTGGAACTGACCACTCTGTCCATGGAGTAGAAAAAGCTGTCTAGGGAAGAGAGGAAATCTGGAACAGTTGCAGCAATGGCCTTGGAGGAGAAAAAGGGAGAAGCTTAGAGAGTCTTAGAGCAAAAGAGGCTGGCTCTAGAGGAGAAGAACATTCTGCTGACACATGAGATGAGCCAGAAAACCCTGGACCAGAAATCTAGGAGGGTGACAGAGTCCAGTAAAGATGGTGGCAGTGACAAAGAGGGACCTAGGGAATGTAAAAGGGTCCATATCCTCAACGACCTGGTGCCTAGCTTTGTGGTGGGGGATGACATTGACAAGTGGTTGAAGCCTATGAGGTAGTGCAGTGCATGCACTGAGTCCCAGAGAAGAACTGGGGGCTAGTCTCTGGAAGCATATGCCAGTCACCAGGAGGGATACCATACTGGCCCTATATAAAACTGTCAGGATGAGGTCTGCCCCAATGAAAGAAGCCCTTGTTATCAAGTTTGGCCTTATCCTAGAAAAATACCACTTTGACATTTAGGGAGCGACAGAAACTGTCTAACTAATCCTGTGTCGATTGAGTGGATTACTCCAGTAAGGTACTAGATGGTTGGGTGAATTGCAGAAAAGTGAGTGGCTATGATGGGCTGTACAATCTATTTATGAAAGATCACATGTTCAATAATTGCTTTGCAGAGCTGCGCCAACACCTGAATAATTCAAAGCTCACCTTACCGAGAGAGTTTGCAAAGGAGGCTGACCTCTGGATCAGTACCGGAGAGTTGAAAAGGTACCTGGCAGTGACCCCAAGAAGGGTGGTTGAAGCCGAGTCACTAATGCCCCATATTCCTGCCCCGTAGGTAGCAATAAGTACAGGCTAAGCTGAATATATTTGTAGCAATGGGACAAGGGCCCTACCTCCTGGTGGTGATGGTAAGCTAAGGAGGGAGCCTACTTCCTCAGACAATTCCATTCTATTTTGCGCAATTTGAGACGCCCATGAGCTAGAAGCGCTAAATAAAATCTCTAGATATGTAAAAGTGCTGGTGTGCAGTAACGTATTTAACAAACCATGATGGGTGATGGTTGTATGTGCTTCGGGCTGCAAGACTTAGTAGCGATTTTGAGAAATTAGTCCTTAGATCTAATTTCTCCATAAAATCCACACAAGAATTTACTAAAATACGTAAGGCTTTCGGGGTGCGGGTCATTAATACAGCATCATCCGCATATAAAAGTACTGGAATGGGGTTTACCATAGGGGCATTGGTGGTGCTATTTATAACATCCAGACTGAGATAATTTATATATAAAATAAATAACAAATGGGCAAGTACACACACCCTTGGCGCACACCCCGTTCTACATTAAAAAACATCAGATTCTTGTCCACCAGTCCCAAACCTAACACATACTTTTGTTTCCTGGTGCCAAGATATTAAAGTGCGCACCAGTATTGGGTCCATCCACATTTCGATTAAAATTTGCCATAACTTAGCCCTGTTTACACAGTTGAAGGCCATTGACAAGTTCATAAAAGCAAGATACAGGTTACGTCGCTTCGCCACAGTGCATTTGCCTTTAATAAGGTGTAAATGCAAACATTGTTCCACCGTACCTATTCCATTTCAAAAACCCAGCTGACACTAATTGTTTTCATTGGCCCATGTTAGTATCCTATTGTATAAGACTCTTCCAAAGATCTTAGCAGGGATGTCTATCAGGGAGATAGGCCGATAATTTTTAGGCTCAGAGCAACTCTCCTTTTTAAAAATGGGCACAATGATTGAACAGACCCATGATTTTGAAACTGTGTGATGGCTCATGAAATTAGAGACATTTGTCAATAAAGGTGCCCATAAAATCGGCTCATACTTAATCAAATCAATGGGAATGCCATCAGAGCTAGGGACCTTTCCGCCCTTACTCTCCTGAATGGCAGCGTGACTTCCGATAAGGATACAAGTAGGAAAATGGAAGTATCAATTTTGACGTCAATGTTGGTTTGGTTACTGGCAGCATAGATGGCTTTAAAGTGCGCTGCCCAATCCTCACCCCTTATATGGCAGCTATTGGTGGTGCCGGTTTGATCTATTGTCCTCATACATGATACTGTTCTCCAAAAAAACATACTATCCTTTGTCTTAGCAGTGTCTGTAAGGGTAGCCCACTGGTCAGTTATAATTTCCTTTCTGCAATTTCTGGTCACAGAATTGTACTCCATATGCAGAAAGGTCACATGATCTTTATCTCAAGAGCGGGTAAGGAGTGTCTTGTGCAGGAGGCGATTAGCCAGTGAGCATGCGTGATCGAACCACCGAGGGGTTTGCGATGCTGATTTAGCTGGCTTCAATAAGGACACCCTAATTTCAGCACAAACGACTACAAAACTGTCCACGACTCACTTCCTACCCATTATCTCCGTTACACACCCCATCACCAAAGACATATTTGTGCCTACTATTTCCCCCAAAGATTTTATCAGTGCAGATAGCTTCCAAGACAGTCTAAGTTTGTCTGGGGTTGGCTCTACACTACTCAGACTGGGTGTAGTTCGGGCAGGATCCCTGGCAGGTGTTAATAGAGCCATCTCGATTGGGTTATTGTCACCGAAATTGGTGCAGATGACGGCACCATATAATCAGCGGCTTACCAAATTTTGGGAAATAAAGATGTAGTCTATTATAGAGAAAATATTTCTCTCCCTAAGAGTGGGTGGCCCCTGCATGCCTGACCCTGCCCCCTCTACTATATCATAAAAGTACACACAGCATGATAAAAAAGTACACTTAAAAAATGGTCAATATGAAATAATCCTTTAGAAAGATACAGATAAAATACAAGGATAAAAATGATAATCAATAAAATCAAGAAGAGACGAGCGGGCCATCAAATAGTCCAAATTGGGTGATCATATGTGGCTTCCGTACTCCAAAGTGCTTGTTAGTTTACCCACCACTTTACAGTATCATTCAGGGCAGATATTTGGACCTTTTCAGCCACAGCGCATACCAATATCTTGATAAACCAAAAACCACAACCCTGCTTGTATCCGTGCTCAAAAGTCTAAGCACCTCCAAATAATGTCCGGTACCAACAATTTTACAAAGTGGAAAAATCCACTTGGCCCTCAATGATTTATACATTGGACAAAAAAATAGGAGGTGGGTAATGGACTCAGTGCTTTCATTGCAAGCGGGGCATTGATCATTGTTTTCTATATCCTTCCTCCATTTTTTACAAAATGTTTTAAGCGGGAGTGTTTTATAGCGGAACTGAAAAAACAACTTCCGAGCCAAGGGAGGGACAATTTCATCCAGTGTATCCTCAAAACGAGGTACACATTTGAAATTTAGAAAACAAGTAGTCAAGCTTCCCTCAGCATCAAGTGCAGTTTGTAAGAGCGATGTTTCCCAAAACCTTTCCTTCAGCACGGATCTCGATATGGAATTCATACTTCCTGGGTCAAACCAAAACCCCATCATTCCTAGCGTCCCTAGGAGCACCTTTAGAGCTCTAAACCAGGATATTGATTTAGAGGAGGGTATTTTCATAAGCTCACAAAGTAGCTCCCGATAAGGGCAGAGTTCGTCCATGGTCCACAATCTGTACCAGAACATCAGGAGCTTATAGCTGATTTTGTGGGCCAGCTGTCTGTGTGCCAAATCGTAACAAAGGGGCACTAATGGTGTGCTTACAGGCAGATCTGTCAGGGATCTAAGAAAGCGATTTTCTACAAGTGAGAGAGGGTTAGTTGAGCCTGTACCCCATAGTTCTGCTCCGTAGAGTACACCCCCCAAGATTTTTATATTATAAATTTCGAGGGCTGGCGCTAGCTGCCTTGAAAAGGTATTTCTGTGTATTCTGGCCAAATTTGCAGTCTGATGTATGAGTTGGATCTTTACCTTTTCAATATGTTGATCCCACTTAACTGTTGGGGTTAGGCGAATGCCCAGATAGTCAAAGGAGTCGACGCGTTCTAGCTTGCTACTGCCGGCTAGGACTTGTCTTTTGTTTAATTTAGCCTTGCCCTTCCTAAAAATCATGTATTTAGTTTTGGTTTCATTCAACACCAGGCCGCGCTCATCACAAAACATAATAAAATCATTTAAAAGCTGCTGAAGACCTTGCGGAGTCTTTGCAATTAACAGATCTCGACAAAGGGGGTTGGATCTATTTTTGCTCTGTTACTGGGTAAGCTGTTAAAATCACCTGCAAGACACAGGTGCATTTGTTGACCCTTCTGTGACTCGATCTCTACTATGGAAGATATGAAGTTAAATAGACTTGGACAAAGTTGGTTTGGAACAAGTTACAGAGTTATGGACCCTTTATATAGGATTGCTTGGTAGTCGCTCTGTGGGGTTTTCAAAACTTCCACCCGCCCGCCGAATAACAGATTAATCTATATGGATAAGCCACCCAATGCTGGGATAGCCGGTATGTTGAAGCATGAGAAACGCTCGAAGATCACAGGGGCGGTTTCCCATGTTTCTTGGAAAAGCAAGATGTCATAAGCCTTCATAAACAATTGCCAGTCTGGGAGTGATATCTTAGAGCAGAGCCCCGCTACGTTCCAGCTTGAATTTTTATCGAAGAGACTTTATCCGTGGGGGGTACTCTTTCAGATTCCAACAATATTAGTTACTATGCCCCATCCCAGTTTGTTCACACCCAAGAGTTTCCGTTCACTGCGTGGATTTCTAATGTGAACTAAAATATAATCCTCAACTATGTTTTTCGTAGAGGCGTCAATCCATCCTACCCTCCGAACCATAATGATCTTGTGACTCTTTGCATCGTCAAAGTACTTTTATGCGTTGCACAAGTGGATGACCTTGTTACATAACTCATGCCACGATTCCTCCTGATTCTGTCTTAGTGGTGGTATGCCTGCCATTATCAAAACATACGGACAGGCCTCTGGTGGCAGGTTAGTATGGTGGTGTCTATTTTGCCCGCACCTGGTTTCCCTGCTGGCCCCTCCATCCAAGCCTGTTAGTTCATTGTGCCCAGTTGTTGGTGTAGCTGAACTATTGACAGTGGCCTCCAGGTTAGCATTCCGAAGTTGTTAACCCCCAGGACCTTAGGTTTTGGCAGCCCGCATGTCCCGTATGGCAGATATGACTATACCCAAACGCTGCAATGGGCCGTGATCGTGGGCTGATTTTCCTTTTGTGCCTGCTATGGACTTTTTACGTGGGTTTGTTCCATCTGGGCTCGTATTCAAATTTCCCTTAGCATCAAAATTAGTCTTTGCCAACATTTTTATGTGGCATTCTACTGCGGTGAGGCGCTCCTTGATAGGTTTTAATTGTGCTTCCAAAATCATTGTGAATCTACTGTAGATCTACTCAATGTTGACATCACCTGTAGTTATTTGATTACGTCCACTATCAATAGCTTATCCGCTTACGTTTGGTGGCAGGTTTAGAATTAGAGCCAGTTTGCTTAGATAGAGTGCAAAGCATACTGGCGTTGGTTGTGTTGGCTTCAACCATCAGAAGACTATCAGTGATAGGTGGGCTGTGAACTAGCACTGGTTCCCCAAGTTTTAACCAATTCTACCTCTGCTACCTCTGCTACGCTGTCATTTAGGGTGGCAATAATGTCACTCTCAGTAGTATTGGTGTTGAACAAGCTACCCAGGCCACCCAGATTGCAGCTGCGATCCAGAGACATCCTACGGTCTGTTAGGAAGATTTCGTTTGACACAACCCCTATCACTCGTTCTAGCATGGTGTCAATGCTTGTGAGTTTTAGCAGGTGTCTTACTGGCAACGCAGAGCTAACCTTAGCTTTTCGCTTACCCATACTGTTAGAAGTATGGGTTAGAAGACGTCTTTCGCAGCAAAATATCCCCAGGAGTTGACTTTTCACCTCTGCTTTTTATATTCCCCTCTTATCTCAGAGCAGTGCTGCTGGACACCTCTGATGGTTTTATTGGGCCCTGTCAAGCCCCCATGATGTATCCTGGAAAGCTGAGGGGTAAATCCCTAGCTAATATGGTTGGTGATCAGCGCAGCAAGGCAATAGTCGAACAGGAACAGTAGCTGATCGGGGTAGTAAATATGGTCCTACCAGGTGGATTATTGTGGTACAGCAGAGAGAGGAACAGCCCAGGCCCAGCCACCTCTAGGAACGAGGGACACTAGGGGCCCAGTTAGGGGGCATAATATGGGAAGGGAGTCCGTAGGGAGGCTCTAGGCCACCCCAGTCCCAGTCCCCGATCAGCAAGCAACAACGGCAACAGCAGCAGCAGGCAAGCCAAGAAATGATCAGCCAGGTCGGAGTCTGTTTTAGACAAATTTTAAACTATTTTCAGAGTCTCTGCATGCGTCGGTAATTGCGGTAAGTAGCAAATAGTTGGTTGGATAGTTAAATGAAATCCAACAACACCACAGCAGCAGAGTTCACTTACCTACTCCCCTGGATTTGTTAGTCTTAGCGACAGCCGTCGCCACCCACAGCAAACCAATGCAATGTAGACTGTAGACTGTAGAACACGCCGTATAGTGCCAGTACAAGGGGTATTCAGCAGTTCTCAAGTTTTTTCTAGCGCTTCTAGAGTTTTTCCTAGAGCAACTCAAGCCCCATAAGTACACGGGTCACTGCACCATATCATCGTAATATCATGGAGCTCCCCTTAGTTTAGTTCAAGCTGTTTCAAGGCTTTTTCACAAGCTCTGTCATTGTCCTCAGCAACCTCAGCGGCAAGAACCTGCCTGGCACCCTGCCGCCTACAATCAAAATTGTGCGGCATTACATTTGGACAAAAAATCAAACATCCTATATGTAGAGACATCTATCAAGTTACTCAGAAAGCTTTACCCACTCTTTTCTGATTATCATAATCCATGCTATCCCTTTTCATCTGATTCAATATAAAATAAATAATTTGTGGTAGTTCAGGATTGAACCGTTAAATCCATGTCAGCAGGTTACAGTTCTGGTTTTGAAAATCACATATCAGTGCATTCTGGTACTTTAATTTTATTCTTTTTAAAAAAAATATTTTTACAAACAACCATGATTAGAATGATACCTAAAATCTAAGGAATTTAAAAGTGGAGTCATCATAAAGTTTAGCCATTTTATTATTAAGTAACACATTACTTTAAGACATTATCATCACTCACAGCATTGAGTCGGTTGTTGCTTGAAAAGTGCGAGGACGGCTTATTTTTATTAAAACACCAAACACACATTCATAGGCCCTTCTAAATAATAGTGGAAACAGATTATATATGTCACTCAATAGCAATGCAAATTGGTCTGTGTCTGCTGACCACAGCGGTTCACATGTCTCACTCAACTGTGGCACAACATACCTCTACTTACAATAGATTGTTAGTGGATGGAATGCCTTTCAGGTATAGATGACCAGAGATCTTCAGTTTGTAGGGAAAACACTGTCATAGACAGTATTCAGTAAATGAGGGGTAGTGCTGCACCTCCAATGTATATGTACCTTATGGACTGAACTCAACCAAAGGGCCTTGGTGGAGTGACAGGGAATCGTCTAAACTAGATGGATTTGAAACACACTTGCATAAAGGTTTGCAGAAAAGTTGTTTTATTATAATAATTTTAAATATTAATAATATAATTTTATTTTTTCCTGCAAAACAAAAGGCCTCATTGTGAAGGCTAGCATTGTTCAACATTACAAATATTGACAACCAAGTATTTGAGAGACTCTGCTTCACGCAATGTTGCTAAGGCGTAGTAACATAGACACTGTGACAGGAGAGCCAAACAACCCTATTTTTCACAGCTCACACACATTAGCCCAGCCCTGTACTGTGATACCTCAAATGACCTCACTACACTCTGTATCAATCTTTATCAACATTTTGTAATTTACGATGAATGAACCTTTTTTTGTCCTCAATTTGATCAGTAATATAAAACATATTTATGACCAAATTGACATTATAAACATGAATGAATTGGAAATTTCTATAGTAAATTCATTAATTAAAAGTACTATAAACTAGCATTGTCTACACATTTTTTATTTTCTTTTTTAGGTGGAGCAGCATGAGCTCAATCATCAGCCTCAACGACATTGCCCACTCTGCTTGTGAAAAGAAACTCACAAGCCTTCAGTGGGAGCAGTACTCCTGTTGATGAGAATGATTTTCATGATCAGCCGGCCCATCAGGTTTGTGTGGCAAACACCCTACGCCTCTCCTGAGGACACTAGATCTAATACTTCCAGAAGAGTACTGACCCAATTATGTACACCATTGCCCCCACAACCTCTCTGTGCCACCGTCTGGCTGCTCACCCAGGACACACTCCACATGTGGCCACTCACTTAAGACCACAAGGTGGTTTGGAAAGGGCTGGTGTTGTAGGGATTCTGCTGATAAAGTAGAACTGTGCCTTGGGATGACAGGACGTCAGAATGTAGGGACTGTGTATCTCCACCACGTCAGTACCTGCCAGCCAAAATCCTGGCTAGCTCATAGTGCCTCACCTGAACACTTAACCTTCCCAGAGTTGCAGGATATTTTGGTAACCTAGAGCATGACCCTCTAGTCCACAAGGGACCCGTGTAAATAGATCATCCCTTTTCGTTTCTCACTCATGCATGCACTTAGTAAACAAAAGAAAGACATGAAGAAAGTTTACAAGATATTTATTGAAACTATCATATTCTATTATGAAGCAAAATGTGCTGCAATTATTAGGCAGATACAACTGATCAATGTAATTAGCATTACTAGCAGGCTGTATAAAATGAACATCACCACCATGGCAAATTATCTATCTGTCTAGGCCTATCCTTACTGTGTGTGCACAGGAATATATGAGTGATCTCTGGGATTGGCAATAGACCCCATACATAGTGTATGTATTTAGGTGGTTAACATCATTAGTGTAAGACACAGACTTACGCAAGGCTGCATGTCGGGCTCCGTGGGCGTTCGCTCCAGGACAGGTCTCTCTGACATACATAATGTATGTATTTTGGTGGTCCACATCATTAGTGTAAGACACAGACTTATGCAAGGCTGCATGTCGGGCTCCGTGGGCGTTCGCTCCAGGACAGGTCTCTCTGACGGAATTCTCCTCTCTGCCCCCAAGGGGACGAGACACAGTTTATATGATAAAAACGATTGTGCTGGAAAGCTGCAGCTGTGCTACCGTGTTGTGTCTAACACATTAGGAGCTGTTGCTAACCGAGCAGAAAACAGTACAGCATGGTGTTATGCATTATAGACGGCCTTGTATGAAAAGTGCAGACTGAATCCCAAGCTTCTTTTCTTGTTTACTTTTGTTATTTTTGTTGTATGTATTGTATTTTGTTAATATCTGTTTTGTATGGCTTTTTGCTAGTGATTGTTGGTTCTTATGTATGTGGTGGTTGGGGTGGTTTCATGTATATTTACTCATAGGTACCCCATTACATCATGATGCTGGGCTTCTGTCTTGTTTTTATTGAATTCTGTGTGATGTTTTTTGCATCGCATATGTAAATGAAGAAAAATACATATGATATTATGAAGCAAATATATTTTGATAAATAAATGATTTAAAAAAAACTTTTTTCTATAAATATATTTTTTGGTCTGTGGGTTTTCTTAAACTATGGACTTATGGCCAATGTTAGATGTATATGTGTGAGGGAAGGCTCATGTGTTTTTGCAGTGAATCCCAAGAAGAGCCACTAAATAACAAATAACATGTACTGCACATTTCTAAAATATTATAATGTCACGAATACTAATGTATTATGTGTGTCTGTGCAAAGCAGAAGCAGCCTAAAACATCGAATACGCCGAACTAAGAGAGAACAAAAGTGGGCCCAGAAGGAAAATCACGACACCCCCCTCCTTGGTCAGGAAAGGAACTTAGCGACTAACAAAATCATAAAATTTGCAAGCCAAGCAAACTCAATGCATTTGCTTATAAGCATAATATTCAAATTTATTGTCATAATGAAAAGGAAACAAGAACATATTGAAAAAGGGAGGCCAAATTAGATTGAGCCGGACGCACCCAAGATTTCTTCCACAAGATCAATGTTTAGTGAATCCAAGATGGATTCAGTCTCCGCAGACAATGATTCCTCAATAGCCCCATTCAAAAGCTGCAAAGAACAGACATGATCCTCGTTATCAGCTGATGCGGAGGAAGTAGTCTGTTGTCCTGAAACCGTGCCTGCCTCTTTGTTATTAGATCTGGAGTTCGGAAATCCTGATGCTCAAGCACCCATCTCCCCAGTATGGAGCAGCTCATGACATGCATCTTGAAGCAGCTACAAGTTCATGGGACAACTCCGAAAATGGGTCATTATCAGACTCATCAACAGGTTCATGTCCATAGGAATAGGCAATTGCAGTGCAAGGCAAACATCAAGTTCCCACTCAAAAGAACACCTTGGACAATGAAACACCGGCTGTACGCAGGTAAATCAGGTGGTTCAGAATGACAATGACCAGTCAGTGTTCAGTTACTGGAGCAAAGGGACTCCAAAGAATGTTATCATGCAATCACAGCACACTGGGTTGGTGGTTGTTCCATTACCAGTGGGCTTCGGAATGGAACATCCAATGTGGAGTGTGAGAAGTTGGCCTGGTATATGCTGTCCACTAATTAAAGTGGGCACCTTGCACCAGTCCAAATGACCCTTATTGATGATTAGGTTAAAGACAACCTTTATTGAAAGCTATCCTAGTGGTAGCTATGGAGAGCAGCCTTCAGGCTAAGTCTCGAAGGAATGTAAAGCAGCTTGTTTTACCAGTATATAACCTCCTGATTGACCAAATGAAAGGAGAACCACACAAGGTATATATAAAATATATGTATTTATTACTAAACACTCTCTACTAACCTCTTTATGAGATTAGAGAGCAAGACACACAATATTAAATCACTAGAACGACAGTAAATAGCACAATACACAGCGGGCTCCAGGGGAGACCGAACCATATACTAAGAAAGTGGTATACGAACCATGACTTGACTAGACACAGTGCCTAGAGCACGTAGAATCGCTGGGACCCCAAGGCACCACCCAAGGTAGTGACACAGGGGACCCACGGAGGACGGGTGCAGTGTGGGAACACAGACGCGAGCTCCGTACAACTCTATGGGAAAGTCGCGGTTGGAAATTTAAAGTTTAAGGACACTTAGGAGAGGACTTTAAGCAAACCCAGCTAAACATAGAAGGTTCTAAGGCCAGCACCCTTGAGAGTACTGAGGTACCCGTGTTACCTATCCCAGAGGAGCCGGGTGCATAGGGGTCAAGTGGTGTCGGAAACCCTCGTCGTTTTCAATGGCATGATGCGGAAAAGTACTGCTGCCGTGGAGAAGAAAAGTGTCCGGTGTGATCCAAGCCTGGATCGGAGATGAGGAGAACCTGAAAGCAGAGGGGACAAAGTCTGGGTCACTTCACGTGACCAGGAGCGGAGCAATCGAATGCCCACCGATGTCGGGTGCTTCAGGTGAGATGAGGTGAAGCTTGACTCTGCAGCCACGGGGACCAGGAGACGTTGACGATGACCACAGTCCGGATTCGAGCTGTCCCACGGAGGATGTCTAGTGCTGGGGGGTCAGTGTCCGGATTGAACACCAACAAGCCTTGGCAACGGCAACCCACGTGGTCAGAGAAAAGATGCTTCTGCGAGGACCAGCAAGGTCCTGGGGACTCTCCAAGCAATGGAGAGTCAGGGCACGTCTGGAGCAACCAGGGAAGCCCACTGAAAGTTAAAGTTGCCTTCTCAGGGACCCACAGGCCAACGGACCATGGATCGCGAAGGGACCTCAAGCTGAATCACCAAATGCCAGCCCACGGAACACTCGTGGAGTGTAGGCCGGAAATCTTCAGTGGAATTACTGCTCGGGGTCAGGACTACAAGTAGCCCAAAGCACAGCTTCAGGGATTACTGAAAAGCATATGCTGCTGCAAATGTACACAGTGCCCAGGGGTACAGGTTTCACGGTTCCCACGAGGGATACAGCCTCAGAATTGCTGAGAGCGCAGATCGACCTCGGAGACCTTGGGAACCCACCTCCTGTGTTGCAGAAATCTTCGGAGTCCTTCGGGAGCTTCGTAGATGCAAACCGGTCAGATGCGTTTTGGTGCCTCCTCAGCAGGGGAATAACTCCTTTACTCCAAGGGAGATTCTTCTGTCGTCCAGCGAAGTGTAGATCGTCAAAAGTTCTTGGTTTCTGTAGCAGAGTTTAGTCCAGGTAAATCCAAAGTCCTGTAGTCAGGGCTTCCTACTTTATACCCAAGGAAGGGGTGGGACAAACTCTGGGGACCCACGTTTGGGAGGGTCAGGACAGAGGGGTGGCTACACCCATGTCCTTTGTCCAGTTTCGTGCCAGAGCAGGAGCAAATGGCTCCTGCAACCGTTTTGAGCTGGACTATGCACAGGGACACCAAATGTGCCCCCAGTGCAGACATCAAAGCACTCTGAGAGTGCACCCACCCAGCCCCAATACACTAAAGCCTTTCTGGGAGGTGGTCACACCTCCCTGTGACATGAAACCTATTGTCAAGCCTTCCCCTGCCGGAGTTTCGTCCAGCAGCAGGAGGGCAGACTCGTGTCTGTGGCTCGCAGCATCCATTTTGTGATGCCAGGGTTCTGTGAAGCTGGTACCGTGTGTACCGGTGTTGTCATATTTCTCCCTCTAGGAGGGTGGAATCATACCACTGGTGTGGAGGTATGATTCCAAGGTGTTTGACACCAAACACGACATGTTTCCATGCAGCCATATTAAAGTTAGCATTTACCGCGAGGTTATAATGCACTTAAGTATATATGGTTGGCTGCATCACAAACAACCCCGGAATATCGGTTCCGAAGGCTGCAGAGGGGCTCTGCTCATGCATGGGCACCCTCTCACATAAAACCCAGCACCCTGCCTTCAGGATTGATAAGGCCTGCCATAGGGGTGACTGATAGGTTTATATGTGCAGTGATTAGGATAGATATAGTGAACCTATATCTAAGTAAGGAGTGCATGCACCACCTTACACAGGCTGCAGTAGCAGACCTGTTGTGTCATTTTAAATGGTCTCTCAGGGGTGGCATAATACATGCTGCAGCCCCTGGGAGGCCTCTGGGGTACCTATGCCCTGGGTACATAGTATACCATATACTAGGGACTTATAAGGGTACCCCAGAATCCAATCTGGGGTGTACCTAAAGTACATGCAATTAATTTAGAGGAGAAAGCAGATAGACTGGGGTCCTGAATAGCAGGATCCCAGTCAGACTAAGTCGAAAACAGTGAAACATCAGCAAAAAGTGGGGGTAACTATAAGAAGCAGATCCTACTCTCCTACACAACCCCCCAAACGTCAGGACATTAAACTAACCTTGACCAGTTGAGTCTTCATGTTCTAAGTGGAAATATCTGGCGAGTCCATCTGCATTGGCATGGTTACTCCCAGGTCTATGTTCCACTGTATAGTCCATCCCCTGTAGGGAAATGGACCACCTCAAAAGTTTGGGGTTTTCACCCTTCATCTGTTTTAGCCATAAGAGGGGCTTATGGTCTGTCTGAACAATGAAGTGAGTGCCAAACAAGTATGGCCTCAGCTTCTTCAGAGCCCAAACCACAGCAAAGGCTTCCCTCTCAATGGCTGACCAACGTTTCTCTCTGGGGGTCAGCCTTCTGCTAATAAAAGCTACTGGCTGATCCTGACCTTCATCATTCAATTGTGATAACACAGCCCCTACCCCCAACTCAGATGCATCTGTTTGGACAATGAATTGTTTGGAGTAGTTAGGACTTTGCAGAATGGGAGCAGTGCACATGGCCTGCTTCAGGTCATCAAATGCCTTTTGACAGCTAACTGTCCACTGAACTTTCTTTGGCATTCTCTTGGAAGTTAAGTCATTCAAAGGGGTCACTATGGATCCATATCCTTTGACAAACCTCCTATAGTACCCAGTCAGGCCCAAGAAAGCTCTGACCTGAGTCTGGGTGGTTGGAGCAACCCAGTCCATGATGGTCTGGATTTTGCTCTGCAATGGTTGAACCTGGCCTCCACCCACAAGGTGGCCCAGGTATACAACTTGACTCTGCCCTATCTGGCACTTGGTGGCCTTGATAGTGAGGCCTGCATTCTGCAGGGCCTCCAAAACATTTCTCAGGTGGACCAGGTGATCCTCCCAGGTGGAGCTAAAGACAGCAATATCATCTAGATAAGCTGCACTATAGGCTTCCAGGCCTGTAAGGACTTTATTCACTAACCTTTGAAAAGTGGCAGGTGCATTCTTCAAACCAAAGGGCATCACCACAAATTGGTAGTGCCCACTAGGGGTTGAGAATGCTGTTTTGGCTTTTGCATCCTCAGCTAGTCTGATCTGCCAGTAGCCAGCTGTCAGGTCAAATGTGCTCAGAAACTTGGCTGAGGCCAAAGTATCTATAAGCTCATCTGCCCTAGGGATTGGATGGGCATCAGTCCTAGTGACTGCATTGAGACCTCTGTAGTCAACACAAAACCTCATCTCTCTCTTACCACCCTGGGTGTGAGGTTTAGGTACCAAGACTACTGGACTAGCCCAAGGGCTATCTGAGGGTTCAATCACACCCAAATCCAACATCTTCTGGACTTCAGTCCTGATGCAGTCCCTGACATGGTCAGGTTGCCTGTAAATCTTATTTTTAACAGGCAGACTGTCCCCAGTGTCCACTTCATGAGTGCACCAGGTAGTCTGACTTGGAGTTAGTGAAAACATATGTCTAAACTGGTGGAGAACGTTTCTGCAATCAGTTTGCTGCTGGTCAGTGAGGCTGCCTGCCAAGGCTACACCATATACTGAACCATCATCAGGGTTCTGTGAGAGCAGGTCAGGGAGTGGATCACTCTCTTCCTCCTGTCCCTCATCAGTAGCCATGAGCAAGCCCATGTCTGCCCTGTCAACATATGGTTTGAGCCTGTTGACATGGAGCACCCTATGGGGGCTCCTGGGAGTTCCAAGGTCCACCAGGTAGGTAACCTCTCCCTTTTGCTCAACAATTGTATGAGGGCCACTCCATTTGTCTTGGAGGGCTGCTGGGGCCACAGGCTCCAACACCTATACTTTCTGTCCTGGCTGATAAACAGTCAACACAGCCTTTTGGTCATGCCAGGCCTTTTGCAATTCCTGGCTAGCCTCAAGGTTTTTAGTTGCCTTCTTCATGTACTCAGCCATCCTGGAGCGGAGACCAAGTACATAGTCCACAATATCCTGTTTAGGGGGTTTGAGAGGTAACTCCCATCCCTCCTTCACTAGACACTATGGACCCCTAACTGGATATCCAAACAGAAGCTCAAATGGGCTGTAACCAACCCCCTTCTGAGGAACCTCTCTGTAGGCAAAGAGAAGGCAGGGCAAAAGTATGTCCCATCTGCGCCTAAGCTTTTCTGGGAGACCTTTAATCATGCCCTTTGGGGTTTTGTTGACCCTTTCAACTAAACCATTGCATTGTGGGTGATAAGGTGTGGTAAATTTGTAATTTACACCACACTCCTTCCACATAGCAGTTAAGTAACTAGACATGAAGTTTGCACCTCGGTATGATACTACCTCCTTAGGAAAACCCACCCTGGAAAAGATTCCCAGGAGGGCCCTTGCCACCACAGGAGCTGTGGTAGTTCTAAGGGGAATTGCCTCTGGATACCTAGTGGCATGGTCCACCACCACCAGTATAAATCTGGGCCCAGATGCAGTTGGAGGATCCATGGGACCAACAATGTCAATCCCAACCCTCTCAAAGGGAACCCCCACCACAGGTAGTGGTATCAGGGGGGCCTTTGTAGTGCCACCTGCCTTACCACTAGCTTGACAGGTGACACAAGAGCGACAAAACTCCTTGGTGTCCTCAGACATGTGAGGCCAATGAAGTGAGGGACAATTCTGTCCCAAGTCTTGTTTTGGCCTAGGTGACCTGCTAAGGGGATGTCATGTGCTAGAGTCAGTAGGAAGCTCCTAAACTTCAGAGGTATAACCAACCTCCTGGTGGCTCCAGGCTTGGGGTCTCGACACTCTGAGTAAAGGAGTCCATCATCCCAGTAGATCCTATGGGACCCACTAGCACTCCCAGCAGCCTCAGCAGCAGCTTGCTGTCTGAAGGGTTCAAGAGAGGGGCAGCTTAGCTGCTCCTGGCTCAGATCTGCCCTGGAAGGGCCCCCTGTCCCCAAGAACTCAACCTGATCAGGTTCAAGCTCATCTGGGACAGTTCCTTCTTCAGGACTATGATCAGCTCCCTCAAGAGACTGATCTGTATTCTGAGGCAGGGGGGAAGACACTGCCTTAACCCTACTGCTCCTTCTCTTGGAAGGCGCCTGATCCATTTTTCCAGGATCCAGGGCCTGTTCAGTGTTAGACATTTTTGCCTGTGAGCTGGTCATAGCAAACACATCTGCAGGGATACCCAACATTTCTGCATGAGTCCTGAGTTCCACTTCAGCCCAAGCTGAAGTTTCTAAATCATTGCCCAACAAGCATTCAACAGGGAGGTCTGCACTTACCACAACCTTCTTAGGGCCAGATACCCCTCCTCAGGTGAAATTAACAACTGCCAAGGAATGGTCTGTCCTGACATTGCTAGCATTGGTCACTTGGTACATCTCACCAAGTATGATTTGCTCAGGAGCCACAAGATCTTTTGTCACCATTGTGACACTTGCTCCTGTGTCCCTGAATGCCAAGGCCTCTTTTCCATTTATTATAGGCTGTTGTCTGTATTTGCCCGGATTACTAGGGCTTACAAATAAGGAGGCCATATCCATGCCTCCATCACAGATCAACATAGCCTGAGTTGGAACTCTGACTAGGCCAGAGTCCATCTCAGATCCCAGGGTTAACCCTACTACACCCTTATTTGGAGCACCACCACTTGGAGCTGAACTAGGGGGAACAGTTGCCTTAGGGTCAGTGGTGGTTGGAGTTGAGTCCTTGGACTTGGTACAATCACTTGTCCAATGGGTCTTCTGTTTACAGATTTGACACCATGGCTTCTTCTTGCCTTTACCCTTGTTTGTTTGTGACTCCCCACCAGATGCAGATTTTTGGGGCCCTTGAGAAGACTTCTGGTCTTTACCCTTCTCCCCACCCTTATCAGAGTTTTTAGAATCTTGCTTCTTGGAGTCACCACCTTGGTTCTGAACCTTCTGCCTCACCCTGGTTCTGACCCATTTGTCTGCCTTCTGGCCCAATTCTTGGGGAGAGGTCAGATCAGAGTCCACCAGGTACTGATGCAACAGCTGATTTTGACAGTTATTAAGGATCTGCTCTCTCATAATTAAATTATACAACCCTTTAAAGTCACACACTTTACTGCCAAATAACCAGCCTTCCAGAGCCTTAGTAGCACAATCTACAAAGTCAACCCAGTCCTGAGTCTGCGCCTTTTGGGTGTCTCTGAACTTTATCCTGTATTGTTCAGTGGTTAAGCCAAACCCATCAATCAGAGCACTCTTCAGGACTTTGTAATTATCAGCATACTCTTCTCTTACAGTGAGGAGCTTGTCTCTACCTTTGTCTGCAAAGGAGAGCCACAAGATTGCTGCCCACTGCTCCTGAGGGACCCTCTGTACCTTACAGGCCCTCTCCAGTGCAGTTATCCATTTGTGGATGTCATCCCCACTCTGGTAGGGAGGGACAATCTTGTTCAGGTTCCTATGGTCATGAGTATGCTCTCTACCTCTAGGGACACTGTTGCTGCCACCATGGGGCTCTAGCCCCAACTTCTGAGAAGCTCTCTGAAGCTCCAGGGATTCCCTATCTAAGGCCAATTGCTCTCTCTTGATTCTGAGCTTAGCTCTCTCAAACTCGAGCAGTTGGCACTTCTTCTCATAAGAGGACTCCCTTTTATGAGAAGCAGAGGTCCTATGAGAAACAGAGCTCCCTACAGATGTACCAGAATGATTAGATTCCTGAGAAGGAGATCTTGATCTTCTTGGTAAACTGTTAACCCTTCCAGGTGGGGTAAAGAGAGGTCCACTGAGGCCTCCTTCCTCACCTTCAGGAAGAATTAGATTGTCCAGGTTAGAATCATTTTGATCCTCCTGGCCAGCATCAGAGTCCAGGTCATTGAAGTTTTCACTTCCTGGCCGTTCCTCTTCTGCTGTCCCACCCCCTTTGCCTGCCTCATCAGACCCTGGGGTCTTTCTGAGGTCATCTAAAAGCAAAGTCTCTATGAGACGTTGAGTGTTTGGGTTTTTCCCTGTCTTCAGTTTCCTAGATGTACACATGGCTCTCAATTCTTGGAATGAGAGATGGTCATACTTAATTGGCAAGGAGCCACTGGCTTCAGGCCTAGAAGACATGCTAGTGTGGTGTGGTGTATGCACCTACCTACCCTAGTGGGAACTGAAACTCTCTTGAGTTGGAGAAAGGGTGTGCTAGGCCCTTGACTTACCCAACTCTAAGTTCAGTAGAACTTACTTTATTCTAGTCTTGATTTATATGTACCTAAGTGGTTTTCAGTTAGTCACTCAATGAGATTATCTGGTAAAACAATAGCAAGCTTGAATCCCAACCGCTGCACACCAATGTGAGAAGTTGGCTTGGTATATGCTGTCCACTAGTTAAAGTGGGCACCTTGCACCAGTCCAAACGACCCTTATTGATGATTAGGTTAAAGACAACCTTTATTGAAAGCTATCCTAGTGGTAGCTATGGAGAGCAGCCTTCAGGCTAAGTCTCGAAGGAATGTAAAGCAGCTTGTTTTACCAGTATATAACCTCCTGAATGACCAAATGAAAGGAGAACCACACAAGGTATATATAAAATATATCTATTTATTACTAAACACTCTCTACTAACCTCTTTATGAGATTAGAGAGCAAGACACACAATATTAAATCACTAGAACGACAGTAAATAGCACAATACACAGCGGGCTCCAGGGGGAGACCGAACCATATACTAAGAAAGTGGTATAAGAACCATGACTTGACTAGACACAGTGCCTAGAGCACGTAGAATCGCTGGGACCCCAAGGAACCACCCAAGGTAGTGACACAGGGGACCCACGGAGGACGGGTGCAGTGTGAGAACACAGACGCGAGCTCCGTACAACTCTATGGGAAAGTCGCAGTTGGAAATTTAAAGATTAAGGACACTTAGGAGAGGACGTTAAGCAAACCCAGCTAAACATAGAAGGTTCTAAGGCCAGCACCCTTGAGAGTACCGAGGTACTCGTGTTACTTATCCCAGAGGAGCCGGGTGCATAGGGGTCAAGTGGTGTCGGAAACCCTCGTCGTTTTCAATGGCGTGATGCGGAAAAGTACTGCTGCTGTGGAGAAGAAAAGTGTCCGGTGTGATCCAAGCTTGTATCAGAGATGAGGAGAACCTGAAAGCAGAGGGGACAAAGTCTGGGTCACTTCACGTGACCAGGAGCGGAGCAATCGAATGCCCACCGATGTCAGGTGCTTCAGGTGAGATGAGGTGAAGCTTGACTCTGCAGCCACGGGGACCAGGAGATGTCGACGATGACCACAGTCCGGTATTCGAGCTGTCCAATGTGATCCCATAGTGCTCCGCAAAGAAACACTTCACTTAAAATTTCGTAAATTAGTTAAAGCTTGGCTGTTTAACCAATAGTACTTACTCTTTTCTATTTGTTGTGGTTCCTCTCGGTCTGCGCTGGAAAACCCTTTTTGGGTAGCTACGCGCATTATAAAATTAATTAACATAACATAACATAACAATGAAGGCTGTCGAGTGCTGGGGGGTCAGTGTCCGGATTGAACACCAACAAGCCTTGGCAACATCAACCCACGCGGTCAGAGGAAAGATGCTTCTGCGAGGACCAGCAAGGTCCTGGGGACTCTCCAAGCGATGGAGAGTCAGGGCACGTCTGGAGCAACCAGGGAAGCCCACTGAAAGTTAAAGTTGCCTTCTCAGGGACCCACAGGCCAACGGACCAGGGATCGCGAAGGGACCTTGAGCTGAATCACCAAATGCCAGCCCACGGAACACTCGTAAAGTGTAGGCCAGAAATCTTTGGGGGAATTACTGCTCGGGGTCAGGACTACAAGTAGCCTAAAGCACAGCTTCAGGGATCACCAAAAAGCATATGCTGCTGCAAATGTGCACGGTGCCCAGGAGTATGGGTTTCACGGTCCCCACGAGAGATACTGGCCTCAGAATTGCTGAGAGCGCAGATCGACCTCGGAGACCTCAGGAACCCACCTCCTGTGTTGCAGAAATCTTCAGAGTCCTTCAGGAGCTTCGTAGATGCAAACCGGTCAGATGCGTTTTGGTGCCTGCTCAGCAGGGGAGTAACTCCTTTACTCCAAGGGAGATTCTTCTGTCGTCCAGCGAAGTGTAGATCGTCAAAAGTACTTGGTTTCTGTAGCAGAGTTTAGTCCAGGTAAATCCAAAGTCCTGTAGTCAGGGGTTCCTACTTTATACCCAAGGAAGGGGTGGGACAAACTCTGGGGACCCACCTATGGGAGGGTCAGGACAGAGGGGTGGCTACACCCATGTCCTTTGTCCAGTTTTGCGCCAGAGCAGGAGCAAATGGCTCCTGCAACCGGTTTGAGCTGGACTATGCACAGGGACACCAAATGTGCCCCCAGTGCAGACATCAAAGCACTCTGAGAGTGCACCCACCCAGCCCCAATACACTAAAGCCTGTCTGGGAGGTGGTCACTCCTCCCTGTGACAGGAAACCTATTGTCAAGCCTTCCCCTGCCGGAGTTTCGTCCAGCAGCAGGAGGGCAGACTCGTGTCTGTGGCTGGCAGCATCCATTTTGTGATGCCAGGGTTCTGTGAAGCTGGTACCGGGTGTACCGGTGTTGTCATATTTCTCCCTCTAGGAGGGTGGAATCATACCTCCCACACCAGTTACTGGTGTGGAGGTATGATTCCAAGGTGTTTGACACCAAACACGACATGTTTCCATGCAGCCATATTAAAGTTAGCATTTACCGCGAGGTTATAATGCACTTAAGTATATATGGTTGGCTGCATCACAAACAACCCCGGAATATCGGTTCCGAAGGCTGCAGAGGGGCTCTGCTCATGCATGGGCACCCTCTCACATAAAACCCAGCACCCTGCCTTCAGGATTGATAAGGCCTGCCATAGGGGTGACTGATAGGTTTATATGTGCAGTGATTAGGATAGATATAGTGAACCTATATCTAAGTAAGGGGTGCATGCACCACCTTACACAGGCTGCAGTAGCAGACCTGTTGTGTCATTTTAAATGGTCTCTCAGTGGTGGCATAATACATGCTGCAGCCCCTGGAAGGCCTCTGGGGTACCTATGCCCTGGGTACATAGTATACCATATACTAGGGACTTATAAGGGTACCCCAGAATCCAATCTGGAGTGTACCTAAAGAACATGCAATTAATTTAGAGGAGAAAGCAGATAGACTGGGGTCCTGAATAGCAGGATCCCAGTCAGACTAAGTCGAAAACAGTGAAACATCAGCAAAAAGTGGGGGTAACTATAAGAAGCAGATCCTACTCTCCTACATGGAGTAACAAAAATAGAACCAAAATGCAGCAAATGAGGAATAATGCCAAGGGTATGCCCCCAAAAACACTGGAAAACAGGAAATGTATAAAGGCCGGTAAACATTAAATAGCTGCCATTGGAAAGAACAGTAATGAGGGGGAGAATTAAAGAGGGTGGTATACCTTTTAGAAAACAGGCCAAATTAGCTACTGAAGTATTACATGCTCCATGAATGGTAACATGTTTACAAAAAAGTGAGTGGCCGACAGAGTAGTCGCATTCATTTCCAATTAGGAATACCTCCCTGTCTGCCTGCTCACATCGATAAAAAAATGTAAATGACCACGATTCATGAATAAAGCTCTCTCCCAGGACTTTATATCTACCTACTGGGAAATGTTTCATACAAGATGTAAACTGGAATGTTGAAATTGGCAAAGATATTACGCCATGAATTAACCATACCGCAGAAGGTATTTCCGCTTTTGTGAATGGTAGTTGTTCTAACTTCTCAATATGTAACATTGTGTAAGTGGCATATTTTTGGCCATGAGTTGCTGTTTACGTGTTAGGTTGAAAGGCAAGAATAGTTGCCTAGAATTTAAGTAACGCCATGGCACGTGGCAATTTTGAAGGACCTGAAGTGTCCAACTAAGCTGCATAAAAGATCTAAGCTGAATTTGCCCATGGTATAATAAAGACATGTCATTTTGCATAATATCGATAACAGACAGCACAATGTTATTCAAGCTGCAAATGCGAGAAGACAAGGTATTAATACGATTATCCACAACAGCAAGTACTTTATCCAAATTATCTTGATCAATTAGTCTTAAACATGCAGCAGTTTCCATTTGTGATAATTTCCAAATTTCGTTGTAAGTGGAATAAGTGAATCTTTTAGAACGCGGAGATTTAGGACCCAACAAAAAATCAGATAGGTCTAAGCCTTCCGACAGGAGGGAGAGATGTTGTTTTACTGCAGACAGTGTGGAATGTTACAACCATTGTTGGCACAATTTCCATACCGAATAGGTGATGACTATCCCTGAGTGTTGAGATTAGCAATAACAAGGGTCGAGTCTGCTTGCCTTAAACCCCGATGTGGAATTTAAAAAACAAGCATAGCAACAATCTGTGTCCACTGGCCACAATAACCACCCATTTGGATCTGAATGTGTGGAGTTAAATGTGCCATTCTGCACCATACTATTGAGCTTTTCTTCATTATAATTTATTAAATGTTGCCAATTATCAAATTGAGCAATAGAAGAAATAACAGGTGGATTCATGTTTTATAATTTAGCAAATCCTAGACAAGTAGTCCGTTGAACTGTGTCATTTAAAAAAATAATTTGTGTTGGAATTAAGCAGGCTCTAAATAAAGTGTCTGTTCCCTGAACCAGCCAATGTTTGGTACCTCAAATTGATTTCATTTCTATGGTATACTTCCAATACTCATAGCCTTTCAAAACTAATTTTAAAAAAAACAAATCTGTATATATTAGATTGGTTTGTGTTAGCATATATTTTTTAGCTGGTGTAGGGACAATTTCAAAGAAAACGATTTTGGGTCTAATGCATCATGTCCGGAAAAATATGTGAATTGATCCCTGTATGTTTTTTAGCTCCCTTGTGTTGGAGTTGGGCAATGTACCCATTGTGTGAAATTAAAAAGTGTGTATTGAACACTAGCTCGGTGTAAATAATGAAGTCCATAATGATGATAACAGAACATGTCAACATAATTTACAAAACTGAGAAGGGTAGTGATATTTATTTCCGATTGCACCACTTTCGACTTGTGCCTGTATATTTATCAGAAAAAGTTACTCAAAAAATAATCTTGTTATGGTGCTAACTGGTACAGATGCATCAAACTACCCAATATGCATCATATACATTGGTGAAACCACATCCGTGAACATAAGAAACAGATGTACCAGAGCACTCAACATATAGTGATTAAATTGTGTTGTCACCACATACAGTGTAATCCCAAAAATATAATCAGAGAACAGGAGTCAGAGATTTTTTACAGTAGCTTGTATTGTAATCCAAGAAACAGCTGACACGTGTTTCGTCACACAGGTGACTTCTTCAAGGCTGTAATTACACATGTTTACAAAAAGATATCTATTAGTAAAACAGATTTATGTAAATATATTATACAAAATACTGCGCAAAGTTGTTTAAATTCATACATTGTAGCATAAAACCTATTTCAGGATGTGATGAAGGAAACCTTGATAATGCCCACACGTAGAAAAAAAGAAATAGAGGTTAGCAATAGATTTTAGGAACACGTGTTGTTAGAAATGGGGGTCTCTAGTTGGCAAGGGCTTGCACCTTTGTCCAAGTAGGGACCCTTCTTCCTAGTCAGGATAAGGGAGTTACACTCCTAAAATAACCCCTGCTCACCCCCTTGGTAGCTTGGCACGAGCAGTCAGGCTTATCTTAGAGGCAGTGTGTAAAGCATTTGCACATAACCAACAGTAATACAGTGTAAGCACTACAAACGGACGCCACACCAGTTTAGAAAAATATCCAATATTTTTATATACTTAAAACAAGACCAATACAATAAAAATCCACAGTAGAGTACTTTAAAAATCTTCAGTTATCACAGTATCCTTAAAAACAGTTCCTTGATGTCGATAGCTCCGTCCGGGGCTATCACGGCGTCGTGAACAAACAAATCCAAACAGTTCTGGCTGACCGCGGCGTCGCGGGTCAGCTACGGTGTCGGGAAGACCCGCAAACAGTACCTTTCAGAAATGCAGGGCGTCGATGACCTCGCGGTGAGCTTCCGAAAACACGGCGTCCGCAGGCGTCGGTTCCGGAGGTCGGTGCAGGCGTCGTCGGGGCCCTCAAAGTCACACGCGTTGCAGATCGATCTCCTCTCTGTTGAAGTCAGGGGCGCTGGCGTCGGCAGGCGCCGGGTGCTGCGGTGCGAAGGGCAGCGGTGCGGCGTGCGGTGCCCTCATGTCGCGGTGCGAGCAGCGGCTCGGTGGCGGCGTCAGATGGCGTCGTCGGTGAGACCAGGGTCACGGTGTGAGGTGAAGGCGGTGCTCGTCACGGTGCTGGCAGGTCACGCTGCAGCAGTGGCGGCGTCGTTGCTGAAGCGCTGTCGTCGGCTGACGAACTGGAGTCGATGGCACCGGCGTCGGTAGGCCAAGGCTGCGGTGCGGGATGAGGGCGGTGCGTCGTGTAACTTTACGAGCGGTACCCTCGAACCACGGTGCAAGCAGCGGCGTCGAGTCCGGCGTGGGGCGGCGTCGTCGGGGATACCAAGGTGTCATCGTGAAGCAAGGCGGTGCGGAGTGCGGTGCCCCACAGGTCGCAGTGCGAGCAGCGGCTCGGTGGCGGCATCAGCAGGCGTCGTCGGTGAGACCAGGGTTGCGGTGCGGCGTTGCGGCGGTGCCCTCTGCGGTGCCTTCAGGACACGGAGTCGGCAACGGCGTCATAGACGGCGTCGGGCTTGAAGTCTTTGCTGTTCCTGAGACTTCTTGAACAGGGGGCAAGCTCTACCTCAAGTCCTTGGAGACACTCACAAAGTAGATTGCAGAAAGTTCAGTCCAGTCCTTTCACTGCCCAAGACAGAAGCAGCCACTGCAGGCCAACACAGCAAAGCACACAGCAAAGTGGTAGTTCCTCCTCACAGCTTCTCCAGCTCTTCTTCTTGGCAGTCTTCTTGATCCAAAAGAGTTCTAAAGTTCTGGGGTTTGGGTCCCCCTTTTTATCCTCAATTTCTCTTTGTTCTCTGAAGGCAGAGAGGCCTTTGCCTAGTCCAAACCAGTTCTGGTCAGTCCTGGAGCACTTTGTTGACAAGACTCCTTCTTTCCTTTTGCAGTGTAGGCCAGGGACATCAGACACACCACAGGAGGTGGAGCCAGCATTCTGGAGGGAAGGCACAGTCCTATTCAGGTCCCAGGTGCAACTCCTCCCACCCATCTACATGTAGATCTGGCTATTCAGCCCTGTGCTGACTCACCCTGTCTCCTGGAATCCCCCAGCCCCTGTCACTCACACTCCAGACAAGGAATACACAACCTAGCAGAGGCAGGCTTGGATGGTTAGACAAGAAAATACCTACTTTCTAAAAGTGGTATTTTCAAACACAGAATGTTAAAACCAACTTCACTAAAAGATGCATTTTATCATTCTGAGTTCAAGCATACTAAACTCGAATTTCTACCATGTTCCCTGGGTCAGTTAGGATCATAGGATGTAATAATCAAAACTGCCCATTCTGGCCTATGGGGAACAGGTAGGCTTGCAATAGTGAAAACGAAGTAGGCTGTATTTCACTATCAGGACATGCCACACACACCAGGGCATGTCCTACCTTTCACATACAATGCACCCTGCCCACAGGGATACCTTGGGCCTACCTTAGGGGTGACTAACATGTAGCAAAGGGAAGGTTTAGGGACTGGCAAGTGTGTGCACTTGCCAAGTCGACATGGCAGCCCCAAGCTGCGCACAGGCTCTGCAATGGCAGGCCAGAGTTACACTTTACGGGCTGTTTGCGTGGGTGGCACAATCCAGTGCTGCAGCCCACCAACAGCATTTGATTTATAGGCCCTGGCACTCGGAGTGCACTTTACTAGGGACTGACACATAAATCAAATAGGCCAATCATGGAAACACCAATCCATAACACATTTCCTACAGGAGCACTTGCACTTTCCCACTGGACAGCAGTGCGGAAAGTGCGCAGAATCATTACACCAGCAAAAACAGTCAAAACCAGGAGGTCAGAAAGCAAAAAGTCAGGGGAAACACGCCAAAAGATGCCAAGTCTAACACATGTCCCCTCCAGCTGAAAGTAGGGAGAACTACCCAACCTCCCGGGAGTTCTCTTCACTAAGGCGGAAGAACCTGGACAGACCATCTGCGTTGGCGTGTTCTGTGCCAGGGCGGTGTTCCACCGTAAAGTCCATTCCCTGTAGGGAGATGGACCACCTCAGCAGTTTTGGATTCTCACCCCTCATTTGCATCAACCATCTGAGGCACCTGTGGTCTGTCTGAACCCGGAAGTGAGTCCCAAACAGGTATGGTCTCAGCTTCTTCAGTGCCCAGACCACAGCAAAAGCTTCCCTTTCTATGGCACTCCACCTCTGTTCCCTGGGGAGTAGTCTCCTGCTAAGGAAGACTACAGGCTGATCCAGGCCCTCTTCGTTCAGTTGTGAGAGCACCGCTCCCACCCCATGCTCTGAAGCGTCAGTCTGCACGACGAATTCTTTGGAGAAGTCAGGTGCCTTGAGCACGGGCGCCCTGCACATGGCTGCCTTCAGGGCATCAAAAGCTTTCTGGCAGGACTCAGTCCAGATCACCTTCCTGGGCTGCTTCTTCGAAGTCAGCTCTGTTAAGGGGGCAACGATGGTGCCATAGCCCTTAACAAATCTCCTATAGTAGCCGGTGAGACCTAAGAAGGCTCTCACCTCTGTCTGGGTCTTGGGGGGGCTCCCAAGCCAGAATGGTGTCAATCTTGGGTTGTAGGGGCACCACCTGGCCGCTTCCTACCTGGTGTCCCAAGTACACCACAGAACCCTGCCCGATCTGGCACTTACTGGCCTTGATCGTGAGGCCTGCACCTTGCAGAGCCCTCAACACTTTCTCAAGGTGCTGTAAATGGCCAGGTCTAAACTGGGGTGGCATGGTGAGCAAAAGAATGATGGATTTAACCCAGATCTCTTGACTGGGGGTGAATGTTTTGATTTGTTCTGCATTCCGTCCATCAATTGTGTGTCTTTTGCTTTCTCGCCTTAAGTGCGCCAGGTATGCCCAGACGTGGGTCCTGGGCTCACTGTGCCACTGGAATCAAGCTATCCTGGCTGAAGAGGGGTGAAACCCCGAAACCGGTCCTAGGATGCTTGTTTCCGGTCCAGGGAGGACCTGGCTTGGCAGTTCGGGCTGGACTGTTCCCATGAGGCACAGGGTCAAGACTGATTTGCATATGGCCAGGTGTAAACTGGGGTGGCATGGTGAGCAAAAGAATGATGGATTTAACCCAGATCTCTTGACTGGGGGTGAATGTTTTGATTTGTTCTGCATTCCGTCCATCAATTGTGTGTCTTTTGCTTTCTCGCCCTAAGTGCGCCAGGTGTGCCCAGTCGTGGGTCCTGGGCTCACTGTGCCACTGGAATCAAGCTATCCTGGCTGAAGAGGGGTGAAACCCCGAAACCGGTCCTAGGATGCTTGTTTCCGGTCCAGGGAGGACCTGGCTTGGCAGTTCGGGCTGGACTGTTCCCATGAGGCACAGGGTCAAGACTGATTTGCATATGGCCAGGTCTAAACTGGGGTGGCATGGTGAGCAAAGAGAAGGCACTGGAGTGGATCATCTCCTTCCTCGCTGGAAGAACCCAGAGAGTCCGCCTCCCCCCGTTCAGTTCCGAGGCCACCGAAGTCATCTGCGGCGTACCACAAGGATCATCACTCAGCCCCACCCTCTTCAACGTCTACATGAGCCCCCTCGCAGCCATCGCACGCCAACACAACCTCAACATCATCTCCTATGCCGACGACACCCAGCTGATCCTCTCCCTCACCAACGACCCCACAACCGCCAGAACCAACCTACATGAAGGGATGAAGGACGTAGCCGAGTGGATGAGGAACAGCCGCCTGAAACTGAACTCAGATAAAACGGAAGTCCTCATCCTAGGATCATCACCCTCCGCCTGGGATGACTCCTGGTGGCCCCCTGCCCTGGGCAATGCACCCAAACCAACGGACCACGCACGCAACCTGGGCTTCATCCTGGACTCCTCCCTCTCAATGACCCGACAAATCAACGCCGTCTCCTCGTCTTGCTTCAACATCCTACGCATGCTGCGCAAGATCTTCCGGTGGATCCCCACCGAAACCAGGAAGACGGTCACCCAGGCCCTCGTCACCAGCCGACTGGACTACGGCAACTCCTCTACGCCGGAACCACAGCCAAACTTCAAACAAGACTCCAACGCATCCAGAACGCCTCAGCTCGACTCATCCTGGACATCCCCCGACACAGCCACATCGCCGGACACCTGAGAGACCTGCACTGGCTCCCCGTCAGCAAGAGAATCACGTTCCGACTCCTCACCCACGCACACAAAGCTCTCCACAACCAAGGCCCCAGATACCTCAACGACCGTCTGACCTTCTACACTCCCACCCGCCAGCTACGATCGACCAACCACGCCCTCGCCGCCGTCCCCCGCATCCGAAGAGCCACAACGGGAGGAAGATCCTTCTCCTACCTGGCTGCCAAGACGTGGAACTCCCTACCCATCCACCTCCGCCTTACCCAAGACCACCTCTCCTTCAGGAAGCAACTCAAGACCTGGCTGTTCGAACAGTAGTGGACCCCCCTCCCCCAAGCGCCTTGAGACCCTCCGGGTGAGTAGCGCGCTATACAAATGCTTGATTGATTGATTGATTGAACCCAGATCTCTTGACTGGGGGTGAATGTTTTGATTTGTTCTGCATTCCGTCCATCAATTGTGTGTCTTTTGCTTTCTCGCCCTAAGTGCGCCAGGTATGCCCAGACGTGGGTCCTGGGCTCACTGTGCCACTGGAATCAAGCTATCCTGGCTGAAGAGGGGTGAAACCCCGAAACCGGTCCTAGGATGCTTGTTTCCGGTCCAGGGAGGACCTGGCTTGGCAGTTCGGGCTGGACTGTTCCCATGAGGCACAGGGTCAAGACTGATTTGCATATGGCCAGGTGTAAACTGGGGTGGCATGGTGAGCAAAAGAATGATGGATTTAACCCAGATCTCTTGACTGGGGGTGAATGTTTTGATTTGTTCTGCATTCCGTCCATCAATTGTGTGTCTTTTGTAAATGTTCTTCCCAGCTGGAACTGAACACAGCAATGTCATCCAGGTAGGCGGCACTGAAATCCTCCAGTCCAGCCAACACCTGATTGACCAACCTCTGAAAGGTGGCAGGGGCATTCTTCAACTCAAAGGGCATCACCCGAAATTGGTAATGACCTTCTGGGGTTGAGAATGCTGACCTCTCCTTGGCCCCATCGGTTAGGGCAATCTGCCAGTACCCAGACGTTAAATCAAACGTGCTGAGGAACCGGGCAGCTCCCAACCGATCAATGAGCTCATCAGCTCTGGGGATGGGGTGCGCGTCAGTCCTGGTGACGGCATTGAGCCCACGGTAGTCCACACAAAACCGGAGTTCTGGAGTGGCACCGTGTGCAGCAGCCTTTGGGACCAAGACCACTGGGCTGGCCCAAGGACTGTTGGAGGACTCAATCACCCCTAACGCCAACATCTTAGAGACCTCCTCCTTGATGCTGGCCCTGACCCGGTCAGTCAACCTGTAAATCTTGTGCTTTACAGGAGGGCTGTCACCAGTGTCCACATCATGGGTACACCAGTGAGTAACACCTGGGGTCAGAGAGAACAGTGGGGCGAACTGTCCCAACAACTGGTGACAGTCCCCCTGCTGCTCTGGAGTCAGTGTAGGGGAGAGGATCACACCCTCCACTGACCCATCATGCTCCTTTGTAGACAGGAGGTCAGGGAGAGGCTCACTCTCCTCTTCCACCCCATCATCTGTCGCCAAGAGCATACTCACTTCGGACCTCTCGAAGTGGGGCTTGAGGCGGTTCACGTGAAGGACCCTCAAAGGGTTCCTTGGAGTCTGCAAATCCACCAGGTAGGTGATGTTACTTTTGCGCTCCACCACCTCATATGGCCCAGTCCACTTGTCCTGCAAGGCACAAGGTTTCACTGGGGCCATGACCCACACTTTTTGCCCAGGTTGAAATTCGACCAGAGTGGCATTCTGGTCATACCACCTCTTCATTTCTTCCTGGCTTGCTTCTAGGTTCGCCTGAGCGAGTTTCCTGAAGCGGGCAGTTTGGTATCTAAAGGCCAGCATGTAACTAAACACATCCTGGGGAGTTTTCCTGGGAGGTGCCTCCCAGCCTTCCTTTACCAAACTCAGAGGTCCTCTGACAGGGTGGCCATACAGGAGCTCAAAGGGGCTGTACCCAAGAGACTTCTGAGGCACCTCCCTGTATGCGAAGAGCAGGCATGGCAAGAGGACGACCCACTTACGCCTCATGGGTTCTGTTAGACCCTTGATCATGCCTTTCAAGGTCTGGTTGAATCTTTCCACCAGACCATTTCCTTGTGGGTGGTAAGGAGTGGTGAACTTGTAGGTTACACCACACTCCTTCCACAGGGATGTCATATACTTGGATATGAAATTGGTCCCCCTGTCAGAAACCACCTCTCTGGGGAAGCCCACGCGGGAAAAGATCCCCATTAACTCCCGGCCCACCACTGGCGCTGTCGTTGTCCTGAGAGGGATTGCCTCCGGGTACCGGGTGGCATGGTCCACCAAGACCAGGATGTACCTGTTGCCCATGGCTGTCTTGGGATCCAGTGGCCCCACAATATCCATCCCTACCCTTTCAAAGGGTGTTCCAACAACAGGAAAAGGTTGGAGAGGAGCTTTGACCTTCCTCCCACTCTTACCACTTGCCTGGCAAGTTTGGCAAGACCTACAGTGCGCATCTGACTGCCTTCGCATATGGGGCCAAAAGAAGTGGGTGACAAGCCTGTCAAAGGTCTTGTCCTGCCCCAAATGTCCTGCCAAAGGCACGTCATGAGCCAGACCCAGTAGGAAGGTCCTGAAGCGCTGGGGTACCACCAGCACACGGGCTGACCCAGGCTCAGCAACCTTAGGCTCACTGTATAGGAGACCATTCTCCCAGTAGATCAGATGTGACCCGGACTGATTACCAGCTGCCTGGTCTGCAGCCTGCCGCCGCAGACCCTCCAGAGTAGGGCACTCGTTCTGCTCCCTGCAGAACTCCTCCCTGGTGGGACCCCCTTCTTGCTGCCAATGGGTCAGCTCAGAGATGTCTCCCAGTTCGGTTACCTGCTCACCTGTAGGCACCGGGGCATCCCCCTCGAGGTCCGCCTCCTCCCGGTCCATGGGATCTTCGGGGGCCAGTTTCCCGCGCCCCCTGCCCTTCCTCTTGGCAGGGACTTGGGCCATTGTTCCAGGCTCCAAGTCCTCTTGATCACCCTTTCTGGCTGCCATCGACCGAGTAGACACGCATGCCCACTCTGGCAACCCAAGCATCTCCAAGTGAGACCTGAGCTCAACATCCTTCCATAAGGACTGCTCCAGGTCGTTACCTAGCAGACAATCTACAGGCATGGTATGGCTCACAACCACCCTCAAGGGACCTGAGACCCCCCCCCATTGAAAGGGAACCTGTGCCACCATACACTGGCGCTCAGAGTTGTCTACAGCAACTACTTGGTGGAATGCCCATGGGACTACCTGCTTCTCAGAGACCAGGTGACACCGGACTGAGGTCACACTGGCTCCAGTATCTCTGAGAGCCTCTACCCTGTTCCCATTGATGGTCACCCAGGTGGGCCCCCAGCGCCTTGAGACCCCTAAGGGTGAGTAGTTCGCGCTTTACAAATACGGATTTATATTTCTTTGTGTTAGGGGGCACCTGGTTTCCTGGGACCATCTCACTGTCCCCTAGTGAGACGAGGGTCATTTCTGCCAGATCCCCACCCTCCTGTGGGCACCCCTCCTCCCCAAGCGCTACACTAGCCAACACTTTGGACTGGCCACCGGTGGGCGGCTATGTCCCCTTTGGGCACTTGGGGTCCCCCTTCAAGTGACCTACCTGGTCACATGCATAACACTTGCGGGGGCCGGTCTCAACAGGCTTTCCTGTAGAGACCCCTTTCTTCTTATCACCTGGGGGATGGGAACCTTTACCCTGGGTACTAGTTTGGGGCCCTTTAGAGAACTCCTGTGCTTTACCATTGTCCCCCCCACTTTTCTGCTGGGGACCCTGCCCACCTTTGGCTGAGTCTCCCCCAAACGCTTTCTTGTGGACCCTGGTACTCACCCAGCGGTCCGCCTCCATAGCAAGCTTCCTGGGGTCAGTTAGCTTACTATCAACTAGGTGCTGACGCAGATCTGCAAAACATAGACTAGACAAGTGCTCCCATGCAATCAAATTGTAGAGCCCCTGAAAATCTGTTACATTACTGCCCTTCACCCAACCATCCAGCGACCTACAGAACATATCCACACATTCCAACCAAGTGTTGGCCTCAGACTTTTACTGGACCTAAACTGATCCCTGTACTTCTCAGGAGTGAGCCCATACCTAGTGAGGAGAGCATCTTTCATGTCAGCATAGGTGAGGTCCTGCCCCTTACCCAAAGCTATCAGGGTATCCCTAGCTTCTTCTGGAAAGAGAGGCCACAACCCTGCCCCCAGTTCCTTTCAGGGACCCCATTCATATGAATAGACGACTCGTACCCTTGAAACCACCTTTGTATGTCATCACCCTTTTTGTACTCTTTACCTACATTCTTGGGGATGTGTACAATCCTGTCTGTGTGTGCTGAAGCGTTGCTGCCACCATCTGAGCCGGTTCTACTCTTTAGCTCCAGCTCCTTGATAATTCTCTCATGATCTAACATCATCTTCCTTTCCTCCATGGGTATTCTCATGTCTTCCCTCTCACTTTCTATTCTGAGTTTCTCCAATTCAAACTTCCTTACTTCCCGCCTGTCCTCCAGCTCCTCTGGGGACAAGCTACTGCTGCCTGGCCTGGAGGGCTCCCCTCCTCCCAAAAGCAAATCCACCCTAGGAACAGGTTCCTCCACCTCTCCACTGAGATCACCAGATTGCTCACTGGCATGTCTGGCTGCTACCCAGGCCCTCAGCGCCTTTTGTAGCTCATCCTTCCTGGTGAGGCCTCTGACCTGGACTTTCAGGTTCTTGCAAATCGATTTTAACTCCTTGACATTGTAGGCTTCCAATCGATCCTCCTCAAAGGCAATTTCTACTGATGCAATTGATGATACTATAGATTCAGGCATGTTGAAGTAGCAAGTTCAAACTGGCAAGATCAAAAATAGGCCAAAAAGAAAAAGAACCTGTATGTGGTACGTAATGGTCTGCGATATGGTAGTAGTGCACACCAATCACTGTAAGTCAAGTGCAAACACAAGTCCTATCCTCACCGCTGACAACCAATGTTAGAAATGGGGGCCTCTAGTTGGCAAGGGCTTGCACCTTTGCCAAGTAGGGACCCTTCTTCCTAGTCAGGATAAGGGAGTTACACTCCTAAAATAACCCCTGCTCACCCCCTTGGTAGCTTGGCACGAGCAGTCAGGCTTATCTTAGAGGCAGTGTGTAAAGCATTTGCACATAACCAACAGTAATACAGTGTAAGCACTACAAACGGATGCCACACCAGTTTAGAAAAATATCCAATATTTTTATATACTTAAAACAAGACCAATACGATAAAAATCCACAGTACAGTACTTTAAAAATCTTCAGTTATATCACAGTATCCTTAAAAACAGTTCCTTGATGTCGATAGCTCCGTCCGGGGCTATCATGGCGTCGTGAACAAACAAATCCAAACAGTTCTGGCTGACCGGGGCGTCGCAGGTCAGCTACGGTGTCGGGAAGACCCGCAAACAGTACCTTTCAGAAATGCAGGGCGTCGATGACCTCGCGGTGAGCTTCCGAAAACACGGCGTCCGCAGGCGTCGGTTCCGGAGGTCGGTGCAGGCGTCGTCGGGCCCTCGAAGTCACACGCGTTGCAGATCGATCTCCTCTCTGTTGAAGTCAGGGGCGCTGGCGTCGGCAGGCGCCGGGTGCTGCGGTGCGAAGTGCAGCGGTGCGGTGCCCTCAGGTCGCGGTGCGAGCAGCGGCTCGGTGGCGGCGTCAGATGGCGTCGTCGGTGAGACCAGGGTCGCGGTGTGAGGTGAAGGCGGTGCTCGTCATGGTGCTGGCAGGTCACGGTGCAGCAGCGTCGTCGTCGTTGCTGAAGCGCTGTCGTCGGCTGACGAACTGGAGTCGATGGCACTGGCGTCGGTAGGCCAAGGCTGCAGTGCGGGATGAGGGCGGTGCGTCGTGTAACTTTACGAGCGGTGCCCTCGAACCACGGTGCAAGCAGCGGCGTCGAGTCCGGCGTGGGGCGGCGTCATCAGGGATACCAAGGCGTCATCGTGAAGCGAGGCGGTGCGGAGTGCGGTGCCCACAGGTCGCGGTGCGAGCAGCGGCTCGGTGGTGGCATCAGCAGGCGTCGTCGGTGAGACCAGGGTCGCGGTGCGGCGTTGCGGCGGTGCCCTCTGGGGTGCCTTCAGGACACGGAGTCGGCAGCTGCGTCGTAGACGGCGTCGGGCTTGAAGTCTTTGCTGTTCCTGAGACTTCTTGAACAGGGGGCAAGCTCTACCTCAAGCCCTTGGAGACACTCACAAAGTAGATTGCAGAAAGTTCAGTCCAGTCCTTTCACTGCCCAAGACAGAAGCAGCCACTGCAGGCCAACACAGCAAAGCACACAGCAAAGTGGTAGTTCCTCCTCACAGCTTCTCCAGCTCTTCTTCTTGGCAGTCTTCTTGATCCAAAAGAGTTCTAAAGTTCTGGGGTTTGGGTCCCCCTTTTTATCCTCAATTTCTCTTTGTTCTCTGAAGGCAGAGAGGCCTTTGCCTAGTCCAAACCAGTTCTGGTCAGTCCTGGAGCACTTTGTTGACAAGACTCCTTCTTTCCTTTTGCAGTGTAGGCCAGGGACATCAGACACACCACAGGAGGTGGAGCCAGCATTCTGGAGGGAAGGCACAGTCCTATTCAGGTCCCAGGTGCAACTCCTCCCACCCATCTACATGTAGATCTGGCTATTCAGCCCTGTGCTGACTCACCCTGTCTCCTGGAATCCCCCAGCCCCTGTCACTCACACTCCAGACAAGGAATACACAACCTAGCAGAGGCAGGCTTGGATGGTTAGACAAGAAAATACCTACTTTCTAAAAGTGGTATTTTCAAACACAGAATGTTAAAACCAACTTCACTAAAAGATGCATTTTATCATTCTGAGTTCAGGCATACTAAACTCGAATTTCTACCATGTTCCCTGGGTCAGTTAGGATCATAGGATGTAATAATCAAAACTGCCCATTCTGGCCTATGGGGAACAGGTAGCCTTGCAATAGTGAAAAACGAAGTAGGCTGTATTTCACTATCAGGACATGCCACACACACCAGGGCATGTCCTACCTTTCACATACAATGCACCCTGCCCACAGGGGTACCTTGGGCCTACCTTAGGGGTGACTAACATGTAGCAAAGGGAAAGTTTAGGGACTGGCAAGTGTGTGCACTTGCCAAGTCGACATGGCAGCCCCAAGCTGCGCACAGGCTCTGCAATGGCAGGCCAGAGTTACACTTTACGGGCTGTTTGCGTGGGTGGCACAATCCAGTGCTGCAGCCCACCAACAGCATTTGATTTATAGGCCCTGGCACTTGCAGTGCACTTTACTATGGACTGACACAGAAATCAAATAGGCCAATCATGGAAACACCAATCCATAACACATTTCCTACAGGAGCACTTGCACTTTCCCACTGGACAGCAATGCGGAAAGTGCGCAGAATCATTACACCAGCAAAAACAGAGTCAAAACCAGGAGGTCAGAAAGCAAAAAGTCAGGGGAAACACGCCAAAAGATGCCAAGTCTAACACGTGTCACCAAAGTTTAGTTTTCTTTTCTTTTTTGGAGTAGATGCTTTATTACGGGACGCATACGCCAATCGCAATTGTTAGAGAACATTGATGTCAATCTTGGGTGGCATTAAGGACATAGGTTAGCCTTTATTTTGCAGGGGCCTATATGTTGCTTATGCAGACACGGTCTAAGTTTGGCCCATTAAAGTTATGCGAACGTAATACATAATGGTAGATTCGTTGGAATTATCTATCTTAGGATCAGGTTACGGGGTGATATAATATCTATAATGTTGTCTAACCCCTGAACAAATATTTGACCCATGATTTGTGTTTACCACTCATTCATTCACTGATATATATATTTTTGTATCTCGTATCTTCTAATTCAGGGGGCTTATCAAGGCGCTCCTCAACAATATCATCCTACACACAGAACATCAAGATATATTAACAGTTATTTCAGGTGGGCAACATCTAGCTTGATACATTAAGAAACATGTTATTTAAATTAGCCATAGAAGTCAATTTAAATTAAAATTATCATCTTTTCATAGGGCCGCACTGGTCATTTTTTTTAGAACCGATCAATATTGGGTTTCTCCTTACATGAAAAATGTTGGATACCTATAGGAGGATTACTTTACGGATCAAATGTGTGAGGATATTGGGACTTCTATCTAATAAATTATCTTTCGCTGTAAGTAGTCAGTTACAAAAGGACTTATTCACAACTATGGGGATCTTTATTGGAACCCGATTTGAACTTTAAAACAGTATCCATAGCTAATACTGTTGTACTATCTTTTAGCATTACAGGCTTTGAATTCTGACCTTTTGAAAAAATATTTTTACGGTGTGGAACAATTGGATACCTTTGAGGATCTATGGATGAAATTTCCACTCTAGACTCTGACTGTAAGTCTGATACCTGTTCTATAATGGACTTATCGTTTTTCATTTTTTTTGGTTAGTAAATAATGGGTTGACTTAAACAATCAACTTCTGTTTCCTTTTTTTTGACTAGTTTAAGAATATCCTCCTGACCTAGATTTGTTGATCTACGGCTCGGTACAATAACACCAATTTATTTAGGTTTGTTCTTCTTTATATTGCCTGTTCTTCATTCAAGACAGTTTTTCTCTACTCTTTCTTCAGGTGACCTGTGTTTCGGCTCATCACTTTTCCACTTTTTTCACTTTTTCAGTTTCTTGCTTACTTTCCATTCATTTTCAGGGTAATATTTTTCTTGCACTTATCCTCAAAAAAGTTTATCACGTCTTTCTCATGGTGTTTATTAAACACAATCACTCTTATATAATGTTTTGTTTGGGGTGTTTTTTCTAGGACATGCCTATATCGGAGAGACTTTTTTTCTACGTGTGGGCATTATCAAGGTTCCCTTCATCACATCCTGAAATCGGTTATATGTTACAATGTATGAATTTAAACAACTGTGTGCAGTATTTTGTATAATACATTTACATAAATCTGTTTTACTAATAGATAACTTTTTGTAAACATGTGTAATTACAGCCTTGAATAAGTCACCTGTGTGATGAAACACGTGTTGGCTGTTTCTTGGATTACAATACAAGCTTCTGTAAAAAATCTCTGACTCCTGTTCTCTGATTATATTTTTGGATTACACTGTATGTGGTGACAACACCATTTAATCACTATATGTTGAGTGCTCTGGTACGTCTGTTTCTTATGTCACCATAATTGACAGAATTTAGATGCAGGTCTTTACTTTTAAAAACAGTATAATATTCCAGCTCTGAGAGCATGGAGTTTACTGTGTCAACATCCCAATCATAAGAATGTAACCAAGGCACAATAACACCACCCATAGACACCTTGAAAACATAAGGAATCTGTAGTATTTCTGTAGGGCCAAAGATATCATAGGGGACCTTATCCCAAACAATTCCATCAGTTACTGGGACAGCTGAAATGTACACAAGGGACAGGTCTCATTTTAGCTTATGTGAAGTTGAGTGAGGTGTGAACACCTCATTGACTAGTTCTGTGGTAGAGCATTCTGGAAGGTAAAGCCCATTGATTAGCAAGAAGAAAACAGTCACAAATCCAATCCAAAGAATTAGAAAAAACAGGGAAAGTGTTATCAAAACATATATCCAAGGAGGGACCAGATAAGTGTATTTCAGCCATGAAAGGAAAACACAGGCCTGTGTAGGTGGAGTGTCTAGAACGGTGAAACTGTCAAAAGAGTTGGATGAAAAATCATCTGTTCCCACATAATAACCAGAAGCAGTTTGTTGAAAAACAGGAGCCGCAGGTCCAGTAAGAGAACTGGTAGATTCTACGAGGGGTGGATCAGTATAAACTACATCATCTGCAGGAGACACAGTAGTAAGTACAGTACTCACATCCGTTGTAGGACTGGCATTTGTAGTGGTATTAGAGTTTCAAGTTTATTTTTATTTGCATAGTCACTAAAAAACATTGCAATAATAAAAGCAATCAGTAAAACTACAAATACATACCGTAAAATACAATGCACTCATGTAAAGATAAAAATCGTTACTCATGAGCTAGAGCACACTTAAAGCAAGGATTTGCTTCAAACTTACATATTAGTAGCAACCTGAGTATAATTAAAACAGCGACATTGTCCAAACCTCCACGCTTTCTCAGAGCCATGTGCTAAAATCGAAGATTGATCATCATAAGTGCCAAAGTGCCAAATGCTGGTTCATAAGAACAAAGAGTGTTGAGTGTGCCACTTGGAACGGCATCACGTGAGCTGAAAACCCAAAGCCCCCACTCAGTCGCAACCAGATTCAGGGCCCAAGTGCAGAAAGAGTCAAGTGCAGACGTTCATAAAATAGAAAGGGCCAGGTGCTAATGTTCATAAAAGGGAAAGAGCTGAATGTGAAGCCAATGCATCTATTTCTGCGATGTAGCAATGACAGATAGAGACAAAACTGGTTACCAGAAGAGACATGGTCAGGGTGCCCTGATGCTCCTTTTGGCATTTGTTTAAGCTGCAGTGCAAGGAAATTTACTAATTGACAGTTCAGCTCCGGGTCGTCCGGGGCGAAGCAGACCAACAAGGCCTGTCTCCGCAAACGGATCCCTCTTTCATTGAAGGAAGCTTAAAGCAATTGTCTTTTTTCCTCCAGCACCTCTTTACAGGTGCAAAGCAAGTGCAGCAGATCTTCCATGTCTGAGCCACACAAACGACAGACCTTCATTGTGGTTTCTCTCTGCCAGTAGGGAAGATGCAAATCACAAGGCAGCAGCCCCAGATAATGTTTCAAAAATTGTTCCTTGATGGTTCTGGAGACACCTAGGCTGAAATATTTCTGGGGTGCTGGTGCAGTGTAGGTATTCAATGTCATCCAGGCATGTGCTCTACCAGAGAAAACCCCCTTATCTTCCATTAGTGACTGAGACTTTATTGATTTCCATACTGGGACAGCCCGGTCTTGATCAGGGATTTCTTAAGGTAAGTTCTGGCGGGCAATGAATCTCTCTGTTTTAGCTAATGTTATAAGTAGTGCTTGGAGCAGCCTTCCTGATTTTGTCCCCAAAAATTATGAAAGCTCCTTGCCTCGCCAGGAACTGCCTTTACAGACTGAACTCCATCCTGATCTGTGCTGGCGAGGTATACTTTGGCAGGCTGAAAATAATTCTATATGCTTTCACTAGGGTGCTGTCCAGGATGTTAGCATTACCCCCCCTTTCTGGAGTTCGCTGCCATATGGTATTGTTGGTAAATGTTTGGCTTGCACTACCCGGAGGAGAGAGGACAGTGTTGGGCCCTTTAATTTTGATTTTAGGTTCTTTAGCAACACTGCCAATGCCAGCCCTTTCCTTTTTATAATCTCTCTTTGATGCCCAAAATTGCCTTCTTTGTCAATGATCACCCCTAGATATTTGTACTCTGTTGCTGGCTGAATTTGTGTCTTGCCCCAGAACCAGACCAGTGCCTTTTTCCGATTATTGCTGATCTTCATTGTGCATGTCTTATCGAAATTTATGTTCAGTCTGTTTTCATCTGAGTATTCCTGTGTTGCGTTAAGGACATGCTGTAAGCCTACCTGAGTATGACTGACTAAAACAACACTGTCAGCAGAGAGGAAACTTGATAGCGCCAGACCCCCTAGCCTTGGGGTGTGGAAGTTGCAGGCACTCAGATCGGCCAAAAACCGGCTGAATAGGGTGGGAGCAGGACGCACCCTTTGTTTGTTGGTATTTGCCTTGAAAGGTGCTTTCCTTCACCCAGCTTCACCTGCACCCATGTGTCTGTGTGCAGAGTAATTAGCTGGTCGAGGCAGAGTCTGGGGAATCCCCCAGCATGCTAGCTTATTCCAGAGCCTGGCCCGCTCCACATGGTCAAAAGCTGGCCTGAAGTCTATAAAGCATTGGTGAAGTGGCTGTTTTGAGGCTTTCGCCTTATCTATGAGAAGTGACATAGTCATGATGTTGGTTGTCATGCCGCAGGTTTTTGAGAACCCAGTTTGATTAAGTGGTATTATTGCCTTCTGTTGGACTTGGCCCTTTTTGCAGGGTCATCCCTGAACTTGTGGCCTTCCTCCTGTACTTTTTCTGACCTGTTTTTGTTGGTTTTATGACTCTGGGCACTTTACCACTGCTGATCAGTGCTAAAGTGCATATGCTCTCTGTGTAAATTGTTGTAATGGATTAGTGACTCCATGATTGGCTTATTTGATTTACTTGTCAGACCCTAGTACAGTGCACCATGTGTGCCCAGGGCCTGTAAATCAAATGCTGCTAGTGGGCTTGCAGCACTGGTTGTGCCACCCACAGAAACAGCCTGTAAAGTGTGACTCAGGCCTGCCATTGCAGAGCCTGTGTGCAGTCTGGGACTGCCATGCTGACTTGGCAAGTGCACCCACTTGCCAGTCCCTAAACCTTCCCTTTTCTACATGTTAGTCACCCCTAAGGTAGGCCCAAGGGCAGGGTGCATTGTATGTAAAAGGTAGGACATGCCCTGATGTGTGTGGCATGTCCTAATAGTGAATTACAGCCAATTTCGTTTTTCACTATTGCAAGGCTATCGGTTCCCATAGGCCAGAATGGGCAGTTTGGTTATAACATCTTATAATTCTTAACTGACCCTAGGAACAAGATAGAAAGACGAATTTAGTATGCCTGAACTCAGAATGTTAAAATACATCTTTTAGTGTGGGTGATTTTTACATTCTGTGTTTGAAAATACCACTTTTAGAAAGTAGGTATTTTCTTGCCTAACCTTCCAGTGGGCCTCTGCTAAGGTTGTGTATTCACTGTCTGGTTTGTGAGTGACAGGGGCCTGGAGAGGGTCTTGGCTCCAGCAGTCTGATGGGTCAGGGCCGGGCTGAATAGGACCCACATAGAATAGAGAGTAGGGGGGAGGAGACTTCCTTTCACTGACCTGAGCCCTCATAGAATAGAGAGTAGGGGGCGGGGATTTCCTTTCACTCCCCTGAGACCTCATAGAATAGAGAGTAGTGGGAGGAGATTTCCTTTCAGCTACCTGGGCCAGGTCTGCTCTCAAACAATGCTGTCTCCACCTCCTGCCAGGAAGCTGTACAGAACTGGTTTTGGTCAGGCACAGACACTCTCTGCCTCCAGAGAACAAAGACTTTCTGAGTATAAATATTGGGGCCCAGACCCCAGAATTTTAGATCACTTCTGGGAATCAAGACGAACCTTTGCTGAGGAGAAGAACCAGGAAACTGAAGGAGGAGACTGCCCCTGTGCTGTGTGCTGTTGGGGTTGGCCTGCAGTGGTTACTTTATTGCCAAAGAAAGGAGAAAGGAACTTTGTGTGTCTTTCATCATCTTTAAGAAGATCTCCAAGGGCTTGAAGATTGAGCTTGCCTCCTGCCTGAAGTCTCAGGGATACAAGACTTCACCAACCAGCTCCCCTGAATTCCCTTGTTGGGAATTCTACCTGCAAAGAGGTGCCTGCTGTTGTGTTGGGCCCTTTTGAAGACTGCGTGTCGCTGGGAGCTGGAAGCGCGACTCAGCGAAGAAGAAGCATGTCGCCGCCGCAGCAGTTGCCGTTGCATCATCGCCGAGGTGCAGCGCATCACCGGAGAAGCGTGCCGCCGCCGGAGAGGTCGCCATCACATCCCCGAGGAAGCGGGCCGCCGCCGCAGCTGTTCACCCTCGCATCACCGCCGAAGCGTGGCGCATTACCGGAGAAGCGTGCCGCCACCGCAGAGGTCACCGTCGCATCACCGGAGAAGCGTGTCGCAGGGCCTGTCGTGGCTCAGAAGTTCACCGAGTCGCCGCACGGCTGTCAGGCATGCACGCATCGCATCTACGTTGCCGTACCGTAACCAAGACGCCATTTTGTCGCATCGCACTGGATCGTCATCGCATCGAGGCGCCATCTTGTCGCATCGCACCGGATCACAGTAAGAAACCGACGCATCAACTCCCCACACAGTAAGGAAGCGAACCTGATCCAGCGGGTTTCTAGCAACAAGCATTCATACGCTAAATACTCACCTGGGCCCATTCATTCACGCTAACTAGTAATCTCCGCTGGGGGGAATCAGTTGTACTCTTTATCAATATCCCTGCTACCAATTACTTTTCCTGATTGAAGAGTAATGACTTACCAATGGACCTTTGACAATTGGGGATAAAATGAGAATATACAAATACAATTTTCATTAACCACCTGAAATAACCACTGACTCAGGAAGTTTTTAAAATGTTTATCTAAATTCTTCAGCAGAGTAAATTACAAACCACATAATACTTAATCGCATATCAAGGAGGAAGCACACTATTGTCACCTATTGATCACAAATGACAGTCCCTCAGAAAGGAGAAGTTAGAGACAGCAGTACGAACTAAAGATTACGCATTTATAGTTACCTAAAGGTGTGATAACCAAACCCCTTGGCCAAGGAGTTGGAAAAGGGTCCCAAGAAAGGATGAAGACCAAGACCTCCGGACCAGGTTTAGGACAGGATAGATGACCTCTCTACCAACGACGCCTGCGCCGTTCCCCTCTCTGGCACTTCGTTCCTCCTCGGTTCTTCCGCGTCTTCTTCTAATAGAGTCCGCCACCCCCACCTCAGGACCTCTTCAGACAGCGGTTTAGTCTGCAATCGATCAGCTCTCGTCTGTGTCAGCATCTGAGCTTTTTTGTCCGTCTGCTCTGACAGCCTCTACGCTCTGCACCCTGTGCTAACTAATTAGCTAATTCTATATCTATTATACCCTTCTACGCCCATGTACCTCCCATTAATGTTTCAAAATTATGGGCCCACTAATTCTGATTGGACAGGGACAGGGGGTTGATCCTCACACCATGTCATTTTAGTTCAATTTTCTTAAGCCCATTGTTTAAAATACCGCCCCTCTCAATTAATACATTTGCTTTATTTCCCACCCGTTTCACAACGATTTAATACAAAGTATATACAAAATGTATCAATGTATAGGACATTTCGGATGAACTGTGAAGGTGATAAGCGGGTCATGTCCTTGGACATCTTCCAAGTTGACTTCATCGCTTTGCTTTGTTAGTTTTCAGAGCGCATGCGCAGGTCACATGGCTCTCGAGCTGCTGTTTAGCCAACCCAGGCCCACTTTACGAACTAATAGAAATCAAAGAAGAAACATATTAAAATCAAAAATAAATGTTTTCACTGTATACCCCCTACTTCTACTCTATTCCCATTTAATTATAAAATCTATCCCGCATTAGTAGCGTTAGAATACCACATTATTAATTGCAGCAATGCGAAAGCTTTAGCATGTGAGAACATTAAGCAGCCATTTTAGCATACACTGCGCAGAAGCAAAAGTTTCCCTCCAAGCAAAGAAAGACGTCATACCATGTGACATGGTTGACACATGCACAGTAAAATTCCCGCGCTTTAGCGGCCATTTTGGATTAGACAAGGATTACTTATTAGTGAAAACACATAGGCAAGCATCTCTCAGATAAAAAATGTAGTGTTTGCACATTATTAATAATGACATTACAAGGTTTTAGTACAAATTAATTAATACTGTGAGAGGATTGCTTCCGAGCAAGTCTCATTGTGAGTCCTTGCTCCATCAATCCCCTCTCTGATGGCGTTTCTGAGCCATCAAAACTACCCACAACCAGATGCCAACTTCTAGCATATTTCTGTCACATTTTCAATTTTACACTGTCTATTTTTTATCCTTTCCTTTCAGTTTCTTGTAAATTTCACTTCTTAAGTCTTCTAATTCAATCTCCTCAAACTTTCTTTTCTTACCTCTTCCTGTCACCCTATATGTTTCCTTCTTTCTACAACATTTGCACCATATCATTATTGACAATACTGTTATTACTATCCCTACTAAGGGTACTATTATTTGACCTATAAGTCCTTTCCTACATTAGTAAACCAGGTACCAATTGACCTAATGCTATTTGTCAATCTTTCCCATACACTATCAACTTCCAGTGGTTTCAGTTCATTCTCAAGTTTAGTAATATTCTTTATATATGTTCCAATTTCTGCAATTTTGTCCGGAATATACGTGCAACAATGTTTTGTTTTCAACAATTTACAGACTCCGCCCTCTTTTGCTAACAATATATCAAGAGCAAGTCGATTTTGCATAACCATAGATCTAATCGCAACCATCTCCGCATTAATCATTAGAAATCCTCCAGCAGTATCCGTTGATAAACGATCAACCACTGTAGACAATTTACATATTCTCCTTGAGTTCAGAATTACTCCCACTGAAGGTATCAATGCACCAAATATGTCACCTACAATTTCTGAAAAACTAGCTCTTTTACTAAGTGTTAATTCATTATTATTTTCATTGCTCCCAGTGTTTCTTTTTACATGGTATACTTTTGGAAAAACTATTCCAAAATAACAACTTCCATACCACCGTGCAGGAAGCCTAAAATAAGCCTTATTCCCACACACATAATATATTCCAGGAAAAACTGAATCTGTTCCTCCTTTTAGTCCCCAACCTCCAAGAATTAAGAAATTATGTTCACATTCACTGGTACCAATAAAAACACTGTTATATTCAGTCTTTAACCTATGAAGACACATTTTCCCTGTATTTACAAAATCTAGAGCCATAGCAGCTTGAGCCTTGCCAGGTGTATAAATACCCTCTTTCTCAGCCCAAGGTGGAAGATGAGCTTTATGCTCATTCGCTTTCCTTTGGAAATTCTGTCTTCTATCTTCAACTAAGTTTAAAAATATATTTTCTTCTTCACGTAAGGAACATGTTAGATTGCTTCTATGTGCCTGTGCTATGTCTATCGATTTCATTGTTAAGAAAAATTCTCCCATAAATTGTGCATCTTGACTACTAAGCACTGGGTTCAGATTCTTCCGAATAGGAACCTCTGAAAATATCACATCTATATTTGAATAATAATACTAAAGTTTCCCTGTTCTATAAAATAAACTAGTTAGTACACTACATGATATACCATAAGTTAAAGGCAAATGATGATAGGTTAAACCTTCTGCTACTGATTCAGGTAACTTCATACAGACATAACAGTCACTAACTTCCATGGTATCTACGTACTGAAACAATAATTTAGTAAAAACATTTAAACTAGTATCGTTATCTTTTACCACGTAATGAAAATCTGGTTCATCCTCTGCTTCTATTTCTACTCTATCACTTTTCAAATTATCTATCCTTCCTTTGGTGTCGTTGTTACTCTTTTTGTCCATTATCATAAGGTAAGGAATTGCTACGATCACAACTAACCACACTATAAGCACCACTACCATACTACATATGAATATAGCACAGCATCTTCTACAACATTTCCGTTTCGGTTTCCCAGAAACTCTGTCGTCAGCCATTTTTGTCTGTGAAGATTCCTCTTCTTTCTTTTTCCTTTAAACTTTTGACGTTATCAGGGTGGTTTCACTTCTTTTTCATACGTCAGTTCTGCACTTGTTCCTTCGTCACCACTTTCACTTGTCTCTGAACTTTCGCAGTCTTCGAGAATTATATAAGTCCAATCAGGACCTTTAAACTTACTGTTCACGACTTTCAATCTTTTGCTTTTTTGTTTTTCAGACCCTCTTGTTTGTCCAGTTAAGCTAGTTACTTCATTTACTTGTTCTGGGCCTTCACTTCGCGTTGCTATATGGTATTTATTTATTTATTTATTTATTTAATTTATAGAGCGCTACAGCTACCCAAAAAGGGTTTCCCGGCGCTAGGCAAAGAGAGACCAGATAATAAAAATTAACAGCAAAAGATTACTTGTTAAATAGCCAGGTCTTCACAGATTTGCGGAATTGGACGTAGGCTGTTTCGTTCCGAATGGCTATAGGGAGGGCATTCCAGAGTGAGGGCCCAAGATAAGAAAAGATCTGCCACCCATCCGAGACAGCCTGAATCTTGGCACGGAAAACCTCCCTTGGGTGGAGGAGCGTAGGCATCGGGAAGGCACATATGGGTGGGTTAGAGCACATAGGTATTGAGGTGCGGTTCCTGCTTTAGTTTTGAACATATAACACAGAGCTTTAAACCGAATTCGATTTTCCACCCTGAGCCAATGCAAATCTCGTAAATGGCTGGAGACCATAGCGGCCCTGGGAATCCGGCAAAGAAGTCGAGCCGCAGAGTTTTGAACCATCTGCAGCCTACGAATCACCTCCTTATTAGAACCAAGATAAAGAACATTACAGTAGTCCAACCTTGAGATGATTAAGGCCAATGATCACCCTTTCTGACCTTCTTGGGTTGCACTGTATCTTCACTTTCCAAGTCTTTTCCAAAAACTCCTATATTCTCAAGGTGTGGCACAAATTGTTTATCCTTGATTTCAGCTTTCCACTCAATCTGCTCTTGTTCAGGTCTTATTGATGTTTCTTCAGTTGCCTGAATGTAAGTTTCTGCTAACTTGCCCTGTTCAGGATTGACCTTTTCATGCTTGAGGCTTTCTTGTTCGATGTTTTCTTGGCTTTCTTCTCCCTGAGCGTGTTTTTCTTGTCCCATCTGGTTCTGATCAGGGCTTATTGCACTCTGTACTTCTGCAGCCTGACCGCGTTCTTCTAAACCTATCTGTCCCTGCTCAAAATTTGTGGTTTCGTTGATAGTTTGAGCCCAATTTTCTTTCCCTATCTGGACCTGCTCAGGTTCACTTATCGTTTCAATCTCCCTATCCTGAGTTTGTTCTTCTACACCTATCTGGTCCTCTCTAATTTCTTCTAATCTAGCTCTGCTCCTTGTTTTGATAAAGACTTCAGGTATATCCACCACTGGTATCCAGTCCTGACTTGTGCTCGGTTGTTCTTCTTCAGCTTCTCCCGAATCTATCACTTGAGATTCTTCAGCTGTCCAACCTTCAGCTTCCTCAGCTATTGATGCTGACTGAGGATCTCTTTCTTCAGGAGCTGGCACCCTTTTGGTGTGGCTTACATGAATCCAATTAGGTAAGCCTGCACATTTCACTGCTGTGTTTGTAACCAATATAACCTGCCAAGGTTCTCCCCACCTGGGTGATAAACACGTTTCTCTGGTGTGATGCTTCACTACCACCCAGTCGCCGGGGTTCAGATCATGCTCTTGTTCAGGCTGCCTGGAAACTGCGTCTTCTCCAACCTGGTGAGAGACAGAACGCACTAGGTCAGCCAATGCTTTGCAATAATCTAGAACCATATCATCAGTTATGTTCAGCAATTTATTTCCAGGTACATGTGCTTGTCTCATTGCTCTTCCCATGATGATTTCATGTGGACTCAATCCTGTATTTCTGTCAGGTATGCTTCTGAGTCCCATTAAGACAAGAGGCAATGCATCTGGCCAATCCAATGATGTGGATGGACACATTTTTGACAATCTTGATTTTATTGTGCCATTCATTTGTTCAACCACTCCAGAAGCCTCTGGGCGGTACGCACAGTGCAATTTTTGTTCAATTTTAAATGCTTCACAGATTATTCGAATTACATCATTATTGAAGTGACTTCCTCTATCTGATTCCAAAGTCACTGGGAAACCGAACCGTGGAATGAGTTCTCGTAACAACAGTTTTGCAACTGTTAGGCTGTCATTCCTCCTAGTAGGGTAAGCCTCCACCCACCTTGAAAACAGACACACTATGACAAGTACATATTTCAGCCCTTTGCATGGTGGTAACTGAAAGAAATCTAATTGCAATCTCACAAATGGACCCTCTGCTTTTCCGATTTTTCCCAGACCAATTACTGTTCTCCTTCCTGGATTATTCATTTGGCAAGTTAAGCACCTCTGGCAAAGACTCTCAGCTCCAGCCCTAAACTTTGGATTGTACCAATTTTGTCTGAAAAGTCTAATCATGCCATCTCTCCCTACATGTGTGTCTCCATGATACATTCTGGCCATTTGTGAAATCAGGCAATCAGGCATGACTGATCTGCAATCTGAATATACCCACACGTCATCATCTGTTCTTCGTGTGCACCCTATTTTTATCCAAACATCCCTTTCACTCTCTTCAGCATCATCCTGCAATCGTCTCACATCATTCCATGTTTCAGGAGTTGAACATAGCATAAGTTGTCAGCTGATTCCCATTCTTTCGACTTTTCTGTTTACTGCCATTCGATTTCTGGCACAGTGTTGAGCGATTAGGTCTGCATATCTGTTACCGGCTACCACCCAGTCATCTCCTGACTGGTGTGCGGCACATTTCACCACTGCCAATTCTTTTGGTGATTGTATTGCCTCCAATAATTCCTTTACAAACTGCCCATTTTTGATTGGGGATCCTGAAGAAGTCATGAAATCCCTCTGCATCCACAGTTGGCCAAAATCATGCACAACCCCGTACCCATATTGACTATCCGTAAATATGGTTACTTTTAAATTTATCCCAATTTTGGAGGCTTTGATCAAAGCAATTAATTCAGCTACTTGTGCAGATTTGACTCCTGGTAAATAGGATGCTTTGACTATTCCAGATAGTTCACATACAGCATAGGCTGCACTCAATTTGCCATCTTCATGCCTTAGGCATGAGCCATCTAGAAACAGCTCCCTGTCTGCGTTTTTAAGAGGCATTTCCTGAATGTCAGGACGTGGTTTGGTACACAATTCTGTGACTTGTAAACAGTCATGGTCTGTGTCGTCACTGACTTCTTCACAATATGGGTCTGGTAACAAAGTTGCAGGATTTACAACCGTCCATCTAGCTATGGTCACATTCTCAGCTCCTAGAATTATTTGCTCATATTTTGTCATCCGACTAGGGGTAAGATGCTGAGTTCTAGTTCTTGTCAACAGAATCACAACTGAATGTGGAACAAACACTTTTACAGGGTGTCCCATTACAATTGACTCACTTTGTTCAATGCTCATACAGGTAGCAGCTACTGCTTTTAAGCAGCCTGGCAATGCTGCAGCCACTGGGTCCAATGTAGCAGAAAAATATGCTATAGGACGCCTGTCCAATCCATGTCTTTGCGTTAAAACCGAAAGTGCACAACTTTCTCTCTCATAGCAGAAGAATGTAAATTCTTTTGTATAGTCAGGCATGCCCAGGGCAGGTGCCTCACACAAAGCATTTCTTAGTTTAACAAATGCACTGGCACTTTCATCATCCCATTCAACTGGATCTTTTGCTTTCTTTTTGGTTAACTGAATCAATGGCTTCGCTAGTAATGAAAACCCTATAATCCATTGTCGACAGTATCCTACGATTCCAAGAAACATTCTCACCTCTCTTTGTGTTACTGGCATTTTCATTTGCTTAATTATTTTTATTCTTTCAGACGTTATTCTTCTTTTCTCTCTTTCAATTTGGTGTCCTAAATATTTAACTGCTGTTGTACAAAATTGTAACTTCTCAGGTGACACTTTGTGTCCTTCCTCAGCCAAATGATTGAGTAGTGCAATTGAGTCTTCGACACAATCGTCATGAGTTCTTGAAGCTACTAACAAATCATCTATATACTGCACTAAGACTGAGTTCCTGGGCATTACTAATTTTTCTAGGCACCTTTTCAGTATCTGATTAAAAATGGAGGGACTTTCTGTGTACCCCTGAGGAACACGATTCCACACATAAACATGATTTTCGAATTTGAACGAAAACAAATACTGACTATCTGGATGCAATGGAATTGAGAAAAATGCTTGGCACAAATCAATTACAGTAAACCATTCTGCGTTCCATGGTATTTGATATAGGAGTACTGCAGGATTTGGTACTATAGGACAACAAGGTACCACAATTTTATTAATTTTCCTCAAGTCTTGAACGATTCTACATTTTCCACTAGGCTTTTTCAACCCCATGATTGGCGAATTACAAGGGCTACTCATAACTTCTTTTAATATACCTTGTTTTACCATTCTGCCAATTTCCTCAGTAACTCCTGCTTTCACTTCAGCACTCATTTTGTACTGTCTGGTATTTGGGAAAATTGCGCCTTCTTTTACGGTTATTTTTACCGGGTCTATATTTGCCATCAGACCTACTTCTTTTCCAGTAAAATCCCATACCTTTAACTCTTCTGGTAATTCATCTTTGGTTATCAAGGAGAACATTTCATCTACTTCCGTACCTTGTTTGGCTATCATGAATTTATAAACATGATCTTCATCCGGGGTCTGTATTGCAACACCATCCGGTGAGCAGTAAATAGTGCAATTCATTTTGCACAGCAAGTCTTTGCCCAATAAATTTACTGGACTAGAATCACACACCACAAATTGGTGCATTTCTCGGAAGTTTCCAATTCTTACTTCCATGGGTTCGGTAAGGGGTGTTCAAATCTTTTGATTTGCTACACCTACAACTTGGATAGCTTCTCCAGAGAGAGGGAGGTCTGGGATGTCTGCTGTTCTTACAGTAGAACGGGTAGCACCAGTGTCCAACAGAAAAGTGATTTCATTACCTTTTGCTTTCCCTTGAACATATGGACCTGACTGATCTACCGGCAAGGATGCGCCAAGTACGCATTCCTTTTTCCCCCTCTCTTAGGCACCGTCATTGATAATCATATGGATTAAAATCATCCTGTAAAAGAAACTGTGAAGTTACATATTCATTCTTACCACTTCCTCCTTGATATCCGACGTCTGTACCGTGCTTTGCTCTGCTTACATTACCCTGTATAGGGGCAGGTGGCAACTCACTCTGAGGATTTACACCCTGCTGTGAGTCATTCTGCGTCTGTGGATTTAAATTATGATTTGGGCCATTATTAGTTTGAATATTTTTACATTCGTTCTTCCAATGTCCCAACTTTCCGCATCCATGACAAGGAAATTTCTTTTTAGCCTCTTCTCTACTCATTCGTCCTCTTACCTTTCCACCATTCCCTGTGTCACCATTCGTTCCAGATTCTTTTCCTTGACTTTCCGTTGGATTATCTAAATTAATTCCCTGTCGCTCAGCCATTTTCACTCGAGCCCACATCACTTTTTCTTGTAGTTTCTTGTGTCTATCCTCAATGTCATCTCCACAATATTTAGCATATTTCAAAATCTCATCAATAGGCTTTCCCTGCCAGCATAAAATGTGTTGCTTGATCATTTGACAAATCTCTGGTTTTAGACCATAAACAAATCGATAGACAAACTGACTCATATTTTTGTCTCCAATATCCTCAAAACCGCTATACTGTTTGAACACCTGTAATAGACGTTCATAGTAGGCATGTACTGATTCACTCGCTTCTTGTGTGGTTCTGTCTATTTTCACCCAATCTGTTTCTTTGGGTGGTATTTTCCCTTTCAAATAAGTTATTACCTGGTGATACTTTTTCATCACATCATTTGATGGAGCACCTGTCTTTGGATCCCTAGGATACTCTTCACTAGGCCAGTCGATTGTAATTTTACAGTCTGTCCATAAATCGGCAGGTACCACTATGTCAAACAAACCATCTAGGTCTTTTAGCAAAACCTTTGAAACTTTCACAAACCTCTCAACTGCTTGTACCATTCAATTGGTTTTTCTCTCAATTTTGGAAAATCATTTGTAAATGATAAAATATCTTGCCTACTCCATGGGACATGGACATAGCCTCCTCCTGGAACCTCTCGCATTGGGTACATCTGTTCTACCTTTCCTGTTTCCTTCAATAAATACTCAGATGTCGTTCTATGCGAACGTGCTTCTTCCTTTTTCTTTGTCCATCTAGCTTTCCATTTATCCAATTCTCCCCATTTCTGTAAAACTGTCATTAATTCTTTAACTTGTAATTTTCTACCAGATGTATTCATATTTTCTAAGTCTTTGTCAGTAAATTCTGCTCTGTATGGTCTCTGCAACACTTTTGACTTTCTTATTTCAATTCCCATCTCTGAGGCCAAATCCGTTAACTTTTCATGGAACATTTTTACATTTCTGGTTATGCTCCTACATACAAACAGTAGTTCTTCTTCACTGTAGGTGTTTAAACGATCTACTCCTACATTTCCAGCTATCAATTCTTCTAATTCAACTTTTAATTTATAAATGTCCAAGATCTTTGGGGTGAACTCTGTCTGTCTACTCCTTGTGCCCATCTTTCTAAATCTTCTGGAGTTACTACTGTTGCACTTTTAGTTCCTGAAGATGTGATTATATTTACATCCTTTGAGCAACCAGGTGTGACTCTTCTGGGGGTGCTATTTGCAGATTCTCTAATAGGCAAATCCATTAGTGAAATCATAGATTCACAATCACTGATATGATCATCGATTATTACAGCTTCATGTTTAGGGATATCCATAGGTGTAGTCATAACTAAAGGTTTCGGGCAATTTACCTTGTCTCCATATAAAGGGACCACGGGACCAATGGTTACAGGTATAGTCAGAGATTCAGGATGTACATTCAACTGAGTTATTTTCTGTATTAATTCTGTTCTCTTTCTGTCTATGGCCTCTCTTTCCTTATCCTGAAGTACCCTATTAACTGGTGGATTATGCAGTACTTGAGGTACTAACGGTGTTCTCAGAATTGGTGCACTTGGGGTACATCCACCCAGCCCTTCCTGGTATGGTGGAGGGTTCTTTAGTATTTCTTCCATAAATTCATCTTCAGATTCTCCAAAACCTGTCAAGTGTTTAGTCTTTTCTTTGCATTTGCTCCCTAGCTGTTCATCAGCCATACAGGATACACACCTTCAGAGATCATAGCTCGTCTCCACTGTTTCATCTGACTTTCTCTTGTCTCATTTTGGCGTCTAGGGAAAAATCCCCTATAACCCCTATTACTCCTGGGTCTATCACGCTCAAATGCTTCTGTTTCCCATTCCTCTAGGGCTTCATACTGCGTTAGTCTTGGTCTGGGTTCTAATTCATTCATTCTTATTTTTAAATTTTGAAGAATTCTCCCATTGAAAGTACCATTTTCTGGGAAAGCTAATACTTCGTCATCTTTGTATATTCTATCCAATTTTCTAACCATACGCAAGTATGATAACCCCGATCCATCATCATGAATGAGGCGGGCGTTTTTGCTGGTGGAATGAGAATTCGTTCCCTAGTTTTAATAGGCTTATCCTTCTTAAAATAATTCCTAATCTTTTGTAGGAATGACATTTTTCTCTTTTCTCCATACATTTTGGGTAAATATCTGTTTATTGAATTATATTCTGCAAAACCTAGGAATCTCCTGTCTGGACGTGTTCCTATTAAAGTCGGATCGCGTTTCCACATACAATTTCCACTGTCCACTAATATTTCAACTTCTATTCTGATCACCAATCAAATTCCAGCTTGCATTTGTCTCGGGCCAATCCTAGCGCGGCTTTTCTGTGACGTCTATCCACTCTCTCTGATGACCCCTCCTTTACAATCTGTGCTTCTCTGTCCCTCGCTGTGTCGACCAATCCCAGTGCGACACCTGTGACGTCAGTATTACTCCTAACTACTGACCCCTCCTTTACAAGACTCGTTCTACGCCCGCTGTTTCAGCCAATCCCAGCGCGGCGCTTGTGACGTCAGCTTCTGCTCCGGCAGCTGACCCTCCCTTTACAAAATTCGTACGCAAAACTTTCTTTTCTCAACACTTCTTATTAAGATTTAATAACAACATAAAAGCATTCGCTATCTTGCCAGTTTCCCTAAATTGAAAAGGATAGATTTTCTCACACTTAGTAAAACTCTTCCGTTTACTAGACATACACTACGAGTAAAACACTTCCGTTTACTCTTCACGTAAGCTTCGGAAATACCTGCTATTCCTTCAATGTTACCCTTTCTAGGTGATATAACATCAAAATTTCACCAGCGTATTCCTTTGCTGTCACTTATGCACGCACAGAGTCCCTAACCAGTACTGATAGCCCTGCTTAACTTTTCAGTACTATTTCTGCCTGACAGATAACCTCACTGCAGTATGGATTCCACTTACCATCCGCTATTCAAATTCCCCGGGGATTTCTAGACAACATAAAACAAAACTTTTAAAATGCATGTTAGTTCATAAAAATAAAATTCTCATTACCCAATTAACAAAGAAGAACCATCCTCTGATAACCAGAAAACTGATCCAGCGGGTTACTAGCAACAAGCATTCATACGCTAAATACTCACCTGGGCCCATTCATTCACGCTAACTAGTAATCTCCGCTGGGGGGAATCAGTTGTTGTACTCTTTATCAATATCCCTGCTACCAATTACTTTTCATGATTTTAAGAGTAATGACTTACCAATGGACCTTTGACAATTGGGGATAAAATGAGAATATACAAATACAATTTTCATTAACCACCTGAAATAACCACTGACTCAGGAAGTTTTTAAAATGTTTATCTAAATTCTTTAGCAGAGTAAATTACAAACCACATAATACTTAATCGCATATCAAGGAGGAAGCACACTATTGTCAGCTATTGATTACACATGATGGTTCATCAGAAAGGAGAAGATAGAGACAGCAATACGAATTAAAGATTACGCATTTATAGTTACCTAAAGGTGTGATAACCAAACCCCTTGGCCAAGGAGTTGGAAAAGGGTCCCAAGAAAGGATGAAGACCAAGACCTCCGGACCAGGTTTAGGACAGGATAGATGACCTCTCTACCAACGACGCCTGCGCCGTTCCCCTCTCTGACACTTCGTTCCTCCTCGGTTCTTTCGCATCTTCTTCTAATAGAGTCCGCCACCCCCACCTCAGGACCTCTTCAGACAGCGGTTTAGTCTGCAATCGATCAGCTCTCGTCTGTGTCAGCATCTGAGCTTTTTTGTCCGTCTGCTCTGACAGCCTCTACGCTCTGCACCCTGTGCTAACTAATTAGCTAATTCTATATCTATTATACCCTTCTACGCCCATGTACCTCCCATTAATGTTTCAAAATTATGGGCCCACTAATTCTGATTGGACAGGGACAGGGGTTGATCCTCACACCATGTCATTTTAGTTAAATTTTCTTAAGCCCATTGTTTAAAATACCGCCCCTCTCAATTAATACATTTGCTTTATTTCCCACCCATTTCACAACGATTTAATACAAAGTATATACAAAATGTATCAATGTATAGGACATTTCGGATGAACTGTGAAGGTGATCAGCGGGTCATGTCCTTGGACATCTTCCAAGTTGACTTCATCGCTTTGCTTTGTTAGTTTTCAGAGCGCATGCGCAGGTCACATGGCTCTCGAGCTGCTGTTTAGCCAACCCAGGCCCACTTTACGAACTAATAGAAATCAAAGAAGAAACATATTAAAATCAAAAATAAATGTTTTCACTGTATACCCCCTACTTCTACTCTATTCCCATTTAATTATAAAATCTATCTCGCATTAGTAGTGTTAGAATACCACATTATTAATTGCAGCAATGCAAAGGGTTGACCCAGGGTTTTCTCAGCAAGAACGAATTCCTTTACCTCAATACTAAATCACCCCGTACCCCCGTAATATATACCCTGCCTAAAATGCATAAAAATGCCACCACACCTCCTGGCCGACCGATTGTATCTGGATGCGGTTCGATTCTCGAGCCTCTTGGCAGATATATTGACCACTTTATCAAAGACTTCATCCCTGACACCCTATGTTACATTAAAGACACCATGGCCATGATCAACCTTGTAGAAACCCTCCCCTTTGATCCCCTTGACTGCTTTCTCTGCACTCTTGACGTAGAGTCCTTGTACACCAACATCCCCCAGGATGAGGGTATGGAGGTTCTTGAGATGTTCCTTAACTCCAGACCCCAACCCCACCCAGTCCCTACCTCCTTTCTACTACACCTTCTGAAAATATGCCTTACAAGGAACTTTTTCTTGTTTAATGGTAATTTCTACCAACAGGTTAAAGGCACTAGTATTTGCGCAGTTTTCGCTCCAAACTTTGCCATACTATACATGGATTTTCTAGAGACACAACGAATATTGTCACCCCATAACCCTTTCAGAGCCAACATCCTTGAATGGAAACGTTATATTGACGATATTTTCCTCAGTTGGAAAGGTACAGACTCGGACTTGTTACACTTCAAAGATTGGTTGAACAACCATTGTAATGGCCTTAATTTTACCATAAATATGAGTAAACAGGAGATTGCCTTCCTTGATCTTAAAATCATTGCACACGAAGGGACACTCTACACCTCCCTATACCGCAAACCTACAGAGAGAAACACTTTGCTGGCCTATAATAGTCATCACCCTAGGGCCTTAAGTGACTCCCTTCCTTACTCCCAATTCCTGCGTTTGCGCCGTAATTGCTACCGCAAGGAGGACTATTTTAGGGAAGCAAAAATCCTAACTAAAAAATTGATAAGCAGAGGCTACCCGCGTAAATTAGTGAAAACAGCCATGAAACGCGCGTGGTACTGCCCAAGAGACACCTTGTTGAGCCCCAAAGATAGAAACAACAGCGCCAAACTAGTCTGTGTTACTACATTCTCATCTATCTCCAACTCAGTTAGGAAAAGTATTCTCAAACATTGGCCCACACTCAATGCAGGGAGTATGAATTTAGAACGTCCCCTTTTCTCATTTAAGAAAAATAAAAGTATACAAGATCACCTTGTCAGAGCAGCCCTTCCCAGCAGTAACAACAAAACCACACTCAGGCAAATATGGGGACTGCCACCTGTACTAGGACATTTCAAATGCGGAGGTTGTAGTGTTTGCCATCTTACGAATGACACTAAGAAGTTTGTGCATGCCAATATTGATGTCACTTTATCGAATTTTTCCAATTGTAACACTGCCAATGTTATATACGCCATCTTTTGCCCATGCAACTTAATATATGTAGGACAGACGACACAAAAAATCAGGATCCGGATCTGCCAACACAGAAGTCGGATACGTTGTGCGACACCTAATGCACCTCTTGTTGAACATTTTGCCGCATTGAATCACACGGAGGACCAAATAAGGTGGCAAGTTATCGCAGTGATCCTCCAACCACCGAGAAGCATGAACATTATGGGCATTCTCAACAAGGAGGAATTAAAATGGATTATACGCACAGACAGTCTCCACACAGGACTTAATCGCCTGGAGGACTGGTCTAACCTGTTGTAATCCTCCCTACTACACAGTGTATTGCGGTTTAAGTGTCCACACTATAATGCCTACTGTCACTCCTTCTCCCGCATACTGTATCTCAGTTTCCCTACCTCATTCCCCACTACTTCTTACTCTCTACGTCTCCATACATTGTCCCCCCTCACTACTCTCCCTAACTCTAGCCTATTCGCCCCGCTCTCCTATTTCCTCTTCTACTCCTCTGGCTCTCCCCTTATCCTTTCCCTGTTATTATTTTTATTATTATTTTTATTTTGTTTTCATATTCCTAATGGAATATATTTACTTCATTCCTCCTTCCTCTGGCTCTCACTGCTATTAATATTATTTTTATTTTCGCTTTCTTATTCCTACTTGTATCAACTCATTTCTTTGCCTATTTCCCCTTCTTCTCTCTTGGCTCTCCTTGTATTCCCCCCTTGGTTTCTTCCTTATTCCCTATGGAGAACATCTTCTCATGCCTTCTGCACCTTTCTGATCTATTCTCTAGTGCACTCATTCAGATCGTTCCCACACCCCTCTCCATTATGGCCGCCACCCTACGACGCTCACCTCGCTCTCCTTTCCCTCTCCAATATGGCCGCCACCCCGACGCCGACTAGGTTTTACTCGTGGCTATATACACCGTCACTTCCGGTGCCCTATTACCACGTAGGCTCACAGCTACCTCGCAGAGCTCCATTCAGCCGGCCAGCATCGTCCGCCCTTGCACGCTGGCACCTTGATCCCACGGCCGTCCGTGTCCCTCCCGCATCAGGTAAGCCTGCGCCAGCAGCATTTTACACTCTCTCATTGCCCATATTGTCCCCACACTCCCATTTCGCCATACTTACCCGTTACCCCCCTTCCCTCAGCATACGAGCGGGCGCACGGCTCTCATTCCCGATTCCGGGGCTACGCTGACCTCATCGCCAATTGCGGCCTGCCGTCCGGCACGCCCATTCACCCTGCAGTCTCCCGGCTGGGAGCTGCTACCCCCTCAAGACACCTCAACCTTTCCTACGGTAAGATTCCTACCTAGTGTACCCCTTCCTTTTCCACACTTGGCGCCATTTCTTTTCACAGCCTCCCCTTCCTTTTCCAGATACTCCCGGATACCTTCTGACTCCTGCCTGCTCCTGGCGGAATCTACCGCCAGCATCTCGCCTCGGCCCCCCACATCGCGGCTCTTACTATTGCCGTTCATCTGGTTAGTCCTTCTCCTTCTGACTCACCCCTTACACCCTTCCTCCATGCCGCACAGTCCCTCACTTTCTGGTCTACCCCTTTATTCTCTCCTTTCAACCCCTCTTACCTATCCCCTGATTCTGAATTCAATATCACTACTTTCCTCCGCTCCTCCGCTCTCTCTATCTTCCCTTCACCCTCACACACTTATTCATCCCACTTTCAATCCTCCCTATTTCTCCCTACCTCTCATTATCTCTCTCATTGGATTTCATTCCTTATCATTTACTCCTTCTTCCCTTTCCTCCCCCTCTTCCCTTCCCTTCCAATTTCCCTTTCCCATGGTTTTAATTTATTTTATTGCTTCTTCCCCTTCCTCCCCTTCCCCTCCTTCTTACTTATCCAGGCAACTTCTCAGGCACCTGTTTTCATTTAATAGTCCTGATGAGATCCCGATACTCTCTGCGGGATTGAAACGTCGTCGACAAAAACATTCTCAACTCTATACCGCTATCTATATTTTCTGTGGAGTATGAGATGTTAACCCTTACTGTGACTTTTGTTTATTTATATTCAAGCATACTGAAAAGTCACGTTTTAAGTCACTTGCCTGGGGTAAGGAAATCGGCTGATTTCCCTCTGCCTTGCCACGGTTGCTCACCTTATTTTTCACGTGTTATCATTCCCTTGTTTTATAGACTTTCGCATTAAATCTCTATCTTTATATTAAAACACTTGTTAAATTCCAATTTTTATTATGAAATTGTGAAATTTTAATTCTGCACTCCTATATGTGTGGGACCCTTGTTCTGTAAAGTATAACATTATTAATTGCAGCAATGCGAAAGCTTTAGCATGTGAGAACATTAAGCAGCCATTTTAGCATACACTGCGCAGAAGCAAAAGTTTCCCTCCAAGCAAAGAAAGACGTCATACCATGTGACATGGTTGACACATGCACAATAAAATTCCCGCGCTTTAGCGGCCATTTTGGATTAGACAAGGATTACTTATTAGTGAAAACACATAGGCAAGCATCTCTCAGATAAAAAATGTAGTGTTTGCACATTATTAATAATGACATTACAAGGTTTTAGTACAAATTAATTAATACTGTGAGAGGATTGCTTCCGAGCAAGTCTCATTGTGAGTCCTTGCTCCATCAATCCCCTCTCTGATGGCGTTTCTGAGCCATCAAAACTACCCACAACCAGATGCCAACTTCTAGCATATTTCTGTCACATTTTCAATTTTACACTGTCTATTTTTTATCCTTTCCTTTCAGTTTCTTGTAAATTTCACTTCTTAAGTCTTCTAATTCAATCTCCTCAAACTTTCTTTTCTTACCTCTTCCTGTCACCCTATATGTTTCCTTCTTTCTACAACATTTGCACCATATCATTATTGACAATACTGTTATTACTATCCCTACTAAGGGTACTATTATTTGACCTATAAGTCCTTTCCCTACATTAGTAAACCAGGTACCAATTGACCTAATGCTATTTGTCAATCTTTCCCATACACTATCAACTTCCAGTGGTTTCAGTTCATTCTCAAGTTTAGTAATATTCTTTATATATGTTCCGATTTCTGCACTTTTGTCCGGAATATACGTGCAACTATGTTTTGTTTTCAACAATTTACAGACTCCGCCCTCTTTTGCTAACAATATATCAAGAGCAAGTCGATTTTGCATAACCATAGATCTAATCGCAACCATCTCCGCATTAATCATTAGAAATCCTCCAGCAGTATCCGTTGATAAACGATCAACCACTGTAGACAATTTACATATTCTCCTTGAGTTCAGAATTACTCCCACTGAAGGTATCAATGCACCAAATATGTCACCTACAATTTCTGAAAAACTAGCTCTTTTACTAAGTGTTAATTCATTATTATTTTCATTGCTCCCAGTGTTTCTTTTTACATGGTATACTTTTGGAAAAACTATTCCAAAATAACAACTTCCATACCACCGTGCAGGAAGCCTAAAATAAGCCTTATTCCCACACACATAATATATTCCAGGAAAAACTGAATCTGTTCCTCCTTTTAGTCCCCAACCTCCAAGAATTAAGAAATTATGTTCACATTCACTGGTACCAATAAAAACACTGTTATATTCAGTCTTTAACCTATGAAGACACATTTTCCCTGTCTTTACAAAATCTAGAGCCATAGCAGCTTGAGCCTTGCCAGGTGTATAAATACCCTCTTTCTCAGCCCAAGGTGGAAGATGAGCTTTATGCTCATTCGCTTTCCTTTGGAAATTCTGTCTTCTATCTTCAACTAAGTTTAAAAATATATTTTCTTCTTCACGTAAGGAACATGTTAGATTGCTTCTATGTGCCTGTGCTATGTCTATCGATTTCATTGTTAAGAAAAATTCTCCCATAAATTGTGCATCTTGACTACTAAGCACTGGGTTCAGATTCTTCCGAATAGGAACCTCTGAAAATATCACATCTATATTTGAATAATAATACTAAAGTTTCCCTGTTCTATAAAATAAACTAGTTAGTACACTACATGATATACCATAAGTTAAAGGCAAATGATGATAGGTTAAACCTTCTGCTACTGATTCAGGTAACTTCATACAGACATAACAGTCACTAACTTCCATGGTATCTACGTACTGAAACAATAATTTAGTAAAAACATTTAAACTAGTATCGTTATCTTTTACCACGTGATGAAAATCTGGTTCATCCTCTGCTTCTATTTCTACTCTATCACTTTTCAAATTATCTATCCTTCCTTTGGTGTCGTTGTTACTCTTTTTGTCCATTATCATAAGGTAAGGAATTGCTACGATCACAACTAACCACACTATAAGCACCACTACCACACTACATATGCATATAGCACAGCATCTTCTACAACATTTCCGTTTCGGTTTCCCAGAAACTCTGTCGTCAGCCATTTTTGTCTGTGAAGATTCCTCTTCTTTCTTTTTCCTTTAAACTTTTGACGTTATCAGGGTGGTTTCACTTCTTTTTCATACGTCAGTTCTGCACTTGTTCCTTCGTCACCACTTTCACTTGTCTCTGAACTTTCGCAGTCTTCGAGAATTATATAAGTCCAATCAGGACCTTTAAACTTATTGTTCACGACTTTCAATCTTTTGCTTTTTCGTTTTTCAGACCCTCTTGTTTGTCCAGTTAAGCTAGTTACTTCATTTACTTGTTCTGGGTCTTCACTTCGCGTTGCTATATGGTATTTCACTCTTTTAATGACACTGGGCCAATGATCACCCTTTCTGACCTTCTTGGGTTGCACTGTATCTTCACTTTCCAAGTCTTTTCCAAAAACTCCTTTATTCTCAAGGTGTGGCACAAATTGTTTATCCTTGATTTCAGCTTTCCACTCTATCTGCTCTTGTTCAGGTCTTATTGATGTTTCTTCAGTTGCCTGAATGTAAGTTTCTGCTAACTTGCCCTGTTCAGGATTGACCTTTTCATGCTTGAGGCTTTCTTGTTCGATGTTTTCTTGGCTTTCTTCTCCCTGAACGTGTTTTTCTTGTCCCATCTGGTTCTGATCAGGGCTTATTGCACTCTGTACTTCTGCAGCCTGACCGCGTTCTTCTAAACCTATCTGTCCCTGCCCAAAATTTGTGGTTTCGTTGATAGTTTGAGCCCAATTTTCTTTCCCTATCTGGACCTGCTCAGGTTCACTTATCGTTTCAATTTCCCTATCCTGAGTTTGTTCTTCTACACCTATCTGGTCCTCTCTAATTTCTTCTAATCTAGCTCTGCTCCTTGTTTTGATAAAGACTTCAGGTATATCCACCACTGGTATCCAGTCCTGACTTGTGCTCGGTTGTTCTTCTTCAGCTTCTCCCGAATCTATCACTTGAGATTCTTCAGCTGTCCAACGTTCAGCTTCCTCAGCTATTGATGCTGACTGAGGATCTCTTTCTTCAGGAGCTGGCACCCTTTTGGTGTGGCTTACATGAATCCAATTAGGTAAGCCTGCACATTTCACTGCTGTGTTTGTAACCAATATAACCTGCCAAGGTTCTCCCCACCTGGGTGATAAACACGTTTCTCTGGTGTGATGCTTCACTACCACCCAGTCGCCGGGGTTCAGATCATGCTCTTGTTCAGGCTGCCTGGAAACTGCGTCTTCTCCAACCTGGTGAGAGACAGAACGCACTAGGTCAGCCAATGCTTTGCAATAATCTAGAACCATATCATCAGTTATGTTCAGCAATTTATTTCCAGGTACATGTGCTTGTCTCATTGCTCTTCCCATGATGATTTCATGTGGACTCAATCCTGTATTTCTGTCAGGTATGCTTCTGAGTCCCATTAAGACAAGAGGCAATGCATCTGGCCAATCCAATGATGTGGATGGACACATTTTTGACAATCTTGATTTTATTGTGCCATTCATTTGTTCAACCACTCCAGAAGCCTCTGGGCGGTACGCACAGTGCAATTTTTGTTCAATTTTAAATGCTTCACAGATTATTCAAATTACATCATTATTGAAGTGACTTCCTCTATCTGATTCCAAAGTCACTGGGAAACCGAACCGTAGAATGAGTTCTCGTAACAACAGTTTTGCAACTGTTAGGCTGTCATTCCTCCTAGTAGGGTAAGCCTCCACCCACCTTGAAAACAGACACACTATGACAAGTACATATTTCAGCCCTTTGCATGGTGGTAACTGAAAGAAATCTAATTGCAATCTCACAAATGGACCCTCTGCTTTTCCGATTTTTCCCAGACCAATTACTGTTCTCCTTCCTGGATTATTCATTTGGCAAGTTAAGCACCTCTGGCAAAGACTCTCAGCTCCAGCCCTAAACTTTGGATTGTACCAATTTTGTCTGAAAAGTCTAATCATGCCATCTCTCCCTACATGTGTGTCTCCATGATACATTCTGGCCATTTGTGAAATCAGGCAATCAGGCATGACTGATCTGCAATCTGAATATACCCACACGTCATCATCTGTTCTTCGTGTGCACCCTATTTTTATCCAAACATCCCTTTCACTCTCTTCAGCATCATCCTGCAATCGTCTCACATCATTCCATGTTTCAGGAGTTGAACATAGCATAAGTTGTCAGCTGATTCCCATTCTTTCGACTTTTCTGTTTACTGCCATTCGATTTCTGGCACAGTGTTGAGCGATTAGGTCTGCATATCTGTTACCGGCTACCACCCAGTCATCTCCTGACTGGTGTGCGGCACATTTCACCACTGCCAATTCTTTTGGTGATTGTATTGCCTCCAATAATTCCTTTACAAACTGCCCATTTTTGATTGGGGATCCTGAAGAAGTCATGAAATCCCTCTGCATCCACAGTTGGCCAAAATCATGCACAACCCCGTACCCATATTGACTATCCGTAAATATGGTTACTTTTAAATTTATCCCAATTTTGGAGGCTTTGATCAAAGCAATTAATTCAGCTACTTGTGCAGATTTGACTCCTGGTAAATAGGATGCTTCGACTATTCCAGATAGTTCACATACAGCATAGGCTGCACTCAATTTGCCATCTTCATGCCTTAGGCATGAGCCATCTAGAAACAGCTCCCTGTATGCGTTTTTAAGAGACATTTCCTGAATGTCAGGACGTGGTTTGGTACACAATTCTGTGACTTGTAAACAGTCATGGTCTGTGTCGTCACTGACTTCTTCACAATATGGGTCTGGTAACAAAGTTGCAGGATTTACAACCGTCCATCTAGCTATGGTCACATTCTCAGCTCCTAGAATTATTCGCTCATATTTTGTCATCCGACTAGGGGTAAGATGCTGAGTTCTAGTTCTTGTCAACAGAATCACAACTGTATGTGGAACAAACACTTTTACAGGGTGTCCCATTATAATTGACTCACTTTGTTCAATGCTCATACAGGTAGCAGCTACTGCTTTTAAGCAGCCTGGCAATGCTGCAGCCACTGGGTCCAATGTAGCAGAAAAATATGCTATAGGACGCCTGTCCAATCCATGTCTTTGCGTTAAAACCGAAAGTGCACAACTTTCTCTCTCATAGCAGAATAATGTAAATTCTTTTGTATAGTCAGGCATGCCCAGGGCAGGTGCCTCACACAAAGCATTTCTTAGTTTAACAAATGCACTGGCACTTTCATCATCCCATTCAACTGGATCTTTTGCTTTCTTTTTGGTTAACTGAATCAATGGCTTCGCTAGTAATGAAAACCCTATAATCCATTGTCGAAAGTATCCTACGATTCCAAGAAACATTCTCACCTCTCTTTGTGTTACTGGCATTTTCATTTGCTTAATTATTTTTATTCTTTCAGACGTTATTCTTCTTTTCCCTCTTTCAATTTGGTGTCCTAAATATTTAACTGCTGTTGTACAAAATTGTATCTTCTCAAGTGACACTTTGTGTCCTTCCTCAGCCAAATGATTGAGTAGTGCAATTGAGTCTGCGACACAATCGTCATGAGTTCTTGAAGCTACTAACAAATCATCTATATACTGCACTAAGACTGAGTTCCTGGGCATTACTAATTTTTCTAGGCACCTTTTCAGTATCTGATTAAAAATGGAGGGACTTTCTGTGTACCCCTGAGGAACACGATTCCACACATAAACATGATTTTCGAATTTGAACGAAAACAAATACTGACTATCTGGATGCAATGGAATTGAGAAAAATGCTTGGCACAAATCAATTACAGTAAACCATTCTGCGTTCCATGGTATTTGATATAGGAGTACTGCAGGATTTGGTACTATAGGACAACAAGGTACCACAATTTTATTAATTTTCCTCAAGTATTGAACGATTCTACATTTTCCACTAGGCTTTTTCAACCCCATGATTGGCGAATTACAAGGGCTACTCATAACTTCTTTTAATATACCTTGTTTTACCATTCTGCCAATTTCCTCAGTAACTCCTGCTTTCACTTCAGCACTCATTTTGTACTGTCTGGTATTTGGGAAAATTGCGCCTTCTTTTACGGTTATTTTTACCGGGTCTATATTTGCCATCAGACCTACTTCTTTTCCAGTAAAATCCCATACCTTTGAACTCACTGTAGTTTTTAACTCTTCTGGTAATTCATCTTTGGTTATCAAGGAGAACATTTCATCTACTTCCGTACCTTGTTTGGCTATCATGAATTTATAAACATGATCTTCATCCGGGGTCTGTATTGCAACACCATCCGGTGAGCAGTAAATAGTGCAATTCATTTTGCACAGCAAGTCTTTGCCCAATAAATTTACTGGACTAGAATCACACACCACAAATTGGTGCATTTCTCGGAAGTTTCCAATTCTTACTTCCATGGGTTCGGTAAGGGGTGTTCTAATCTTTTGATTTGCTACACCTACAACTTGGATAGCTTCTCCAGAGAGAGGGAGGTCTGGGATGTCTGCTGTTCTTACAGTAGAACGGGTAGCACCAGTGTCCAACAGAAAAGTGATTTCATTACCTTTTACTTTCCCTTCAACATATGGACCTGACTGATCTACCGGCAAGGATTCGCCAAGTACGCATTCCTTTTCCCCCTCTCTTAGGCACCGTCATTGATAATCATATGGATTAAAATCATCCTGTAAAAGAAACTGTGAAGTTACATATTCATTCTTACCACTTCCTCCTTGATATCCGACGTCTGTACCGTGCTTTGCTCTGCTTACATTACCCTGTATAGGGGCAGGTGGCAACTGACTCTGAGGATTTACACCCTGCTGTGAGTCATTCTGCGTCTGTGGATTTAAATTATGATTTGGGCCATTATTAGTTTGAATATTTTTACATTCGTTCTTCCAATGTCCCAACTTTCCGCATCCATGACAAGGAAATTTCTTTTTAGCCTCTTCTCTACTCATTCGTCCTCTTACCTTTCCACCATTCCCTGTGTCACCATTCGTTCCTGATTCTTTTCCTTGACTTTCCGTTGGATTATCTAAATTAATTCCCTGTCGCTCAGCCATTTTCACTTGAGCCCACATCACTTTTTCTTGTAGTTTCTTGTGTCTATCCTCAATGTCATCTCCACAATATTTAGCATATTTCAAAATCTCATCAATAGGCTTTCCCTGCCAGCATAACATGTGTTGCTTGATCATTTGACAAATCTCTGGTTTTAGACCATAAACAAATCGATAGACAAACTGACTCATATTTTTGTCTCCAATATCCTCAAAACCGCTATACTGTTTGAACACCTGTAATAGACGTTCATAGTAGGCATGTACCGATTCACTCGCTTCTTGTGTGGTTCTGTCTATTTTCACCCAATCTGTTTCTTTGGGTGGTATTTTCCCTTTCAAATAAGTTATTACCTGGTGATACTTTTTCATCACATCATTTGATGGAGCACCTGTCTTTGGATCCCTAGGATACTCTTCACTAGGCCAGTCGATTGTAATTTTACAGTCTGTCCATAAATCGGCAGGTACCACTATGTCAAACAAACCATCTAGGTCTTTTAGCAAAACCTTTGAAACTTTCACAAACCTCTCAACCTGCTTGTACCATTCAATTGGTTTTTCTCTCAATTTTGGAAAATCATTTGTAAATGATAAAATATCTTGCCTACTCCATGGGACATGGACATAGCCTCCTCCTGGAACCTCTCGCATTGGGTACATCTGTTCTACCTTTCCTGTTTCCTTCAATAAATACTCAGATGTCGTTCTATGCGAACGTGCTTCTTCCTTTTTCTTTGTCCATCTAGTTTTCCATTTATCCAATTCTCCCCATTTCTGTAAAACTGTCATTAATTCTTTAACTTGTCATTTTCTACCAGATGTATTCATATTTTCTAAGTCTTGGTCAGTAAATTCTGCTCTGTATGGCCCCGGCAACACTTTTGACTTTCTTATTTCAATTCCCATCTCTGAGGCCAAATCTGTTAACTTTTCATGGAACATTTTTACATTTCTGGTTATGCTCCTACATACAAACAGTAGTTCTTCTTCACTGTAGGTGTTTAAACGATCTACTCCTACATTTCCAGCTATCAATTCTTCTAATTCAACTTTTAATTTATAAATGTCCAAGATCTTTGGGGTGAACTCTGTCTGTCTACTCCTTGTGCCCATCTTTCTAAATCTTCTGGAGTTACTACTGTTGCACTTTTAGTTCCTGAAGATGTGATTATATTTACATCCTTTGAGCAACCAGGTGTGACTCTTCTGGGGGTGCTATTTGCAGATTCTCTAATAGGCAAATCCATTAGTGAAATCATAGATTCACAATCACTGATATGATCATCGATTATTACAGCTTCATGTTTAGGGATATCCATAGGTGTAGTCATAACTAAAGGTTTCGGGCAATTTACCTTGTCTCCATATAAAGGGACCACGGGACCAATGGTTACAGGTATAGTCAGAGATTCAGGATGTACATTCAACTGAGTTATTTTCTGTATTAATTCTGTTCTATTTCTGTCTATGGCCTCTCTTTCCTTATCCTGAAGTACCCTATTAACTGGTGGATTATGCAGTACTTGAGGTACTAACGGTGTTCTCAGAATTGGTGCACTTGGGGTACATCCACCCAGCCCTCCCTGGTATGGTGGAGGGTTCTTTAGTATTTCTTCCATAAATTCATCTTCAGATTCTCCAAAACCTGTCAAGTGTTTAGTCTTTTCTTTGCATTTGCTCCCTAGCTGTTCATCAGCCATAAATACAGGATACACACCTTCAGAGATCATAGCTCGTCTCCACTGTTTCATCTGACTTTCTCTTGTCTCATTTTGGCGTCTAGGGAAAAATCCCCTATAACCCCTATTACTCCTGGGTCTATCACGCTCAAATGCTTCTGTTTCCCATTCCTCTAGGGCTTCATACTGCGTTAGTCTTGGTCTGGGTTCTAATTCATTCATTCTTATTCTTAAATTTTGAAGAATTCTCCCATTGAAAGTACCATTTTCTGGGAAAGCTAATACTTCGTCATCTTTTGTATATTCTATCCAATTTTCTAACCATACGCAAGTATGATAACCCCGATCCATCATCATGAATGAGGCGGGCGTTTTTGCTGGTGCAATGAGAATTCCTTCCCTAGTTTTAATAGGCTTATCCTTCTTAAAATAATTCCTAATCTTTTGTAGGAATGACATTTTTCTCTTTTCTCCATACATTTTGGGTAAATATCTGTTTATTGAATGATATTCTGCAAAACCTAGGAATCTCCTGTCTGGACGTGTTCCTATTAAAGTCGGATCGCGTTTCCACATTCAATTTCCACTGTCCACTAATATTTCAACTTCTATTCTGATCACCAATCAAATTCCAGCTTGCATTTGTCTCGGGCCAATCCTAGCGCGGCTTTTCTGTGACGTCTATCCACTCTCTCTCATGACCCCTCCTTTACAATCTGTGCTTCTCTGTCCCTCGCTGTGTCGACCAATCCCAGTGCGACACCTGTGACGTCAGTATTACTCCTAACTACTGACCCCTCCTTTACAAGACTCGTTCTACGCCCGCTGTTTCAGCCAATCCCAGCGCGGCGCTTGTGACATCAGCTTCTGCTCCGGCAGCTGACCCTCCCTTTACAAAATTCGTACGCAAAACTTTCTTTTCTCAACACTTCTTATTAAGATTTAATAACAACATAAAAACATTCGCTATCTTGCCAGTTTCCCTAAATTGAAAAGGATAGATTTTCTCACACTTAGTAAAACTCCACCGTTTACTAGACATACACTACGAGTAAAACACTTCCGTTTACTCTTCACGTAAGCTTCGGAAATACCTGCTACTCCTTCAATGTTACCCTTTCTAGGTGATATAACATCAAAATTTCACCAGCGTATTCCTTTGCTGTCACTTATGCACGCACAGAGTCCCTAACCAGTACTGATAGCCCTGCTTAACTTTTCAGTACTATTTCTGCCTGACAGATAACCTCACTGCAGTATGGCTTCCACTTACCATCCGCTATTCAAATTCCCCGGGGATTTCTAGACAACATAAAACAAAACTTTTAAAAACGGATGTTAGTTCATAAAAATAAAATTCTCATTACCCAATTAACAAAGAAGAACCATCCTCTGATAACCAGAAAACTGATCCAGCGGGTTACTAGCAACAAGCATTCATACGCTAAATACTCACCTGGGCCCATTCATTCACGCTAACTAGTAATCTCCGCTGGGGGGAATCAGTTGTTGTACTCTTTATCAATATCCCTGCTACCAATTACTTTTCCTGATTGAAGAGTAATGACTTACCAATGGATCTTTGACAATTGGGGATAAAATGAGAATATACAAATACAATTTTCATTAACCACCTGAAATAACCACTGACTCAGGAAGTTTTTAAAATGTTTATCTAAATTCTTTAGCAGAGTAAATTACAAACCACATAATACTTAATCGCATATCAAGGAGGAAGCACACTATTGTCACCTATTGATCACAAATGACGGTCCCTCAGAAAGGAGAAGATAGAGACAGCAGTACGAACTAAAGATTACGCATTTATAGTTACCTAAAGGTGTGATAACCAAACCCCTTGGCCAAGGAGTTGGAAAAGGGTCCCAAGAAAGGATGAAGACCAAGACCTCCGGACCAGGTTTAGGACAGGATAGATGACCTCTCTACCAACGACGCCTGCGCCGTTCCCCTCTCTGACACTTCGTTCCTCCTTGGTTCTTTCGCATCTTCTTCTAATAGAGTCCGCCACCCCCACCTCAGGACCTCTTCAGACAGCGGTTTAGTCTGCAATCGATCAGCTCTCGTCTGTGTCAGCATCTGAGCTTTTTTGTCCATCTGCTCTGACAGCCTCTACGCTCTGCACCCTGTGCTAACTAATTAGCTAATTCTATATCTATTTTACCCTTCTACGCCCCTGTACCTCCCATTAATGTTTCAAAATTATGGGCCCACTAATTCTGATTGGACAGGGACAGGGGTTGATCCTCACACCATGTCATTTTAGTTCAATTTTCTTAAGCCCATTGTTTAAAATACCGCCCCTCTCAATTAATACATTTGCTTTATTTCCCACCCGTTTCACAACGATTTAATACAAAGTATATACAAAATGTATCAATGTATAGGACATTTCGGATGAACTGTGAAGGTGATCAGCGGGTCATGTCCTTGGACATCTTCCAAGTTGACTTCATCGCTTTGCTTTGTTAGTTTTCAGAGCGCATGCGCAGGTCACATGGCTCTCGAGCTGCTGATTAGCCAACCCAGGCCCACTTTACAAACTGATAGAAATCAAAGAAGAAACATATTAAAATCAAAAATAAATGTTTTCACTGTATACCCCCTACTTCTACTCTATTCCCATTTAATTATAAAATCTATCCCGCATTAGTAGCGTTAGAATACCACATTATTAATTGCAGCAATGCGAAAGCTTTAGCATGTGAGAGCATTAAGCAGCCATTTTAGCATACACTGCGCAGAAGCAAAAGTTTCCCTCCAAGCAAAGAAAGGCGTCATACCATGTGACATGGTTGACACATGTGCAGTAAAATTCCCGCGCTTTAGCGGCCATTTTGGATTAGACAAGGATTACTTATTAGTGAAAACACATAGGCAAGCATCTCTCAGATAAAAAATGTAGTGTTTGCACATTATTAATAATGACATTACAAGGTTTTAGTACAAATTAATTAATACTGTGAGAGGATTGCTTCCGAGCAAGTCTCATTGTGAGTCCTTGCTCCATCAAGCCTCAACTCCCCTGCGCAGCAGTAAGGAACCAACGCATCCACTCCCCTGAGTGTAAGGAACTGACGCATCACCTTCCCTGCGACCCTTTTGTTTGTATTGTGTGACGCATCCAAGGTACTTTGAGAGTAAAGTGTCGCATTTACCATCTACATTGAACTAAGCTATTTCTACCATTTTAAAGACTCATTTTTGATTACAGTATTGTGGATTTTTGTCGTTTGACCTTGTGTTAAGTCTAGTAAAGATTACTTATTTTTCTAAACTGGTGTAGTGTTCATTCGTAGTGTTTTCACTGTATTACTGTATGTGTTCACAAATGCTTTAAATACTGCCTCTGAGATAAGCCTGCCTGCTCGTGCCAAGCTACCAAGGGGGTGAGCAGGGGTTATTTAGGAGTGTAGCCCCTTACCCTGACTAGACGCAAGGGTCCCTATTTGGACAAAGGTGCAAACCATTGCCAACTAGAGACCCCCAAATCTAACATTGGTGGTCAGCGGTGAGGATTTGGACTTGCATTTGTGATTCATATACAGTGATTGGTGTACACTACTAGTGAGTGCAGATCAAACGCAACCACATACTATTTTTCCCTGTTTCCCTTTGGAATTTGGTTATTGGAACTCTGGTTAGTTGTTGCACCTGTTGGACCTTGTCAAAATGGAAGTCAACTTTTGGAACCTGCACATCTACAAGATAAGGGAACTGAAAGTATTTTGCAAGGAGAGGAGGCTACCTGTGAAGAGGAGATCCACAAGGCGGGATCTTGAGGCAGCCCTACATAGCTATGAAGTGCTACGCTGGGAAGCAACACTAGCAGATGACTCTGAGGAGGAATCTGAGGGGGAGGATCCCCAGCCAGAATACCAAGAGGGCAGTGGCCCTGAGGAGGAAACATTTTGGGAAAGATTGGCTCGTGAAGAGAGCAATCGGATTCGTGCTCGTGACCGGAGGCTGAGGCAGCTAGACCGGGAGTGTGAGGAGATAGAGCGAGCCTTAGCTGAAAAAGAAATGAATGAAGCTCAGGAAGTGAGCTTGGCTGAGTTGGAGGTGGAGTCCAGCTCAGATGGTGGCAGCAAAATTGAGGTATCTAGTGCTGAGGGAGCAGTACACACACCCAGAGATGTGGCGCCTGACTTGAAGGAGGGGGTTAACATACACCAGGGGGTTCAAAGGTATGAGGTAGCTCCAGTGGTGCGCAGTGTCCCTGAGGTGGATTGGGGAACTGGCACAGGGGTTCATAGTCCTAGTGGTGGGAGGGACACTCTACTGACTCTAGATGAGAGGTGCAGCGAGAGGGGTTCCCCCATGGTTGAAGTCCTGGTGTGTGAGTGTGAAGACTGCCCACAAGAGTGTGGGTCGAGTGACAGAGACATTCAGATACTGTCTTGCCAGTCTCAGGAGAGTGATGTGGGGTACTTGTGCGAGGCACTGGATGGTGAGGTGAAGGATAGTTTGGTGGGACTATGTGATCCAATTGAGGGAGAGCATATTGTAAGTCCCTGTTTTCCAGAGCTATGCCAACACCTGTTGGAGTGTGAGTTCTCTGACCCCAGGGAGCTCACAATGGAGGCAGACCTTTTGGTGGATTCCAGAGGGTCTGAAGAGGCATTGGGGAATGACCCTAAGAGGAGTGGCTCAGGTGTCTTCCAACCCAGAGTGGTGGGAGAGGTTCAGAGTAGCCCAGCTTGGTCCCGTGGTAGGGGGAGGGGTGTAGGGGCTCACGTCCTGTCTCAGTGGAGAAGGACTGAGTGTAGGACTGCGTGTCCCAAGGTGCCCGAAACCCCATCTCAGGGCCTGGAGGGGTCCTTAAGGGAACACCGGGTCGGGGGCCTAGGCTGTACTTGCAGGCCATTTCAGGAGGATCTCCTAGTGTCAGGAGAACCTGGAGCGTCTGTAAATGGAGCTCCAGTGGTTCCGGTGTCTGGCGGTGCCGCTCCAGTTGGGAGGGTGCAGAAGTCCAGATTGAGGGGTGAGATGGGGATGTGTTCCCCAGTGGAAGAACCAGTGGGTCAAGGACCAGCCAGAAGGGCTGAGTCTCCCAGGAGTGACCATGGTGACACCACTTCTGTCGTGGGGGATCTTCGCGCACTGTCAGATGGACAGGGGTCGGGAGATCTGCGCCAGGCAGACTGTCACACGACACATGAGTCATGTGTTACCCTCGGGGGGATACTGTGTGAGTCCCCAGAAGTCCTGGTGTGCCAGGCAAGTGTTCAACCGCAGGGTTTAGCCCCAAGGTTGGGAGGCCAGGTTCAGGATCTGCCTGACCTGGAGGGAAGGACATCTGTAACCTGTGTCCTGACCGGTTTGGCTTCTAGGGGTACCACTCCAGTTGGGAGGGTGCAGAACTCTGGAAGGGGGTGCAGAGGGAGGGAGTCCTCGCCTCTGACCCCGGTGCAACCTGAGGGTTTAGATCCCAGATTGGTAGATCAGTTGCAGAGTCAAAGCCCTGAACTGGTGGGTAGGTTGTGTTCTGAGGTTGCCTCTCATAGGAGGAGAGTGCGGAACCCCAGAAGGAGAGGCGGGGAGAGGGCAGCCTCACCCCTGACCTCTGCCCAGTCTAAGGGTACAGACCCTAAGCCGGGATCCCAGTTGCAAGATAGCACCCCTGAACTGGTGGGCGAATTGTGCAGGACACCTGCCACAGGTGCCCTGACAATTCTGGAAGGGGGTACCGCACCAGGTAGGAGGGTACCGAGCCCCGAGGAGGAGGAGGACCGGGTGTGGGAAAGCCCACCCCAGTCTCCTGTCCAGCCACCGGGTACAGGCCCGGGGTTGGTGGGTCAGTGTCAGGATGTCATACCTGACCTGACAGGAGGGAGAGTGGACCAAGGGCGCCAGGTACCTGGGGCTACTGCCCCCCGCTCTCTGACGCCGCAGAGGTTGCAGAACCATGAAAGGCCTGGGGCCTGGCTCTCATCACTGACAGCTGCCAGTGGCCACTGTGGCTTGCTGTCCTGGTGGACAAAGTTGCCCCTGGGAGGGGGACAGAAGTCACACCCCGGGGGTGGACTGGGCCACACCTCTGTGTTGGCCATGTGGGTACTGTCTGTCTGTTGGGACACACCTGTGAGCAAGCTATGGTTAGGTGCTGCACAGATGGTGTCCACAGGTGAGGAGAAGGGTTCCCCATGGGTTAACTTAGTGGGCCCTGAGAGTATGGACAGAGGGATCCAAATAGGTTCATATTGGCGTAGAACTGGAATATGCCCCTGCAGTTGCGGGCCAGGGTCCATGTTCTATCGCCCAAAGCATGGAAGACCATCCAGGTAGTGATGGGTCTACCCTGCGTTTTGGCTGGAAGGGGGTTGTGTTGGACTTGGCCCTTTTTGCAGGGTCATCCCTGAACTTTTTGCCTTCCTCCTGTACTTTTTCTGACCTGTTTTTGTTGGTTTTATGACTCTGGGCACTTTACCACTGCTGATCAGTGCTAAAGTGCATATGCTCTCTGTGTAAATTGTTGTAATGGATTAGTGACTCCATGATTGGCTTATTTGATTTACTTGTCAGACCCTAGTACAGTGCACCATGTGTGCCCAGGGCCTGTAAATCAAATGCTGCTAGTGGGCTTGCAGCACTGGTTGTGCCACCCACAGAAGCAGCCTGTAAAGTGTGACTCAGGCCTGCCATTGCAGAGCCTGTGTGCAGTCTGGGACTGCCATGCTGACTTGGCAAGTGCACCCACTTGCCAGTCCCTAAACCTTCCCTTTTCTACATGTTAGTCACCCCTAAGGTAGGCCCAAGGGCAGGGTGCATTGTATGTAAAAGGTAGGACATGCCCTGATGTGTGTGGCATGTCCTAATAGTGAATTACAGCCAATTTCGTTTTCACTATTGCAAGGCTATCTGTTCCCATAGGCCAGAATGGGCAGTTTGGTTATAACATCTTATAATCCTTAACTGACCCTAGGAACAAGATAGAAAAATGAATTTAGTATGCCTGAACTCAGAATGTTAAAATACATCTTTTAGTGTGGGTGATTTTTACATTCTGTGTTTGAAAATACCACTTTTAGAAAGTAGGTATTTTCTTGCCTAACCTTCCAGTGTGCCTCTGCTAAGGTTGTGTATTCACTGTCTGGTTTGTGAGTGACAGGGGACTGGAGAGGGTCTTGGCTCCAGCAGTCCGATGGGTCAAGGCTGGGCTGAATAGGACCCACATAGAATAGAGAGTAGGGGGGAGGAGACTTCATTTCACTGACCTGAGCCCTCATAGAATAGAGAGTAGGGGGCGGGATTTCCTTTCACTCCCCTGAGATCTCATAGAATAGAGAGTAGGGGGAGGAGATTTCCTTTCAGCTACCTGGGCCAGGTCTGCTCTCAAACAATGCTGTCTCCACCTCCTGCCAGGAAGCTGCACAGAACTGGTTTTGGTCAGGCACAGATACTCTGCCTCCAGAGAACAAAGACTTTCTGAGTATAAATATTGGTGCCCAGACCCCAGAACTTTAGATCACTTCTGGGAATCAAGACGAACCTTTGCTGAGGAGAAGAACCAGGAAACTGAAGGAGGAGACTGCCCCTGTGCTGTGTGCTGTTGGGGTTGGCCTGCAGTGGTTACTTTATTGCCAAAGAAAGGAGAAAGGAACTTTGTGTGTACTTTCATCATCTTGAAGAAGATCTCCAAGGGCTTGAAGATTGAGCTTGCCTCCTGCCTGAAGTCTCAGGGATACAAGACTTCACCAACCAGCTCCCCTGAATTCCCTTGTTGGGAATTCTACCTGCAAAGAGGTGCCTGCTGTTGTGTTGGGCCCTTTTGAAGACTGCTTGTCGCTGAGAGCTGGAAGCGCGACTCAACAAAGGAGAAGCGTGTCGCCGCCGCAGCCGTTGCCGTCGCATCATCGCCGAGGCGCGGCGCATCAGCGGAGAAGCGTGCCGCCGCCGCAGAGGTCGCCATCACATCCCCGGAGAAGCTGGCCGCAGCTGTTCGCCCTCGCATCACCGCCGAAGCGTGGCGCATCACCGGAGAAGCGTGCCGCCGCCACAGAGGTCGCCGTCGCATCACCGGAGAAGTGTGTCGCAGGGCCTGTCGCGGCTCAGAAGTTCACCGAGTTGCCGCACGGCCGTCGGGCGTGCACGCATCGCATCTACATTGCCGCACCGTAACCAAGATGCCATTTTGTCGCATCGCACCGGATCGTCATCGCATCGAGGCGCCATCTTGTCGCATCGCACCGGATCGCAGTAAGAAACCGACGCATCAGCTCCCCACACAGTAAGGAAGCGAGCCTCAATTCCCCTGCGCAGCAGTAAGGAACAGACGCATCCACTCCCCTGAGTGTAAGGAACCGACGCATCACCTTCCCTGAGACCCTTTTGTTTGTATTGCGTGACGCATCCAAGGTACTTTGAGAGTAAAGTGTCACATTTACCATCTACTTTGAACTAAGCTATTTCTACCATTTTAAAGACTCATTTTTGATTACAGTATTGTGGATTTTTGTCGTTTGACCTTGTGTTAAGTCTAGTAAAGATTACTTATTTTTCTAAACTGGTGTAGTGTCCATTCGTAGTGTTTTCACTGTATTACTGTATGTGTTCACAAATGCTTTACACACTGCCTCTGAGATAAGCCTGCCTGTTCGTGCCAAGCTACCAAGGGGGTGAGCAGGGGTTATTTAGGAGTGTAGCCCCTTACCCTGACTAGACGCAAGGGTCCCTATTTGGACAAAGGTGCAAACCATTGCCAACTAGAGACCCCCAAATCTAACACCTTCTCAGTAACCCACGCCGAGAATTCCTCTAGTTGTGTCCCTGCAAAATATTTTGCCTCGTTGTCAAAGGGCAACTAAACGGAATTTTTTGGGCAAGGACTTGTCCCCACTTTTAAATATTGGAGATATTAGTGAGCCTCTATAAGAGACCGGGATTGTGCAGCAAAGCCTGATTTCGGAGAAGAGTGACTCTAGTGTTTCTGCCCAGAATTCTGCATTCTGTTTGAAAATCCCTTGTGATTTGCCTTCTGATTAAATTCATATGAGGTGACCTGGGGAGTGCTCAGGTCCGTTTATTGGCAGAGGGGAGAGAGGGAGAGAGCACTAGAGAGTTACCTTTCTTTGCAGAGATGTTAACTAGGGTATTTGTCCGTGTCATTCAGGATTCCAGGCCTGTAGATTTGTGCAGTGCAAAGTTGTTTGAAGTGGTCCTACAAGAACGTTGCCCAGGTGTCTTCAGATAGTAGGAGGTGATTCCCCCATGCGATGGGCGAGTTAGCTTGTTGATCGTTCCTCAGAATCATGCACTGTTGTTGTGTTTGATATCTGCGAACAGCTTTACCCAGACCTCATCCTCACATGATCTGTTGGCTGCCCACTTCAGCTTCTTCAGTGATGTTTTTGATGTTGAAGTGAGGTTTTCGGAGTGATATCCTCGGGATTGTGTTGAAGGGACCTTAGGGTGCTGTTTAGAGTTCTTTTGAGTTGCCTAAGTTGGATCTGTTGTGCGTTTGAGATACACCCCTCCTTGTTGGATGTTTGGGGGAATTTTGCTTTGAGTGCTACGGTTGGCCCTCTCCTGAATCTGATTGGTCATGCCTCCTGAGTGGTGAATGACAGGTCTGTGACCTTCAAACAGTGTTTGGTCTTATTCTACTGGCCTTCACCCGCTTACCATTGTGACTATAGGGTTGGGAGGGACGAGGGTTTGGTGACTCATGGCACCCAAGTGCTGAGTGGGTGATCTATGACCATCAAGCAGCTTTTGATCCCCTTCTTTTGTCATCATTGTGACACTAGGGTTGCTGCTGTTTGCTGACCGGACAACAGTAACATCGGGGAGGGATGTAGTTTCCAGCCCACTGTCCCTGATTGGAAGTGCCTGCTGCCCATCGTTGGTTCCCCGTGGCATTGTACCTAGGGCTGGGGTGCTGGATGTTGGGGAAAGGGGCCGGTTGCCAGTGCTTCCGGCAGTGGATGAATCATTGTGCGATTTGCCTCCTGTACTCGTGCCTCATGTTGCCCAGGCCTTTCTTTTTCCTGAGGTTCCCTCCTTTTCGGGCCAAGGTGGAGTGCTGATGTGGATGGTAGCTGGGGTCACTGGGGCAATCTCCTCTGAGCCTTGATGGTGAAAGGCCTCCTCAGTTGGATGTTGCCTGGAGTCCACTGAAGACTCTAATGATCTACTGACCTGATCTGCAATTATGACCGTTTTTTGGTCTGTTGTTGGCCTGACAAGGGGGTAGATGCCTGCATGGTTTAGGATGGTCTTCTTGTTCTGGCCTTTCCTCCTTTGAATCTGCCTTTGCTTTGCGTTTGTTTTCAATTCCGGGGCTCCTTCAGGGGGGAGATCTCCTTCGGAAGTTGGATCTGAGAGATTCGCAGAATCTGGAAGGGCCATGGCTGTTCGGTGGCTCATTTGTGGGTGGTGACCGCTCATTTGATAGTAGGGCTCGACTGCCCATGGCCTCTTTTTTTAGGTCCTTGCATAGATTGTTGAGCATGGTGGGAAGAGAGTATAGTTTGTCCACAATTGGGCCACACCCGCAGCTAAGTTGCGCATCAAGCGAGTCAGACTGTGCCCGTTTGAAAAATGAGTTCAAGTCCCCTAACCTCCCATCAATGCCAGCAACTAAGACTGCCAGGATGTTAAATAATGTCAGCTGAACATCCATTTTGTCTGATTTATATTAGAGATCCTCCACAAGGAGTTGCATGGTGTTTAGCAGAGATGCCCATGCGCTGTTCAGGCTTGGTCGGTCCCCACTAATTGGATTGGCCTTTTCCTCCCCGGTTGGAATAGAAGCCACTACACTGCCTCGTTTGCTGGCTGCAGGGTTGGTGTCTGGGGGTGTGTCTTGTGTGTAGGACACAAGCATATCCTCCCATTCTTGCGTGCCAAGATACGAAAGGAGACCTTGCTCTTCTTCCTGGTGCCCTTGAGCTCCCTCCTGATGCTCTTGATGCATGGGAGACAAGTGGCATGATTTGTCACGGTTTGTCGGTGGGGGAACTGGGAGGTTTGAAATAATTGGGCCTTCAAATTCTTGGAGAGGATGAAGCTAGAGTCCAAAGAGGTTGGATTATCCTCCTGAGGTAAAGTTAGAGACTTGTTTAGTTGGCAATTCTGCAGCCTTGTGTTGTGCCTTTTGCCGCCCTGTGCGTTGCGTACTTCTGTGGCCCTGTTTTGGGACCTTGGTGTGAGGGGGGCTAGGCCTCAACGTCTTGAGATGTTGAGCACCTCCGCTGGGCGAGTCTGCTCCTGGGTCCTGCTCGTGAGCTGCAAATACATCCACCTAGACCATAGACCCTGTTTGCCTTGGCGTTGATAGTGCCTGGCCAGGGATGGCGGACCCATTGCAACTGCAGGTTCGTGCCTCTGGACTCCTTCTGCCTTCGTGTCAAGTAGCTGAGAAATACCTTCCCTCACTTAGCTGCCTTATTCTAGCGGCTGCAGAGGAGGCTCAGGCCTTGAATCCTGCTATTGCTTGAGAAGAGGACCGAGCCAGCGTCTTTTAAAAAGCTGAATTTCGAGTAAATTTATGGCTGGAATTAAATATAGTGACACTTCTTAGCAATGTCATTCGCCTCAGTTGTAATACTGCTTATTATGTCCTCCTTGTACTTTTTGTCAAACTTGATGTCAATAAGTGGGGGGTCTGGCTGCGTTTGTAAGTGGTTTTGAACTAGATGCGATTTCCTTTTGTGCTTTCCCCCCTCAGGTTTGATAGGGGAAGGCACCCTTGTTTGCCCTGACCTAATTGGTGTCAGTACTGTTGCCCACTGAGGTCTCGCTGAGCTGTGGTCGCTTCCTTGTGGCTTGGTGCCTGATGGGTTTGTCTGGTTGTCTAGATATGTTAGCCTTTAAATGGGCGCCACCACCACACCCCGCCTGTGTGAGTTATTTCTTGTTGGTGGGGGGCAAGAGCATGTACGTCTTATGGATGAAGGCCACAGGCCGGAGACAGCGTAGAGATGATCAGAAAGTATATGAAAGAGGCTGAGGGCGGTTCGGGAAGGTAGCAGACTGCAAGCTGCCCCAAAAGCTGGCTTGGCCACTTATGCAGCCCTCACTCCCTTTACTGCTGGCAGGACTCCACCCCCCTAAAGGGAGAACTATGACCTGCGGACCTGTCTATGCACTGTTCTCCTCACGCTTTCCTTGTCGGTTGTGTAGCCGGTAAACTAGGGGCTGATGAGGTCAGTAAAGATGTGAGAAGAGGACAAAGGTATTAGGAATTAACTGAATTTCATTCTACACCCCCACCCCTCAGCTCGGGAGAAACAGGTTCGATGTCGCTCTCAAGCTGTAGAGGAATTTCCTGTATGGTAGCGAGAAGAGTTAGGGAACTACCAAGGACTCCTCGTGGCCTACTGTTTAGAATCGGCCACATGATATAACTTGATGTGATCAATGGTGACAAAGTGATTGTCTTTAGAACCAGTAAGCGGTGGTAGTATAACAGTTTTTGTACCTTGAATGCCAAGGACTGGCACCAGTGCATGGTACAATGGGCCAAATTAATTTTTTACTGCAACCTTTTCTAGAACAAGATCCTCAATTTGTGGCATCCAGCTGGAAGGCACTGGCTGCTCCTTAATTCCAGGCGTCTTCAACTGTTTGTTTGATTGGCCATCACGGAAGTGTTGCAAATCCTGTAAGACACAGAACTATCATTTAAGTCAAAGGGCGTGGCTGCTGCCATGATGTCTGGACCGTCAAGGTCTGGAACATACATTTTGATGCCAAAAAGGGCCTCTTATGGGGTCCAGCCACCCAGAGATCATTTAGGGAGATTATTAAGTGCTCTCTTTACCCCATATAGGTGATGGATCCAGCTACACCCTGTACCTAATACTCTAGCTGGTAAGGATTGCTTTAAGTCATGGTTCATCCTCTCCACTACAGAATTTCCCTCAGGACGGCAGGGGGAAGAGTAATGCACCTCTACACCAGGGAAGCCATGGCATCCCTGTAAGCCTTGGAGGTGAAATTTTCCTGGGGCCTGGTCCATATGGAATGTAGTGCATGCATGTGTTCAGATAAAGACTTGCAAATCTTTAATAACAGCGCAAGTGTCAGCAGAACGTTGTGGCCACACCCAGAGAAACCTTGAGCAAGAATCAACTGCAAGTAGGATAAATTTAAACGCACCATAAGAATTAAGAGGACCACAATGGTCCAAATATATGCAGCCGAAAGGTTTGTTGGAAATCAAGAGGTGTGTCTGCAGTTGGCGTGCCACTATAGAACTTTTAATTTGTTGATAGCTGTCACAACAAAGGATATATTACTTGGCCTGTTTATATAAGCCATGCTACCAATAACGTTGCTGTAGTAACGAAATTGTGGCCACCACACCTGCATGTGCAGAAGCAACACCTGCAAGCGCAGCTATCACTAGGCTAGTCTGTGATCTAGGTTGGGAATCAAATGATCACCAACACCTGCAATCATAACTAAGGGAGCTTTTTGCTCTCTTAAACAGTATATATACTTAGCCGGAAAGCCCCTAGGCAAAGAGGTGCCGTCGCGTGTAGCATTAACAGCAGCCAGTATATCGTCATCTACCCTCGTATTAGAATGAGTAATCACAGCAACCGTTGCAGTCACAGCTGCATATTTGGCTGCTTCATCTGCCAAAGAATTCCCTACAACGTGTATCCCCACACACCGATGACTCAATGTATGAATGACATGAGTCCGTAGCAACCCATCTTTTAGGTCTGCCACTTTCACCCAAAGCAAAATGCTTTATAGTGTTGCCTTTATAATCTTTGAATCCATTCTGGCACCAATAATTACATTGTCATTAAAAGACTGGCCACAACAATACGAATCACACACTGTGAGTGTGAGAAATTCAGGATCCATATGTTCTAGTGCAAGAAGCAAGGCTTTCAGTTCAGCCAACTGCTCCGTGCAGTCCCCTAAGGACTGTGTACAAGTTTTTTGTGGTTGGAATGTTCCATCCAACATCACACCGAGAATGGTGGCGCACGCCGCCGAATATTGGTGCTTGGTCCCTATAGCAGGTTGGGCTGAACCATCAGTATAAATAATATATTTATACTGCTCAAGAGGCAAAACATTGCTTGGCATGGGATTAACATGCTCATATTGAAGAAATTCTTGTGTCTGTATAAACAGGTCAAAGATGAAGTCTACATCTATAGCTGTTAAGGATGTTGCCCATTGTATCCATCTGGGATGGAGGGATTTCGCCTTTGGAACACTTACTTTTGTGACAACCTCTAAGGCTGGAATGGGAGTAACGACAATAATGCATTTCCCTTGTGCAAGTGCCCATTCTTTAAGTATAGCCATCTGCACTGCAGTCAGTATTTTTTCAGTGGATGCAAAATGCATTTCCACACTGGAATATAAATGCGATTTATATGCAATCGCCACTGTTTCACCTTCATTAATGGTGACATATGTGAAGCCAATGCAACCTGCAACTGTACGGATGACCAGGTCTGTCGTATTTACACGTGTATGTAAGTGACGTGTTGCAAGCATGCCAGATTGTAGTGATCTGAGTATGTCTGTTTGGTCTGATGTCTAATGTGAACTGGAAATATCAGGATGAAATAATTCATATAATGATTTATTGCGTTGTGCATAATCAGGTATGTAAGTTCAGCCAAAATTAAGGAAACCTAAGAAGGATTGCAGTTTCCTAAGAGTGTTTGGTGGTTGCAGCAGAGCACACTTCTCTAAGTGTGGTGCAAGGCCTTTTTCCTCATGGGTAAGTTCATATCCAAGAAATAGGACACTCAGAAATGCTATGTTAGATTTCTTGAAGTTGAACTTGTAGCCAGATTCAGTAAATCCCAAAATAATGCGATCCAATCCGGCTAAATGTGTGTTGAACTCATCATCCGTCAGGTAGATATCATCTACAAAGGACAATGTGTCTCAGTCAATATCATGCAGAATTGACACAATGCAGGCAGCAAACAGTCCTGAACTGTTCTTATACCTAATGGGGAGTCGGGAAAAGTGACATTGAAAGCCTAGCGCTGAGAAGGCAGTCCAATCTCTGCTTTCAAGCGCTGTATTCTGGCAGAAGAAACCAATGGAAATATCGATGGTTGTTTTAATTTTTTTACAGGCTATATTATTCATAGCTTCCTTACTGTGTGTATTTTGTATTGCAAATCTGCATGTGTGACTATTTAAATGTCTATATTCTACGACTATACAATATGAATGATCCAGTTTTAAGATAGGAAAATGGGGATTATTCATTTGTGAGACACAGAGTTCAATTACTCTCTGGTACTCTAATTGTGAGAGTATTTCTCTAAAAGGGTGCTTTAGCATCCCGTTTATTGGGTTTTGTGGCAGCACTTATGGGCTGAACCGTATGGGTATGACGAGATAAGGAGAGTCCTTATCCCAGCCCATATGATTGCAATATAAAGCTGGGGCTTGTGCAAGAGCCCATTCTGCTGCATAGGCTTGTTTGACCTCATCAGGGACAAGCGCAGAAAATGATGTTAGTATTATATCTTCACCCTGTGGGGATGCTCTTACAATCTCCGGGGGCTAATCGAACTCCGATAAGAGAATGTTGTATGATAATGTTAAATTTTTCCAGAATATTACCCGAATGGTGCACTGTCTGTCACCCTCAATTTGTATATTCAAATTATATAATCTGTCTGGAGGGGCTACGCGTCTGTCTGGGGTTTCAACTGTAACATATTGATCAGTTGCTTTCACTGCCTGAAACTCCTGGAGATTCTGGCGCACTATAGTGATTTCTGCCACGTTGTCGGGGAGAATCACTGCCCACCTCCTGTTCAGGAGGAGAGTTCTTAGTGTTTGTGGCATATTTTGTGGTAATAGTCGCAATTTTCTTTTTCTGAAATTGGGGCTTAAATTGTGAAGCTTTCTCCTACTTCTTTAGCTTCACGTCAGACATGCGTTGTGAGTCCTTTTTTGGTGTCATGTACTCTTCCTGTCTGCACTCAGAACGCACTCCTCTCTCTTATTGTTTTTCAGATGAGTCCTGAGAGGAACGAGAAGGACGACTATCAGAATGCTGATGCCTATTCGGTGCCTTCAACTGTGTGTGATCACACAAATTATAGCGTCTGTCAAAGGGCTCCTGTGGCAGAAAATTTCCTCTAGACCTAGCTTTTTCTTTAGGTTTCAGTTTATCCCATCCTTTTTTCCTAAACTCCGGATTCTGCTTGGGAACTAGGTTTGCCAAGTTGTGGTTCATTGGGTCTGGCTCCCAAATTATTGCAACCTATAGAAGTATATACTTCAGCAATAATTATAGGTAGCTCCCATTCCTGGTTGACGGATGCAACCTGCGTAAGTCGCTGGCGTATAGCAAAAGGTGCTGCTTCCCCTTTAATGTTTGATCGACTCATTGAGGAGACCACAGGAAAGCTTCCCACTAATTTCATCCCCAGATCCAGGGCAGCAGCTGCCCCGTGTTCATTCTATATTTGTTTTAACACCTCCAGCAAGACTGACATAGATGGAGTACCATGCGTGAGGGAATAGACTGCAGCAAAGACTGTGCCCCAAGTGTTACAGTCATCTATTTGGGGAAGAATCCCATGGGGTAAACACATAGTCAATATTTTGTGCTTGTCTTGTGGTCCCGTAAAGGTAAACATGGCTTTAATTTGATCATTTTTTTGGGCTATTGAAAAAGGAATTTCTTCATGGTTTGCAGGAATTTTACCCATAATTGAATTAATAAGTACAGGATGTATTATAGGTACTGCAGGCAACTGTGGTTAACCTGCTAGAGCTGCCCTTGCTGGCACAGCCATCAAGGTGCACAAAACATATTGAGTTACGCGTCTATAAAGTCTAACCACACCCACTGACCCCTGCCCGCCGCACATCTTCCACAGGGCCGCCTCCGCCATCACACCAGAAGTACGAGGGACAATCAAATGCACCCTCGAAACAGGCACATTCCAGACGTCTGGAAATTCGCAGAAGTCACACCCCTCCTCAAGAAACCCTCCACAGACCCGACGGACCTCAAGAACTCCAGACCCATCTTTCTCCTCTCCTTTGCCGCCAAAGTCACCGAGAAGATCGTCAACATCCAGCTCACAAACTTCATTGAATCCAATGCAATCCTCGACACATCTCAATCTGGCTTCCGCAGCAACCAAAGCACCGAGACTGCCCTCCTAGCTGCCACGGATGACATCCGCACACTCCTCGACCAAGGCCACACGGCAGCCCTCATTCTACTAGACCTCTCAGCAGCCTTCGACACTGTCTCCCACTGCACACTAGCCGCCAGACTCCACAACGCCGGTATACAAGGAACTGCACTGGACTGGATCCGCTCCTTCCTCGCTGACCGAACACAAAGAATAAGACTCCCGCCTTTCCTCTCCGAACCCACAGAGATCAGATGCAGAATACCCCAAGGATCCTTCCTCAGCCCCACGCTCTTCAACATCTATATGGCCCCCCTCGCAACCATCGTCAGAAAACACGGACTCAGCATAATATCCTACACCGACGACACCCAGCTCATCCTCTCCCTCACCAAGGAACCCAACATCATCAGGCACAGTTTCCAGGAAGGAATGAAGGACGTCGCATTCTGGATGAGCAGCAGCTGCCTGAAGCTCAACTCGGAGAAAACGGAAGACCTCATTCTCGGATCCACCCCCTCCGCATGGGGCGGCACCTGGTGGCTCCCCGCCCTCGGTAACCCTCCCACACCCACAGACCACGCCCACAACCTCAGCATCATACTCGACTCCTCCCTCACCATGAACCAACAGATCAACGCTGTATCCTCCACGTGCTTCAACACCCTCCGCATACTCCACATACTCTCGAATCCAGGAAGACCATCACCCACACACTCATCACCAGCAGACTGGACTACGGGAATGCCCTCTATGCTGAAACCAACAAATCTCTACTCCACAAACTCCAGGCAGGCCAGAACGCCGCAGCCAGACTCGTCCTCAGCATCCCACGACAAGACCACATCACCCAGCACCTACGAGTCCTCCACTGGCTCCCCGTCAAAAAAAGAGTGACCTTCAAGCTGCTCACTCATGCCTACAAAGCCCTCTACAACACCGGGCCCCAATACCTCAACGAAAGAATCTTCTGCTACGCCCCCAAGAGAAACCTCCGCTCCTCTGACCTAGCCTTGGCCGAAATCACCCACATCCACAGAGCCAGAATGGGAGGCAGATCCTTCTCCTACATCGCGGCCAAGACCTGGAACGAACTCCCCCTCAGCGTCAGACGAAGCCCCACACTGCAAGCATTCAGGAAGAGCCTCAAGACTTGGCTCTTCGGATGACCGGAGCTGCCTGAAACCCCCTTCCCCCGCTCATTGACACCCTCACGGGTGAGTAGTGTGTTCTACAAATCCCTGACTGATTGATTGTATAATTGCACTAGCTATTTAGCATTGAGATTTTGTAAATTAGGGAATGATGTATAACCAGTTAATGCTAGCCTGTTGGCCCCTTCGTTACTAAGGGGGCATGTGCGTACAAGCGCAAGAACATGTATTAGGGCGCCTCAGAACCAATTTTGATGTTCTCAATGAGAAAGTGGAATTTCTAAGAACTCATACACTCTGAATCTTTGCAGTGCTGCAACGTTAGTGTATCGATGAAATCTTTCTGTTTTAGCATCCACCGCTGGAAAATTGACCCAAGAATAAAAAACTTCCAAACAATAGGCACCGTGGGCTACAACCACAAAGATTATGTCACCACCTACATTGCCGGAGGCCGTGTAAATTTAAATGTGCATGGACAGCAGGTCTGCAATTGTCTGCTATTATCCATCTGTCCTGAAACCACCCCATACTCCTTAATATTACGTACCTCCAAACAGTCCATACCCCCAAAACCTCACTAATCTTGCCACTATCCCTCCCCAGAATCACCTGGCCCTGCCCCATATAAACAAATCCTAAAAACTCCAAATCATTCCAATAAATAGGTGCTTGGACGCCCATCTATCCTTGGAGGATGTAGAACCCAATGGGAATTAGACTACAGTGACATGGAGGCAAGATCACGGAGTGGAACTGCATAAAAACTGTGATATGAAACTTTTTTTAAAAATTTTATTTCCCAACCCCAGACTTTGCTTTGCTTTTCTATTTTTAGTTAAATACTGTTGATACCCAAAGGAAGAAGATTTTAGTTGCCGTTTATTATTTATTGTTTATATAAATGTATAATTCAACCTTTTGTAACAGTTTGGTACTTGGAGATATAATTAGTTTTAGTAAATGTTATAATGATTGTCATATGTGATTGGGTATTCCAAAACGTTGCATAGGTTAACCATTTACTTTAGAATTTTCAGTTCTTTCCTATGTGTTGCATTGTGGAAGATGTGGTTTATTATCCTTCACATGTGTATTAAAGAAAGTGGTTGTGTTCTTATGAGGGCCTAGTGTGTGTGACATTCAGGGTGTTTGTGTGTGTGAATATAATTAACCTGCAATCTTTTTGTTCTTAAAGGTAGGAATGACTTCAGATTATGGGGTTCACATATAGTCCATGGCATATATTATATATGCCTACACCTAGGTTAAGGATATGAGTGTGATGTCTGGCATGTGAATGTGTGTGTCCTGCCCTTGGTATTAAGTGCCAAATTTAAAGGCTTAACATAACAGTGACTGGGTAGTACAAATACGTATTTGGGGTACGGTTAAACTGGATTAGATAGCAAAGGCAAAGCACTTCTACAATGTGGGGGATAAGGCAGGGTAGTTGTTGGCATGGCTCAGTAGGAGAAACCAAGGTGTACTTCATATATAAGAGATCCTGGGCCCAGACAGGGTCCTACTGGTGGGTTTAGAGGCTATTGCCAAGAGGATGGTGACCTACATAAGGGACTTCAATGGGAGTTGGGCATGACCGACCAAGGTGGACCTGAGTGGATTCATGGAACTGCCCTTGTCGACAGCTGGGGTGTCAAAGGTCGCTTAAGCTTGAAGAGCATTTGACTCTCAAGGAGGTGCAACGGGCACTGATTCAGCTACAATCGGACAAAGCGCCGGGCCCTAATGAACTGCCGGCGGAAATTTTAAAGAAATTGACGGAAGCGGTGACTCCACACCATAACACGGGATGTTCATGTAGGCGTATCAAAACGGGGAGCTCCCCCAGGACATCAATCTGGCGACTATGATACTGATCCCGAAGCCCTAGCAACCGGCGTATCAGTGGGATTCCTACCAGTCAATATCCTTACTCAACTCGGATGCTAAGACATTATCCAAAGCATTGGAAAACCTGGGATCCTAGACTTGGTACATTCTGACCAAAATGGTTTTATGCCCTATATATTGACCAGGCTTAACCTTCGCTGTCTGCATAACAATATTGCCATGGTTAGGGGAGCCAGACTCCCACTGGCGGTAGTGTCGTTGGACGCCAACAAAGCGTTAGACTCCGTGGAGTGGCAGTTTCTTTTTGCAATTATGAGAAAAATGGATTTTGGGCCAAAATGTTTGTGGTGGGTCAGCCCCCTTTATGGGATGCCCAAGACCCGAGTTAAGGTAAATGGAATCCTTTCCCAGGAGTTTTTCATTGGCAAGGACACTAGACACGGCTGGCCCCTGTCACCAATGTTGTTTGCTCTGGCAATAGAGGCCCTGACAGAATGGATCAGAGTTGATGTGCAGGTCTGAGGCTGGCTATGGGGAGATGCGTGGGTGGAGGGAATCTTGCTATATGCCGATAATATTCTCTTATATTTGGCTGAACCAAAGTTGTCCTTGTCCTGGGTGGGGAAATCTTTAGGATATATGGTGAACATTCAGGATTGGGTATTAACTGGGATAAATCCCTCATATCCCCCATAAGGTGATGGAAAATTGGGGATTTTCCCCACCCATGTGCAAGATCACTTCAGATACCTGGGTATATGGATATCGAGGGATAACTGACTCATTACGAGGATAACCTGGCCCTACTGCTGCATTAATTAGAGAAGAATGTTACCCACTGGAGGGAGCTTCCACTCTCATTGATAGGCAGAGCGGTGCTCTTCAAGATGATGGCTCTCCCTAGACGTACGTACGTCTTACAAAACATTCCACAACCAAGACCAGGGGCGTTTTTCCGTAAACTCAATGGTTGTATGCGGACATTTTTGTGGATGAATATCCCTCTGCGGGTGCGCTCCATTCCCTTCAGCACTCCACATACGATGATGGAATAGCCCTGCCAAATGTCCACAAATACAAGGAAGCCGCCCAGGTTAGTATAGTAAATAAAGGGCATATGCAACACTGGAGGACCCGGCTTACTGGCATGATAGGAAGCCCTGGGTGACAAGGGATATATTCAAGTCCTCTATGGTGGTATGGCTAGCCCAACTGCCATGGTGGCAACCAGAATGGTGTGCATGGTATGAAGTACTCTCCAGCAAGAAATGGAATGGGGAAAGAGGTTAACGCCCAAGACCCCACTGTGGCTAGCTACGAGATTAGGGGTGGTTACGACCCTGCTGGGATTTAGGAAATGGGATCTTATCGTCCCCTCTATGGTACAAGCCATGTGGGATGCGAATGGTATGGTGCCGTTTGCCCATCTTAGTTAGGAGTATGGCATGGCACACACACAACTTTTTAAAGCCTGTCAATTGCAGCGCACCCTGAAGAAGAGAATCGCTCCAGAGTAGGAAATGATGGAGGAGTTCCCCGAGGTGAAGAGGCTCCTGGATGGGCACTTGACAACAAAAGCAATCTCTCTTACATATGAAACACTCATGAACAACACACACGGGGAGTTAACGCGCCTCAGGGAACACTGGCAGACAGATGTGGGGGAGCTGGAGGATGAGGAGTGGCAGGAGACATTACATTTCCCTAGGGAAGTGGTCATTCACGCGAGATTCATTCTGATCCAGTTAAAGATTCTTCACAGGATATATATACAAGGACTCTCTTACATAAAATGTGAAGAACGGCAGATGATGCGTGCTTGCGGGCTTGTGGTCAAAGGGGTCCTTCGTTCAGACGTTCTGGGAGTGCCTCAGTCTTCGCACGTTTTGGGAAGGGGTGAATGCGTGGCTTGAGTCAGGTACTGGGGTGCCTTTGGTGAGCATGGCTCCCTTGATATTGTAGCGGGTGTGGGGAGCCTGTGATCTAACCTCTTATCAGAAGATTTTGGGGATCTTGGGGTTTTCTGTTGGCAAAGAGGGAGATAGTGGAGTGATTGGGTGCGATATGCCCGCAATTACAGGACTTGGCCAGGGAGATGGATGTTTGCGATATGCAGGAGAATTTGGTGTATGAAGGTCGGGCTGTCCGAGGAAATTTGAGAGAGTGTGCGGGGATGGTCTATGGGAGACTAGAGCAGGGGAAATACAGTGCCTAGGGGCAGACAGTTGGTGAGCAACTGACGGGAAAGGGACAGAGGGATCATTTGCAACTCATAGCCATGACCTGCTGTATCTCTACCAGACTTTGTTATTTAACTACAATCGCCAGTATGCATGGCCTGTCGATTCCAGGTGGGAGGCCTAAGGTGGGGTGGGGGGAGTAGGGTATCACTGCAGTGTTTCTTTCTAATGTTGTATGTTGTTGTTTGAATATATAATCAAAAATCAATAAAATATTTAATAAAAAAAGTTTTACTTACCTTCCATTTTGTGGAGGATTGTGTTGTTGCTCCTCCAGCGCTTCCAGATAGAGTCTCAGGCCTTGGAGTCGCAGGGGTATGCTGATAGAGTAGGTTGTATGGTTGTTGTGGAGATGGTTTGGCTATTTATGCTTTTTATCCTCCATCACATATATGAAGTATGCACCACTATGTTTGTGTCAATGGAATGTATGCTCTAAATATGGTAGATGGAGTAGTGGCTTTCCGTTGGGCCATCCTCCAAGTTTAGCATATAGTGCCATTGATGGAGGAAGAAAATGTAGTGGAGGCGGCGGATGGTCGACAGACTCTCGTCCATCAAGCTGCCATACTTTTAATCTGACCCACTTTAAGTAATAAACACAATATTTGTCCGGGTGAAACAATAAACTCACTAAATTAACCTGAGCTCAACACCCTGATAGCTATGGCACAGAGCAGACAGGCTTAACTTAGAGGCAATGTGTATAGTATTTATGCAGTGCCAAAACAGTAATAAAGCCAAAAGACAGCACAAGAAAAATCCCAGACCAATTTTGAAAAATATAGTATATTTTAGTAAATAAAATGATACAAATAACAACAAAAATTCAATAAGAGAAACTGGAGTTATAAAATTTTTAAATTTTAATATGAAAATAGCAACAAAAAGCATTAAGCTCCAACCCGTGTCATCTGGTTGGACCAGTAACTAGGTGCAACTTATGACCGACTACAATGGAGCACTGGTCAGATACAGAAACCTTTGCCTTTGGACTTAGTCTCTGAAATGGAAGTCAAAAATTCTCAGTGGGACCACACTGCAGCCTGTGGCTGAAGAGGGCTCCATGTTATCCCATCACCACTGGAGAAGGTCTTGATGAAGCGGTCTCTGGTGGTAAAGCTCAGAGCAGAAGAAATGTGAGTTTTGCATCCAGAGAAGGTCCCTCATAGCCAGATACTCTTTATGCATTCGCCTGGTTAAGATTTCTAACTTTGGACTTAGTCACCTTTTTGGAGCTCGGATTCTTCCAGTGCGGCAAGGCTGCAGATTGTAGCTGAAGAGGGCTCCACGAGGCCAGATACCTTCTCCACAAGGTCCAGCTGAATCAGATTTGCTGCTGTAGAAAAGCTCAGAGTGGAAGCAACCTCAATCTTTGGCCCAGGGGCAACACACCTTCGTTGGATCGGCATGCCAGATGAGCCCCGGTCCTCTTTAGGTCTTTGAAGCCAAAACGTTTCTAAATCCCAGGTTGCAGGGAAAGTTAGGAGGAGTACACTTTGACACTACCCAAGGGTCCATCCAGGGGCAGCACTTGGGGGTCAAGACTCACACCAGCAGAGACCAGAAGCAAGTCCAGGGCAGTCCTAGCTCGACCTGATCAGCTGGGCAGTAGCAGGAAAGGTCACTTGTAGCTTGTTGTGTCCCTGTAGGTTGAACAGGAAGTTATTCTTATGACCCTTGGAATCCACTTTTTTGTCCTGGGTATAAGATGAAGAGCAGGTTCAGTCATCCAGGTTATTCTCAGGTCACAGACAGCAGGTCAAGTCATCATCTGTTCTTCCATAGGCCCAGAAAGTGTTCTGAGGAGGGTGCTGTGGGTGCAGCCTTTATGCAGAGCACCAGCCTGTGGGTGGGAGCAACTCCTGGCTCCTCCCTCATCAATGGGGTAAAAGTTCCTAGGGGTAGCCCTACCCACTTTTGCAGCTTTTTCTGTGTGCCCTACTTCAAACAATCCCATAGTGCCCCTCTTTACTTCAAACCAAGATGGCAGTACCTGTCTTCCCATGTGCAGAACTCTTGTGCCCATCCTGAGGTGTGGCCAGGGAAAGGATAATCTCCTTCCCAGTGGTCACTCTAAACCAATTCTGGGAGCAGCTCCTCTGCCACTGGGATTTGAGCTTGCCTGGGCGGGGTGACAAAGGAAGGGCCTCTTTGAAGTTAATCAAGGTTCTGGGAAAAGCCCACAGGCCAATTTGTCATGGGAGAACAACACCTCCCCACACCGAGGCAAGTTCACATCTCATCAATGGGGCTATTCCTCTGCGAGGTAACAGTTGGAACATATGCAAATAAGAATCTAGTGGCTTTAGGCAGGAAAAGTTTCTTTCTAAAAGTACATATTCCAAATTATTTATTACAAATCCCACTTCCCCAGTGAATTGGGCTTGCAATAAATATTTCAAAACGTCCAAAGATGAATTCTGAGGCTGTTTCCTAGCCTGAGATTATATTATTAAATGTAATATTGTATCCTAATGCTTTCCTATAGAAGAGCCAACCCTACTTCAGTAAAATAGCTTTTGGGGTCTTTTCACTGTAAGGGCGTGTTTAACATTAAACTTTTAAATGTCCTACTTTTGAATACCATGCACCCTGCCTTATGGGCAGTAGGGCCTACTTAGGGATGACTTATTAATATTTAAAAGAAAGGTTTATGTCTGTCGAAAGTGTTTCATTTGACAGGTTGAGTTTACAGTTTAAACCATAACAGCCAGGCTACAGAAGGTAGGCCTGCAGTCATGTTTACACTGTCACTGTAGTGGGTGGCACAATGAGCGCTGCAGTTCACTAGTGACATTTAACTTACAGGCCCTGGGTATACTTTGTACCAAATAGTAGGTACTTATATGTGTGTTAAATATGCCTTTTAGGAATATACCAATTTCAACATATTGAAAGGGGAAGCATAGGCTATTTCCTACTGGCTAGCAGGTGTAACGTGCACAGAATTCTGCGGATAGCAAAACAGTCAAGGCTAAAATCTGAGGGTACACAACCCAAAAGAGGGTCATTTCCAACATCTATCTTTTGCAAAGATGGAATATGACACTGAGTGGCTATTTCCTAGAAGAGTATCAAAACACACCTCATGCCTTGAAGCACAATACTCTAGCCTCAATGCTTAAAGGTTGGTGGATAGGGAACACAATTCCTACTCATCCAGCCTGAAATTCTGAAACCAGTAAAGTGAGTGAGATACTGAAGTGCACGCGAATGAGAAATGACCGAGTGTGTGACAAGAGGCGGGTCAAGAACTGTGACATCAAAGAGGTGGAGATGGTCCTATGCTGCAACATCAGGGCACCATAGTCAAGGCTGTCACAATGGTGTCTGCCCAGCAAGGTGAAGAATAAGTATCCAGAAATTTGTTTCATTAAGAAATTCACATCCTTTGTGGATTACCTGAAGAGTCTGTTTAGGGAAAATTGTGAGCTAAGCTGGTGTAAGGACGATTCCGCACACCAATCAAAGTAATTACGTCTTTATTCTTTCCAACACACTCAGTGAGGGGAGAAGCGCGGCTGCGTCCTCTCCAGTCAGTCATCAGCTGTCGTCTGTCAACATTCCAGAATGAACAGCTGATGACATGACACAGATGACATAATGTACGGTGTCCCTAAGTGTACAATCCAAAGCGCTAAACACAACACATCTTCCCCCTTTTATACAAAGTAAACAACACAAATCAAATTTATAAAAAACTAAAGTGAATACTAATAAACTTACTAAAATATGAACAATCAAATGTTGAAGAACATAAAATAGCATAAAAACAAAAAACTAGCAGAAGAATATACTAATGCTTGAAGATACGTAGCATGCTTGTGGAAATGAAAAGATGACAGGAGAATTCAAGTATTGGATAAATTGGTACAGTAAAATTACAAAGCAGAAAACTACTCACACACATATTCCTGTCATTTTCTTGGTCTTACAACATGGTGTCCTTCCCTACTTGTTTGACAGCTTAAAGGATTAATATCTGCTGCAGGAGTAAAAGAATCGCCCTCTACCTGAGACTCCTGATGACTTCCACCAACTGGTTCAAGACCACACTCAGACTCTCCTTCCACCTGAGATTCCTGGTGAATTTCACAGTCCTATTCCACACCCCGCTCACACTCATTCTCCAACAACCATCCACTGTTCCATTTGGTTGCACCATCCTTGCTAGCTTCCATAGGAGAGTTATCTCCCTTAACTTGTTTGTAAACCGCAATTGCAGAGAAATGCCAAACTTTCCCATCACTCAGTAATGCTGCATTACAAAAAACTTTTTGTACAGAAAGTGGTTGCGAAAATCAACTCTGCTCTTTGACGATGTGACCACTCTTCTTAACCCTCACTACATCACCTTCTTTCAGTTGCACAGCTTTACTGTTGTGTTTTTTGTCATAGTATTTTTTTACATACTTTCTGAGCCTCCTCTAGGTTTCCCTTGACTACCTCCAGTGACCAATTCACCCTTTTTGCCACATCCATCCAACCGACATTGTCCTTGGATATAGGGGACCTACCCGTCATAAGATCAAAAGGACTGAGACCTGTGCTGCTACAAGGAGTAATTCTATATGCCCACACAGTCTTTTATACTTCATTTCTCCAAGCTAAGCTATTGTTGCTAGCTAACTGGACTATACCTTTGATAACACGGTTGAACCGTTCCACAGCGCCATTGCCTGTGGGGTGATAAACAGAAATAGTTTTGTGTATGACACCATTCCTGCGTAAATATGCTTTAAAACTGTCTGAAGTAAATTGAGGGCCATTATCACTTATCCCACTCTTTGGCAAACCCTCTCTGATAAAGATCTTATCCATGAACTGTAAGATATTCCCTGTGTCAGCTTTTTGCACCACTTCGACTTCTGGCCACTTGGAAAAGTGATCAATAAGAACCAGTACATAGACTTGCTCATTCTGCTCTTGTATGGGACCCATAATGTCGACACCCACCCTTTTCCATGGCATGCTGGGACAGGGAATGGGATGAAGAGGTGGTCTAAGTCTAATCTGAGTTTTGTCACAACTCTTACATAATATACAGTCCCTGACCTTCCTCTCTATCTACTTATCCATTCCAGGCCACCAGTACTAGCACTTTACTCTGCTCTTAGTTTTACCAATACCTAAGTGACCTTCATGGAAGATATTCAGGATCCTTGTTCTCAACTTGAGGGGATGAATGATTCTTCCGCCTCTTAAAACCAACTCATTCTCTACAGATAGTTCATGTCTTACTTCCCAGAAAAGCAACATCTCTTTAGGTACAGATTTCTTCTCTGGCCAAAACCCAGACATCATGTTCCGCACACCTACAACTGTTGCATCCAATCCCTGTTCTAACTTCCACTCATCTACCGTGATGCCATGCAATTCTTCATGAATGTTAGCCACACCATAATCCTCAATCATCACTTCGGGAAACATCGTTTACAACACATGCGATACATCGCATGCCATTACAATGAAAGTCGTTACAACAACGCATTGTTACATCGCATGCCATTACAACGTAAGTCGTTACAACGACTTGCTGTAGGGGGCAGAAGGTGTTGGATTTGTTGGATTTTCAATCCAACACCGTCCCTACTGTTGCACACACTGGAGTCGGAATAGTAAATTATACTATTCCAAACTCCAGCGCCCCCCCTACAGCAAGTCGTTGTAACGACTTGCGTTGTAATGGCATGCGATGGAACAACGCGCCGTTGTAACGACTTGCGTTTTAATGGCATGCCTGGAAAACGCATGCGTTGTAATGAGTGCTATTCATCACTTTATTAGCCTTATTCAGGGGTACAGGCATGTGACTGAGGAAATCTGCCACAGCGTTCTTGACGCCGGGTACATGCTTTACTTCGTAGTTGCAGTCAAATAGATGAACAGACATTCGTGCTAATCTTGGGGTTATATACTTTTGGTATACAGATTTATGTAAAACGTTCTATTACAAAAAAGGGTACAGAATATACTACACATAAATACAAAAGTGACTGAGATAAATCTTTTTCCCAGCAACTGTTTTCTCATAAACACTTTTGTTATAGCCCTTTTCAAATATTTCCAAATGAGGAAAACATCATTGTAGGAAAGTAGAATCTGCTTTTATGGTTACCCCCACTTTTTGCCTGGTGCTAAGCTGTTATTGACTAGTCTGACTGGGTTCCTGCTAATCAAGACCGCAGTCTATCTGCTTGCTCCCTTAAATTGCTGTGGTTAGTACTTAGGTACATCCCAGATTGGATACTGGGGTACCCTTTTCAGTCCCTAGTATATGGTACTAAGGTACCCAGGGCATAGGTACCCCAGAGGTCCCCCATGGCCTGAAGCATGCATTATGCCACCCATGGGAGACCATTCAAAATGCAACGACAGGCCTGCCATTGTAGCCTGTGTAAGCTGGTGCTAGCACCACTTACTAAAGATATAGGTTTCCTATATCTAGGGTCACTGCACTTAAGACCTATAAGTCACCCCTATACCAGGCCTTATCAATCCTGAAGGCAGGGTGCTTGGTTCTAAGTGTGAGGGTGCCCATGCATGAGCAGGACACCCCTACAGCCTACGGAGTACATTCTCCCGGGTTGTAAGTAAAACAGCCATATACTATATAGAGGGGCACCGCGTAATTATGCAATGGCCATCTCGAAATTGGCTGAAACTAATCCAATGATGTTTGGTATCAAACATGTTGGAATCATACCCCCATACCGTAAACGGTGTGGAGGTATGATTCCAAGCACTGGAAGAGCCCTCCGGTAGGCTCTCAGTGTTCCCGGTGCAAGCTTTCTGGACCCGGACAGCACAAAATGGTTGCTGCCGACCAGAGACACGATTATGCCCTCCTGCGCCTGAGCCAAGCTCAAGCAGGGGAAGGCAGAACAATAGGCATCCTGTCACAGGGAGGTGTGACCACCTCCCAGACAGGATTTAGTGTATTGGGACCGGGTGGGTGCGCTTGCCAGCGCCACTAAGTCTGCATGAGGGGCACATTTGGTGTCCCTGTACATAGTCCAGTTCAAACCAGTCCTGGGAGCCGTTGGCTCCCGCTCTGGCGTGAAACTGGACAAAGGACATGGAAGTAACCTCCCCCCTGGTGTAACCTCACACCGTGGTACGCGGGCCGACCTTCGTTGCGGGCGCTACGACTCCTCATCATAGAGACCCCGTTTACATTGTTGGCCCCTATCATGCCCTGGATTTTATTGTTCAGCCGGTAACTTCCAGTGCATCCCTGATTCATCCCAACCATTCAGATCAGACACCACTTCTTCTTCTACCATCTGGGCACTCTGAACTTCGCTGGACTTCGTTTGGGCTCGACTTCGTCTCCCTTCCAGTCTGCTGCATCGTCTGTGCCCATGCACCATACAGCAACCTTCCAAGGCCTGTGGGTATCAAAGACACCTGAAGGAATCTCCCTTGAAGTGAAGGAGTCACTTCCCTGCATTTGCAGGCACCGCAACTAAGTTGACCGGTTTGCTGATCCTGAGCTCCTCCGGACTCCGAAAGGTTTTGCAACACAGGTTGTGGTTTTCCACAGCTCTCGAGGCCTGCCCTACCCTCTTACCAAGTTTGAGGCCAGTATCCCTCGTGGGGGCTACAATAACCAAACCCCTGTGCACAGTGTCAACTTGCAGTTGCAAAGGCTTGTTGGCTTCCTTCCACCAAGATCTTAGGGCTCCAAGTAGCCCCAACCTCAAGCACCTCCACTGACTAAAATCTTTGTCCACATCGCATCATTTGCACCGTAGCCTGCATCTTTTGGTGAGTTGCTCGAGGTCCTCTCGTGACTCCAGTGCCTTACGGCCTGTGGGTCCTGTTGAGGGTCACCTTTGTTTCTTTTGGGCTCCCCTGATTGCTCGGGCCTGCCCTGACTCCCCTGCTTGTGGTGAGTCCCCTGGACCTTGCTAGTCCCAACATTGCACCTTCTTCGACTTCTGCGTTGGTTGCACTTGCTAAGGCTTGTTGGTGCTCCCGTGGACACCAACCCCTCAGCACTCGACATTCGACGTGGGACAGCACGTGCATGGCTCCTGGTCTTCCTCAGCATTGCCTGGTCCTCACAGCTACAGACAAGGTCATCGTCATCTCTCCAGCAACACTCGACATCGAAGGCCATTCGTCTTCCAAGTCTCCTGGTCACTCCTGAGTGACATAGACTCTGTCCCCTCTGCTTGCAGGTACCTCTCATCTAGAATCCACCTTTGGATTCCACCGGACACTTTCTCCTTCTTCAGCATTGGCACTTTCCTGAAGTCCTCCATTGGGTGCGACTGAGGTTTCCGACACCACTTCACACCTATGCACCCGGCTCCCCTGGTGTAGGTAACGAAGGTACTAGGGTATCCAAAGGTGGGGTGGCTCTCCAACCTTCTGTCTTCCACGGGGTTTCTTCAGGGTCCACTGGGAAGGGTCCTTAATCTTTGAAAATCCAACCGCGACTTACACGTAGACTTGTACGGAGCACGCAGTCGTGTTCCCACACTGCACACGCTCTCCGTGGGGTTCCTAGTCACTCACCTTGGGTGGTTCCTTGGGTCTCCAGCACTTCTACATCCTCTCGACATCATCTTGACCCGAGTCGTGGTTCTTATACCACTTTCTTAGTATATGGTTTGGTCCCCCCCTGGGTCCACTGTGTATTCTGTGCTATTTACTGCATTTCTTCACAAAGTATTATGTGCATAGTGCATATCTCCGGGTAGGAGATATTTGTATGTGTTAGAGAGTATTATATAATAAATACATATTTTTATAAATACCTTGTGTGGTTCTTTTTCATTTAATCTATACTATAAGATTGCATTCTGGTAAAACAAGCTGCTTTACACTCCTTCTGGACTAAGCCTGAAGGCTGCTTTCCACAGCTACCACTTAGAGAGCTTTCTAAGGTTGTCTAAGACCTTTTACATCACCATAAGTGTTGTCTGGACTGGTGCAGGGTGCCCACTTACATAAGTGGACATCATATACCAGGCCAGCTTCTCACAATCATTGAAGATACAATGAACAATTCCAGACGGACATTTACAAATGAAAATGGGTAGAATTGTCGACGTTTCAGTCTTGTCTTGTGCTAACGTCTATAAGACCATCTTCAGGACGGAAAGTTCTTATGTGGACTGAAGACCCTGGACCAATAAATGAATGTAACCATATGTACAGGACATGTGGATGATAATTCACAGAAAAGGAGTGCAGAATGGCCTCCAAAAATCTATAATTGTGTTGTGATGGCTTACGCTCGCCACAAAGCTACAGTCAGATATACAACATGCCACCCCCTTTGAATTCCTGAGGGTGGTGGCGGGGCGGGGCGGGAACAATTTCAATTTAGTTGGGACTTCCTTTGCCGCGTCGGGAGTCCGCCGTGGAGTTTATTTTTTCTGTTTCTCTTCATTTGCTGTGGATAAATGCGTCTTGAATGAATATAATTAAATTTGTTAATTCACTTGCTATAAGCCACTAACTAGGGCTTCATACATTTTTTTTTTGATTCTAGAAGATTTTTGTTGAAAAAATCCCTTGTAGGCACTTTTAACAATTACTGTTTTCAATTTAGCCAAGCCTCCAAGGGTCTATTGGGTTGCCCAATTTTTTGCTAGAATCTTGGGGTTGCTGCATAAAGCTCCTTCATGGTTAACATCTTGGTTAAAGGCTTATGATCACTGCGCAGAGTGACTTTGTTACCCCAGACGTATCTCTGAAATGCTCTAACCCCCAAACACATGCCAATGCCTCCCACTCTATGACTGAGTATTTCTCCTCCATAGGTGTCAAGGAGAGGGACGCAAAGGCTATGGTGTCTTCTTGACCCTGGGCATTCTTCTGTGTGAGCTCTGTCAAGACCCCTTCCACTTACGTCCGGGGTGATAATATTGGGTAGATTGGGATCCAAGGGGCAGATGTATCAACATTGCCTTTTGTGATTCCATAATAGCGAATTTTACCGATTCGCTATTATGGAATCGCAAAATGCAATGTATGTAGGTTTCGCAAATAAAAGTGCAATTCTTACGCATTCCTTATTTGCGACTCGCAAATTACGTAGTCGCAAATAAGGAATGGCTTCCCATTCATTCCTATGGGCCTAGAGGCCCATAGGAATGAATGGGAATTGCATGCGCAATTTGCGAGTACCCAATAGGTACTCGCAAATTGCGCATGCAATTTCAAGGGTGCAAGGGTGCCAAATGGACACCCTGTTGCACCCCTGAAATATGCATGTGTGCACATGTAGCACACATACATGCCCTAAGGGCATGTATGTACGCCACATGGCACCTAGAAAAATGCAAAAAAGTGCATTTTTCTCGGAATTCGCTAATTACCACCAACTAGACGTTGGTGGTAATTTGCGATTTCTTACAGCCAGGTCGCAATTTATTTTTGCTTCCTGCATTGCATTTAAGGAATTGCAAATTGCGATTTCTTAAATGCATTCGCAAAATAGGTAATCGCAAAAATTGCGATTCCCTATTTTGCGATTACCTTTTGGGATGATACATCCCAAAAGGCTTTTTTTCCGTTCGCAAACAGGCCGATTCTGCGAATCGGCCCGTTTGCGAACGGGAAAATGCTTGACACATCTGCCCCAAAACCCTGTAATAGGGGAGCTTTGCACAAATCCATTTTAAGTGCACAAAATGCATCATTGCAAGTACTGGGCCATTCAAATTTGTTTTTTGGTTTAAGAAGCTGCCTCATAACATACCTTTTGGTAGAAAATGTTTTGACAAACCTAGAAAAGAGAACTGAGTGTCCTCCACACTAAGCACACACCTATTAAGTTCTTCATCCTCTGACGTATTAGGCAAATCAACTTTGTTGCGATAGACCAAGTTGACTGAACTGCCGGTTTTCCTGACACACCTTTTGAAAATGTCCTATGATGCCACATTTGGAACATCTCTGCTTCCTTGCAGGACATTTTTTGTCGTTGGCAAGGTGATTAGAATTTCCGCATCTACAACAGCAGGCTTCAATGATTTCCAGGTTCTTGCATCTATGAATAGTGGCAGTGATCTGTCTGACCATCGGCTACCTGAGGAGCGAAAATAATTTCTCTTGATTTTTTACTGACCCTGCCTCTTACATAGTCTGAAATGTTGGAATTTGTGGGGTATCACAATGGATAATACAAAGGCTGGTCTGAGATGGAACAGCACCCACACAGAGTACATCCCAGTACACAGTGGCTGCCCAGACCTTAATAAAAGGCTCACACTGCCCAAATGGCATCTCGCCTGCACCTGTGTTTAATGGCATCATTAAGGTGCAGATTTTGATGTGATTCGTTTTTGCAGCGGTTTCGGGATTATGTGTACCTATTCTCCTGCTGACACATTTGAATTCAATGGCTCTGATGGAATTTGATGTTGTACTTGAAACTGTAGGTGTGAGGATGGTAAAAAAAAATTAAAGTGTGCAGCAACCATCATTTTCTTTTGGTTCAAAATCACTACGACTGTACATTAATTATCTTTAGCAAATCCTCTATTTTTGCCATTCTAATTCCATTTTGCTCTACCTTTGCTCCACATTTGCTCTATTTTATGCATTTAGTCAAAACTCCTCCACTTCCTCTAAAAATACAGTGTTTGGGAGTGCATTTTGCAGTGGAAGAGGTTGTCAAGGAGCAAGTTTCATACAGTAGCCAGCTGTGCAGGGTGCCATTGTAAGCCTGAGGCACTCTAGTTACACTTGGTGAAATCACTTTTGTAAAAGAAGTTTGGGAACTTTGTAAAAATGTCCGATAATATTGCACTGCAACAACAGCAAAGCCAAATAGATCTACTATTTGGCTTTGTCAATGATTTTAAGCCATGGTTAAAAGTATAAAAATGTTTTAAAGCGATATGGGTTGTCTGCGTCATATCGTTTTGTTTTTTTTACTTTCAGCCATGATGTGCAGCAGCAGTGCAGCTGTGTAGCATGACTAAAAAGCACATTAACAAATTCAATAGATCTTGCATAGGAGAGACTTGTTTGCTTTTCTGATGCTTGTTAACATGGCCTTAATCAGCACTTAGGGTCATTAGGGCAGTTGTAAAACACATTTTAAAGGATTTTCTCCTAACATTTACTGTTTAAAGCACATACTGAGTGTGAGAGAGAGAGAGAAAGGGAGAGAGTGTGTGTGTGTGTACCTGTGTGTGTGGGTTTGTGTTACTATCCTTGTGGGGGCTTGAGTATGATAACACACTCATGCTGTGGGGACTTGATTGCACTTTGGGGACCTGAACCCAGGTCCCCACAAGGTAAATTCTTTTAAATGATTGGAAATTACTTCAGAAACATCTGCGCCAATTTTTACACCTTTTAAAAAAAATTGCCTTGTGGGGACCTGTGTTTCAACAAGTGTGTTCGGGGCATATTATCAACGGCCAGCGATAACGTGCTTAGCGATAATTTTGTTATCGCAGGCTATCTCTGGAATTTATCGCCCTGGTAGCGCGTTATTAACAACGCGTTTCTCCAGGGCGATAAAAATTCCAGAGATAGCGAGGTTATCGCCGTTTTGCAGGGAACATCGCTAGTTTTCCAGCGATGTTCCCTGCAAAACGGCGATAACCTTGCTGATACGACCCACAGGGTCGTATCAGCATAATCCACCCCAATGTTAGGGATAGGTAAGTCTGCATTTTAGCAGACGTTAGTTTTTGGAGAAAACAGCGGTTTTGTCCAAAAACTAACGTGTGCTAAAATGCTGGGCAGCCTTGTAAATATCGCGATGTGAACATCAGCGATATTTGCAAGGTAGTCCATCCGGGGTACGCCCACTTTGCATCTCATTAGAGATGCAAAGGGAGGCGTTGGGAAAAGGGTGCTAACATGCGATTATGCATGTTAGCACCCTCTTGTAAATAGGGCGATAGTTTTATCTCCGCTTTTTTGGCTTTTTAAGCCAAAAAAGCGGAGATAAAGCCCTTGTAAATATGCCCCTTCATTTTTTTGTTGAGCTCTGCCCCTGTAGACAGGAGGTGGTACTGCAGCCTTAAACACACAGCATATTAAACACACTTCAGCAATAAGATCCCATCTAGCAACAAAGAGGATAGTGACTTTGAAGAAGCATACCCAATTAATGCACAATTAATTGAATTGTTTTTTTTCTACATTTCCTACACCGATTTACTATTTAAGCTCTTACTTTACCTTACAGTTCAATCACCACAGCATGCATTATGAGGCAATGGATCAGCCCACTTAAGCCAATGACGCTTGAACTGACAGTGAATACATTTTGCCTGGTTGCTGCGCTGCATTACGTGAAAAAATAAAAAATCTGCCCTAAATGTTATGCTCAGTCCTTAAATGGGTGTTACTCTCACACATTCAGAAAGAAGCACCTTGCCTTTCTGTACCTCCTTTCTCTGTCAACTTGGTTGCATGTAGGAACATCCTGAGCACCTTTGTTAAGCATTACTGGCCAGTTTTACTAGCATTTTGCGCTGGGTTTGTGTCACAAGAGTGACGCAAACAGCACAAAATGTTTTTTTTAGTAGTTTACTTTCCAGTGCAAAAGTTGGAAAGTACGCAAATCATTGCGAAGCACTGCTTTGCATTACTTAGCATCAAGGGGGTGTTCCATAGGATGGCACATGGCGGCGTTCTCATGCAACCACCCATAATTTTTGATGCAAAAACCTATCTACCAAAAATTTTAGAAAAGGTTTTTGTAAAAAATTAACACCACTTGAAAGCAGGTGTTAAAAGGAGAAATGTTTTGATTTCTTATTTTTTTCTGACTTTGCATGTGTGCTGCACTGCACAGCACATATACAAAGCAGGAAACATTTTAAAAGTTGTCTAAGCATAGAATTTTGTACACGAAGGAAACACTTATAGTCAAAACCTATGCTAGACTCACGACACACCCTTGCACTATGGCACAATGGTGTATGCATGGCGCTCGGCCTCAAACTTCTGCGTCGGCTCTAGGGAGAGGGGCGGAGAGGACCATATCTCTGCAAATATGGTGCCCCCCTGCTCTCTCCCTGTCATGCAATGCATGCTGCATTTTTGTCTGCTGCACTGCTTTGGGTGACAGCTTGGTAAATCTGGTCCTACAGTTGCTAAAGTGTCATTGCTCACCTACTTCTGAATCTTCTCTCCTCCCTGTGTCTCGTTTGGTAAAGACAACCATATCAATATATAAAAGTCACAACTGCTACCATTGTCAATGATTGTTTATTTTTAGCAGTGAAACAGAGTTAATATGTGGTTATTATCATGGGTATAAAGATGGTTAAAACTAGGTCTGTGAAAAAATCTTAATTCCGTGATTACATTTTCTAAATTTGTGAATTTCTTGTTACACCAATTCGTGTATTTCAGCTGTAGAAGACTGCGGAAAAGATATCTTGAGAAAGTTTGTGCTCTAATATTTAATTCCATCTTTCACTGTGCAGCACACAATATGTGCTGCCTGTTCCATACATGTGCACACTGCTTCCCATCAGTTAGTGTGTAGCACACAATGTGAGCAGCCTCCTACATCCATGTGCACAGAGCGTTCCATCTCATGTGGTGCAGCACACAATATGTGCAGCCTCCCCCATACATGTGCACCCTGTGAGAAGCTGGCCTGGTATATGATGTCCACAAATGTAAGTGGGCACCTTGCACCAGTCCAGACAACCCTTATGGTGATTTAAGAGGTCTCAGACAACCTTATAAAGCTATTCAAGTGGTTGCTGTGGAGAGCAGCCTTCAGGCTTAGTCTTGAAGGAGTGTAAAGCAGCTTGTTTTACCAGAATGCAATCTTATAGTATAGATTAAATGCAAAAGAACCACACAAAGTGTTTATGAAAATATGTATTTATTATATAACACTATCTAGTATGTTACACTATCTCCCACGCGGAGATAGACACAAAGCACTCAACACTAAAGCAAAGAAATCACAGTAAATAGCACTATTACACAGGGGGCGTGAGGGGGGGACCAAACCATATACTAAGAAAGTGGTATAAAAACCACGACTCAAGTCAAGACAATGTCGAGAGGACGTAGAATTGCTGGGGACCCACAGAACCACCCAAGGAAAGTAGATAGGGACACCACGGAGAGCGGGTGCAGTGTGTGAACACAACCGAGTGCTCCGTACAAGTCTATATGCAAGTCGCGGTTGGATTTTTAAAGATTAGGGACCCTTCCCAGTGGACCCTGAAGAAACCCTGTGGTAGACAGAAGGTTGGAGAGCCACCCCACCCGTAGATACTGTGGTACCCAAGTTACCTATCCCAGGGAAGCCGGGTGCATAGGTTTGAAGTGGTGTCGGAAACCGCCGTCGAACCCAATGGAGGACTTCAGGAAAGTGCCGCTGCTGGAAGAGGAAAAAGTGTCCAGAGGCATCCAAATGTGGATTCTTGAAGAGGAATACCTGAAAGCAGAGGGGACAGTGTCTATGTCACTCCGGGGTGACCAGGAGACTTGGAAGACGGATGCCCTCCGATGTCGGGTGCTTCAGGTAAGATGACGGTGACCTTGACTCTGCAGCTGCGAGGACCAGGCGATGCTAAGGATGACCAGGACCTGCATACGGGCTGTCCCACGAAGGATGTCGAGTGCTGAGGGGACAGGGTCCAGCGGGAGCACCAACAAGCCTTGGAAAATGCAACTCATGCAGGAAGTCAAGAAGGTGCCCGGTTGGGACCAGCAAGGTCCAGGAGACTCACCACAAGCAGGGGAGTGAGGGAAGGCCCCGAGCAATCAGGGGAGCCCAAGGAAAACAAAGGTGACCCTCAAATGGACCCACAGGCCGGAGGCACAGGAGTCACGAGAGGACCTCAAACAGCTCACCAAAAGATGCAGGTCACGATGCACACGATGTGATGTGGCTGAAGATTCTGGTCACTGGTGGTGCTTGAGGTAGGAGCTACTTGGAGCCCAAAGATCTTCTTGCAAAGATGTCAACAAGTCTTTGCAACTGCAAAGTGGATGGGGTACTCAGGGGTTCAGTTATTGCACCCCCCACAAGGACTACTGGCCTCAAACTTGGTGAGAGGGTAGAGCAGGTCTCCAGAGCTGGGGAAAACCATCACCTGTGTTGCAGAGCCCACAGAGTCCGGAGGAGCTCAGGATCTGCAGACCAGTCGACTTAGTTGCAGGGCCTGAAAATGCAGGGGAGTGACTCCTTCACTCCAAGGGAGATTACTTCGGTAGTCCTTGATGCTCCACAGGCCTTGGAAGGTTCCTGTATGATGCACAGGCACAGACGATGCAGCAGACTGTAAGGGAGACGAAGTCAGGCCAAAACAAAGTCCAGCGAAGTCCAGAGTGCCCATACGGTAGAAGTGCAGTGATTTCAATTCTGAATCTTATCCCACAACGAATCTAGGGACCTACACTGAGGTAAGCCCTTAAGTACCCTAAGGAGAGGGTTGGGAAGATTCAGGGGGCCCTCCCAGGGGAGGGTCTGGACAGGAGGGAGGTTACTAATTGTACAAAAAAGGGGTTCTCCTGACGCTAGATGCGTACCTAAGTCAGGGCGTAAACAACCATTGTAATTATAAGTTACTTAGGCTACTGATGATAATATGGGCAAACAAATATGAATACAAATACCAAAACCCAGATCACAAACTATATTGAAAATGATTTATTAGTATCAAAAAGGCTGAGAGAACTTGATCAATGTACATTAAATAAATACATGGTTCAAAAAAATATATTTTCATTAAAACAATTCATTTTTCCATTATAGATGTAAAGAAAGCAAGCCTATTTATCCAGTCATAGCTCAACATTCATCCTTCTATTGTGCATGCATGATATTCAATGGTTTATTTGAAAAGACAACCACCTAAATATATATATTTTGATATACGTTCTTCTGAGTCTATACAGATAGTTATAGATACAGGTTTGGGATAGGAAGATGATGAATGATATATTTCTGTGGTTTACAGGGAATCGTATTCATTGCATCATTAATCACAATTTATTTCTGTTTCCTTATTGCTTGCTACAATATGGTGCAAAGGATGCAGGCTGGATTTTCACGTGTGGCTTGGCTTGTAGAGTAGGACAGGTGCATATACAATATGGCTTGGAAAATGGGACCTATGCACGTTTCGGCTGTGTAGCCTTCGTCAGGAAACCATGATGAAAGAAAAAACCTTATTTATGCACGGATTCAGCATGTAGGTGGGCAAAAAGTGACAAGTGCATATCACTCCGATTAAAAATCTACTCAAAGGATAGGGAGCAAGTGTACAGCACAGGAAGTGATGATCTCTGTGGATAGCCCCGTAGGCAGGTCGATCTCTACGGGAAATGGGGTTCCATAGGTTGGTAAGATCTAAATGAACTCCAGATTAGAGTTTGCCGGTCTCAGAGTATGGCTGAGGACTGCCTCAGTCATCAATGATTAGCGGGTCGAGGCAGGGCTTGCTGATTAGAGCTCTGATGCAGTGGAAGTTACCGGCTGAACAATAAAATCCAGGGCATGATAGGGGCCGACAATGTAAATGGGGTCTCTATGATGAGGAGTCGTAGCGCCCGCAACGAAGGTCGGCCCGCGTACCACGGCGTGAGGTTACGCCAGGGGAGAGGTTACTTCCATGTCCTTTGTCCAGTTTCGCGCCAGAGCGGGAGCCAACGGCTCCCAGGACTGGTTTGAACTGGACTATGCACAGGGACACCAAATGTGCCCCTCATGCAGAATTGCAGGTGCTGACAAGTGCACCCACCCAGCCGTAATACACTAAATCCTGTCTGGGAGGTGGTCACACCTCCCTGTGACAGGATGCCTATTTTTCTACCTTCCCCTGCTCGAGCTTGGCTCAGCAGCAGGAGGGCAGAAACGTGTCTCTGGTTGGCAGCAACCATTTTGTGCTGTCTGGGACTAGAAGGCTGGTATGAGGAACACTGAGAGCCTAATGGAGGGCTCTTCCAGTGCTTGGAATCATACCTCCCACACCATTTACGGTGTGGGGGTATGCTTCCAACATGATTGATACCAAACATGATAGGATTCGTTGCAGCATTTTTCGAGATGGTCATCGCGCGATTAAGCGGTGCCCCTCTATATAGTATATGGCTGCTACACTGACAACCCGGGAGAATGGACTCCGTAGGCTGCAGGGGTGTCCTGCTCATGCAGGGGCACCCTCTCACTTAGAACCAAGCACCCTGCCTTCAGGATTGTAAAGGCCTGCTATAGGAGTGACTTATAGGTTTTAAGTGCAGTGACCCTTAGATATAGTAAACCTATATCTTTAGTAAGTGGTGCATGCACCAACTTACACAGGCTGCAATGGCAGGCCTGTAGTTCCATTTTGAATGGTCTCTAATGGGTGGCATAATACATGCTGCAGCCCATGGAAGACCTCTGGGGAACCTATGCCCTGGGTACATGGGTACCATATACTAGGGACTGACAAGGGTACCCCAGTATCCAATCTGGGGTGTACCTAAGTACATAACACGACAGTTTAAGGAGAAAGCAGATAGACTGGGGTCCTGATTAGCAGGATCCCAGTATTAGCAGGATCCCAGTCAGACTAGTCAAAAACAGCATCACATCAAACAAAAAGTGGGGGTAACCATAAGAAGCAGATCCTACTTTCCTACACACCCTACTTCCCATCAATTACTGTGTAGCACACAATGTGTGAAGCCTCCTCTATCCATGCACACAGAGCATTCCATCTCTCACTGTGTAGCACACAATATTTGCAGCCTGCTCCATACATGTGCACCATGCGACCCATCAATTACTGTGTAGCACACAATGTGAGCAGCTTCTATGTGCTGCCTCCTCCATACATGGGCTTCCTGCTTCACATCAATTACTGTGTAGCACACACTGTGATCAGCCTCCCGATTCGATGTGTACAGAGCATTCCATCTGTTGAACTGCAATAATTTATATGTGCAGCCTCCTCCTTGCATGTGCCCACTGTTTTCCATCACGCAGTCTACAGTATAAGATGTCTGCAGCCTTGTTTATCTATACACACACTACATTCCATCACTCACTGAGCAGCACACAGTGTGTGTAGCCTCCGCCATACATGTACACACTACATTCCATTACTGAGTACCACACAATGGGAGTGGCCTCCGCCACCTATGCGCAGACTGTCTTCTATCATTCACTGCTCAACACACAATATGCAAATAAACACAAGCAATCCCTACTCTTATTAAACATTCAACTCTATTGATCATGTGTGGAGCAGCATAAATTGAGGAGTTACACTCTATTAATCTGAAATAGGTGCATCACAGTTATATAATAAAACACTATAGTTAGGAAGGAGGTATCAGTCTTAAAACATGAGAAAAGTTGAAAAAAGTTTTATTTAGATAAAATCATGTCATACTTCATTAAAACAATTTCATTAAAAACCATCATATCAATACACAACAATGTTAAAAAGAAAATACATAAATGTTCATGGGCAAGAAAACTAAAAACGGTCGACGCAGCGTTTCGGTGAGATCACTTCTCCACCTTCTTCAGGACTGAGTTTTCTACAAATCAATTATAAACATGATACAAAAATGAGCCATACATGCATATCTTTTGAGCAATTTATACACAAAGCATGTATCTAAAAGATAAAACTAAAGTAACCTATTTCAGTATTGGTACCCGCAATTAATGCCTCCTATATTTCTTATATCCACAATAGGTCTTTAACCCAGATACAATCACTAACTATTTACTACAAATGTGATGTCACCCATATTGTAATGCAATCCTATTCTCAACACATGATCAGTAATTACTATTTGGATAAAACGTTATTGTAAACATGCATTTTCTAACGAGTTTCAATTTTTATGTTTTATATAAACACTCAGAGGTTATAATGAACCCGCGTTATTCATATGTCATAATATAGTGTCCCATACAGTAATAGCTAGAGACCTCGTGGGACACCAACCCATGCTTGCATGTATACAATGCTTTGTCCAATAAACACAATATCCTACATATTAAAGCATACCTTCATGTATGGTTAGATCATCGCTATAATCGTTGGAGCCACCGTATTATAATTAGATTTGGCAAAACCTTCAAAAAAAATTATAAAAACCAACGTCATATATAGGCATCTTTAGATTAATAAATGTATTATACCCAGAGTTTTACATAATAGGCTTACCAATATTGAATTATGTTGCTGAATAACACAATCTTGGGCTGATATGGACCAGGAAAGTGGTGTACAGTAATATTAAACAGAGGGTGTTACTGCTCCACTCCGTATGTTTCCCAATACATGGACCGTGTCTGGTTTGTTCTAAACAAATGGAAACCCAGAAGGCAATGTTATGGTTTATAGTTCTGTGCGGTATTCTATTGATCATTACTATTATGCCGCCGGTCTATGCCTATATCGACCTAATATAAATCTCATCCCGTCCTTCCTATTCACTAAAATAAAAAGCTGATTTCGCATAGCCCTTGTTAAATGGGGTAGAATGAATTCGCCAACTACGCTACGCGATCCTTTACTATGTATATAAGAGCTGCAGTTACTTTCAGTGTTAATTCTATTCTACGGATATCATTATGCGGCTTAGACTATATATATTATTGTTTATTACAAAGACAAAATCACAACGTCTAAAAAATATATATTTATAACTCTTATACCATAAAGCAAGAGTCTTGTCATAAAGAGACTATTTAGAGCTTTAACTAACTACACGCTAATATATCAGCGTTCTATCGTTCCGAACACAATGTCAGAGACCTTACCGCAGAATGTTACATCGGCCTCCCTGCTCCAACGATACGACTTCCGGATTGATTTCCGCAGTCATGAAGACCCGGGGGCGTTTAAATACAACCTCCCACTTTATCACGTGATTTTGCGTGAAACAATTTACACTGAGATTTTAAAATATAGGTTCACGAAGGTATTAATAAAACACCAAAATGTAATCCTATTAATAGAATTTTAAACATATTTTATGTATGTTGACTGAAATTAAACGAAATTAAACGAAGCGGTCTAAAATCGCTACAATGGCGGCCATATTGCAATGGTACCGTTAGACCGCTTAAACTAATCTAAGTCATAAAAATGACGCCTACTGTGTACATAGCTGTCAGAATTACCAAGCACTATTGCGTAAGTAAAAATGTCCATTCACTTTCAAAGGTACACGTTTAGAATCGGTACAGAGATATTTATTTGGGCACATCTACTCGCAACTCATACCCTAAGGCAATCTCAAAAGTACTGAGCCTCTAGTTTATACACTTCTTTTGAGTGTAACAACAGCAGTATAAGATATAGCAACAGTATAAAATCTAAGATTTAAAATTTAAAACCCTCCATACTATAATATATATGCCATATATTCTATATGTAACAATTACTGTTATCAAAGGGCATATTATATGGTTATCCGTGGGTGGGGACTAGATTATTTTTTCCCAATCTTCTCTGCTATTAAGGCCTTGTCTGCAAGTATTGAATTTCGACATATAGAATTGTTCACGTTTTTTTTCTTTTTGTCGTACAATCACCACCGCGAGCATTCATTTCAATGTGTTCAATCACACACCATTTTAGATCATCTATTTTGTGTTTTTTGTCCATCCAATGTTCGACTAATGGAGCCGTTCTTTTATTAGTCCGTATAGCAGATTTATGTTCTGTAACTCTGATACGGATCTCTCTGGACGTCTCGCCAATGTAGCCCATCTCACAGGGACATACAATTAAGTAAATGAGATTTTTAGAACGACAGTTAGTGAAGCTCCTGAATGTGTGGTTTGCTCCATTGTGAGTAATACTGGGGCCTTTAATAATATTTTGACAATTATTACAAGCACTACAGGGGAAAGTCCCTTTTGGTAACGGGGCATTCATAATGCCCACTTGGTTATCCTCCCTAATAGTTTTATATGTATGCACTAAGCAATTTCTAATGGTTCTATTGCGCCTAAAGGAAAAACATGGGTTTATCTAGTTTATCCTTACTCTGGGTGGCAACCAAATGCCAATTTCTATGTAAAATGTTCTTAACTTTATTACTTATGTTGCTAAAATTCGTCACAAAAATTAGTGGCATCTTTTTAGGTTGTGATTTCTCTATTCTCTCATCGAACAGAGACTCCCTGTTATAATATTTTGCTCTTTTATATGCTTGTCTTACAAGCTTCTTAGGAGTAGCCTCTATCCATAAGTTTCTTAGTGAGTATATCAGAGTGTCCATTAAAATCTTGTATTTTAGAACAATTCCGTCTTATTCTAAGAAATTGGCCAAAGGGAATATTATCCCTTTGGCAAGCAGGATGGTTACTTTTATAGTGCAAAAGTGTGTTACGATCTTAGGTTTAGAAAAGAGTTCAACTTTCAATAAACCATCTACATTTTTGATTTTAATATCCAAGAAATCACAACAATTTTTGCTGATGGATGACGTAAAGCGTAAATTGACATCACCCATATTGAGCCAATCGATAAACTCCATAAGGGATTCTTTGGTACCTTCCCATATAAAGAAGACGTCGTCAATATATCGTGACCAATTAGAAATATTTTCATAAAAAGGAGCAACCGTATAAAAAATATGTTGATCTTCAAACATAGCTACATATAAACAAGCCAGACTGGGAGCACAGGTAGCTCCCATGCTGGTCCCTTTGATTTGTTTAAAAAAGGTTTCGGTAAATAAAAAAATATTATTTTTAAGTATAATCTCAACACATTCAACTATAAAAATTGCATGAGATGACAAGTCACAGTCATTATTACTGAGGAGATCTTTAATCATTTGTATAGTATCATCCTGTGGTATATTTGTATATAATGCTTCAATGTCTAATGTGACCAACCATTGAGTATTTATATTATATGGAAGACTTTCCACTTTACCAATCATAGAAGCGGTATCCTTTATATATGCTTTCTGTTGTGTCACTAAAGGTTGCAGGAAAACATCGACGTATTTACTTAAAGGTTCAGTAAGAGAGTTAATACTAGAGACAATAGGTCTCATAGGGGGATTTATCATATCCTTATGGACCTTGGGCAGGCCATACAGTGCTGGAATGGTAGGATTTGTATTTCTAAGGTAATTATATTCATCGGTACATATAATACCATCTTCCTTAGCTAATAACAAAAGGTTATCAACCGTATGTATTAATTTATTCCATTCCTCCCTATTGGATTTCTGATAGTGAGAATCTATATTTAAAAGAGAGATCATTTTATTATTATAGTCACTAGTGTCCATAACTACAATACTACCTCCCTTGTCTGCTGGTTTAATAGTTAGAGTATGACACTGTTCTAAAGTTTTCAATGCAGTATTTTGTTGTGAGGTAAGGTTTTTATCAATCCACAATTTTGTATTCAAAAGTTCCTCGATTTCTTTCTCTACTATTCTTTCGAAAAGCTCAATATTTTTATTTACTAAATTAATGGGGGGGGTCCAGGAAGATTTAGGTTTCAACCCCGACTTATTCTCTATGATTGGTTTCTGTTTACCTTCAAAAAATGAGTTAAGTCTTATTTTTCTGAAAAAGGTTTGTAAGTCTCTTTCCAGGTTGTATTTATCTATAGGTGAGACAATCGCATAACCTAAGCCCTTCTCTAAAACGTTTGTTTCATCTTGAGACAACGGTCTATTGGACAGATTGATTACTGATGCTTTATCTGTTAATCCCATCCTTTCTGACTCCGAGTCTTCATATATGTACGGTTCTGTGTGGGGTTCAAGGGAAAGAAACCTGCTCTCCCTCTGCCTCTCCCCTGATTCTGACTGTAATTCACTTGACGTTGCTCTAAAAAAGAGAAAGTGTCTCTACTAGTACTGGGGACAGAATCCTTTTCTTTATTATTTCTATTATCTTGTCTCTTGTCATATATAGCCTCATTCTCAGATTCAGAGCTGGTATATGAGGTATCAAAAAATGTAACCCTCTTCTGAGGGAAATTCCGTTTGGTTGTTGCCGATAATTTCTCTTGCTGTAGGTCTCTTCTCTTGACCTTTCATAGAAGTTTACTTGCAGATAAGGATAAACCCGTTCTAAGTTATATTTTGTGATGTCTTTTCTTATTTTGCTAGATTTTTTATTCATGAGGTATTCTTTATACCCAGAAATATCTGCCTGGATATCTTCTAATTTCTTTTTGGCTTCCTCTAAGGTAGTACTCTCTCTCAATTTCAATTCCATCTCTTCTATTTCTTTTCTCTCTATAACCAAAATCTCATACGCTGTTTCAATAATTAATAGCATCCAGTCACGGCTGCACCTATTGGCTATCAATCTCCAATTCTCAAGAAATTTCCGAATTTTAATAAAAATGCCCGGCTCATTGGTCACCTGTAAACCCTTGGGTATAATACCTTTTTTACAATATTCGATTAGGAAATCAGCATGCAGCTCTGTTCTTATTGTTTTCTTTTTACAGTTCCATAACGATCTCCATTCTTCCTCATTATTATCAGTTGATGTAATAGACGATACATTCTTAGAGGAACTGTTTATAATTTTGGAAAATTGTTCCTCTGAAAACCCATAGGTTTTAGAACCATCCATATTATGGAATGGTCGCTTGTTCTCCAAAAATATGGAGACACTAAACACACAACTCCCCAGCTAACAAGCTGTACTTCAAAGTGAAAAAAAGGTAGGAGACACCCCACTAGTAAGAGGAGGGAAGGGGTAACATCAGCAAATAAACACAAGCAATCCTTACTCTTATTAAACATTCAACTCTATTGATCATGTGTGGAGCAGCATAAATTGAGGAGTTACACTCTATTAATCTGAAATAGGTGCATCACAGTTATATAATAAAAACACTATAGTTAGGAAGGAGGTATCAGTCTTAAAACATGAGAAAAGTTGAAAAAAGTTTTATTTAGATAAAATCATGTCATACTTCATTAAAACAATTTCATTAAAAACCATCATATCAATACACAACAATGTTAAAAAGAAAATACATAAATGTTCATGGGCAAGAAAACTAAAAACGGTCGACGCAGCGTTTCGGTGAGATCACTTCTCCACCTTCTTCAGGACTGAGTTTTCTACAAATCAATTATAAACATGATACAAAAATGAGCCATACATACATATCTTTTGAGCAATTTATACACAAAGCATGTATCTAAAAGATAAAACTAAAGTAACCTATTTCAGTATTGGTACCCGCAATTAATGCCTCCTATATTTCTTATATCCACAATAGGTCTTTAACCCAGATACAATCACTAACTATTTACTACAAATGTGATGTCACCCATATTGTAATGCAATCCTATTCTCAACACATGATCAGTAATTACTATTTGGATAAAACTTTATTGTAAACATGCATTTTCTAACGAGTTTCAATTTTTATGTTTTATATAAACACTCAGAGGTTATAATGAACCCGCGTTATTCATATGTCATAATATAGTGTCCCATACAGTAATAGCTAGAGACCTCGTGGGACACCAACCCATGCTTGCATGTATACAATGCTTTGTCCAATAAACACAATATCCTACATATTAAAGCATACCTTCATGTATGGTTAGATCATCGCTATAATCGTTGGAGCCACCGTATTATAATTAGATTTGGCAAAACCTTCAAAAAAAAATTATAAAAACCAACGTCATATATAGGCATCTTTAGATTAATAAATGTATTATACCCAGAGTTTTACATAATAGGCTTACCAATATTGAATTATGGTTGCTGAATAACACAATCTTGGGCTGATATGGACCAGGAAAGTGGTGTACAGTAATATTAAACAGAGGGTGTTACTGCTCCACTCCGTATGTTTCCCAATACATGGACCGTGTCTGGTTTGTTCTAAACAAATGGAAACCCAGAAGGCAATGTTATGGTTTATAGTTCTGTGCGGTATTCTATTGATCATTACTATTATGCCGCCGGTCTATGCCTATATCGACCTAATATAAATCTCATCCCGTCCTTCCTATTCACTAAAATAAAAAGCTGATTTCGCATAGCCCTTGTTAAATGGGGTAGAATGAATTCGCCAACTACGCTACGCGATCCTTTACTATGTATATAAGAGCTGCAGTTACTTTCAGTGCTAATTCTATTCTACGGATATCATTATGCGGCTTAGACTATATATATTATTGTTTATTACAAAGACAAAATCACAACGTCTAAAAAATATATATTTATAACTCTTATACCATAAAGTAAGAGTCTTGTCATAAAGAGACTATTTAGAGCTTTAACTAACTACACGCTAATATATCAGCGTTCTATCGTTCCGAACACAATGTCAGAGACCTTACCGCAGAATGTTACATCGGCCTCCCTGCTCCAACGATACGACTTCCGGATTGATTTCCGCAGTCATGAAGACCCGGGGCGTTTAAATACAACCTCCCACTTTATCACGTGATTTTGCGTGAAACAATTTACACTGAGATTTTAAAATATAGGTTCACAAAGGTATTAATAAAACACCAAAATGTAATCCTATTAATAGAATTTTAAACATATTTTATGTATGTTGACTGAAATTAAACGAAATTAAACGAAGCGGTCTAAAATCGCTACAATGGCGGCCATATTGCAATGGTACCGTTAGACCGCTTAAACTAATCTAAGTCATAAAAATGACGCCTACTGTGTACATAGCTGTCAGAATTACCAAGCACTATTGCGTAAGTAAAAATGTCCATTCACTTTCAAAGGTACACGTTTAGAATCGGTACAGAGATATTTATTTGTGCACATCTACTCGCAACTCATACCCTAAGGCAATCTCAAAAGTACTGAGCCTCTAGTTTATACACTTCCTTTGAGTGTAACAACAGCAGTATAAGATATAGCAACAGTATAAAATCTAAGATTTAAAATTTAAAACCCTCCATACTATAATATATATGCCATATATTCTATATGTAACAATTACTGTTATCAAAGGGCATATTATATGGTTATCCGTGGGTGGGGACTAGATTAATTTTTCCCAATCTTCTCTGCTATTAAGGCCTTGTCTGCAAGTATTGAATTTCGACATATAGAATTGTTCACGTTTTTTTCTTTTTGTCGTACAATCACCACCGCGAGCGTTCATTTCAATGTGTTCAATCACACACCATTTTAGATCATCTATTTTGTGTTTTTTGTCCATCCAATGTTCGACTAATGGAGCCGTTCTATTATTAGTCCGTATAGCAGATTTATGTTCTGTAACTCTGATACGGATCTCTCTGGACGTCTCGCCAATGTAGCCCATCTCACAGGGACATACAATTAAGTAAATGAGATTTTTAGAACGACAGTTAGTGAAGCTCCTGAATGTGTGGTTTGCTCCATTGTGAGTAATACTGGGGCCTTTAATAATATTTTGACAATCATTACAAGCACTACAGGGGAAAGTCCCTTTTGGTAACGGGGCATTCATAATGCCCACTTGGTTATCCTCCCTAATAGTCTTATATGTATGCACTAAGCAATTTCTAATGGTTCTATTGCGCCTAAAGGAAAACATGGGTTTATCTAGTTTATCCTTACTCTGGGTGGCAACCAAATGCCAATTTCTATGTAAAATGTTCTTAACTTTATTACTTATGTTGCTAAAATTCGTCACAAAAATTAGTGGCATCTTTTTAGGTTGTGATTTCTCTATTCTCTCATCGAACAGAGACTCCCTGTTATAATATTTTGCTCTTTTATATGCTTGTCTTACAAGCTTCTTAGGGTAGCCTCTATCCATAAGTTTCTTAGTGAGTATATCAGAGTGTCCATTAAAATCTTGTATTTCAGAACAATTCCGTCTTATTCTAAGAAATTGGCCAAAGGGAATATTATCCCTTTGGCAAGCAGGATGGTTACTTTTATAGTGCAAAAGTGTGTTACGATCTGTAGGTTTAGAAAAGAGTTCAACTTTCAATAAACCATCTACATTTTTGATTTTAATATCCAAGAAATCACAACAATTTTTGCTGATGGATGACGTAAAGCGTAAATTGACATCACCCATATTGAGCCAATCGATAAACTCCATAAGGGATTCTTTGGTACCTTCCCATATAAAGAAGACGTCGTCAATATATCGTGACCAATTAGAAATATTTTCATAAAAAGGAGCAACCGTATTAAAAATATGTTGATCTTCAAACATAGCTACATATAAACAAGCCAGACTGGGAGCACAGGTAGCTCCCATGCTGGTCCCTTTGATTTGTTTAAAAAGGTTTCGGTAAATAAAAAAATATTATTTTTAAGTATAATCTCAACACATTCAACTATAAAAATTGCATGAGATGACAAGTCACAGTCATTATTACTGAGGAGATCTTTAATCATTTGTATAGTATCATCCTGTGGTATATTTGTATATAATGCTTCAATGTCTAATGTGACCAACCATTGAGTATTTATATTATATGGAAGATTTTCCACTTTACCAATCATAGAAGCGGTATCCTTTATATATGCTTTCTGTTGTGTCACTAAAGGTTGCAGGAAAACATCGACGTATTTACTTAAAGGTTCAGTAAGAGAGTTAATACTAGAGACAATAGGTCTCATAGGGGGATTTATCATATCCTTATGGACCTTGGGCAGGCCATACAGTGCTGGAATGGTAGGATTTGTATTTCTAAGGTAATTATATTCATCGGTACATATAATACCATCTTCCTTAGCTAATAACAAAAGGTTATCAACCGTATGTATTAATTTATTCCATTCCTCCCTATTGGATTTCTGATAGTGAGAATCTATATTTAAAAGAGAGATCATTTTATTATTATAGTCACTAGTGTCCATAACTACAATACTACCTCCCTTGTCTGCTGGTTTAATAGTTAGAGTATGACACTGTTCTAAAGTTTTCAATGCAGTATTTTGTTGTGAGGTAAGGTTTTTATCAATCCACAATTTTGTATTCAAAAGTTCCTCGATTTCTTTCTCTACTATTCTTTCGAAAAGCTCAATATTTTTGTTTACTAAATTAATGGGGGGGGTCCAGGAAGATTTAGGTTTCAACCCGACTTATTCTCTATGATTGGTTTCTGTTTACCTTCAAAAAATGAGTTAAGTCTTATTTTTCTGAAAAAGGTTTGTAAGTCTCTTTCCAGGTTGTATTTATCTATAGGTGAGACAATCGCATAACCTAAGCCCTTCTCTAAAACTTTTGTTTCATCTTGAGACAACGGTCTATTGGACAGATTGATTACTGATGCTTTATCTGTTAATCCCATCCTTTCTGACTCCGAGTCTTCATATATGTACGGTTCTGTGTGGGGTTCAAGGGAAAGAAACCTGCTCTCCCTCTGCCTCTCCCCTGATTCTGACTGTAATTCACTTGACGTTGCTCTAAAAAGAGAAAGTGTCTCTACTAGTACTGGGGACAGAATCCTTTTCTTTATTATTTCTATTATCTTGTCTCTTGTCATATATAGCCTCATTCTCAGATTCAGAGCTGGTATATGAGGTATCAAAAAATGTAACCCTCTTCTGAGGGAAATTCCGTTTTGGTTGTTGCCGATAATTTCTCTTGCTGTAGGTCTCTTCTCTTGACCTTTCATAGAAGTTTACTTGCAGATAAGGATAAACCCGTTCTAAGTTATATTTTGTGATGTCTTTTCTTATTTTGCTAGATTTTTTATTCATGAGGTATTCTTTATACCCAGAAATATCTGCCTGGATATCTTCTAATTTCTTTTTGGCTTCCTCTAAGGTAGTACTGTCTCTCAATTTCAATTCCATCTCTTCTATTTCTTTTCTCTCTATAACCAAAATCTCATACGCTGTTTCAATAATTAATAGCATCCAGTCACGGCTGCACCTATTGGCTATCAATGTCCAATTCTCAAGAAATTTCCGAATTTTAATAAAAATGCCCGGCTCATTGGTCACCTGTAAACCCTTGGGTATAATACCTTTTTACAATATTCGATTAGGAAATCAGCATGCAGCTCTGTTCTTATTGTTTTCTTTTTACAGTTCCATAACGATCTCCATTCTTCCTCATTATTATCAGTTTATGTAATAGACGATACATTCTTAGAGGAACTGTTTATAATTTTGGAAAATTGTTCCTCTGAAAACCCATAGGTTTTAAAATCATCCATATTATGGAATGGTCGCTTGTTCTCCAAAAATATGGAGACACTAAACACACAACTCCCCAGCTAATAAGCTGTACTTCAAAGTGAAAAAAAGATAGGAGACACCCCACTAGTAAGAGGAGGGAAGGGGTAACATCAGCAAATAAACACAAGCAATCCCTACTCTTATTAAACATTCAACTCTATTGATCATGTGTGGAGCAGCATAAATTGAGGAGTTACACTCTATTAATCTGAAATAGGTGCATCACAGTTATATAATAAAAACACTATAGTTAGGAAGGAGGTATCAGTCTTAAAACATGAGAAAAGTTGAAAAAAGTTTTATTTAGATAAAATCATGTCATACTTCATTAAAACAATTTCATTAAAAACCATCATATCAATACACAACAATGTTAAAAAGAAAATACATAAATGTTCATGGGGAAGAAAACTAAAAACGATCGACGCAGCGTTTCGGTGAGATCACTTCTCCACCTTCTTCAGGACTGAGTTTTCTACAAATCAATTATAAACATGATACAAAAATGAGCCATACATACATATCTTTTGAGCAATTTATACACAAAGTATGTATCTAAAAGATAAAACTAAAGTAACCTATTTCAGTATTGGTACCCGCAATTAATGCCTCCTATATTTCTTATATCCACAATAGGTCTTTAACCCAGATACAAACACTAACTATTTACTACAAATGTGATGTCACCCATATTGTAATGCAATCCTATTCTCAACACATGATCAGTAATTACTATTTGGATAAAACTTTATTGTAAACATGCATTTTCTAACGAGTTTCAATTTTTATGTTTTATATAAACACTCAGAGGTTATAATGAACCCGCGTTATTCATATGTCATAATATAGTGTCCCATACAGTAATAGCTAGAGACCTCGTGGGACACCAAGCCATGCTTGCATGTATACATTGCTTTGTCCAATAAACACAATATCCTACATATTAAAGCATACCTTCATGTATGGTTAGATCATCGCTATAATCGTTGGAGCCACCGTATTATAATTAGATTTGGCAAAACCTTCAAAAAAATGTAATAAAAACCAACGTCATATATAGGCATCTTTAGATTAATAAATGTATTATACCCAGAGTTTTACATAATAGGCTTACCAATATTGAATTATGGTTGCTGAATAACACAATCTTGGGCTGATATGGACCAGGAAAGTGGTGTACAGTAATATTAAACAGAGGGTGTTACTGCTCCACTCCGTATGTTTCCCAATACATGGACCGTGTCTGGTTTGTTCTAAACAAATGGAAACCCAGAAGGCAATGTTATGGTTTATAGTTCTGTGCCGTATTCTATTGATCATTACTATTATGCCGCCGGTCTATGCCTATATCGACCTAATATAAATCTCATCCCGTCCTTCCTATTCACTAAAATAAAAAGCTGATTTCGCATAGCCCTTGTTAAATGGGATAGAATGAATTTGCCAACTACGCTACGCGATCCTTTACTATGTATATAAGAGCTGCAGTTACTTTCAGTGCTAATTCTATTCTACGGATATCACTATGCGGCTTAGACTATATATATTATTGTTTATTACAAAGACAAAATCACAACGTCTAAAAAATATATTTATAACTCTTATACCATAAAGCAAGAGTCTTGTCATAAAGAGACTATTTAGAGCTTTAACTAACTACACGCTAATATATCAGCGTTCTATCGTTCCGAACACAATGTCAGAGACCTTACCGCAGAATGTTACATCGGCCTCCCTGCTCCAACGATACGACTTCCGGATTGATTTCCGCAGTCATGAAGACCCGGGGGCGTTTAAATACAACCTCCCACTTTATCACGTGATTTTGCGTGAAACAATTTACACTGAGATTTTAAAATATAGGTTCACGAAGGTATTAATAAAACACCAAAATGTAATCCTATTAATAGAATTTTAAACATATTTTATGTATGTTGACTGAAATTAAACGAAGCGGTCTAAAATCGCTACAATGGCGGCCATATTGCAATGGTACCGTTAGACCGCTTAAACTAATCTAAGTCATAAAAATGACGCCTACTGTGTACATAGCTGTCAGAATTACCAAGCACTATTACGTAAGTAAAAATGTCCATTCACTTTCAAAGGTACACGTTTAGAATCGGTACAGAGATATTTATTTGGGCACATCTACTCGCAACTCATACCCTAAGGCAATCTCAAAAGTACTGAGCCTCTAGTTTATACACTTCCTTTGAGTGTAACAACAGCAGTATATGATATAGCAACAGTATAAAATCTAAGATTTAAAATGTAAAACCCTCCATACTATAGTATATATGCCATATATTCTATATGTAACAATTACTGTTATCAAAGGGCATATTATATGGTTATCCGTGGGTGGTGACTAGATTAATTTTTCCCAATCTTCTCTGCTATTAAGGCCTTGTCTGCAAGTATTGAATTTCGACATATAGAATTGTTCACGTTTTTTTCTTTTTGTCGTACAATCACCACCGCGAGCGTTCATTTCAATGAGTTCAATCACACACCATTTTAGATCATCTATTTTGTGTTTTTTGTCCATCCAATGTTCGACTAATGGAGCCGTTCTTTTATTAGTCCGTATAGCAGATTTATGTTCTGTAACTCTGATACGGATCTCTCTGGACGTCTCGCCAATGTAGCCCATCTCACAGGGACATACAATTAAGTATATGAGATTTTTAGAACGACAGTTAGTGAAGCTCCTGAATGTGTGGTTTGCTCCATTGTGAGTAATACTGGGGCCTTTAATAATATTTTGACAATTATTACAAGCACTACAGGGGAAAGTCCCTTTTGGTAACGGGGCATTCATAATGCCCACTTGGTTATCCTCCCTAATAGTCTTATATGTATGCACTAAGCAATTTCTAATGGTTCTATTGCGCCTAAAGGAAAACATGGGTTTATCTAGTTTATCCTTACAAGTACAGCTTGTTAGCTGGGGAGTTGTGTGTTTAGTGTCTCCATATTTTTGGAGAACAAGCGACCATTCTATAATATGGATGGTTTTAAAACCTATGGGTTTTCAGAGGAACAATTTTCCAAAATTATAAACAGTTCCTCTAAGAATGTATCGTCTATTACATCAACTGATAATAATGAGGAAGAATGGAGATCGTTATGGAACTGTAAAAAGAAAACAATAAGAACAGAGCTGCATGCTGATTTCCTAATCGAATATTGTAAAAAGGTATTATACCCAAGGGTTTACAGGTGACCAATGAGCCGGGCATTTTTATTAAAATTCATAAATTTCTTGAGAATTGGACATTGATAGCCAATAGGTGCAGCCGTGACTGGATTCTATTAATTATTGAAACAGCGTATGAGATTTTGGTTATAGAGAGAAAAGAAATAGAAGAGATGGAATTGAAATTGAGAGAGAGTACTACCTTAGAGGAAGCCAAAAAGAAATTAGAAGATATCCAGGCAGATATCTCTGGGTATAAAGAATACCTCATGAATAAAAAATCTAGCAAAATAAGAAAAGACATCACAAAATATAACTTAGAACGGGTTTATCCTTATCTGCAAGTAGACTTCTATGAAAGGTCAAGAGAAGAGACCTACAGCAAGAGAAATTATCGGCAACAACCAAAACGGAATTTCCCTCAGAAGAGGGTTACATTTTTTGATACCTCATATACCAGCTCTGAATCTGAGAATGAGGCTATATATGACAAGAGACAAGATCATAGAAATAATAAAGAAAAGGATTCTGTCCCCAGTACTAGTAGAGACACTTTCTCTTTTTTAGAGCAACGTCAAGTGAATTACAGTCAGAATTGGGGGAGAGGCAGAGGGAGAGCAGGTTTCTTTCCCTTGAACCCCACACAGAACCGTACATATATGAAGACTCGGAGTCAGAAAGGATGGGATTAACAGATAAAGCATCAGTAATCAATCTGTCCAATAGACCGTTGTCTCAAGATGAAACAAAAGTTTTAGAGAAGGGCTTAGGTTATGCGATTGTCTCACCTATAGATAAATACAACCTGGAAAGAGACTTACAAACCTTTTTCACAAAAATAAGACTTAACTCATTTTTTGAAGGTAAACAGAAACCAATCATAGAGAATAAGTTGGGGTTGAAACCTAAATCTTCCTGGACCCCCCATTAATTTAGTAAACAAAAATATTGAGCTTTTCGAAAGAATAGTAGAGAAAGAAATCGAGGAACTTTTGAATAAAAAATTGTGGATTGATAAAAACCTTACCTCACAACAAAATACTGCATTGAAAACTTTAGAACAGTGTCATACTCTAACTATTAAACCAGCAGACAAGGGAGGTAGTATTGTAGTTATGGACACTAGTGACTATAATAATAAAATGATCTCTCTTTTAAATATAGATTCTCACTATCAGAAATCCAATAGGGAGGAATGGAATAAATTAATACATACGGTTGATAACCTTTTGTTATTAGCTAAGGAAGATGGTATTATATGTACCGATGAATATAATTACCTTAGAAATACAAATCCTACCATTCCAGCACTGTATGGCCTGCCCAAGGTCCATAAGGATATGATAAATCCCCTATGAGACCTATTGTCTCTAGTATTAACTCTCTTACTGAACCTTTAAGTAAATACGTCGATGTTTTCCTGCAACCTTTAGTGACACAACAGAAAGCATATATAAAGGATACCGCTTCTATGATTGGTAAAGTGGAAAATCTTCCATATAATATAAATACTCAATGGTTGGTCACATTAGACATTGAAGCATTATATACAAATATACCACAGGATGATACTATACAAATGATTAAAGATCTCCTCAGTAATAATGACTGTGACTTGTCATCTCATGCAATTTTTATAGTTGAATGTGTTGAGATTATACTTAAAAATAATATTTTTTTATTTACCGAAACCTTTTTTAAACAAATCAAAGGGACCAGCATGGGAGCTACCTGTGCTCCCAGTCTCGCTTGTTTATATGTAGCTATGTTTGAAGATCAACATATTTTTAATACGGTTGCTCCTTTTTATGAAAATATTTCTAATTGGTTACGATATATTGACGACGTCTTCTTTATATGGGAAGGTACCAAAGAATCCCTTATGGAGTTTATCGATTGGCTCAATATGGGTGATGTCAATTTACGCTTTACGTCATCCATCAGCAAAAATTGTTGTGATTTCTTGGATATTAAAATCAAAAATGTAGATGGTTTATTGAAAGTTGAACTCTTTTCTAAACCTACAGATCGTAACACACTTTTGCACTATAAAAGTAACAATCCTGCTTGCCAAAGGGATAATATTCCCTTTGGCCAATTTCTTAGAATAAGACGGAATTGTTCTAAAATACAAGATTTTAATGGACACTCTGATATACTCACTAAGAAACTTATGGATAGAGGCTACCCTAAGAAGCTTGTAAGACAAGCATATAAAAGAGCAAAATATTATAACAGGGAGTCTCTGTTCGATGAGAGAATAGAGAAATCACAACCTAAAAAGATGCCACAAATTTTTGTGATGAATTTTAGCAACATAAGTAATAAAGTTAAGAACATTTTACATAGAAATTGGCATTTGGTTGCCACCCAGAGTAAGGATAAACTAGATAAACCCATGTTTTCCTTTAGGCGCAATAGAACCATTAGAAATTGCTTAGTGCATACATATAAGACTATTAGGGAGGATAACCAAGTGGGCATTATGAATGCCCCGTTACCAAAAGGGACTTTCCCCTGTAGTGCTTGTAATAATTGTCAAAATATTATTAAAGGCCCCAGTATTACTCACAATGGAGCAAACCACACATTCAGGAGCTTCACTAACTGTCGTTCTAAAAATCTCATTTACTTAATTGTATGTCCCTGTGAGATGGGCTACATTGGCGAGACGTCCAGAGAGATCCGTATCAGAGTTACAGAACATAAATCTGCTATACGGACTAATAATAGAACGGCTCCATTAGTCGAACATTGGATGGACAAAAAACACAAAATAGATGATCTAAAATGGTGTGTGATTGAACACATTGAAATGAACGCTCGCGGTGGTGATTGTACGACAAAAAGAAAAAAACGTGAACAATTCTATATGTCGAAATTCAATACTTGCAGACAAGGCCTTAATAGCAGAGAAGATTGGGAAAAATTAATCTAGTCCCCACCCACGGATAACCATATAATATGCCCTTTGATAACAGTAATTGTTACATATAGAATATATGGCATATATATTATAGTATGGAGGGTTTTAAATTTTAAATCTTAGATTTTATACTGTTGCTATATCTTATACTGCTGTTGTTACACTCAAAGGAAGTGTATAAACTAGAGGCTCAGTACTTTTGAGATTGCCTTAGGGTATGAGTTGCGAGTAGATGTGCACAAATAAATATCTCTGTACCGATTCTAAACGTGTACCTTTGAAAGTGAATGGACATTTTTACTTACGCAATAGTGCTTGGTAATTCTGACAGCTATGTACACAGTAGGCGTCATTTTTATGACTTAGATTAGTTTAAGCGGTCTAACGGTACCATTGCAATATGGCCGCCATTGTAGCGATTTTAGACCGCTTCGTTTAATTTCGTTTAATTTCAGTCAACATACATAAAATATGTTTAAAATTCTATTAATAGGATTACATTTTGGTGTTTTATTAATACCTTCGTGAACCTATATTTTAAAATCTCAGTGTAAATTGTTTCACGCAAAATCACGTGATAAAGTGGGAGGTTGTATTTAAACGCCCCCGGGTCTTCATGACTGCGGAAATCAATCCGGAAGTCGTATCGTTGGAGCAGGGAGGCCGATGTAACATTCTGCGGTAAGGTCTCTGACATTGTGTTCGGAACGATAGAACGCTGATATATTAGCGTGTAGTTAGTTAAAGCTCTAAATAGTCTCTTTATGACAAGACTCTTGCTTTATGGTATAAGAGTTATAAATATATATTTTTTAGACGTTGTGATTTTGTCTTTGTAATAAACAATAATATATATAGTCTAAGCCGCATAATGATATCCGTAGAATAGAATTAGCACTGAAAGTAACTGCAGCTCTTATATACATAGTAAAGGATCGCGTAGCGTAGTTGGCGAATTCATTCTACCCCATTTAACAAGGGCTATGCGAAATCAGCTTTTTATTTTAGTGAATAGGAAGGACGGGATGAGATTTATATTAGGTCGATATAGGCATAGACCGGCGGCATAATAGTAATGATCAATAGAATACCGCACAGAACTATAAACCATAACATTGCCTTCTGGGTTTCCATTTGTTTAGAACAAACCAGACACGGTCCATGTATTGGGAAACATACGGAGTGGAGCAGTAACACCCTCTGTTTAATATTACTGTACACCACTTTCCTGGTCCATATCAGCCCAAGATTGTGTTATTCAGCAACCATAATTCAATATTGGTAAGCCTATTATGTAAAACTCTGGGTATAATACATTTATTAATCTAAAGATGCCTATATATGACGTTGGTTTTTATAAAAAAAATTTGAAGGTTTTGCCAAATCTAATTATAATACGGTGGCTCCAACGATTATAGCGATGATCTAACCATACATGAAGGTATGCTTTAATATGTAGGATATTGTGTTTATTGGACAAAGCATTGTATACATGCAAGCATGGGTTGGTGTCCCACGAGGTCTCTAGCTATTACTGTATGGGACACTATATTATGACATATGAATAACGCGGGTTCATTATAACCTCTGAGTGTTTATATAAAACATAAAAATTGAAACTCGTTAGAAAATGCATGTTTACAATAAAGTTTTATCCAAATAGTAATTACTGATCATGTGTTGAGAATAGGATTGCATTACAATATGGGTGACATCACATTTGTAGTAAATAGTTAGTGATTGTATCTGGGTTAAAGACCTATTGTGGATATAAGAAATATAGGAGGCATTAATTGCGGGTACCAATACTGAAATAGGTTACTTTAGTTTTATCTTTTAGATACATGCTTTGTGTATAAATTGCTCAAAAGATATGTATGTATGGCTCATTTTTGTATCATGTTTATAATTGATTTGTAGAAAACTCAGTCCTGAAGAAGGTGGAGAAGTGATCTCACCGAAACGCTGCGTCGACCGTTTTTAGTTTTTTTGCCCATGAACATTTATGTATTTTCTTTTTAACATTGTTGTGTATTGATATGATGGTTTTTAATGAAATTGTTTTAATGAAGTATGACATGATTTTATCTAAATAAAACTTTTTTCAACTTTTCTCATGTTTTAAGACTGATACCTCCTTCCTAACTATAGTGTTTTTATTATATAACTGTGATGCACCTATTTCAGATTAATAGAGTGTAACTCCTCAATTTATGCTGCTCCACACATGATCAATAGAGTTGAATGTTTAATAAGAGTAGGGATTGCTTGTGTTTATTTGCTGATGTTACCCCTTCCCTCCTCTTACTAGTGGGGTGTCTCCTATCTTTTTTTCAACACACAATATGTGCAGCCCCATTATCCATATGCAAACTATCTCCAATCATTTACTGTGAAGCACAAAATTTGTGCAGCCTCCTCTATCCATGTGCAGACAACTTTCCATTTGAACGCTCTGCAGCACACAATATTTGAGGCCTCCTTCGTCCATGTGCACACTGCTTTCCATCACTCACCGTGCTGCACACAATTTGTGCAGTCTCTGCCATCCATGAGCAGACTGCTTTCCATCTCTTACTCTACAGCACACAATGGGGCTGATTCACAAATGTAATCTGAGACAAAAGTCTAACTTTACAACTTTTGGTATTCACAGAAGTCATTTACGACTTTTTGTATTCACAGAGGTCATTTACGAATCGTATCTTTACGTCCGCAGTTGGGCTGGAATCTCCGCACCCGGGCTGTACTCTCCGCACCTGGGCCTTACTCTCCGGCTCAGGCCGTACTCTCCGGCTCGAGCCATACCATCCGGCTCGGGATGGATAAAGTGTAATCAATGGGCTGGAATGCAATTTTTAGAAAAAGGAACATTAGGACCCGTGTGTAAATGGTAGAGGAGGTCATAAAAATAATTTGGACAGGGAAAAGGGTATGGCCAGACACTACATCATAACCCAGAAAAGTTTGCTCCTTTGCATCATGTTACAATTTGCGCTCCCCTCAGTGTTGACAGCAGTGTCAACATTACTGTCAACACTAAGGGCGCTCCCCCTTGTGCAAATTGTGCACTGCATGTACCATGATGCAAAGGAGCAAACTTTTGTGGGATATAATGTACTGTCAGGCCACACCCAAACTGATTTTCATGACCTCCTCTACCATTTATTACACGTTCCTAATGTTCCCTTTTGTAAAAATTGCATTCTGGCCCATTGATTACACTTCATCCGGCCCGAGCCGGAGAGTACGGCTCGAGCCAGAGAGTACGGCCTGAGCCGGAGAGTACTGCCTGGGTGCGGCTATTCCGGGCCGACTGCGGACGTAAAGAGACGACTCGTAAATGGCCTCTGTGAATACCAAAAGTCATAAATGACTTCTGTGAATACCAAAAGTCGTAAAGTTAGACTTTTGTCTCAGATTACCTTTGTGAATCGGCCCCAATGTGTGTAGACTCTGCAATCCAAGTGCCCACTACAGGCCATACTGTGCAGCACACAGTGTATGCAGCCTCCTCCACCTCCTGGAATTTGTGCCATATAGCGTGCCCCTGTTCTTTTCCACCTGACTGACGACAGGACCTCTCTCTGAGACCCTGACCAGCGTAGAGCAGCTTGTAGATGATTGTCGGAGCAGCAGCGCACAGAGCCAATTTCTAGAGAGATCAACTACCCAACCTCCATTACAGCAGAGCTGTGGAATACACAAAAATCATGTGTACAGTCTCACCAGGACCAGCGGACGGGAAAACAGGAGGGGGTTCCCAGGGGACCCTTTCCCTTTAGGAATGGTAGCAAAAACGTTTTTTAAGATCAGGCAGTGGTCCTACAGGCCACTGCCTACTCAAAAAATTAAACAGAAACGTTCCTTTTTCATTTTTAAAATGCATCCCATTTTCCTTTGAGGAAAACTGGCTGCATTTAGAAAAAAAAGTTGCTTTATTTAAAAACAAACACAGACATGGTGGTCTGCTGTCCCCCGCAGGCCACCATCTCTGTGTTTTTAGTGATACCCAATGGGTCGAAAATTGCGACCTACTTCATGAATATTAACGAAGTAGATCAATTGTGATCCTATTGGGAATCACTAAATGTGTCTGAGACACATAAGTACATTCCTAATTGTGAGTCGCAAAAAGTCACAATTAGGAACTCACAAAATGCTTTGGTGCTGGCTGCGGACTTCACCAGCTCAGCGCAGCTTTACAGATGCCCTCTCTTTTCACCCCTGAAGGCGGGGCCTCAGCAGGCATCTGGAACACCTCTCACAGGGCCGCCGCACCACCCCTGTGTCCAGTCCAGAAGTTGGGCGGGTGGTAGTAGTTTCAGCAAGGTGGTGGAGACGGACGATCTCCGTTTCTTCTCCCATGCTAGGGCAGATTTCTCACCCTCCATAGCACACAGTGGAGTAGCGTCTGGGCGGAACACGGGAGCTGCGCAGAGTCAGCTCTATCCCATCTTCATGGCACTTCCCCTTGGGGCAGCGCGGCAGGCAGAGATCGACTCCCTCGTCACCATTGTAGAGTCGTGGGCCCTAGGCCAACATACTACTAAAAAGAGAGACACAAACACGGTCGTATTGCTTAGTTAACTGGCCACAAGCACATGAACTCGGGCCCTTTTATTTGCACGCTCATGTCACTCGTGACGCCTGTGGTGGATGGGTGTGGGGTGCAAGTGTGTCCAGCCTCAAGGGAGTGGCTGGCAAACTAAGTGCCTGCAGAGACACTAGAACGTGTCCAGCACGACACTACACTCACTTCAGAAATACCTAACACCAAGATCCTCATTGTTCCTTGTGCAGAAAAACAGCATCGGTAACAGATAGGACAATCTGAGGTGCAGAATTACCATAGTCTTATCCTGAGAAATAGGAATTTCTACATAAACTGGTGTTAACGCATCCAAGTCACACAAAAATTATTCCAATATTGGCTGTTTGCTCTGTAGGCATTTGACTATTTTTTTCATGACAAAATCTGCGTTTAAAAAATGTTGGTCAGGTTTTCCCACAACAGATATAGGGGCATATTAGCAAGACCCGCGATAAAATTATCGCCGTTTTAGCGGCAGGAAACTGCCGCTAAAACGGCGATAATGGGCTTGCTAATATGCGTTATAGAATTGCAATAGAAGCCCAGGTTAGATGTCCTGCACATCTAACCTGGGCTTCTATTGGAATTCTATAACGCATATTAGCAAGCCCATTATCGTTCCTGCCGCTAAAACGGCGATAATTTTATCGCCGGTCTTGCTAATATGCCCCATAATTCGGGTGCTAACTGTAGTTTCATGCCCAAATCAAAATTAAAATTGAAGATCGGCGGAGGTGCTTTATATGAAACACTTTGGAAACACACTGTAAAAGGTCTTGGTTTGTAGGAAACATTCTTTAAGTTCATTTTAAGCACATTTTCTAAATATACCTGCACTGCGGATGTATTTAACTTTGTTGATTTCAGAGTTACCATAATCGTTGAGGTAAAAATATGCACCAGAAAAAAACATATGCCTCAATTATTTTACACTTTCCAGGTTTGTTCCTGAATAAGGCTGGGCATTCTTGTTCTTTGCAGATTTTAAAATCCTTGGCTTCCTTGAAGTAATAGTTTACAAGTGACCCAAAGACAACTGAGAGCATCAGTCACAGTAAGAAGCAACTATACATAACAAAGCATAAATGCTGCATTTCTTCAATTGGCCCGAGCTGCACGGCAAACCCTTCCTTCAGCAGCGGCAGGAAACACTAGTCGAGCACTTACATTCACATATGTATAGCTGCCAAGAAACACCTTCCATCCCCCAGGCCTCCAAGCATTAGCAGATATACAGAAGCAATGGCTCTTCGGCTTCTCTAACTCAGAATAAAGTGCGCTTCACGGACATGTCTGGCTGATGTATCTGGTAGGAAATAGGGAGTTGCAACAGGAGCACTGGTATAATGCCACATTATTGGAAACATAAAATTCTTTATGCTATGACTTAACCATAGAATATGGGCTTTGTAGTTTTACTCATTTTTTAATGGATAAAAGTTTGGGAAGATATTAAAATGACATTCAAGAACATATATTGCAGGCCACGCATTTGGAATTGCAGAAAAGGTCACTGAAGGTTATTAGTTGGCAGCTAAATGTGGGATAAAAACTGTTTGAAAAATAAGAATATTTCAAATTTTTATAAGCATGCACAAGCTATTTGCATCAAATTGCCAGAAACATTCAGAGGAAAAAGTAGGCTAACTCTCACATCCTTCAAAACTAAAATCTTAAGCCATCTTCCGTTTCAGTTTCCCAGATTTTTTTAATCATTCAATCAATTCAATTCAACCTATTCTCCCCAACATACAAAACTTATTAAAAATAGTGAGACAATTTGAATTAGAAAAATTACTCGGGCCACGTAATGGAAATGTTCATTTAAGATGTGCATAACCAAAAAACGTTTGCTCATGTCTTAAAAGTATCTTTAGTGCAAAATAAGTTTTGTGCGATGTGTAGCTCTGTTCAAGTGCAGCACATATTTTTATTGCACCTGTCTGCACACTAGTATGTATAACGGTAACACTGAACCCGATACACAATGCATTATTAGAATTCCACATTCCATAGATGCTAATGCATTTTACACACCTACTTAGTCTGACTATGCTGTCTACATGAAAGAAATACACAGAGGACAAAAAATGGCTGTTTCATTGCCTGATATGACAACATGTAATGTGCCATCTGTGAGATGCTAAATAAAAGACAAGTTTGAAAAAAAATAAAAATGTACTCTGACAAAAATCGATTAAACAAAGGGTTATGTTAGGGGCTGGGGTTTGGCGTGGAGGTGGTTAGAAGACTGGTACGAAAACACTATATGGTATGGTATGATATGAGTATTTATATAAGGTTTACTTCCCCAACTAGGGGCTGAAGCGCTTTGCATACAGGTAGAATACTACTCAGTGAATGGCCAAACATTAGAGAGTTAGTCATGCCTGAGGAGTTACAGATTGCCAGGCATAGAAATTACAGATTGTCATTCTATATGTGACAATCTATCGTGCAGTTTTTCTTATGTCATTTATTAAATATATAGATGTTAGATTTATATCAAACAGATCTAAAGGTATGTTCAAAATATTAGAAGCTTTGTCATGCACACAGAAAATTACAATAGACATGCTGTTGTCACACAGTTGTCATGCTTTTCTAAAAATTTCAAATTAGAGATGAAGTTCTCAAATCCAAGTATGCCAGATAATATGACTAGTAACGTCTTTTATTAGTCATATTGGAATTATGAGGTTTGCCGTAAACATAGCACCCCCACAATTTACCCCGCATACATTTTGGGAGGTCAAACCTCCCATACATATAGGGGCAAAAATTCGCAGGAAGTACTGAGCCATGTGAATTTTGGTGCATTAAGGCTTGCTTCGTCATCATTCAGCATTTTTCAAACCTGCCAGTCAACCTGGGAAGGGATGTGTTCTCTATTATCTATGACGCATCATTAACGTCATCTCTATACACTACACTATGGGCCACTGAAATTATATGTAAGGGCATCAAATTATGTGGCAGGGTTGACTAAATTATGCAGCAAGAAAATGCAAATTATGTGGCATAATGCTGCTCATTTTGTGATAGTATTACTTCATTATTTTGTCATTTTTGCTCATGTTAATTATCTCTTAGCAAAGATTTCACCTCATTAGTACCACTTTAACACCCAAATACAGTAACAACCTACTGAAAGATGACCAGTCACCTCTGCAAAGGACCTTCTATTGAGCAGCAACATATATCTGTACTTTTTTTTATCAGTTTGAACTAGGAACATTTTTGGGGAAAATCTATTTGTAAATTATGCAGCAGAAGATGGATTATGTTGCACATGCAGCAAATCCATAATTATGTGGAAATCACTGCAGCCACACAATCGCATAATTCCAGTGGCCCTGGCTATGGGTATATTACCATGTAGCATGTCGTTGATAACAGAAATAGTTTCTACAATTTGTGTTGTAACCATAATCAAGTGAGCTATTCAACATTGCCTGTATAAACCCTCTCTCTCTGCCTTACTGGTTTGTATATCCTACAAGAGCTTTTTGGCAAGTCTTTTGTAGCCCAAGAGGATTTGTATGAGATACCTGTGCATGTTCCCTTTTTCCACCGAGTCAGAGCTGCACTCATATCTCTGGGGGCTGGGGATGTCAAGTCACGTGTTCATCCACAAAAAGAAGGGGTATGCAACACAGGTGTACTTCAGGCTGGAAAGCAGCTCCTTCAGTAGCTCTGGAAGTTCTACTTTAGACTCAATGGTATTTTTAGAGAATTAGTAAAGCTAGTGCTGCTTAATTTAATCAATTACTCATCTTAAGCTTTTTTCATGAGATGTTCTTCATTTCACAACATTTGTCCTAGTGACTGGTCAGCAACGGAGCTTAACTACAGGTGACTTGAAAAAATGAATTTAGGGTAGGCTGTGGTAGCTTTCTCCCGAGCTTTCTTAGGTTTACACCCAGTTAATTTTTCCACGTTCTTAGAAAGCCACAACATGTTGATTTTTATAAGGAGTTAACTATCTGCCTAATGATTTGTAATTTCATGGTTACCTTTTACCAGCTGGCAAGAAGGGGGAAACCCAATCTATCATCAACAGCATTCTCTATCTACTCACAAGATGACTTTAAATATGCCTTTCACTTTGCTGCTGTCAAATATTTGTTGCAATTGTTATTGGGGTTGTGATTAATTTGCATATCTTATTTTCCCCAAATTTTTGGGATGAAAATGTCTAGTTCAAGGTGAAAAGTCTCTCATTGAGGCACTTTCTCCTCAAACAGGTCTCCTGTAGGCAGAGAATGATGCAAACTGGCAAACCTCTACACTTGTCGCGTAACAGAAAAGTGTAAATTGCCTGAGATTACACCCATATTATGACAATTGTGCAGAGGCCTAACTATTACTTGATACCTGAATAGTGCACTGCAGCTACTAGTCTCAGTAAAACATGAGCTGAACCACAGTGCTGATAAAGATACACCTGCATATGTTATGCAACAGCTAGTCCAAACCATCTCAATTACATAAATCAGGACACTGGAACACAAGGAAACTAAGACATCCTGATACCAGCTCTTTTCACTGAAGAAGTGAAACCATTCTTCCCAGATAGCAACTTCTGTTCAAACCCTCTTAGTCTTTCATTTAGAAGGTGTCAATGGCCTGTTTCAGGATCTCACAGACGCCACTTCACCTCCATTGCACACCTCATCAAGTGCTGAATAAATATGACCACATCACCCCCCTCCCAATCGAACTCTCCTGGCTCCTCTTGACAGCTCGCATCATCTTCCAAATCAGCTGCATCAACTACAAAGCCATCACAACCTCCACCCCTTCCTATCACACTGCCAAACTCAACACCTCCTGTGGCACTAGCACACCCTCATCCTGAATACTATCAGTCTGGGGAGGAAGAAGTGTGAAAAAAGATAACAGGACTTCGCGTTTTATGTACCCAGTATTGGCAAAGACATTCATGTATCCATCAGAACTGTCCCACATCTGCTCCACTTTAGGAAAGAGTTGAAGCAACTCTTCTTTAAAGAACACTCCATCACACTAAAATAACAGTCCATCTCTACTCTCAGAACCAACTTCCATATAATACACCCACTGACTTTGTCTTTGACCCTGCACAGTGCTCTGCTGCTTTATGACGTGTCTATGTAAATACAACATACATACATACATGTGATTACTAAATTATGCCATTGAAGGTGAGAGTTAGATTAAGTATGATGGAAACCCACAGGAGACTCACAATAAGGTGTGTGATCGTCCATTATTAGTCTGCATACTGCATGATCTGATGTCAGTTCTAAGGTAGTCTGGATTGAGGGTTCCAGGTTTCTGAGTTAAATATGCACTGTCACCCAAACAGTCTAAGGCAGGAGCCACTATTGTTGGTCATGATATTTTTTAGTTTTGTACTGGTTCCAACTATCATGCACTGAAGTATGTGTAGTTGATGTCAACTACACTGATAATATGATGGGTCTGCATGTATAAGAATTTAAATTCTGCAGGATAATTGGCAGACATTATAGCCAGACTGGGTAACTGCCATCCAGGATAAAGTCAGAATTTTCAGGTGTAGTAGCACTAGAAAGGTTTGAAACATTACCGGTCAGGTGAATTAAGACATGCTTTTCATCGTGTCTGTAAAGTAGTAGTGGGTGTTTTAGATTATGCAGCACATTTCATGACCAAGCTGGAAAGCCCTCTGTATGTTTTTAGAGATAGACACTATTTCCTGTACTGGCCTAGCATCTGTGAGTTGAAGTGTGGGGGGGGGGGATAACAGCTTCTTGTTTTGATTAGGTTTGAGGGTTTGGCACTGGTAGGGACCAGTTGATAATTAATATGCTAGAGCCAGGAGAGGATAAGATTCCAAAGGTTATACAAATTTGGTGTTATATATGAAATAATACATGATGCATGCAATAACACCTGCTGGCTGGTATGCTTTCCTGGTCATGTATACTAATTAAGATGTAAACTTATCTCTCAATTCCACTATAAACATATAAAGAACACAGCAACATCACATTGTCACGCCTTGCATGTGAGAATTGTTTTGGGTTTTTTGCAACCACCTGTCCGAATCCCTTTCAGAAGCCATGGGTCAAGCAGGGGCTATTGGGTCGAGTGGTTGGGGTTGAGGCCTTTTAGTCTTGATGTCCTGGGGCCTGACTTACTATGAACTCTGAGCAACTGGTCCAAGTACTCCTTCAGCACTTGACTCTCAGTGGTAGTGCAGGTCAAGCAGTCCAATGCATCTTGGGGGAGGGGTAGGTGTAAGGTTTACATGGGCACACGACTCAAAACACTAGCAGCAATCCCAATAAATGAATGACCAGCCAGATATTTGCTTTTATGAAAAAAACTGTATTTATATGTGAACAAAAAGTGAAATATGGCACAGTATACACAGAATTCGTAAGGCTTGCACTTTAGAACTTCTGGGTGAGACTCTGAGTCCCATTTTTCTGTCTAAGCACTGTGGTTATTCCTCATTTATGTGAGGCAACCTTCAGGCTAAGCCCTGCTAGTGAGTACAAGTCTTGGAAGTTCCACAATGGCTTTTTAAAAGTCAAAACATCTCAATGCCATAGCGCTTCAGTGACAACACAGAGGCCTGGCAGCCCAGTAATCAGTCTTACCCACTCTCACACTAGCAGTATGGATGGTCTGCCCGCACATCAGAGGCCCGGCAGTGAGGAGAAGTCTGGATGCTGCAGGCGTGGTGGCAGACCGGTCGTACGGTAAGACTTCTGAAGTGGGACAGCAGGTCTCGGGTGCTTCTGGGTTTGGGTGGTTAAGTCCATGCTCTGCTTCCACATGTCACACCAGGTATGCTTCTCTGTTGCCTGCTGCTCCAGGGCGATGGCCTCTCTCTTCACCGCTGCTCCCTCCTGGTATACGGGGGCTGCAAACAGTGTCACACAGGGCTATGGCTTCTAGGTCAGATCGCTGCACAGGGTAATGGCATGCTTCTGTCACAGCAATGCAAAATGACGAGGGCCCTTAACCATCACTGCGGCCCCACCTAGCATACAAAGATCAGCAGCACATAGGCTGACAGCCCTTCCAGGTGCACAGGGCGATGCACCAGGATGAAGGCCCTTAGTCATCACTGTGGCCCTACTTGACATACGGGGGTCACGACTACAGCACACAGGCATACAGCCTGATCGGTGCAGCCATACTGATGTAAACCGGACTCACACATTGCTTTAGAAATCCACTCAACAGGATCTCCACGGACCTCGCTCCCTCAGGCACTCTCCTCCTCATAGCGTTCTCTGGCCTCAGCAGGCAGGCTGTATACAATGTGGACCAGGAACAAGGCAGAATGAGTGTCTCAGAGCTTAGGTGCCACAGGTATTCTCAAAGCCTCTGTGATGGGGAGATGTCTAGCTCTGCGGCATCGCTGAATTCTAAGATGATTTTGAAATATTACTTGGAAGGGCAGAAGGCATGCAATATGTACGTAGAATGATAGCTACTTGATGGCACTCCTAAACATCTGTAAGGTGTGTAGCTTGACTGCTGGATTTAAACCATACCAAGGACCTTATTCTACTTCCAGATGTAGGGCAACTTTTCTGAGTAGGATGACCAAATGCTAACTTTTAGTGAGCCAAAGTCTCACACAGGATATTAGTTGTTCAATAAAACATGGCAAGCAATAATGTCTGGTGCAGGGCATTGCATCCAGACTAGTGAGGTAAAGGTTCTTCCACTATAGGGTGCATGTTACAAATCTATGAATTAATGGTGGCTAAAGGGTTGTCAAGAACGAACTCCAAATGTGATTCAATATTAATCACTCCAAGGAAATCAATATTATTCAGATACAATTAAATACTGGTACATAATAAAGGCGCCATCCAAGGTATGCCCTGTCAGGTTTGTAGGCCTTGCTTAAGCTGAAATTTTATCTCCCTTTTCCCCTTATGATATGCCCCCCTGGGTTTTTATGGCTGCGTCTGTGCGGAGGACAAATCAATTAAACTTTCTGTGCCTGTGGACTTTGAATGCCTGCTACATGGGCCATCTTGTCATCGAAAAGGCTTTCGGCTCTCTTCTGGATGACTGTCAATCTCCTCAACCTCAGGCTCTCCAATCTCTGGTGAAGCTTCTCATATGTCCAAGGGCTCTTGACAATAAGTCCCTTATTATGTCAGATTCTTTAGAGCTGGAATGTCTGCTTATCTGACCATCTGCTAAACCTCTCTGTTATATCTTCTGCCTTTCTTTACCACAGGAACTATTACATTTTGAGCTGTACACCCATCTCATCACTGGGAGAACTCTTGGCACAGTTACATAGCATTTTGCTGCCAGAAGTATTTTCATAATCAGGAATTTTATTGATTTTATGATTGAAGAACAGGGATAACAAACAGTACACAGTACAAAGCTTTCCAATGATACAGTAGCAAGTAGGAACAATGAAAAGGCGCTGTTTCAATCACCATCCAGGTTATAGTATGTCCACCACTTACCCCAGATTTCCCGTGTTTGCGGAGACAGCTCCTGGTGATGTAGATGGGCTCCTCCACCCTGGCACACCAGTCCATCGTGGAGTGCCATTTAACCAGTGTTGGTGGTTCTGAGGACTTCTAATGTCGAGCAATGTCACACTTGGCAATCTTAGTGCCTATGCTGACAAGGGCGCGCTCCACCTGAGGGCCTCCCACACCCTCCATGATGCCCAATAGTGCGACACGGGCAGAGCATTCCACCGGCCTCCTCAGTGTTAAGTTTTGCTGCCAGAAGTCTTGATGTAGAGGTTATGGCATCAAGTAATATGCCTCTGGGAACTTTTCCTACTGCTAATCACAGAAATCAGTTAAATTGCAGGATATTCACAGGATTAGTGGTAGCCTTCTCTTGTGCTCCTACCACTCAGCTGCTTCTCCTCCAGCGCCTAGTCAACACCATCATTAAACTGCAAGACAAAATTTAGTTTGCATTGTGTGCTATATTAACAGTAAAATCATATGATATCAGTCAAAGGCTAAACATGTTTTCTGTTGACAGCCAGATTTGTGTAAGGCCTTGTGTGACACTTTATATATCCAGTAAAAGGGCATCCATCTACACAGGATTAGGCAAGACTGCAGGTTGAATAAATGAACTCAGTTTAAAGAGCCACTAGAGTGATGGTGCTGTGTTGTATGTTTTTTTTAATCAGGATTCACAAAAATAATGCACCATGAAAAGGCAAATTATGCAGCAACAAGAAACATATATGGCATATTTTGAAATTAAAGGCAAACTATGTAGCACATTCCGTGGCATTGTTATTTAGCAAATTTGACATTGTCACAGTACAATTCATATGAAAAACGCACAGATTGCTTAAGAAAGACAACTATACATACTCATCAAGTTCTGTTCAAAATATTATTCACTAACAAAGTAATGTGTTTTTTTGCATCGAGATACATTAACATCATTTTATTAATGCGTTTTTTTCTATCTCCAGCAATAAAATAGCATGCTTAAGATATATGTCTTACTCCACAGGAAAGATACTTAGATGAATATAAATGCTTCTAATAAAATGTGCACGTTTTACTTTGCACATCCCACTTGCTTTTAAACTTGCCTTCAGTGTTGGGTTTACCCTGTGTTCACAGTATACAGCCTTTAGATGCACCTGACGCTTATTTATTGCAGAAGTGCTTTACTAGGAGGCACTTTAGCACCGAAGCCGTCGAGCTTTTAAAAAAAACATGTGATACGTTAAATATTATTTGAAAATCGGAGTGCTCCTTTTTGTGTATAATTCTTCATTGTAACCTGAGTGCCCTCTTGAAATAACTAACAATTTCATGTGTTTGTAAAGAAATCCCGGCATTGGAAATAGATCATGTGATATAAACGAAAATGCACATTAATTTGGAGAAAAAAAAGCATGACAAAGAAGGAATCATTCTTCACACCACACTTGAATGTTAAAGTTTAAGTCAGTTTTAGCTGCACAGCTACACCCTGTAGACAAAGCTGTTCCCTCCATCCATCAGTTTGGATGAGAGGAAATTCAAGGCTAGACTTCATGCTGGGTAGCCATAGTTAGACAAGCAAATACACCTTCGCACATAACAAAAGGGCCATTACAATGCCAAGAGGCCAGTGTGCCGAATCTCCTGAAGTCAGTATACCCTCCAGACTGTTGGATGGGCCCTGCTGCAAAGAACACACTTTTGAAAAAAGGGGCGTCAGTTGCCACTGATCTGACACCCTAGTCGCAGCAAGGATGAAGCTGATGTATCCAAACAGAGGTGTTTTGAATCAAAGCATTTACATAAACAACAATAAAGCAAGGTGGGCAATTTTAAAGTGCATAGTAAATTGAAATGTATTTGTGTTCTAGTAGATATCGTAATTCAAAAATATTTTTTTCTATTTGCCTCTGCAGTTGTCTCAAGAGTACCCACTCGGTAAAAGTGACACACGTCTCTCAGATTCCTTCACACGCTGAGTGCTTAGAGGTATTTTTAGAGGGGTAACTTTCATCCATCATTTGGAAACACACAGGAACAAGGGAGCAACTAGACATGAACTTCAGGGGGGCTAAGACTCCAGACCATTGACCGGCTCAAGCTCTGGTGGTGACGGCTACAGCAGTCTTTTTTTGTGCCCTCCTCCCCATAACCTTCTTCTCCATGAATTCCCTCACTACCACTCTCCAACAGTGCACCTCATCTCTCTATGGCCTCTCTCTGACACGCATTTCATTTTTTTTATAGTGCTACTCCTAGTTCACTCACAGTTCTGTGATTTGCATGGTACACATGCTTTGCAGCAGGCACATTAACCCTCCATGCTACTTTTTGATGAGCCAAAAGTGCCACCAGACAAAATGTCGAACTCTCACCAGTAGGAAAATTGATCACCAGAGTTATCTTGACATTTTTATTGTTGCCTGAAAACTGCCAAATGCACAAGGAAGTTCATGTGCTTTTGAACCAAAAACTTTTTTTAAACACTCCCCCCACCAAAGTCAACGCCGGGTACGGCTGCACCGATTACACTGCCCTAAAAGCAGACCTGCTCCCAGCAATGGGGCAAGACAAGCATTTCCAGAAACAGGGTCAGAGCTAAACTCGTAGCCATTATATGAGGAAAAAGATGTATGTTACAGGTGGGGTGTGATACTTAACCCAATTTCCAACAAGCAAAACAATTTAAAGGATTTCTTGTAGATGATTTAAAGGAGAGTAAACTTCTACTCTGAGAATTTTTTTTAACTTTTGGGATCAGGTTTCTAAAACGCCACAGACTCTTATAGGGCATTCATACAAATAGTCCAGTACTTTCATGGTGCACTAGGGAAGCCTGGCCTTTCCTAGGAGTAGATCTTGTTTTTTCCAAATGTCTAAAGTCAGAAATTACCTCCACTAAACCAAGTTCATTGCGTTTTCATTTATGAGCCCCTTATGCCAAGGAGTACATTCAATAAAACAGTGCCAGAAATTTACCATGGATACTTCAGCCACAGTCACGGGTACCTCTACAAATTCTCTCCAGTATACAAGGGTCAGCATTTTGCAATTGACACCCACTATAACATGAGTACAGGAAATCTTATGACAAGAGTTACCTCAAATAGCAGTTCCAACATTTTGCTATAGCCTATGGATCCACACCATATACTAAGAATTACATGCATCATGTCAGGGCCTTCAGCCAGGTGTGGTGACATGTGTTCTGTGTCCCTGCCGCTGGGTATGACTGGGTTAGCGGCTTTCTCAGTTAGACAGTTTGAGTTCCCACAGTTAATGATGGTGTCTTCATAGAAGCATGTCAGGGCCTGCAGTTTCTCATAGGTATCACATCCCATCCATATGCTATTAGTGCCCCTGTCCATAAGGCAAGAATAACTTCCAGTATGCCAGACCAGCAGCATCCTTGCACGCATAACACACATACACTTACACACACATTTTCTCACATACACATTCTCACTATATCGCTTGCACTCTTTTGTACATTTGTACTCTGTCACACACAGACACACTGCCACTCACACTTCCAATAGTCAATCTGTTTTTTTTGAGTTAGAAAAATTTGCCCTGCTGCTTCTGCTATACCTGCCTTGCTTTTTAGTGTAGCTTAATAAAAACCTATTCTGTATACGTTATTCAAAATAAATAATATATTGCCTTGTCAATGTTTGTTATAATTATGATGTGAATGAAAAATGCACTTCCTTAAAATGGCTGTGTGGTGCTTATAATTGATTTCACGTGTGTATCAAGCAGTTACAGTATTGGAAATGAACTAATCCACGTTCCAACATGTAATATCACAGCATCCACCTGATCTTATGAAATGCTTGACTTCTTCAGCAACTATGGATTTTATCCAGTAAGCATTTTGGGGTTTTTAAGATTCAACTTACAATGTAAAAATGAACCTACATGTCCTAGAATAAAGCATTGTAGGGAATGGAAAGCCAGGAATGGACGAAGGTGTCACATGATCCTCAATCCAGTACCATACCCCACATCCTCCGCCCTAGTCTCCCTCCTTGTGCCATCCCACATTCTCAGTCCCCTCTTGCACTAGCCCTGTTGTTGCAGATAGAATTAAGTAGGCATCTAGTACCGCAGAAAGAGGTATTTTTGGGTGCCTTTGTAGAAATATGTGTATATTCATGAGAGTTGTGCTCATGTAAGTGCTGGGAGATGGTGAATAGTGTGAGTGAGTGCAGCGTGAGAGGTGCAAGTGTAGGGTGAAAAATGTGCTGGTGTGAGTATCGGGGAGCTGCATGGATACAATATGAGAGGAGGGCCATGTGAGTGTCGGGTGAGAGGAGTGCATGCAGGGTGGTGTGAGTGGTGTAAATGCATGGTGAGTGGTGTGCCTGTGTGTGGTGGAGGATGAGAATGAAGGGTGATCTGTGAGAATGACTGGTGAGTGCATGGTGAGAGGAGTTAGTACAGAGTGAGTGGTGTGACCCTATGAGTTCAGGCTGACTATTGTCCCTGTGTGCAGGCAGGATGAACAGAGTGCCTGTATAAACGCAGGCTGAGAGGTTTGTCCATGTAAGTGCAGGGTGAGTGGTGTGACTCCAGGGTGAGTGGTGTGCTTGTTTGCATGGTGTGAGTGCAGGGTGAGTGCTGTGCTCATGCAAGTGAAGGGTGAGCTGCGTGAGTGACAGGAGTGCCTAAATGAGTGCACAATGAGCAATGCGACAGTGTGAGAGTAGGGTGAGAGGAGTGACTGCAGGGTGAGTGATGTGACATGAGTTTGAGTGTGGGTGAAAGTGCAAAGTGGGAGGAATTAATGCATGGTGAGTGATGTGCTTGTTTGAGTGAGATTGCAGAGTGAGCAGTGAGAGTGACAGGTGAGTGAAGTGTCACATGAGTGCAGGGTGCATAGTGTGCTTCTGTAAGTGCAGGGTGAAAAGCATGAATTCATGGCGAAGGGCATGAGTGCAGTATGGTCTCTGTGAGTGAAAGATGAGTGGTGTGCTCATGTGAGCATAGGGTAAGAGGAGGATGAACGGTGTAAGTGCATGGGAAGCAGTGTGATTGCAGTGTGATCGCTGTGAGAGTAGGGTGAGTGGTGAAAGTGATAAGTGAGTGGAGTGTCATGTGAGTGCAGGGTAGGAGGAGGGTGAATGGCATGAGTGCATGGTGAACAGTGTGAGTGCAGTGTGATCACTGTGAGTGCAGTGTGAGTGTGAAAGTGAAGGGTGAGCGGTGAGAATGAGAAGTGAGTTGTCTGAATGCAGGATGTATTAACAGACACCTGGAGTTCCTCAGCATTGTATTGACAACTGGCTTAGGGTTTTACATATAAGTTAAACTATTGCTATTATGGCATCAATCTTGGTTGGAGGGTGGAGGAAATAAATAATCAATCAATCAATCAATCACGGCATTTATAGAGCGCGCTACTCACCCGGGAGGGTCTCAAGGCGCTGGGGGAGGGGGTAAGTTACTGCTCGAACAGCCAGGTCTTGAGCTGCTTCCTGAAGGAGAGATGGTCCTGGGTTCGCCGAAGGTGAGTGGGGAGGGAGTTCCAGGTCTTGGCTGCCAGGTAGGAGAAGGATCTTCCTCCGGCGGTGGTTCTGCGGATGCGTGGTACGGTGGCGAGGGCGTGGCTGGTTGATCGTAGCTGGCGTGTGGGCGTGTAGAAGGTCATGCGGTCGTTGAGGTACTTTGGGCCCAGGTCGTGGAGGGCCTTGTGTGCGTGGGTGAGGAGTCTGAACGTGATTCTCTTGCTGACGGGGAGCCAGTGCAGGTCTTTCAGGTGCACGGTGATGTGGCTGTGTCGGGGGATGTCCAGGATGAGTCGTGCGGAGGCGTTCTGGATGCGCTGGAGTCTCTTTTGAAGTTTGGCTGTGGTTCCGGCGTAGAGGGTGTTCCCATAGTCCAGTCGGCTGGTGACGAGTGCCTGGGTGACGGTCTTCCTGGTTTCAGTGGGGATCCATCTGAAGATCTTGCGGAGCATGCGCAGGGTGTTGAAGCATGAAGATGAGACGGCGTTGACTTGTCTGGTCATCGACAGGGAGGAGTCCAGGATGAAGCCCAGGTTGCGTGCGTGGTCCGTTGGCTTGGGCACGGTGCCCAGGGCCGGGGGCCACCAGGAGTCGTCCCAGGCGGAGGGTGATGAGCCCAGGATGAGGACTTCCGTCTTATCTGAGTTCAGTTTAAGGCGGCTGTTCCTCATCCAGTCGGCGACGTCTCTCATCCCGTCGTGTAGGTTGGCTCTGGCGGTGGTGGGGTCGTTGGTGAGGGAGAGGATCAGCTGGGTGTCGTCGGCGTAGGAGATGATGTTGAGGTTGTGTCGGCGTGCGATGGCTGCGAGGGGGCTCATGTAGACGTTGAAGAGGGTTGGGCTGAGTGAGGATCCTTGTGGAACGCCGCAGATGACTTCGGTGGCTTCGGATCTGAACGGGGGAGGCGGACTCTCTGGGTTCTTCCGGCGAGGAACGAGATGATCCATTCCAGTGCTTTCTCTCGGATTCCGATGTTGCTGAGGCGCTTCACTAGGGTGCGGTGGCAGACGGTGTCGAACGCCGCAGAGAGGTCCAAGAGGATGAGGGCAGCTGTTTCCCCGTTGTCGGTTAGGGTTCTGATGTCGTCGGTGGCTGCGATAAGGGCGGTCTCGGTGCTGTGGTTGGCCCGAAACCCGGACTGCGAGGGGTCGAGGGATCCATTCGTCTCGAGGAAGGCGGCAAGCTGTCTGTTGACGGTCTTCTCGATGACTTTGGCCGGAAACGGAAGGAGCGAGATGGGACGGTAGTTCTTGAGGTCGGTGGGGTCCGCCGTTGGTTTCTTCAGGAGGGCGGTAAGCTCGGCGTGCTTCCAGCTCTCCGGGAAGGTGGCGGTGTGGAAGGAGGAGTTGATGATGTCCCGGAGATGGGGTGCGATGGTGGCGTCGGCTTTGTTGAAGACGTGGTGTGGGCAGGGGTCGGTTGGTGATCCGGAGTGGATGGAGTTCATCGTGCGGGTGGTGTCTTCGGTGCTGATCGGGGTCCAGTTGCAGAGGGTGGTGGTGGCGGGCGTTGGTTCGGCGGTAGGGTGCGTTGTTTGTGCGTCGAAGCTGTTGTGTATGTCGGTGATCTTGCGGTGGAAGAACGCGGAGAGTGAGTTGCAGAGGTCTTGCGAGGGGGTGATGTCGTTGTTTCCGGCGCTGGGGTTGGAGAACTCTTTGACGATGCTGAAAAGTTCCTTGCTGTCATGGGCGTTGTTGTCCAGTCGTTCTTTGAGTGCCGACTTCTTGGTGGCACGGATCAGCTGGTGGTGTTTGCGGGTGGCGTGCTTGAGGGCGGTCCTGTTGTCTGTGGTCTGGTCGAGTCGCCAGGTTTTCTCGAGAGTGCGGTAGTTCTTCTTGGATTCCTTGAGTTCGTTGGTGAACCAAGGGGTTTTCTTGCTTCCGGGTCTGCTGGGAGGGTTTTTTAGTGGTGCGAGGTCGTCGGCGCAGGCGGTCAGCCACTTGGCGAGGTTGCTGGCTGCTTCGTTTGGGTCCGTTGTGTTGGTGGGTGTGTTCTGGCTGAGGGAGGCGGTGAGCTGCTCGGCGGTGATCTTGCTCCAGCTCCGGCGGGGAGCCTGTTGCGGGTGGTGGTGGGTCGCAGTCTTTCTGAAGCTGAAGTGGACGCAGCTGTGGTCGGTCCAGTGGAGTCCGGTGGCGTGGCTGAAGGAGATGTGCTTGCTGGACGAGAAGACGGGGTCAAGCGTGTGGCCGGCGTAGTGGGTGGGCGTGTTCACCAGTTGCTTGAGTCCGAGGTTGGCGAGGTTGTCCAGCAGGGCGGTGGTGTTTCTGTCGTTGTTGTTCTCCAGGTGGAAGTTGAGGTCCCCTAGGAGGATGTAGTCGGCTGAGGGCATGGCGTGCGGGCTGATGAAGTCTGCGATGTCTTCGCTGAATAGTGTGCGTGGTCCCGGGGGTCTGTAGATGAGGGTGCCTCGGAGGGTGGTCTTGGGGTCAGTGTGTATCTGGAAGTGTAGGTGTTCGGCGGCGGAGAAGGTCTCGTCGGAGTTAGTCGAGATGCGGATGGTGTTCTTGTGTACGATGGCGATGCCTCCTCCCGTCTGGTTGACGCGGTCCTTCCGGGTGATCTTGTATCCATCCGGGATGGCTATGGCGATGTCGGGCGCTGAGGAGGCGTTCATCCAGGTCTCGGTGAGGAAGGCGATGTCCGGTGCTGTTGCGTCGAGCAGGTCCCAGAGTTCCACGGCGTGCCTGTGGACGGAGCGGGTGTTCAGCAGGATGCATTTCAGGTGGTTGCTGCTGTTGCTCGACTTGGCGGAGGTGGTGCACGTCCGGGGGCAGGTGAATCGGCAGGCTTGGCAGGCGAAGGGTCCGTGGGTGCGTCTCGGTGAGGCTCGGTAGCAGGCAGGGTTCCGGCCGGCATTGAGTGCGGTGAGTGTGGCGGCGTCGTAGGTCCGTCGAGTAGTGTTGCGTTGGTGGGTTCCAGGGGTTCTGGCGCTGGGCGCGGTCCAGTCGCGGACGGGCGCAGACGGGCTTGCCTTAGGCGCGCCTTTGGCGCGCCAGCGGCGCGGACGTGCTGCGGCCGCCATTTATGGGGAGGTGGGAGGGAGGAGCAGCTGGGAGGCGGGAGGCAGGGGCAGCGAATGGGCAGTCAGGGGGGCGGGGCCGCAGGGAACGCAGCGGCGGGAGTGGCGAGAGGCAGCGGGGGCACAGAAAGGAAAAACAGGGGGACAGCAGACAAAATCACGGGCACAACAACAGTGGGGCAGCGAGGGGTACAGAAAGGAAAAACAGGGGGACAGCAGACAAAATCACGGGCACAACAACAGTGGGGCAGCGAGGGGTACAGAAAGGAAAAACAGGGGGACAGCAGACAAAATCACGGGCACAACAACAGTGGGGCAGCGAGGGGCACAGAAAGGAAAAACAGGGGGAGAGCAGGCAAAATCACGGGCACAACAACAGTGGGGCAGCGAGGGGTACAGAAAGGAAAAACAGGGGGACAGCAGACAAAATCACGGGCACAACAACAGTGGGGCAGCGAGGGGCACAGAAAGGAAAAACAGGGGGAGAGCAGGCAAAATCACGGGCACAACAACAGTGGGGCAGCGAGGGGTACAGAAAGGAAAAACAGGGGGACAGCAGACAAAATCACGGGCACAACAACAGTGGGGCAGCGAGGGGCACAGAAAGGAAAAACAGGGGGACAGCAGACAAAATCACGGGCACAACAACAGTGGGGCAGCGAGGGGCACAGAAAGGAAAAACAGGGGGAGAGCAGGCAAAATCACGGGCACAACAACAGTGGGGCAGCGAGGGGTACAGAAAGGAAAAACAGGGGGACAGCAGACAAAATCACGGGCACAACAACAGTGGGGCAGCGAGGGGCACAGAAAGGAAAAACAGGGGGAGAGCAGACAAAAACGGGCACCGGGGCCACAAGCGGAGGGCGATCTTATCTACAGGAGCAGCGGGCAGACAACACAGGCGGAGCTGTGTGGTGGGGAGCGACCTACCTGGCAAGGTCAAGGGTCGCTCTCCTCACCGTGCAGCGGCCGCCATTTATGGGGAGGTGGGAGGGAGGAGCAGCTGGGAGGCGGGAGGCAGGGGCAGCGAATGGGCAGTCAGGGGGCGGGGCCGCAGGGAACGCAGCGGCGGGAGTGGCGAGAGGCAGTGGGGGCACAGAAAGGAAAAACAGGGGGACAGCAGACAAAATCACGGGCACAACAACAGTGGGGCAGCGAGGGGTACAGAAAGGAAAAACAGGGGGACAGCAGACAAAATCACGGGCACAACAACAGTGGGGCAGCGAGGGGCACAGAAAGGAAAAACAGGGGGAGAGCAGGCAAAATCACGGGCACAACAACAGTGGGGCAGCGAGGGGTACAGAAAGGAAAAACAGGGGGACAGCAGACAAAATCATAATGTGCTGATCCTGCAATAAACTTTCAGTCTCCTGATTAGGGTTGCCAGCTGATCACATTACGTCCGTCACCACTGGTATTTTGATGCCTCAGCCAGTACAAAAATAACCAAAATCACCTAAAGCTCTTATTTTTATCACTTATCTGTGCATACTTCAAACAGCAAATATAAAATGAAAGCACTTTAAAATGTGTTTTAGGGCTGCAATAATGACACATGACTAATAATTGCAGTTTAAGTTTAATTAAACAAAAGGCAGCAAAGACTGAAAAGTCATGTTACAAATAAATACATACCATTTTATTTACAGCCCTATTTAGTGTATAGGTGAGGCCTTTGCAGACTTTTTATACAAAAACAAACACAAATACTCATGAGATGCTTTTTCACTAAGTGCATTCTCCCACTGAGGCACTAAAAAAAAATACAAATGTAAGGAATAAACAGGGTGCGGACCCTGGGGGTACTGGAACCAGTGAAACCATACGAAGCCTCGTTAACCAGTTCACAAAGGCATGTGAATGGTCTTTTGAAGATCTGTGAAAAACTTGGAGCTTTGGTGGGGGAGAGAAGGACATAGAGAGGTATCAACATGGAGCGTTGGGTAGGGCAGAGAAGGGCCCAAGAGACTTCAATGCAAAGTAATGGGTCGGGGGAGCGACACAACGAGAGAGGACAATATGAAGAACTGGGTGAGAGGGAGAGAAGCACAACCGGAAGACAGTTGGAAAACATATGCATTGTCATTTACCCCAAAAAATAAATATTGGAGGCACACCACATTATCTGTCATATAGGGCAAGGGCATTTCTAGACTCTACCATACACTTGTGGCTAATACTTAGGCTTGGGCAGAATTTCGATTACGCAGGAGTAATTAGAGAAATGTCGGTAATTCTGCATTACCTTTTGATGTGGAAATATTTATAATTACATGATTACTCCTGCTTGCATAATTAAGAGTACTTTGGGTGGGAAAATCCTACTGTGAGAGTACATTTAGCAAGCGGCCACTTGCTGTTTGTGTTCTGCTGCATTTAGCACTGTGTATTAGCGTAAAATGCAGTCTTACATCTATGTTTTAATGTAAGAGTGCTTTTTGTGCTAAGAAAATAGCAGTAGTAAATTGGGGGGAAATCCTAGCCCAAGAGCACATTTAGAGTGCATCTGTGGCTGCTCATGCTCGCTATTCGTGTTTGTTTCGTAGCATAAAATGCTCCCTCATGTCCATTTTGAAATAGAGCTAAACATGGAATTACTCTTCTTTCATATTTCCACTTAATCTCGCAGAATTCTTAGGTAGCTCTATATGGTTGCACTACAGGGAATTATGCAAGTTATACCCAACCCTACTAATACACCTGACCCCTTGATGGCATTGCAGGATAGGTGGTACAGAATGTTGGCCCCTTTGATGGTACTGACTGGGTGGAAGCAATGATGGACCCTTAAATCCTGGCGATCTCAATGAGACTGAGGCTCATCCAGCTGAATTTCTTTCATAGAATATGTTATCGCTCAACCACATTAAGTAAAATGAACAACGGACTGGATCCATCCTGCTTTAGGTCAAAAGTCGAGCATGGCACCTTTTATCACATGGTGTGGATATGCCCAGTGTTACCGCGCTACTCATTCTACTCTTACTGAGGTTGTGGACAAAATGGTTGCAATTGATCCCAAGATGGCACTTCTGGGTTTGATGGAGAAATGGGGTGGTCTGAGAGTCACCAAAGCCCAGGTGGCAATGGGACTTCTGATTACTAAAACCATAGCTCACTACTGGTGACTCAAGATGGCTACTTCAATACAGGAGTGGTTAAATGGTAATAATAATAAAAATAATAGGAAGAGCCAACCAGAGAGGGATGAAACAAAACCACCTCCGCGAGGACCTGTCATAGCTATGCACACCATCTCTGTGAGCAAATGTACAATTTAAACTGTTATACAAGCTCAACCTACTCTGCCCCTTGGCACACCCATTGTGACCCAAATGTTTTGGAGGGAGAGGATGCCAACTTAAAAACATTTGTCTAAGTGGGGTCTCGGCACAAGAAAGTTTGAAGACCTCTGCTTAATCAGATAAACACAATCTCCAACTAGAAAAAAGGGTGCATCATCAAATGCATATAGCGTAGAAAACAATGCTCTTGTTTTCTCAATTTAACGAAGATCTTCGAGACATTCACCACAATGTACCCACTGTTTGGGCATGCTTACAGAAAACTGAAGGGGAACAATAGGCACCCTCCAAACCTGTAATGGGATCAGCTTGGCATGTACAAGGCTGAACACATGAGCATCCATCTAAAACTGAAGAAATCAAGCATCCTGCATACCAATGTCAATGTTAATGGAAAAATGAATCATTATTCTGGCAGCAGAGTCTTCAAAGTCTGGAAGAAGGTGGAATGGTATTGGAAGCATAGATGCTAGGGTTGGACGGCAAATGGAAGGAATGAAAAACAGAGATTTTGATCCAATCCTGCTCAGGATGACCCATCAGGATGTGGATGGCCCATCAGTCACACCTACACTACCTTTGTGTGTGGCTCTCTAGAGGGCATGCACAAAGCTCAGCTGTCACCCACCCCAGATGTGTATTGGAGACAAAAGACACACAATTGATGGATGGAATGCAGAAGAAATCAAACCATTCACTCCCCGGCAAGAGATCTGGGTTAAATCCATCATTCTTTTGCTCACCATGCCACCCCAGTTTAGACCTGGCCATATGCAAATCTGTCTTGACCATGTGCCTCATGGTAACAGTCCAGCCCGAACTGCCAAGCCAGGTCCTCCCTGGACCGGAAACAAGCATCCGAGGACCGGTTTCGGGGTTTCACCCCTCATCAGCCAGGATAGCTTGAATCCAGTGGCACAGTGAGCCCAGGAGCCATGTCTGGGCATACCCAGCGCACTTAGGGCGAGGAAGCAAAAGACACAATTGATGGACGGAATGCAGAACAGATCAAAACATTCACCCCCAGTCAAGAACTCTGGATTAAATCTATAATTCTTTTGCTCACCATGCCACCCCAGCTTAGACCTGGCCATATGCAAATCAGTCTTAACCCTGTGCCTCATGGGAACACTCCAGCCCGAACTGCCAAGCTAGGTCCTTCCTGGACCAGAAACAAGAATTCTAGGACCGGTTTCGGGGTTTCACCCTTCATCAGCCAGGACAGCTTGAATCCAGTGGCACAGTGAGCCTGGGACCCACGTCTGGGCATACCCGGCGCAATTAGGGCGAGGAAGCAAAAGACATACAATTGATGGACGGAATGCAGAACAAATCAAAACATTCAGCCCCCAGTCAAGAGATCTGGGTTAAATCCATCATTCTGTTGCTCACCATGCCACCCCAGTTTAGACCTGGCCATATGCAAATCAGTCTTGACCCTGTGCCTCATGGGAACAGTCCAGCCCGAACTGCCAAGCCAGGTCCTCCCTGGACAGGAAACAAGCATCCTAGGACCGGTTTCGGGGTTTCGCCCCTCATCAGCCAGGATAGCTTGAATCCAGTGGCACAGTGAGCCCTGGACCCACGTCTGGGCATACCCAGCGCACTTAGGGCCAGGAAGCAAGAGACACACAATTGATGGACGGAATGCAGAACAAATCAAAACATTCACCCCCAGTCAAGAGATCTGGGTTAAGTCCATCATTCTTTTGCTCACCATGCCACCCCAGTTTAGAAACCGGTCCAAGGATGCTTGTTTCCTGTTCAGGGAAGACCTGGCTGGGCAGTTTGGGCTGGACTGTTTCCATGAGGCACAGGGTCATGACTGATTTTCATATAGCTATCTTTCTTACCAGTCTTGAGGCGTTGGGACGGTTCCCGGCGTCGGTTTGTCCGAGATAGGGGCGACCCCTTCCTGTAGCCACGGTGCTGCTGACAATGAAAGCCCTAAGCACCCAGAGCCCTCCAGAAGGAGTCCCAAGAGAAAAACCCCGGAGGGAAAAAACCTCTGATGATGATGAGACTCCAGGAATGAAGGAGAAGACAAGGAGCCAGAAAACACTGGAAGACCAGGAGCCCAAAAGGAACCAGGAGAAAACTGGAAGTCAAGCTGGAGCAGAAGTCGCAAGGTAACCAGGAACGCCAACAGAAGGAAGGGATCACCAAAATAAGAGACAAGGAGCCAACAGGAGCGAGGACTTACCAGCAGGAACAAGGAGTGTTGCAGCGCAAGGAAGGAAAGGTTCTGATCCCTTATATACAGAAAAACAGGAAGTGACATACAGGAACAGGAAGTGACATACAGGAACAGGAAGTGACAAAACAGGAAGGAGAGGTGTCGCCATCTTGGATAGGGAAAAGAGTGAAGTGCATTATAGAAAGATCACCATGTTAGGAAGGTAAGTAACCCTCCCCTATTGCCTTCTGGGAGCAAGGTGAAGAGGAGAGCAACAATATGGCCCCCAAGGAAGGGGGATCACCAGACGCCCACACCAGGTGAGTGTAATGTCCCAAGATGCCTCGGGAAGCGGATGGGCCGCCGTGCAAGTATGAGGCGTGCCCGAAAACCAACAGGCGTCACAGGTGCTTTCCGCAACGCCGTTGAAATGGCCACAGCGGGCCCTGATGCTGTACCGTGGTGCCCCTGAAGAGGAGGAAGGGGCGCCGTGGGTTACACCGGGGCCGGCGAAGAGGAAACAGGTAGCGCCGCGGGTTGCGAGTCGGCCCGCGGCGTAACAATAGCTGGGTCTGAATTGAGGTGGTGAAGTTAGCTAAAGAACGATGATGGATTCAACTCAGATCTGTGACTGGGGGTGAGTGTCTGAAAAGTTTCAGCACTCCTTCTATTATCTCCTTTTGTTTGCTTTGTTTGCCCTAAGTTGGCAGGGTATGCCCAGACGTGGGTCCCTTGCTCACTTTGCCACTGGATTCAAGCTAGCCTGGCTGATGAGGGGTGTTACCCCGAAACCAGTCCCAGGATGCTTGTTTCCGGTTCAGGGAAGACCTGGCTTGGCAGTTCGGGCTGGACTGTTCCCATGAGGTACAGGGTCATGACTGATCTGCATATAGCTGGGTCTGAACTGAGGTGGTGAAGTGAGCTAAAGAACGATGATGGATTCAACTCATATCTGTGACTGGGGGTGAGTGCCTGAAAAGTTCCAGCACTCCGTCCATCATCTCCTTGTGTTTGCTGTGTATTGGAGACAGGCAGCAGGCACACAGAGCTTAAGAGCAGAAAATTACAGCCCTCTAAAAGTGGCATTTTTAAAGTTGTGCTAACAACTTTGCCTTTAAAGAGGACAAGCCCATAGGTGCCAATAATGACAGATATACTCCCTCTCAATCAGGAATTGCAACTTAAAAGTGTAGTAATTACAAATGTTATCCCATGAGAGGCGTAGGACTCGCAGTAGTGAAAAAACAAATTTGGGAGTTTTTTATTACCACAACATGTAAAACTTAAAAGTACATGCCCTACCTTCTTTTAATTACATAGCACCCTGCCTTATGGGCTACTTAGGGCTACCTTAGGGCTGAAGTGTATGTAATAAAAGGGGAGTTTACAGCTTGGCAAGGAAGTTTAAGTGCCAAGTCTACATGGCAGTAAAACTGCACACACAGGCTCTGCAGTTGCAGACCCGAGACAGGTTTAAAGTGCTACTTATGTGGGTGGCACAATCAGTGATGCAGGTGCACTAGTAGTATTTAATTTACAGACCCTGGGCACATGTAATGCACTTTACTAGGGGCTTATAAGAAAATTAAATATGCCAATTGTGGATAAGTCAATCAAACCATGTTTAGGGGAGAGAGCAAATGCACTTTAGCACTGGCTAGCAATGGTAAAATGCTCAGAGTCCAAAGGCCAACAAAAAGAAATCAACAAAAATGTGAGGCAAACAGGCAAAAGGTTTGGGGAAGACAACCCTAAAGCTGTGAGGTCTAACAGTCTTGAAGTTCAATTCTCCATATCTTCTCTATGGGGATTTAAACTTTACTAGTATACACCATATCTGTGGAGACTTTAACAGCAGTACCACACATCATCTCTGGAAGGGCTTGAACAGCACTATCACACAACATCTCTGTGAGGACTTGAACATGATAAGGACGCACCAACTACGTGGAGAACTGAAGACATCTATCAAACACCATCTCTGTAAGGACTTGAGCAAAATTATTATGCATGATCTCTGGGGGCCTTGAACGCTACTACCACACACAATCTCTATCGAGACTTCAATAGGCCAGACTGAAATTAAAATTACACCTGAATTTTGCATTTCACTTGTGACATGAAATTCCCCAAGTTATGCCATTGCATGACATCATGTAATTACACGTCATTCGAAGAAAGATTTTCTGCGAGCACTTGGAAATAATGCAAATGGCCAGAACATGGGCAGCTGCTTACACCATTTTTTGCACTATTCTTTTATTGCAAAATGCATCCTCATGTCAAAAATTGATGTGAGGACGCATCTCATGCTAAAAATATAGCTCTAAATGATAGATTTTCTTTTCACATAATTATGCATAATATTTTTGTAAGTTTCTCGAAATTTCACTACACAAAAGCAGAACCGTAGACTTGAACACCACTACTACATTCAATCTATGTGAGGACTTGAACAATTCAATCACACTTCATCTCTGTGGGGACTTGAACAGTACTACTAGACACCATTTCTGTTGGGATTTGAACATTACAATCACACACCTACTCTGTGGAGAATTGGAGAAGACTATAATACACCATTTCTGTAAAGACTTAAACGTTACTAATGCATATGATTTGTGTGGTTCCTTTAACACGACTACCACATACAGTCTCTTTGGGGACTTGAACACCACCACTACAGATCATTTCTTTGAGGACTTGCACAACACTATCACAACCATCTCTGTGGGGACTTGCACAGCACATCAAACACCATCTCTGCAAAGATTTGAACTTCAGTAACAAACACTGTCTTTGTAAGAACTTGAAAATTACCGCTACACACCATCTCAGTTAGTAGCTGAACACCATTATCACATGGTATCTCTGTGGAATTATATACCACCACTATGATCACTTAATATTGACAATTACTTGAACTCACAAGTAGTCATTGACCTAGTCTGCAAATCTCCTAAATAAGTAATTATGAACAATCTAAAACGGGACTTTTAAATCGATCTCATTAAACACTTTGGGGCATTGTTAAACCTGGCACCATTGGCGTGGGTCTCCCTTCCATTTTTTTGCTGTTGCCACCTGTGTTTTTTCCTGTCTTGCTGGTTTAGATGCTTTTAGGCACTTTGCCACTGCTGTTCAGTGCCAAAGTGCAAGTGCTCCCTGTTGTAAATTGTGGTATGAATTAGTGACTCCATGATTGGCTTATTTGATTTACTTGTCAGACCCTAGTACAGTGCACCATGTGTGCCCAGGGCCTGTAAATCAAATGCTGCTGTTGGGCTTGCAGCACTGATTGTGCCACCCACAGAAGCAGCCTGTAAAATGTGGCTCAAGCCTGCCATTGCAGAGCCTGTGTGCAGTCTGGGACTGCCATGCTGACTTGCACTTGCCAGTCCCTAAACCTTCCCTTTTCTGCATATCAGTCACCCCTAAGGTAGGCCCAAGGGCAGGGTGCATTGTATGTAAAAGGTAGGACATGCCCTGATGTGTGTGGCATGTCCTGATAGTGAATTACAGCCAATTTCGTTTTTCACTATTGTAAGGCTATCTGTTCCATTAGGCCAGAATGGGCAGTTTTGATTATAACATCTTATAATCCTAACTGACCCTAGGAACAAGATAGAAAAACGAATTTAGTATGCCTGAACTCAGAATGTTAAAATACATCTTTTAGTGTGGGTGACTTTTACATTCTGTGTTTAGAAAGTAGGTATTTTCTTGCCTAACCTTCCAGTGTGCCTCTGCTAGGTTTGTGTATTCACTGTCTGGTTTGTGAGTGACAGGGGGCTGGAGAGGGCCTTGGCTCCAGCAGGGCTGGGCTGAATAGGACCCACATAGAATAGAGAGTAGGGGGGAGGAGATTTCCTTTCACTGCCCTGAGCCCTCATAGAATAGAGAGTAGGGGGCGGAGATTTCCTTTCACTGACCTGAGCCTTCATAGAATAGAGAGTAGGGGGAGGAGATTTCCTTTCAGCTACCTGGGCCAGGTCTGCTTTCAACAATGCTGTCTCCACCTCCTGCCAGGAAGCTGCACAGAACTGGTTTTGGTCAGGCACAGACACTCTCTGCCTTCAGAGACAAAGGATTTTTGGGTATAAATGTGGGGACCCAGACCCCAGAACTTTAGATCACTTCTGGGAATCAAGACGACCTTTTGCCAAGGAGAAGAACCAAGGAAGCTGAAGGATGTGACTGCCCCTGTGCCATTGTGCTATTTTCTGGGGTTGGCCTGCAGTGGTTACTTATTTGCCAAGGAAAGGAGAAGGAACTTTTACTGAACTTTCATCATCTTGAAGAAGAATCTCCAAGGGCTTGAAGTGTGCTTGCCTCCTGCTGAAGTCTCAGGGATACAAGACTGCACCCCCAGCTCCCCCCTGAATTTCCTTGCTGGGAATTCTGTCTGCAGAAACCTGCGTATTGTTGGGAGCTGGAAGCGCGACGCAACGAGAAGAAGTGTGTCGCTGTCGCAGCTGCTGCCGTCGCATCGCCGGAGAAGCGTGTCGCCACCGCAAGGGTCGCCGTCGCATCACCTGGGAAGCGTGTCGCAGGGCCTGTCGTGGCTCAAGAAGTTACCGAGTTCGCCGCACGGCCGTCGGGCGTGCCCGCATCACCTTCACGTCGTCGCATCGCATCAAAGACGCCATCTTGTCGCATCGCACCAGATCGTTGCATCGCATCGAGGCGCCAGCTCGTCGCATCATAACCGGAACACAGTACGAGATTGACGCATCACCTCCTCTCCGGTAAGGAACAGACGCATCCCCTACTTTGCGCAAGCATTGAGGAACAGACGCATAGCCTCCCCCGAAGCAAGGAACCGACGCATCATCCTCCCTGCAAACCTTTTGTTTGTTTTGCGTTACGCATCCAAGGTACTTTGTGAGAAACGTGTCGCATTTACCATCTACATTGAACTAAGCTATTTTTCTACCATCTTAAAGTCATTTTCTTAAATACTGGATCGTGGATTTTTGTCGTTTGGGTCTTGTGTTAAGTCTATATAAAGATTACTTATTTTTATAAAACCTGTGTAGTGTCCATTTGTAGTGTTTCCACTGTATTACTGTATGTGTTCACAAATGCTTTACACACTGCCTCTGAGATAAGCCTGCCTGCTCGTCCCAAGCTACCAAGGGGGTGAGCAGGGGTTATTTTAGGAGTGTAGCCCCCCTTACTCTGACTAGAAGCAAGGGTCCCTATTTGGACAAAGGTGCATACCATTGCCAACTAGAGACCCCCAGTTCTAACAGGCATATTTACTAGGGCATTGCACCACAGGAACATCACTTTTAATGATGTTCCTGTGGTGCAAAGCCCTACTCCATATTTACAAGGTGGCGTTAAGCGGCTTAACGCCACCTTGTAAATATGCCCCTTACTGCAGCAGTCCGCTGCAGCAAAGGGGTGGGAAATGGGTGTTCCACTGCAACATCCATTGCTTTTTTAGGCTGCCTCCTATTTACAAGGGTGGCGTAAATATGGGGCAGCGCCAAAAATAAGACCAGGGAAAACCTGGTCTTAAACAGGCGCAACAAGGAGAAATGATTAGTTTCTCCTTGTTTTTGCTGTTTCTAAGTGTGCTGCAATCTGCATCACACATAGAAATAGCAAATTGCCATTAGTGATTGTTCATGTGCAGGAAGGTGTCCCTTCCTGCATACGTTTTGCAAATTCTGTATGTGCTGCATCACAAATAAAAGTTACAAATCGCCATTAGTGATTGTTTATGTGCAGGAAGGAGTGTAACCTCTTTTGTAGGACAGGGAAAGAAAAGGTTCTTTTTAAATAACCCTCACTCACCAGGGCTGCCCCATGGTGGCATGCTTCATCATGCGGTTCCTCCCTGACTTACCAAGGACAGGGGCGTGCTACTATCAGCGGAGACGCGGGAGCACTTAATGAAAGGCAGTTCCTATCCTATACACCTATGTGGTATTTGGTATGTTGGAGTGGGCTAAATATATAAGAGAACAGTGGTGAGTTAAAAATATCAGACTAGTAGGAAAAAACAACTTTATTTGCTCCTCTAGTTTGATATATTAAAATAAGGGGATTGTGGGAAACGTTACCAGTGTCTGACCGACCGTTTCCTTGGTCGACTAGATTCAAGCCCTACCCCGAAGGCTTTTCATCAGGACCTTCAAGGAGAAAATACTCCCACTCCTAAAGACAGAATTAAACTCATATGCAATAATAACAAAAAACTGACAATAAAATGTCATACAGCACCTAATTGGTCTGTTAAAATTCCAAAAGTCCTACAGAGGTTGTGGGAGAAAAAGAAACAAAATGATTAAACAATACACGACCCCTCAGGCCTAATATCATAATAATATTGTTTTTTTGTGGTGTCTTTGTGAAAATAGTGCCAAAAAGTAATCAAAATGAGTGAGCACTACGTGTTCCATATTGTGATGTTTCACATTCAAAACACTCACAAACATATAGTGACAGACAATACACACTGACATATAATGAACATTACATACATGTTTCTGAGACAATGACTGGACCTCATGAGTTCAGCGGGGGAAAGAGGGACGCCTGTAGTCAAACCCTGTATGTAGCGTGAGCAAAAAGATACCAGGAGATTAAATATGGTTCAGCAACATGGTAAAACCTCGCATGTGCAGTGTGAGCGCTGACACACTTACTCTTTCGAGGCTACTCCCTCTCTAAATAACCTGACTGATCGCCCGTGGACTCCGGAAATACGGGAGGGGCGTGATGCAGGTTATTTATACACGCGTCGGAAGGACACAGCGATGTCCTAGCAGTCGCCCGCACTAGGACGCCTACTGCCTTCGTTCCTAAGGACGCTCAATGTCCAAAAATACTCTCTTCCAGGAGGGCGGGGGTGCGGCAGACCGTCCCGCCCTTCTGGGAGTGTGCCGCAGTGTCATGACTGCCGTGATTCCGGCGGACAATAAAGCTCTTTTGAGAGATGCGGGCATGATAATACAGCTTTATTGAGGCTACTATATGGGGACAACAAAGCTCTGTTGAGAGCTGCCGGCATGATAATAAAGTTTTTTCGAAGCTACTATACGGGGAAGGATATGGTTAATTAAAGATAAAACAAGGTCCAAGCTCATGTGGTTTTTTAACACTATGCCCAGTATGGTGAATTACATATTGGTATGCGTTTTGGCAAGGATCGCTCAGTCTTCTTCTCAGTATTATCTCCAAAACATAGGATAAACCTCATGATAGAGAGCCTTTATTTTAAGGCATTATCTATCAGGTCATTGTGATATGCCCCAAAAAATATGCACATCGGTCTAGTCCCAGGTATAAACGCCCAATCATATTTATGATTATGGTATTAAAACTGGGGAATCTGGCATAGAGAGTGATGGGGATAGTTGTCACAGGAAGTGGATCCTATTTTTGTGTCATAGTAAGATCAAAAGGGGGGACTGGGTGTACACAGACAGTCTGTTCTCATTCAGATGGGAGACTATGTGTTTTTTTGTTGGGGAGACAGAGAGAGGCTCCCCAGTGGCTGTTTCCTTATATGAGGCAGTTATTTGGGGCTCTTATGTAAACTGTCCCCAGGGAATATTTTCATTCAGCCCTGCGACATGGGTTTTTAATCTATACACCCATCGTAGTTCTTTTTCGAATAGGAGAGTCTCGATGACTAACCATCGTAAATCCTTCATGGTATGTTGATGTTCAATATAATGGGCAGTCATCTTGGTTGTTGCTCTCGTAAATCTCAGATCGCTCCGATGTTCGCAAATCCTGGTCCTAATTTTTCTCGTTGTCATCCCAATATAGTGGAGGTTGCACAGGCAAGTGATCATATAGACCACTCCTTCGGTATTGAAATTAATGAACCTTCTTAGTTCCCATGTAATATTGTTATTGAGAGTGATCGTATTGCAGGTTTGTATAAGATGGCATACACTGCAATTCCCACAAGGGTGATGTCCACTGATAGGAGTGATGAAACCCTGACCTGATTGTGTTTCCCGGGATGGACGTGGTCGTGTATGTACCAACATGTCTTGCAAATTTCGACCCCTCCTATGGGAAAACATGGGCTTAGGGATTGGTACTGCACTGCCACTCAAGATCCTCCAGTGCTTATTGATGATCTAGTTATCGCATTGGATGCCCTGCGGTATGTGGTAATACAGATAGGGCGTGTTGCCTTCTCTTTAGGTGCCGGGGGTTCCAAAAGGAATTCCCTATTATTGTTTCTTGCCCTTTTCATTGCTTTTGCTACTACTTTATCAGGGTATTTGCGTGCTTTCAGTTTTTGTGCCAGATCAGTCGCTTGGGATTTAAAGTCACTGATTTCAGAGAAGTTTCGCCTCAGTCTCAAGAATTGGCCAAAAGGCAGATTCTCCCTCAGGTGTCTCGGATGAGAACTGTCAAAACTCAGTAGGCAATTCTTTGCTGTTACCTTGAAATGTGTGGTGGTTTTTAGGCCACCTTCAACTGCAGAGATGTTGAGGTCTAGAAATACGATTCGGTTCTGGAAATAGTGTGAGTAAGTTTCAAGAACTCGTTTTATTGGTTCAGCCATATCATGAACTCTGTGGCGGTATTTTCATTACCGTTCCATATGACCAGGACATCATCGATATATCTCTTCCAGAGACTGATGTTAGGAAGGTACGGATTTTGTATGTTTAGGATCTTCTCCTTTTCAAGGTGGTGGACATAGAGCCCGCCACACTTGGAGTATAAGTACTCCCCATACTCGTGCCGTGTTTTTGTAGGTACAGATTGTCTTCAAACCTACAGATTGTCTTCAAACCTGAAGAAGTTTTTCGAAGAAGTTTTTCGTTAGGGCAAGTTTGCAACACTCCATGACTAAGTTCCGCGGGGTCTTGTATTTCCACTCTAAAATATCCAAAGTTTCGGTGTGAGGGAGACTCGTGTAAAGACTCTATATCAACTCTGATCAGTAGCTGTATTTGCAGATCGAAGGGTACTCCCGATCGACATCCTTGCTTGACACCAGACACAAGGCCTCAATCTCTAGAAGGAGCTGCAAAATAAAGATTCTATTCAGTTGGCCCAGTTCACTTTCAAACAAGGAAACAAAATTAAGGGTATTAGAAAGATGGCCGAAACCAAATCCATTACCAAGATTATTATTATACCTTGACCCTGCCCCTTGATTAAGCGGCTGTGGTAATTGAATAAAAGGAGGAGCCTTCCCACGAATTTGGGCACAAAACCCAAAGAAGGAGGTTCTCCATGAGGGGGAGCTAGAGAAGGTCTTTTATGGTCCTGGTCAGCCTCTTGGGGGACTCCACAACCTTCTTCATCGGTTCTCACCAGTTCAACATGCCCATCCCGGCATCATCCTTCACTATACATCCATTAGCTCCACCCCAAATATTATGGGCTGTTATTCCCATATCCATGGGTCCCTTCCCCAACCGATGGCAGTCTAGGATTGGTACTTCTAGTAATTGAGGAGAAGAGGGCGTACTGATTGCTTCTGAAGAATCAAACTCTGGACCTAGATGAAAGACAACATTCTCTGTCCCTTCTACTTTTCAAAGCTGAGTAATGTAAGCGGACTCTCCTAAAACATTAGAGAACCTACGTTTTTTAAACTTACATTTCATAATATGCCGGATTATTTTCTTTTTCCCTTTCCAGCGTTTTGCCCTATTGCAACTCTGGGGGTCCCCCTTCACAGGAGAATCACCATCATGGCGGACCCTTGCTAAAATAACACTGGAGCGGGATGCATCTTGCAAGACTGAAACCCCTGAAAGAATATGAGCCCCTTTTTTAAATATAGGGAAACCTGGAAGAGGATTCTCAATTACAGGTACATTTGCACTTTGGGCTACCGAACACCAGCCCTCAGGAGAATTATCTAAAAAGGGAGAACTGGGTATGTTATCAATCTCCTTTGTGGCCTCCGAATTACCATTGGATTTCCCACAAGGAGTGGCCCCAAGTCCACCATAATCACCCGCCTGAATTCTGCCACCCTGCTTTATACCACTGTGCTAATTTGGGAGGCCTGAGATTTCATTTCAATGCCCCTTTCTTTCTTCCTTCCTTGGACATAAGACAAGCGAAGTTAAGTGCTGCACTCCCATTAAAATTGGGTACAACACATCCAACACGTGATCAGAATTAGCAACTGATCTATCCAGCAGAGCCAAAATCGATTATAAGACCTTCTCCACACGTAGTAAAATGTCAGAGTGGGCCCTTCCCCTACCTGCCCCCTACTCCTTCCAGATTAAGTGACTGCACACATACTTGGTGTCCTGTGCACAGAAATAAATCACAATTCAGAGAGGAATGAATTGACCCCATTTAAGAAACCTGCGAAGAAGGCGTACTACTATACAAGGCCGGTAATGATGGACGACTGGGTAAACAATCCAGGTGCGTAGTTAAGACCAAGTCCGAGGCAATAGGTGATTTTAACTTCGCCTCCCTAATCCGATTCTTTTCAATGAGGGCAGCAATGTACGGCATAGAATAGTCCTTCAATGCGTTAAGGTCACCGTCACGTTACACAAATCGACACCAAGTCTCCTCGTGAATTACTCCAAGGGTGTCCTTCGATGGCAGCATTTCTGACCCAGGGGCCACATCTTAACCACCGGAGATGAACCCATATGGGGCCACAAGAGTATTGGAAACGGACTAAAAAGTCCAACTTAATGCTAACAGTGCTAGTGTCCATCTTGGGAGCAGCCTCAATGTCCATTTCTTCCATTACTTCTGGCAGATTACACAATTTATTGGACTGATTTGAGAGGTCAGCCGGAACTGGACTGTAAGCAAATCGACTAATTTGATGCAAAGCAGTACCCTGGAACAACACCGTAACTAATCTTAAGTCATCTTCATTATTTACACCTGGCATCTTCAAACCATTTTTTCCTACTCTCCCCCCCTTAGAAAATAGGGACAGCACGGAGGGATAAGACTTCAGGAGTGACAGGTGGGAAAGAGTCTTCTTTTCCCTGATGTTTTTTAATTTTTAAAGGTGTAGAAGAACTAATGGCAGTTGGTCTAGAAGCGCAGATTGTGCATTTTGCAAGAATGCCCAAACACAGATGCAACAGAGACCAACTCCTCTTCTCCTTCTTCCTTCCTCCTGCAACTCTACGACTCTGCGACTGACGGCACTTCTTCTGGTTTATCCTGTTATTAGATTATCGTGGCCATGTACCCTGTGCTGGAAGCCCAGACGAACATCCAAAGCAACACAGTTAGATGGCAGTTCTCAATGGCAAAGACCAAATGAGTAGGAAATAAATGATGTGTGAAGGGAGGCAGAGCCCCTCCTTCCAGAGGCACAAGCTGCACCAGTCATATGCCGGCCACCTCCGCATCACTGAGGGAGCCTGTAGCCCAAGCCTCCCCTGCACACTACCTCTGGGAGTTTTCAAGAAGGAAATAAGTGATGTATTCCACTGTTGACTAAAAGGATTCTTCCTAGACCCAAGGCAGTGACAGCAGGGATGCATACTAGGCTGGGTTTGCAGAAAACTCCAATAACGCCACTAAAAACAGGAGAAATTCAGAAGAAAAGGAGAAACAGGTGAGAGCCCCCCGCTTCACTGTTACCGTCAGGTTAAGGCACGCCTCAGGGAGGAGGTCTCAATCACACCAGCTCCGCCCCACTCTGCTCCACGCCACTTTGCCAAGCCCTCCAAGCTGCTCTCAGCTAGACGGACTGCTGGGGCCATGGACCACACACCAAAAACAGGGGAAAGCCAGATGAATATGAAAGTCAGGTGAGAGGCCTCCCCTTCACTGTTACCGTCAGGCTAATTTATGCCACAGAGGGAGGTCCCAAGCACACCTGCTCCTGTCATATGTCCTGTGCAGATCCATTGTCGTTTTCCCTATGTTAGCATGAGCACGTTGTAGACAGCTCTTTGCTTTGCACATGTTACCATACAAATGTATTTTGCTTCATGCCACGCTGTACTTTCACACAGAACCTACAGTTGTTTTTGTGTTCTGTTCTTTCCTGGGATTTAGTCTGCACACCGTGGACAAGGTCAAACAACAATGCCCCCTGTTATTCTGTTCTGGTCAGGTCTTAGCATTTAGACAAAACGAGCAAATGCAGCTGTTGTTTGGGAACGCGTACTTTTGACATATAGGTATGCACAATGATATGCAACAAGACACTTGGAGAGGGATCTTTCCAGGGAAGAGATCGTGACTACACCTGAAATGTAGAACGTTCATGTGTGCATGCTAAGGTACAGGGTCTTCTGCTAACACCCAGAGATCTTCTGGTACATAATCACTGTGCTTCTGTAGAAAAGATGGGGGGTGGGGGGTTAGACTACTCTGTCTTATAGAATGACAGCTCCCTTCATGATTTATGGATTACTTACCATGCTGACCGTATTTGTGCTAGGTGTTTTCTTACTTATTGTGGCAAGTATACTGCATACTAGAGCACAAGAGTTACAAATAAACTTTTCAAACTTTACTCGTGTTTCTGTCAGATCTTATTGTGGACAAGTATGAGTGTGTGAACGAAAGGGTGTGTCCTGCATCCGTGATTCCTGAGAGGGTCGGGAGTGTTGTGTTCTGGGGTGTCTAATTACTTGTTCCTCTGGGAGTGAGTAGGAGGGCAAGTGAGACACTATAGCTAGTCAGTCTCTGGCTCATGGGTACTAAGGTGGTAGGTTGACTCAGTCTCTGCCTACTAAAGTTCTGTGATCCCAAGCATAGTTCTGTGACTCGGCAGAATCCCTGCAACACTTTGCTCCGCTCGTTCACTGTGCCCTCCAAGCTGCTCCAGATAACAGGGCTGCTGGGCCACACAACAGGGCCGGAACCAGCTGGCGGCCAGAACCAACACCTATGCCGCCTCACCCTGCCTCACTCTCCAAGGCAGACTGCTCAGCAGGAGCTGGGCCGGGGCCATAGGGGGGGTCGTAGTGACTCACTCGCTGCCTTGCTGCTGTTGCCAAAAGCGTGTGAAGTCACACGCAGCATAGCCTCGTATCCAATCTCACATCCAGTTGTCAACCGCCGAGTTTTACCTCCAAGTCAGGAGAAGTACAAACAAAGACCAACCATCAATGGGATTGAAGTAGAGGACCTGAGGGATACAGGTGCCAGTGTCACCATAGTGGCGGCTAGACTGGTTTCCCCAGACCAAATGATCTCTGATGTTAATCCACAGATTACCAATGATGACAATGAGACTAGGCTTTATCCAATGGCTTTGGTGAACCTAGAGTGGGGAGGAGTTAGTGGCCAGATGAAGGTGGTTGTGTCTCCTGCCATACCAATTCAGTGTCTGGTAGGCAACGATCTGGATACTTCTGCATAGGTAGAAGCAGAAAGGAGGGCTCATGCAGAAGAGCTGGGCCTCCCTGAGTGGGTGTGTGTGACAACTAGGGCACAGGCTAAACGTCAGGGTAGTCAGAAGAAGTTGGAGCCTGAAACAATGGCTCAAACCTTCAGAAACAAGAGGAAGGGAAAGAAAACTGGTGCCACAGCTTCTAAGAGGTCATAGGATCAGGGGGAGAAGTCTCCCCAGGATTCTGCCCTAATGCCTTAGGAGGGAACTGCAGCTGAGGAGCGGAGGGCCTGCTGAGAGGACCTATGCCTAAAGCAAAAGAGATGCCCTATTGTTGAGGGTCTTAGGCACCAAGCTGCCAGGCAAGAAGAGAGAGGTGCCAGTGGCACTCACAGGGTTTATTGGGAGAATGAGCTGAATACTGAGGTTAGGGACCCCAAACCAGGGGCATCCAATGGTAGTCCCCCAGGTATACAGAGAGTTCATCTTAACTCTAGCCCATGACATCAGCCTTGCTGGATATCTGGGACAGACCAAAACCTGGGACAGGTTGGCCACCCATTTTTATTGGCCCCAGATGTCTGTGAAAGTGCAGAAGTTCTGTCGCTCCTGTGTGACCTGTCAGGCCAGTGGCAAGACATGACATGACGCATCACCGTTCTTGCGTGTAAGGAACCGACGCATCACCTTCCCTGCAACACTTTCGTTGTATAGCGTTACGCATCCTAAGGTACATTGAACTCAAAGTGTCGCATTTACCATCTTAAGAGAAATGAGCTAATTCTACCATTTTTGAAGTACAGTATTGTGGATTTTTGTCGTTTATGGTCTTGTGTTAAATCTATATAAAAGATACATATTTTTAATATACAACCTGTGTGGTGTCCATCTGTAGTGTTGTCACTTGATTACTGTATGTGTTCACAAATGCTTTACACACTGCCTCTGAGATAAGCCTGTCTGCTCGTGCCAAGCTACCAAGGGGGTCAGCAGGGGTTATTTTAGGAGTGTATCCCCCTTACCCTGACTAGACGCAAGGGTCCCTATTTGGACAAAAGTACCTACCTCTACCAACTAGACACCCCCAAATCTAACACTGACCTTACCTCAAAGAAGCAGCCAAAGTAGGTAATTTGGACCCCAGGGTGTCAGAATGCCTTTGACACCCTGAAAGGAGCTATGTGATCAGCACCTGTCCTAAAAGCACCAGACTATGGGAAACAGTTTATTGTTCAAATAGATGCTTCTGGACATGGTTTGTGACAAAACTGCCCCAATCCCAATGATGAGGGTCAAGATCAGCCAGTAGCTTACATAAGCAGGTGACTGCTCCCTAGAGAGCAGCGTAGGAGTGCGATTGAGAGGGAAGCCTTGGCTGTGGTTTGGTCCCTGAAGAAGCTGAGACCTGTTTGGGACTCACTTCAAATTTCAAACCAACTACAGGCTTCTCAAGTGGTTATTGCAGATGAGAGGATGTAGTTGTAGGTAGTTGTAGTTGTATGTAGATGTAGTTGTATGTAGATGTAGTTGTATGTAGGTAGATGTAGTTAGAGTTAGATGTAGATGTAGATGTAGTTGTATGTAGATGTAATTGTATGTAGATGGATAGATGTAGATGTAGGTAGATGTAGTTGTAGGTAGATGTAGTTGTAGGTAGATGTAGTTGTATATAGATGTAGTTGTATATAGATGTAGTTGTATATAGATGTGGTTGTATATAGATGTAGATAGATGTAGATGTAGGTAGATGTAGATGTAGTTGTATGTAGATGGATAGATGTAGATGTAGGTAGATAGATGTAGATGTAGTTGTATGTAGGTAGATGTAGTTGTATGTAGGTAGATGTAGTTGTATGTAGGTAGATGTAGTTAGAGTTAGATGTAGATAGAGTTAGATGTAGATAGAGTTAGAGTTAGATGTAGATAGAGTTAGATGTAGATACAGTTAGATGTAGATAGAGGTAGATGTAGATGTAGTTGTATGTAGATGTGGTTGTATGTAGGTAGATGTAGATGTAGTTGTAGGTAGATAGATGTAGTTGTAAGTGGATGTAGGTAGATGTAGTTGTAGGTAGATGTAGTTGTAGGTAGATGTAGATGTAGTTGTAGGTAGATGTAGATGTAGTTGTAGGTAGATGTAGTTGTAGGTAGATGTAGTTGTATATAGATGTAGTTGTATATAGATGTAGTTGTATATAGATGTGGTAGTATATAGATGTAGATAGATGTAGATGTAAATGTAGGTAGATAGATGTAGATGTAGTTGTATGTAGGTAGATGTAGTTGTATGTAGGTAGATGTAGTTGTATGTAGTTAGATGTAGTTGTATGTAGGTAGATGTAGTTGAATGTAGGTAGATGTAGTTAGAGTTAGATGTAGATAGAGTTAGATGTAGATAGAGTTAGATGTAGATACAGTAGTTGTATGTAGATGTGGTTGTAGTTAGATAGATGTAGATGTAGTTGTAAGTAGATGTAGGTAGATGTAGTTGTAGGTAGATGTAGTTGTAGGTAGATGTAGTTGTAGGTAGATAGATGTAGATGTAGTTGTAAGTAGATGTAGTTGTAGGTAGATGTAGTTGTAGGTCGATGTAGTTGTAGGTAGATGTAGTTGTAGGTAGATGTAGTTGTGTATAGATGTAGTTGTATATATCTATCTACCTTTAACTACATCTACATCTAACTCTATCTACATCTAACTCTATCTACATCTAACTCTAACTACATCTACCTACATACAACTACATCTACATCTATCTACCTACATCTACATCTATCCATCTACATACAACTACATCTACATCTATCTACATCTATCTACATCTATATACAACTACATCTACCTACAACTACATCTACCTATAACTACATCTACCTACAACTACATCTACATACAACTACATCTACCTACAACTACATCTACCTACAACTACATCTATCTACATCTACCTACAACTACATCTACATACAACTACATCTACCTACAACTACATCTACCTACAACTACCTACAACTACAACTACCTACAACTACATCTACCTAAATCTATCTATATACAACTACATCTATCTATATACAACTACATCTACCTATTTACACCTACATCTACCTACCTATAACTACATCTACCTACAACTACATCTACCTACAACTACATCTACATACATCTACATACAACTACATCTACCTACAACTACATCTACATCTACATACATCTACATACATCTATAACTACATCTACATACATCTACATACAACTACATCTACATACACATACAACTACATCTACATACACATACAACTACATCTACATACATATACAACTACATCTACATACAACTACATCTACCTACAACTACATCTACCTACAACTACCTACAACTACAACTACCTACAACTACATCTACCTACATCTATCTATATACAACTACATCTATCTATATACAACTACATCTACCTATATACACCTACATCTACCTACAACTACATCTACCTACAACTACATCTACATCTACATACATCTACATACATCTACAACTACATCTACATACATCTACATCTACATCTACATACAACTACATCTACATCTATCTACAACTACATCTATCTATATACAACTACATCTATATACAACTACATCTACATACACATACAACTACATCTACATACATATACAACTACATCTACATACAACTACATCTACCTACAACTACATCTACCTACAACTACCTACAACTACCTACAACTACATCTACCTACAACTACATCTACCTACATCTATCTATATACAACTACATCTATCTATATACAACTACATCTACCTATATACACCTACATCTACCTACAACTACATCTACCTACAACTACATCTACATCTACATACATCTATATACATCTACAACTACATCTACATACATCTACATCTACATCTACATACAACTACATCTACATCTATCTACAACTACATCTATCTATATACAACTACATCTATATACAACTACATCTATATACAACTACATCTACATACAACTACATCTACCTACAACTACCTACAACTACATCTACCTACATCTATCTATATACAACTACATCTATCTATATACAACTACATCTACCTAGATACACCTACATCTACCTACCTATAACTACATCTACCTACAACTACATCTACCTACAACTACATCTACATCTACATACATCTACATACATCTACAACTACATCTACATACATCTACATCTACATCTACATACAACTACATCTACCTATATACACCTACATCTACCTACCTATAACTACATCTACCTACAACTACATCTACCTACAACTACATCTACATCTACATACATCTACATACATCTATAACTACATCTACATACATCTACATACAACTACATCTACATACACATACAACTACATCTACATACATATACAACTACATCTACATACAACTACATCTACATACAACTACATCTACCTACAACTACCTACAACTACAACTACCTACAACTACATCTACCTACAACTACATCTACCTACATCTATCTATATACAACTACATCTATCTATATACAACTACATCTACCTATATACACCTACATCTACCTACAACTACATCTACCTACAACTACATCTACATCTACATACATCTACATCTACATCTACATACAACTACATCTACATCTATCTACAACTACATCTATCTATATACAACTACATCTATATACAACTACATCTACATACACATACAACTACATCTACATACATATACAACTACATCTACATACAACTACATCTACCTACAACTACATCTACCTACAACTACCTACAACTACAACCACCTACAACTACATCTACCTACACCTACATCTACCTACATCTATCTATATACAACTACATCTATCTATATATAACTACATCTACCTATATACACCTACATCTACCTACAACTACATCTACCTACAACTACATCTACATCTACATACATCTACATGCATCTACAACTACATCTACATACATCTACATCTACATACAACTACATCTACATCTATCTACAACTACATCTATCTATATACAACTACATCTATATACAACTACATCTATATACAACTACATCTACATACAACTACATCTACATACATCTATACCTACGTACAACTACATCTACATACACCTACATCTACATACAACTACATCTACCTACATACAACTACATCTACCTACAACTACATCTACCTACAACTACATCTACCTACATACAACTACATCTACATACAACTACATCTATCTATATACAACTACATCTATCTATATATGTATGTAGATGTAGTTGTATGTAGATGTAATTGTATGTAGATGTAGTTGTATGTAGATGTAGTTGTAGATGTATGTAGATGTAGGTAGATAGATTTAGATGTAGATGTAGTTGGATGTAGATGTATTTGGATGTAGATGTAGTTGTATGTAGATGTAGTTGTATGTAGATGTAGTTGTAGATGTATGTAGATTTAGTTGTATGTAGATGTAGATGTAGTTGTATGTAGATGTAGTTGTTGATGTATGTAGATGTAGTTGTATGTAGATGTAGGTAGATGTAGTTGTATGTAGATGTAGTTGTATGTAGATGTAGTTATACGTAGATGTAGTTGTAGGTAGATGTAGTTGTACGTAGATGTAGATGTATGTAGATGTAGTTATATGTAGATGTAGTTGTATGTAGATGTAGTTGTATGTAGATGTAGTTGTATGTAGATAGGTAGATGTAGTTGTATATAGATAGATGTAGTTGTATATAGATAGATGTAGGTAGATGTAGGTGTAGGTAGATGTAGTTGTAGGTAGTTGTAGTTGTAGGTAGTTGTATGTAGATGTAGTTGTATGTAGATGTAGTTGTATGTAGATGTAGTTGTAGATGTATGTAGATGTAGTTGTATGTAGATGTAGTTGTATGTAGATGTAGTTGTATGTAGATAGATGTAGATGTAGGTAGATGTAGTTGTATGTAGATAGATGTAGATGTAGGTAGATGTAGATAGATGTAGATGTAGATGTAGGTAGATGTAGAGGTAGTTGTATGTAGATGTAGTTGTAGTTGTATGTAGATGTAGTTGTATGTAGATAGATGTAGATGTAGGTAGATGTAGTTGTATGTAGATAGATGTAGATGTAGGTAGATGTAGAGGTAGAGTTAGAGTTAGATGTAGATGTAGGTAGATGTAGTTGTATGTAGATGTAGTTGTAGTTGTATGTAGATAGATATAGATGTAGGTAGATGTAGATGTATGTAGATAGATGTAGATGTAGGTAGATGTAGTTGTATGTAGATAGATGTAGATGTAGGTAGATGTAGATAGATGTAGATGTAGATGTAGGTAGATGTAGAGGTAGAGTTAGATGTAGTTGTATGTAGATATAGTTGTATGTAGATGTAGTTGTATATAGATGTAGTTGTAGGTAGATAGATGGAGATGTAGGTAGATAGATGTAGATGTAGTTTTAGGTAGATGTAGTTAGATGCAGATCTAGTTAGATGCAGATCTAGTTAGATGCAGATGTAGTTAGATGCAGATGTAGATAGATGTAGTTAGTTAGATGTAGTTAGAGGTAGATGTAGAAGTAGTTAGAGGTAGATGTAGTTAGAGGTAGAGTTAAATATAGATGTAGAGGTAGAGTTAGATATAGATGTAGTTAGAGGTGGAGGTAGATGTAGTTAGAGGTAGAGGTAGATATAGATAGAGTTAGATGTAGATGTAGGTAGATGTAGAGGTAGAGTTAGATATAGATGTATGTAGATGTAGAGGTAGAGTTAGATATAGATAGAGTTAGAGTTAGCTGTAGATACAGGTAAAGTTAGATGTAGATACAGGTAGAGTTAGATGTAGATGTAGGTAGAGTTAGATGTAGATACAGGTAGAGTTAGAGGTAGATGTAGATAGAGTTAGATGTAGATATAGACAGATGTAGTTAGATGTAGGTAGATGTAGAGGTAGTTAGATGTAGATGGAGTTAGATGTAGATGGAGTTAAAAGTAGAGGGAGTTAGATGTAGATGGAGTTAGATGTAGATGGAGTTAGATGTAGATGTAGAGGTAGATGTAGATGTAGAGGTAGATGTAGATGTAGAGGTAGATGTAGATAGAGTTGGATGTAGATAGAGTTGGATGTAGATAGAGTTGGATGTAGATAGAGTTGGATGTAGATAGAGTTAGATGTAGATGTAGATAGAGTTAGATGTAGATAGAGTTAGATGTAGTTAGATGTAGATAGATGTAGATGTAGAGTTAGAGGTAGATGTAGTTAGTTAGATGTAGAGTTAGATGTAGAGTTCGATGTAGATGTAGGTAGAGGTAGATGTAGTTAGTGGTAGATGTAGATGGAGTTAGAGGTAGATGTAGTTAGAGGTAGAGGTAGAGTTAGAAGTAGATGTTGTTAGATGTAGATGTAGTTAGATGTAGATGTAGTTAGAGTTAGATATAGATGTAGTTAGAGATAGATGTAGATGTAGTTAGAGGTAGATGTAGATGTAGTTAGAGGTAGATGTAGTTAGAGTTAGAGGTAGATTTAGGTAGAGGTAGATTTAGGTAGAGGTAGATAGATGTAGATAGAGTTAGATGTAAATAGAGGTAGATGTAGTTAGATGTAGAGGTAGATAGAGTTAGATGGAGTTAGAGTTAGATGTAGGTAGAGGTAGATGTAGATAGAGGTAGATGTAGGTAGAGTTAGATGTAGGTAGAGTTAGATGTAGGTAGAGGTAGATGTAGATAGAGGTAGATGTAGATGTTAGATGTAGATGTTGTTAGAGGTAGATATAGTTAGACGTAGATGTAGATAGAGTTAGATGTAGATAGAGTTAGATGTAGTTAGAGTTAGATGTAGTTAGAGTTAGAGGTAGACTTAGAGGTAGAGTTAGATGTAGATGTAGTTAGAGGTAGATGTAGATGGAGTTAGATGTAGATATAGTTAGAGGTAGAGTTAGAGTTAGATGTAGGTAGAGTTAGATGTAGATGGAGTTAGATGTAGATGGAGTTAGATGTAGATAGAATTGGATGTAGATAGAATTGGATGTATATAGAGTTAGATGTAGAGGTAGATGTAGAGGTAGATGTAGATAGAGTAAGATGTAGATAGTTAGATGTAGAGGTAGAGGTAGATAGATGTAGATAGAGTTAGATGTAGATAGAGTTAGATGTAGTTAGAGATAGATGTAGGTAGATGTAGATGTAGGTAGATGTAGAGGTAGAGTTAGATGTAGATAGAGGTAGATGTAGTTAGAGGTAGATGTAGTTAGAGGTAGAGGTAGAGTTAGATGTAGATGGAGTTAGATGTAGAGTTAGATGTAGTTAGAGGTAGAGTTAGATGTAGAGGTAGAGTTTGAGTTAGATGTAGGTAGAGTTAGATGTAGATGTAGTTAGAGGTAGAGTTAGATGTAGATGTAGTTAGATGTAGATGTAGTTCGAGGTAGATGTAGATGTAGTTAGAGCTACAGTTAGAGGTAGATGTAGATAGATGTAGATGTAGATGTAGTTAGAGTTAGATGTAGATGTAGTTAGAGTTAGATTTAGGTGTAGAGGTAGATAGAGTTAGATGTAGATGGAGTTAGATGTAGAGGTAGATGTAGAGGTAGATGTAGATGTAGGTAGAGGTAGATGTAGTTAGAGGTAGATGTAGATGGAGTTAGAGGTAGATGTAGTTAGAGGTAGAGGTAGAGTTAGAAGTAGATGTAGTTAGAAGTAGATGGAGGTAGATGTAGATAGAGTTAGATAGAGTTAGATGTAGATGTAGTTAGATGTAGATGTAGTTAGATGTGCATAGAGTTGGATGTGCATAGAGTTGGATGTGCCTAGAGTTAGAGTTAGATGTAGTTAGAGGTAGATTTAGATGTAGTTAGAGTTAGATGTAGAGGTAGATGTAGATAGAGTTAGATGTAGATAGTTAGATGTAGATGTAGTTAGAGTTAGAGGTAGACTTAGAGGTAGAGTTAGATGTAGATGTAGTTAGAGTTAGATGTAGATGTAGATGGAGTTAGATGTAGATGGAGTTAGAGTTAGATGTAGATAGAGTTAGATGTAGAGTTAGAGGTAGAGATAGATGTAGATAGAGTTAGATGTAGATAGAGTTAGATGTAGATAGGGTTAGATGTAGATAGGGTTAGATGTAGATATAGATAGGGTTAGATGTAGATGTAGTTAGCATTAGATGTAGATGAAGATAGAGTTAGATGTAGATATAGATGTTAGAGGTAGATGTAGGTAGAGTTAGAAGTAGATGTAGATGTAGTTAGAGGTAGATGTAGATAGAGTTAGATGTAGGTAGAGTTAGATGTAGATGGAGTTAGATGTAGATGGAGTTAGATGTAGATAGAATTGGATGTAGATAGAATTGGATGTATATAGAGTTAGATGTAGAGGTAGATGTAGAGGTAGATGTAGATAGAGTAAGATGTAGATAGTTAGATGTAGAGGTAGAGGTAGATAGATGTAGATAGAGTTAGATGTAGATAGAGTTAGATGTAGTTAGAGATAGATGTAGGTAGATGTAGATGTAGGTAGATGTAGAGGTAGAGTTAGATGTAGATAGAGGTAGATGTAGTTAGAGGTAGATGTAGTTAGAGGTAGAGGTAGAGTTAGATGTAGATGTAGATGGAGTTAGATGTAGAGTTAGATGTAGTTAGAGGTAGAGTTAGATATAGAGGTAGAGTTTGAGTTAGATGTAGGTAGAGTTAGATGTAGATGTAGTTAGAGGTAGAGTTAGATGTAGATGTAGTTAGATGTAGATGTAGTTCGAGGTAGATGTAGATGTAGTTAGAGCTACAGTTAGAGGTAGATGTAGATAGATGTAGATGTAGATGTAGTTAGAGTTAGATGTAGATGTAGTTAGAGTTAGATTTAGATGTAGAGGTAGATAGAGTTAGATGTAGATGGAGTTAGATGTAGAGGTAGATGTAGAGGTAGATGTAGATGTAGGTAGAGGTAGATGTAGTTAGAGGTAGATGTAGATGGAGTTAGAGGTAGATGTAGTTAGAGGTAGAGGTAGAGTTAGAAGTAGATGTAGTTAGAAGTAGATGGAGGTAGATGTAGATAGAGTTAGATAGAGTTAGATGTAGATGTAGTTAGATGTAGATGTAGTTAGATGTGCATAGAGTTGGATGTGCATAGAGTTGGATGTGCATAGAGTTAGAGTTAGATGTAGTTAGAGGTAGATTTAGATGTAGTTAGAGTTAGATGTAGAGGTAGATGTAGATAGAGTTAGATGTAGATAGTTAGATGTAGATGTAGTTAGAGTTAGAGGTAGACTTAGAGGTAGAGTTAGATGTAGATGTAGTTAGAGTTAGATGTAGATGTAGATGGAGTTAGATGTAGATGGAGTTAGAGTTAGATGTAGATAGAGTTAGATGTAGAGTTAGAGGTAGAGATAGATGTAGATAGAGTTAGATGTAGATAGAGTTAGATGTAGATAGGGTTAGATGTAGATAGGGTTAGATGTAGATATAGATAGGGTTAGATGTAGATGTAGTTAGCATTAGATGTAGATGAAGATAGAGTTAGATGTAGATATAGATGTTAGAGGTAGATGTAGGTAGAGTTAGAAGTAGATGTAGATGTAGTTAGAGGTAGATGTAGATAGAGTTAGATGTAGGTAGAGTTAGATGTAGATGGAGTTAGATGTAGATGGAGTTAGATGTAGATAGAATTGGATGTAGATAGAATTGGATGTATATAGAGTTAGATGTAGAGGTAGATGTAGAGGTAGATGTAGATAGAGTAAGATGTAGATAGTTAGATGTAGAGGTAGAGGTAGATAGATGTAGATAGAGTTAGATGTAGATAGAGTTAGATGTAGTTAGAGATAGATGTAGGTAGATGTAGATGTAGGTAGATGTAGAGGTAGAGTTAGATGTAGATAGAGGTAGATGTAGTTAGAGGTAGATGTAGTTAGAGGTAGAGGTAGAGTTAGATGTAGATGTAGATGGAGTTAGATGTAGAGTTAGATGTAGTTAGAGGTAGAGTTAGATATAGAGGTAGAGTTTGAGTTAGATGTAGGTAGAGTTAGATGTAGATGTAGTTAGAGGTAGAGTTAGATGTAGATGTAGTTAGATGTAGATGTAGTTCGAGGTAGATGTAGATGTAGTTAGAGCTACAGTTAGAGGTAGATGTAGATAGATGTAGATGTAGATGTAGTTAGAGTTAGATGTAGATGTAGTTAGAGTTAGATTTAGATGTAGAGGTAGATAGAGTTAGATGTAGATGGAGTTAGATGTAGAGGTAGATGTAGAGGTAGATGTAGATGTAGGTAGAGGTAGATGTAGTTAGAGGTAGATGTAGATGGAGTTAGAGGTAGATGTAGTTAGAGGTAGAGGTAGAGTTAGAAGTAGATGTAGTTAGAAGTAGATGGAGGTAGATGTAGATAGAGTTAGATAGAGTTAGATGTAGATGTAGTTAGATGTAGATGTAGTTAGATGTGCATAGAGTTGGATGTGCATAGAGTTGGATGTGCATAGAGTTAGAGTTAGATGTAGTTAGAGGTAGATTTAGATGTAGTTAGAGTTAGATGTAGAGGTAGATGTAGATAGAGTTAGATGTAGATAGTTAGATGTAGATGTAGTTAGAGTTAGAGGTAGACTTAGAGGTAGAGTTAGATGTAGATGTAGTTAGAGTTAGATGTAGATGTAGATGGAGTTAGATGTAGATGGAGTTAGAGTTAGATGTAGATAGAGTTAGATGTAGAGTTAGAGGTAGAGATAGATGTAGATAGAGTTAGATGTAGATAGAGTTAGATGTAGATAGGGTTAGATGTAGATAGGGTTAGATGTAGATATAGATAGGGTTAGATGTAGATGTAGTTAGCATTAGATGTAGATGAAGATAGAGTTAGATGTAGATATAGATGTTAGAGGTAGATGTAGGTAGAGTTAGAAGTAGATGTAGATGTAGTTAGAGGTAGATGTAGATAGAGTTAGATGTATATGTAGTTACAGTTAGATGTAGATGTAGTTAGATGTTAATGTAGATAGAGTTAGATGTAGAAAGAGTTAGATGTAGATGTAGATATAGTTAGAGTTAGATGTAGATACAGGTAGAGGTAGATGTAGATAGAGTTAGAGGTAGAGGTAGATGTAGTTGAGGTAGATGTAGTTGAGGTAGATGTAGTTGAGGTAGATGTAGTTAGATGTAGATTTGGTTAGATGTAGAGTTAGAGGTAGATGTAGAGTTAAATGTAGATAGTTAGATGTAAAAAGAGTTAGATGTAGATAGAGTTAGATGTAGATAGAGGTAGATGTAAATGTAGATAGAGGTAGATGTAGATAGAGTTAGATGTAGATGTAGATAGAGGTAGATGTAAATGTAGATAGAGGTAGATCTAGATAGAGTTAGATGTACATAGAGGTAGATCTAGATGTTGTTTGAGGTAGATGTAGTTAGATGTAGATGTAGTCAGTGTTAGATGTAGATAGAGATAGAGGTAAATGGAGATGGAGATAGATGTAGAGGTAGATAGATTTAGCAATGATATTTCATGAAGGTGTTAATATAACCTCTGGACACTACACAATATATTTAAGATGTCAAACAGGATGGACAGAGTGCAATGATATATAAGCGACATTTATATCAAGACTACCCAAAGAGTTACCAAACTTACATCTGTAATTTCTAGAACTGAAGTTCTAAGGAGAATCTCGGGTAAGAAAATGTGGTATTTTGTTGATATATCTATGGATTGTGTTTCTGAGACATTATTCGGCCTATTGGGAATTGTCTACAGCAAGCTGTTAGAAATGAAGGACTCTTTTAAACTGCTGGAAAGGAATTTATAATTATTTTAGACCTACATTGTGTTACTACAGATAAAAAGTAAATGTGGCTACTGTAATACCAGTAGCCTTAGGTTGCATGTGAAAAGTCTCACCACAATAAAAAAAAGTCTCCTTGTGTTTCTGCTACAGCAACTTCTATGTAGTACTATAAGTTATGTTCTTCATACGTGGACTTAGAACATTTTAGACCTCATTTGGCTTAAGAAGGATGATGTTTACTAAAGGATATTCAGAAATGAAGACTGCTTCATAATTGTTGGAGATTTTGTACCAGATATAAAAATATCAGAAACTATTTTACCATATAGTTCCTTTCACTAAGGTAGCAACCTATCAGCAAGCCAGTATCAAAAAACTTGTAGTGAATGCAGTGAACAGTATGATATAGTTGTAATGATCTATTGCGCACATTTGTTGTTTTTTTTGCAATCCATTGATTGTATTTTCCCACTGTTTCATGATGTGTCTTCATACAAAGCACTGTTGAAAGTGAACAAGTATAAAAGTTGAAAACAGGAAAGAACAGTAAAACATTTGTCTATGTTGAATTAAAGTTTTGCTTAAAAAATATTGTATGTTGTTTGGTTGCCTAATGTCAAAAATGTATTCGAATTTCATTTTTATCTTTTTATTTTTTCACAGTGTTTGGAGGTTGAGATATATTACGTGTGTCAAATCACTAATCTAGTAATGGATTCATTGAGTTACTACTCATGTACTCATCACATCTCCCATTCTCCCAGGCCCAACAGTTGCACTAGTCCAATCATCCAGCCACTACCTAAGCACTCATCCGATCACCCAGGCGCTACCCATACACTATGCAAACACTCATCCATTCACTGGGCACTGCTCATGCACTCATCCAGTCACCCAGGCACTACTGATGCACTCACCCAATCAAGCAGGCAGTATCCATGCATTCACCCAATCACCCAGATCCTGTCTGTGTACTCACCCAATCACCAAGCCACTACCCTTGCACTCATCCATTCACTGAGGCACTACGCATGCGCTCATCCATTCACTCAGGCACTGCCCGTGCACTCATCCAATCACCCAAGCAGTACCCATGCACTCATCCATTCACTCAGGCACTAACCTTCTACTCATCCATACACGCAGCCAGTACTCATGCACTCATCTATTCACCAAGGCATTATCCATGCACTCATCCAATTACAAAGGCAGTATCCATGCACTCATTATGTTGCAGGGATTCTGCACAAATACAGAACTATGCGTAGGATTATAGGACCTTGGTGTACAGGGACATGAGTCTTCCTACCACCTTAGTACCCACGAGACCAGGACTGACTAGCTATAGTGTCTCACATGCTCTCCTACTCACTCACAGAGAAACAAATGATTAGACACCCCACAACACAACACTCCCAGATCTCTCAGGAATCGCGGTAACAAGACACACACCCTTTCGCTCGCACTCTTGTACTTGCCCACAATAAGATCTGACAGAGACACGAAACAGTTTAAAATATTTATTTTAAACTAACGTGCCCTAACATGCAGTATACGTGCCACGACAAGCAGGAAAATGCATAGTACAAATATAGTGAGCATAGCAGCTAATCCATAAATCGTGATGGGAGATGTCATCATGGAAAGACAATAGAACCTAACCTCCCTCCCCTTGTTGCAGGGCAATATTATTATTATATATTAGAAGATCTCTGGGCTTTGTCAGCAGACCCCATTCCTTAGCCTATAGATGGTAGATCTACATCATAGGTGTTGTCTTGCTCTTCTCCCTGGAAAGGTCCCTCTCCAAGTGTGTGTCACCTATTCATGTATCCCACTAAAAACCAAAGTACGTTGTCCAAACAATAGCTGCATCAATATGTTTTTTCTAAGGGCTAAGGCCTGGCCAGAACAAAATATCAAGGGGCATTGTTGTTCGACCTTGCACATGATGTTCAGTCAGAATCCCAGGAACCTGCAGAGAGTGAACACAGCAATGAGTTCTCATGTGAAAGCAGCCACAGAAAATATTGCAAACAAAGACATGTAGTAACGTGCGTAAAGCAGCAGGCAGGCTGCAAAGTGCTCATGCTAACGTTGTCATCTTCACTATGTCCCTATGGGCCACGTGACAATTTATTCACCCAGCCATTATCCATGTATTCATCTATTCACTCAGGCACTACTTATGCACTCCTAGATTTACTCAGGCACCACTGCTGCACTCATTGTAACATGCATGCACCAATTGTGCACTCATTCAATTATCCATACACCAGTCAAACACTCATTCCAACATATATACATTCTTGTTTTTTTATAACTGTAAAAGGCGATTCCAACAGGAACCTTTTTTTAGGCTTTTGTAAAATTTAAAAAATTGTTTTCTTTTTTTTATGGCAACTAGGACATTTGGAATTGAAAAGCCATGCACTGAAAAATTTGCAAATCATAAAAGAGGAAAAAAATTAGCATGTATGCTGTTTTGCAGCATTGTGAATAGCTGTAAGAGACTGCTCACCAGCACTTATGACAACACTACAGTCCATGCAGTACATTGCCATTCTTGACATCTCTGGAGCCATATATGTTGCAGTACTCTGCACCTCAGAAGGGAGTTTTTGACCAGGAATTGTTGCTGCTGTCACTGAAGTAGATGGTCCTCTAGCTTCCCTCTGCTTGATCGCCAGTTGGAGAGGTTTTTATGATAAGTTTTTAGATGGTATAACATGGATGGTGTCCCACATGAATATTTCTTGTTGGTCCCTCTAGAGAGGGTCTTCTTGCAGACTGTGCATTGCACAAGTTTGGCATCTGTTTTTGATTCACCTGATGGGATTGTAAAAAGAATCCCGTGCCACACTGACTCTATTTTGTGGAGGTTCCTCTTCTTCCAAATCTTCCTTGTCTGCCTCCTCCACATCCTGGTCCAGCCGTTGTTCCTGCTGACCCCCATCTCCTTGCTGTGTTGCCATTTCTTTTTTTTTTAGTTTAAAGAGCCTTATTAAAGCAAATAGAAAACATTGGCACGATATACAGCAGTGCAATAAAGAAAATAGCAAAAAAGTAACGAAACTAAATATATAATATAGTGGAAAGAAAAACACAAGATATCTACCAATGGTGTAAAATACTCCAGAAGAAAAAGCAATACTAAAAAGTTGTACCTTGAAACAAAGTAGCTTTTTACAATTTTCAAAAAGGAAGGGGGAGAAAAAGGGAATAAGGATAAAGAAAGAAAAAGAAAGAAGGAAGGAGAAAAAGGAATAGAGGAGGAAAAGGAAAGAAAGAAGGGAAAAGAAAAGGGGGAAGAGAAAGGAAAAGAAGAAGAAAAGGTGATATCCTAATCTGGTATCATATTTAAACCTACTCGATATAGTAATTGTATTGGCTGCTAAAGACAGAATAAGAAATATACATTGGCTTATAGAAACTTCACAAAGAAGGAAAAGAGTAAAACGAATAAAATACTCATGGTGGTTGATGAACGAAGGAACTGTCCTTGTTACGAAGTGCAGATGAGGATAAATAGTTGGTAAGTGGAGACCAGAAGGCTTCCCTTCGAATAAGTTGTTGAGAAGTATTGACAGAAGCTCTGTCTAGTCTGTGGTGATAGCAGAGAAGATTCCACCAGGCAGAGAAAGAAACCTTAGTGGCGTCTTTCCAATTTGAAGTAATTACCTGAAAAGCAATAGCAATTAACAAGTCCACAAAAATGCCCACCTTTCGAGATCCAAACCAATTTGTAGAGTTACTTCCCAGGAATATGGAGTAAATGTCAAAAGGAAATTTAATAGAACAAATAGAGGAGATTGATTCACACACCTTAGTCCAAAAACGGGCGATACTGGGGCAAAGAAAAAAGGAATGCATTAATGAGCCAGGGGTATTGTGGCATGACCAGCAATTCGGGGATACGTCTGAGCTAAACTTGGAGAGAGATAGTGGAGTCAAAAATAACCTCTGATAAAAATAATAAAGAGTCTGAGTGGTACTAGCAGTACATGAGGTGCGGTGTATGCGTGTCCAAATAGAGTTCCATGTGTGAACAGAGAGAGTACACTGTAAATCGGATTCCCATAAGAGCTCTACTTTTCCTTTAGGGCGATTAGGAGAAGAAAAATGGAGGTATTTGTAAATGTGAGAGGCGCGAATAGAAGAAGAAGTGGGTAGAGGTTCTAATAAGAGGTCCGGAGAAGGGAGGGGAGATCCGGAAAGAAGAGAAAGCCGATCCATCAAAAGCAATCTTAAAGAATCATATCTGAGTAATGAGGAAACTGGTAGATCAAACTTAGACTGAACCTCTTGTGGGGAGAGAGGGATGGAATCCTGTATTAGTGCTTAACCAGGAGGATCCCTTTTGCGGCCCATTGCTTCCAAAAAATAGTACGATTTGACAACTTAATAAATTTATTATGCCACAGAGGTGAATCTAAAAATATTTGTAACGGGCTGTGAAATTTACACTTAACAGGATGAAAGGTTGAAATGAATTTTGAAATCGTCGGAAAATGAAAAGAACGAGGAGGATGAGTAAAATTGGCTAACAGAGAAAAAGGATAAGGAGAAATCAGAGATTCCTCCAATCTGTGCCAGATAGAGGTGGAATCTCCTTCCGAGGAAGGTAAATATGGTAATACTTGACGAATTAGAAAAGAAGAGTGATATTGTCGGAAATTGGGAAAATGGACACCTCCCTGAGCCTTAGGAGCAGACAGAAGAGCCAAAGAAATATGGGCTTTCCGACCGTTCCAGAGAAATTTACTCAAAAACCCATTAAGGGTTTTAAAAAACTTCAATGGAAGTTTCACTGGTAACATGGACAAATAAAAGTTAAGGACGGGGAGCAACATCATTTTAATTGTGTCCAATCTACCCCACCATGACAAGAAAAGAGGGAACCATCTGCCTATCATGTTGTTTACTTTTAAAAGAACCTCTTCTAGGTTAAGCTGAATCGTTTTTGCAATAGAAGAATATTTAATCCCCAAGCAAGTGATACAATTAGTATTCCATTTGAAGTCAGTACCTTCAAACATACTCCTCAAACAATATTTATTTAAGGGGAGCACTTCAGATTTTGAAAAGTTTAACTTGTACCCAGACAAGGTGGCATAGGAAGAAAGAAGATCTGTAAAAGCGGGCAAGGAGGTTCAGGGATCTGAAACGTATAACATAATATCATCCGCATAAGCAGTGAATTTAATTTCAATTGCCTTGTGCTTAAAGCCACGGAAGATGGAAGTGTCGTAAAGAATGAAGGAAGGGCTCAAGGGAGAGGATGAACAATAAAGGGGAGAGAGGACATCCCTGACGAGTACCCCTTAGTAAAGGGAAGTAAGAGGATTGAGAGCCATTAACAAAAACTGAAGTGGTTGGAGAAGAATATAACAATTTGATAAGAGTCAGAATAGGGGGGCCAAAACCATGCCATTTAAGGGCACGCATCATAAAAAGCCAATGAACCTGATCAAAAGCTTTTTCCGCGTCAAGGATTATGGCGGCAATAGGGGAGGAGCTCTTAGATGCAAGATGTATAATGTTCAGGAAAGTTCTGGAATTATCAGCAATAGTCCTTCCTTTAACAAACCCCGTCTGCTCCGGACCGATCAGATCTGGAAGAACCTGATTAATACGAAGAGCTAATACCTTGGCAACAATTTTACAATCAAGATTGATCAATGATATGGGGCGATAATTAGCACACATTGAGGGATCCTTATCTTTTTTAGGAATTAAACAAATCATAGCCTCGAGAAAAGAGCCTCGAGCCTCACTAAAGGAGACGAAATGTTGAAAAAGAGATAGAAGATGGGGCAGAAGGATATGAGAAAAGCATGAATAGAATTCAGCAGTGAAACCGTCTGGGCCAGGAGCCTTATCTTTGGGTAACATGGATAAAGCAGATTTAATCTCCGATAAAGATATATCTTTATCCAAGATAGAACAATCAGGAAGAGGAGAAGAGCGGGGAGGTAATGAATCAAAAAAGAATCCAGGTCCGCATCCGATGGAGAAGATTCGGGAGTATATAAAGTCTTATAAAAATCTGTAAAACAATTCAATATCTCGTCATCTTTAAAGCGAGGAACACCACAATCATCAATAATTTAAACTATTTTAGATCTTTGGGACTTAATCTTCAGGTAATTCGCCAGCAATTTACCGGCTCGATTACGACCACCATAAAATTTGGAATTAATTTTTAGTAATGTTCCAGAGGTTTCTTCTGTGGATTTCCTATTGAAATCAAGTTTTGCTTGGATTAGATTCTTAAGAGTATCAGCATTATTAGAAGAAAAGTATGCATGTTCCAATTTCTTAATGGAAGATAGCATAGCGACAGATTCCTTACGGTATTGTTTCTTTTTACTAGCTACATAATCAATAATAAAGCCTCTGGCAGATGATTTGAAGGCATCCCAAAGTGTATGAAAGGACATATCCGGGCTAGCATTGAGGAGAAAGAATTCGGACATAAAATCTTTAAAGCGTACAAGAAAAGAGGGATCTTTAACAAGGTAATTATTAAAGCGCCAACGACGAGATTTAGAGGGTAAGGACGGGAGATCTAAATTAATCAGAACGGGAGCGTGGTCGGAAATAAGAATGGAACCAATCTCTGCATGTAATAGATTTGGAAGGAGATGTGGGCTCAAGAAAACATAATCGATTCGAGAGGTAGAGTTATGAGTAGGGGAATAGAAAGTAAATTCCAAGCTATCAGGATTGTATATTCTCCAGGCATCCACCAGGCCCCTCGAGAGGATAGCATTGGCAAAAGTCTTTTGCATTTTATTAGGAATGTACCTGGATGAGGATTTCCTATCTATGAAAGGATCCATGACCTGATTACAGTCACCACCCACTATGAGATTGGAGTCAGAACATGAATTGAAAGTGTGAGACATAGAGTGCCAGAATTGTGAATCGATGCCTGTGGGGCCATAAATGTTAAGCAGAGAAACATGGGATCCATTAATAAGAGTATGAAGGAGAAGCCAACGTCCATCCTCGTCCCTCTCATCCCCTTCTACAGTGAGGGACAGGGACTTATGAAAAAGTAATGCCACTCCATTTTTCCTGTCTTTAGATGGGGAACTATAAACGTGGCCCACCCACCGTTTTTTTAAGGAGTTAACATCATTATCATTAAGATGTGTTTCTTGTAGCATTGCATTTTACATTGTAGTTTAGAAAGATGGGTAAGCACCCGCTGTTTTTTAACAGGGTTACATAATCCTTTTACATTCCATGAGATAATCCGGATATCATCAGTCATTGCAGAGAGAAAAGGGCATGAGCATTACAAAATTCGACAAAATTATACATTCAATAAACCAACAACCAAAGACAATAGGATTAATGCATTTGAGTAAAAAAAATAAACATGAAAAAGAATATGAAATAGGAGAAAAATCAAGATAAAAAAGGGGAGGAGAAGAAAGGAAAATAAAAAAAAGTACATGCGAAAGTAGAGAAGTAAATCCAGAAAGTAAGAAAGAGAGGATGAAAAAAGAAAAAAACACAAATAGAAAAGAGAAAAGAGAGAAAAAGTATAAGAAATAGGTGATAGAAAAAGAAAAGTTGACTAGAAGCCGAGAGACTTCAGTCAAGAGAGACGGAATAGATATCCATAGTGAAGAAAATAACATGGGGAGGTGTGGAGCTGCAAGAGAAGACAGACGACAGAATCGACACGGACAATCGAGACCATTAGATAGAAATAATTAAATAGGAAAGAGGGAGTCTAATATACAATAACAAATCGAGGGAGACCAACTACATAACATAAAATAAAATAGGCGGACAGCAACGACCAGAATAGCCAATGAAGTACTCAACACTTACCAGACATAAGGGATAGCCGTGAACCTTAGGGTCAGAATGAAAGGGCAGGGAGGAGGGAGACATCTAGGGAATGGGTCGGTACAAGAGGAGGAACAGCTACGAAGAAAAACAAAGAAAAATCACAATATGAAGTGACCGCTGAAAAGGTTAACGAGTCATAAGAGTCAAGAGAAAACAACAACAACGGATCATAAACAACAGCGTAGAAGATAAAAATCTTCAGAACATTTGAATAGAGACATTAATCTCAGAAAACAAAACACAAAACAGATTTGACAATGCAACTCAGGACCCTCCAAAGTCCATCTCGTCCCCTTTATGGCGAGAGATGAATTGTCTCAGGTTGATCAAAGGAGTAAGACCTCTCTTTATAAGTAACCTTGAAAAAGCAAGGATGAACTAGACCGTATCTGGCGTTCATGGATCGAAGAGCCGGGCGAAGTGAAAGGAATTCCTTGCGACGAGCTGCAGTGGCGCGGGTCACATCTTGAGAAAAGAAAACTTTTTGACCAGACCACAACATCTGCTTTCTTGACTTTGCCGCTGAAAGGACCATTAACAGTTCAGTGTATTCCAAAAACAAAACGATTATCCCTCTGGGACGATTTACTGACGATGAAGAAGATGAACCTGCAGATTTAGGGCCGATGCGATGGGCACGCTGTAAATTGAGAGTTGTGCCGTCTTTGAGACCAACAATCTTGGGAATGTGAATTTTTAAGAAGGCCAGCACGTCGGACCCCTCCTCTCCCTCAGGAATACCATAAATTCGAAGGTTATTGCGTCTATTGCGATTTTCTAAGTCTTCTGTTTGCGTCTTGAGGAGAGCAATCTCTTTAGACATAGCCGCAACTTGAGGTATCAAATCCTGAGTATCACTGATCCTCTGTTCCACAACAGACATTCTTGAGTCCAAGTTAGGCCATTTCTCATCCAACCTCTGAAGGGTAGCATTAGTATCAATGACAAAAGGTTTAATCAACTTTATCTCTTCCATAAGGTCTTCCATTGTTATGGGTAGTGGCGACTTGGTAGGCGAATTTGGTTCCTTCTTATGTCGTTTAGGAGGAGCGGCCAGATTAGGTACCTTACGAGAGGAAGACATATTTGCTGAAGTGATTTTCTGATCAAGAGAAGGAGAAGGCTCCATATAGATGAGAATATTGAAAAATTGAGACTTTCAAAAATGTGCAGCGTAAAAGAACAAATTATGAATCTTACAGCTGCCGTCGATATTTTGCTCCTTGCATCAACACAGCTGGAACGAGACAACTGACTGTCAGCACTATAGCGAGGAACAAATTCAATGCGCACCAATCAGACTTGATCGCAGCCACCCTGCACTGAAAGGTATCGGCCGACTAATAAAGAAAGCACTTGGGACCTGAAGAGCTTAGCTCAGTCCATCTACCCGGGAGGGAACACAATGTGGAGAACAGAGCATGAGCTATGAGACGCTGCGTAAGTTACGCCGCCAGATGACTCCAATTGGACGAATGCGACCAATTCCACGTGGTAATCCAAAGTACGTCACATGAAGGTGTCTCACATAAAGGAGCAAGTGCAATACATAGGCTAGTAGGTACAGCAGTTCAGTTTAATAAGCATGTGAGGACAGTGATACGGCATATAGGTTGAACAGTTTTAGAGTCATTTCGTATAAAGAGAGCTCACCTTCATGAGGTTAGAATTTGAATAAAATAATTTCAATAAAATAATTTCAAAAAGGAATATACCCGGCATATTTTCACTGAGGCATAGCATATTAGAGGTCATCATAACTTTGAGGCTATTTAAAAATATAGCTGTTATCGCAGGATGTTGCACATAAAGCGTTCCTATGAAGAGCGGTATTTCCTGTCAGAAAATTTTGGCGTAGAGCAGACCTTGGGGAGACCATTTACAAAATAGTCACAGTTCAGTCATAAAAATTACCGCAAAGGCAAAACCAAGTATATAACAATAACCTGGGTTTTATCATTGTAAAGCAATGGGAAGCTTTAAGTAAAGCGCACATTCCCCTCAGAGAAGAAAAAAACGGTGAGGAGAGAACCATTACTCGGGTTCAGGCATTATGAGGGACACAAGATGGCGGTCACGATCTATGCATGAAGCGCGCCGCATAATATAGCTGAATTTCTAGAAGATTGAGGGTGAAGTTACAAAAGTTGAAGGGCACCTGTTCTCGTCACATATTTTCAGGAAAAGCGGCGTACCTGCAGGTTGCCGACTGCCGAGCTGAGGCAAATCCGCGATGAACACAAGATGGCAGCCGCGATCCACTAAGGGAGCGCGCCGCATATCGGAGACGAATTCCAGGAAATTGCGGGATCACTGCCACATGAAAAAGGTGTCCTTTGATTCAGTGGACACTCCGATGGCAGAATCTACCACCAAAAGCCGCCGAGAAGCCACTCCATCGGCCGCCCTTCCCAAGTTTCTCGATCTTGGTCCGGAGCGAGATCAGCCTGCCGCCATCCCCGTCGGCGCTCAAGCCACGCCCCCCTGTGTTGCCATTTCTGATAGAAAAAAAAAAGACTAAAATGTTTGCACAGCAAAATGAATCCACCTGCTCAGAATGAAGTTCTATGAAAGAAGATTCAAGAAGGAGCAGTGGGTGTGTACTTCCTATTGATTTTGCTGAAAAGTATATTATCCAATGATATTCCTTGCTTTCCCAGTCATGTGATATTCGCAGTGACCAAAATAGTTGCGGTTACCGCGGTGAAGCGGAAATGCTAAAGTTTGAAGTAGTTTTGTTTTATAATATTGAAAGTTCTGCTTTTCTTTCCATTTTAAAGTGAACAGCTATACTAAACTTGCTCACAATACCTCTACATATATGTTTCAGAGTTGTTGAAAACCACGCGTTATACGCAATTACCGACGTCATCGCGACTTCCGCTGTCTTTGCGGAAATGGGAAAAAAGTGTTTGGAGGCAATTATTCTGGAAACTTACTAGAAAATATGAGTTTGAAAAGTACACTAATAAGGCTCTATTGGTAAATATACTGTAGAATATGTCTATATATATGTTTTACACTTGTATAAACCACACGCTCTGCTCGACTGCCGACATCATCGTGATGATTTCGGTAGTCGCAAATAATAAAAAAATGTTGGCGTTGAAAAGTTGGCTTTCTTCTAAATTGATCATGAAAAGAAAAGTTAAAGCAATATTCTATTCAACTAAATATTTAGAGTTAAACTTTATTTAAAAAATGTCTTTAAGTGTGTTTTTCAGTATGTGAAATAGATTTACTGATGACCAAATTTCCACTGTAAATGCCACAATGTTTTTTTTTGTTTTTTTAACATATGTTTATTCATTTTATAAACAAAAGCAACATACTTATACAAAGTGCATATTCCAGTCAATAATAGATAGAAACAGTACAGTCGGACAGCCCTGCAATGAAATGGATTAGGCACCACTGAAGGGATAGGAACATAGTCAGGAGGCACGCACAACCGCAAAGTAGCTCCAATGTGCCACCTCCGATGATCGGCCATAGCTGTACAATCACAACAACATCTGCAGCACTAGTGGCGAAGAAACCAGTACAGTTGATAAGTAGTCCAGAATAATCAACCAGACAAACGATATTAAGTATTGTCGTTAAGGAAGTTTGTGCACTCAAGAACAAGGACCCCCTCCACCCTCAATTCCCACCCCTCAACAGACCCCTCCCACCCCTGGCGTGACATGTGGAACAAGTAAGATCATCCAATACAGTACGTGGGACTCATGGTGTAGTGCAGTGTACTAGGCCCATCTGTGGTATCAAGCGTCAACTCTTTGTCGGGTAGTTCCAGCAATTTGTCACTCAGGGCCCCCAGCACTTCCTGGCAAGGCTCCAATGGGCCAACTCTAGGTCACCCCTGCCGATCGCTAGCCACAGACTCCGCATCGGAGTCGACGCCAAGCGTCTTCAACAATAATGTTAACGCCTCCCAGGCCCTTGCTGCGTCCAAAGCTTTATCTTTATTTGCGCGAGTGGCTGCCTGCACTCGCACAACACCCTCACAGTCCGCCCATTTAACAAACGCCGCCCTCCACCTATTGAAACTCGGGCCTCTCTTAGCCTTCCAGTGTGCGGTTATCTCTCGTTTTGCGAGCACCAGTCCCAGATCCATGAATTTGCTTGTGATCTTAGTTTTGGAAGTGTGGGGAAACCAGTGGAGCAAGCAAACCCCCGGCCCTAGGTCAATATCCCTCTCTGCAATGTTATGCAATAACTTCACCACATCCCTCCAATAATCTCGCAGCTGAACGCAGTCCCACAGCATATGGTGAAGGTCCGCCCCCTCCCCATTGCACCTTGGGCAAGGCGCCGCCTCCCCTTTGAAATATTGCTTAATTTTCACTGGTGTTAAATAAGCCCTATGTAAGATATAGAACTGTATCAGTTGGAATCGGGCATTCCTAGAACATTTCCAAGGTCGTTCAAGTATCTCAGACCATGCTTTGTCGGGAATCTCACCCCTCAGGTCCTCCTCCCATCTCCGTTTCAACCCTTCTAGGGGAGCGAGCCGCTCATGTGTCATTCGTCTGTTTAAGCACGTGACCGCCTTAATGGTGCCCGCAGCTAATACCACATACTGGCAGACCGTGGAGGTTGGGGGCTCAGATAAGCCCCCTCCCCAGTGCCTCTGAACAGCCGCAATCAGTGCAGAATGAAACAAATAGTCTCCCCGGGGCAGGTCAAAACGGTCACTCAAGGTCTCGAACTGAAGGAGTACCCCATCCTCGTACAGGTCGCCCATCGTGTTTAGGCCCAAGTCATTCCATCGGGTAAGCGCCGACCAATTGCCTCCGTGAGGGAGTACCAGGCACATCAGGATAGGGATCTCAGGTGCGTATGGGCGAGCTATGATAGCCCTCCTCTGACTCCTTAGCCAGCATAAGCGAAAGGTTTTAACTTCGGTGGGGAGTTCGACAAGGCGAAGTGGACGTTGTAATATGATAGAGGACAACACTTGTCTAGCCACTCTCCTAGCCCCCTCTCCGCCAACATCTCGGAACACCTTAGCCACGTCCTGCGTGAGCCACTGTACTTGGGCTGCCAGATAATAAGACTCGAAATCCGGCACCGCTAGTCCCCCCTCCCCTCTCGGTCGTGAAAGCGTCTTCAAAGCCACCCGTCGCCTACCGCTAAGCCACAGAAAGCCTGTTACCAGTGTCCGAAGTTGTCTAAAAATCTTTGCTGGTATCCAAAGCGGCAGAGTTCGGAAATAATAAAGGAGCCTAGGTAGCGTTACCATCTTGAGGAGGGCCACGCGACCCGCTAACGAGAGCGGGAGCGTGCTCCAGAACTCCATACTACCTCGTATCCCCCGTATCGCTCGATGCACGTTGCCCTCTAATATGTCCGCCTGCGCGTGATACACCCGAGTCCCCAGATAAGGAAGGCAGTCATACTCCCAATGTACCCCATCAGTACTCTGTGGACCCGCTTCTCGCGGGCTGGTTGGAAACAGACATGATTTCCCCCAGTTCACTTTAAGGCCCGCCACCTGTTCTAGGTCGCTTAACAATCGGCGAGCACCAGTAAGGGCAGCTCCTGTGTCCTTCAGAAACATCAACAGATCATCCGCGTATAGTGCAATGTACTGAACATCCCCGTATACATCAAGGCCCATGTATCTGCGCCCTGCCCTAGTATGGGCCGCCAGCGGCTCAATAGCCAGGGCAAATAAAAGCGGGGACACCGGGCATCCCTGACGCGTCCCCCTGCTCACCGCACAAGAGGCAGATATCAGGCCCCCTATCTTAACACGCGCCGTAGAGTCTCTATATAGCATTGCCGTCCAACTCACGAAGTCCTCACCCAGTGCAAATGTGCGTAAGACCTGAAACAAATACGGCCATTCCAAACTATCGAAAGCTTTCTCGATATCCACTGAGAACACCGCCGCAGACGCCTTTTGATAAGTGGGAGCCTCTAGGACACGAAGAAGCTGCCGCACATTAACCGCGGTGTCCCGCTTCGGAATAAAGCCCGCTTGATCTGTATGTATGAGGCCGGTCATAAGAGGGAGTAGCCTGGTCGCCAACACTCGGCTCAGTATCTTATAGTCAGTAGGTAACATGGATAACGGCCGGTACGCCGTTTTATCCGATGGGGACTTCCCTGGTTTCAGCAAAGGGATAATTAACGCCTCGCGGGTAGAGGCCGGTAGGTGCCCCCTTCTCTTTGCATCATTAAATAGGGTGACCAATTTGGGCGCCAGCAGGTCAATATAAGTTAGATAAAACTCCACTGGGAGCCCATCCGCTCCAGGTGTCTTCTTCCTCGCCATATGTTTAATCGCGCCCCTCACTTCACCCAATGTGATGTCTTGGCCCAACCTGTCTGCTTCCGCCCTATCCAGCTCCGGGAGAGCCGCATCGCTGAGAAAGTCCCTGAGTACACCATCATTCAGGACCACCCTACTGCAATAAAGCTCCTGGTAGTACTCATAAAATAAGTCATTGATCCCATGCTGCGTCCGGCACAAATCGCCAGAGGCACCCTGCAATTCCAGAATTAGCGACCCTCTCCTCTCAGGGCTGGCCAACCAAGCCAAAAGGGAACCAGACCTGTCCCGCACGGCATGAGCGCGCGCAATGTAGTTTTTATAGTCATAGCAGCGCAATCTATCAACTTCCACCGCCTCTCTTGCAGCCAAGAGTTCCCTGTGGCTATCAGGCTGATCTGGTCTAGCAATCTCTAGATTCCGTAGGCACCGTTCCGCGGTCTCAATATCACGAAGTAGTGTCTTCCGGACCCCTACCACGCTGGCAATGCACAAGCCCCTTGCCACCACTTTAAAAGCGTCCCATTCGACCCCTAACGTGGAAGCCGTACCTGTGTTCTCTAGGAAAAAATCAGTCACTCCGGTTCCCACCTCCAACCGGAACACTGAGTCCTCCAGAAGTTCCGGATTCAAGCGCCAGCTCGGAATCGCAGGGCGCACCTGGGTCCACTGCATTCGCACCATCAAAGGGTTATGGTCTGAAAGGGTCCTAGCGAGGTACTCGCTATGTGCGATCATCGCATGGAGCTCTGGGGAACAAAGGAAGGCATCTATGCGAACATGAAGATCATGTAGTGCGGAGTAAAAGGAATAATCCCGGTCGGCCCCGTGGTGTGCCCGCCATGTGTCAACCAGTCCCCAATGTTCCTGCCAATTTTTCCGTGCCCTTGCTGTCCTGTGTGTAGTGGCGGTAGTGAGAGGTGGATGGGATCTATCTAATGGCACATCTGTGACCGAATTAAAATCCCCCCCTATAATGACTGCGCCTATCAGGTAAGGTGCCAGTTTCCCAGTTAGTTGAGTAAAGAAGGCAGGCTGATCAATGTTGGGTGCATAGACACTACCTAGCGCTATGTCCCTGCCATTCAATCTACCCCGTACCATCACATATCTACCCTCCGGGTCCGTGATCTGCTGCACCAGTTGGAACGGCACCCCTGCTCTAATCCATATCAGGACTCCCCGCGCAAAAGCTGAATATGCTGAGTGAAAAACTTGACCCCTCCATCTACGCTGTAGAGCCAATGCCTCAGGGAGAGTAAGATGGGTTTCCTGCAGGAAGGCAACCTGAATCCCTCTGCGCACTAAATAAGCATGCATTTTGTAGCGGCGGACCATAGAGTGGAGCCCCCGGACATTCCATGAAATACATTTCAAGTCACACATTGAGCTTCTAGTAAAATCTGCATGTCACACCCCATTAGATCCTCATCTGTGCCACGCCAGGCACCCCTGTAAACAACCCCAACAACCCAACACCCCCACCCCAGGACAGTGACTATAAAACGAGCTCCCATCCAAACTTTAAACTAGTCGAACTGTAACCTCCAACTACTTTGGAGGTAGTGGGAGATGTGGCTGCCAAGAGATGGGCGCCTAGCCCCCTAAGCACCAGCCGCCTAATATCAATCCTCGCTCTGTGACCATAAAACCGACCCATTAGTAATACAAAACAGTATTGAACAAAGCCAGCATGCTACCCCCGCCTCATACTATGTCATCCACGCTCTGGGGTGTGACCACTGGCAACTGGAGGCTACTGTCATTAGTCGCATCGGAGTCATTGTGCGCAGAGTCCTTGTCGGAACCAGCATCATCGTCCGTGGTCGGCGGCCCTCGAGACTGCGACAGGGACACCACCGCCTTTAGGGCCGCAACTCGCTCCTTTCTCGTCTGCGCCACGCTAGGCGTCCCTCGAGTCCCCCTCCTGTTTCTGCGGGGCCCGCGGGTGTGGGAGGTATCATCTTGCGACCGCTGATCAGTTCCGTGCCCGTCTTTCCTGAGGCCCCCTTTGTAGTTTTCCAGCCAGCCCCATGCATCAGAGGGGGAGTCAAAGAAATACGTGGTACCATCGAGCACTATTCGCAATCGGGCTGGAAACAGCAGGGAGTACTGAAGTCCCTCTTCTCTCAGTACTTTCTTTACCGCTAGGTAGGAAGCACGATTGCGCTGTACCTCTAGCGTGTAGTCCGGAAACAAGGTGACCCCACTATTGCCCACCTGGTAGGATCCGTCGGTCCTGGCTCTTTGCAGGAGTATGTCCCGGTCTTGGAAATGCATCAGACGGGCCACCACCGGTCTCGGAGGCCTCCCCGCTGCCAGCGGCTTCGCAGGCACCCTATGCGCGCGTTCCAGGGTGTAGAAAGGAGTAAGACCCTCAGGAGCCACTACAGTTTTAAGCCAATGTTTGAGGTATGCTACCATATCAGCCCCTTCCACGCCTTCCGGCAGGCCCACCACTCGGACGTTGTTACGCCGGTTGCGGCCTTCCGCGTCTTCGACCCTCTTCTCCAGGGCCGTGACCCTTGTCGTGATCGCCCCCAGGTCCTGGCCCATCTTCTTTTGAACCGGCACAATCTCCTTTAGAGACACCTCGTGCTGTTTAACTTTCTCTGCAAGCTTTTTATGCTCTTCGCGCAAGAGCCCCAGTCCCACCGCCACGTTACTAATGTCCTGGTGGAAGGTGGCCTTGGTGTCCGTGATGGCTTCCAGAATTTGCGCCAACTGCTGTTGAATCAAGTCTCCCGAGCCCGGCTGGGATCGGTCCACATCGGCGTCATCTGGATCTTGCGTCGTGCCGGCTCCTCGGGGCTTAGGCTTGCACATGATGTTTTTGTGTACCGGGCAATGGGGTCGCAAGTCCTCGGTCCAACTTCACACTGGTCCTCCAGTGCGCACCCCCGCCGGTTGCCAGTTATGTCGGGGGTTGAGAGAGAGGACACTCCCTAGATATCCAAGGCCAAGATGGGCACCCACTTCTAGGTCCCGCCGTTAAACTGAGCCCGCAGTACCAAGTGGTTCTAGTCCGCCTTCATCCGGGGGTGCCAGAACCACAATGACATTAGCCGTTCCCATTCACTGGGGCACCCACCAGCAATCCAGCGCGTCAGTGAGGCCCACGGGGCCCTGCATCAGCTCTCCCCTCAGAGGGTCGGATGACCTAGAAACCCCGTTCAATGGAGGCCAGCATAGCCCGCTGCAGATGTACGCAGGTTCTTCTCGAGGTGCGGCAAAACAAGATGGCGGCCAGGGCTCCCTGTTCCGCAATTCAGGCTCCCTCAGCAATCAATCCCCCGCCGAGGCTGGTCCCCGTGGCCCCACGCCGCAGTCCTTGTATGTCTCCAGAACTTCGTCTCAGCCTCAGTGGGGGGGAAGAACGCCCCCCGGGGGGGAGAAGGAGAAAAACAGCAGTCCCCAAGTGGAGACCCGTAGATCCACACCCTCGGCTAGTCATCATCCGGTGGGGGGGGCCGATCACTCACCTCCCCCGGTTATCAGCAGGGTCTGGCTCCTCTCCGGCGGTCTCTCGCTCTGCCAGGCACACTCCCTCAGCGGTCCGCCGCCAACACCGTCCCAAGTTCGCTCACTGGCCGGCTCCGCGGCCTATCGCATGCCCGGAGCCGGGGTGTCGCGCATCAGCAGAGCCGCCAGGGGTGAAGCAGACGCTCGGCACCCGTCCGCGCACGGCTCCCCTCAGGGCTCCAGTGTCTAAGGCAAGCCGCGCGTGTCGCCACCTTACTTCGTCCGCGCTCCTGGGGTCATAGCAGCGGCCAAATCCCTGCAGGTCGGCCCACGAGCAGTCCGGTTTTCAGGATGTGTCGGCAGCCGATGCGGAGCTCAGCGCTCACGCGTCCGCCATTGCCCTCGGCAAGCCACGCCTCCCAGCACTCCTAAATGCCACAATGTTGTGGCGACTTTCAACATTTTTAAAAATAAAACCAATTATTAATGTATTTTCTGATAAACACATATGAAATCAAAAAATGAGTGATGTATTATATTTATATAATACACAATATCCAACTATAGAAAGAAAGTACAAAAATCTTACAGGTTCACTTACCAAAAAATGGACATTACAATTAAGAAATAGAATTTAAAAACCTTTGAAATTGAAAAAACCAAAGCATACAGGAGCGTTATAGTTAGGCTCAAGTTTCACTCATAGAAAACTAGAGAAATTCAGCAGTTCTAGTTAGCTGAGCTAACTATAACTCACGCCCGCAATGCACTGCTTATAACCTCACATATTACATCACTCATGACATGGTCAGTGACATCACTGATGACATCATCCACAACATTACTAACACACCTACTCACAACCTCATAGAGTCAATCACACAGCCACTTACTCACCCATACAGTTACACACACACACCCACTTACTTACTCATACAGATACTAACACATACTTACTCACCTATACAGTCACTGACACAAGCATACACTCACCCATACAGCCCCTCACACACACACACTCCCTAACCCATACAGCCACTGACTCACCCACTCACTAGTCCATACAGACAGTCACACACCCCCTCACCCACCCACACAGACAGTCAAACACCCATACAGGTACTCAGATAACCAATCAATCACCCATACAGCCACTTAGACATCAGTTACCAGGCTGATACAAACATTCTCACAACCAGTCACTTACCCATACATTTACTGAGACACAATCATTCACCTATACAGGCAGTCACACACCCACTGTATCATCCATACACACACTCATACACCCACTTGTTCACCAAAACACCTTGGTATATAAATGTAACGCTCCTAAACTTTTTTTAAATACTCAACATCATCCAGTGACTTAATCAGTGATGTATTTTGAGATGTCATCAGTAATGTCACTGACATGTCATGAGTGATGTAATATGTGAGGTCATAAGCAGTGCATTGCGGGGGCGCAAGTTAAAGTTAGCTGAGCCAACTATAACTACTGAATTTCTCTGGTTTTGTACGAGTGACACTTGAGCCTAACTATAAAGTCCCTGTAACCTTTGTTGTTTTTTCAGTGAATATAGATATAGCACTAGATAGGACAGATAGTTATAGATATATAGATAGATATATATATTGCTAGATATAGACAGTTGGTGTATCTCTATAAGGTTTGCTTTGCCACCCACAGGTGACACAAGTGAACGTGGTTCAATGCACCACCACCTGAATGTGAAGGTTACTGTAACCCCGCAGAATCCCACCAATACATGGTTTAAGTGGTATCATTGCTTCTGGTTTACTAGCAATCCCCATACCAGGATCTGGTGCAGCATGGTAACTGAAACAAACCTTTTTCACTCTTCACAATATCACACACACGATACTAAGAAGAATAGACACTTTAAACTAACAGCATTTATTACAACAGGGTGGACCTGTGTCTCAGCACATCTGAAATACCCACACCGAATATCATAAAAACAGCAAATACATATGTTGTGAACAATGAGAATAAAGTGAACATTTCTAACATGGTTAAAAATCATTCAAAACCTAACGCTCTACTTCTACGTACAACGCTAGGAGAGCATGGAAAATAGAACTTGCAATCTAAACTTTCTTAGGGAAAAGCAACACACTGCATACCTTGTTGACAGCAAAAGCTGGGGTTATTAGAGGTGTGAAAGCACTATTCCCTGCTAAAGGAAAACGCACTGCAGCAGTGTCCTTTCTCCTGGCCTCATCTCATTATCTACACCAGGTGTGCTGTAGCATCTTGTTGATGTGCTGGCAGCAGTCAAGACTGTCTCTGGCATAATCTTGTGTGATAATCTGGGCAAAGAACCTCTCCTGACAAGTGGTAGTCCTTTTTATACTAGCTCTTATTAAGGATTGGAATTTCTGACCTAAGGTCAGGAATTTCTGACAGATTATTTGCATCAAGGTCTTTGTCCTAGACACATGCTGATGATTGTATAAGGTAAATGGACATCAATTCAGATTACACTGTTTTAACTATTCGTCTGTATTTGTTCTTCTTTGACATTGACATTTTGATAAGACACTTATCACAAATTGTTGCATCAGGTATTTGTCTCATTTTCTGAATGACTTGACATTTTCTCAGTTCTTGGAACGATAAGCTCTGACAACATTTATTTAGTGACCATGATTCTGCATAAATTCCCCACCATCTTTATACCAGCTACAGCACCCTCTGTTCCCTAGAAGACATAGTTCCTGTGGCATCCTGGTCTTTTCCTCTCCTAAGGCCATCTCACAAAATCTCCACTTTGAACATGACAATGCATCTGCAATGTTATTGTCCATCCATTCACCAATGCTACTATTGTTTGACTATCCATGTTAAGGCTCACTCTTGTTTGCCAGAGCTGTGCCCCACAGCATCGTTCCTCTATCCATGGAATAAATTGCAGGAAACCAATGCCTTTTCTCTTTGTTCAATTGCATATTCAAGGCTCCACAAACAACCTGCCATCTCAAAATAATCCAAAGCCTTCGGAGCCCATCTCTTCTTGGTATATTTGTACCTGCCGCAATTATTCCTCCTGCAGAAGACCACAGTCTTTAATAGATTTCAAAGGAATAAGATAATTCTTGCTCACAAATCTTTCCTCGGTCCAGCATTTAAAGTAGCTCTGTGATGTGGTAACACAGCACCCAACATCATAAAACTCAGATCTGAAAGAGACAGTTAGTTATAGATTCCTTACCTTAGAATTACCCCCAGGCGCCAGACTGGATCTGGAGAATTTTTTCTTAGCAGTACCCCAGCGCGTCGGTAGGAGGCATCGGTCGACTCCACGTCTGTTGTCGGTGTGGTGTTCACCGGGATGACGTTGCGGTGCCTACTTAGATGCCGCCCCTGTGAGCTGACGTCAGTTCTTTCTTTTTCTGCGCCAGCCTAGCGCAGATCCGGAGAGAGCTTACCCCTTTAGTCACTTTTTGACTACGCTTCTTTTCAACTTTTGTCAACTTCTTTTTTCGAGCCATTGACTCCTGGTGCGCAAGGGATGTCCCATCGTTGGACTGGCTTCAAGCCCTGCAAGGTCTGTCACAAACTGATGTCTGTGACGGACCCGCACTTCGTGTGCCTTTGGTCTCTGGAGCGCGACCACGACCCGAAGTCGTGCTCCAAGTGCCAAGCCATGAATGCGAAGTCTTTGTGGGAGCGGCCACAAAAGCTATTGGAGGCCCGGCAGTCAGCTCTGCGTCACTTCCGGTCTCACTCGAGGGGAAGGTCTTGAGACCGTTCATGGAGCCACCACACCTCATCCAAGTCTTCGCACTCCTCGGGTAAGTCGAAGCATAAGAAGAAGGCGAAGAAGCACCGTTGCTCTTCGCCTTCTCCCCGTCGGTCGGCTGACGCAACACGGGATCCGGAGCATCGTCGCTCTAAGGCTCCGTCTCCAGTGCCTGATTCAGGGATGGCTCTGCGCATCCCCCCGTTTCCGGGAGCTGGGGCATTTACTGCCCAGCTTCGTACGTTCTACGGAGCCCTCCACCATATCTTTGGGCAGCCGGACTCTGCTGGCGCGCCTTCGGGCCCCGCGGAGTCAGTATGAGGTCCTGGGCCTTCGATACCAGCTGCTCCGGTGCCGTAGGGCCCCCGTGGATCCAGGCCTGGATCCGGATTGACACAGGTCGACCTTACTCGACCTTCCCTGGCGCCGATCCCGGCATCGGCCGGGCCTCCGACCAACGCGTCCCCATCCTCACCCCTGAGATGGAGCTGGACCGACATTGGATCCGGTGCCGGAGGATACTTTTGTTCCCTTGTTCATTCTAGGTGTTCCTATTGCCCTGAAGGTGGTGATGAGGACTGGGAGGGGTCGCTAGACCCTTTGGCAGACCAGCTGGAAGAACCGGACTGGAGAGAGGAATTGGGTGATGCCAGTGGTCTGGACACTTCCCCAGAGCATGCTTTCTCTCCCTACCGTGGCTACGGAGGAGGGAGCGTGGTGCGTAGGGCAGCCGAGGCCTTTAGTCTTGACTGCCACTGTAGGGAGCTCCAGGCTCATCTCCTGACAGAGGTGCTTCAACCTGCAGCAACTTCCTCAGAACCGCTTTTGCCCTTCAGCGAAGCCCTCACGGACGTCCTTCTGGTCACATGGTCCAAGCCCAGCACAGGGGCTCCTGTGGAATGGACGATTGCCCGCCGCCCAGCTCCGGGCGATCCCATTTTCCTCACCCAACACCCTTCCCCCTAGAGCTTGGTGGTCCAAGCTTCTTCTTCCAAGGGCGCATTCCCTTCTGCTCCCCCCAGATAGGGAATCCAAGAAGCTGGATCATTTTGGGAAGCGCATGTTCTCTTCCTCCAGCTTGGCACTGCAGTCCTTGATCCCGCGTGCCTCTTGGGCCGATACTCCCATATAGTCTGGGATATGGTTGCGCAAGTGCTGCCTCAGTGCTCAGGCCTGGGCCGTTCTCTCCCAAGCCGTGACAGATGGAAGAGATGCAGCAAAATTCCCGATTTGCTGTGGACTGGATACCACTGACTCACTGGGCAGAACGATTGCCACGTCAGTAGCCCTTCGGCGCTATGCCTGGTTGAGTACATCTGGCTTTTCGGGGGATGTTCAATCAACTCTGCTGGACATGCCCTTCAATGGCTGTCGCCTTTCTGGTGACAAGGCAGACTCAGCGCTGGAGCGCTTTAAGGATTCTCGAGCTACAGCCAGATCCTTAGTCCTCGCGGCATCCTCCCGTCCACCACAGTCTGCCTTTTGCCCCTTTCGTGGCTACGGAAAGGGCACCCCACCACGTCCGGCCCAGTCTAGCCACCAGTCCACGCAAGCTGCCCAGCCTACGCGTGGCTGCGGACGTGGGACCCAGCGACCTTGCGGGTCTGGGACCCAGCGGGTGGGCCAGTCTACCCTTTCCCCCCTGCAGCAGCCTCCAAACCCTCCTAATCTGACCTTTCAGGCCCATCAGTGGGTGGCAGGATTCACCATCACTTCCCCCTCTGGCAAACCATCATGTCAGACAGGTGGGTTTTGCAGATAGTCCGAAGGGTCTACTCCCTCCCCTTCGAGACTACCCCTCCTTCCATGCCACCGTCTTTCGATCGCATGTCGGAGGATCATTTGGCGCTTCTCTACCAGGAAGTTTCATCTCTCTTGGCCAAGGGAGCTATCGAAAGGGTCCCTGTACCAGAAGTAGGTCGTGGTTGCTATTCCTGCTACTTTCTGGTGCCTAAGAAGGACAAAGGACTGCGTCCTATCCTAGACCTCAGGGTCCTCAACCGCTTCCTCCAGAAGGAGAAGTTCAAAATGCTCATGTTAGCTCAGGTCCTGCCTGCTCTCGACCCTGGAGACTGGACTTGCTGGACACCTATTTCCATATGCCCATTCTGCCAGCCCACAGACGCTACCTATAGTTCGCGGTAGGCCATGAGCATTTTCAGTTCACTGTGCTACCCTTTGGCCTTACCAGCACCCCTCAGGTGTTCACGAAAGTGATGGCGGTGTTCGCAGCTCATCTGCGCAGATCAGGGGTTCCAGTCTTCCCCTATCTCGACGAATGGCTGTAGAAGGCGGGCTCGCCCCAGGCTGTCGTCTCCCACCTCCAGACAACGGCCGACCTCCTGCATTCGCTGGGGTTCACTACCAACATGCTGAAGTTACACCTGACACTCTCTGTTGCTCCTTTTCATCGAGGCTGTTCTGAACACAGTGCAGTTTCGGTCCTATCCTCCCAAACAGCGAGTCTGGGATATTCGGGCTTTGATACCGATGTTTCAGCCTCTATCCCAGATTTCGGTGAGAATGACCCTGAGGCTGCTGGACCTCATGGCCTCCTGCATCCTGCTGGTGGATAAAGCCAGATGGCATATGCGGGCTCTGCATTGGGACCTGAAGATCCAGTGGGCCAGCATCAGGGGAATCTTTCCGACTATGTCCAGATCTCGGAGGGAACTGCGCAACAACTGCAGTGGTGGTTAACGAACCAGGATTGGGTCAGAGGCAGATCCCTCTCCCTTCCCCAACCTTACTTTACGGTGGTGACCGATGCATCCCTCCAGGGATGGGGTAGCCACCTGGGAGAGGCGAAGATCAGAGGAGTCTGATCTCCGGCGGAGTCCGGGCTCCATATCAACCTGTTGAAGCTCCGGACGATCCGCTTGGCACTGAAGGCATTCCTTCCCTCCCTCAAGGGGAAGGCAGTGCAGGTGTTCACAGACAACACCACCGCCATGTGGTACTGTAACAAACAGGGCGGGGTGGGGTCGTGGACCCTTTGTCAGGAGGCTCTTCACCTTTGGACATGGCTGGAACATCAGGGCATGACCCTGGTGGTTCAACACCTGGTAGGTTCTCTGAACGCCAAAATGAACAAACTCAGTCGTCGGTGCCTGGTGGATCACGAATGGCGTCTTCACTCAGAGGTGGTGCAAGGTCTCTTTCAGCAGTGGGGAGAGCCTTGATTAGATCTGTTCGCCACTGAAGAGAACACGTAATTTCTGCAGTTTTGCGCATTGAAGTTTCCAAGGCGGCACTTGCTCGGCGACGCTTTTCGTCGCGAGTGGAGCTGCAGACTCCTGTACGCCTTTCTGCCTGTACCAATTCTGCCCCAAGTGCTGAAGAAGATCAAGCACGACCGGGCCCAAGTCATTCTTGTGGCTCCGGACTGGACACGAAGAGTCTGGTACCCTGAGCTCCTGAGCATTGCCATCAATCCTCCGATCAGACTGCCCCTTCGGGAGGATCTTCTGTTGCAGCAGCAGTGGATGGTCCTCCACCCGAACCTGTCCAGCCTCCACCTCCTTGCATGGAGATTGAGTGACAACAGTTTACAGACTTCAGGTGGAAGGTCAAAAGCTGTCATGTCATTTTGGCAGCCAGGTGTCCCTCCACTAAGATGGTATACTCCTGTAGATGGAACAAGTTTGTGGCATGGTGCACAGCAAAGGCTGTGGATCCCCTTTCTGCCCCTCTTTCAGAGGTCTTTTTGTACATACTTTCTTTGACCCAGCAGGGCTCTGCTCTGGGCACTCTAAAAGGCTATCTGGCAGCCATTTCTGCTTTTCTTCAGCTACCAGATCAACCCTCTTTGTTCTAGTCCCCTATTGTAAATAGGTTCTTTAAGGGCATTATTCACCTCATTCCTCCATCTCCTTTCATAAGGCCTCAGTGGGGCTTGAACCTTGTCTTGACTTACCTTAAGTGTGCTCCCTTCGAGCCTCTTCACAACTGTCCTCTCAGGCTCCTTACTCTGAAAACTGCCTTCCTTGTTGCCATCACCTATGCTTGCAGAGTGAGTGAGCTTCAGGCTCTTTCTTCTAAGCACCTTTTCTTCTCTGTGCATCCGGACAAAGTGGTGCTTAGGACGAGACCCTCGTTCCTCCATAAAGTAGTTACTCCTTTTCACATAGTTTGTCCTCTCACTCTGCCCACATTTTTCCCACCTCCGCACCATTCCAAGGAGGAGGAGAGACTCCACCATCAGGACCCTAAACGTGCGTTGTCCTTCTACCTTGACCGCATTAAGGATTTCTGAGTGGGCGATCACCTTTTCGTTGGCTACGTGGGTGCCAAGAAAGTTCGGGCTGTCCAAAAGCGTAGATGGGTTGTCCTTTTTTATAAAGATTTGTTACGCTTTAGCAAAAAAGGAACCTCCAGTGGGGTTGCGGGCTCATTCCACTAGAGCTACATCAGCAACTGCTGCTTTGTCACGTGGAGTTCCACTTATTGACATTTGCCAGGCGGCCATGTGGGCATCTATGCACACGTTCACCAGACATTACTGCCTGGATAGCCAAGTCTGGAGGGATGGATACTTTGCCCGTTCTGTCCTCCAGGACTTTCTGGTGTGAACTTGGTTCGCAGACCCTTCTCCGGGGATGGTATTGCTGGGGTATCTATTCTAAGGTAAGGAATCTATAACTGTCTCTTTCAGATGAACACGTTACTTACCTTCGGTAACGATGTATCTGTAAGAGACATAGGTTAGTTATAGATTCCTTACCACCCCACCCATCCTCCTCGCTCTGGGAACTGACTTCTAGGGACAGGGACTCCCTTGCAGGGCCCTCTTGTTAGCGCACCAGTGGTCAGTGTCTTGCATGGCTCTGTGCTTCTGACGTGGAAAGTCGTGTCAGAACTGACATCAGCGCACAGGGGCGGCGTCTAAGTAGGCAACGCGACGTCATCCCGGCGAACACGACGCCAACGACGGACGCGGTGTTGACCGACACCACCTACCGACGCGCAGGGGTACTGCTAAGAAAAAAATCGCCAGATCCAGTCTGACACCTGGGGGTAATTCTAAGGTACGGAATCTATAACTAACCTGTGTCTCTTACAGATACCTTCGGTAACAATGTAAGTAACTTGTTCTCTCCTGCAAGATGCCCTCCCTGTTCTCACTATGTAGGGTGGAACCTGCTGTAGCATAATTATAGTGAAACTATGCAGGATTATTCGAAGCAGCATAACCCTGCTTTTACTTCTATTTTCATAGCGCACACTGCACCCTATTGACCAAAATGAACCAGAGGATACATTGTCCGCTAAGAAAATAGCGCTAAATGCAACAGAACAGAAAAGGCAGCTGCCTCTGGGGCAGGCATTTTTGCCCCAAATTATGTGAACGGGCCAAATTGCATATTTTTAGTAAATTTGCACCACAAGAGTAATGTAATTACGATGAAGTAATCTCAGGAATTTCACAATTGCACTCTTGCCTACTGACTAGCCTGCATCATATCATATCATATCACCTCACCAATGCAATGGCATTGCTCACTTACACATACATAACTAATGTCTCCTCTGCCCAAATGCAGTCCTAAACAGAACAATTCTCTGGCCAAGACAAATTATGAATAAGCCTGATTTGGCCTTCCTGCATTTTGGGAACCTCCCATTGGGAAGATAATCAAATCTGGTAATGGCTAGCGTGTAAAGGGATTGCAACCGTACCTTCCCACCCCAACCCCTTTTTGCAAATTCTCCATAACATGTGAGATGTCTTTAGTAGACTTCAAATTCACCTCCCACCTCCTCACACTTGGACCCGGATAACTCACATGTTACCTTTAGTTAATGCACCATTCCAGCATCTTTGCTGTGCAAGAATTCGCCTTCAGTGCCTCCCAACCCAAACTGGGAGAGATACCGCAGAAACATTTTGTATGGTGTGGGCTGTTTACTTGCTGTATAAATTGGTGGTACGTTTCTGGTTGGTTTAACCCATTCAAGTCACATTTTATTATCCATATTATAATGATGGGCTCAGGAAAGACGTTCAAACTTGTCGACTGGCAAGCCCAATTTTTTATCCTAGGAAAGTTTGGCTTCCCCTCCTAACTGATAACAATGTTGAAGGAAGTATACAAGGAGGCCAAAGCTAAGGTAATTATTAATGCAGAATAGGCAGGAGAGATTGAGATTAAGCAGGGCTTAGTATCTCCATTCCTGTTTTCTCTCTTAGCGAGCCACTTGCGGTGAAAATACGGTCTACCACTTCAATTTTAGCCCCTATAATGGGTGTGAGAAGTTGGCCTGGTATATGCTGTCCACTAATTAAAGTGGGCACCTTGCACCAGTCCAAACGACCCTTATTGATGATTAGGTTAAAGACAACCTTTATAGAAAGCTATCCTAGTGGTAGCTGTGGAGAGCAGCCTTCAGGCTAAGTCTTGAAGGAATGTAAAGCAGCTTGTTTTACCAGTATATAACCTCTTGAATGACCAAATGAAAGGAGAACCACACCAGGTATATATAAAATATATGTATTTATTACTAAATACTCTCTACTAACCTCTTTATGAGATTAGAGAACAAGGCACACAATTACACAGTACTAGAACAACAGTAAATAGCACAATACGCAGTGGGCTCCAGGGGGAGACCAAACCATATACTAAAAAAGTGGTTTAAAAACCACAACTTGACTAGACACAGTGCCTAGAGCACGTAGAATCGCTGGGACCCCAAGGTAGTGACACAGGGGACCCACGGAGGACAGGTGCAGTGTGGGAACACAGACGCGAGCTCCGTACAACTCTATGGGAAAGTTGCGGTTGGAATTTTAGAGTTTAAGGACACTTCGGAGAGGACTTCAAGCAAACCCAGCTAAACTTAGAAGGTTCAAAGGCCAGCACCCTTGTGAGTACTGAGGTACCCGTGTTACCTAGCCCAGGGAAGCCGGGTGCATAGGGGTCAAGTGGTGTCGGAAACCCTCGTTGTTTTCTATGGCGTGTGTTGCGAAGAAGAGCTGCTGCCGTGGAGAAGAAAAGTGTCCGGTGTGATCCAAGCCTGGATCGAAGATGTGAAGAACCTGAAAGCAGAGGGGACAAAGTCTGGGTCACTTCACGTGACCAGGAGCTGAGCAATCAAATGCCCACCGATGTCGGGTGCTTCAGGTGCAAAGAGGTGAAGCTTGACTCTGCAGCCACGGGGACCAGGAGATGTCGACTACAACCAGATTCCGCAGGCGAGCTGTCCCATGAAGGATGTCGATTGCTGAGGGGTCAGTTTCCGGATTGGAGACCAACAAGCCTTGGCAACTGCAACCCAGGCAGTCAGAGTACTGATGCTTCTGTGAGGACCAGCAAGGTCCTGGGGACTCCCCAAGCGATGGAGAGTCAGGGCACGTCTGGAGCAACCAGAGAAGCCCGTTGAAAGTTAGAGTTGCCTTCTTAGGGACCCACAGGTCAATGGACCAGGAATCGCGAAGGGACCTCAAGAGGAATCACAAAATGGCGGCCCACGGAACATTTGTTGAGTGTAGGCCAGCAATCTTCAGTGTAATTACTGCTCGGGTCAGGGCTACAAGTAACCCAAAGCTCAGCCTCAGGGGTCACCGGAAAGCTGATGCTTCTGCAAATAGACGCAGTGTCCAGGGGTTCAGGTTGCATGGTCACCACGAGGGATACGGGCCTCAGACTTGCTGTGGGCACAGATCGACCTCAGAGACCTCGGGAACCCACCTCCTGTGTTGCAATATTCTTCGGAGTCCTCTGGAGCTTTGGAGATGCAAACCGGTCAGATGCGTTAAAGGTGCCTGCCTTGCAGGGGAGTAACTCCTTTACTCCAAGAGAGATTCTTCAGTCATCCAGCATAGTGTAGATCATCAAAGTACTTGGTTTCTGTTGCAGAGTTTAGTCCAGGTAAAATCTAAAGTCCTGTAGCCAGGGGTTCCTACTTTATACCCAAGGAAGGGGTGGGACAAACTCTGGGGTCCCACCTATGGGGAGGGTCAGGACAAAGGGGTGGCTACACCCATGTCCTTTGTCCAGTTTCGCGCCAGAGCAGGGGCTGAGTGCCCCTGCAACCGGTTTGAGCTGGACTATGCACAGGGACACCAAATGTGCCCCCAGTGCAGACATCAAAGCACTCTTGGAGTGCACCCACCCAGCCCCAATACACTAAAGCCTGTCTGGGAGGTGGTCACACCTCCCTGTGACAGGAAACCTATTGTCAAGCCTTCCCCTGCCGGAGTTTCGTCCAGCAGCAGGAGGGCAGACTCGTGTCTGTGGCTGGCAGCATCCATTTTGTGATGCCAGGGCTCTGTGAAGCTGGTACCGGGTGTACCGGTGCTGTCATTTCTCCCTCTAGGAGGGAGGAATCATACCTTCCACACCAGTTACTGGTGTGGAGGTATGATTCCAAGGTGTTTGACACCAAACACGACATAATTCCTTGCAGCCACTTTAAAGTTAGCATTTACCGCGAGGTTATAATGCACTTAAGAGTATATGGTTGGCTGCATCACAGACAACCCCGGAATAGTGGTTCTGAAGGCTGCAGAGGGGCTCTGCTCATGCATGGGCACCCTCTCACATAAAACCCAGCACCCTGCCTTCAGGATTGATAAGGCCTGCCATAGGGGTGACTGATAGGTTTATATGTGCAGTGATCAGGATAGATATAGTGAACCTATATCTAAGTAAGGGGTGCATGCACCACCTTACACAGGCTGCAGTAGCAGACCTGTTGTGTCATTTTGAATGGCCTCTCAGGGGTGGCATATTACATGCTGCAGCCCCTGGGAGGACTCTTGGGTACCTATGCCCTGGGTACATAGTATACCATATACTAGGGACTTATAAGGGTACCCCAGAATCCAATCTGGAGTGTACCTAAAGTACATGCAATCAATTTAGAGGAGAAAGCAGTTAGACTGGGGTCCTGAATAGCAGGATCCCAGTCAGACTAAGTCGAAAACAGTAAAACATCAGCAAAAAGTGGGGGTAACTATAAGAAGCAGATCCTACTCTCCTACAATGGGGATGGCAAAAATCAAACTTTTTGCGGACGACAATCTTATACCTCAAGGTCGAAAGTGCAAACATACAGAAAGTACTGAAGGAAATCCAGACTTGTACAGGCCTAGGTGGGTACAAAGTAAACCAGTCTAAAAAAAAGTTGCTCTTGTTTAACGCTACAGATCTTAGCTGCCAGTAGGGCTGCAGGCTTCATCACAACGGCCCATAAGGTATTTGGGTTTATTTGTAACAAGCGATTATACACCAGAGTTTCACCTAAACTATGGGAATACCTTTACAAAGGTAAAAAGGTTATTAGAGAGCTGGACGCTACCGCCTTTGTCATTGGTGGGTTGAGTAAACACAAGGAGATGATGGACGGAGCACTGAAAATTTTCAGACTATCACACACCCCCCCCAGTCACAGATCTGGGTTGAATCCATCATTGTTCTTTAGCTCACTCCGCCACCCAAGTTCAGACCCAGCTATATGCAAATTAGTCTTGACCCTGTGCCTCATGGGAACAGTCCAGCTCGAATTGGCAAGCCAGGTCTTCCCTGGACCAGAAACAAGCATCCTGGGACCGGTTTCGGGGTAACACCCCTCATCAGCCAGGCTATCTTGAATCCAGTGGCAAAGTGAGCAAGGGGCCTACGTCTGGGCATACCCTGCCAACTTAGGGCAAACAAAGCAAACACAAGGAGATTGGTGGGTTGAGTCTCATTAGCCAAAATGTCAATACCCCCCCCTTTTTGTATTTTTGTTTCTGAACCTCCCTTTGAGAGTGCCGAATTCATACTTTAGGGAACAGATAAAATTATTTGTGAGTTCATAATGGCAAAAAAACAAGCTTGGGTAAAACTTTCCACCCTTCAACTAGACGCAAAGTACGGGGGGATAGCATTACCTCATTTTCCAACATATTACCAGGCGGCTTTGGCTAACCAGTTAATACAATTAGCAACAACACCTTCGAAGTATGATAATTTTTTCTTAAACCATATGCTAACAGATAGCGCAACTAAGTTGTGGCATCCCTCACCCAGCTATTTTTTAAAGCATATAATGTACCGGTATGCCATGCACTTACCTCCCTCCAAGACTGTGGCACCTGGAGTCTACAGCTTTCTCAAGCGGTCCTGCAGTCCTGGAGTAATCTAGGCTTTCGGAAGCTAGGGGATTTTTATAATCTTACTAATTTGATATAATGGGAATCGATATTGCAGCAATTTGGTACCCAAACTCGAGCACTATAGTTACGTTTTTTTTGCAAATAACCAGTTTTCTTAATCAACATATAATTATTTTTAATGATACAGCAAGAGCCATAACAAGCTGTATCAACAATAAGGAATTGTATGGAATGGGAAACTGGTATTGTTTGTTACATCAAAGTATAAATAGTAAATGTGTGGAGACGTTGCTTCCCAAGATTTTTCAGGATCCGGGCTGCAGATTTAATATTAAAGAATGGCAGCTAGTGTGCGAGGTCGGTCACATAGCCCTAAGAGCGGCCAATTTTAAAAGAATGGCTTTTCTATCCAGATGGTTGGCATATTATACTCCGCATACTCTTCATAAAATGTTTCCATCAACCCCGATCAATGTTTTTGATGTAAGGCAAATGGGGTGGGTAGTTTGGTACTTATAATTTTTTCATGCCCTTGTAGACACTAATTTTGGGAGGAGGATTGTATGTTTATCAGTCAGTACATTGCATCAGCTATCCTTCCATCAAAGTCTTTGGTGTTATTTGGCTTCTTGCATACGGGCCACCAGCTAACAAAATATTGGCAGTATTTTATCTGTATTGCAATAGTGGTAGCCAGATCCATAGTACTGCAGAATTGGAAGTCATCAAAGGTGCCGACAATAGGTCAGTGACTCACTAAGTTGACTTGGACCTATCAGTTCAAGGAGGCATATGCAAAAAGGGTAGGGGTGATCCAGCGGTAATTTTCACGGTAATTTCACAATGCAAAACCTCATTACCTCTAGTTTACCGCTTAAAGGAGATGGACCTTGGCCACCGTTTATCACCTTCAGGAGACTTTACATAAACATGAAAAAATCAAATGCAATTAATATTTAAGCCAATAATGAGAGTTGTGAATTGTTTTAAAGGGTTTTATTTTCTAGTCAAAAGTTAAGTTTCTCTGATTCTTTATTCATTAATCAATTTTCAATCAGGTTACCGAATTGAAAATAGGAAAAATTGAATTAATACAGAACATATTATAGATTGCATACAAAGCACTTCATAAAGGAAAGGGAATGAGGCATAAAATGTCAGTCAGAACTCTTTAAAGAGTTCCAGGAAAAATATAATTCAAGAGTGAGTTTTGCAAGGCTAATCAATAATTAATAATTGGCAAAAATCTCCCATAAAGTGAAATAAATGCATAAGACAAATAAATCTTTTCAAAAGCCAGTTAGTCAAAAGCATAAAACTTAAAGTTTTAGCATCAAAATCTGTCCTGATCTCTCAGCTGCTCTTTCTCTGCGCTCGTCTGTTCATCTCTGCTCTTCTGTGTCTGACACAAGCTGCTCCTTGAATGGCCCTCCCTTCACAAGACCACAGAAGCTGTGATCTGCCAAAAAGCAAGGCCAGCCTACACCTCCCTAAAATATGTGAACAAGGCCTCCTCCTCCCTCTATGTCTCCTCGGACGCAATCTCCACCCAGTCTGCACCCGCGATGTTCACGTACCTAACCCAAATGATGTCTGGTCAGATCTGCTCCTGACACGCCCCTAAGGGGTCATTTTTTATACCCCAATTCTTGGCTGACTACACTAACAATGTTGCAGTTCAGTAGAAACTCGCACTGTGATTGGTTAGCACAGGTGACATAGGAGTCTCATCATCCTGTTCTCATCGCAAGTCCACCCCATACCGGTTCTGACAATAGGGAGCGTTAAGCCTAATACAACCATTCATTACTAATACCAACAAAGATACATTTTATCATATGGTTTCCGCGTTCTCATTCAAATTGCATGATGAGATGACAGTTCCCACAGCTTCAGTCAAGTCTTGGCAGACATACAATAGGACACAGGTCAGCGTGGCCTTCACTCGGGTACATCATCTGCTGTGCTCTGCAGTCCACGAGCAAGCAGGCTATTCAGCGCATGCGCAGTTCATCCAGGTCAAGACAACCACATGCTGGCTCAGACAGGAGGCCATTTTCATGCAGGCCCAAATTCGTACTAAAGCAAATAAACGTAAAAGAGTATTAATTCATGAAATAAAACCCATTATGTTTACCACCCACCAATCTAATACCCTGTATTGATTATTTCCTAGCAAAAGCTATTAGTTTAAAGCAGCTTTTCTATTATTCGTGAACAACATGCAAAATGTACAACATAGCATGAACATGCACTAGTGCAAATTTTCAAAGCGCAAACAGTTAATACATGCTCATAGCAACATGCTCTAATGTTTTAGATAGCTTTTCATGCAAAATGCGTTTGCCCCACGTGTAGTGTTGGTGTATGGTTGATTAATTAATACATATTATAAGAAAGATGTGTTATGAACTGAACATGCATTGTCTAAATATGCAACAAAGCCAAGTTCTCTTGAGACGGGAACAGAGGAACAAAGGTCTTTCATGGAGAGGAGACGGGAGGAAACATTCCATTCCTTATCTCAAGGTTAGTGAACTGCTGCTAAAGCAACTGAAGTCACGTGCTTCTCTACACTGCAAAATACCTGTTATTTCAGCACAATTATGTGCTACTTTAAAAGTAAAAAAAAAAACATTCTCTAAATTAAATGTACATTTTATAGTGAGGTTAAATCTAAACTAAACACATTTTAACCACCCTGGATTAATTAATTGAGCATGGGTTTTAAATGAAAGCATTTCAGACTGAAAGCATTTTGACCATGTCTCATTTCATGTTTTCACTTGCATGTGTTTTTCACTTGCACCAAAATCTGCGTGCCATTTTTAAAATGCAGTCTGTCTGAAACACAAAAACAAAGCAATGCCTGAATCTAGGTGAAATCTAAACTACATAAATCCTCCCTTTGATAAAAATCAAATCATGATACCTCCATTGATTTGTTCTTTATCACACTTATTTAATTTCATCATGTTAAGTCAAATATATGTTTTTCTCTAACTAAAATGTCACTACTCATCTTTAGTGTATGTAGACATGGTAATTTCATTAGCACACTTATTTCACACACGTATATAAGGAAAAAACTCCTACTAAAATTAGTTATTACAAAAGCTGAGCATATAACAATTTTACCTCTATTTCTAAGGCAACACAAGTTTTGTCCGTAATCAGATCATATATAGTCAAGCTCAGGGGGGGCGTGGCTTGGCCGGCTGCAAAATGTCCGCACTCTGAGTGGGCTCTGCCGGCCGAGCTACATAATCCGTCATCATCCTGCAGACAACTCCAATATCCCTGCCCTGGAACAGCATTTCCAGATTCGGCGTCTCAGGCGGAGTCGTTCGATACCTCCCCTGGCACCTGGCGGCCACTGTGGACCGAGAAACATCGCCCGACGTCAACGCCGGTGCTGCGCACCGAGGCCGGCTGGGTTCGGCCCTACGCCATAGTCTCCTGAGCGGGGCTCCCCGTGCTCCCTTCTGCCTGCCGGACGACTGTGGACTACACGCCGCGAGGTCCGGTGAGTGGCGCCACGGCGGCGGTCTCTGGTGGGGTGGGGGTTTGTGAGCTGTACCGCCTGGCCCGGGCCGCCGCGGCTACGGTGCCACTCTCCCCGTTTGCCTGGTCGCACTGCGCTGCGGCCGCGGGCGCCCGGGCCTGGTGACGGGAGCGGTGAACCCCCGTGTCACCCTGCTATTTTCGGCCCCGGATTGGCGCGCGTCCCCCGGCCTCCTGCCTGCTGTGGTGTGCGCGGGGCCCTCACCTCCACCACGCCTTTGATCCCTTCGGCTGCTGGCTCGAGAGACACGGGCCTCATCAGCACTGGTGGCTTGCTTTTCACTTGCTGCTCGGGGGTGCTGGGCTTTGGGCCCCTACTCGACTGGCCTCCTGCGCTGCCCTGGTGGACCGCACCTCTACGCCATCATTTTTGTGCCCACTGCTCCTGGAGGCCGGCCGTGGCTGCCCTCACCTTTTGAGACTTTGACTGTGTCTCCTGATCTGGTTAATACCCATTGTGAGGGGGAAGCCCGCCCGTCGCTCCCTCATCCTCAGCTCAGCTACGTCGCTCCTTCTCTCCCCTACTACCTGGTGCGGTCTGGCATCTGGTTTTCATTATCATGGGGAGGACAGATCCAAAACAGCCCAAAATTGCGTTTGACCAACGCAGATCGACTTGCCAGGACGGCGCCGGTTCGGATGGTGGTGACCCTGCACTCACCATGGAAGTGCCCCCTGCTCGCGATGACGACCTCAAGGCAATCATGCTTGATGTGAAATCAACGGTCACCGGTATCGCAACGCAACTGGACCAACACTCTGCCCGCCTGGACTCGGTAAAGGCCAGTGTTGACTCCCACGACAATCGTCTCCTCCATGTCGAGTCCAGGGTCTCGGATGTCGAGGATGCCGCCACACAAGATCGTCAGAAACTGTTGCAGATGGGCAAAATTTTGGCGGTCATTCGTGAGAAAAATGAGGATTTGGAAGCGTGCTCCCGTCGGAGCAATCTCCGTATAACTGGGGTTCCGGAATCCACCAATATCTCCCGCATGGAGGACTTTGTGGAGCAACTTGTCAAGGAACTCTTCAGTGACGCTCTCTCCCCAGTTTTTATTGTTGAACGCGCACATCGCTCCCTTGGCCCACGGCCTGGTCCCGGACTGCCGCCTCGCCCCATCATCGCAAAAATCCTAAATTTCAGAGATCGGGATGCCATTCTCCGCGCAGCACGCGACATGGGCAAAATTAATCACCAAGGTAACTCACTTTCGTTCTATCCGGATTACACCCTTACTGTTCAGGCTGCCCGACGTGAGTTTCTTCCCGCAAAGCGGATTCTTCAAAAACATGAGGTCTCTTATTCACTGGCCTATCCGGCAAAGCTGAAGATCCGGCAGGGCGCAAAAACGCTTGTGTTTCCTGATCCTAGGGACGCCCTTGCCTTTGCCAAGAAACTCGTCAAATCATCACGCTCTTCTCCATCTAGCTCCCAGCTCGCCGCCACTGGACACCTAAGTGATAATGACTGAAATGCTGTGACATGTAATCTGTTTTATCGTCAAATCGTTGTCTGATGTTCCTCTAGCTTGGCCACCCTGCTTTATTGCAGGGGTGTACGCTGAGCCCTGCCATGCCCTCACGGGATAATTCCCTCTTTTAATGGTGTTTCCCCTCTTCCCAGTTGCGGGTTCCTGGGGTGGGTTGGGGTGGTATCTCAGCCTGTTTGGGGGTTGGAGTGGGTGCGGGGCTGGGGGTCCTTCTGACATTGTTCTTTGGGTTGCTGGGGTGGGGTGGTCGGGTGGCGATCGGGTTACTGGTTTCAGACTGCATTTTGTGGGCGGGTTGGGTTGGGGTGGAGGGTTTTTCGTGGGGTTTGATTATTATTCTATGGGGACCATTTTGTTTCTGTGTCCTCATCTTCCGTTTCCTGTCAGAATGCATCACTTCACTGATAGACACGGTCAATTCAGCACGACTGTTCACGACATCCTCCTACTCCTGCATGGCACTGTTTTCCCTCCCCTATTTTGTTCTTAGCACACTGGATGATCCCCCCATGGCTGGGCCTTCTCGAATTGCAGGTTGCCGGCCGGCCCCACCATCTGCCTCTGGCGACTGTCCTGTCCCCCTCCTGGTCAGGTACTGTTTGTCCAAGCGCCTACACTGGCTCTTTCCGCTCTCTGGCCTCTTGCTCTGCGTCTTCGCTTTACTCAGTTACAGAATAACATGACTGACACCATATGTTGGACCTGGAATATCCGTGGTCTTAATGATCACCGTAAGGCCAGGCTCATTCACTCTCACTTGCACCGTCACAGGGTCGACATCTGCCTCTTGCAGGAAACCCACCTGTTGTCTGCGACCTCCACCAGACTCCAGTCGCGCCACTGGGGTGAAGTGCACTCTTCTTATTATTCCTCCTATTCTAGGGGAGTGTCCATTCTGATACGTAGGGGGCTCCCCTGGCACACTACTCAGGTACTCACGGACCCTGATGGACGGTACGTGATTTTGCATGGTTCCCTGTTGTCCCAACCGATGACAATTGCTGCTGTGTACGGCCCTAATTCGGACGATCCCGATTTCTTCACACATATCTGGCACCTCATTTCTTCCCTGGGCCCGGCGGCCAATATTTGGGGGGGAGATTTCAATGTTACACTTTCTGCAATCTTAGACCACTCTGGCCCCCATTCATCTCACCCTCGCTCCACTGCTCTACTTCAGTCCATACTCTCGGACAACTCGTTATATGATGCCTGGCGGCACGTGTGGCCCGAGGCCCGTGAGGGCACTTGCGTCACCGGTGTTCGGGGCTGCTGGTCCCGTATTGATTTGTGGATTTCCTCGCTGGACGTCCTCACTTGGCTTACCTCCGCTACTCATATGGCACGCACTTTCTCAGATCATGCTCCTGTCCAGATCTGTCTTCGCCTTCCTCACTCCCCACAGCGTGCTTTCACTTGGCGGCTTCCTCCAAATGCTCGCCGTGATTCCGTCTTCTGCGACGAGATCCAAACGGCGATTACCAACTACTTTGATTTAAATGTCGGTTCAGTGGACTCCGCGTCCATCCTGTGGGAAGGTTTTAAGACAGTGATACGTGGCGAGTGTATCTCTAAACAGGCCGGCGTCCTTCGCTCCATCCGCGCCTCATTGGACAAGCTTGAATCAGAAATTAAGGCTTTGGACGCTGCTCATGCTGCTCACCCCAGGCCGGAGATCCTCGCGCTCTTGCGTGCAAAGCATTCTGAATTTGCTGCGGAGGCCGATAGGGAACTCTCATTTCTTGGCAGGGAGGCCCGAGCCCGTCGTTTCGGAGAGGGCGATCGCCCTGGTAAGACCCTGGCCAACCTCCTACGTCCCCCCATGCGGCGTCGTATATTGCGGCTCTCCGAGATGGTGGCCCCACCAGAACCACCTCCCCTGCCGAAATTAAGGCTCGTTTCATGGCCTACTACTCGCAACTCTACACCGCTGGCCCCCCCCTCACGTGAGGCCTTTGAACAATATTTTGATACCCTAGCGCTGGTTTGGCTAGAGGACTGTCATCGTGAATTCTTAGACGAGCCCTTCTCTAAGGAAGAGATACTGGCTGCCATAAATAGTCTACCCAGTGATAAGGTCCCAGGTTTGGACGGCCTGCCCGCCTCGTTCTATAAGGCTTTTGCTTCGCTTCTTGTGCCACATCTGGCCGCCATGTATAACGATTCGTTTGATACTGGCCTTTTCCCGCAGTCACTCTGCGAGGCGATGATAACGCTACTCCTCAAGCCGGACAAACCAGCTGACAGCCGCGATTCTTACCGCCCCCTCTCTTTAATTAATATCGATAATAAGATCTTTGCGAAGTTATTGGCTTCCCGTCTTCTCCATTCTCCACCTTATGCCCCTCATCGCCCTCCCCGATCAGTCCGGTTTCATCCCTGGCCGTGCCACCTCGCATAACCTTCGGACTATTTTTTCGGTCCTTCATCAAATCAACCCTAGCCTCCCAGCGGTGGCCACTCTACTCGATGCCACCAAGGCATTCGATACACTGGAGTGGCCTTTTCTATTTTTTCTTCTACCACGTCTTGGCTTTAGTAACATTTTTATCCGTAAGATATCCCTCCTCTACACTCGCCCCTCCGCCCGTCTTCGGATCAATGGTCAGGTATCAGCACCTAGTCTGATTGAACGCGGCACTCAGCAAGGATGCCCGCTCTCCCCTATGCTCTTTGCCATTGCGATGGAGCCTCTCGCGGCCAGACTCCGGCAACACCATACTCAGAAGGGTATCGGCTTCTCGGCCCGCGCCCTCTTGGTCTCCATGTATGCCGATGACATTACGTTGTATGTCCGTCATCCCCAAGACAACCTCAGCCCCCTTGTGCGTGAAATAATACGATTTGGTGGATTGTCCGGTATACAGGTGAACTGGAGCAAGTCAGTGTTGTTCCCTCTTACTGATGCCACCAAGCCATTCACTCCGGACTTTCCCTTTGTCTGGGCCTCCGGCCCACCCGCTACTTAGGTATTTGGCTGAGCAGGAACTTGGATGACCTCTGGAGGGCCAACTTTGGGCGAGCGGTGGACTGGCTCGAGTCTAGAATACCCCATTGGAACCGACTCCCCTTGTCACTGGCGGGTCGCATAGCCATTGCCAAGATGGTGGTCCTCCCAAAATTCCTTTATCTCTTTTTGAATATCCCAATACCTCTCACTGCACATTTCTTTCGTAAACTTCGCTCGCTGATCATTTCTTTGGTCTGGGCTGGCAAACAACCTAGAATTGCATATGACATCCTCACTCTCCCTATGTCGGTTTGCGGTATGGGCGCTCCCAATTTTCAACTCTATGCCTTAAGTGCCCAGGCCAGTTTCTTACATTTCTGGATTCACCCCACTCCGTATCAGCCGCATGTTGCGGTTGAAGCTGACCTTGCAATTCCTTGGCCGCTGACCACTGCCTTGTTTGCCCCGGCGAGCCGCCCGCGTGCTGAGGTGGACACGGTCGAGACACTGCGCTGGGCCTGGTTGGGACTGTGCCGTCTCTCCAATGCTCCGTCGTTATCGGCTAATACCATGCCGATTGTACGTCATCATGCATTCCCTCCTCTCCAACCTACTGGCATGTCTAAACATGCCGCTCGCTTGGGGCTGACGACCCTGGCGGATCTTTACCCCGGAAACACGTTTTATTCTCTTCCGGCTTCCTCTGGTCAGATGGACACACTGCTCTTTTATCAGCTGCGGGCTATTTGCAAGGAGCTGCATCCGACGTTCCCCCAGCCTCCACTTTCGATGCCTGCTCTTGACTTCATATATACATCCCCCACTCCCCGCAAGTTGGTAACTAAGCTATACGCCCTAATGCTGTCGACCACCTCCATCTCCACTGACCGTGCACGCGCGGCATGGGGCGAGGAGTTGGGCATGGACATCGCTCAAGCTGATTGGCTTTATTGCTGTAATCAGACGAAGAAATTATCTCCCAACTATCGTCTTCGTCTCATACATTTTAAATATTTGCATAGGATATACCGCACACTTGCTCAGCTACATAAACTGGGACTTATCCCCAACGATAGATGTACGTGATGCTCTGCCCCAGCCGCGGATTTTACTCACCTTGCGTGGTTGTGCCCCAAAGTATCGGAGTTCTGGCTGGCGGTTTGTGACGCCATCTCTGAGATTACCTCCGCGCAGGTTCGGCCCGACCCACCGTTGTGCCTGCTGGGCTTTGTCAAATTCTGCCCGGATGTTTCGCGCCGCCTGATCGCAATGCTGCTCGTCCTTGCTCGGCGTAGGGTGGCCATGTGTTGGGGTCGCAGACCGGCGCCCAAGTTCGCTCACTGGATTGAAGATGCTTCTAGATGCCAGTCCTTATTATCTAAATTCTGGGACCTTATGCCTGCGAGGTCCCGCCCAGCTGACATATGGGGCCCCCTAGTGACATATCTCCATGCCCGACCCCATTCGAGCCAAACTGCCTCTCCCGTGCTCCCCGCCGGCACTCCGCCCGCGGCGGGCGCCGGTGCTGCTCAGTAACTGCCTTCCTCCCTGTCCCTATCTTCCCCTCCGACCGTGCCTGCTTCTCTCCCTACAGTGCTGTCACCGCCTCCTTTCGCTATGTGTTGCTCAAGGTGCTATAGCCGTGCTGTACAGGATAATGCTTCTATCTGAATGTGCTTTCACTATGTCTATAATATTCCGTGAATAGCCTGCTATGTATGATGCTTTGATCTGATGCTGACCTGTATGTTGATTATGTTGAATCTGTCAATAAAGGTTTTGAAAAATTAAAAAAAAAATATATAGCCAAGCTCAAAAGTTTAGTGCAGAGTTCTGTAAGTAGCTTCTTGGAACACTTAGTCCTCTCTAAAATAAGTAACTAAAATAATAAAAGGAAAATTCAACAGAACAGTTCTCTTTTCTATTTTTTTTTCTTCATCTTTTCTTCTTTTTCTTTCATCATTCAAAGATTCTTTTCTCTTCAGCTCTTGACAATTCTCAGTTATTTGTTTCAGCATTTCTTGGCTCTTTGTTATCAGCTTGCCATCAGGGTGGCTCATACAGTTCAAGCCTCGCATTACACAGTTCATTCAAAGTGGCATTCTGTACTTTTTCCATGCATTTTGACCACTCCGGTGCTGATAAACACTGACAGAGCACCATCAATTCTTTGCACTTTTTCAATCCAAGCCTTTCACTTTTATTTTCACTTTGTTCATATTCAGACTTTTCAGCTATGGGTGCAAATGATTTTTCAAGGGACCACTGCAGACATTTTGGATACCCTTCAGCCAGCTTTTTTCTACCTCCACTCGTAGGCCCACAGCACTCATTTCTTCTTCAGAGGCTGCACCTGACTCATTCACCCTTTGGACACCGCTTTCATCTGAGTCAGTTTCCACTTTTTGCTTTTCCAGTGCCACTTCAGTTTTCTCTAGTGCTGCTTCACGCTCTGTGTGTTCCCTTACAGCTTGACTGACCCTCTTCTGTGGGCTTATGACCACTGCTGGCATCTTTTCTTGAAGAGGAGCTGTTTTATCAGGGGGACACAGGACCATACGTGTGTGAGAGGCATACACCCTATTTGGAAGGCCACCACATTTCACAACAGTCTTTGCCAGGATCATTTGGAACAGGCCTTTCCATTTCACAGCATCTCTCAGATCAAAGTTTTGGCACCATCCATTATGCAGATCTTGTGTAGCAGCTGCAATCTGGTGAGAAACTGCAAACTCCACATCAGCCAGACCCTCACAGCAATGGCTAGTCTTTTCATCTGTGGTTTTCACAAGTGCATTTGCATGTACATATTCAAGCCACTTCAGTGATGCTGAAACACAGTCTTTTGCAAAGTGTAACTCTGTGCTGTCTTTGTGTTGCTTTATTATACTTGGAACTTCAGGCAGATAGTTACAATCCAATCCTTGTCCAATCTGTGGTTCTGCACACATCATCTTTGAGACCTCATTATGATCTGATTTCAGAGAAACTGGCAATCTATACCTGGGCATCAGATTTTGCAATAACACATTTGCTACTATGTAGTTGTCATTTTTCTCAAAATCTGTTCTGATACAACCTTGTTTTTCTGCTTCTGAAACAATATCTTGAGCCTCTATTAATTCTTTACAAGTGTAAGTCATTAACATCAGCATTAGATAAACAGTATCCTTTTCAGATTCACCTGTGAAAATTCCATTGAATGTATAGGCTAACAGAACACAATATTGTGCAACTGAATTAGCATTTCTCTCTCCCATGACAATAGTGACTCCCATTTGAGCAGTTATACTGCATGTTATGGTAAGGGCAATCAATTTTGAATTTTGGGCTGAGGTAACTACTGAAAGCCATGAAGCTTTGACAACATAATGTATAGGAAGCACAGCATGTGCTGCTCTTAATGTGTCATTATTACCTTTCAAATATGGGCCATCTACAAAATGGATATTGTTGGGCTCAATCAGACGTTCATCCTTAAAGTCTAACCTTGGCTTCATGCATATATTCATGATATCTAGACATTCATGTTCAGTTTCATCACAAACAATTCCATTTGCTGGCATTTCTGTGACAGGGTCAAAGGTCATTGGGAAATACGTCACAGACCTTTGAACACATTCATGTTTTTGAACAGGCACTGAGAGAGCGCAGCCCTCCCTCTCACTGCACATTGGTGTAATTTCTTTTAAATAAACTTGCATTCTTAGTGCCGGGGCGCAACACTTTCTCTTTCAACTCTAGGAATGCTTTTGTTCAGTTGTTGTCCAATGGAAGCGGATCAGACACATCCTTGTGTGTCAGCCTCAGTAAAGGCTTAGCCACTAGGGAAAGGTTTAGTAACCACTCTCTACAGCAGCTAACCATTCCCAAAAACATCCTTACTTCTTTCTGAATTTGAGTTGGATTCATCTGGTGAATTATTTCCACTCTCTCTGGTGACACCTTTCTAGCTCCATTTCCAATTATGTGTCCCAGACATTCATTTTCTTTTTGACAGTACTCCTGACTATTCTCATGCAATGGCACTGTGACATCAACTTGACAAAAATCAATAACAGTAAGCCATTCTTCAGCACATGGAATGTGAAAAAATATGTTGGCTGGATTCGGTACCACAGGACAACATGGAAAAGTTATGCTTCTAATCTCCTGCATTATTCTGTTCTTTTCATTTAGTTTCTGTGAACCTGTGATCAGAAAGTTACATAAACTTCCAATCAATTCCATCAAAAATCCTTTACTCAGTTTATCTCCAATTATGGGTAAAAGTTCTGCAACTGATGGTGTTCTTGAATACATGTCATCTGGTTCTAACTTTAATAAGACATGTTCTGCATGTTTTATTAATCTGACATCTTTCTCTGTGAACTCACTTCTGTGTTAATTATTTCTTTCAAATCAGAAGGTGATTTTTCAACTGTCATTTCTGAAAACAATGCTACAGCTGTCTCTTGTTGAAATGGGTTCTGATTTTGTTTCTGGAAAGAAATCACATTTGCTCTGGACAACTTATTTAAATTAATTTTAGCATTTTCCATATTTTGTGGGAGCATCTGGGCTTGAAAAACCCCTGTCATTGGTACCTGTTTCTGAACTGACATTTGCATTTGCTGAACTGGCATATTTTGCACCTGCATTTCTCTCTGTGTTTGTGCATTTCCATTTGCTGCATCAGGTTTAAATTTACATTTCTTCTTCCAATGCTCAAATCTGTTATAAAGATGGCAAAATGATACTTTTTCCAGCAGTGCAACACCCATACCTGAATTTGCACGAACCAAAACACCTTTACTTCCATCCTGTTCTCTTTTAATATGTACCCAATTAACATCCTTTGCTGGCACTCTGCCTTTCTGGAAAGTAATCACTGCTACGTTTTTCTCCATAACAACAGAAAATGATGGTGCATTCATGCAAACCTTTTCCATTGTCTCCTCACCCGGCCTTTGCACAGCAACTTTAGATTCAAACCATAATTCAGTCTGCATGGCAATGTCAAAGAACATTTCCAAATTAATACACAACTCTTTTAAAATTTCAACAAATCCATCAATTTGTGGGTACCACAGCATAAGTTTGTCTCTCAATTTTGGGAATGTGTTCAGAAATGCTGCAAGTTCACTTTTGTTCCGTGGCACATGAACATGCACTTCTCCCACCTTTTCTCTCAATGAGTAAGCAAAAGCTTCTCCCTCATCCTGTTTATTATTTTCCTCAACTAGATCTGGTGGTTTCTTTTTCTTATCCAGTTTCCTTGCTAGGTCTGGTGGTGTCTTTTTCTTCTCATGTTTTCTTGCCCACTTGTCTCCTAATTTCTCAAACTCACTGCATTTGAAAATATATTTAATTATTTCTGCAATGTGCAATTGCATTCCTGAAGAACACATTGTCTCATTTGCTTCATCATTCATAAGTCCCCTGAAACGTTTCTGAAATGGAAAACTTCCTGAAACATCAATTTCATATTTTTTAGCCAAATCAGTCAGTCTATCATGTGTAGTTACTGCACATGTAGCTGTTTCCTTACTCAGGGAAATTATTTCTTTTTCCTGACACTGGTTCACATTTTCATGATTTAAACAGCAGGTACTGTTAATTTCTTTATGTTCAAATGTTGCATTTAAAACACTAAGCTGTCTCTCTTTTTCAGGGTCTCGGTTAATTTGTTCCCCCATGCTCTCTATCTTTTTAATCACTGCTGCTTCCTCAAAGCAGGTTTGAAAAATCCCATCTTCAAATATATTCATTTTATCCTGGGCTGCAGATGTTGTAAAGACCATTTCCCCCCCACCTTTCAGTGCTTGGACTGTCTGGGGTAGTTTCTGTTCAATAATTTGTGAATTCTGAGTTTCTGAAATAAACCCTGGCATAATTACTTCTTCTGCAGCTCTTTGAACTTTTTGAGTAGGGACCATATTAATTGGGACAGTCACAATTTGTCCAGGCACTACCTGTGCATCTGCAGTTTGTAATATTTGTACTGAATCAGTCACATTTAAAGCAGTAACACCTGGAGCTATCACTGTCAGTGCTGAATCAACAGGTAGTGGGTCAATCTGAAATATCTGCACATTTCTCTCAATCTGTATTTCTCTCTGTTCAACAGAAGCAGTAGCCACTGTAGTACTTACTGGTACAATATTATCAGTATTTTTAATGGGAACCACATAAGTTGGTGGGCACTTAGTTAACAATGCATCCATTATTTCATCCCCTGAATCATTATTTATTTGAAGCTTTTTGTCATCTTTAATTTCCTTCTCCTGTATCTGGTGCTTTACCTTTTTATCCTCACTTGCTTTGTCTCTTGCTGCCTTTTCCCACATGCTTAAAACTTCAAATTGTGCAGCTCTAGATGGTGTCCTTATTTTACATAACACTTCTCTTAATTTGTCAATAATTTGCAATTCAAAAGTACCATCTTTTGGAAACCTCAAAGGACCCTCTTTTTCAGTAATCTTGCACCATTGATGAACCAACATACATGAATTTTGTCCCAAATTGGTAGACATAAAATGCACGGGTGTTCCTTCAGGAGCATCACCAATTAAAAACGAAGTTTTCACTTTACCTCCCAACAGTTTCTTTAAACCTTCAAACAATTTCATTTCTGTAATAGTTCAATGCAATTTCTTTTCTCCAATGCTGTCTGTTTCAATTTCAGTCAGTTTAACTCCTACTACTGACCCTCCCTTTACAAAATCTTACGGCAATATTTTTCTGAGTTTTCTTAATCAAAATTCTGTTAGTAACAACATAAAAACATTCTCTACTCTGCCTGCTCCACTAAATCAGGATAGATTATGACTTATCCCAGAATCCTTTTTCATTACGAGCAAAAACCTCTGTTTGCCCTTCATTCAAGCTCAGGAGAACCTGTTACTTCTTCAGTGTCACCCGTATTGTGAAATGAGACCAAAGTTTCACCAGCGAACCCCTTTTGCTATCATTCGCACTCTACTTTTATACGATATAATCCCTACTGCAACACTGCCAGCCCTCCGTAGCTTCTCAGTGTTATAACAACAGACGAGTAACCTCCTGCAGTGTGGCTTCTATCACCACCCGCTATTCCATTCCCGGGATGCCCAGGCAACCTCTGTACCTGTGCTTCTAGACGACATAAAACAAGACACTATCTTTTCATGTTAAGAACATATAATCAATAATCAAATTCTGTCCTATGAAATTACCAATTTAATCAATAAAACCATCAAGTCAAAATGAGAAAAATTTCACCAACAGTCAAAACCCTTACTATGTTTTTTTTTTTCCAACACTTCAAAAAAATACCTCCTAGCACATTAACATTTCACAACCCTATTGATACTCACACCACTCCAGCAATCGCCTTCTTGCATCACCTTCCAGGACTGCTTTGCCAGTCTTCAGGTTCTGAGCATTGGAATCAGGGCTTTCGTTTGAGAATCTGGACATTTATCTAACTTGGGCAATTATTTTGTAGCGCTATTTAGGCTTTAAACTAAACTATGCTCCTTTTGGTGATGGTGTTAACCTTACCTCTGCTACCAGAAACTGATCCAGCGGTAATTTTCACGGTAATTTCACAATGCAAAACCTCATTATCTCTAGTTTACCGCTTAAAGGAGATGGACCTTGGCCACCGTTTATCACCTTCAGGAGACTTTACATAAACATGAAAAAAATCAAATGCAATTAATATTTAAGCCAAAAATGAAAGTTGTGAATTGTTTTAAAGGGTTTTATTTTCTAGTCAAAAGTTAAGTTTCTCTGATTCTTTATTCATTAATCAATTTTCAATCAGGTTACAGAATTGAAAAAAGGAAAAATAGAATTAATACAGAACATATTATAGATTGCATACAAAGCACTTCATAAAGGAAAGGGAATGAGACATAAAATGTCAGTCAGAACTCTTTAAAGAGTTCCAGGAAAAATATAATTCAAGAGTGAGTTTTGCAAGGCTAATCAATAATTAATAATTGGCAAAAATCTCCCATAAAGAGAAATGAATGCATAAGACAAATAAATCTTTTCAAAAGCCAGTTAGTCAAAAGCATAAAACTTAAAGTTTTAGCATCAAAATCTGTCCTGATCTCTCAGCTGCTCTTTCTCTGCGCTCGTCTGTTCATCTCTGCTCCTATGTGTCTGACACATGCTGCTCCTTGAATGGCCCTCCCTTCACAAGACCACAGAAGCTGTGATCTGCCAAAAAGCAAGGCCAGCCTACACCTCCCTAAAATATGTGAACAAGGCCGCCTCCTCCTCCCTCTATGTCTCCTCGGACGCAATCTCCACCCAGTCTGCACCCGCGACGTTCACGTACCTAACCCAAATGATGCCTGGTCAGATCTGCTCCTTACACGCCCCTAAGCAGTCATTTTTTATACCCTAATTCTTGGCTGACTACACTAACAATGTTGCAGTTCAGTAGAAACTTGCACTGTGATTGGTTAGCACAGGTGACATAGGGGTCTCATCATCCTGTTCTCATCGCAAGTCCACCCCATACCGGTTCTGACAATAGGGAGCGTTAAGCCTAATACAACCATTCATTACTAATACCAACAAAGATACATTTTATCATATGGTTTCCGCGTTCTCATTCAAATTGCACGATGAGATGACAGTTCCCACAGCTTCAGTCAAGTCTTGGCAGATATACAATAGGACACAGGTCAGCGTGGCCTTCACTCGGGTACATCATCTGCTGTGCTCTGCAGTCCACGAGCAGGCAGGCTATTCAGCGCATGCGCAGTTCATCCAGGCCAAGACAACCACATGCTGGCTCAGACAGGAGGCCATTTTCATGCAGGCCCAAATTCGTACTAAAGCAAATAAACGTAAAGAGTATTAATTCATGAAATAAAACCCATTATGTTTACCACCCACCAATCTAATACCCTGTATTGATTATTTCCTAGCAAAAGCTATTAGTTTAAAGCAGCTTTTCTATTATTCGTGAACAACATGCAAAATGTACAACATAGCATAAACATGTACTAGTGCAAATTTTCAAAGCGCAAACAGTTAATACATGCTCATAGCTTTTAGATAGCTTTTCATGCAAAATGCGTTTGCCCACGTGTAGTGTTGGTGCATGGTTGATTAATTAATACATATTATAAGAAAGATGTTTTATGAACTGAACATTCTTTGTCTAAATATGCAACAAAGCCAAGTTCTCTTGAGACGGGAACAGAGGAACAAAGGTCTTTCATGGAGAGGAGACGGGAGGAAACATTCCATTCCTTATCTCAAGGTTAGTGAACTGCTGCTAAAGCAAACTGAAGTCACGTGCTTCTCTACACTGCAAAATACCTGTTATTTCAGCACAATTATGTGCTACTTTAAAAGTTAAAAAAACATTCTCTAAATTAAATGTACATTCTATAGTGAGGTTAAATCTAAACTAAACACATTTTAACCACCCTGGATTAATTAATTGAGCATGGGTTTTAAATGAAAGCATTTCAGACTGAAAGCATTTTGACCATGTCTCATTTCATGTTTTCTCTTGCCATGTGTTTTTCACTTGCACCAAAATCTGCGTGCCATTTTTAAAATGCAGTCTGTCTGAAACACAAAAACAAAGCAATGCCTGAATCTAGGTGAAATCTAAACTACATCAGGGGCGCTTCGCAGACTTAAGGCTACATGTGCGGAATATGCTTCGAACTCTCTCTCAATGTAAGACATAGATTATTATGTATACTAGATAAAGAGATATGTGCTGTAGGGGACGGCAAACTTCTTTTTGTGTGTTATGCTCTTATAAAAAATGATAGATATTGCTGCTATATGGAATAGGTGTTTTTATGCTATTTGTAACTGGATGAATGAAAAATTTCCTAGCTATCGTAACGGAAAGTTTCAATTCTATTAAGGACTCGGAGGCGAGGATTATGCCTTCATTTCTCCACTTTATTCAAACAGCAGCCAAGTAAAATATATAACCAACTACTTTTCCCATGAAACATCGGGAAAAAAACGTCGTTCAAACAACCAATGGGCTCCACATTGTCCACCAATCAGCACATAGGCAGTCCCATATAGTCCTTTGTCCTTGTCTCCTAATCCTCTTTCGAAGCGCGGAGTCAGCCAAAGGATAATCCTCACGAATCCTGCTTATTGCCATCAGAACCTGCAAGGACAAGGACAGCCGTGAGAATCAAGGTCTTACACTACCGAAAGACCTGTAGAAAAAACATTTCAAGACGGTTACATACCACAGTGCAATAGGGCTTTGCAATACACAGTTAATCATGGAAGACTTAAATATACAGCATAACACAACTGGTAGGCAGAATGAGAAAGTTACTTACTCCAATACGGGTAGGGCGATCTCCATGTAGGACACTCTAGGGCGGGATAATCCTCGCCTCCGAGTCCTTAATAGAATTGAAACTTTCCGTTACGATAGCTAGGAAATTTTTCATTCTATGTCAGGACTGGAGGCGAGGATTATGCTACTTTAAAGCTTGTTAATCACCAAATGTGCCATGTTAAGCACCGGTTTGAAATAAAACCGTTTAAAGGTAGAGTCCGAAGACCAATCTGCCGCATTGAGGATGTCCTCCAAACGGGCACCTAAACCAAACGCTTTAGAAGCCATTGCACCTTTTGCCGAGTGTGTTCCAAAAATCTTGAGGTCTATACCGGCTTTTTGCATGACCCATCGAATCCATCGAGCAATAGTGGGCGAAGTAACCGCCTTAAAGGGTTTTCGGAGAGCAATGAGCAGTTGCCGCTCTCCAGGGGGACGGAACTCCTCCGTCATCTCTTCGTAGACCTTGAGGCATCGTACCACACATAGCTTTGGAACATCTGGAAACTCGGGGTAGGACATAACCCTAGTATGAGATTTTGTCCGTCTCTGCAAAGTGAAGGTGACCCCCGTCGGGGAAAAAATGCGGCCTGTGATATCCAGTGCCCTCACATCTGAGACCCGTCGACACAAAATGAGACAAAGCAACATAGCCAGCTTGGCTGACAACTCCTTCCTGGAAAGAAAACGATTGGGTTGCCAGGAGAGAAACAGATTCAGAACCTGATTGACATCCCAAAGGGACGAATAGCGGGGTTCTGGGGGTAACGACAACCTGATACCCCGTAATAATCTACAGACAAGCGGATGTTCCCCAACCGCAGCGTTACTAATCGGGGAGTGGCCCGCCGAAATGGCTGAACGGAAGGTGTTAATAGATCTGTAAGCGAGACCACTCCGAGCTAAATGAGCCAAAAAATTTAGGATATGGACTACATCTGCGTCCAAGGGATTGAGACCCCTTCGCATACACCAACCGGACCACCGTCCCCAAGCGGATTTATACCTTTTGACCGTGCTATCCGCCCATGCTTTGGCCATGAGGGCTTCAGCCGCCTCCGAAAGTCCTGGGACTTCCCAGCGTTTCCGGTAATCCGCCACGCCATGAGCCACAACGAGTTCTCCTGAAGATGAGGAACCTGGTCCGGGCTCCTGAGAAGAGTCAGAAACTGGGGGAGTAGGATTGGAGAATCCCAGGAAAGTTCCAGAAGAACTGGAAGCCAAACTTGAGACCTCCAGAGGGGGGTGATAAGCACCACCTCCACCACTTGTCTCCGGATCTGGGCAGTCACTCTTGTGATCATCGCAAAAGGGGGGAACGCGTACCCCTTCTCTTGGCTCCAATCCTGGAGAAACGCATCTGTGGCTAACGCCACTGGGTCCGGCCTCCAACTGAAGAAGCGAGGGAGCTGATGGTCCAGCCTGGAAGCAAAAAGATCTATGGAAAAAGGACCCCACCAAGAGTTCAGGGTTGCAAAAACTTCCGGGTCCAGCTTCCAGAGACTGACATCCCTGAGGTTGCGGGATTGAAAGTCCGCCTCTTGATTCTCGTGTCCCGGAAGATATTCCGCCGTGACCGAGACCTGATGGTCCAGGCAATATTGCCAAAATGCCGCCGCGAGGTCCGACAGGGCTCGTGATCGAGTGCCCCCTAAATGATTGATGTAACGGACCGCGGAGACATTGTCCATCTTCAAGAGGACACACAATTGTATCGTGTCCTTCGTCCAACAACATACTGCGAAAGAACCCGCCAGTAGTTCTAAACAATTTATGTGTAAACGTTGCTCTTCTGGTGACCAGAAGCCTCCTGTGGAAACAGCGCCGCATCTGGCCCCCCAGCCTGTTCTGCTGGCGTCGGACTCTATAACTAAGTCTGGAGCTGAACCAAAAATTGCTCGACCATTCCAGGCCTCCATGTGACAGAGCCACCAACGGAGCTCCTCTCGAGCCTCCTCGGACAGAGATACTTTGTGAGAATACGGACAACCCTTGCGAAGATGGTAAGCTTTCAGACGTTGAAGGGCCCGGAAAAATTGCCTGAATGGATGACGAGAGAAGGCCCACTACTCGAGCTATTTGTCTGAGTGTTATCAGCGGTCTGGCAAGAGTATGTCTCAATTCGTGACGAATCTTTGTTACCTTGCGGGACGGAAGACTCAGGGTAGACGAAGTTGAGTCTATCACGAAGCCCAAGAAGGTGACTGACTGAGAAGGGGTCAATAGGGACTTTTGTCTCGTTTATGATAAAGCCTAGACTTTGTAAAAGATTTACTGCCAAGTGAAGGTGAGAGAGAAGCCTTTGGGAGCAAGCATCCATCAGGAGCAGATCGTCTAGATACACCATGAGACGAATTCCGCGAGTTCTCAAATGCTCCACCACCGGTTTGAGCACTTTGGTAAAGCACCATGGGGCTGATGAAAGACCGAACGGAAGAGAGGCAAACTCGTAAGTCTGACTCTTCCAGATGAACTGAAGGAACCTCCGATGGGGAGGGAAAATTGGGACCACCAGGTAGGCATCCTTGAAGTCCAAACGGGCCATCCAATCCAACGGACGCAGAACATCTCTGAGAAGGTGAATCCCTTCCATTTTGAAGTGGTGGTAAACCACCCAGTCGTTGAACTCGCTCAGGTTTATCACTGGTCGCTGACCCCCATCGACCTTCTCGACGAGAAAGATATTGCTGACAAAACCCTCTGGGTGAAGACAGGTGGGTTGAATAGCACCTTTGGCGAGGAGAGAGTGTACCTCTTGGTCCACTAGAGCGGCATCTTGCCGAGAAAAACAGAGCGGGCGAGGACGCAACCTTTGGGTAGGAACCCCGAAAAACTCCAAGTGGAAGCCCTGAACAGTCTGCAAAACCCAAGCGTCGCTTGTGAGGGAGACCCATGTAGGAAAAAAACTCGCCAGCCGCCCCCCTAACTTTAACTGGGAAGAAGGGAGAACACTCACCCGGGCTTGCGGATGAATTCGCTCCTCTGTATCCTCTACCCTTGCCACGACGTCCTCTCGTTGGGTAGAAGTTGCTGAACCTTGCTTGGTCCTGGTACTGGCGGGGGCCTTGTCCCTTTTGTTGGTAATGGTTGGTACCACGTCCGGTCGAGCGACCCCTGCCTCGACCGGCCCCGCGGAAAACCCGTGGGAACACCCTTTTGATCATCGTCTGTGCCTTGTCCAACGATGTCAAAGTATTTACAAACTTTCCCAGCTCTTTTACAAATGGCTCTCCGAAGAGGACACCCTGAGCTACTGCCCCCGCTTCAGAATCCGCTAAATCCCCCAATTTTGGGTCCACCTTAATAAGGAGAGAACGGCGTCTCTCGGTTGACAGGGCACAGTTTGCATTGCCCAAGAAAATTATGGCCCGTTGAGCCCACCCAGAAAGGGTCTCGGGGGAAATAAGAGCACCAGAAACTTTGGCTTCTTCAGCCATATCAAGAAGTTTCGTTAGGGGCCCCAGGGCATCCAAATGTTTATCTTGGCATGCGCGCCATGAGCGGTCTATGCCTTTCTTGGGATCCTTCATAAACTTTTGTAAGAAAGTGGCCATGCGAGGATCAATCTCTGGTGTTAAGGCCACTTTCCCCTCTAGGGAAGGGCGAAGGCACTCTGCACGTAAGCAATTCCGCACCTCTTTCTCAAGAGGCCTACGAATGCGGTTTGCCACATAACTGGCGACCTTCTCAGCTGGAGCCCAGTCAGAAGAACGGGGATGAATTATATCAGCTGGATCTAGCATATCAGACACATCAGTGGACGGGACGGGAGGATGTGCAGAACCATCAGAACCAGACGGGCCAGGAACCGCGTCAGGACTCCCCAAACCCGTGGAGGTAGAAGGAAGAGTGACAGGGACTGAACCCCCATTCCCCGGTGGTAAAGCGGGTTGTGTGGCCATAAAGGCCTGGTGTAACCTGTCAAAAGCATCCATATCCACCCCTGCTTCGCGAGTACGCTTCGCAGGGGGCCCCGCAGAATCCCCGGCTCCCGGGATAGGGACAGGCGCCAACGGTGCAGAAGCGGAAGGGGCCCATTTCTCAAACGCCTGGGCAATTTGGCGGGAAAGTCTTTCCTCCAGAGGATTCATCGCCTCCTCTACTGCTTTATATATAGACGCATCTACTGCGTCATAGAAATCATCACCCCATGGGAGATCTGCCATAGGGTCTGCCACACCCTGGGATTCATCATCATACTCCATTTTACTGTAACTCTCAATAGACACCAAGGGGCAAAAACGGTCCCAAGCAACCACTGTAAAGACTGGGTGACAGACTGAAAGCCCTTTAACAAGAGGCTGTAATAAGGGGGACTGGGTGTCAGTCCAGAGAAAACAAGCGATGGGATCGCTAAGTTCTTTAGGGGCTAAGCCCTGGGACACAGCCTGGAGCCAAATGGATATATATATATATATATATATAGCAGTTGAATGTCGCCAGGGGACGTGTGCCAGACAAGGAGCCACCAAAGGTGAACACAGACCTCAGGAGAGGCGTAAGCAAAAAAAAAAATATATATACAGACTCTGCTCGCCAGCAGAGCGTGGAAATAGCCTTGCCTCACAACCAGCGCGTAATTACAGACCCAGCGGGCGTTACTCTCCCCGGTCGACTAGCGGCGGGAAGCGCGCGAACTCCGGAAATTCCTCTGACAGGAATTCGAAGTGCGCACCGCTCCCGCTGCGCCTCCCGCGCCCTCTACGGGCGGGAGGCCAACTGCGCTCCAAGCACGGCGCGTAAGAGCGAAGAAAAACCGCTCTCGCGCCTTAACTCACCCGTGGATCAAACGATCACAACGGGTCAAAATAAACGCACACAATGCTGGTAAAACCGACGCGCCACATACTAAAATCAAGAAAACAATTAAACGTCACACCGCGAACCGCGGTGACGGAATACAGCAACAAGAATAATCGCTAGCAAAAAATACTGAAACCAGCACAATACACTGAAAATATTCCTCAAAGAGAAGAGGGAAACACAAAGGAGCACTTATCTTTGGCTGCAGCAGCGAAGAAAGAGGATTAGGAGACAAGGACAAAGGACTATATGGGACTGCCTATGTGCTGATTGGTGGACAATGTGGAGCCCATTGGTTGTTTAAACTACGTTTTTTTCCCGATGTTTCATGGGAAAAGTAGTTGGTTATATATTTTACTTGGCTGCTGTTTGAATAAAGTGGAGAAATGAAGGCATAATCCTCGCCTCCAGTCCTGACATAGAATTGGATGACAATGTCTCTTTTAGCTGCCCTCTATTTGTTTATCTATTAAACATGTATGAATTTATTGTTTTGCCCGTTTTTCTCTCTTGCTCGAAAAAATAAAGATAAAAAACAATTGATTATTCACCTATCCCCTTTGCCTCTGTAGAGGCATTTAGCTTAGACCAACTACATTCCAGACGTTTCATGGGTGGTAATACAGAGGGGGAAGAAGGGAAAAATAAAAATTATTGGGAACATAGAATGTCCTGACCACGTGAGAGGAATGGGACTCTGCACCTGAAGATTAGACATATTACTAAAAACTAAAACGATGGTATGGCCGTTTTCATGAGTAGGCCCTTGTACCAATTAAAGCAGTTGCATAGATGCAAGATCAAGTAACAGATTTTTTGCAGCTGCATTGTTACAATCATCAGTATGAAGATTTGAATCACCAAGTACAGTGAAATTGGCCTTGATTTCGGCTAAACCTGTGACCAAATCGGGGAGGACCTGCAAAAAATGAGCATAGGGGCTTGGCCGTCTATACAGTAAGATACAAGAAAAGTGAAGGTGGGGCTAAGTGCGAGGGTGAAGAGAAGATTATCAATCTTAAGAGGGGAAAACGTGACTTTCAAGGTTTCTTTATGAATGCTAGCAATCCCCAGCTCCCTTCCCAGATCGATCTAGCCTTGCAATACAATAACCAGGACGAAGTGCTTGAGCCACACATCTGTTACAGAATACGATACAGGTCCTATCAGCCCCCCAACCCGATGACTGATAATGCCACTAGCCTTACTGTTCTCTTTTTTTGTCGCTCTCTCACACACACTATTTCTTTCTTACACGCTCTCCTTTCTTCCATATCTGTCCTGCTTTTTTATGCTCTAAAACATGAAAGAGATTGATACATCACTCAAACAGAGCTGGAAGCTGCTGAAGCAGCATTAATACATTACAAGTACTATTGTGCTTTCATTGCCTTCAGCCTCAGAGTGTACCTCATAGAACTCTCTACCTCATGGTATAAATATATTGCAAGCAATTCAGGAATGAATGGTCAAACAGAGGAAGAAGGTAAAGGTCGGGGCATTTATAAGGTCACAGAACTCTGAGGTGTAAAGCAATACCCTTCTCATGTACAGTAGACGATATACATATGTATGTCATCAAACCCCCCAAACATTTTTTAATTCCATGTCTTGTTGCTCCTTCTCAATAAAGAATTTCCTTACTGCAGAAAATGTGGAATCTGTATTGATAAAACAGACACACGGATCCACAGCTTGTAATTTATAGCAAGCACATATTTTATGTACAACACTATGAAAGCTAAGTGTGGTGTAGAATTGTGTTGTCATAACTCAACTGTAATAAACGATTACTATGAAATAGTCACAACTTTCTTTTTAGGTCTCGCCTACGCAGCGCGCATGCGCTGCATAGGCAAAAAGACCTTTTGCCAACGATTCGGCTTTTCAGCCTAAAACGTGAACGCGTTCCATTGCCTTCAATGGCAACGCGTGCACGTTTGGCGATTCACTTGCGGGAGCGAGCGGCGCCATATGGTAGCAATTATCGCTCCTGGCGCCGCTCGCTCCCGCAAGTGAATCGTGCAGGCTCCCTCCTCTCCCCCCTCCCCCTGCTGCCGTGCGAGGCGCGCGCGCTTGTTTTTTTTATATTGGCTTTCTTGGTGCCCAGCCTTCTGTGCCTTTGTTTCTCCCTTCCACCCACCCACTACTTGTTGCTTCCCCCTGTCTTGCTCCTCGTTTGCTCCCTGAGTCCTTTGAGGTAATTTACATATTTTTTAATTGTATTGTTTTTTTAGAGGGGCCTGCAGCTGAAATTTGCTGGTGTGCCACCATACTGAAAGCACTTTCGCGTAGATAATATATATATTTTTTAAATTTACTGATCCTACTTGTGTCCAAACAAAAGAAAAAAGCCTGTGTCTTTCCGTATGCATGCGTCAACTCACCTGCACGCCCCTATGGAATGACCTGGCTGGCGAGCAGGGGATGGGTCATCACACCCTCTTCTTTGTTTTTTGCCCATAGGTTAAAAAGGAAAGACCTAGTGGCTTTGCGAATCATTGTTATTTCAGTGCCTTTCAAAGAGAAGCAATGCATATGAGCAAACGTTTCTGACTCCAAAAAAGAAATGCCTCTTTGTATTTAAAACGTATTTAAAACCTAGGCTGTTTAAACTAGGTTCCTATGATGCTGTAGTACATGAGCTCTGGTTTCTGGGCATGCCCTTGACTGTCTTTGCAGAGTCACATATTGCAGCAGGGGCGGCTGGTGGAATTTGAAACTGGTGGGGCGTATGCAGAACGAATCAATGCATACGAGCGAGCGCAGCGAGCGAGCTCGACGGCAATATGGGGGGTTCGGGGGTTCTCCCCCATGAAGAAATTTTTAAAATTGGCATCTTTTGGTGCGATTTTCAGCACTATTTCTGTGATAAATGGACTACAAATTCAGTTCTTCTAGGCATTCATAAAAGAAAACTCATACATTATTTCAGAGAATTTCTGGGTTGCCAAGCAAGTCTGACTTCTGAAGAGGGCTAGGGTACTAAGCAAGACTGCTTTGGCTCTACCCTTTCCAATAGAAAACACTAGTTAGCGATGTTAACAAGTTCAATGGACAAATCTGGGGTCTAGGGAGAGTCCCTCTCCTGAGAAAGAAATTTTAAAAATTGGCAAATGGTGCATTTTAAAGCAAATGAATGCAGCGATAAAGCAAGGCTTATTAAGCACTGGGAACGTATAGTCTTGAAATATTAAACACATTAAAAACTGCCCTGTATCTTCTTGTATTAATTTGTTCAACAGTTACTGTAATATGTAAATTGTTCTGCATGACAACTTTAGCCCTTTAAAATGTATGCTTGCCCAGTGTCATGCACTGCATGCAGCATTAACTTTGGAAAAATATGCTCTAACCAGACTTCGGGAAGCACCCACAGCTGCTGGCTGTAACCAGTCATATAGAAATATGTGCAGACAGGTCTTTGAGTGAGATGAAAAAGTGGGTGCTCCCTATGAAGGAACATGCCAAATACATTTCTGTGATTCCCTAACAGTATTACATAATTACTGCCATTGGTACTACTGTTACTATTACTCTCACTTCTACTACTACTAGTATTACATAAGTACTGCCAATGGCATGCGAGGCTCATTCTTTGTCACAGGGACTGACTGCTTCTGGGCAGAGAGGGCTTCCACCCACCTCTCTGGCAGAGCACCCACTCTCACAGGCCACAATACTTACTCAGAGTCCCCAAAAGTGAAACTCTTTCAGTCTCCCCTTCAGGTAAAGACACCCAGCTCTCTCACTCTCAGTAAACCCCCACACACTCCATCTAACAGAGAAAAGCTGCAGTGAGCAGTAAACTGCTCCAAGTCTGCTGCTAGTTCCAAGGACCACCGGGGGCTTTGAAAGGAACGCCAGTTATGGACAAGACCTTGAAGTTAATTCTGGACCTACTAGTAGCAATCTACAGTAGATTGCTTGCAGGACAAATCTAGTGTTGTCCCAATTGAGAATACATTCTGGCTGCCTTATTCTAAAGTTTTGGAGCCTGGCAATGAGTTTCTTAGGGAGACCAGAGTAGATGCTATTGCAGCAGTGGAGGAGTGCCAGGACGAGGTTTTTCTTTGGTCTGGTTTTTTCACAAGAGAGGGAGATGCAAGTTCCTACCCTTTGCCACAGTGTTGAACACCAGTCAGGGCCACAGCAGAGTGTGTGCCACACCTGAGAGAGACACAGGAACAGTGGGTTACAGCACACAGAGTGTACCTCACATCAAAGGATGCAGAGGGGCAGGGAGTATCAACAGCCGAGGGAGATACCCCGGGCACTGAGTCCCAAACCTGAGAGAGACAGAGTACCATACGTTGATGAAGAGAGCCCAGCAGGGGAAGCAGATGAGCAGCAGGAGGAGGATTCCACGCTGCAGTATGACACCAACGCGCTTCAGGTTACTGCTTCCATAGATCTTGAAGACATAAACAGAGGCATGTAACAGAGTCAGTCTGGTAACCCAAATGCACACACAGAAAATCACAGAAGACACCATCTAACCAGCACAAACAAATATGGGAACCCGGCAAACAACCTCTATGAAATATCAGCTATTATAATAGCCAGAGTTCTGTGAAGCTCAAAGTATTTGTATAACTTCCTCCAGGGTGCTGTGTCCCAAGGCTGAGGTTTTAATCTGCTTCTCACATGGCAGGGATTTATGGTAACTCATTTATTATCCTACTGAACGAAATGTCCTCCTCAACAAACATAGCAAACGGAAAATATGAGCTACTCCCTTTCCTTAGGGTTGCAAGAGAGGTAGTGGAATAAAGGCACAAAAGTGGTTATACATTTAGAACTTCATGAAGGAATAGACTCGCAAATGACCAGAAAAAATCATTAAGACATTTAATTACGTGAAAAATTGTTTGGCCACAAAAATACTGGAATTTGAAATAAAATCTGTCACAAATAAAATCTTTCTCAAACTGTTGTAAATGAAATAAAAAATAATGTAATTCTGCTTTGACCATGTGAAGCATGCAGAGTTGTGGGGAAATGCTGGGAAGGGAGAAGGTCGGTGCCAAAGAGGCAGAGAAGGCACACACCCGAGGATGCCAGTAATGGGAACATGTGCACTTAAGGGGAAAGAATATATAATAAATTGCCCATTTTACACGTGCAATGATAATAAGAGAAGTCCACGTGCACAGGCAGCAGAAATGAGCAGAGCATGCAACCTACAATGTCAACTGATATGTTCCTGAGTTCCTTAACTTTAAAAGTCCCTAGTATTGAAGCTTAGCCTTCAGCACACCGAAAACCCTCACCCCCACACAAAATTCTGAGTACCTGCACTTGTTCATCCCCCTCATTTAAAACACCCTTAAAGCACATATTTAAACAATAGGGAAAGTATAACCTGTGGTGCCAAAACAGAAAACTTCCCAATAGAGAAGAAAAGAGTATTAATACTCCACAATCTCGATTCTCGAGTATTGGTCTTGTAGAATAGTCAGCACAATCCGTGAACACTTCTAAGTAACACGGAGAACCCATAAATAAATGATTACACGGACAACACATTGCAAAAAAAAAAAATTGGTTCAGCTAAACAATACCTGAATACTTGATAACACGAACGCGTGTAGCATCTGGCATAAGGCAAACGACATTACTTACACTCACACCAACCACCAGTGTATTCAAAAAATGAATCCGATTTAGACACACAAACATTGACGTTAAGATCAAGCAAGTTGAGGTAAAGACTTTCATCTAGAAATAATTGCCAGTCACTTGTTTGAGTGGAGGACCGGTTGGGGCACTTCTTATGGAAAACGAGGCTGGCGTGTACGCATGCTACAAGGACAAGGGAGGCTCACAATATGTCTCGAATACAGTCCAAAAGAAACCACAGCTGGTTGTTGACATACAGATGTGTCTAGTTTCCCAGTCCCTTGTAGATGTGAAACACATGACAAACGGCGTGTACTTGGAAATAATGAAACATTTACAACATGTGAGCACGCAGAGGTGTGCCAGCCGACACTGGTGTTCACCCCCGCCCCATAGGCCACTCCTTCAGGTGGCAGAAGTGACGTGATGTTTCATGCCCATGCGCACAGCACTTGCACCCTTCAAAGCGCTAGATTAGACAGGGCAGGCGCGTGCCTAGCACGGGTGAAACCTGTAATGAAACCAGCAAGCAAGCAGAGCTGGCATTGCCCGCCCTGTCCCATCTGCCATGTCAGCCCCCGAGGTCTCTGCATGCACACTCTGCCTCAAACCCCAACAGCCGGGATGGATTTTGGCGCAATGTAGCCTGGTGTGCTCGCCCACCTGCTGCTGGCGAAACTGCACCAGCCGCAGAAGACACATCTTGGCGGGGGTGGCAAACCAGTGTTACTTGTGTGATAAACGTAGAGCGCCTTGGGTATCAGCCTTGTAAAATAACGCGCTGTAATAGTCACGGGGGTCGAGGCCCCACACTGTCCCCATGTGAGAACCCTATAAACAGCGCCCCCCATCCCCCCGGCCCAGCCGCGGCTCGCAGTAATCGCGGGGGGGTCGCGCGGGGGTGGGGGGCCGAGGGAGAATAAAAAATTTAATAAACGAAAACTTACCTGACCGCCTCTGCTCCTGGTCCGCAATGGCGCCTCTTCAAACACGAACAGCACTGGAGTGGCAACCCCTCAGCCAATCCTGGCGCTGCTGCAGCGCCAGGATTGGCTGATGCTTCTGGTTACTCTTCGCCCGCCGCCTGCCCATTAGGAGACCGAGGGGCTCCTAATGGGCATGCGCAAGCCAGTGGAAACACAAGTGCGCATGATTGGGCACGGGTGAAAAATTCGCTCACCTTCCCCACTCATGCGCACTTGCCTGTCCCTGGCTGGTCTGACAATGCACGTCACTGACGTCAGTCAACATGACGCCGGACCGCCCACCCCCTTCAGACTCTGAAGGGGGTGGGCGGTCCGACATCATGCTGACTGACATGATTGTCAGACTCAGTTCTCCCTCGGCGTCTCTGAACTTAAGTAAACTAAGTTCAGAGACGCCGAGGGAGCTGCGGGCACGGGCGGGGGGGCAACGCCCCAACGCCCCAATGGACGCACCGCGCCTGCATTGCAGTATGTCTTGCGGGATATCATTGTAAGAACTTCAGAACAGTTCCTCTTCCTTTTTTTCTCTTTATGGGATTAGAGTAAAAAAAGCGAGACTATGACTAATAGCACTTAGTGCAATACTTGTATTTTCCATGTTTAAGTTTGGGCTTGAATTGTTAAGTCCCGACAGTTAATGTGTGGTGGGCACTTTCTGAAGTGGTCCAGAACACTTCCCTCAAGTTATATCTCCACTGCTCTAACCCAAGTTTTAGTGCAGTTTTCTGTAATACATCGTATATATGACGCATGCAGCTGTAGCATATATGGATTGCTAACATTTTAGTACTATTGAAGCAAGCGTGCTGGTGATTTGCTTCATTTGACTGATTTGAAATCTTAGATTTTGAAGCTTAATAGTTCCATGTGTTCTATTGCCCCTGATCACAGTAAACTGCATCTTGCTACTATAGACTGAAGAAGGAGGCTAATCATTTTCGGCATCTACATCTAACTTTATTTTCATTGTTTTACTGTAGTATCGGAAGGGGTGGCATGGATTGCTAAATATTCCGCTCTCACTGTGCCATAGCACTGTTTTCAGTAGAGCTGCGCTCCTTCGTTTTCTAGGTGGCATTAAAGCTTTAGATTGAGGTTAGTTCCTTCAAATCGTTTGTATCAATTAAATCTGCTTCCTATTTAGCTGGTCGAAAATTATTTTCTCATATGTTAAACTCATTACTGTAGTTCCATATGTAAGTTTAAGAATACTCTGCTTTGCTTCAGCATCATCTGGACAGAATGTGTCAATCTTCCACCTCACTTGATCTCACTTTTAACCTTTTTTTCTTTACTTTTTAAAAGCATAAATATTTTACTCCCATAAGATGCTAACTGTGTTGAAGCAAGGTTCAGAGATGGACGAATTGCCATGATTTAGGAAGCCAAAAGCATACATTTTGCAAGAAAATCCTCCAGTTCAAAACGGCGCTTATTAGTTATGCAGAGAGTTAGAATAGCTCGAGCATTGTTATTGCCTCTTGAGATCGACATCTTCTGATTCAAAGATCTCACAAATTTAATTCCAGCCAGACTTGTAATCACTTCACTGACAAACATATTTTCAGGGATACAATTAAGCATTACAAAAAGACTGTCCATTTTTCCAAAGCAGATTTTTCAGAAACCTTCAAAATGACAAAAGAACATTCACTGGGATAATTCGTAGTTCACTGCTTTGAAACATGTCTCTATAAATGTGTGAGCTTGCACTTTGCATGGCTTTGAACTTCAAGGGCTGTATGGGTCTTTATGTGAAATCACGCAAGTGCCTGCTGGACTCTACAGTTGATATTTTGCACTTCGGATTACAAAGACGTTCTTTCTTTCTTACTCGTGCATGAAATATACAAGTAAACATGAAGATTTAGAATTATGTAAAACATTTAATATAAAAAGCATTGGCATAGCCAATAGGTCTCGCCTTTGGGACCTTATAAGTGTTTAGCCATGCAACACTTGATGTTGTTGCACCAAGGATATTGTCCTGGATAACTAAACACTTATAAGGTCCCAAAGGCGAGACCTATTGGCTGTGCCAATGCTTGTTTCAAGTGATTTGGGATTTCATGTAGTCTACAATAAACCAGTCACATTTCTTTATGCAGTGATTGCAGATTTCCATGCATTGTAATGTAATTAACCTGAATTACTGTACATATTGTATTATAACATGAAAATTAAATAAAATGAAAAGAGGGGCTCACACTGTGATGCAGGTTATTTTCACCAGTGTTGTCACTAACTAGTCCTGCATTTTATCATTCGCAATGTGTTTCTCTGTTTCTGATAAAATAGTGCTAAGCTAACCTTTCTTGCTACCCCTTCTAAAGTAGGTTTGCAGTGCACTAGTGTAAGAGGGTGGATGTCATTGTTCTCACTACATGTGCAAGAATGACCAGGTATGACTAAAAAGGCAAAATCCAGGAGTCAAAGAGGAATGCCCTGACACAGTCCTACTTGCAACCGATCTGTGGTGGTTTTGGTTTCAACATATTTTTTTACTGCCATGGTACATAATACTACTTTTCGAACGGTGTGCATATCGCAAATGATGGTGTTCATAATTTTATTTTAATAACGTGGTGCATTGCATTGCTATGCAATGTCATAAAGGCGTTTTTACTTTACACAGGGTTTATTACAATGTGAATCGCCATCCATATGTGTTTTTATTGTCAGTGTTCAAACAATCATCGCAACATTTCTGTTAGACACCTGATCAAAGGTGTGTAAGGACATACCATTTGTATCGGGAAATACGGAGACTCTGTAACTGAAGAGATGGTGTACCCCAATAGGGCTTTTTTAATGAAAGTCTGCATCGGTCACTGTCTGTTCATAAAGAAATGCGAACCAATGTTTGTCAGCACACTGAAGTCCTTCAGCACTAGCAACTTGTGTAACTACGTGTAACCTTAGTTTTCTGACGCTGGAGCTTTTATTAAGAGTACAGAAGAGGGATCCGCAGCATGATAGTGAGCAGGAGTTATCCTTCACTCACAAGGGAGACGGTGTGGCTTAACAACTAGGGCGGCCTACTTTGAAGCTGGGGAACCAGGCTAGAGTCTGGCGGGATACTCAAACATCCTGTGATTCTGGGTAAATCATTTAGGGCCTTATTTATGAAAAGTGTCACATCGCTGAGTGAAACCAACGATGCAACACTTTTCAGTGCATCGTCCTTGCGACAACTTGGATGCTCCGTATTTACTGTACAGCGTTCCATGTCGCAAGGAGTCAACAGATAAGTCAGTATTCCTGACGTATCTGTTGCTGCAGTAATGATGCATTGCTGGAGTGTGTCACACAACAGACGCAACTCCAATGTGTCATTACACATGGGCAAGTCCATGTTAAAGGCACCTGCGTCAGTCTTATGCCTGCTGTGAGACAGGTGTAAGGATTTGACGCAGTGGCGTCCTAGAAGTGGCATAGTGAAATCTGATTGATTTCACTGCGCCACTTCTACGACCCTTTTTGTGGGGAACACCCACACTGCATACATTATACCTGACGCAGGGGGTTACAAAATATGGTGCAGTGTGGCGCATATTTTAAGACGCCGGTGCGTCCCAAAAAGTGATGCACCAGCGGCGCAATGGGCTCATAAAGAGGCCTCTTAATGACCCAGTGCCAAAAAAAAAAAAAAATGATGTGTCCGTCTGTAATCCAACTGGTGCTCATGTGAAGCGCTCTGATACCTTCAAGTCAAGTTTGAGCTATATAAAACTGCAAGAAAAAAGGTAAGGGTCATTTAGTATCACATTTTTGTGTGGTGTCACAGTTCATTATTTCATTTAATTGATAGCTCAGTGGATCACCTTCCACGAAAGACTGCTCACCTGCAGAAAAATGATCAAGCACCAGACGAGGCCTGGGGCACGTTCTTCCACCTAACCGCATGTTGCTCAACTGCAGTGCCTGTATGGTTAGACAGATACTTTTAATGAGGATTTACAGCTTTTCTTTTAATCCCTCCTCCCTTACCCTCTACTGGATGCAATAACAGTGGTTTGAATGAGTGTGTGGTGGTTTTACCTTCAATCCACCCTGGGCATCACTCTGCAAGAAAGGAGAATAGGAATGAGGAGGAGGTAGAAATATGACCCATCCAACTATGGTTTTGGACTTAACAATGACCATTATTTCTTGAAAACTGATTCTTTTAAGTTATATACATATTCACTGTAATAAATTACCTCATCATGATTCAGAGATATTTCTCAAAAAATGCAGATACTACACTTTATGTATTTATTTGCACATTTTATGTATATTAGCTATTAACACATAAAGCTTCCTGAAACCAAGAAATTAAAATAGCTTAAACTGAGCATAAGTGATGCTTGTGCGGTGTGCCAGTCTACAGGAATGTCTGGTTTATGGTGGTGGATGGTACTTATGTGTATTGTGTGTGTGTCTGCGTTTGTAAGTCTGTTTCCTGACGATCGCATAGCTGGGTTTGCTGTTGGAGGAGTGATTATGATTGTCCAAGTGAATGCAAATGTATACCTGCTACTTGCTTGGTGTACTCACTCTGAGTTGGAAGTCTGTTAACAATGCCGCCTAAGCTTGTGAAACACTCCATAGTGTCTTCCCCAGGTCACCCTCACCTGGGAGTGAAACGCTCTATTGGACAGGGTCCTTGCCATGCTTCCAATAGCATGTTCTTTGCCCCCTAAGTTGGCCTTGCTTCTGAAATGATGGTGATGTATGTGCATGGTGAACCTTGGAGTCTAGCATCTGATATGATGAGGCAATACACATTACAATAGTACTCTCTGACACTAAAGGGAACGTCTTTGAGCATGGAGGTGTTGCTTGTGACAGGGCAGCAAGCCATAACACGTAGTGAAGTCAGTCAATGGCTCAAGTGTAATGTAAGGTAAAGGGGATTTCTACAGCGCAACTGTTACTCTGAAGAGTGTCCTGGCGCTCTGCACAGACAGTGGAAAACCGGGGGCGAAAAGGAACAGATTCAGCTGCTAGAAAAAAGCCATGTTTTAGCTTCTTTCGGAACAGAGGGCGGGAAGTGATGCATCTTAATCTCAGAGGGAGGTTATTCCATAAAGACGGTCCCAAGAAGGACCTCCCCCCCCCCGTTCTGGATTTACGGATCCAAGGAATTTTGGCCAAAAAGAGATTTGCTGAGCGCAGGCTTCTGGGAGGGATATAGAAACAGATTCGGCTCTCAGGTACCCTGGGCCTGTCCCATGAAATGCTCTGTGGATTAGCAATACGATCTTAAAGGTAATCCTCTTTCTAATGGGAAGCCAGTGCAATTCTCTGAGAAACGAAGATATATGGGTTGTCAGAGGTAGGCTGAGTACTGTTCGTGCGGCTGCATTCTGAACTACCTGCAACATACTAATCAAATAGTCAGGCAGGCCCATATATAGTGCATTGTCATAGTCCAGTCTTGATGTAATTAGAGCCTGGGCTGACACATTGCTCTTTAATGCATGCCCGGGTGGGTGGAAGAAAACTGTGAATTACACCTACTTCAGACTAATGGAGGAGGTCTGACTGAAACTCCTGTAAGTAACTTTGTTATACACAGACTTTTAATAAAATCAAAAGATCTTGGCTAATACAGACCTAAAAAATGTTTATCAGTTCGGCATTGGCTGCAAGCCTCTTGCAGGAAACAAAGAAACAAGGCAAGAAAAAAGAAAAGAGGAATACATACAGAAGGAAAGAAGAAAAGAAAAGAAAGAGGGGAAGAGATGTGAGAGACGAAATAAAGAAAGAAGGAAAGAGTGGAGAAAAGAAAGCAAGAAAGATGTAAAGGAGAGAAGGAAAGAAAGAAAGATGTAACGGAGGGAAGTAAAGAGATAAGGAAAGAAAGAAACAGGAAGAAAAGTAAGAAAAGAAAAAAGGAATGAAAGATGTAAAGGAGAGAAGTAAAGAGAAGGAAAGAAAAAAACAGAAGGAAGAAAAGAAAGAAAAGGAAAAAGGATTGAAAGAAGTGAAGAATGGAAGAAAGAGAGAGAAGGAAAGGACTGAAGAAAAGAAAGAGAAAGACTGCAAGAATGAAAGAAAGAAAAATTGTGAAAAAAAGTGACAGAAAGAGACAGGATGAGAGAGTAAAGAGATAAAGAGTAAAGCGATAAGGAAAGAGAAAATGAAAAACAATGAAAGAAGGTAAGAATGAAAGAAAGAATGAAGGAAAGAAAAATAGAAGGAAGGAAAGAAAGGATGGAACAAAATTAGGAAAGAAAGAAAAGTGAAAAAATAAAAAGAGGACATGCTTAATACAGAACAGTTTCAAATGGACACAATCTTGTATTATGTATATTGGCAGCAGTCAGAAGAGCAAAACACTCCAAAAGGAATTTACAAGAGCATTGGCAGGAGATGGGATCTGATAAAGATAGAATGCGCACCAGGAGCATTCTGCTATCACACCAGGCTCTAAACACTGATGCAACTCTAAAGTAATTATATAGTAAAAACCAAAACACTGGTACTGAAGGGAACTAGCTTGTGTGCAGATGTGCTCCTTGTGAGAGAGCAAAATTCAGGAAGTTAACCAGTGGCTTAAGTAGGCTGACCGACAGGCACATGCTATATGCTGCAGTGGCTAAAGCAAAATATTGAATGACATAGCAACAATCCAATGCCTTAAGAGGGGTGGCTGAAAGCCCCTCTATGTAAGTAGATTATATATATTTTAGTAAAAGCGAAAGTTCTTGGCAAACTCCAGACCTAATATACTTATTTTAGTAAAATGAAAAGTTCTTGGCTAACGTCAAGACCTAAATAACAATGTGGTAAGCCACCTTTTATTTTCCAGCTGGAATTTTGCCTCCTGGGAGATGTATTAGAATTTTCCTGATGGAATTCCTCCCAGGAAGACAAGTAAATTTCCTGCCACATAAATCATTACCAGCCACACATCTGCCTGTGATGTCTACCACCACAGGTGTACTGTTTGCTTCTGTCTGCAAATCAGTTATGTTTGTGAATAATGTGCGGCCGTGCTATGACTCCCCTAGATTTTCACCATTCAAGTAATTCCAAGACTGGAACTTTTATTCTTCTGCTGGGAATGCAGCACCCTCTATTGGTTGGTTCTATGGTTGCATTTTATGTGGCCTGAAAGTGTATAAAGAAAGACACAAACACCTGTTATGCTTATTTCAAATGTTTTATTGATAGTTTAATGCTGACAGTGATTTTTGATCAATGTTGAATTGCTTTATAGACATTAATGCTTGTATTTACATATTGTTATGGATTAGAATGAAATGATGGGTTTATCAAGTGAATTATGTGTCTTTTAATGTGGCAAAACTTTGTTAGAGCCAATAGACTTGCCTTATATTTTGTACTGATGACCCTTTCACAAAGCCAATAGGCTTGTCTTACATGTTGTTGTGTACTGTGATTTAGGGGGTCCCGACCCTTAAGTGGTCAAATGTGATTGCAGAATGTCACCCAAGGTATTCCAATCTGTCAGATGTATATATTTTTAAATTGATGCATAGTATTTAGTAGTGTGTGTGTAATAAATGTACTTTTCCTTTTTCAAAGAAAAGGCACTGACTGGACAATCATTTATTTAATTTTATTTTTGCATGCCAGTGAATGGTGATACTAGCCCACAACACCTTAGACTGCTTTGGTTGGCTACCCTGAGAGAGTCTAGCTCTACAATGCTGTGCTTGGTACCTAGTAAGGGGAAATTGTGGACCTATTACTTGCGCAGACATCACATCGTGCTCAACTAATATTCTAATTTCTTACACGCCACGGCAACAGTTTCTGCTCCTTCAACAGCTACAAGCTTCCTGCAGTGGCTGTTCCTGTGAGTTGTGCTGACCATGCTTTGTGTAACACGGATACAACAATAAAGCCTGTCAACTTGTCACTTGAATCCACTGACGATTTCATTATTGTATACTCCATGAATACATTCCTTATGATATTTTTGTCACCGTACTTGGAAATAATTTTTTTAATATGAAATGTAATTTTTTGCGTAATGTGTGAAATAGGTGTTATTGACATAGTCCATGTAGGTCCTCATTATGGATAACCTGATGTTAGGTGTGATATTTATCTCACCTGATAAATATTGATACAATAGGGTTTACTATTTATCTGGTGTGATACATAGCACCTATTACGAGTTTTTCCAATAAAATAGGGAATAAAATGTGCTTACTGCACCAAAATACACATCCCGGTATTGACTGTCATTTTTCCCCACTGAATATCAGCAGATGTGATACACCTACAATTATCCAGAGCATCCACTTTTTATCATACACTGTAAAAAACTCATAACTCCAATAGGTGTTGTAATATGAGTTACTGCACACATTGAAATTGAAGTGGCCACAAATAATGACAGCCTTATAGTTTGTTGCAAATTTTGTTTTCACTTAATATTCTAAGGAGTTAGCCTTGAATTGCCCAGGACTTGTAATTCATACTGTGGCATTCATCCTTGTGGAATTCCAGCCAATTGGTTCAATGCGCATTAGTCATCATTGTGGCTCTACAGCCAGTTGGTTCATTTGCATTTCACAATGGTCATTAGCAAGTTCGTGCACACAAAATGATGGCTTGATTGGGGTACCTGCAACACAAGAAGACAGAAACATATCTCCTGAATTACAGCTAGTAATTTAAGCTTAGCACCTTAAATCTACTAGACTGAGGCATTATGAGGGATTTTCTTGAATTGTGGAAACCATGAAAACAACCTCATTACAGTTGAGGATTTGCAAACATGTTCTTGGACTATGAATGTAACTTATGCGTACAAGTGTTTTACAACTTTGCAAAGTTCTTTCAAACCCAACATAAGGTGGGGTTCCTGCTAAATAATACTAAAAAAATCACTAATAGACTACGTGACAGTCCTCCTGATGATATCTATAATACAAAGAAGGCTTACTGCTCTATACAATGGATGAAGAATTGGCTGGAGAAGGATATTGATTTTGCAGCCATGGCAGCATTAATTCATAATGTATTGCATGACTTAGTAATTTGTTAAGCTCCTGAGTTAGAATTGGCGAACAACAGAATTTCCTCTACATACTGGAGGAGTTGTTGACAAAGGAGAAACCACTGATGGAACCTTCTGCACCACACGATCCCTGTGGAGGAGATAATTTCTCCAGATTTGGGACTTGCTCCCGAAATTGAAGGTTTTTCCATACAACAAAACATGTAGTCCGGGACTTAATATCTTGAATGCGTTTGTTGTTTCCCTCTTTTGCAGTTGCAATTGTCATTACATGGTTATGATAGATTAAAGAACACAATTCCACTAAACTCAGTATTCTTCCATTTGACAATTGTTATTTGCATCAATGATACATATAACTACAGTTATACAGTTATATGTGCCACAGTGCTGTGTCTTTCAGAGACCTATGCTGTATGTTTATAGTTCAAAAATCATCTTGGAAAGTGCCGTAATGAAGAGCAAGTGTCTACTAAAACATCAAACTAGTTAGGGAAATATGTATGCAGATTGTTAGAACTGGGGGTCTCTAGTTGGCAATGGTATACACCTTCGACCAAATAGGGACCCTTGCTTCTAAGTCAGGGAAAGGGGATTACACTTCTGGATAACCCCTGCTCATCCCCTTGGTAGCTTGGCACGAGCAGACAGGCTTATCTCAGAGGCAGTGTGTTAAGCATTTGTGAACACATACAGTAACACAGTGAAAACACTACAGATGGACCCCACACAGGTTTTATAAAAATAAGTATTCTTTATACAGACTTAACACAAGACCACAAAAATCCACAATACTGTACTCAAAATAGACTTAAAGATAGTAGAAGTAATTCAAAAACAGGTTATTCACTTAAAAACAGTCTTTAGCAACAGATAATCCCAACTGGAGTTATCACAACGTCAAGGTCGAAGAAATTCCAAAATACGGCGCCGACCGCGAGGTGCGCGGCGTCGGGCCCGGAGTCAAAACAGACCCACACAGAACAGTACCTTGGAAAAGCGAAAACAAAGACAGCTCACGGCGTCGGGGAGATGCGGCGTCGTTGGCGCTGGGCGGCGTCGGTTCCTTGCTTCGGGGAGGCGATGCGCCGGGTCCTCGATGCTTGCGCAAAGCAGGGGATGCGTCTGTTCCTTACCGGAGAGGAGGGGACGTCACAATGGCGCCGAAACCACGGTTCCGTATGATGTCACGATGTTGATGAATTCTTGACCACCCACGTCGAGAATCGGCTCCGCGATGATGTCGGCCTCGGAGTCGATGCGGCACAGCAGCAGGCGTCGGGCCTAAGTCCCAAGTCGGAGCAGCGCTCACGGCTTATGGCAGGTTACGATGTCGCTCGCTGGCATCGATGTGGCACGGCGGCCGGCGTCGTGTCTACGTTGCAAGTCGGAGCAGCGCTCACGGCTTCGATGCAGATTACGGCGTTGCTCGCCGGCGGTGTTGCAAATTCCCTCTGTAGCAGCTAGAACAGCAAGTTCCAGATGCAGGCAAACAGAAGGGGTGAAGTCTTTTGTATCCCTGAGACTTCAGACAGGAGGCAAGCTCAAATTCAAGCCCTTGGAGAAATATTCTGCAAGATGATGAAAGTTCCTTAAAAGTTCCTTCTCCTTACCTTGGCAATGAAGAAACCACTGCAGGCCAACCCAGCAAACAGGACACGAGCAGAGGGGCAGTCCAAACTCCTCTAGCTTCCTTGGTTCTTCTCCTTGGCAAAGGTTTGTCTTGATTTCCCAGAAGTGATCTAAAGTCTTGGGGTCTGGGCCCCCATATTTATACTACTATTCTCTTTGTTCTCTGAAGGCAGAGGGTCCTGTACCTAGTCCAAACCAGTTCTGGGTGCATTCTGCCAGTGCACACCTTCTTCCTTTGTCAGTGTGGGCCAGGGTCATCAGATGCACCCCAGGAGGTGGAGCCAGCATTGTGGAAGGCAGGCACAGCCCTATTCAGGCCCAGGTGCTACTCCTCCCACCACTCCTCATGCAGTTAGGCCTATTCAGCCTAGTGCTGACTCACCCTGCCTCCTGGAGCCCCCCAGCCCCCGTCACTCACAAAACCAGACATACAATACACAAGCTAGCAGAGGCAGGCTGGATGGTTAGGCAAGAAAATACCTACTTTCTAAAAGTGGTATTTTCAAACACAGAATGTTAAAACCAACTTCACTAAAAGATGTATTTTATCATTCTGAGTTCAGGCATACTAAACTCGAATTTCTACCTAGTTCCCTGAGTCAGTTAGGATTATAAGATGTTATAATCAAACTGCCCATTCTGGCCTATGGGAACAGGTAGCCTTGCAATAGTGAAAAACGAAATTGCCTGTAATTCACTATCAGGACATGCCACACACATCAGGGCATGTCCTACCTTTTACATACAATGCACCCTGCCCTAGGGCCTACCTTAGGGGTGCCTGATATGTGGAAAAGGGAAGGTTTAGGGACTGGCATGTGGGTGCACTTGCCAAGTCGACATGGCAGTCCCAGACTGCACACAGGCTCTGCAATGGCAGGCCTGAGTTGCACTTTACAGGCTGCTAATGTGGGTGGCACAATCAGCACTGCAAGCCCACCAGCAGCATTTGATTTACAGGCCCTGGGCACACATGGTGCACTATACTAAGGTCTGACAGGTAAATCAAATAATCCAATCATGGAGTCACTAATCAATACATGAATTTACAATAGGGAGCACTCGCACTGTGGCACTGAAACGCAGCGGCACAGTGCCCAAAGCATCTAAACCAGCAACACATATCAAAAACAGAGGAGGCAATCAGTGAAAAATGGAAGGGAGACTCACGCCAATGGTACCAGGTCTAACACGTGTCCCCTCCAGCTGAAATGTGGGGAGAACTACCCTTCCCCTTGGGAGTTCTCTTCACTAAGGCGGAAAAATCTGGACAGACCATCAGCATTGGCGTGTTCTGTACCATGGCGGTGTTCCACCGTGAAGTCCATCCCCTGTAGGGAAATGGACCACCTCAACAACTTTGGATTCTCACCCCTCATCTGCATCAACCATCTGAGGGGCCTGTGGTCTGTCTGAACCTGGAAGTGAGTCTCAAACAGGTATGGTCTCAACTTCTTCAGTGCCCAGACCACAGCAAATGCCTCACGCTCAATAGCACTCCACCTCTGTTCCCGTGGAAGTAACCTCCTACTGATGAAGGCTACAGGTTGGTCCAGACCCTCCTCATTAATCTGTGATAGAACAGCCCCCACACCATGCTCTGAAGCGTCTGTTTGGACAATGAATTCCTTTGAGAAGTTGGGCGCCTGAAGCACGGGTGCTGTGCACATGGCAGTCTTCAGGGCGTCAAAAGCCTTCTGACAGGTGTCAGTCCAGTTCACTTTCTTGGGCTGCTTCCTGGAATTCAGCTCAGTCAAGGGTGCAACAATGTTGCCATACCCCTTGACAAACCTCCTGTAATACCCAGTGAGTCCTAAAAAGGCTCTCACCTGTGTTTGGGTCTTGGGGGGGTTCCCATGCCATGATGGTATCAATCTTGGGTTGTAGGGGCGCCACCTGGCCGCTCCCCACCTGGTGCCCCAAGTACACCACAGAACCCTGCCCGATCTGGCACTTACTCGCCTTGATCGTGAGGCCTGCCTTCCGCAGTGCCATCAACACTTCCCAGAGGTGGCGCAGATGTTCTTCCCAACTGGCGCTGAACACTGCTATGTCATCCAGGTAGGCGGCACTGAAATCTTCCAGTCCAGCCACCTGGTTGACCAACCTCTGAAAGGTGGCAGGGGCATTCTTCATCCCAAAGGGCATAACCCGGAATTGGTAGTGCCCATCTGGTGTGGAGAATGCGGACCTCTCTTTGGCCCCATCAGTTAAGGCGATCTGCCAGTACCCAGACGTTAAATCAAACGTACTGAGGTACCGGGCAGCCCCTAACCGATCAATGAGCTTATCAGCTCTGGGGATGGGGTGCGCGTCAGTCCTGGTGACTGAATAGAGCCCTCGGTAGTCCACACAGAACCGGAGTTTGGGTGTGGCCCCAGGCGCGGCAGCTTTTGGGACCAAGACCACTGGGCTGGCCCAAGGGCTGTTAGAGGACTCAACCACCCCTAAGGCAAACATCTTGGAGACCTCCTCCTTGATGTGAGCTCTGACCCCGTCAGTCACTCGGTAAGCCTTGTGCTTCACAGGAGGACTGTCCCCAGTGTCTACGTCATGGACGCACCACTCAGTGACACCAGGAACCAGGGAGAACAAATCAGAGAATTGTCCCAACAGTTGGCGACAATCTTGCTGCTGTTCAGGGGTCAGCGGGGCAGAGAGGCTGACACCGTCTACTGACCCATCTTGCTCTGTTGCAGACAGGAGGTCAGGAAGAGGCACAGTCTCCTCCTCCATTCCATCATCTGTTGCTAGGAGCATGCCCACTTCGGACCTTTCTAAGTGGGGCTTCAGGCGGTTAACATACAGGACCCGCAAAGGGTTCCTAGGAGACCGCAAGTTCACCAGGTAGGTGACATCACTCTTGCGCTCCACCACCTCAAATGGTCAGGTCCACCTGTCCTGGAGCGCACAGGGCTCTACAGGGGCCATGACCCAAACTTTCTGACCAGGTTGAAGCTCAGAGTGGCATTCTGATCGTACCACCGCTTCATCTCCTCCTGGCTGGCTCCCAGATTCACCTCAGCGAGTTGTCTGAATCGCCTAGTCTGGTTCCTGAAGGCCAGCATGTAACTGTATACATCCTGGGGAGGTTTCCTGGGAGATTGCTCCCAGCCTTCCTTGACCAGACTCAAAGGTCCTCTTACCGGGTGACCATACAGCAGTTCAAAGGGACTGAACCCTAAGGACTTCTGTGGCACCTCACTGTAAGCAAACAGAAGGCATGGCAAGAGGACGTCCCACTTACGCCTCATAGGTTCCTCAAGACCCATTATCATGCCTTTGAGGGTCCGGTTGAATCTCTCAACCAGCCCATTACCTTGGGGGTGGTAAGGAGTGGTGAACTTGTATGTAACACTGCACTCCTGCCACATGGACTTCATAGAATTACATATGAAGTTTGTACCACGGTCTGACACCACCTCTCTGGGGAACCCGAAACGGGAGAAAATCCCCATCAGTGCACGTCCCACCACGGGGGCCGTCACTGTCCTGAGAGGGATGGCTTCCGGGTACCATGGTCCACCAAGACCAGGATAAACCTGTTGCCCATGGCTGTCTTGGGGTCCAGAGGCCCCACAATGTCAATGCCTATCCGTTCAAAGGGGGTACTGACTACAGGGAAAGGTTGGAGAAAAGTCTTGTGCTTCCTTCCACTCTTCCCACTTGCCTGGCAAGTTGGACAAGTCCTACAATGAGTATCTGAACTCTTGCGCATCTGGGGCCAATAAAAGTGGGTGGCAAGCCTCTCAAAGGTCTTGTCCTGCCCCAGATGTCCAGCTAAAGGTACATCATGAGCCAAACCCAGTAGGAAGGCTCTGAAGCGCTGGGGTACCACCAGAGCACGGGCTGACCCAGGCTCAGCAACCTTAGGCTCGCTATATAGGAGGTCGTTCTCCCAGTAGATCCAATGTGATCCAGACTGATCACCTGCTGCCTGGTTTGTGGCCTGTTGCCGCAAACCCACAAGAGAAGGGCACTTCTTCTGCTCCTCACAAAATTCCTCCCTGGAGGGGCCTCCTTCTTGCTGCCAATGGGTCAGCTATGGCAGGTCCCCCAGTTCGGCCACTTGTTCCCCTGTAGGTTCCAGGGCATCCCCCTCAAGGTCTGCCTCCTCCTGGACCGTGGGAACTATGGGGGCCGGTTTCCCATGCCCCCTACCTCTTCTCTTTAAGGCAGGGGTCTGGGCCATATTTTCAGGCTCCATAATCTCTTGAACACCCCTTCTGGCTGCCATAGACCGAGTGGTCACACACGCCCACTCAGGCAGACCCAACATCTCCAAATGAGACCTTCTCTCCACCTTAGCCCAAGGGGAGTTCTCTAAATCATTGCCCGACAGACAATCAACAGGCATGGCTGGCCTCACAGCTACTTGAAGAGTACCTGAGACCCCCCCCACTCAAAGGGAACTTGAGCCACCTCACACTGGCTCTGCGAGTTGTCAGCGGCAACTACAGGGAAGAATGCATGGGGATAACCTGCTCTTTGGACACCAGTCGGCAACTGACAGCTGTCACACTAGCCCCGGTGTCTCTTAGAGCTTCCACCCTATGGCCATTGATGGTCACCCACTGCCTGTACTTCTTAGTGTTATCAGGCAGCTGGGTCTTAGGGACCATCTCAAAGTCTCCTAAAGAGACAAGGGACATCTCTGCGGGACCCCACCCACCTTGGACACCCATCTCCTCCCCCCCCAGGGCTACACTCGCCATCTGACGGGGTGGTGCACGAGGTGGTGCTTTGGAATCCCTCATGGGACACTGTGCATCATACTAACGGTGGCCCACTTGACCACACGTAAAGCACTTAGAGGGGCCACTGTGAACAGGTTTACCTGCCGGGGCCTCTTGCCTTTTCCCAGGGGGAGCCTGGGAACCCTTCCCTTGGTTCCCTTGGGAATTACTTTGGGGCCCTTTCTGGAACTCCCTCTGTTTACCCTTGTCCCCCCCACTCTTCTGCTGGGGACCCTGCCCACCTTTGGCGAAGTCTCCCACGTGAACCTTGTGGACCCGGGTGCTGACCCAGCAGTCCGCCTCCTCAGCAAGCTTCCTAGGGTTAGTTAACTTGCTATCAATAAGGTGCTGGCGTAGCTCTGGAAAACAATTAGCAGACAAGTGCTCCCATGCAAACAAATCATAGAGCGCTTCAAAAGTATCCACCTTGTTACCCTTCACCCAACCATCCATAGCTCTGCAAAAGAAAGACTGATATTCCACCCAGGTAGTTGCCTCCAGCTTCTTACAATTCCTGAACCTCTGTCTATAGAGTTCTGGGGTCAAACTATACCTTGTCATCAGGGCTTCCTTCATGTGGGCATAAGACATCCTATTCTCACTGGGTAGGTCTAACAAGGTATCCCTCCCATCACTCACAAAGCGGCCCCAACCTCGCTCCCCAATCCTTCTCAGGGACCCGGTGGGCCAACATTGCTATCTCGTAGGATGCAAACCACTGCCCAATATCTTCCCGTCTATGGAATTCTTTGATGACATCCTTGGGGATATGTCCTCTGCCTTCTGCAGGCACAGATGGTGTGCTGCCACCAGAGGGATTGATTTCTAAGCTTTGAGCTCTAACTCCCTGTTAGACCTGGCATCCTTGGCATGGGTCTCCCTTCCATTTTTTTCATAATGCCTCCACTGTTGTCGATATGTTTTTGCTGGACTAGATGCTCATGGGCACTTTGCCACTGCTAATCAGTGCCAAAGTGCAAGTGCTCCCTATTGTAAATTGTGATGTGAATTAGTGACTCCATGTTTGGCTTATTTGAATTACTGTCAGACCCTAGTACAGTGCACTGAGTGTGCCCAGGGCTTGTAAATCAAATGCTGCTGGTGGGCTTGCAGCACTGGTTGTGCCACCCACAGAAGTAGCTTGTAAAGTGTGTCTCAGGCCTACCATTGCAGAGCCTGTGTGCAGTCTGTGACTGCCAGGTCGACTTGGTAAGTGCACCCACCTACCAGTCCCCAAACCTTCCCTTTTCTTCATGTCAGACACCCCTATGGTAGGCCTACGGGCAGGGTGCATTGTAAGGATAAGGTGGGACATGCCTGGTGTGTGTGGCATGTCCTAATAGTGAATTACAGCCATTTTCGTTTTTCACTATTGCAAGGCTACCTGTTCCCCATAGGCCAGAATGGGCAGTTTGATTATAACATCTTATAATCCTAAACTGACTCAGGGAACTAGGTAGAAATTCGAGTTTAGTATGCCTGAACTCAGAATGATAAAATACATCTTTTAGTGAAGTTGGTTTTAACATTCTGTGTTTGAAAATACCACTTTTAGAAAGTGGGTATTTTCTTGCCTAACTATCCAGCCTGCCTCTGCCAGCTTGTGTATTGTGTGTCTGGTTTGTGCGTGACAGGGGCTGGGGGTGGCTACAGGAGACAGGGTGAGGCAGCACAGGGCTGAATAGAGAGATCTGCATCCAGAGTGGAGGGAGGAGTTGCATCTGGGTCTGAATAGGGCTGTGCCTGCCTTCCACAATGCTGGCTCCACCCCCTGCCGGGCGTCTGAGTACCCTGCCCCACATTCTGAAAGGAAAAGAAGGAGACATGTACACAGAGTGCTCCAAAGTTGCACAGAACTGGTTTAACCTAGGCAAAGGCCTCTCTGCCTTCAGAGAACAAAGAGAAAAGGAGTATAAGTACTGGGGCCCAAACCCAGGAACTTTAGAACACTTTTGGGAACAAGAAGAAACCTTTGCTGAGGAGCGGAACCAAGAAGAAACTGAGGAGAGACTATCCCTAAGCCTGAAGTGCTGCTTGGGGGATTGGCCTGCAGTGGTTTGCCTGACTGCCAAAGAAAGGAGAAAGGAACTTTTGCTTTGCTGTGACTTTCATCAACTTGTGAAGGATCTCCAAGGGCTTGGAAAAGAGCTTGCCCCCTGATCGAAGTCCCAGGACCATTGGACTTCACCCCCTTTGTGAATTGCTGCTGGAAACTCTATTTCAGTGGCTACAGAGGAAGGGAGATGTGACCGACTCTCCCGACCGGCTCGGTGTCCTGTTGGCACCCCATCGAGCAACGCCTGCGTCTTGCAAAGCACGACCCTGGTCTCACCGACTCCGTCAACGAGCCGCTGCCTGCACCGTAACCTGTGAGCACCGCACCTTGCAACGCCTCGCTACACCGAATTCATCTGGTCCGACCGACACGGTCACTGTTGCTGAGTTCGAGTCCTGTGACCGCACCGGAGTTGGGCACCGCCTCGCAAGCTTCGCGACGCACCGCCCGACTCGCACCGCTGTCCGGACTGATCGACGCCAACTCCTGAATCCGGCTCCGTCGCCGCACTGCAACCTGCCAGCACCGCATCGAAGCACCGTCTCGCCCTGCAACGCACGGCCTTGGTCTCACCGACTCCGTCTCGACGACGTCAACGAGCCGCTGCCTGCACCGCATCGAGGGACAACGCATCCTGCAACGCTTCCATTTTGCAACGCAACCGCGACGTACAGCCACCCGGCTCGCACGCCCGTGCCTGCCGCTTCAAGTAAAGGTACTGTGACCGAGTCTGTCTACGCTGTGTTGGCCCGTCTCGACGCGGTCAGCTGGATTTGTTAGACTCTGTTTGTTCTTTACATTGCAGTAGCCGGAGAAGGCTACCGACTCGCACAGAACCTTGATTTAAGCATTTTTAACCAGAACTCTTGATTTTTGACAGTATTGTGGATTATTTTTTCGTTTATGGTCTTGTGGTAATTCTATATAAAATATTCTTATTTTTATAAATATACAAACTGTGTGGTGTCCATTTGTAGTGTTGTCACTTGATTACTGTATGTGTTCACAAATGCTTTACACACTGCCTCTGAGATAAGCCTGTCTGCTCGTGCCAAGCTACCAAGAGGGTGAGCAGGGGTTATTTTAGGAGTGTACCTACTTTCCCTGACTAGACTCAAGGGTCCCTATTTGGACAAAGGTACCTACCTCTGCCAACTAGAGACCCCCAAATCTAACATTGGTGGTCAGCGGTGAGGATTCTGGACTTGCATTTGTGATTCATGTACAGTAATTGGTGAACACTACTTAGTGAGTGCAGACCAAAACGCAACCACATACTTTTATAGCATTTTTTTCTGGGATTTCCTATTTTTGCCACTGCCAAGTTTAATCACCATGGAGAAACCAGCATCAGTAGCCTCTGTTGAGTGTGATTGGGAAGAAGAGAGGCTAGAATGCTATACCCTCAAGCAGCTCAAGCATTTCTGCAAAAAGTTTAAAGTGTTCATGACCGGGCTCTCCAGGAAGGAGGACCTCCAAAAGGCGCTGAGGGCCTGGGTCGAATCAAGGAGTGCCCCTGTGGAGGGGGCTGAGAATGCAGAAGGGCAGCTGGAGGGGCTATTGGGTCTAGGGGCTGGAAGACCACCTTCCCCAGTAGGTAGCAGTGTTTCTGCCAGAGGTCTGTCTCCAGAAGAGTTGGAGGACAGGAAAGAGAGTAGGATGCACGAAATGGAGCTGACCAAGCTCAAACTGAATGGGCAGTTAGAATTTGAAATGCAAACTAGGAAATTAGCCCTAGAGGAAAAGAAAATGCAGTTTGAACATGAGAAAGTTTTGAGGAGTTGGAATTGAAGGCCAAAAGGTTAGAGATTACTCCCTCTGGTGGCAGTGTACCGCCTGTACCTGTTGAAGCTAGGGTGTATATTCCCAAAGATGTGGTGAAGGAGTTTTTTAAAAATGATGACATTGCGCAGTGGTTCAAAGCCTATGAGGTAGCCATGTCTTCCCACCGGGTCCCTGAGAAGGATTGGGGAGCGGGGTTGTGGGGACGGTTCCTTAGTGAGGGGCGGGATACCTTGTTGGATTTGCCCTCTGAAGTCTATAATTCATACAGCCACATGAAAGATGCATTGATGACTAGATATGGTTTAACCCCTGAGCTTTATAGGCAGAGGTTCAGGAACTGTAAGAAGATTGAAGGCAGTACCTGGGTTGAATATGTGACCTTCTTTTGCTGAGCCTTGGATGGTTGGGTAAAGGGTAGCAAAGCGACTGATTTTCAGGCGCTCTTTGATTTGATTGCCTGGGAGCACTTGTCCAGTAATTGTTTTCCTGAGCTACGCCAGCACCTGATTGATAGTAAGCTGACTAACCCTAGGCAGCTTGCTGAGGAGAGCGGACCGCTGGGTGAGTACCCGGGTCCACAAGGGTCACGTGGGAGACTCCGCCAAGGGTGGGCAGGGTCCCCAGCAGAAGAGTGGGGGGGACAAGGGTAAACAGAGGGAGTTCCAGAAAGGGCCCCAAAGTAGACCCCAAGGGAACCAAGGGAAAGGTTCCCAGCCTCCCCTGAGAAGAAGCCAGTGGCCCTGACAGGCCCCCTGTTCACCAGGGACCACTGGTATGTTACAAGTGCGGCGCCCCTGGCCACAAGGCAAACGATCCTCATTGCCCTTTGCATGGAAAACCAGCACCCACTGGTGCAGTCCCCCGGCAGTTGGCTAGTGTAGCCCTGGGGGAGGAGTGGGGTGCCCAAGGTGGGGGGGATCCAACAGTGTTTTCCCTTGTCTCATTAGGAGACTCTGAGATGGTCCCTAGGACCCAGCTGCCTGCTAACACTAAAAAATACAGGCAGTGGGTGACCATCAATGGCCATAGTGTGGAGGCTCTGAGAGACACAGGAGCCAGTGTGACAGCTGTCAAGTGTCACCTGGTGTCTAAAGAGCAGGTTGTCCCTGATGCATTCTATCCGGTTGTTGCCGCTGACAACACAGAGAGTCACTGCAAGGTGGCTCAGGTTCCCTTTGAGTGGGGGGTCTCGGGTACTCTTCAAGTAGCTGTGAGGCCAGCCATGCCTGTTGACTGTTTGTTAGGGAACGATTTGGAGAGCTCACCTTGGGCTAAGGTGGAGCGGAGTGCGCATTTAGAAATGTTGGGCTTGCCTGATTGGGCATGTGTGACCACCCGGTCAATGGCAGCTAAAGGTGTTCAAGAGGATCTGGAGCCTGAGAGGGAGGCCCAGGTGCCTGCCGGAGAGAGAGGAGGCAGGGGCGCGGGAAACCGGCCCCGAAGTTCCCACGGTCCAGGAGGAGGCGGACCCTGAGGGGGATGCCCTGGAGCCTACAGGGGAACAGGTAACTGAACTGGGGGACCTACCTGAGCTGACCCATTGGCAGCAAGAAGGAGGACCCTCCAGGGAGGAGTTCTGCGAGGAGCAGAACACATGCCCTTCTCTCGTGGGTCTGAGGCAACAGGCCACAGACCAGGCAGCAGGTGATCAGTCTGGATCACATTGGATTTACTGGGAGAATGGTCTCCTGTATTCAGAGCCTAAGGTTGCTGAGCCTGGGTCAGCCCGTGTGCTGGTGGTACCCCAGCGCTTCAGAGCCTTCCTACTGGGGTTGGCTCATGATGTACCGTTAGCAGGACATCTGGGGCAGGACAAGACCTTTGAAAGGCTTGTCACCCATTTCTATTGGTCCCAGATGCGCAGGAGTGCCGCCACTCACTTCAGGACATGTCAGACTTGCCAGGCAAGTGGAAAGAGTGGGAGGAAGCACAAGGCTCCTCTCCAGCCATTCCCTGTGGTCAGCACCCCCTTTGAACGGGTGGGTATTGACATTGTGGGGCCACTGGACCCCAAGACAGCCATGGGCAACAGGTTTATCCTGATCTTGGTGGACCATGCCACCCGGTACCCTGAAGCCATCCCTCTGAGGACAGTGACGGCCCCCATGGTGGGACGGGCACTGATGGGAATTTTCTCACATGTGGGATTCCCTCAAGAGGTGGTGTCTGACAGAGGTACCAACTTCGTGTCCAAGTACATGAAGTCCCTGTGGCAGGAGTGCGGTGTAACTTACAAGTTCACCACTCCTTACCACCCTCAAGGAAATGGGCTGGTTGAGAGATTCAACCGGACCCTCAAGGAGCATGATTATGGGTCTGGAAGAACCCATGAGGCGTAAATGGGACGTCCTCTTACCTTGCCTGTTGTTTGCATACCGGGAGGTGCCACAGAAGTCTCTAGGGTTCAGCCCCTTTGAGCTCCTCTATGGACACCCGGTGCGAGGACTCTGAGTTTGGTCAAGGAAGGCTGGGAGCAATCTCCCAGGAAACCTCCCCAGGATGTATACAGTTACATGCTGGCCTTCAGGAACCAGACTAGGCGTTTCAGAGAACTTGCTGAGGCAAATCTGGAAGCCAGCCAGGAGGAGATGAAGCGGTGAGTACGACCAGAATGCCACTCTGGTCGAGCTTCAGCCTGGTCAGAAAGTGTGGGTCATGGCCCCTGTGGAGCCTTGTGCGCTCCAGGACAGGTGGACCGGCCCTTTCACGGTGGTGGAGCGCAAGAGTCCAGTTACCTACTTGGTGGACTTGCAGTCTCCCAGGAACCCCTTGCGGGTCCTGCATGTGAACCGCCTAAAGCCCCACTTGGAGAGGTCCCAAGTGGGCATGCTCTTAGCTACAGATGATGGGATGGAGGAGGAGACCGAGCCTCTTCCTGACCTCCTGTCAGCCCAAGAGCAAGATGGATCAGTGGAGGAGTAAACCTCTCTACCTCCCTCACACCTGAGCAGCAGGGAGACTGTCGCCAGCTGTTGGGACAGTTCCCTGACCTGTTCTCCCTGGTTCCCAGTGTCACTCATTGGTGCATCCATGATGTGGACACTGGGGACAGTCTTCCTGTGAAGCACAAGGCTTACAGGGTGACTGACAGGGTCAGAGCCTGCATCAAGGAGGAGGTCTCCAAGATGTTTGCGCTAGGGGTGATTGAGTCCTCTAACAGCCCTTGGGCCAGCCCAGTGGTCTTGGTTCCAAAGGCTGCCGCACCATGGTGCCACACCAGAACTCCGGTTCTGTGTGGACTACAGAGGACTCAATTCCGTCACCAGGACTGACGCCCACCCCATCCCCAGAGCTGATGAGCTCATAGATCGGTTAGGGGCTGCGCGGTACCTCAGCACGTTTGACTTAACGTCTGGGTACTGGCAGATCGCCTTGACTGATGGGGCAAAGAGAGGTCAGCATTCTCCACACCAGATGGGCACTACCAGTTCCGGGTGATGCCCTTTGGGATGAAGAATGCCCCTGCCACCTTTCAGAGGTTGGTCAACCAGGTGTTGGTTGGACTGGAGGATTTCAGTGCCGCCTACCTGGATGACATCGCAGTGTTCAGTACCAGTTGGAAAGAACATCTGCGCCACCTCTGGGAAGTGTTGATGGCGCTGCGGAGGGCAGGCCTCACAATCAAGGCAAGTAAGTGCCAGATTGGGCAGGGTTCTGTGGTGTACTTGGGACACCAGGTTGGGAGCGGCCAGGTGGCACCCCTCCAACCGAAAATTGATACCATTCTGGCTTGGGAGCCCCCAAGACCCAGACAGAGGTGAGAGCCTTCCTAGGACTCACCGGGTATTACAGGAGATTCGTCAAGGGGTATGGCAGCATTGTTGCCCCCTTGACAGAGCTGACTTCAAGAAGCAGCCCAGGAAAGTGATTTGGACTGACGCCTGTCAAAAGCTTTTGACACCTTGAAGACTGCCATGTGCACGGCGCCTGTGCTCCAGGCACCCAACTTCTCCAATGAGTTCATTGTTCAGACGGACGCTTCAGAGCATGGTGTAGGGGCTGTTCTATCACAGATCAATGAGGAGGGCCTAGACCAACCTGTAGCCTTCATCAGTAGGAGGTTACTTCCCGGGAACAGAGATGGAGTGCTATTGAGCGTGAGGCATTTGCTGTGGTCTGGGCACTGAAGAAGCTGAGACCATACCTGTTTGGGACTCACTTCCGGGTTCAGACAGACCACAGGCCCCTCAGATGGTTGATGCAGATGAGGGGTGAGAATCCAAAGCTGTTGAGGTGGTCCATTTCCCTACAGGGAATGGACTTTACGGTGGAACACCGCCCTGGTACAGAACACGCCAATGCTGATGGTCTGTCCAGATTTTTCCGCCTTAGTGATGAGAACTCCCTAGGGGTAAGATAGTTCTCCCCACATTTCAGCTGGAGGGGACACGTGTTAGACCTGGCATCCTTGGCATGGGTCTCCCTTCCATTTTTTCATAATGCCTCCACTGTTGTCGATATGTTTTTGCTGGACTAGATGCTCATGGGCACTTTGCCACTGCTAATCAGTGCCAAAGTGCAAGTGCTCTCTATTGTAAATTGTGATGTGAATTAGTGACTCCATGTTTGGCTTATTTGAATTACTGTCAGACCCTAGTACAGTGCACTGAGTGTGCCCAGGGCTTGTAAATCAAATGCTGCTGGTGGGCTTGCAGCACTGGTTGTGCCACCCACAGAAGTAGCTTGTAAAGTGTGTCTCAGGCCTGCCATTGCAGAGCCTGTGTGCAGTCTGTGACTGCCAGGTCGACTTAGTAAGTGCACCCACCTACCAGTCCCCAAACCTTCCCTTTTCTTCATATCAGACACCCCTATGGTAGGCCTACGGGCAGGGTGCATTGTAAGGATATGGTGGGACATGCCTGGTGTGTGTGGCATGTCCTAATAGTGAATTACAGCCATTTTCGTTTTCACTATTGCAAGGCTACCTGTTCCCCATAGGCCAGAATGGGCAGTTTGATTATAACATCTTATAATCCTAAACTGACTCAGGGAACTAGGTAGAAATTCGAGTTTAGTATGCCTGAACTCAGAATGATAAAATACATCTTTTAGTGAAGTTGGTTTTAACATTCTGTGTTTGAAAATACCACTTTTAGAAAGTGGGTATTTTCTTGCCTAACTATCCAGCCTGCCTCTGCCAGCTTGTGTATTGTGTGTCTGGTTTGTGCATGACAGGGGCTGGGGGTGGCTACAGGAGACAGGGTGAGGCAGCACAGGGCTGAATAGAGAGATCTGCATCCAGAGTGGAGGGAGGAGTTGCATCTGGGTCTGAATAGGGCTGTGCCTGCCTTCCACAATGCTGGCTCCACCCCCTGCCGGGCGTCTGAGTACCCTGCCCCACATTCTGAAAGGAAAGAAGGAGACATGTACACAGAGTGCTCCAAAGCTGCACAGAACTGGTTTAACCTAGGCAAAGGCCTCTCTGCCTTCAGAGAACAAAGAGAAAAGGAGTATAAGTACTGGGGCCCAAACCCAGGAACTTTAGATCACTTTTGGGAACAAGAAGAAACCTTTGCTGAGGAGCGGAACCAAGAAGAAACTGAGGAGAGACTATCCCTAAGCCTGAAGTGCTGCTTGGGGGATTGGCCTGCAGTGGTTTGCCTGACTGCCAAAGAAAGGAGAAAGGAACTTTTGCTTTGCTGTGACTTTCATCAACTTGTGAAGGATCTCCAAGGGCTTGGAAAAGAGCTTGCCCCCTGATCGAAGTCCCAGGACCATTGGACTTCACCCCCTTTGTGAATTGCTGCTGGAAACTCTGTTTCAGTGGCTACAGAGGTAGGGAGCTGTGACCGACTCTCCCGAACGGCTCGGTGTCCTGTTGGCACCCCATCGAGCAACGCCTGCATCTTGCAACGCACGGCCTTGGTCTCACCGACTCCGTCTCGACTACGTCAACGAGCCGCTGCCTGCACCGCATCGAGGGACAACGCGTCCTGCAACGCTTCCATTTTGCAACGCAACCGCGACGTACAGCCACCCGGCTCGCAAGCCCGTGCCTGCCGCTTCAAGTAAAAGGTACTGTGACCGAGTCTGTCTACGCTGTGTTGGCCCGTCTCGACGCGGTCAGCTGGATTTGTTAGACTCTGTTTGTTCTTTACATCGCAGTAGCCGGAGAAGGCTACCGACTCGCACAGAACCTTGATTTAAGCATTTTTAACCAGAACTCTTAATTTTTGACAGTATTGTGGATTATTTTTGTCGTTTATGGTCTTGTGGTAATTCTATATAAAATATTCTTATTTTTATAAATATACAAACTCTGTGGTGTCCATTTGTAGTGTTGTCACTTGATTATTGTATGTGTTCACAAATGCTTTACACACTGCCTCTGAGATAAGCCTGACTGCTCGTGCCAAGCTACCAAGAGGGTGAGCAGGGGTTATTTTAGGAGTGTACCTACTTTCCCTGACTAGACTCAAGGGTCCCTATTTGGACAAAGGTATCTACCTCTGCCAACTAGAGACCCCCAAATCTAACACTCCCTCAACATTCTCTCATGTTCCAATCTCATTCGCTCTCTCTCCAAGGACAATCTGATATTCTCTAGGTCCCTTTGACCCTCCATCTTGAGCCTGGCCATCTCCAGTTTGTGCACCCTATCTCTCTCCCTGTCTTCCAGCTCTCCTGGGGACAGGCCTTTGGAAGAGACGCTACTGCCAGGCGGGGACGGCACCCCTTCCCTGGCTGGAACCAATGGCCTATCCAGCTGCCCATGTGCATCCCCAACTGGCTCCACCACCAGTTCAGGGGTATTTCTTGCTTCCACCCAGGCCCTCAGCGCCTTCCGGTATTCATCCTTTTTGGAAATGCCTTGGGTAGCAACTTTAAATTTTTTGCAGAAGTGCTTCAGCTGTTTCACATTGCAAGTTTCCAACCTCTCTTCCTCAAAATCTAGATCCATAGATGCAACAGATGCTGGTCTGCTCATGGCAGTAAGAATTGGCAGTTCTCAGAAAAAATAACAGTCCAAGGAAAGAAAAATTCTACCAAAAAAGTATGTGGTTGCGTTTGGTCTGCACTCACTAGTAGTGTACACCAATTACTGTATATGAGTCACAAATGCAAGTCCAGAATCCTCACCGCTGACCACCAATGTTAGAAATGGGGGTCTCTAGTTGGCAATGGTATACACCTTCGACCAAATAGGGACCCTTGCTTCTAAGTCAGGGAAAGGGGATTACACTCCTGGATAACCCCTGCTCACCCCCTTGGTAGCTTGACACGAGCAGACAGACTTATCTCAGAGGCAGTGTGTTAAGCATTTGTGAACACATACAGTAACACAGTGAAAACACTACAGATGGACCCCACACAGGTTTTATAAAAATAAGTATTCTTTATATAGACTTAACACAAGACCACAAACGACAAAAATCCACAATACTGTACTCAAAATAGACTTAAAGATGATAGAAGTAATTCAAAAACAGGTGATTCACTTAAAAACAGTCTTTAGCAACAGATAACCCCAACTGGAGTTATCACGACGTCAAGGTCGAAGAAATTCCAAAATACGGCGCCGACCACGAGGTGCGCGGCGTCGGGCCCGGAGTCAAAACAGACCCACACAGAACAGTACCTTGGAAAAGCGAAAACAAAGACAGCTCACGGCGTCGGGGAGATGCGGCATCGTTGGTGCTGGGCGGCGTCGGTTCCTTGCTTCGGGGGAGGCGATGCGTCGGGTCCTCGATGCTTGCGCAAAGCAGGGGATGCGTCTGTTCCTTACCGGAGAGGAGGTGACATCACGATGGCGCCGAAACAACGGTTCCGTATGATGTCACGATGTCGATGAATTCTTGACCACCCACGTCGAGAATCGGCTCCGCGATGATGTTGGCCTCGGAGTCGAAGCGGCCCAGCAGCAGGCGTCGGGCCTACGTCGCAAGTCGGAGCAGCGCTCACGGCTTATGGCAGGTTACGATGTCGCTCGCTGGCGTCGATGTGGCACGGCGGCTGGCGTCGGGTCTACGTTGCAAGTAGGAGCAGCGCTCACGGCTTCGATGCAGATTACGGCGTCGCTCGCCGGCGTCGGTGTTGCAAATTCCCTCTGTAGCAGCTAGAACAGCAAGTTCCAGATGCAGGCAAACAGAAGGGGTGACGTCTTTTGTATCCCTGAGACTTCAGACAAGAGGCAAGCTCAAATTCAAGCCCTTGGAGAAATATTCTGCAAGATGATGAAAGTTCCTTAAAGGTTCCTTCTCCTTTCCTTGGCAATGCAGAAACCACTGCAGGCCAAACCAGCAAACAGCACACTGGCAGAGGGGCAGTCCAAATTCCTGCAGCTTCCCTGATTCTTCTCCTTGGCAAAGGTTCGTCTTGATTTCCCAGAAGTGATCTAAAGTCTTGGGGTCTGGGCCCCCATATTTATACTACTATTCTCTTTGTTCTCTGAAGGCAGAGGGTCCTGTACCTAGTCCAAACCAGTTCTGGGTGCATTCTGCCAGTGCACACCTTCTTCCTTTGTCAGTGTGGGCCAGGGTCATCAGTCGCACCCCAGGAGGTGGAGCCAGCATTGTGGAAGGCAGGCACCGCCCTATTCAGGCCCGGGTGCTACTCCTCCCACCACTCCTCATGCAGATAGGCCTATTCAGCCTAGTGCTGACTCACCCTGTCTCCTGGAGCCCCCCAGCCCCTGTCACTCACAAAACCAGACATACAATACACAAGCTAGCAGAGGCAGGCTGGATGGTTAGGCAAGAAAATACCTACTTTCTAAAAGTGGTATTTTCAAACACAGAATGTTAAAACCAACTTCACTAAAAGATGTATTTTATCATTCTGAGTTCAGGGATACTAAACTCGAATTTCTATCTAGTTCCCTGAGTCAGTTAAGATTATAAGATGTTATAATCAAACTGCCCATTCTGGCCTATGGGAACAGGTAGCCTTGCAATAGTGAAAAACGAAATTGGCTGTAATTCACTATCAGGACATGCCACACATCAGGGCATGTCCTACCTTTTACATACAATGCACCCTGCCCTAGGGCCTACCTTAGGGGTGTCTGATAAGTAGAAAAGGGAAGGTTTAGGGACTGGCCAGTGGGTGCACTTGCCAAGTCGACATGGCAGTCCCAGACTGCACACAGGCTCTGCAATGGCAGGCCTGAGTTACACTTTACAGGCTGCTTCTGTGGGTGGCACAATCAGCGCTACAAGCCCACCAGCAGCATTTGATTTACAGGCCCTGGGCACACATGGTGCACTATACTAAGGTCTGACAGGTAAATCAAATAATCCAATCATGGAGTCACTAATCAATACATGAATTTACAATAGGGAGCACTCGTACTGTGGCACTGAATAGCAGCGGCACAGTGCCCAAAGCATCTAAACCAGCAACACATATCAAAAACAGAGGAGGCAATCAGTGAAAAATGGAAGGGAGACTCATGCCAATGGTACCAGGTCTAACACAGATGACCTTAGCATTCTTCTTTCTGGTATGGGCTTAGAAGAATGCAAGAGAAGGAAAATGTGATTGGTGTGAAGGGTCCCACAGTTTCATGTTTATGGAGCTTCATTAAAATAGAGTATCACATAGATACCTAGTTGCACCCAGTTATAAAATAATTCAACAATATACATGCCCACCTTTTACCAGAAATCACTCATTTACAAAGTAAAGCATTCAAGGTAAGCAGTTAAGATTACGGGTAATATAATTCATGGTAGGGACTCCGTCATTTACCACTCACCAGGGAGGCTACTGCTCCCAGCCTGCAACCGGCCAGAGCAGGGCTGCAACGCTGCTGTTTCTGGTGCAGAACCGCCAAAATCCACAGTCGGAGTCACGTCCTTGCCCGTCATTGGCAGGAACAGGCAGGGCAGGGCCACCACCCTTGGCTTTCAATCTCTGGTATCCTTTTGGACTTCTTGGACTACATCAACACCTCTCTAAGGTACTGTGTGTCGCTGCATCTGCTTCCACGATCCCCAAAATTGTCTTTTATGCTATTATACTTTGCTCTACGGTAATCGCCAGGTGGGACCTACAAGGTGTCCAAATCATCCTTTAGTCCACCTTATCTCACGTCCCTGAGTTTACTTAGCCCCTCTGGACTATTCGACTATTAATTAGCTGTGGACAGGGGGAGGGGGTTTCCGGCGATAAGAAAAGACAAGACATTATCTGGTCTCTTCGCGTGGTTGGGCTCAAGACCCTTACGGCTTTGTCTCAAAGTCAATTGCAAGTTTAGTTTTTGGGTAAGTAATGGGGAAAAGAAAATCTGTTGACTGTGGGGGCGGGGAGGTACAGATAAAACCCAATAAAGCTAAGCAGGCTAAGCAGGCCCATAAGAATGCTGGGAGCAATTGTGTATTAGATCACATTGACGACCTACTGGTCGAGTGCGAGGCGATTCTTGTCCCATCTGAGTCAGCTACCTCACACAACATAACAGAACTTCCATCTAACCCAAACCCGAGGACACAAAAATGCGTTCCCTCAATGTTCAGTAAACTCACCACGCGCAGTAGCAAATTGACTCATCCTGTGCCAATTGCTACTGATGACAATGCGGAGCTAGAGAATATAGTTCCACTCGTAACTCGTTCAGCCCAAGGCCCACTTGAAACTGACTTCACCCTTAGCAATAGATATTCTCCCCTTCAGAACCGGAGCTGCGATCAGGAGGGAAGGGAGGACTTAGAGAATTAGAGGGAGCTAGGGGGAGGGGAAAAAGTACTAGGTGGGTGGAGCGTAAGAGCTGAAGATGGAGGTGAGGTTCCATCTAATGGGCTATCCATGCTCGATCCCGCAGTATCCAGGATTATTGTTGATCTAAGGGCAGAAATTAGCATGCTGAAATCAGCAATTAAAGACCTCACAGGACAGGTCAAACTCCTATTAACTAGAGGTGAGAACGCCACACAACCCCCCCATCCAGACCTGTATCCAACATGTTAATCCAACCAGCCTAGCGCAGACGGAACTCCATCAACCACTCTCAAGAGCCACTAGCGTAAATATTAAGAATAACCCTGCTGCAGCGATCGCACACAGTGATCCACTGGGGGCCCAAAGTGTCCAGCTGCAAGTTAATAGAGGCCCACCAGCACACTGGGGTCGACCTCCTATCTCTGACCATCTTCCCAGACCCTCCAGAGATGATAACCCTCCAATCAATTCTCCTGTTTGGCGTGAGCACGTCCAATTGCCTCCCAAATGCATTTACATGACAAACGTGCCCAAAGTGCCCTTCTACCAAAGGCACGAAGAGGGAGAGTCCCTTATAAATAAAATCATAAACTGGATTTGCCACGTGAGGGCTTGTCGCTCAATTATAAGAGACGACATTCTGCGAGCTAGAAGGCTTACTCGCCCTAATATTCCCACGGACTGCATTGAATTATGCTTGGCAGACGGGAAGGTGGCCCACAATCTGAGAGCTCTGGAAGCTAGATCTAGCTCTCCCACTATTACAAGCATCCAACTCAAGTACAGATTACCTCAATATCCACCACCATCAACTGCCCATCATTCAGTCCCCCACCTGCGTTTAGATTCAAAACTAGCATCCAATGACTAACTACAGCAACAAACTAAACATTCATGCCCACAATTCCATTTAGCAAACCTCCCTAACACCCAAACTATCTCTACAACTAGAAGCAAACCTACTAAAAACCGTTCCTTAATCTCCTCGTCCTATGGCATTTGGAATTATAAAGAGCTTTCCCCTATTGTTAGTGGGCCGCCTGAAGGGGCATTACTAAAAATTCTAACACAGCCCCAAGTGCAGGCAGGGAATTCCATAGCAGCTTTACGATCTACTCCCACCAATAGTCAGGAGGAGCTCAATACGCTCCATCTGGTGTCATGAAATGTGGCCGGGGTAAGGTCAAAAATGGCCCTCCAGCATTGGATTCAATATATTGAAACCTTTGATATTTGCATATTGCAAGAGAGCTGGGGTAGGGGCCCAGTCTATTTACCAGGCTAGGTCACGTTCCATCATCCAGCAAACTCTAGGAAACCTGGCCGTCCAGTGGGGGGGGGGGTGATAATTTGGGTTAGATTTGCGCTCCAATGCACGATTCATGAGCTTCCGTCCTATAGCCCTGACATTCTAGCCATTCAACTCAAAGGCCAGAATGGCATCTGGCTTGACATTTATAATTTCTACGCAAGAGGAACCAGGGCAGGAAGGATGATAGGGCTATACAACCACCTTTGATTGTAGCTGGCAACTTTAACACCACTTTTGAACCCCTAGGGATGGAGGACGTCTGTGGGACTAGGGAAGAAGAAGAGATGTGGCATGTCCCCCACCTTGATCTACCCCCCTATTAAAAAATGGTCCCAAGTGGCACTCCAGCTCAATGCCCTTTCCCTGGAGTTTAGTTTAAGGGCAGCAAATGGCCATACTAGTTCAGACCAAATGGGTGCCAATACTCATAATAGGACAGGCAATACAAGCCGAATAGATTATTTTTGGGTGGATTTAAGGTTATGGCCCAGAGTGATCGATATGGCTTTGGGTTCTACCACTGATAGCGATCACAATCCCCTGAATCTCTCCCTGAGATCTCCCTGGGGGGACTCTCTTAGTTCTCCAAAACCCATTGTATTGACAAGGGAGGTACTCCCATCAAACGACAACAGACAATTAAAATGGCTCCAGGTAGCCTTGGATGCAGGCAAGCTTGAAGCAATCAAGCAGAACCTCCTGACAAGAGTAGCAGAGATTCAAATCTTAAACTATCACCCAGGAGAGTTGGAAGAGGTTCCGGCCTGTCATAATCAGCTCTTCGAGGGGCTGGCTACATATTTTTGTGAGCCAATGCGCCCTCAGGATCCCGGCCGGAAGATAAGGCCACAGTTTGCCTAATTTAACCAGGAGTGCAGAGGTCTTAGGTGCCAACTAGCCCAGGCAATTACAGCATGCAACATGGTCCTTGTCAGGGAACTAAAGAGGTCTTATAAGTATGCACAGGTCAGAGCAAAAAAGGAGTGGGACGAAAATAGATGGATGATAATCAGGGAGGCCTGTGCCAGGAAAGATTCTCAAACGTTTTTGCTTTTAGTCACAAAGGCGGATACCAATTGGCCCTTACCACCAACTAATAATATCTCTACCATAGCATGGTTCGAACATTTCTCTTTATTATATTCTGGGCCCTGTGTTTCAGACGCAGAAGACGTTTCTCTTGATCTTGCCCATGTCACAGCAATGGATTTCTTCTCTAAAAATTAAATTAAGACCTGCATTAATTCCATCGTAAAAGGCTAAAGCCCCTGGACCTGACGGCATCCCGGGTGATGTTTTCGTATATGATAGTGAGAACTTGTCAAGCTATATTTTGGCCCTAGCAAATGGGATTGCACCAGGGGCCCAAATACCCTCTTCCTGGGATGGAGCGGAGGTGATCCCTGTGTACAAGAAAGGCGATAGATCTTCTCCTACCAATTATAGACCTATTAGTATTATCGACTGTGTGCAAAAGGTGTTTGCTCATGCACTCCTTCTAAAGATACAGGATTGGATTAGAGAGCACAACATCTTGACCCCATTCCAAGCTGGGTTTAGACAAAAGATGAGCACCATTGATCAGGTGTTCCGTTTTTTCTCCTGACTTGGAAGACTGTGGTCATTGGTCGGGGGAGCCTTTATGTAGTCTTCGTCGACTTAAAGTCTGCCTTTGATCTCGTCCCAAAGAATAAGCTTTGGCGTGTTTTAAAAGACATGGGTTTACCCCTGGAGATCTTAGCGCTTGTTTTTCGCCTCCATGAGGCAAATTTTGCCAGGGTTCGTTGGGGCAGCCAAGGACAGCTCACAGACCCAATCGAAATCAATTGGGGGGTACGCCAGGGCTGTGTGCTGGCAGCTATACTTTTTTCGCTCTTTGTGAATGATGCTGTCCAGTTTCTCTCAGATGTCCCAGCTGAAGCTCCCACCTTGGGGCGGGTAAAAGTGGTAACCCTATTCTTTGCAGACGATACGTTGTTGGTCTCCAAAACTCCTGGAGGGCTACAGTTGCTTTTAAATTGATTTAAGGTTTTTTGCGACTCCCGAGGGTTAGCGGTTAACACCTCAAAGGCTAAACTTTTACTGCTGAATCCCCATAAATCCTTTAGAGGAAAACTAGTATTAGGAGGGGTTCCCTTGGAGAGGGAGAGTACCTTTGATTATCTGGGTATCACTCTTTTGGAGGATATGTCATGGAAGCCTCATGTACTAAAGCGTACCCTACAGCACAGGCAAATAACAGGGGGCTTGATTAAAGAACATAGGACTTCCTTTAGTAAACCAGTGGCAACACCACTCCAGATCTATGATTCTAAAGCTGTAAGTTCTGCTCTCTATGGTGCAGAATTGCGGGGCTTCGAAAAACTGGATGCCCTGCTGAACTCTGAGAACAAATTTCTGAGGTCCCTGGTCTTGCTTCTGCAGAGTACCCCACTCCACCCGCCAAGGCTGGCTTTGGGTAGAGCCCCTATTACAGAGAAGGCCAAGTTGCGCACCCTATTGTTTTGGTTGCGCATATGGTCCACCCCTGAGTTGCTCCCGTATGCTACCGCTCTCATGGAGTTGAGGGCACTCGACCTTCCCAAGAAGATAGGTTGGATCCACAAAGTGAAATCCCTACTCACTGCAATAGAACTAGAGGGTTATTGGGACTTTAAGGATCCAGCATTGCTCCTCATCAAAGACCTAGTTAAGAAACAGTACTGGGGCTAGGTCGCACAGGCTTCACTTAGCTATCTATCTTGGGGTCGCTTAACATTGAAGTTCATGGATTTTAAATTGTCTAGTTCATATGAACAATACCTAGAGATTATGATGATACCCTGAACTCCTTTACAACTTCCTGGAGACAATCCTCCCCTACCTCTCAGTTTTGCCCAGGTTGCATCCCTGTCACAGAGACTATTGCTCATGTATTTTTTGTTTGCCCATTGTATTCCCGCCCTAGAACAAAATGGCTTAAATCAATTTGGAAACAACTGGGCACATGCTGTCACAGCGAAGCTCTTCGCATTCTAAAATCGGACTCCAGTCCAGTGGTAGCCTGCTCAGTCGCAAAGTTTTTGGGAATCATATGGGCAATTAGAAGGATCTTGCTGAAAGAGTGAGACTGCTGCATATGTTATCATGTCTTCTCTTAAAAAAAGTATTTTTATTATTTTAATAGGTTAATGGTCTATGTTTTATTAACAATTCTTAATCGGCTTTGAACATAGTGCAACTCTGGTACTAAGGCAGCATAGCGGGCCATGTCGCCCATTTTGGACTAGGCATAGGCTATTGACGGCTTGGATACCTAGGCGCACCTATGTCCAATACATTTTTCAGATTAATTTTAGATTATGGTTTGAAGGATTTTTTTTTTATCAAGCTATTAATGTATTCAGTCTGTTCTTAATCGCTTGTATGAATTGCATTGCACTTTTATGGTCTTCGGACCGAAATAAAGTTTTATGATGATGAATTCATGATAGTAAGTTATCATAACAGTAAGCCTTTTGATATTTTTAGTAAAGAGGGTGTGATAAAAGGGAGAAAGGATGTAGGGCTAAACTGCCATTAAATAAAATAGATTAAATATACTTGAGTAGTAGTTGCAGCTTTGGATTAGGATAAAATTCGAATCCACAGCTTATGCCACATCTGAACAGAAAATTCAGTTTAAATCAAGCTCCTGCCATCATACGTTTTTTATTTTTCTCTCACTTGAAAAGAGGATCTGATGAATTTGTACATAAGCAGGTCCTCTGGCCAAAGCTTTTGTAGTGTAATAATACTGCTGGAACGAGTCTGTGCCCCCTCTACTCATCAACAGGAAATTGAAGAGATTTAATAGCTTCAACAAGTTTATTAAACTGAACCTCAAAAAGAATAGGGTAAGCTCTACTTCTATATCAGTTAATCAAGAGACATATGCCCCATCTTCTACTAATTCGTTACCACAGAGCACAATTTTAGTTCTCGAGGTCTTCCAATAATTTCCTTTACTATTATTCCTAATCTTAATATACCAAATAATTGATTTTAAATATAGATCCCTTTTATTTAGACCTTTAACTAAGAAATGTTTCAAGACAAGTGAACATAATAGTCGGAGTAAGCATACTATGATGTTTTTGTGACATATATAATGTTTTTCAAAATCAAATTGGTGAATCAAACTCTTTTCTAATAGTAACTATCCAAATGATTAACACCAGTCAACCATAATTATACTTGCCTCATACAGAATGGTAAATGGAAAAATCGAAGGAATTTCACAACACTATTAGCTTTATTTAATTTAATTTAAGTTTATTCAACAATATCCTCATCCATTTTCCAAATGTATTTATTGTTTCAGCTGTCAGCCTTACAATAACTAAAAACTGTAATTTAAGAACAATTAAAAACAAAATCTTACTCCTTTAAAACACATACGGTACAATCAACTGGGCGGCATAGTAACATTTAGACATTATAATCCATACCATTCTGGTAGAAACAATTCATCTCATGACCATTTAGGCACTATATTCAATTCCATTCTGATGAAAACTCTTCATCAAATATATAAAAGGGCAAGTGCAGAAAACACATAAATCTATGATACATTTAGCTGGACGGTATAATATAATTTGAAACTATATTCAGTTCCAGTGCAAGCAATCAACAAATTCATCAAATATGCAGAAAAGAAAAGCACCTGCATAGAAACTGTAAAACATATACAGTTCAGTGAAAAATGTACTTCCTAAAAGGCATACCATCAGTCCAGTGGTATAATACCATTTGAGCACTAAGTTCCTTTCCAATAAAAGCAATCAGTTAATTCACCAAATGTATCAGGGCGGAATACAGGAAGTCATTGGGAGGCCATGCAGTTTGAACAGCAGTAACTGCACAACACATTATAAAGTCTGCATGATCTGATGCCTAACATAGTGGGCAGCTCTCTCAAACGGGGCAATGCAACCCATTAAAATGTCACCATGGAATTAACAACATACATGTCATCCAGCCTGATACAGAGTGCCAATGCCAATTTTGCACATCTAACCCCATCAATTTTAAAAAGAGGAAGGAGCCATTGCCGCCGTGCAGGGTCATATTGTTTACAGAGCAAAAGGAAATGGTTTAAGATGTCTAATTCTCCTAGACTATAATCGTAATGGTCAGAGTCAGCAGCAAATCTGTGGATACGAATTACGTAATCCCTCGTCGGAAAAATACCCAATCTGTATTTTACATACAGTGTTCGCTTGAGCTTGGGATATATTGCATCCAAATACCCAGTACAGGGGAATCCATAGGCATTGCTAAATAATTACACATAATAGATCCTGACCTCTGCACCTGGCGCTTCCTTGTCTGCACGAATTCGAAGTGCTGATCTTTAATCCGATCTGCTGTGTCCTGCCTAACTCTACTGGGATCTGCCCACAAGGACTCACTCTGTAGCTTGGACAGAGTATTCTGTACATGAGACGACCATGTATTCCCCCACGCTCTCCTCTGAGAGTGACTTTTTTGAGGGTTTTCAAGTATATTGCTACCTTATGATTTCTTATCAGCCTAACCTAATAAAGGACTGGCCTTAGGGCTACTACTTTGATACAGGAGTAAAATTGAGCTCCGCATAGAGCGCCAATAAGGGAATGCCTGGCCCCAGTCCCAGCAGATCTCTTAGGAAGTTATTCTCAGCTAATTGCAGATATTGTACGTTTGCATACTCCCAAAGCTCCCCCTCAGAGTGCAGCCGCCACTGCCCTTTGCTTGTAAATTTGCAGGATAACACTAATGTTTCTAGATCTAGCCTTAAGTCTAAACTTTAGCACTGCCCCAACAATATCCTCACACTGTTCTTGTTTCAGCCAAATGTTAATAACCAACTATTCAATTTTCTACAAAGACAAAGCACAATCAGACGAAACAAACATTCTCTTAATTTCATCCAACCTCCATCACAATGACAAATACAAAAGAGACAATATTTTTATCAAATTCACCGGTTTTGTACAAATTATTTCTAAGCAAAACTTTAAAGATTCATTAGTGGAATTTGTAAATCATGAGCTGAGATATTTTATTTTGGAAGAATTCAAAGTCAAACCAAAGAACTCAAAATAGGATTTAGTACAATAGTTATTCAAAAGTAGCACTGCTGATGAATCTGTATTTAGTTTATATCCAGAAACTCTGAAATATCATCCATATAAGCAGAAAGTTTACAGTCCTTATCTCAGGATTTAAAATCTACTATGGCTGATTTCTGTCTGAATTTGTCCAAAAGGTGTTCCAAAGATAAAACAAAAAGCAGTGGAGGTAGAGGGCAGCATTGTCCTGCCACTCCTCTTAAGTTGTATTAGTTTAACAGGATCATCATACATAGTTTTGTCTCTGTAGATGACCTTAAATAGACAAGAAAGAGTGGAGGCAGATCTGAGTGGTGTTTTGGGGGCTTTGTGAAATATTTGGCGCCCATAGGAGAACAGGGGACTTGCTCCCCCATTCGCCATTGTGCCTGAAGGCCCGGGTGCTGACTCACTCTGTAAGGGGGTGGGGCCTCCACCCGACACTCTAAAGGCACCCAGCACTCCTGCAGCACGGGACAGATCTGAGTGGTGTTTTGGGGCATGCGTGAAACATTTGGCACCCAAAGGAAAACAGGAGACTCTCTCCCCCATTCGCCATTGGGCCTGAAGGCATGGGTGACTTGCTCTGAAAGGGGGTGTGCCCCCACCTGACGCGCTAAAGGCACCCAGTACTCCCACAGCGCAGGACGCGCTGGAGCCAAGGGCGGGCCGGTCCGCGCCAGTCATAGCCTGGAAGAGGCTGGGCAGGGCCACCTCTCTAACATCTAAGGTCCCAGTCTAGCTCAAACAAGATCCATGGGGAAGAAAAAGGATAAGCCCCAGGAGAACTAATTAACACCCTTGACTCGTTTTTGGTGAGAGCCGCAAGTGTATTATCAAAAGAGATTCAGATTAAGAGAGGAGGCTCTCAATCGAGGAGGTAAGGAATGGCCCGAGTATCAATAAAGTCCCCCCCCTGTGAACAGTGAGGTGGATTTGGATGCCGAGATAGAGATGGCTCCATCAGGGCTACCGGTGAGCTCAGGAGGCCCTCCAGGAAAGAGAAAAGGGGAGGGTCTAAGCAAAGTACTGCACCCAAATATGAGAAACCAAAGAAGATGGCAGTTTATGATCATAACTTACAATCATCGCCTATTGTGAACATTTAAGAGGTTTGTTGCAGACTAGAGACCATTTTGAACATACATTTACAACCTATATTGAGTAGATTGGAGGTAATAGAGCAGCTTTTATCTCAGCTTCATAATTATAATGGGCCCCCTCAGATTGCATTAGCTGGAAACACGGTCACTCCAATGAACCCGCTTGCGAATCCCTTCGTGCCAACTCAAGGTCACAGTGATGCAACTAGGGGAGTGAAGGAAGCTGTGCCATCCCAGCTAGACAACTTGGGTCACCCTAGTGAGCGTAATTTACACTCTAAGGCTTGACAAAGGGGCTCTCAAATACAGATAGGTCGTGATAATGTCATCTCATCCTTGTCGATAATCCAGTCTGAAGAAGGCCAAACCTGTAATCCAGTTAATTCCCACCCAGCACCGTTAGATTCACGTTCCCAGCTACGGGTGGAAGTGAAAAGGCCCTGGGGTGATAGAGCCATGGGGGGAAATATAGGGGAGCGGAAGAGGGAACTGTTTTTAGCTTTACCCCCTGCCTATTGTCCATATTTTGTGGTCTTGGCTAATGTTCCAGAGCTTAAACCAAAGCAGGCTGAGACCAGAGAGCAACTAATTGGTAAGGGGTTAGACTGGCTGTCAAAGTTTACAAGAGGGGCTCCTCAACTGCACAGGCATATTCTCATGGATAGAAGAGTGACGTGGGAGGGAGCATCCCCCAAAAACATATTAGGTGATTATGTTGTGGTGTACTTAAATAGCCCTAGGCTAGTGAATAATATTCTCTCAACTCCCGATTGCACCATCTGTGAACTTCCAGATATTTGCGCTCCCATTAGCCCATTTTTATAGACCAAGTTCTGTAAAGGAAGCTCCACGCAATTTGATGTACCCCAGGGGATATCCAGATCAGCATTTTAGGTCTTTGAAGAGTAGCAACTTCATATTGCTAGAGAACAGGTATGTTCCACTGTCTAATTTGGAGGACAGTGATTGACTGACCATTTATGGCAATAAGATTAATGAAGCTCCCTCGAAGGATAGGGCTAAGGTAGACAGTCCCTCAGGCCTCATAAAGATAGCAACCTGGAACATAGCAGGTTTAAAGAGAAAAAGGATAACCTGGACTCGATAAGGGCGCTGGGAAAATATGATATAATTTGCCTCCAAGACACATGGGAGGTGGGGTCTGCCTTTGTTGATGGCTTTTGCTCTTTTCAAACACCAGCCATACCGGCCAGTGTGGGGCAGGCTAGAGTGGGAATCTTGACACTAATTGCTATCACATTCAAGATTAAAGTAATAACATTTTTAATGCCTTCCCCATATTTTCACTTGCTGATATGTGAGGGGACTGGGGATAGCGATATGATTCTCACAAATTTCTATAATAATTCTGAGGGGTAAAGCCCAATGCTGGTAGCACTGGAAAAGGCATTGAGTGATATTACTTCTAACCATCACAACGGTGTGGATTTACTGTGGATGGATGATTTTAATGTTAGAACCTGTTTAAATAAAGATAGACCGGTGAGTGGCCTAACAGATTCTGCAGGAGAAAACATGAACCACTATGTCCATAGTTTATATGGGAATGTTTTAAGTAGGGTATTAATGAAGTAAGGAATTTGGGGATTTTAAATCCTACCAATCCTAAAAACTGATACTATGGATGCTGCATTCAGTAGCGCAGATAAGGGTTTAACAATTGATCACGTAATCGCTTCAGAAGTACTTAATGGGCGAACAGTGACAACCCAGGCTTCTTGTTTAGGGTTTAGTGATCACGCCATCCTTGAGTTCACGATGAGAGGGGAAGGCACCTGTGGAAGAGCAAGGGACAATGTACAGAAACCAATTCTAGCAAGGAAGAATGGATTTGCCCTAAAATGGGCTAAAGTGGACAAAGAAAATCTCCTAGCTAAGGTGTTACAAGGAAAAGGGTGGACCTTTAATCATGTTTAGACCCTTATGGGAACCCTGGTCCTATGAGGCAGGCATTTGAAATGTTTTAATAGAAATAAAACCTAAAATGGTAAGACTATACGCTAATAAAAATCCGCCTGTAGTTCGGTGGTTTGACACCTCCTGTACAAAGGCTTTATCTACTTTATCAAAGGCCCTACAAATGGTCCCTAGAGAGCCTCAATGATCCGATCCTTAAGGGCAGATCTGAGAGAGGAGATTAAAGACTTTGAGGGAGGAAGCATGGAAAGATCTAAGACAAGCTACTTCTTTAAAGGATGCCAGAGGTTTCTGGAAGGTTGTGAATACCCCATTTTTAAAAGAGGTAGCTGGCCTCACCTTAAAGAGGAAGAAGGATGGATTACTTATTTTCAATCAATTAATCAATCAGGGTCTTTTGTCACAGCTACTCACCTGTGAGGGTCTCTAGGCATTGGGGGAGGGGGGCTGCTGGTCGCACTGGGTGGAGGATCATTCGAGGAGCCAGGTCTTGAGGTCCTTCTTGAATTAAGTCAGCGACGCGGATTGCCTGAGGTGGAGGGGCACATCTTGGCTGCGAGGTAGGAGAACAAACTTCCTCCCATTCTGGTCTTGTGGATCCTGGGGACGGAGGCCAAGGTGAGTTGAGAGGATCGGAGTTGTCTGGCGGGTACGTGTAATACGAGGCGGTGGTTCAGGTATGCTGGTCCTTCGTCGTGTAGAGCTTTGTAGGAGTGAGTGAGGAGCTTGAAGGTGATTCTCTTGTTGACTAGGAGCCAGTAGAGTTGTCAGAGGTGTTGCGTGACATGGCTGTGGCGGGGATGTCGAGGACCAGTCTGGCTGCGGTGTTTTGAACGTTCTGTAGTTTCTTGAGCTGTATCTGGTTGATGCTGGCGTAGAGTGCATTGCTGTAGTCGAGTCTGCTGCTGATGACTGTGTGGGTGACCGTCTTTGTGGATTCTGTGTGGATCCATCTGAATGTCTATTGAAGCAGGCGGAGTGTGTGGAAGCAGGCTGAGGAAACTGCGTTGATTTGGTGGTTCATAGTGAGCGATGAGTCCAGTATGATGGTGAGGTTGCATGTGTGATCCGTTGGGATGGAGGGATCCCAGAGCGGCTGGCCACCAGGAGTCATCCCAAGGTGGGGTGGGTCCCAGGATGAGTACTTCGGTCTTGTCTGAGTTGAGCTTGAGGCAGCTGTCTTTCATCCAGGTAGCAACGGCCTTCATTCCACTGTGGAAGTTGGTTGTGGCGGTTGTGGGTTCGTTGGTGAGGGAGAGGATCAGAGGAAAGCAATTTTAAAAACATGAAGGAATTAATGACTCCCAATGTGAATCCTCCATAAGGGATTAATAATGGGTGTTTACATTTTGAGTTGGCTGAGCTATCATGTGCTATTGCACAGTGAAGCCTCTTGAAAGCTCCGGTCCCAGATAGAGTCCCATGAGATATCTTTCCGGAAACACCAGATTTATGGATCCCCTTATTGTTGAATGTTTTTAATGCTATAGCAAAAGTGGGCACCCGGACTCGTGGAAGCATTACATAATCATCCTCATATATAAAAAGGGAAATAAGAGGAATCTGAAGAACTACAGAACAACATCCATAAATGATAGCACTGCTAAGTTGATGGGTCTCCTAGTGTTAAATATGATAGAAGATTGGCTTGAGGATTAAAAAGCATTGACTAGAGTATAGTATGGCATCAGGAAAGGCAGAGGGACAATAGATCAATGCCTCAATTTGACCCTGGTGGAGGTCAAATATACGAAAGCAAAACAGGGTCACTTATACAAGGCTTTTATGGACTATCAGACGCTTTCAACTGTGTGGTCCATAGTAAATTGTGAGACAACATGAAAGCCATGGCTGTAGGCTTGCAGATAATACATTTTATAAGACAGCTCTATTCAGGGGCCACAGCCTCTGTTAGATATGGTAAGGAGAGGGAATGTAGAAAACCTTTTGCTATAGAGCAAGGAGTGAGGCAAGGATGTGTGGAAGAGGCTCTAAAGGAGTGCACAAGATATGTCCCATATATTGAGGCATCCCCTCTCCTGATTCTCCTCTATGCGGATGATGCGGTGCTCCTGGCGAGAACCCCAAGACCGCTGCAGAGACTCAGAGGAGTATACTAATTTCATGGCCTCGTTGGGTCTACATGGTAACAAGTCCGAATCAAATATTGTGATTGCAGGGCCATCGCTGAAGAAACTACCGGGTTTTTATTCATCATAGCGGAGGGTTGAGGTGGTGGATTCGTTTTTATATTTGGGTATTCTATTTGATGGTAAATACCTCTGGAAAGATATGGTCTCAAATAGAGTACTTCATATGGAAAGAAGTATTGCAGCCATATTCAACTTTTCCAGGAAACTGGGGAATAAACCCATACCGGAAATGTTACTCATCTATAAGGCAAAGACAAAAGCCATAGCCATATATAGGGCAGCAGTATGGGGCATGGCAGATGTAGAGCCATTGCAATGCATAGAGGACGCATTTCTTAAGAGACTGTTTTTGCTTCCTAAAAGCAGTTGTATTTATATATGCAATTGAAATAGGACTTCTGTTATAGGCGATGTATTACGGTTGGCGCCACTGTTATTGTGGCATGCCATATGGCAAAGGCAGACGGTGTCATTGAATCAAGCTGTATTACGGGACTGCCTTAAATTGGATTGAGCAAGAGAGATATTGTGGATAAAATATACGGCATATATGCTGTCCAAACTGGGTCTAAGTTTTCTATTTGAAGCTCAATCAATTGCCTCTGTGCCCAGGGCCTCAAACCTATTGAATGTCTTTAAAGCAAAACTATTAACCTCGGGATCTCTCACTTGACTGTTGCAGAGATGACTCTTATTCACAGGGGACCCAAAAAAATTGTAGCAACAGGCAACCAATAAAAATAGCCCAAAGGAAACGCCTGGATGGTAGAGGTATGTGCCTTCCGGCTAGCAAGGTTCAGGACCATTGGGGCTACACCCGGATGGTCGAAATTGATAACACAGTACCCTCTATAGGTTTTGGGTGAAGGTCCCACCCAATCAACTCTTCTGACCATGATGAGCCTATGTGATAGTCTATAACCTTAACTGCCCAATAAGGACAACCAATTTGTGTAATAGTGTAATAGTGTAATAGTCTTCTTTAGTTCTACGCTTTAATACAAAATCCCCGGTAAGTACCACTACATAAGGTGCTGAGGCAGGAGGAAGATTCAGTGAAATGTGCAGGGGAATGAGCCCTCCTTGCTTTTGGTAGTGCCTGCCTTACCCACTCGTGACCCGGCAACCATTGAATCACATACTCATTTTTGGTTGAAGGAAGGCTCAGGGGGCCCACATAAAACTGGGTATGAGTTATGGGATACTGCTGGCTCCTGAATAGACAATGAATTAATAGGAGGTACTACAGACCCACCTTGCAGGGAGCGGTGTGTGGCTTTAAGACCCAACTCAGGCTCCCTTACAAACTTAGGACCCGCTTGCCCTACCCACCCCTGCCCTTCAGGAGCAGCAGTCACAGAAATTACATTAAGCAGTGTCTGAAACAAGTTGATTTACAAAACTCTAAAAAATTATTGAGACTAGCCGCAATTGAGGAAAGTTTGTCCAGACATTTAGCCAAACATCTGTCACCCCCGTCCTCAATCAGTGACTGCAGCAAGGAAACAAATCCCCTATTATTATTAATAATTTCAGAGACTAAAGTGAGGGGCTTATCTATCACAGAAGTCTGACCTTCCGTACCCACCTTTACTCTCATCCCAGTCCGACCAGCCACCGTTTCTGCCCTTTTACTTGTCTCGCTCTTTGGGGCTGGGGGAACATAATCCTCAGATAAATTGCTTGGCCCAGCCACAGCTGCTGATTGAAGAACTTCAGCAGCAACAACCATGGTGGCAGCTAGCTGGGTTGAGCCAGACCCTCCTGCGGTACCATTCGTTAATATCGTTAGGGGCTGAGACAATGGGGTATTCAGAAATAACATCAGGGGTTACAAAATAAGTTGGGGCAATACTAATGCCTAATCTTTTTTCACAGGTGTTGATTTCATCATTAATTGCCCCGCCATTGAAGATAAATAAGAAAGGATTGATGATTTTGAAAGCCCAGATGTGGAAGAATCATTTCGGGGAACCCCTGGATGTAAAGTCCCCATTTCAGAAGAATTGTTTTTCCATTTGCCCATCTCTGTCTCAGCAAAGGCAGACCTGCTTACCAGCTCTTAGGCACTCGTACAACAGAAACAGGCCAAGACAAGGATAATTAGAAAAACCTTTGGCCCTAAAACAAAACAACCTTACCAGAGGCATAACCCCAAAAGCCAAGAGGGGTTGCCTGGCCCTCCTCTGTCAGTCGCTGACAGGGGCAGGATGGGCCCACCCTAGGCCCGGGCCAAGCCTTGGCCAAACCAGCACGCATCCCATCACAGCTGGAGAGAGGCAGGAGGTGGCTGGTAGCAGGCCCCTCCTTCAAAATGCAGGGAAGATGGTGCCTGTAGTCCCGATGCAGCAGGAAGACTAATCCCCCACACACAGCATCCTGCGCCACAGAGAATGTCCAGGCTCTATGTAGCACATCACAGCAGTTGGGGGCGGCTGGTAGCAGGCCCCTCCTTCAAAATGCAGGGAAGATGGTGCCTGTAGTCCAGAGGCAGCAGGAAGACTCAGCCCCCAACACACAGACCATGTCAGTTTCTTCTTCTCCTTATCAGCTGATAGTATCTTCTTCAGTTCAGTGCACTCAAACACTAAAAAATGTATTCCTTGAGGCTTTGGCTCTTTATTAAAAGTTGAGTGCTTATGATCCAGCCTATGAGCTTTCTGAATGCTCAAATTAGAAGCTTCTGGCACATCAACCACTTTAGAAATATACTTCTTTAGGAATGCAATCATGTTATAATCTTCAGCTGATTCAGGAATAGTGTAATCCTAAGAATATTCCTCCTGTTCCTGTTTTTATAGTCTTTAGTGTGCTTTTACGACTGCTGAATTTCAAAAGTCATTTTATCATCTTTAGAACATAACAGCTTGATAATTATTTATTCTCTGCTGCTCAACCTCAGTAATTCTTTCATCCAAACTTTGCGTAGTCACATTTTTTTTGCACCATAAATGGCTTCAAAGTTTAATTGTATCCATTTGGTCCTCCAATATTAAAGGAAGTGGAGATTTCCCATGTGACGCTGGGTCTTCTTTAACTATCTTACTGGATGCTGCAGTAGCTTCCTTATGAGGTGTAGCAGAAGTATTAGTTGTGGAAGATGATTTGGGTATGTTAGAAGCCTGGATTTCCTTACCAGCATCATAAACCTAGAACTATCCATGAAAAGCCCTACTGTCAATTACGTTCTGCCAGACAGAGAATAAAGACCTCTAACAGACCAAGAGGAACCCTTAGTCTTTTGTTTCAGTCTCTTAGCTCTGCACACAATCCAAATTGAAATACTTTAATGCAAATATAAGCCCTCAAAAAGCTGATACCATTAGGGCTCAACTGAACTATATTCAGCAAAGGTTGAGTCTCCATAATTCTGGGAAGATGTACGCAGGAATATTAGTTAGATTCTCCGGGTAAAATTCAAGGTAAGCCTTGGATTAATCATTTTTGGGAAAGTAGAAGACCTGTGAAACTTAACAAAAGGAGTAGCAAGCTGGTGTTCTATCTGATCCTGCTGGTGAGAAGGAAGATTTGTAGGAAGTGGGTACCAAAAGACGCTCCCACTATTGCTGAGTGGCTAAATTCAGTGATATAAACTTTGAAAATGGACACCTCCCCTGGATCTTTAAGGAGATCACAAGTTTGGGGGGCATTCATTTCATGGTTTGAGGAGAATGTGGTTGAAAGGTAAAGCTTGAGGTCCCATGATTGCACCAGATCATGAATTCGTAATCAAGCTGGTCTGGTTAAGTTTGGAAAAGGTCGACAAGTCTTCCTAGGCTTGTAAGCATAGGGCCCCTGACGGATATACAGGGTGACATCATGGGGGCCGAAGGTTTGTGGCTGGAAGTGAAAAGGTGAATGAGGTCAAAGAAATGGAGATGCTATAACACAAGAATGCCAAATTCCTGATAAAAAAAGTCTCTGCAAGACATTAAGGCTCCAAAAATGGGAATTTCTTGAAAAAAAAAATCACTATGCAGGTTAACCACAACCATCCGAACTAGAAAAAACAGAAACGCCAAAACCCAAGGTAGCTATCTCAGGTCCCATCATTTTACACGAGATTCAGTCCTAAAGATTATGAAGCACCTTTACTTAATTGCAAGATCATATCTCTGGTGTATTTGTTACAGTCTGCTCCATGGCACAATACACATAAAAGATAACAGCAGTATTCACCAACAAAGATGAAAGGAAAATGCTGGCATCCAGAATAGCTGACACATCCCTCGCTTCTGACTGTAATGCAAAAACATACCAAAATGTGATGCATAGTCTTGTTGTGTTTAAATAAACAAATCATTAGGTCCTGCAGTTGTTCCTGTCCCTGAAACAGCACATTTTATAGCTCGCACATCATTCTGTAACTGAAAGAAACACCAACCATCATTGACCAGGTTATGACAGAGCCATTCAGAATATGGCCATTTTCCAAAGTCACTGAGCGATATTGCTGACAGGTTATATAGTTTCATTATTGCTCAAATGCCCAGATGACGATGCTAGTTACGAGAGGCTCAGGTATAACCTGCCTTTGTGAGTGAAGCAAGTCTGGATTATTTCTAACACTTAGTTACCCAGAGTCCAAGCCTTACAGTTTAAGTAGCATGGAGTCTGCATATGTCATGGTCAATGAACATTATGGGCTGTGAGTTGTGCTGGAGATGAAGGTTTAATTACTTCTACATTTCTCTTCCTTGTTCCAGTAATTGCTTATAAGGTGGTACCACAACAGAAACAGTAACTTCAGATTACAATGTAAATGTATGTTCCCAACCAGCCTACTTTGGGCTGGAGAATCCATAATACATGATGTAAGCATTACCAGCATCCTTCAGGTGTTTCCTCTCTCTTGGTAGAACAAGACCTGCTTTGGCTTCCTTCTCTGCATCCTTGATGTCCTGTGATAACCTGCCTGGCTTGATGTGACTTGAGGGTTTTCCATGGGACATCAACTTTGGGAGATAAAGATCTCTTGTTTTGTAGGTTCCATGATATACCTCTACTTACTTCTAGTAGAGCTCAGATTGATGCTAGCATTTGGTATGCTACTCAGCTGTTTTGCTTGCTCAGATGTTCCATGGTATACTGTGCATGGAGTACAGGCTAGCACTTTTCTGCTAAATCTTCTATCACCCTTCCTCATCTGGGCAGTTCTGCAGCTCCTGCACTCTTACTTTGTGTCTTTGTGAGCCAACCCATTGTTTTCTGTGGGCTCACCAAGGGTTTCTAGCTGCAGATGTTCAGCTTCCCAGGGTCATCTTTTTGTGTCACTTCTGTGTTGGTCTCTGCTTTCTGTAGAGCTCCCTCAGGGGTGCTTACTGGCTTTTTAACCTTCTTGCCTGATTGTGCATAACTGTTCAGCCATGCAATAGACAGGTTGGATTTCATCCGCACATTCTCTTCCTTGGGGCCTACTTCAGGAAATTTGGAATTACTTGAAAGATCTGAGAATTTGATGCTGAGCTTCTGCCCGTTTCTGGTTCTACAAGCTCAGGCAAAGGCTTTGATTAGAGAGCCTTGTCTCCTTTTTGTGGTGCCATGGACTGTCTCTTTGGCCATGTACCCTTCTTTCTCTGGCCTTTCTGTCTTAGAGGCCCACTTCTGGATCCCATTGTATTGATGACCTGGGACATTGGTCTTGTGGTGCCTGGGCTGATTTGGATTCTTAAGTCTTGTGCACTCAGGGTAGGATATGTGGTCTGCCAGCAGTGTTTGGAATCTTGATGTGCCTTCTTTGGCTCCCAGGTTGGGGGTCAATCTAGTTTGTGGGGAGCCCAATGCTAATTTTTCCTCCCTACTCCATGGCTGCCATCTAAAAGAAACTGGGTGCTCTGGTTGTGAGGCTCTTGTGCCCTGGATATTCTGAGATCATGTTCTCCCTTGGTCATACCCTTTTCCTACATGGCTTTAACAGGTTACTAGGTCATGAACAAGGGGATGTTTCTGCTCTCTGTCTGCACCATGGCCATATGGCGTCTTGATCTCATGTCTCTTTTGTAGTGCTACACTCTAGGGTTTCACCGCTTCCTGCTTCAAGGGACAGGTGGTGGATTGTGTTCTCTGAGAGAGCTCTTCAGGCCATACCCCACTTCTGGCACCATTCATCATGCTTCCCAATGTTGTCCATGGAGGGGTCATTCTTGTGATGGGACCTGCTGGAAAATGGCCCTCTCTGAAGGGTCACCTCAAACTTTTTGCCTTCCTTCTCCCATTTTTCTGACCTTTTTGTTGGCTTTGTGACTCTGAGCACTTTACCACTGCTGACAGGTGCTAAAGTGCATGTGGTCTCTCTTCTAAACATGGTTTGATTATTTAACCTCTGTTTGACATATTTAATTTACTTGTAAGCCCTTTTTAAAGTGGTATACCGTATACCCAGGGCCTGTAAATTAAATGCTACTAGTGGGCCTGCAGCACTGATTGTGCCACCTGCACAAGTAGCCTTTCCAACCTGTCTCATACCTGCCATAACAGGGCCTGTGTGTGCAGTTTACTGCCACTTCTACTTGGCATTTAAAACTACTAGCCAAGCCTTATTACTCCACTTTTATTATACATAAGTATTGGTGGGCGTTGAACTCCGCTCCGCCAGCGAAGTTTACAGAGTTTGCCATTTTTGCTGGGAGCGCGGATTTTGGCAAAAATGTATAATTTAGCCGCGTAGCGGAGTTTGCCCCTGCTGCCCACCCCTAATTAAAACATTGGTGGCAGTGGGAAAGATCAACCGAAATTAATCCCCCAAATTAGAAATCATATGCAGGGTATTGTCCCTTACTCCATCAAGACGTATACTGGCTTGTCAACTTACTTGCTCTCTCCACCCACCATCCGATGCCAATTCTGCCCCGGTGCATAGAGCACCTGAAATCAGCTGGAGAGTACGTCTGATGTCATGTGCGCGTTGTAAGGCGTGTGCATTTGTCGGCGGTCCTAGGCATGATGGGAAGTGTAGGTGTTTCTCTGCATCTCACCCGGCGGCATGACTGTACTGAAGGAGCCCGCCTGAGAAAGTGCTTCCGATCTGCCAGTCTGCGGTCTCCTGAAGTACGTGGGGGCAATAGGCGACTACGCGGCAGCATCTGATCAGGACTGTGTTGCTGCCCCGGTCCCCCGCCGGAAGTTAATGGCGGCGGAGTGATTGGGGCGAATGTCGATGCGGTGCAGTGGGTGGCGGCACCACACTGAGTGATTCAGGCCCTAACGACGGGTGGTGGGTGTTTGCCAGTGATGAGAGCCAAGTGGTAGACCTGTGGAGGTGAGTAAGGCCAGCGCACCCCGACATACACCAGTGGGGGAACTTTGGACTGCTACCTGGCCAGAATCGATTGGGGGCCCAAGATTGCCTTTACTGCCAGAATATGTGTGACCTAAAAATCCTGCAGGATAAATAACAGATTTAAAGTTGTCAGAGAGAGCACAAACAACATCTACGGGATGCAAAGGATAAACAAAATGTGATGCGTGGCAGTGATAATGAGCTTGAGTCTTACGTTTGCCCATACTTTGTTATAGTTAGCAATCTGTCCTCATTTGTTTCAATGTGTATATTGTGAGGATGAGGCAGCTGACTTCACTGAGCAGAATAATTGGTGCCATTGAAAGCTCAGCGGCAAACAAAATGCCTACAGTTAGGGTGGAGTGGAACTCTGCTGAGTTCCACGGAGTTTTATGCAACTCAGCGGAATTCCGCATAGTGCAACTCCCTGAACACTGCCCACCCCTATACATAAGTCACCACTAAGGTAGGCCCGAGGTAGCCCTTAGGGCAGGGTGCTCTGTAAATAAAAGGTAGGACATGTACTGGTAATGTTTGCATGTCCTGGTAGTGACCAACACCCAAATTTGTTTTTCAATACTGTGCGGCCTACTCCTCTCATAGGTTAGCATTGGGAATTCCTAAAAACACTTTTAAGCTGGAATTTCTGATTAGAAAAGAGTAGCTACATTATGTTTCATATCATTGGAATGGTAATGGTAAATCCTCTTTACTGGTAAAGTTCTATTTAACATTGCAATTTTAGAAATGCCAGTTTTAGAAAGTGGACGTTTCTCTGCTCTTACTGCTCTGTGTGCCTTGCAGCATGTCTCCAATACACATCTGGAATGGGTGACAACTACACTTTGTGCATTCTCTCTAGAGAGCCACAAACACAGGAATGGTGGTTGTGACAGAAAACTCCTGCAATGGATCCAGCAGGTGAGAGGATGTGGCCTAACCACCAGAGCTTCCAACTTTGGAGCTGGGGAACCAGGTTCGAGTCTCGGCATTGGCTCAAAACCCTGTGACTCTGGTCAAATCACATAATCTCCCCGTGCCTACCAAAAATGAATGTGTCCTGTGTAACGTTACTGGTGCTCATGTAAAGCGCTCCAATACCTTTGGGTCGAGTTCGAGCTATATAAAAACTGAAAAGAAAAAAACTCATCTGCATTCTGATAGCTCTTCCTGGGCTGGAAGAGGGAGAGGGAGCTGACACTTACATCTGAATAGGCAGTGTCCTGGGTCCCACACCAAGGGCTCATTGCCTCCCACAGATAGCCTGGCAAACAGGGCTGGGATGAAAGGGGACCTGTGCACTTTAGGGGCTTGCTTTGAAGTCACCCCACTTCAAAGGGACATTTCGGTATGAGTACTGGGACATCGGCTCCATCACAACGGGGTTCAATGACGATGTGGGATCTCTCTGTGAGGCCCAACGACGATGCATCGGCCTGACTGCGTGACTCCGGACTGATGCATCATGCTCTTGATGGCGACACTTGCTCCATCCAGGATACTTTCTCAGCAGGATCCATCGCGGTCGGCCTGAACTTTGGATTTATCCCGGTGCAGCACAACCTAAAGTAACCCCTTAGCGCTATTTACTTTTAAGCACTACTTTTGGTTTATTCTTGAAAAATTCATAACTCCTGTTCTACTTATTGGATTTTTGTTGTTTTGGTCTTGATTTTCTCTTAAACACAGTCTCAATTTTTCTAAACCTGTGTATTTTTGTGGAGTTTTTATTATGTTGCTGTGTGTGTGTGTGTGATGCACAAATACTTTACACATTGCCTCTTTAGATAAGCCTGGCTGCTCTGTGCCAAGCTACCAGAGGGTGAGCACAGGTCATCTTTTAGTGTGCATATGACTTACCCTGACTAGGACTATGGTCCCTATTTGGACAGGGTGCATACCTCTGCCAACTAGAGACCCATTTTCTAACATTGGTGATTAGCGGTGAGGATAGGACTTGTGTTTGTACAATAACATATAGTAATTCTGTGTCCAGTACTACTCTATACTAAGACCATTATCAGTTTTAAAATTCTCTGTTTCCTCTAAATTGGAATTTTTTCTAAATGTAACTCCTGCTTATCTTCAACAACCTGTGACTATGTTTTGTTGTTGCACCCACCTTGTGAGGATGGAAATGGATCTCAACTCCCTGTCATCTTATACTATGAGGGAGTTGAGGGGGTTCTTCAAGGAGAGGGGGCTGCCTGTGAATGAGGGATCCACTAGTCTGGACCTAAAGCTGGCCCCTACTTGCATTTGAGCTCAAACTCAGGGGTGGAGCAGCAACAGAGAACTCTGGGGAGGACTCTGAGGAGGAGGGCCCCTTTGGGATTCAAGAGAATACCAAGTCCTATTACTACCTGGAGGATCCCAAACCAGTGGCCAAGAGGGCAGTGGACCTGAGAAACAGGAGAGGAAAAATGTCTGGACAGAGGCTCCAGTGGAGAAAGGGGATCCCAAAGAGAGGGAGTGCCCTGTTGGATCCATTGCAGGAAGCAGTGTCTCCTTCCAAATCGTGCCCCTTGAGGACCTTGAGGAATGAGAGGCTGAGAATGGCCCGAGGCTTCGGTTGGCCCAGCTGGCTGCAGAGGAGAGAAGAGCTGAGGCCGAAAGGGCCTTAGCCAGAGAAAAACATGCCAATGAGGCAGCTGAGGCTGAGAGGGCCATGGAAGAAAGAAAGATCATGTTGGCTCATGAACGGAGTCTCAAGGAGCTGGACCTGAAGGCTAAATAGCTGGCAGTCTAGTGATAACAGCAAAACTAATGGGTCCAGTGTGAAAGAAAGAGTCCACATACCCAGGGACTTTGTGTCTGACTTCAAGGATGTAGATAACATAGACAGGTGGTTTCAAGGATATCAGGTAGCTCTAGAGGTGCACAGGATCCCTAAGGAGGATTGGGGAGCTTGCATACAGAGTCATATTCCTGGTGATGGGAGTGACACCCTACTGGTCCTAGAGAAGGGGGACAACCTGAGATATCCCACCAAGAAGGAGACCTTTGTTAAAAAGTTTGGATTCACCCCAGAGGAGTGCAGGTTGAGATTTAGGGGCAGTCGGAACCTGTTTTACCAGTCCTGGAAGGATTTTACAGGGTACTTTTGCAAGGCACTAGATGGTTGGATGAAGGGTAGCATGGTAAACACTTTAGAGGGGTTGTACAATTTAATTGCCAGAGAACATATGTTCAGTTACTGTTACAATCCACCAACTGTTGGCATAGCTCCGGGTAAGTTCTCTGACCGCAGGGAACTTGCAAAGGAGGCAGACCACTGGGGAATGATCATAAGGGGATTGGGTCACGTTACCCTCAACAGAGTGAGAGGGAGGTTTGCAATGAACTAGACAGGTCCCAGTATACTGGGGGGGAGAAAGGGTCCCATGTTTCTTCTAAGAATAGGAGGAGAGGTGGGGGGGGCAGAGGCACAGGGTACCCTATTTCTAGCTCCAGAGCTTGGAATGTTCCCGGAGAGAGCACAGGCAGGGAGCCTGCTCTGTACCCAGAGACTATCCACTGATGGGGGCTCCACAGTGTAAGGAGAGCTGAGGGGGCAGCTGCCTCAAGCGCAATACCAGTTCTGTTTCTGGGGGTACCACTCTGCAGCGGAGGATGCAGCAGCCCAGAGGTAGGGCAGAAGGTAGAAACAGTCCACAGTGGGAGGACCGGTGGGTCAGGGGTTGCAAGCTTTGACATCTGAACACCCCAAGACTGACCCTAGTGAGGCCACTTCTCTTGAACAGGGTGCATATCTCTGCCAACTAGAGACCCAATTTCTAACAGGACCTTTTACAGGTGTCAACTGTTACTCTTGCTCCTTCCTACGATGGCTCTCAGTTGGTAGGTGGCTCCACCCTGGGACCTCAAATATTGACCTCTTTGGCTCACTGTGCCTGGTCTTCATTTCCGTCAGTACAGTCTCTACAAGGGTTCACACTTTGCCTTATGTACCTAGGCAAAATATAACAAGGGGGTGTGCCCAAATAACCCTCCTTATACCTGGGCAAAAAATCTACAGCATATACAAAGGAAAAAGGTATGGAGGGATCAATCACTCATTTATTTTCGTCCAAGGTACCATCAATTACCCTGACGTGTTCAATATTTTATGAATATAAATATCAATGATTTTGTTAGCTACACATATCATTTGGCGTGATTCTGATACAAAAATAAATTACACACTAAACATCAAACAAATTATAAAATACATAAAAAATCAGACATAAATCATTGTCACAACAACAATACATATATACAATATATACAACATATACAAAAACCCACTTCTAACATGTATTAATGTACACTCCCCAATCTGAGTGGTACATTCCGAGGTAATCCTCTTCGCACAAGAGGTACCACTCCTCTCTCTTATTTACTTATGTGCACCTAAAATCTAAAGCCAGATTCACAAGTAATTGGACTCCTCATATATCTGTCGACGCGGTCGCGGTCGCGTTTCAGCCCCCAATTTCTTTCGGCTTCCTCAGGACAAGGGTATACAATATCTACAAAAGTAATCAAAGTTTAAAAATACATAACTATACATATATTCTACCGATCTTGTACTATCCCTTATTTGCCCATACAGTGCTCAAATGAAATTAGTCAAAAGACTAACACGTGAAAATATTCTCTCCCATCAATGGTATAAAGTGTGTATTAGTTCCAGCGAATTCTTGTAGTAACACCCTTTCTAAGTGTATATTTAGTCCATGTCATTGTGTCTGTGCTTGCCCCAAAACACCATTAAAACACCTGCTCTCATAAACTACCTGGAATCTATTCCTAACTATCAGGATCCAGGCAATTCCTTATCTTCGGGGTAACATGCCCCCCACATAACACGGTTCCATGCTTCGTCTGGACACCTATCAAGATAACAAGGAGGTCAATGTACATAACGTTGCTATTCATCTACTGCAAAGCCTCCTTCTATCCAGGAACAAAAATGCATACTTAAAAATTACCTTCCATTTTTTATGCCACTTTAAGCAACCAATGAAGCCCTCCGGTCAATGGCCGTTCCTTCGCCACGATTCCTAAATCGAAACATATACCGCAATTATACTCGCGTCATAAATAATGACGATATTCCTACTCCAAACAATTCAAAAAACATTAGTTCCCGACTATAGTTACCTGCCGTTAGGGTCCACCATCAAAAGGTGCAATCCTCGCTATTCACGCCACATCATTACGAAGCAAACACTCTCCGGCTGTAAATGAATCAGTACGCGCGTAATCGCGTCATACGCCGCCGGCTAGCAACATAGGAAAAAGACTATCAGGAAACGTATGTGTAGTTTCTCGACGTTCCTGATGACCCTTACACGAAAAAAGAGATTACTCTATAACAATGCCATCCGCATAAAGTTATTTAGTGCTCCCAGTGGTTAAACGATAAATGTAAGACACCCCCTCGGTCTTTTAATTAGAGGCTTCTATCATCTAATTCAATGTCTGTCTAAAAAGTCACCAATAATTCGCATCCCCGCACTTCCTATAATATCTGTATCAAATACAGCTTAAGTATTCTATCTCTCAACACTCACCTTTGTATAAACACAAGGACATACCCACACTTTTATTAATAAACTCGTGTGGTACATCTTTATCATTAAATATCTCTAGCCTCCATAATGCAAGTAATTTCTAATATCCTTATATTCAGGCTAAACTCAGATGTACAATCGGGGCAGAATAGAAAAAGTATTCCGAGGGAACCCATTCCCTCTGCACAGTGCGGGCGTGACAACACACCCACTTCTAAGTAAAATAACTCCAACCTCCACAATTCACTCTCATAAACGGGGTACTAATGCACTGTATGTTCAAAAGCCGGGATTTACAGTCTAACCATCAGTATATATAGATATTTTCTCTCAGCTGTAAAACCCCATCTTCATCCACAGGGCATCACTTCCTTGTTTGACAACTCCATCATAGTGGAATATCTATACATACATGATTTTACCATATAATGTAAAACACCATCCCTATTTCTTCACATTTTCAGGTTAGTAATCATGACACATACACCTCTATTGGATACATCTTCTTTTAAATCAATGCCCAAAACTCATCACGGTCATTGAGACCCTCAGTGGCTGTATGGTATCTTTCTATAAGACGTGCTTCTGTACGGTTCAGCCTCACCTCTAGTTCACCTTTATTACATACCTTTATTACCACCAATACGGACCATACCAGGTCAACTTCATTATGCCCACATTCAATGTAGTGCTGTACCAATGGTGCTCCTTGAATTCTACATCTTATGCGGGATTTATGTTGCAGGACTCGCATTTTTACTGCCTGAGTTGTTTGTCCAATATATGACTTCCCACATGGGCAGGTAACTATATACACCACATTTTTGGTGTTACAGTTCGAGAAGTTATGCATCATATGCCTCTTGTTATTAATCAAGACAAATTTAGAGTCATTCGTGCATCTACACGCGACACAGTTATTACAACGGTAGTGACCTACCAATGTAGGTAAGCCAAGTAAACCTCTGGTATCTTTTTTAATCAAAGGTTCCCTTATGGCTCTTACTAAATGTTGTCTTAAATTTTTACCTTTTCTAAAGGAAAAGAGTGGTTTAGGTATATTCAGATGTTCAATCAGTCTCCAATTTCTCGCAATAATCTGTTTGACTTTATTAGCTTTAGGATTAAACGTGAGGACACATGTCATTTGTTCTACTTCCTCTTTTATTCTAGGGATTAACAAGCTTTCCCTTGGTGTATACCATGCCCTTTTCAGGGCTGCTCTCACCAATTTTTTCGGGTATCCTCTCGCACAGAGTTTATTTTGTAGATTTTCCGCATTTTCGAAATAATCCTCTTTGTTAGAACAATTGCGGCGTATCCTTAAAAATTGCCCATAAGGCAAATTTTCCTTAAGGCTTCTAGGGTGCCCAGACGTGAATTCTAAAAGCGTGTTCCTATCTGTGGGCTTGTTATATAAACTCACCTCCAACTCTCCCTCTTTATCAAAAATCCATACGTCCAGGAAATTAATCCGGACATTACTAACAGACTTAGTGAACTTCAAATCTGGAGTCCGTGAGTTCAACCAAAAATGGAACCTTTCTAGCTCTTCTAAGAAATATATCGTCAATGAAACGCACCCATTTATTCGTGTTGTTTCGAAATGGTGCCGCCTCACTGAAGATATATTGTTTTTCAAAGTTATCCATCACCAGATTCGCTATCTCAGGGGCGAAGCAACACCCCATAGCCACGCCCTTTATTTGTAAAAACAACTCATTCTTAAAGGAGAAAAAGTTATTTTTCAAACAGATTTTTGCCAACTCTAGTATAAACTCTGTGGGCACCTGGTGTGGTCTTATTCTTTGCTCCAAGACCAATTCCATTACCAATAACGCCTCATCCTGGGGAATATTGGTATATAACTCTCGATGTCGAAGGAGACCAACAATTGTCGGTCTCCATCGAACACCAAGTGTTCAATTTTAAAAATGAGATCCATGGTATCTCTCACATATGCCTGTGTATTACTCACAAATGGTTTCAAAAAAGTATCTATATACTTAGCCAGGGGTTCAAGTATCGACCCACAAGCAGCTGCCTCAAGCGCCCTACCAGTTCTGTTTCTGGGGGTACCACTCTGCAGCGGAGGATGCAGCAGCCCAGAGGTAGGGCAGAAGGTAGAAACATTCCACAGTGGGAGGACCGGTGGGTCAGGGGTTGCAAGCTTTGACATCTGAACACCCCAAGACTGACCCTAGTGAGGCCACTTCTCTTGAACAGGGTGCATATCTCTGCCAACTAGAGACCCAATTTCTAACAGGACCTTTTACAGGTGTCAACTGTTCCTCTTGCTCCTTCCTATGATGGCTCTCAGTTGGTAGGTGGCTCCACCCTGGGACCTCAAATCTTGACCTCTTTGGCTCACTGGGCCTGGTCTTCATTTCCGTCAGTACAGTCTCTATAAGGGTTCACACTTTGCCTTATGTACCTAGGCAGGCTACTATTTTTGGCACGAGCAGATCTTGCCTTTCGGTAGCTTGGGTTCTGTGTAGCTAATAAACAATCAGGGCTGATTGCCATTCTTTCCTCCCGGCAACTGTCTGTCCAGGTCTTTGCATGTCACTAAGGTGTCCCTCTCTTGTGTGTACTCTACTATTTGACTTTTTCACTGGCACAGATGAATCTGGCATGGGGTTGTGGAGCATTTCTGGATGTCTGGTGTGGTGGTTGGTCTTGGATCTTCCATAACTTGTGGATTCCTGCTTATTTTTGCTTGTAGTTGGTCATAATTCTCTGTGGTTAAAGATTCCCCTGTGGTTGCAATCATCTGGTGCATGGTGTATGATCTCCTTTCTCTGGGGGTGCATCTATGTTTCCACCATAGTCCGGCTCTGTTGGCTTTGAAGGCTGTTGTACAGATGTGAAACCCAATATGTGGTATGGAAGAATTTAAGATCCACTTCTGAAGGAATCTCTGGATGTTCTGGAATCACTGAGGTTTTATTCAAAGCAGCAACAGTGAACTCTGGGAGAGCTTGGGGACAAGCATCCTAAGGTCTCGCCCACTCTATATTTTATACAACATCAATGTACTCCATATTATTGTACACAACCTATATAGCATCATTCCTCTGCAATAATTGGAGAGATAAGGATTTGTGTAAAAGGTGTTGATCAAAGTCTTGATGAAGACTTCAGGGACACAGTCATCAGATCCTTATGATGCAAATGCTTAGAATTAGTTATACTAGGAAAATACATGACATAACCAGATAAGGTTTCATGTGGAGTCCCAGAAGGGTCCAGTTTATCCCCTGAGCTATTTAACCTGAACTTAAAACCTTTTGGACTGTTGCCTGGAAACTTGGGCATTGAATTTCACTAATACACAGATGGCATGCAACTCTACCCAAAATTATCATCAAAAAAGACATCACCACTCAATAAAGTGGTCTGGAGAAGTTACAGCTCTGGATGACATTCATCTGTCTAAAATGTAATCTTCCAAAAAATTGCAATTCATACAAATACATGCAAATAGAAATCAAAAATTGGCCCACACCTAATCACCAAACAAAGTACAAGGCTGGCTGTGAAATAACTGGGATTCCTGGTCAACCACTGACTTTTGATGGTATCACACAGCAATACATTGGCTCAATTTCACCTACACCAGCTTAAAAAGCATACATTATCTACTCAACAAAGTACAATTGCACAATTGCACATGCGCTAACCACCTCCATGATTTATACCTGCAACACCGATGGGTCTTCTAAGGAATGTCCTAATGACTATCAAAGCAATACTTCACTCCACCACTTGCTAATTAATGCTCGGAAAAAAAATTCAATCAGAATTGCACTGGCCTTTCGGGCACCTTTACATTGCCATAAGACCCTTCTTGAAAGGGCCAGTGTGTGGGCTGCATTTATTGGTCCAGTGAGCTGTAGCAGGACCAAAGAAAATGGCCATTTCACTTTCCCTTTCAAGTTTGCCCATCTGGCTGTGCCAGAGTGTCATAGTGTCCAACAGCCCAGTCCAACATTGGTCACTTGACACCTAATGTGTTATGGACTTGAAAATTGCATTGTGCAATTAAACGAATGGGTTGCATTTCACCTGTGTTTCGGCTATTGAGTTGAGAATGCAGTCATGTATGTTTTATGTGCCACACTTTACTGCTCAATGTATGTTATAAGCACAAAATATTATTAGTCAACAACCCGCATTTATTAATTTGCATTAAAACATTAATTCTGTCGAAACGGGCATTGTATTTTGGTTACTGCCGTGCTCTTTTTTCAACTGGACAGACTATTTTGTAGTTGATTATTATAAGTGAGTACTAAATTGAATACTGCCCAGGGCTGAAGCCTTGTAGCTCCTGCAGCATTAAACTATGGTCTGTTTCGTTGCATTGTACATTTTTTTACTGCCCACTAGGCATTGATCTCAACCTATATTTTTCAATCATTATTCTGTAGCAAATGTTTTTTTTGAATGGTCACAAGTAGAAAACAAATAAGGGTCACTTAAGAGCTAAAATATGAGCTTTGGGAGTTGTGTTGTGCATTTTTGCACTAGGCCACATTCCATGTAACGTTCATTCTAATGTACCGCTAGTTTTAAATAATTTCTCAATCACATATATCATCATACAATAATTTTTTGTCCATCATGCCGTTGGGCATTGTATTTTAAAGTTATTTTTAGATCTACAATATGCCAATTATTTGGGGTATTGCTTTGTTCCTTTCTAGAACTGGACACAAAGCATGGCTCCAAAGAAGGGTGCCCTGACATTGATTTGTTGGTCCAATTCAAACTTACTATTGAAAAGCATTGGACTGGGTGATGACTAATTGAGCATCCCAGGAAGAAACTTATATATTTTTCACTCATTTTTTGCAAAAATGTCAACAAAATGACGGCCATGGAAAATGTCTATGATTGTATGCCTGCCCCTATTTTTGTGGCCTGATGGTGCTGTGTTTTTTTACTCTGTGCACTGGGACTCTGCTAACCAGGACCCAGTCCATGCGCTCTGACCTCTAAAACATGTTGAAATTAGCTATTCTCCTTATTGGCATATTATACTTACCTATACGTCTCTAGAATCTGGTACAAAGTGTACCATGGGCATGTTAGTTAAATGTCACTGGTGAACTGCAGCCCCCATTTTGCCACCCATTACAGAGACTGTGCAGAAATGACTGTAGTCTGTCTGTGTAGTTTTCAAACTGAAAACTCGCCCAGCCAAAATAAAACATTTTGGCAGGCCTAAACCCTCCTTTTATATATTATTAAGTCAACCCTAAGTAGGCCCTCCTGCCTATAATGCAGGGTGAATGGTATTTAAAAATAGGACATGTAAATGTTTAATGTTAAACATGTCCTTACAATGACAAGGCCCCATATATTATTATTAGAAATTGGGTTTCTGGTTGGAAGAGGTATGTACCCTGTCCAAGCAGGAACCACAATCATAGCCAGGGTAAGTCACAAATACAGCCTAAATTAACCTGTGTTCACCCTCTGTTAACTTGGAACAGAGCAGTCAGGTTTAACTTAAGAGGGAATCTGTAAAGTATTTGGGTCCCACTACAAACAGTAAAACAGTGAAAACATCACACAACAAGATTCCATACCGGGGTACAAAAATAGAACTTAATTTAATAAATAAGCAAGACCAAAACGACAAATGTAGAACTTGAGATATGAATTTTTAAAGAACAAACTGTAAAATAGTGTTTCGAAGCAATAAGCGCCTATTTGGGATATCTGGTCGCGCTTTAACAGGGCAAAGTCAAATGTTCAGGCCGACCGCAGTCGAGCAATGGCTATAGGGACCCACTTGGGCTCGCTGAACAAAAGTGCCTTGATCCAGGTTTGTGTTGACATCGAGGAAGATTTGGGGTGCTGCCAAGGAGATGCATCGGTTCCGATCCCGCAACAGAGGGAGATGCCTCGGTTTTCCCCACACAAAGGCATCGATGTGTCGGTTCTGAGGGCAATGCGCTGGTTCCAAATGTGATGCACCAGTTCTGCTCCTGTACCAGAGGATGTGTCGATTCCGAGAGCGATGTGCTGGTTCCGTAGGGAGTATGCCAGGTCCACTCCACACAACGATGAGGATGAGCCAGTTTTGATCCACGTAAGGGCGAAGATGCACAGGATCCGATGAGGATGCGAGAGTCGGCTGAAGAGGCACCTTAAGCCTCACTTACAAAGGGCCAGGACTGGAGTGGCACCACTTGGCAGAGCAGACTCTTAGATGGCAGAGTCCAGGTGCAGATGCAGGTAAGATGGAAGTCTTTTATATCCCTGAGACTTTAAATCAGGAGGCAAGCCAGCAAGCCCTTGTAGTCACTCTGGGTTCAAGTTATGCAGGTCCAGTCCTTTTCACCCAGGCAGGGGAACAGCAGGCAGCAGGACAGCCCCGCAAGGCAGGAGTCCAGCAAAGCAGCAGTCCAGCAGAGTGGCAGTCCTTCAACAGCTCAGCAGTTTTTCTTCCTGGAAAGTCTCTACAGCTCCAGAAGTGTACTTAAGTGGTGGTGTCAGATGTCCTGTACTTTTAAATTGTGTGTCCAGAAACACCGAGCTTGAAAATTCTATCTCTTCACAATTGGGAATTACACTTAAAAGATATAATAAGGTAAACTCAATGTTATCCTATGAGGGAGACAGGCCTTGCAGCAGTGAATAACGAATTTGGGAGTTTTTCACTACCGGGGCATGTAAAACTTAAGACTACATGTCCTGCTATTTAAATACAGGGCACCCTGCCCTCTGGGTTGCTCAGGGCCTATCTTATGGGTGAATTATATGTTTGAAAAGGAAAGGCTTAGGTCTGGGAAGAGGTTTATCAATTCAATTCAATTCAACTTTATTCGATCGAAAAGACAATAGACCCTAAAAGTACATAGAAAATATGACACATAGCTGTAAACACTCAAGAACTTAAAAGTCATTATACAATAAGACCAGTTAAAAATATATGTATAAAAGCTTACAAAGTTTAAGAACAGATCAAGCAATGTACCAAATATCCATACTTTGAATGAGCAAGGAGATACAGATTATAGGTTGGGTTTCAATGTGCGGTATAATATTGTTGGCAGGAACTGCATTTAGAGCACGTGAAGGGAAGATAAAAAAAGAGGACAAAAACCTCAGAATAGGGTCCGCCATGCACTCCCAAAATCCTCCGTTGGTAAACAGTGTCTTTGCCAAAGCTATATTAAAGAGCCACACTATTCAATAACAATTCTGACAAACTAGCCCAGCTTAGTGTGTCTCGCCCTAAGTGCTGCTTTCAGAAAGGTTCAGACAGTCGTAATAATTTCGGGAGAGCACAGAGATTGTAAGTAGAGGAAGGCTGGCCTACAGTGGCGGAGGCCAAGCCTTCTTATAGGGGTCTCAAAAAGTGCCTTCGTGCTGCACTGTGTAAATTACAAAAAAAACATAAAGTGCATTAAAGATTGCGCTGAATGATTATCGCAGGGGCAGGAGGAGACTAAGGGCCCGATTCTGATGCGGGTTGGAAAAGCTTCCCGACCGATGGCCTGATTCTGATGCAGTTAGGAAGGCCTCCTAACGGCATTTGCTCCTTCCAAATCGGATCGGGAACGTGTCTTCCCGACCGAGGGACCAATTCTGATGCGGTTAGGAACAAATGTTTTCATTGAAGTCAATGGGAGTTCAACCAAATCGTATCTGGAAGCATCCGGATGCATCCTACTCCGCCGGTCGGACGTTCCCGATCCGAGTGGGTCGGACACCATTTCCCAACCGATTCGGTCGGGAAGCTTTTCCAACCCGCATCAGAATCGGCCCCTAAGTTTCCCTGAAAATCAAAAAAATGTTTAAAGAAAAAAGACCAGTAAATCGTACCTGCTCTAAAGCGGAAAATAAGAGACCGCTCCCATCTTGACAGTTCCATTGACAAATACAGTGGGGAAACGTCTGTGTATAGAAGACTATAAAAGTGCAACATCGAGGGTTTGGATAGTTTGTGTTTCAGCCTAATATTTGCACGGTGGTCCTTAAACAATTTTTTTACCTCCATCCTAGCGTTTTTGGGGATGCGACTGGGTTCGGTAAACCACCAAAGTATCCCAAGGGAGCAAAAAATATCCTGTATGTAGCTCAACCAGGGTATAGAGCGGACCCTATCCAATGTCATACAGTCTGATATAATATCCTTACAGAGTTTAGCGGGAGGGTTCAACCATACACTAACTCATAGTAAGAGGGGCGCCAGATGGATCTTGCCCTCAATAAAATCCGGATTTAATTCAAGATGAGTAATAAGACTGGGGGTGGACGAAGAGGTACCTAACAGTCGGCGTAAGAAACGATTTTCCTCTGTCTGGAGGGAACCGTATTTGCTGAAACCCCATATTCCAGCGCCATAGGTAGCTGCACTAATGCATTGTGAATTATAGACTTTCAATGGTGGAAACACTGATCCCCTGATTTGTGGTCTATTGAGATTACAGATTTCGCCCGCAACTTTGTTTAATTATAGACTGGTCTGAGCAAGGTGGGGATGCCATGACCCTGTTGAATTAAAATGTATTCCAAAATAACGGAAATCGTCTACAGTCGTCAAATCATGCCCGTTAATGCTGCTTTTCTTTAGCCTTAGTTTACTCGGGCCACAGGACATGATATGCGATTTAGAGTAATTAGTGTTTAAATTCAAATTGTGCCTGAATGAAGCAAAACAGTGCACCTGATGTCTCAGTGCTTTTGGGGTGAGGGCTAACAGTACCGCGTCGTCAGCGTACAGTAAGGCAGGGATGGAAGAACCTGCAATTCTAGGTATGTCTGTGTGGGAGGAAGGCAAGTGTGATGTTAGTCCGTTGATGTATAAAATAAACAATAAGGGTGCCAAAATACAACCCTGTCTCACTCCAGTCTTTAACAGGAATTTGGAAGGAAAGCTCCCCAAGAGAATGTATATGAACCCGGGCTGTGAGGTCAGAGTGCAACCAATATGGAAAATTCACCAGAGGGAGGTCCACGCCTTGGTCCAGCAACATTAACCAAAGTTTGGTTCTGTTCACTGAATCAAAGGCAGTGGCTATATCCATAAAAGCTAAATAAATAGGGGAACACTTGGCCTTAGTATATTTGGAAATGGTCAGAGTCAGATTCAGGCATTGTTCGATGATTCCTAATTTTGTCCGGAATCCAAATTGAAAAGGGGAAAGTAGGTCCTTATCCACTGCCCACTCGACCAAACGGTCGTAAATAACTTTACTGATGATTTTAATTGTGCTATCGACGAGGGAAATAGGTCGATAGCACTTGGGCGACATACGGTCACCCTTTTTAAATATGGGGACTATTGTTGCGGTAGACCATGAAAGGGGAATAGTGGTAGATAATAAGGTCTTAAATGTATTCGTAATAAGAAGACCCCAGATCTCGGGCATGGATTTCAACAAGTCCATCGGAACCCTGTCTAATCCTGGAGCTTTCCCACCCTTACTATGGTGAATGGCTGACTCAACTTCCTCCAAAGTTAACAAAAAAGGGGAGTAATTCTGCAGTCTAATGAGGAGAGTAGCAGACAAATTTGGCATGTCTCCCGTGTGATAAATGGAGCCAAAATGGGTGACCCAGTTCGCGGCAGAGATGTTATTTTGGATTGGGGGGTTAATAGGGGAATTCCTTGAACAGATTACTTTTATTGTGTCCCAAAGGGATTTACTATCCTTTCCACGTGACGCATACTCCAGAAGTTCCTAGTCTTGTTTATAAACTTCCCTCCTCCTATTAGTAAGTGCCTTTTTATATTCAGTACGAGCTAAGGAAATATCGGTCTTTATCCTGGGGCAGGCATTTAAGGTTTTCCTCAGCATCCTGTTTGCCAGGGAACAGACCCTGTCAAACCATCTTGGTTCTGAATTTGAGATACGGATTGGTTTGAGCATGGAGTACCTGATTGTGAGGATTAGCTTATTATAGTGGAGGTCCACAGATCCCTCTACACTTCTGATAGTGATCCAGCAGGTTACTAGCAACACGCATTCATACACCAAATACTCACCTGGGCCCATTCATTCACACTAACTAGCAATCACCGCTGGTGGGAGTCAGTTGTACTCTTTATCAAAATCCCTGCTACCAATTACCTTTTCTGATTGAAGAGTAATGACTTACCAATGGACCTTTGATAACTGGGGTTGAAATGAGATCATACAAAACATCATTTTCATTAAACTCCTGAAATAACCACTGACTCAGGAAGTTTTAAAATGTTTATCTAAAATTATTTAGCAGAGTAAATTACAATCCACATAATACTTAGTCGCATATCAAGGAGGAAGCATACTATAGTCACCTATTAATCACAAATGACGGTCCCTCAGAAAGGAGAAGATAGAGACAGCAGTACAAATTAAAGATTACGCATTTATAGTTACCTAAAGGTGTGAAAACCAAACCCCTTGGCCCAGGAGTTGGAAAGAGGGTTTCAAGAAAGGATGAAGACCAAGACCTCCGGACCAGGTTCAGGACAGGATAGATGACCTCTCTACCAACTACGCCTGCGTCGTTCCCCTCTCTGACACTTCGTTCCTCCTCGTAGTTTTCTTCCGCGTCTCCCTCTAATACGGTCCGCCACCCCCACCTCACGACCTCTTCGGACAGCGGTTCAGTCTGTTCTGTTCTGCAATAGCATCGGTTCTCTGCTACAGCATCTATGTCCATCTGCTCTCTGAGCGCTAACTAATTAGCTAATTCTATATCTATTATACCCTTCTACGCCCATGTACCTCCCATTAATGTTTCAAAATTATGGGCCCACTAATTCTGATTGAACAGGGACAGGGGGTTGTTCCTCACACCATGTCAATTTAGTTCAATTTTCTTAAGCCCATTGTCTTAGAATCCCGCCCTTCTCAATTAATACATTTGCTTTATTTCCCACCCGTTTCACAACGATATTAATACAAAATATATACAAAATGTATCAGTTTATTGGACATTTTAGTTGAACTCTGAAGGTGATCAGCGGGTCATGTCCTTGGACATCCTCCAAGTTGACTTCATCGCTTTGCTTTGTTAGTTTTCAGAGCGCATGCGCAGGTCACATGGCTCTCGAGTTACTGTTTTAGCCAACCCAGGCCCAAATACGAACTAATAGAAAGTCAAAGAAGAAACATATTAAAATCAAAAATAAATGTTTTCACTGTATACCTCCTACTTCTACACTATTCCCATTTATTTATAAATGTCTATCCCGCATTAATAGCTTTAGAATACCACATTATTAATTGCAGCAATGCGAAAGCTTTAGCATGTGAGAACATTAAAGCGGCCATTTTAGCATACACTGCGCAGAAGCAAAAGATTCCCTCCAAGCAACGAAAGACGTCATACCACGTGACATGGTTGACACATGCGCAGTAGATTTCCTGCGTTTTAGCGGCCATTTTGGATTAGACAAGGATTACTTATTAGTGGAAACACATAGGCAAGCATCTTCTAGATAAAATATGTTTGTGTTGCACATTATTAATAAAGACATTACAAGGTTTTAGTACAATTAATTAATACTGTGAGAGAATTGCTTCCGAGCAAGTCTCATTGTGAGTCCTTGCTCCATCAATCCCCTCTCTGATGGCGTTTCTGAGCCATCAAAACTACCTACAACCAGATGCCAACTTTAGCATATTTCAGTCACATTTTCATTTCTACACTGTCCATTCTTATCTTTTCCCTTCAGTTTCTTGTAAATTTCACTTCGCAGGTCTTCTAATTCAATCTCTTCAAATTTTCTTTTCTTGCCTCGTCCTGTTACCCTATATGTTTCCTTCTTTCTACAACATTTACACCATATCATTATTGACAATACTGTTATTGCTATCCCTACTAAGGGTACTATTATTTGACCTATAAGTCCTTTTCCTACATTAGTAAACCAGGTACCAATTGACGCAATGCTATTTGTCAATCTTTCCCATACACTATCAACTTCCAGTGGTTTCAGTTCCTTCTCAAGTATAGTAATATTCTTTATATATGTTCCGATTTCTGCACTTTTGTCCGGAATATACGTGCAACAATGTTTTGTTTTCAACATTTTACAGACTCCGCCCTCTTTTGCTAACAATATATCAAGAGCAAGTCGATTTTGCATAACCATAGATCTAATCGCAACCATCTCCGCATTAATCATTAGAAATCCTCCAGCAGTATCCGTTGATAAACGATCAACCACTGTGGACAATTTACATATTCTCCTTGAGTTCAGAATTACTCCCACTGAAGGTATCAATGCACCAAATATGTCACCTACAATTTCTGAAAAACTAGCTCTTTTACTACGTGTTAATTCACTATTATTTTCATTGCTCCCAGTGTTTCTTTTTACGTGGTATACCTTTGGAAAAACTATTCCAAAATAACAACTTCCATACCACCGTGCAGGAAGCCTAAAGTAAGCCTTATTCCCACACACATAATATATTCCAGGAAAAACTGAATCTGTTCCTCCTTTTAGTCCCCAACCTCCAAGAATTAAGAAATTATGTTCACATTCACTGGTACCAATAAAAACATTGTTATATTCAGTCTTTAACCTATGAAGACAAATTTTCCCTGTCTTTACAAAATCTAGAGCCATAGCAGCTTGAGCCTTGCCGTGTATAAATACCCTCTTTCTCAGCCCAAGGTGGAAGGTGAGCTTTATGCTCAGACGTTTTCTTTTGGAAATTCAGTCTTCTATTTTCAACTAAGTTTAAAAATATCTTTTCTTCTTCACGTAATGAACATGTTAAATTGCTTCTATGTGCATGTATTATGTCTATTGACTTCATCGTTAAGAAAAATTCTCCCATAAATTGTGCGTCTTGACTACTAAGCACTGGGTTCAGATTCTTCCGAATAGGAACCTCTGAAAATATCACATCTATATTTGAATAATAATACTGAAGTTTCCCTGTTCTATAAAATAAACTAGTTAGTACACTACATGATATAGCATAAGTTAAAGGCAAATGGTGATAGGTTAGACCGTCTGCTACTGATTCAGGTAACTTCATACAGACATAACAGTCACTAACATCCATTGTATCTACGTACTGGAACAATAATTTAGTAAAAACATTTAAGCTAGTATCGTTATCTGTTACAACGTGATGAAAATCTGGTTCATCTTCTGCTTCTATTTCTACTCTATCACTTTTCAAGTTATTTATCCTTCCCTTGGTATCGGTGTTATTCTTTTTGTCCATTATCATAAGGTAAGGAATTGCTACAATCACAACTAACCACACTATAAGCACCACTACCAGACTACATATGCATATAGCACAGCATCTTTTACAACATTTCCGTTTCAGTCTCCCAGAAACTCTGTCGTCAGCCATTTTTGTCCAAGAAGATTTGTCTTCTTTCTTTTTCCTTCAAAACTTTAACGTTATTAAGGTGGTTTCACTTCTTTTTCGTAAGTCAGTTCTGCACTTGTTCCTTCGTCACCACTTTCACTATTCTCTGAACTTTCGCAGTCTTCGAGAATTATATAAGTCCAATCAGGACCCTTAAACTTATTGTTCACGATTTTCAATCTTTTGCTTTTTCGTTTTTCAATCCCACTTGTTTGTCCAGATAAGCTTGTTGCTTCATTTACTTGTTCCGGGTTTCACTTCATGTTGCTATATGATATTTTACTCTTTTAATAACACTAGGCCAATGATCACCCTTTCTGACTTTCTTCGTTTGCACTGTACTTTCACCTTCTGAGTCTTTTCCAAATACTCCTTTATTCACATTAATGTGTGGCACAATTTGTTTGTCTTTGTTTTCAGTTTCCCTCTCTATCTGCTCTTGTTCAGGTCGTATTGTTGGTTCTTCATTTGCCTGAATGTGAGTCTCTGCTAACTGGCCCTGTTCAGGTTTGACGTTTTCATGCTTGATATTTTCTTGTTCGATGTTTTCTTGGTTTTCTTCTTCCTGAACGTATTTTCCTTGTCCTAACTTGTTCTGATCAGGGCTTATTGCATTCTTTTCTTCAGCCTGACCGCGTTCTTCTAAACCTGTCTGTCCCTGCTCAAACCCTGTTGTTTCGTTGATAGTTTGAGCCCAATTTCCTTTCCCTATCTGGGCCTGCTCAGGTTCTCTTATGGTTTCAACCTCCCTATCCTGAGCTTGTTCTTCTTCACCTATCTGGTCCTCTCTAATGTCCTCTAATCTAGCTCTGCTCCTTGTTTTGATAAAGACTTCAGGTATATCAACCACTGGTATCCAGTCCTGACTTGTGCTCGGTTGTTCTTCAGCTACTCCCGAATCTATCACTTGGGATTCTTCAGCTGTCCAACCTTCAGCTTCCTCAGCTATTGATGCTGACTGAGGATCTCTTTCTTCAGGAGCTGGCACCCTTTTGGTATGGCTTACGTGAATCCAATTAGGTAAACCTGCACATTTCACTGCTGTGTTTGTAACCAATATGACCTGACAAGGTTCGCCCCACCTGGGTGATAAACACGTTTCTCTGGTGTGATGCTTCACTACCACCCAGTCTCCGGGCTTCAGATCATGCTCTTGTTCAGGCTGCCTGTAAACTGCATCTTCTCCAACCTGGTGAGAGACAGAACGCACTAAGTCAGCCAATGCTTTGCAATAATCTAGAACCATACCATCAGTTATGTTCAGCAGTTTATTGCCAGGTACATGGGCTTGTCTCATTGCTCTTCCCATGATGATTTAATGCGGACTCAATCCTGTATTTCTATCAGGAATGCTTCTGAGTCCCATTAAGACAAGAGGCAACGCATCTGGCCAATCTAACGATGTGGATGCACACATTTTTGACAATCTTGATTTTATTGTGCCATTCATTTGTTCAACCACTCCAGAAGCCTCTGGGAGGTACGCACAGTGCAATTTTTGTTCAATTTTAAATGCTTCACAGATTATTTGAATTACATCGTTATTAAAGTGACTTCCTCTATCTGATTCCAAAGTTACTGGGAAACCGAACCGTGGAATGAGTTCTCGTAACAACAGTTTTGCAACTGTTATGCTGTCATTCCTCCTGGTAGGGTAAGCCTCCACCCACCTTGAAAACAGACACACTATGACAAGTACATATTTCAGTCCTTTACAGGTGGTAACTGAATGAAATCTAACTGCAATCTCACAAATGGGCCTTCTGCCTTTCCAATTTTTCCCAGACCAATTACTGTTTTCCTTCCTGGATTATTCATTTGACAAGTTAAACATCTCTGGCAAAGGCTCTCTGCTGCAGCCCTAAACTTTGGATTGTACCAACTTTGTTTGAAAAGTCTAATCATGGCATCTCTTCCTACATGTGTGTCTCCATGATACATTCTAGCCATGTGTGAAATTAGGCAATCAGGCATGACTGGTCTGCCATCTCGATAAACCCACACATCATCATCTGTCCTTCGAGTACACCCTATTTTCATTCAAACATCCCTTTCACTCTCTTCAGCATCATCCTGCAATTGTCTCACATCATTCCATGTTTCAGGTGTTGAACATAGCATAAGTTGGCAGCTGAGTCCCATTCTTTCAACTTTTCTGTTTACTGCCATTCTATTTCTGGCACAGTGTTGAGCGATTAAATCTGCATATCTGTTACCGGCTACCACCCAGTCATCTCCTGACTGGTGTGCGGCACATTTCACCACGGCCAATTCTTTTGGTGATTGTATTGCCTCCAATAATTCTTTTACAAACTGCCCATTTTTGATTGGGGATCCTGAAGAAGTCATGAAATCCTTCTGCATCCACAGTTGGCCAAAATCATGCACAACCCCGTATCCATATTGACTGTCCGTAAATATGGTCACTTTTAGATTTTTCCCAATTTTGGAGGATTTAATTAAAGCAATTAATTCAGCTACTTGTGCAGATTTGACTCCTGGTAAATAGGATGCTTCGACTATTCCAGAAAGTTCACATACAGCATAAGCTGCACTCAATTTGCCATCTTCATGCCTTAGGCATGAGCCATCCACAAACAGCTCCCTGTCTGGGTTCTTAAGAGGCATTTCCTGTATGTCAGGGCGTGGCTTGGTACACAACTCTGTGACTTCCAAACAGTCATGTTCTGTGTCGTCCCTGACTTCTTCGCAATATGGATCTGGTAACAATGTTGCAGGATTTACAACTGTGCACCTAGCTATAGTCACATTCTCAGCTCCTAGAATTATTCGCTCATATTTTGTGATCCGACTAGGTGTAAGATGCTGGGTTCTGGTTCTTGTCAACAAAATCACAACTGCATGTGCGACGAACACTTTAACAGGGTGTCTCATTACTATTGATTCACTTTGTTCAATGCTCATACAGGTAGCAGCTACTGCTTTTAAGCAGCCTGGCAATGCTGCAGCCACTGGGTCTAATGTAGCAGAAAAATATGCTATAGGACGTCTGTCCAGTCCATGTCTTTGTGTTAAGACTGAAAGTGCACAACTTTCTCTTTCATAGCAAAATAATGTAAATTCTTTTGCATAGTCAGGCATGCCCAAGGCAGGTGCCTCACACAAAGCATTTCTTAATTTTACAAATGCACTGGCACTTTCATCATCCCATTCAACTGGATACTTTGCTTTCTTTTTGGTTAATTGAATTAAAGGCTTTGCTAGTAGTGAAAACCCTACAATCCATTGTCGACAGTATCCTACTATTCCAAGAAACATTCTCACCTCTCTTTGTGTTACTGGCATTTTCATTTGCTTAATTATTTTTATTCTCTCAGAGGTTATTCTTCTCTTTCCTCTCTCAATTTGGTGTCCCAAATACTTAACTGCTGTTGTACAAAATTGTAACTTCTCAGGTGACACTTTGTGACCGTCCTCAGCCAAATGATTGAGTAATGCAATTGAGTCGGCAACACAATCGTCATGAGTTCTAGATGCGATTAACAAATCATCTATATATTGTACCAAGACTGAGTTCCTGGGCATTACTAATTTTTCTAGGCACCTTTTCAGTATCTGATTAAAAATGGAGGGACTTTCTGTGTACCCCTGAGGAACACGATTCCACACATAAACATGATTTTCGAATTAGAACGAAAACAAATACTGACTATCTGGATGCAATGGAATTGAAAAAAATGCTTGGCACAAATCAATTACGGTAAACCGTTCTGCGTTCCATGGTATTTGGTATAGGATTACTGCAGGATTTGGTACTATAGGAGAACAAGGTACCACAATTTTGCTAATTTTCGGTAAATCTTGAACAATCCTATATTTTCCACTAGGCTTTTTCAAACCCATGATTGGCGAATTACAAGGGCTACACATAACTTCTTTTAATATACCTTGTTTCACCATTCTGTCAATTTCCTCTGTAACTCCTGCTTTCACTTCAGCACTCATTTTATACTGTCTGGTATTTGGGAAAATTGCGCCTTCCTTTACAGTTATTTTTACTGGGTCTATATTTGCCATCAGACCTACTTCTTTTCCAGTAAAATCCCATACTTTTGAACTCACTGTAGTTTTTAACTCTTCTGGTAATTCATCTTTGGTTATCAAGGAAAACATTTCATCTACTTCCGTACCTTGCTTGGCTATCATGAATTTGTAAACATGATCTTCATCCGGGGTCTGTATTGCAACACCATCCGGTGTGCAGAAAATAGTGCAGTTCATTTTGCACAGTAAGTCTCAGCCCAGTAAATTTACTGGACTAGAGTCACACACCACAAATTGGTGCATTTCTCGGAAGTTTCAGATTCTTACTTCCATGGGTTCTGTAAGGGGTGTTCTAATCTTTTGATTTGCTACACCTACAACTTGGATAGCTTCTCCAGAGAAAGGGAGGTCTGGGATGTCTGCTGTTCTCACAGTAGAACGGGTAGCACCAGTGTCCAACAGAAAGGTGATATCATTACCTTTTACTTTCCCTTCCACATATGGACCTGACTGATCTACCGGCAAGGATGCGCCAAGTACGCACTCCTTCTCCCCCTCTCTTAGGCACCGTCATTGATAATCATGTGGATTAAAATCATCCTGTAAAAGAAACTGTGAAGTTACATATTCATTCTTACCACTTCCTTCCTCCTTGATATCCGACGTCTGTACCGTGCTTTGCTCTGCTTACATTACCCTGTATAGGGGCAGGTGGCAACTGACTCTGAGGATTTACACCCTGCTGTGAGTCATTCTGCGTCTGTGGATTTAAATTATGATTTGGGCCATTATTATTTTGAATCTTTTTACATTCGTTCTTCCAATGTCCCAACTTTCCGCTTCCATGACAAGGACATTTCTTTTTAGCCTCTTCTCTACTCATTCATCCTCTTGCTTTTCCACCATTCCCTCCGTCACCATTCGTTCCAGATTCTTTTCCCTGACTTTCTGATGGATTATCTAAATTAATTCCCTGTCGCTCAGCCATTTTCACTTGAGCCCACATCACCTTTTCTTGTAGTTTCTTGTGTCTATCGTCAATGTCATCCCCACAATATTTTGCATATTTCAAAATCTCATTGATAGGCTTTCTCTGCCAGCATAACATGTGTTGCTTAATCATCTGACAAATCTCTGGTTTTAGACCATAAACAAATCGATAGACAAACTGACTCATATTTTTGTCTCCAATATCTTCAAAACCACTATACTGTTTGAACACCTGTAATAGACGTGCATAGTAGGCATGTACCGATTCATTTGCTTCTTGGGTAGTTCTGTCTATTTTCACCCAATCTGTTTCCTTTGGTGGTATTTTCCCTTTCAAATAAGTTATTACCTGGTGATACTTTCTCATCACATCATTTGATGGGGCACCTGTCTTTGGATCCCTAGGATACTCTTCACTAGGCCAGTCGATTGTAATTTTACAGTCTGTCCATAAATCGGCAGATACCACTATGTCGAACAAACCATCTAGGTCCTTTAACAAAACCTTTGAAACCTTCACAAACCTCTCAACCTGCTTGTACCATTCAATTGGTTTTTCTCTCAACTTTGGAAAATCATTTGTAAATGACAAAATGTCTTGCCTGCTCCATGGGACATGGACATAGCCTCCTCCTGGAACCTCCCGCATTGGGTACATCTGTTCTACCTTTCCTGTTTCCTTCAATAAATACTCAGATGTCATTCTATTTGAACGTGCTTCTTCCTTTTTCTTTGTCCATCTAGTTTTCCATCGATCCAATTCTCCCCATTTCTGTAAGACTGTCATTAATTCTTTAACTTGTAATTTTCTACCAGATGTATTCATATTTTCTAAGTCTTTGTCCGTAAATTCTGCTCTATATGGTCTCTGCAACACTTTTGACTTCCTTATTTCAATTCCCATTTCTGAGGCCAAATCCGTTAACTTTTCATGGAATATTTTTACATTTCTGGTTATACTCCTACATACGAACAATAGTTCTTCTTCACTGTAGGTATTTAGACGATCTACTCCTACGTTGCCTGCTATCATTTCTTCTAACTCGACTTTTAGTTTATAAATGTCCAAGATCTTTGGGGGTGAACTCTGTCTGTCTATTCCTTGTGCCCATCTTTCTAAGTCTTCTGGAGTTACTACTGTTGCACTTTTAGTTCCTGAAGAGGTTATTATATTTACATCCTTTGAGCAACCAGGTGTGGTTCTTCTGGGGGTGCTATTTGCGGATTCTCGAATAGGCAAATCCATTAGTGAAATCATAGATTCACAATCACTGATATGATCATCAATTATTACAGCTTCATGTTTAGGACTATCCACAGGTGTAGTCATAGCTAAAGGCTTTGGGCAATTTACTTTGTCTCCGTATAAAGGGACCACGGGACCAATGGTTACGGGTATAGTCAAAGATTCAGGATGTACATTCAACTCTGTTATTTTCTGTATTAATTCTGCTCTGTTTCTGTCTAACGCCTCTTTTTCCTTATCCTGAAGAACTCTATTAACTGGTGGATTATGCAGTACTCGAGGTACTAACAGTGTTCTCAAAACAGGTGCACTTGGGGAACATCCACCCAACTCTTCTTGGTATGGTGGAGGGTTCTTTAATAATTCTTCCATAAATTCCTCTTCGGATTCTCCAAACCCTGTCATGTGTTTAGTCTTTTCTTTGCATTTGCTCCCTAGCTGCTCATCAGCCATAAATACTGGATACAAACCTTCAGTAATCATCGCTCGTCTCCACTGTTTCATCTGACTTTCTCTTGTCCCATTATGATATCTAGGCAAAAATCCCCTATAACCCCTATTGCTCCTGGGTCTATCACGTTCAAATGCTTCTGTCTCCCATTCTTCTAGGGCTTCGTACTGCGTTAATCTTGTTCTGGGTTTCTAATTCATTCATTCTCATTCTTAAATTTTGAAGAATTCTCCCATTGAAAGTACCATTCTCTGGGAAAGCTAATACTCCGTCATCCTTTGTATATTCTTTCCAATTTTCTAACCATACACAAGTATGATAACCCCTCTCCATCATCATGAATGAGGCGGGCGTTTTTGCTGGTGGAATGAGAATTCCTTCCCTAGTTTTGATTGGCTTATCCTTCTTAAAATAGTTCTTAATCTTTTGTAGGAATGACAATTTTCTCTTTTCTCCGTACATTTTGGGTAAATATCTATGTATTGAATTATATTCTGCAAAACCAAAAAATCTCCTGTCGGGACGGGTTCCTATCAAAGTCGGATCGTGTTTCCACATACAATATCCACTATCCACTAATATTTCGATTTCTATTCTAACAACCAATCAAATTCCAGCTAACATTTGTCTCGGAACCAATCCTAGCGTGACTTTTCTGTGACGTCTATTCACTCTCTCTGATGACCCCTCCTTTACAATCTGCGCTTCTCTGTCCCTCGTTGTGTCGACCAATCCCAGCGCGGCACCTGTGACGTCAGTATTACTCCTGACTACTGACCCCTCCTTTACAAGACTCGTTCTACGCCCGCTGTTTCAGCCACTCTCAGCGCGGCACTTGGGACGTCAGCTTCTACTCCGGCAGCTGACCCTCCCTTTACAAAAATCGTACGCAAAACTTTATTTTTTCAATACTTCTTAATAAAATTCAGTAACATTATAAAAACATTCGCTATCTTGTCAGTTTCCCTAAATTGAAAAGGATAGATTTTCTCACACTTAGTAAAACCCTTCCGTTTACTAGACATACACTACGAGTAAAACCCTTCTGTTTACTCTTCACGTAAGCTTCAAAAATACCTGCTACTCCTTCAATGTTACCCTTTCTAGGTGATATAACATCAAATTTTCACCAGCGTATTCCTCTGCTGTCACTCACACACACAGAGTCCCTAACCAGTACTGATAGCCCTGCTTAACTTTTCAGTACTATTTCTGCCTGACAGATAACCTCACTGCAGTATGGCTTCCACTTACCATCCGCTATTCAAATTCCCGGGGATTTCTAGACAACATAAAACAAAACTTTTTAAAACGGATGTTAGTTCATAAAAATAAAATTCTCATTACCCAATTAACAAAGTATAACCATCCTCTGCTAGCCAGAAAACTGATCCAGCGGGTTACTAGCAACAAGCATTCATACACCAAATACTCACCTGGGCCCCTTCATTCACACTAACTAGCAATCACCGCTGGTGGGAGTCAGTTGTACTCTTTATCAAAATCCCTGCTACCAATTACCTTTTCTGATTGAAAAGTAATGACTTACCAATGGACCTTTGATAACTTGGGTTGAAATGAGATCATACAAAACATAATTTTCATTAAACTCCTGAAATAACCACTGACTCAGGAAGTTTTAAAATGTTTATCTAAAATTATTTAGCAGAGTAAATTACAATCCACATAATACTTAGTCGCATATCAAGGAGGAAGCATACTATAGTCACCTATTAATCACAAATGACGGTCCCTCAGAAAGGAGAAGATAGAGACAGCAGTACAAATTAAAGATTATGCATTTATAGTTACCTAAAGGTGTGAAAACCAAACCCCTTGGCCAAGGAGTTGGAAAGAGGGTCCCAAGAAAGGTTGAAGACCAAGACCTCCGGACCAGGTTCAGGACAGGATAGATGACCTCTCTACCAACGACGCCTGCGTCGTTCCCCTCTCTGACACTTCGTTCCTCCTCGTAGTTTTCTTCCGCGTCTCCCTCTAATACGGTCCGCCGCCCCCACCTCACAACCTCTTCGGACCGCGGTTCAGTCTGTTCTGTTCTGCAATAGCATCGGTTCTCTGCTACAGCATCTATGTCCATCTGCTCTCTGAGCGCTAACTAATTAGCTAATTCTATATCTATTATACCCTTCTACGCCCATGTACCTCCCATTAATGTTTCAAAATTATGGGCCCACTAATTCTGATTGGACAGGGACAGGGGGTTGATCCTCACACCATGTCAATTTAGTTCAATTTTCTTAAGCTCATTGTCTTAGAATCCCGCCCCTCTCAATTAATACATTTGCTTTATTTCCCACCCGTTTCACAACGATATTAAAACAAAATATATACAAAATGTATCAGTTTATTGGACATTTTAGTTGAACTCTGAAGGTGATCAGCGGGTCATGTCCTTGGACATCCTCCAAGTTGACTTCATCGCTTTGCTTTGTTAGTTTTCAGAGCGCGGTCACATGGCTCTCGAGTTACTGTTTTAGCCAACCCAGGCCCAAATACGAACTAATAGAAAGTCAAAGAAGAAACATATTAAAATCAAAAATAAATGTTTTCACTGTATACCTCCTACTTCTACACTATTCCCATTTATTTATAAATGTCTATCCCGCATTAATAGCTTTAGAATACCACATTATTAATTGCAGCAATGCGAAAGCTTTAGCATGTGAGAACATTAAAGCGGCCATTTTAGCATACACTGCGCAGAAGCAAAAGATTCCCTCCAAGCAACGAAAGACGTCATACCACGTGACATAGGGGGGGAGACTTTGGCACCGTTTCAGCAACCCCTGATGACTTTTCTCTCTTCTTATTAACTTTTGCTCTCTACTGATGATGTGCTAAACCCAGAAACACGTGTCTAGAGATAACAGCACTACCTGCACCAACTTTGGTGAAAGACTACAGCAACTTTGAAAGTAAGCGTACTGCATTTACCAGGATGCAATGGGGTGAACTGTGCTGGGATGAGAGGCAGTGTGCTCCCTCCCCCCCTGTGTTTAAAAGGCTCCCTTGAGCCAACGAGCTAACGAGCTCTCCTGGGATGCACCTGTGTGCCTGTGGAGAGGTACTGTGACCTGTGAAGACTTTGGCACCATTTCAGCAACCCCTGATGACTTTTCTCTCTTCTTATTAACTTTTGCTCTCTACTGATGACGGGCTAAACCCAGAAACACGTGTCTAGAGATAACAGCACTACCTGCACCAACTTTGGTGAAAGACTACAGCAACTTTGAAAGTAAGCGTACTGCATTTACCAGGATGCAATGGGGTGAACTGTGCTGGGATGAGAGGCAGTGTGCTCCCTCCCCCCCTGTGTTTAAAAGGCTCCCTTGAGCCAACGAGCTGACGAGCTCTCCTGGGATGCACCTGTGTGCCTGTGGAGAGGTACTGTGACCTGTGAAGACTTTGGCACCATTTCAGCAACCCCTGATGACTTTTCTCTCTTCTTATTAACTTTTGCTCTCTACTGATGACGGGCTAAACCCAGAAACACGTGTCTAGATATAACAGCACTACCTGCACCAACTTTGGTGAAAGACTACAGCAACTTTGAAAGTAAGCGTACTGCATTTACCAGGATGCAATGGGGTGAACTGTGCTGGGATGAGAGGCAGTGTGCTCCCTCCCCCCCTATACCACGTGACATGGTTGACACATGCGCAGTAGATTTCCCGCGTTTTAGCGGCCATTTTGGATTAGACAAGGATTACTTATTAGTGGAAAACACATAGACAAGCATCTTCGAGATAAAATATGTTTGTGTTGCACATTATTAATAAAGACATTACAAGGTTTTAGTACAATTAATTAATAATGTGAGAGAATTGCTTCCGAGCAAGTCTCATTGTGAGTCCTTGCTCCACCAATAGGCAGTAAAGGAATTTGTTTAAATATAATTTGAGGAGGGTAACTAGTGACTCTTTTGGATTTTTCATACACCAGACTAATCGTAGGCCATCCGAGGAATGATGCAATAATAGCTATGTTACTGCTATGGGCAAAGCTCTTAAGGGGTAGAAACATGAGAGAGCTCAGAGCGTTATGATCGCCCCATTCTGTGGGCAAAATGTCACATTTGGAAAACCAAGATAAAAAATCAGGGGTGACAAACATGTAATTCATAAGGGAAGTTCTCGCCCCTCCTCTGAATGACGTCAGCGTGTTACAAGCTCCCCCTAAGATTTCAAGTGAGTCGACCAGGCAGAGAGCGGTAAGATGTTTAATAAGTTCTACGCCCCTTGCGCCTTGCATAGTGCAAAGCCTGTTCGTGTCAGAATCTTGTGGCTTGTGACCCCTGCTAAACTTGGCATTATAATCACTGCTAAGAAAAAACTAGTCTTGAGATGTTCGGTTATTATCCTTAGTTTGGAGTAGGGATATAAAATTAAATAAACTATTATAATGTGTACAGCTAACGTTAGTAAAATCATTATTATAAAAGTTTATCAAATAAAAGGCCATATTAGTCTTTGGTATTTGAATTATTAATGTTAAAAAGGCAGAGAATTTAATCTGTGAGACCTCAACCTGAAGGCTCAAACTAATCCAAGTAGCTAAGCCTCCAGCCGCGTGGTCATGGGTGGAGGGCATAGCGGGACTTGAGTAACAAGTGTAGCCCTCAAATTGTGGTGCATCAGTGAGCCAAGTCTCCTGCAGTAAGATTGAATCAAACTTAGGGACAAAAGCCCTCCATTCATGATTATTAAACTTCCCTTTAAGACCTGCCACGTTCCAACTAAGGATAGAAAGAGGTCTGTAGTGCAACTGCGGGTTGTAAGTATGGGTTGTAATTGCTGTTGTTCTTAAGGATGAGGAAGCACTTTTAGTTAGTGCTGGACTGCCGTTCACAGGTGGCATACGCAGGAGAGCACAAGTTGGAGCTACTTTTGGACCTGTGAGTCAGTCGCGGTCAGAGAGTATGTTGAATCTATTCAATGTAATTAGGGGGCATGAGACAGGGGGAGTACGCTGTGAGACCTGAATTTCCGGCAAGACGTTAAAAGGTGATTGAGTAACTGGAGCTGTCTGTGCTGAATAATCTCAGAATGTGTTAACATCCCTATGGTGGGTACATGAAATAACATACGCATTGGGGGTTGCAACTGGATTAGGTGGATACTGCCTGTGTTTGAAGGAAGATCTATAAAAAAAGCCTAATGTATTCCAGAGCTGGGTGACTAAAATTAATCACGATACAGTCAATCAATCAATCAATCAATATATCTTTATTCGGAGGCCAATAGCCAACCATAAAGGCGATATATAAAAACATTAAAAGAGAATACAGTTCATAGCTGCAATTCCAAATATGTGAATGAATATACAATAAAACTCAAAATAAGAGAAAGTCTGTAATCGATAAACAATACAACAGTATACCAGTGTGTAAGAATTAAAAATTAAAAGGAGTTAAAAAGAATAATCGCTTCCAATTAAGTTACTTCCCCAAGTTCATAGTCCATCCTGTAAGGGAAAACCACGCACGCAAAGTCCCTATAAGATGCTTAACTACAGTTCAGTGGAGCCAGAATACTGGGGGAGGACAAAAACCTCATATTGGGTCCACCATGCACTCCCCACCTACCCTGGCAATAATATATAAATCTTTATCAATTATAGGGGCATAGAAGTACCAGTGGCAGCAGGTATACAGGGTCCTTATCCTAAGATCATGGTGAATCTAATACCTGTATCCCTTTACTGTTGGAGGGTTGGGGGAATATTCTTTCTGGCATAAAAAACTGCCCATAAAAAGGATGCCACACTACAACAAACCTCCAGGGAAGGCAAAGATTGTATATATTAATATGCAGGTCGACATTGTGTAAAGTGTAGATGTCTTATGATCGGTAAAATATAGTGCTTCCTCTGGTGGTTATAAAATTTACAAAGAGCACCCCATGCATAGTGTCCTGTGTCATCGCATCGTCACAGGGACAGTTAGATAAGGATATAGACCAGTTATTCACATTTGGAAAACTGACCAGTCGGTGAAAAATGTCCAGTCTTAAACGAGTCAAGAGGAACCTATGTCTTGCATTTAAAACTGCTTTAAGGTAGGGTTGCATATTAAAGGTAGTTAAAATTATTTGATTCTTCAGAACGTTGGGTTTGGAGATATCGCTTGTCAGCCTCAGATTTTCCAGGTGTGTCATGGCTTCGTTTTTTAACAGTTTCCTGCTTGTCAGATCAAGTGTTTAAGGTTTATTAAAATACTTGGGGTGGCCTAGGTCAATACAGAAGCGTTTTATATAGGCAAGCCACGGCATACACTGATATTTGCTTGAATTGAGGCAAGTCCTAATTATGGCACAATTTAAATCGGTGTATTCGCTCATCCATACTTTATGCCAGAGTAAGAGTGGCTGTAACATTATTAGGTCAGTAATAAATGGGGCTCCAAGTTCAGCATGGCATACATAAACTGGGGCACTTTTAGGGGTAGCAAGGAGGTACCTAAAAAAATTGTTCTCTATCAATTGTATGTCACTACATTTCTTATGACCCCACACGCCTGCCCCATATAATGCAACACTGAGACATTTAGCTTTATAAATCAACATCATCAACTCTGGTGGGTTTGAACCCAATCTCTGGCAAACCCTCTGAGAGCCATACAAGCGTTAACAAATTGCAGTTTCCTGTCCGCAATAGCCTTGTTCCATAAGCCCACATTATCAAATAAGATTCCCAAATAGGACAAGCATTTGCAATGCAATAGGTCTCTCATTTATGCGAGTTTAAGCTATTGGCATTGTAAATGACAATGTGTTTTATTTATGTTTCAAAAACCAAAACATAAATAAAAGGCATTGATTTACAATGCCAATAGCTCAAACGTGCGTAAATGCAAGGCCTCTTGCATTGCAAATGCAAGGTATCACGGAAAACGTGAAGGCCGACTGGGAGGGAGAAGGCATGGACAGCGGGCGGGGGGAGGGAGAAGGCACGGTCAACGGGAGGGAGGGCCAGGGGTAAACAAGGCACGACAACGGGAGGGAGGGAGGGGGGTAAAGAAGGCACCAAAGCACGTTGTGCCTACTGTAAGAGAAACTGAATAAAGAAAATAGTGCTCACAGTCTAAATAACGCCTACCGTGTAACAACCGAAGTAAAGGGGCCAGTCGCCATGGAGGTGACAAATGAAGAGGAGGCGGTACTAAGGAGGGACTAACAAGCCTATTTTCGAATCAGAAGCCAGCATTTAGGGCAGACAATGACAAAAGCCAATGGCAAATATGGGCGGAGAGTGGGTGGGGCTTCTATTCGCTACTCCACCACAACAAGTCTCGCAGCGCATGCGCGCTGGCTCAGGCTCGACCTAAAAAAGTATTAGTAAAACCAATAGATGCGCCGTCTATTTTCATTGATCGGCAATTAGCAGTGTTCCTCCCACATTTCATAACAAAGGTTTTGGATTGGATCACTAAGAGACCAAGATCCTGCATATATTCTGTAAAGTTTGCGAGCAATGTCTGGAGATCTAATGGGGTACATGCCATAAGAACGGCATCGTCAGCGTAGAGGAGGGATGGTATGGGGCGTGTTCCTACTTGGGGGAGATCTTTAGTTGATGCTGCAAGTACCGCTCCCACACTGTTTATATATCAAGAGAACAGAAAAGGAGCCAGTACACAGCCCTGTCTCACTCCCCTCTCCACCTCACGATACAGTCTCCAGACAGGTCCGGTCAGTTTGGGCCAATCCATGCGCATCTCCTTACATGAAGAATGTCCTTGGCATGCTGAAATAACAGTCCTCTATGTTGAACCAACCAGTTTAATGTTTGCTAAAAAGCTGTTCATAAGATTTGCGTTGTTCCGAACGTAATGGGGGAACCCCACTTAGGACGACGACATACAGGCACGCAGCAGGGGGAGGTTGATAACTGGAAGTTGTGGCTGCAGCTGAGCATGAGTAGAATCCGCTCTGCCCTCCGGGACCTTGATGTTATTAGTAAGATGGAAGTTAGAAGTAGGTGCTTTGGCTACTGGCTGTCCAATGAGAGGATCTTTATTGCTAAGGTGATCAGCATGGGTTGGCAATGTGAAAGAAGGGAGCAAAGTATGTGTTGGTGGAGTGTGCTTATCGAGGAAACCGTCAGAATTTCTATTCGGAATATAGTACTTGGTGATAGTAGTAGTATTTAAGGTACCTTTTGTGGGGCCTTAGAGATTGATGTTGAGCGCGGCCAAGTTGGACTTAATATTGGACAAACGTGAAATCAGAGGGGAGAGTGTGGTGTGGATCAATGCATACAATTTTTCTGAAAGAATCTTTAGCTGGCTGGCCATAATGTCATTGAGAGAATCAACAAGGTGCGATTTGTCAGCCTGTGAAAGTTGGATAAAAGTTAAAGCTGGGGCCTCGAGAGCTACTGAGTTAGGTACAGAGGCAGGCGCTGATTTGAGAACAGACATAGACACAGGTTCGGACACTAGTGGGGTCATAGCAGGGGATACGAGAGGGCTGGTCGTCTGTTTGCGTGTCTTACCTTGTTTGGTTCTTTTTGTTAAAGTTGTGGATGAGGATTTGTTGTTTGGGTCCTTGGAGAGGTTCAGAGAATTATCAGCTGGCGGAATTAATGCACAGCTCGCAGTGGGTCCTTGTGCAAGTGGAGAATCTGCATTGTTTAGGGGTAGAGCTGTGGTTGTGTCCAAAGAAAGGCAAAAAGACGGGCCAGTAAGACCCCCACTAGGGCCATCTAAGTTGATTGAAAGCCTCCATTCGGTTCTGGCGATTTCAGTACTAATGGTGTTAATGGTTCTTTCAAGCATCCGGTCAATTGAGGTCGGCTTTGAAGTAGGCTTTACTAAAGGAGATAGAGTGGCGCCACCATTACCCCCTATTCTTTTGCCCATGGCCCCAGCAGCTAAAGCGAAATGGAGAACAGTGGAAGCGGTGACAAGCCTACAGAGGCTAATAACCAGAAGTAAAAGGGGAGCCCCCCTGTTAGTAGTTAAAGTAGTGCAAAAAACAGTAGTTCTCTGTGGCTTGGTCCTCAATTTCCAGTCGGAAGCTTAGAGGTTTTCAAAGTTTCACAGTCAATAGAAGTGCTCGGACGTGACGGCAAAGGCCTCAGAGAGTGTCCCCAGCCCAGCCTCAAACGGCCGCGGACAGGCGCAGACGGGCCCACCCTTGGCCCGGGCGCGTCCCGTGCCGCGCGGCTACTGTGATGCAGATAAGCGCTTCCTGGCACGCAAAAGACGGTGCAGGGACCGGGGAGTCTGGGAGTTGGAGTCATCCCCCAGCCCGGTTCCCGTGTGGCAGTAATGTGGCTTGCAGCGGGCTCCTTGATGCAGATAAGCAACTCCTGGCACGCAAAAGATGGTGCAGGGGACCGGGAAGTCTGGGAGTTGGAATCCTCCTCCGCCCCGGTCTCCGTGTGGCAGTAATGCAGCTTGTGGCGGGCTCTGCACCATAAATATAGAAAATGAATGACAAAGATACACCTACATCCCTGGGATCTAATTAAATGATTTAGAGGCGCAGCTAAACGTCATTAAAAAGCATCAGGGACAGCGCAGGCCCTGAGGGACGTTTAATAGGAAAAGGTTTAGACCGATAAGGCAGTAAAGGCCATTGCCTCACCGCATCCTCTGCCCAAGAGATTTATCTTGCCAGGTCGAAATGGCAGTGTAGCTGCACATACAGGCTCTGCAATGGTAGACCTGATACATGGTTAGAGGCCTACTTAAGCGGGTGGCACAAGCAGCGCTGCAGGCCCACTGGTAACATTTAATTTACAGGCCCTGGGCATATGTAGTGCACTTTACTAGGGAATTATAAGTAAATTAAATATGCCAATTGTATATGGGGCAATGTTTAGAGGAGAGAGCACATGCACTTTAGCACTGGTTAGCAATGGTAAAGTGATCAGAGTTCTAAGTCCAGCAAAAACGAAGTGAGAAAAAGTAGAGGAGGAAGGCAAAACCTTTGGGGGTAACCCTGCAGAGAGGGCCATTTCCAACATGACCCCTCTCCAGCCTAAAGCCAGGGTAGACTAATCAATACCTTGATGGACTTCCCTGCATAGGCTGTAGTGGACAAGGATCCTCTACTGCTGAGGCACTTGTCAGTTATATGCATTTCTGAATCCAATTCGACCCCTCTGTCTATAATCTCCTATGCCACTGAACTGACCCATGGGAAACCCTTCTCCTCATCTGTGGACCTCATCTGTGCAGCACCTAACCTTAATTGGCTCACAGATGCATCCCATTAGACAGACAGTACCACCATGGCCAACACAGTGAAGTGGCCCATTTCATCCCTTGGGTTTGACTTCTGTCCCCAACCCAGGGAAAACTCTGTCCACAAGGACAGCAACCAACAGAGGCCACTGACATCAGTCAGTGTCAGGAGCCATGCCCCAGGCCATCCACTGCCAGGTGGAGGCTTTGAGTGGGTATATTGGGTAGGCCTCTCTTCCAGCCGTCTGGCTTGCAAGGAGTTCCCTATGGCTCCTGAGATTTCTCTGACCTCTGAGGTGTCTCAGAGGGGGTGGGCAGTTTCTGCAGGTATTTTGCACCCTATTACCATTCTACCTCGTCCTAGTTCAGGGTGGTATGCTGAAACTGGTCTTTCAACCCAGAGTCTGTACCCTGAGTCTGAACAGGAGATGGGGTGAATCCTCTATAATCCTTCCTCTCCATCTGGGCTCCTGCACCCACCACTTGGGAATGGTACCCCCACAAAACTGAATTTGAAGGGCACTTTTGGCAGCCACCCTCTCAGTTTTCCTGACACTGGGGGGAACTCATTCCCCAGAATTCAGTCAATGGGCATCTGGGTGCTAACTATGACCCTCCTCTGGGTCAGTTCTCCACCCAACTCCAGGGATACCAGGCAATAGGGTGGAAGATGTGCTGCCCATAGGCCTGAGTTACCCTACACACCTGGCTTCAGTACAACCTCATAAGCAGTCAACCATTCATAGATGTCATCTCCCACCACATACCCTGGGCACCAAATCCTTGGGTAGACAAACTCTTTTGTTTCCATCAGGTACTGATGTACCATCACTGATGGAATCTGCCTGCCTGGCCTTGATATCAAGCTTTTTCAGACTCAGTTCATGAGCCAGTAGAAGTTTCTTCTCTGCTAAAGCTCTGTCTGCTTCAGTCTTTTTTGCCTCCATTTTAGCCTTTTTCTCCTCGGCCTCCATTTCTAATTTGGCCATCTGCAGTTTGAATTCTCTCTCCTCCCTCCTCTCCCTCAGTTCCTCTGGGGATAGGCCAGGGGAGACACTGCTTCCTGCTCACAGGGAGCTCAAATTCAAGGATTTCACCCTCAGCTACTGCAGGTGGTTCCTCAGAAGCGCCATTCTCAGGCTCCCCCGATTCATCATTCTTCTTGGAGCGGGCTTCTGTCCAGGCCCTCAGCACCTTTTGAAATCTCACAGTCTTGGCGGCACTCTAGGCAGGAAGCCCCATCTCCTTGCAAAAGAATTTTAGCTGAGCCACTGTGTAGGTTTCCAAGTTGGCCAGCTCAAAGTCCATGATTCCAGGTGTAGGGCCAGCAGCCAGAGACATGATTTTGAGAAAAGTATAAAAATTGTTAATCAGGGAGAATTAAAAGAAAATTTGAAATTGTCTTCGATGTGGATGTGTAATGTAAGTTACTGAATGGTACTGCACAAACACAAGTATTGTCCTCAACACTGATCACCAATGTTAGAAATTAGGTTTCTGGTTGGCAGAGGTATGCACCCTGTCCAAGCAGGAACCACAATCCTATTCAGGGTAAGTCACAGGCACACCCTAAATTAACCTGTGCTCACTCTCTGATAGCTTGGCACAAAGCAGTCAGGCTTAACTTAAGAGGCAATGTGTAAAGTTTTTGTGCAGCACTTCAAACAGTAAATCAGTGAAAACACCACACAAAAAGATTGCATACCAGGTTAGAAAAATAGAGCTTAGTTTAATAAATAAAACAAGACCAAAATGACAAAAACAACAAGTAGAACTTGAGGTATGAACTTTTAAAGAATAAACTGTAAAAAAAAGTGCTTACAAGCAATAAGCGCCTATTGGGATATCTGGTCGTGCTGGACTGATGCAAAGTCAAAAGTTCAGGCCAACCATTATGGAGCGCGGGCTGTATACAGGGACCCACTTGGGCCAGCTGAACAAAAGTACCTTGATACTTGATGTCGAGGAAGATTCGGGGTACAGCTGAGCCGATGAGTCGGTTGCCCAACCCTCAACAGAGAGAGATTCATCGGTTTTCCGCACCAAAAGCAGTGATGCATCAGTTCTGACAGTGATGCTCTGGTTCTAAATGTAATGCATCGGTTCTGCTCCTGTAGCAGAGGATGTGTTGATTCTGAGGGCAATGCGCTGGCTCTGAAGGTGATACGCCGGGTCACCTCCACGTAATGACAAGGATGCACTGGTTCCAATCCATGCAAAGGCAAAGATGCACCTGCTCTGGCCCCTGCAACAGCAAAGATGCTCGGGATTCACTGAGGATGCATGTGTTGGCTAAAGAAGCACCTTAGGCCTCACTTCCAAGGGTCCAGGACTGGGATGGCACCACTTCGCAGGGCAGACTCACAGATGTCCAGGTGCAGATGCAGGTAAGAAGTCTTTTATATCCCTGAGACGACTTTAAATCAGGAGTCAAGCCAGCAAGCCCTTGTAGTCACTCTGGGGTCAAGTGATGCAGCAGGGTGGCCCAGCAAGGCAGGAGTCCAGCAAAGCTGCAGTCCAGAAGAGTTGCAGTCCTTCAGCAGCTCAGTAGTTTTTCTTCCTGGCAAGTCTTCACAGGTCCAGAAGTGTACTTAAGTGGTGATGTCAGAGGCCCTGTACTTCTACCCCTCAGGACATCAAGTCACACCTAAGTGCCCTTTGTGTGTGGCTGTCTAGAGGGAAAACCCAAAGCCCAGATGTCACCCACCCCAGACTTGTATTCAGAGACTGGCAGCAAGCACAGGATGGCTAAAGTAACAAAAAAACTTTCTAAAAGTGGTATTTTCAGACTTGCAACTTAAAATCAGACTTTACCAGCAGTTGTGATTTTAAATTGTGTTTCCAGAGACACAAAACTTGAAAAGACTATTTCTTCACAAATGGGAATTACACTTAAAAGTTGTAATAAGGTAAACTCAATGTTATAACATGAGGGAAATAGGCCTTGCAGTCGTGAAAAAGGCATTTTGGAATTTTTCACTACCAGGACATATGAAATAGGTCCGGGTGGAGTTTGCATAGCCGCGCTACGCCGAACTCCGCGAAGAGGAAAAAACTCTACTGCGCTATGTGGAGTACTGCAAGCAGGCGGAGTTTCCCGTTTGCGTGACGTTTACATATACATCAACGCAAACCGTGCTCTCGCATTGGCACAGTCATCTTGTTTTCAGTCTGTTTAGGGTGCTGGGGCCTACTTTTTCAATCCTTTTTGAATCTGTTTAATCCTTCCCTTCTAAAATGTATTTTCTCCGCATTTTTATTTACTATATTACCCTTTGTCTTTGTGTATGTTTTTTACATCTTTTCAAAAAAATTATGTTTTTGCGTTTGTTTTGTCCATTTTTAATTTTTTGCTTTACTTCCTTTCTTTTACCTTCCTTCCTTCTTTTTCATGTTTCTTTTTTTTCTCTCCTCCCCCCCAACGCCATGGCAGAGCAGAGCACCAAAAGTAATGCGAAAAAACAGACACCATGAAGGGGTGCAGTCCCATGCCCTATTTTCAGAGGTGGAGGTGGGAGCGCTATTATTTTATGTCCTCACTGGGGTAAGTCTCCTCACTATATGGCTACTACACTATCTACCACTGTCTGATATGAGGCCTCATTATTCCCTTTGTCTTATTTTCGCTAGTGCCTGGCTGGGTCCCATGTGAGTACCCTTCCAATACTTTCACTTCCCTGTGGTGCACTATTGTCACTCTGACAGAGATTCCTTCTCTCAGGTACCCGATCTACCGATCCATTAGCATATCCTTACAGCTGTTGGGTTGTTTTTCGGCCACAACACTGATTTTGTTATTTTCATTATCATTTTTTAGATGTCCCTACATCACTAGGTCCTGAAGAGACCCTTTATTGCTAACGGGGTCGAAACGCCGTCGACAAAACCTAAAGCGAACTATTCACCAGTCTCAATTACCATATTAGAAGGCTGTATTCATTGTTTACTAGTCTGATGGTCGACTTTGTTATTTTGGAAACCATTTCTTTATGTCACAATATGTCACAAATTGCTATGTAGGTTCCATATTCACTGGGGACACTGCACCTTTTTGAATATAATTATAATGACTTATGTATATAAACTTTTTGAATTTACAAGTATCCCGTGGGATATGGTCTTCTATCTCTCTCGGACATCCACTTAACCCCTTCCTATCGCCATTGTGCTTACCTATACTGTTTATTGATTACATTGTCCACAGGAACCACTGTTTCTGCTTATATGTTATTTTATGTCCAGCGGCACCTCCCCTCCACCCTGGTAGCAGGTGGCATGCCTGGTAGTGGTTATGGACTCTGGGAGTGTCAGTAGCGGTGGGAGAGGGCGCGCTGAGCTGTGCGCCTGCTGCTCCTAGTTCCGGCGCACCCTGTAACAGCTGACGCACCGGTGGTCCGACATCCTGGACCGAGACCAGGACCTAATGGACCTGCAATGTGTTGAGGTTGCGGGGTTTGGTGAGTAATTATTATTAATATTATTACTTGTGTTCTATTCTAATATTGTTTCCCAAATAGCAAGCATGCTGCTCACATGCAGTTAAGTTACCTTTACAAATATTATGTGATCGTTATTCTAGACAGGTGCTCGGTGCTACCTAATCGTACTTGTTGGCTCTCGCTTGGGATGATTATTTAAGAAGTAATGCAGAGACTCCTTTGTCCTGTCACTAAGATAGTGATAGTTAGTATTAGTGAGTTAGTGCATTCTCTAACCTCTTGGATCCTTTATTTTTTGTAGCTCATACAGTGTCAAGCAATTTCCCAGTGATGTGTATGCACGCGTCCATCTATGCATTGAAAAATTGGCCCGTCGGAGATTCCAAATGAGATGAGATCCAAACATCATTAGTTGCAATTTATTAGTAATGCCAAAATCTAGTTTAGTACATTTAGAATAGGATTAAGTAGGTTCAGGACATTTGGAGAAGGACGGGCGGCGATAGTACTAGTCGATTTGATTTGGAAAAGTTCAATGTTATTGCGATTGCCTTTTACTACCCAAAAATATTTTTGGAGAGATTATTTATTTACCAACAATATTTTTTTATTTTCTTGTATTTATATCTTACATCAGCATCCAGGGGCAAGAAAAGGGCTGATGAGGCGGGGGAGAAAGCTGGAGGTGCCTCCCAAAGTCCCACGGCCAATGGCTCTGCTGGCTCAGTAAGTCCTCCTGTTGTTAACAATAATATTTATTTCCTAAACTTTTACCGCCCCTTATTTCGAAATATTTCTGCCCGTCTCCTAATTTTTCCCCAAATCCTCTTTGATCTATCAGTTTCTAAAATCTTGTTATTCCTACGTTATCCTATTTACTTATTTTCTATATTTCAAGTTTCTTTACTTTACTTCAAACTGTCTCTATACTAGTCTGTCTCTAACTTCCTTTCTTCTGCTTTGTCAGTCAGCTTTCCTTCTCCCCTTATAAATCTTGTGGACTGCCTAGTGGTGGTACTGTAAGACTCAGAGAACCCATTGGTCACGTACTACTACTTGTTTGTTGAGATGAGAAAGTTTTCTTTTACTTGCTCATGCTCAATCAGTAAAACGAGAGAGTGGCCATGGTCATGTTGAAAACCCCAATGTTGTGTATGTATTATTTAATATAGTATATCAGCAGTTGATGATGACGTGCACCATGCCTGGAAGGAAGTATGAGAATGGAGAAAATTCACCATTTTCTCTAGGCCAGGGAACCATACTTTCTCCCGTAGCAATTTCTTTGTCGGGACCATGCCTCTGTGTGAATCGTGTGCCAAGTTTACAGTTTGTCACCGTAGTGCACGTGGCATGACTATCCTTGTTCCTCTCATTATTATTCCGTTTACAGTCTGATAGTTCTTCATGGATCTTTTTGAATGCTGACATCTCCTTCTTGTTGACTCCTTCTTCCATGGTGCTGTTGTTGTTGACGTGTCTCCATCTCTGCTGTCTTGTCACCACTTTCACCGCTTGCATTGTGGCATCCCTCCCTGTTTCTTGCTCTAGCTCCGCTATCGTTATTGATGCCGGAGTGTTCTGTTTTAGCACAAAGTTTAGATACTCTTCTGCTATTGATGTGTTCTCAGGTGCCTGCGGTAAGGGGTGCCGTGACATGTAATCAGCCGGGTTGTGTTCTTTTCCCGGCTTGTGCACGATCTTGAAATCATAGTCCATCAGTCTTATACCCCATCGCTCAATGTGAGGCGGTATCTTTGCATTTGATTGCCATATATTGTCACCAGGGCCTGATGGTCAGTTACGATGGTGAATGGGTTCCCGTAGATGAACATGTGGTAGTGGTCACATGCCCATACCACTGCTAGGCTTTCCTTTTCAGGCTGCGAGTATGCCCTTTCAATGTCAGACAGACTTTTGCTTGCATATGCAACAATCTTTCGTGGAGAGTCCCTACCCGGCAGATGTTGCGCTAAAATTGCTCCTAATCCGACCGGGCTGGCGTCCACCGTCAGCTCCGTGCATAGTAGTGGATCAAAATAGGTAAGATGATCCACAGCTATTACAGCATGTCTGATGGCCTCAAATGCCCGATTGCATTCTTGTGTCCAGATGAATTTCTGACCCTGCTGCGTTAGTTCTCGAAGCGGTGTGCTCACCGTGGCGAAGTCTTTTATGTAGCGAGCACAGTAGCTGGCAAGCCCAAGAAATGACCTCACTTCTGAGACGTATGTTGGAGGACTCGCCTTTTCCAACGTCTCCACCTTGCTGGAGTCCGGTCTCATTCCTTTCTTGGAGAAGATATGTCCGAAGAATACCAGTTCATTTCTCCCTAGTTCGCACTTGTCTTCATTCAGTGTTAGTCCTGCTTTTTCCAGATGCAGGCATACTTCACGCAAAGCTCTGTCATGTTCTTCATCTGACTGTCCAAACACCAAAATGTCGTCACTGTAGTTCAGACTGTTCTTTACTGGCCTTATTACGTGCCTTATGGTCTCCTGAAATATTTCCGCTGCCGATGAGATGCCAAAACTCAGTCGTTTGTAACGAAACAGGCCCATGTGTGTGGAGAACGTGGTAATGTACCTTGAGTGTGGGTCAAGCTCCAGTTGATGGTACCCTTTACACAGGTCCAGCTTTGAGAATCGGCATGCGCCAGTGAGACAGCTGATCATGTCATTGAGGTGTGGCCCAGGGTGTCTTTCCCTTTCAATCGCTGTATTTGGTATCCTCATGTCCACACATATGCGAATCTTGGATGTGTTCTTTTTTGGAACCGCCACTATTGGAGACACCCATGGGGTCGGCCCATCTGCAGGCTCTATTATGTCCTGGCTCAGCAGGCTTTGTATTTCCTCTTCTACCTGTGGCTGCAGGTGTATGGGCACTCATCAGTGATGCTGAGCCACAGGTTTGATTGCCTCATTGATGTGCAGTGTTATTTGTCTTCCTTTTAGTTTGCCTAGGCCTTGTAGTATTGCGGGATAGTCTCGCAGAATGTTCCGTTTCTCTGACGTGTGTTATGTCATTGCGAGGAGACCCATCACCTGCGCCGTGACGTTGCTTAGCAGACATGGTGCTGGAATGTCTCCCCGTAGCACATGTATTTCTTCTTTGCTTGATCTGTCTTTGTACGTCAGTGTCTCTGTAAACTTCCCCATGTTGACCACTGGTTTCTTCAAGCCCCAGGTGAATACATCAACAGTGGATGGTGATAGTGGCGGTCTTACTTTCATCTTCTCATACTCTGACATGCACATTATGTTGCATGTGGCCCCACTATCTAGCACGAAACGTGTGCTGTGTCTTCCTACTTCGTTGTCCACTGTCGCTGTTTTCTTTATCTGATGTTTCTCTATAAGATGAATGTGCTCTGGCCCTCTGTCTTCCGCAGGGGCCTCGGACATCAGATATAGTCTTTCCACGGTTTTGGGCGCTGCTGTTCCTTCTGATTCAGCTGAGGAGCTGCGATTTGCCATTTCCATGTGCCTTGCGTACCTGCTCGTTACCGTCCGTGGTCTTGCTGGTCTTCCTCGCTCACTTTTAAACTGTGCACCCATGCAGGAGCTTTGATTGTCTCTGTTGCATTTCCTGCATTTCTGGCTCATCGCCGGGGACCCGCTGACATGTGGAAACTCGAGTCCGCATCGATAACATGTTCTTTCTTGCGTTTTTCTTGGCAGCGGCGCAGTGTTTTCTTTCTTCCTGTTGTTTCCAGTCATGCGGTTTGTTTGCTCCACTCTTCTTTCTTTTCCCAGTTCCATCTGTCTTGCGTGCGTCGTTGCTCTGGCTTCCGCCCGGGCCATGGTCAGTATTTTTTCTAGCGAGGTCGGTTCTTTCAGAATTTGTGTGCGGAACTCCACAGACTGACAGCCTTCAATGATGCGCAGTCGAATTGCCTGTTCATTGTCAAACTTATCGAATTCGCAATGTGTGACCAGTTTTTGCAGTCTTGTTGCGAAGTCGTCGAGGGACTCCTCTGCTCGTTGACACGCGGTGTTGAAGGTGTACCTTTCGAAATCAATGTTTCTTTGCGGGTCAAACTTATCTGTGAGGCACTTTATCAGTCCCTTGTATGTTGCTGTTTGATCTTGGGGGAATGTTATTAGCAGGTCCTCCACTTCATCCCCTACGAAGTTTAAAAATAGATCTACGTGTTTGGCTTCTGCGATGTCTGTGGCGCACATGTATCGTTCGAACTGTCGAATCCATCTTTTCCACCTGATACCTATCTGTGGTTCCGATAAACTGAATGGTAGTGGCCTGCGAAAAATGGCTTGTGCGCTATTCTTGTCACTTGCAGCATCCGTCATTTTGTTGACGTACAGGTCTTCGTCTTTATGCGGTGCTTAATTCCCTTGTTGTATTCTCTCCTCTTTATTTATTTATTTATTTCCTGAATTTATTTTTGTATTCCTTTTTTATTCCTTTCTTTTCACTCTTAATTGTTGTTGTTTCCTTTTAATTCCCACTTTTTTTTTTCTTCTGGTGCTTTATTTCTGTTTGCTTGACTCCAAAATGGCCTCTTCTTCTTTCCTGCCTCTTATTGGCTCTCTTGCCTGACCCTAAGATGGCCGCCGAGATTTCAGTGGGCGAGATTAGGTATTCTTTGTATGGCCTGACCTCAAAATGGCCGCCCGATCTTCCTTAGCTTCCCATTGGTTGTTCTGCCTGACTCCAAGATGGCCGCCGAGCTCTCGCGAGATTTCGGCTTGAAATCTCCACGCGGGAGGCTCAAAGCTGTCTTGGCAGTCGGCTTCTCTCGCGGTCAGGTGTTTTCTTGCCTCCCTCACTCCTCACCTCACTTGATGCGGCCTGGGTGGGCTCCCGATGTCGCTGTAGATGCCAGCATGCGGACCAGGGTGGGCTCCTGGCTCCGCTTTTTTTGCGATCGGGGTGGGCTCCCGATTTCGCGTCTTCTTCTTTTGGGGGCGCACGGACCAGGGTAGGCTCCTGGTTTCGTCTTCTTGGAGTCAAATGAGCTCCCGACGGCGCGATTTTCATTCAGGTGGTCGGCGGACCAGGGTGGGCTCCTGGCTCCGTTTGGACGTCGTCGAGGAGCGCATGCCTTGGATGTCGATTCTTGATCCCACCGGATCGTCGCCAGTTGTCGTATCTTTCAAGTACTGCACGCTGAGACCGGTAAGTGGTTACTTGATTCTTTATTTCTTTGTTCGTAGCTGTGCCCACACATACGTCCGTCCCCTGTGCCCTCGTGTCCAGAATGCTCTCCCCACTACCCTGACTGGAAGTGGTGTCTGGTTCCTGTCCCCTCCCCACCAGTCGGGTACAGGGTCCTAGTGCCCCCTTTCCCCAGGTCACTACACGAGGTGCGAGCCGCGGGTGGCAATTCAATTTAAGTGCCATGTTGGCTGTGCTTCTTGAAGTCATACGCACGCCGTGCAGCTCCTGTCCTCCCAACTTCGCCGGCCCTCTCACACCGCGGTGGGGGTGGCGGTGATGGGTGATCGAATTAATCATCCCCGTGACCCAACGCCCAAAGCCGGCTGGCTGCGGCTGACTTTCGCCGTCGTCGCCGCGGCTGGCAGTCGGGCTCAGCTGCCCAGTTCAGGCAGTGACAATGGCAAGTGCCTGAGAGAGCAAGTAATATATAGCTGTAATTAATAAACACTTCTGTGTGACTGCCATTGCTGTCTGAGGACCCATGTGTCGCACAACTCGACTCACACCATCTTTCAATAATATTAGCGCCGTGGGCGGTGCGCCGAACCAGGGGGCGGCGGTCAGATTTTCAAATCATTATTGAATGTCTTTGAAATAGCTGCCGGGCCAGGCTGTGAAGGCTATAATGTTATTTACAGCACGGGTTGGGGCGGCGGTCAGATTTTAATCATGTCAGTCTTTATGAAATAAATATACAGCCGGGCCCTGCGGCCGGGTTCAGTAATGTGTACTTACTTCTACTGTAGTGATGTCTTTTTGAAATACAGCTGGGCACTGCAGTTTCTTGTTGCTCAAATTGGTGTAATTCAGGGACGCAACTAGACTTAAAGTTCGGGGGGAGCTAACAAGTCAAACAAGTGGGCAGAGATGATTATAGCCATTATAAAATTTTGCTGTTCAGGTGCAATGCATATTTGTTGTTTTGAACTACATGTGGTGAATAGGTGCAATCAAAGGTAAACTATGTCAGCAATGTTGTTCACACCGTATAAGTATTTCTTATCACTCAGGGGTTTTGGGGGTTTCACTCAAAACATTTTAGAACAATGAATTACAAATGTGTTTTATCTTGCATTGGGCCAACCAACCTAGTATGATGTGGAATATTGGACTCTACTTCTTGGGACAGTCTATGACGAGTAGCCGATTCCCAACACTCTGAGTCAGGTGCAGCAACTTAAAAGGACAGAAAAAAAATCTTTATCTAGATATTTGAGCATCATTCCCCCAAAAGAAGTTTTGGGAAATTGGTAGTGTGTGGGAAAGTTTAAGCACATTTCTTTTAATATTGTTCTGTAACAATGGACATACCTGCACATATTACTTTTATATTATTTGCAGAATAGGATGTCCCACCAATGCGGAGTCACTAGCCTTTCTGAATGACCTTGCACTCTTAGGCCTATATAAACAGAATGAAGGTCCCACCCATACGGCTGGTCATACGTTAGACATTATTTTGTCTAACTCCCCCAATGTATGGTGTGAGTCACCATTACAACTAACATGGACCGACAATGCTTTAATTGAATTTTCCATTAAGAGCCATAAAGAAGAACATAGGGGCCAACATTCGGATAACTTTACGATCCGTAGGCAATGGCAAAAGGTCTCTCCAGAGAATTTTCAAGCCTCTCTGGAAGTACCACGAAATAAACCCTCAGACAATTTAGTAGAAGCCTTAACCAACTACAATTTGGCATTAACCTGGACCATTGACCACCTTGCACCCCTGAAACGTCTTCCCACCCACTCTAAACGCCCCCATGCTGCCTGGTTTTCCCCCCAGTTACATATACAAAAAAAACTGTGTAGGAAATACGAGAGGAAATGGTGTATTACCCATAAGGAAAGTGATAAAATTCAGTTTCTAACTTCTCTGTCAAGCTACCATAGTAGCATTAAGATTGCACGAAAAAAACACATTTCCACTCAACTTATACTGGCTGGTAATGCTCCAAAGGTTCTATACAACATTCTTCAGTCATTTGTAAAACCTAAGGCCTGTGAGAATGTTGAAGCATCTTCACAAACATTATGCAATGATATTGCTTCACATTTTTCACAAAAAATAGAATTAATTTATGAAAAAATTGTTTCTTCAGGAAGCCCACATCAGATGCTTATGTCCACAGAAATATCAGAATCAATTCCTTCCATGCTGCTTGAGAATTTTCCCCCACTAACCACAGCAGACGTAGAGGCCCTAATGTATCAAGTGAAGTCTGGCTCGCCTTGCGATTTGATTCCTGCGAGAGTAGCCAGTACCTTAATCCCTCAACTATCTCCATTGATTGAACATCTTCTTAATTTGTCAATAAAGGAAGGTTTCGTTCCATCGGAATGGAAAGCTGCGCAGATAATGCCGATTCGCAAAAACACTAAGGCCCCTCTGACCGATCTGACCAATCTTCGTCCCATTTCGCTCTTACCATTTCTGAGTAAACTAATAGAGAGACACGTCAACAAACATCTCTCAAACCATGTCGAACTTTCAGGCTGCCTAGACTCCTCTCAGTCAGGCTTTAGGCCCAACTATCGCACCGAATCAGCCCTGCTAGTAGTCACGGATAACATCAGAATGACTCTAGACAAGGGCCACTCTATGATTCTGGTGCTATTGGACCTATCCGCCGCGTTCGACACGGTTTCCCATCAAATATTGCTCAGAAGGCTGAGGGAAATGGGACTAAGAGACTCCGCCTTTCAGTGGATGTCAAGCTTTCTGTCTGGTCGATCTCAGACGGTTAACCTAGGCCCATATCGTTTGGCGCCCATGGAACTGTCCAAGGGAGTCCCACAGGGCTCTTGCTTGAGTCCTACTTTATTTAATATCTATGTGGCTCCCTTGGCCAATGTTCTAAGAAAATATGGGTTTATTCCAATATCATATGCCGACGATACGCAGTTACTTTTTCCTTTCGATGAACTCACTCCCACTGTCCAAGAGATCTTTTCTTTGGGTATGAGTGCCATTTCACAATGGATGAAGAATAACTTCCTCCAATGTAATGTTGGGAAAACTGAGCTATTACTTTTCGGAGAGGCTCCCTTATTATGGTCACCTAATTGGTGGCCTATTAATCTTGGGAAGCCTCCCATTCCTAAAACCTCCGTTAAGAACTTAGGAGTCCGTTTAGACCATGCCCTTACCTTTAAGGAACATATTGGCCAGACAGTAGGCACATGCTTCCATACTTTGGGCCTACTTCGATGAGTTTTCCTTTGCTCCCGGACTCTGTTCGAAGGACTCTGACTCAGGCACTCATATTGAGTCGCCTAGACTATTGTAACGGTCTGCTGCTCTCTGCCAATGAAACTTCGATTAGTAAACTTCAGGTGGTTCAGAATACGATGGCACGACTGGTTCTGAACATGCCTCCCAGATCAGCTTCCCGCCCTCTTCTTTTAAAACTTCACTGGTTACCCATACGCCAACGGATAAAATTTAAAGTCTGTTGCACTATCCACAAGGCATTGTTTAATCTTGGCCCTAGTTATTTGTCAGAAAAGTTCACTCTCTATCATCCCCCAAGATCCCTACGTTCTAGTACTAAACACTTGCTGAAGGTCCCCCGAATCAGGAGAGCAAGATTAGGAGGAAAAGCTCTCTCACATCTTGGCCCGCAATATTGGAATGAACTCCCCCGACATTTAAGAGAATGTTCGAACCATCTTCATTTTAGAAAGTTACTTAAAACCATTTTGTTTCGCTTTTAAGTTCGACAGTTCTGCATATGAAATTGATACCCGTCCAAAGCGCAGATATACTCCTCGGAGTCGATTCTGGCGCTATACAAAACCAAATAATAATAATAATAATAATAATAATAAATAGATTAGTCCACAACCCTCTTGATCTATGTGGAGATAGCTCATGTCCTATGTTCCCTGTAAGCGAAGCGCGTGGGCGCACGCTCACACTGCTCTTTACTAGCGCGCGGGGCCTCTGCTGGAGCGCGCATAAAGACAAAGACTTCCCGAGCTTTTAAAAATTATTAGCTCTAAACGAAGCTTTCTCTTCCTGCGCGCAACAAAGGATCCTGCTGTTCTAGGGGCAGCACTCTTTCTCCTATCTAACAACTTTTATGGGGGCCTCTAGAATGGGAAAGTGAGACTTCAGGAGCATGCGGCTGTTTGTAGTTCCTGCTGATTTGAAGTGCATTGTTATATAGATGCACTTAACAGCTTTAGAACCTCTTCAATCCCTGAAAGTAACCCAAGCCAGCAATGCAATCTGTTTTACATCTCGCATGTTTTACTTCACCTTTTTTACTGTAATAGTTTTTGTTTTTTTCCAGCTGTTACATTTCCATTGTTTTTCATGCAACATTTTAGTCTTGTTAAGTACAATGTGCTAGAGGCACTAGAGCCACCAATTCCCTTTCTCTTTCATTCCACGGTGCCTGTATGCAGGCAAGGCTTTATGGTTCCCACTCGGAAACTACTGCCATTCTTCCGTAAAAGGTGAGTGACTTCTAATCTGCAATTTTTTTTTTCCCTATTCAATCAATTATTTTCCATCCTCTCGGACAAGCTTTAAAAGAGAGTTGTGTGTGCCTTAAATGGTGCAAAGAGAGATTGCCCGTATAGATTGGCGTTAGAGTTTCTGACAATATAATTTATAAATACTGGTTATCTTGTCATTTTTAATATAATGTTAGACTGTTCACTCCTTAAGAACACAAAGACATACCATTCTTGTGTTGAGAGACGGAACTGTATTACCACTAGTCTGCAAATAGAACTTGATGGTTATGATTTGCTTGGGACCTAATGACTTTCTCAAGCTGCTCCTCCGCTGTTTTAATAATTTAAAAACAAGCAGATGCTGGTTGGAATTTTTAGACATTTAATGGCTGACTTGTAGGCATATATACTATGTTGAAAAAAATAATGTAATCTGCGTAGGTGTTGAAGTTTGTTTCTCCATGTGCATGTGGGTAGTGCAGCCCTGGCAATGCTCTCCTCATGTACAAGTCAGGATAGCATGTTTCAAACTGCTCAAATGTGTGTGTTTGTGTCAGTTGTTTGTCATTTTCCCAGTATTGTTTTGTTAGCTGCATTTACTACAAGGTAAGCAAATAACTAGCACCTGGATATAGCAAAAACACAAGAGCTAACTGACTTATTTACATTTTATATGGGAGAAGTGTGCTGAAGTGAGTGGATTAAAAACGTTTTATAGGGTTTCTGCTGCAGCTGCCATGTTGATGATAATACAGACTACGCAGTGCATACTAAAAATTTGAATGTGTTTGGTGCTAACAAGTGATGTTACCATAACCACTCAGCGCACTCATTTTAACACCATGAGAACTAAATGCTGAGTCAATCTGATTCCTTAAAATCTTGGAGTTAGCATTTACGTGCATATCTCTGCAGGAGGTATGTTAACTTGTGGGGCTATGTTTGAGGAAACAGTACTAAATTTATCTGACCCGGGAAGTGCAAGGGTGCAGCCATCTTTCACCTGTCAGACCATGTATTAAGATTCACCCTTCCTGTTCCATGATCCATGTTTCTCAGGTGCTTGTATTTAAAGGCAGAGAATGCTTACACCCTATGAGATGGTGAGCACTCAAGCAGAGTTTACAAAAGTGCAAATTACACTATCCCAACAGCCCCACTCTAATTCCACTGATGTTCAACCAGTGCAAGTGTTTTACCTGAACAAGGACCTATGAAATCAGGTGAGGCAGGAACCGGCTGCTGATCAGAAGTAACATAAGGATGATTTTCACACGGGGTTGGTAACGCAGAAAATCTTTACATCTCTACTTGGTGCACAGGTACCACATTTACCTGCACAGGTCCACGTAAATCATTTCACTCCTAGGAGTAGAAATTAAATCCTGCATGCCAAACCAAAGCCCTGTTCTCGGCATGCAGTGCTCCTTTCCCTACATGAGCCCTGTGCTAGGTTGGGACTTCTGCTGTCTTTCCCAAGCTGCCCTTGAGAAACATCCTTTCTGCAAAGTGATGTTTCTCACAGCAGGAATCACTGGGGCTGGCTCCAAGTCAGAGCACCCAGGGGCAAAGAAGTGTGAGATCTCAGCCCCTGGCTGTTGTCATCTGGCACATGGCAGCAATCAGGAACAGACAAAGGAAAGACTTGACCTAGAAACTTCCTCACCTTGAAAAAAAACTGCATCACTTCTTCTAGCCATCAACTGAATGTTAGTGCTCGGGTAGACTAATATGCATCTCCTTGTTAAATGAAAGGGGTCACTGAATTTTTTTAATGTAGCCTGGTATCTCCCTCCTTACTTCAGTGTACTGGTCTCCTCCCTCCAACTACAATGCAGTGCACTTCTGCTGTCTGGGAAGCTATTCTCACCTCTGTTATGTGATTGCTAAACCAGGGGCATCAAATTGCTTTACTTTTGTACTTACTGAAAACATTTGTGAGGCAAATTTTAAGGGTAAACATCAGAAGACATAGCTCCAGCACTTGCAGAATCTCCTTTGCATGATTTAACCTGTGTATTCCCTCACATTGCCTTTATCATGAGGGTACAGAGTCTTTCTCAGATAGCCTTAAGTGCTTGATGCCTCCCTATATATGCTTACAGCCATTACTTTATGCTTCGAATCCCAGAGCTGAACAGCTGTTCCATGTTCAAGCAGTGGTCTAAGATAAGCCTACCAGCAGACTGTTCGCCTGATTCTATGGCCTCTCAAATTTACTTAATATAGCATGATCTCACATGCAAATAATGTTTATTTCTACAGTTTTGCATCCGTAGAGAGCATGTATCTCAAAAGTCTACTCTTTGTGGCAGAAACCCTGCAAGAAACTTTTGACCTTCATTTAAAACTTTTGATTGTCATCTCTATTTTCTTCCCTTTGAATGACCCTCTCCTTGCTTTTCATCCTTTGCATGCCTCCTTCCTGAGTACAGTCTACTCTAAGTCATGTGCATATTTATCTTAATCTCTATTATTGTATTCATGCAAATTGCCCACACCTCATCTCAAAGATCGAAACCTGTCTTTCTTTGACCGTCAGACCGTACAACTTAGCAATACCTGATCTCCTCTTGCTCATCTACTAATCCCACCGGCCATCTGCATGAACTCACATACCCCCCACTAATGAACATACCTACCTGATACTAATTTTTATCCACCTCAAAGACACTAGAGTGGTCATAAAGACAGAGAATGGTCTCCTTGAGAGAACTGTATTAAACTCTGTACCAGCAATAACCAATAACCACTGGATTAACAATTTACCTTCAGTTTCAGAGCAGTGTGCTGCTTGGTGTAAAGCACTTCAACACCTTGTTAGGGCTAGTAAGTGCCATATAAATGTAATTGCAATACAATACTTACAAAGCAATCTATTAACTTTTTGTAGTGTTCACCTATAGCTCTTACTTCCCCTACTGACTCATAAGTAGATGGTTGCTGAAGGGCTAAGGGTTAGACAAGGAGTCAGCCCTGTGGTGTAATCTTGGGTTAAAGGGTGGGTGATCTTACTTCTGCCGAATACCACTGACTCTAGTAGCTCACTGGCTTGCTTAGTGAGTTGCCACATGTTTTTGATGCACATGGCCTTGGCTGCAGTGCACAGAGACCATTCACTGCCGCACACAGGGAAAAATAATTAGAGGTAACATTGCTCATGTCTAAGCTCTACAACACACAGAATGTTGAAAATGAATTTCCTGGTATCTCATGATACAACTTCCATTAAATATTCTTAGTATTGAAAAGATTGGGCATTCATGAAGCCTGAAACACAACTCATGTTTGGAAAGAGCGCTGTAATAAGATGCAGGAAAGATAGAAATGGAAAACCCTTCCTCCATGTATGTTGTTATTGTCATTGATGAAGAGGGCATTGTTAATCTGCTGGACCATGAATGCATCAATACTGCAGTATGTTCTGAACCCCAGTTGATAGCCTTGTAGTATATAATTCTTGCTGATGTGCCCTCCGCTGCTGGGTGGCAACTGCCTTCTCAATTTTTCCAACAAATGGGAGGTGGGTTATAGAACAGAAGCTGCCATAAGTAGATGGTTGCTGAAGGGCTAAGGGTTAGACAATGAGTCATCCCTGTCGTGTAATCTTGGGTTAAAGGGTGGGTGATCTTACTTCTGCCGAATACCACTGACTCTAGTAGCTCACTGGCTTGCTTAGTGAGTTGCCACATGTTTTTGATGCACATGGCCTTGGCTGCAGTGCACAGAGACCATTCACTGCCGCACACAGGGAAAAATAATTAGAGGTAACATTGCTCATGTCTAAGCTCTACAACACACAGAATGTTGAAAATGAATTTCCTGGTATTTCATGATACAACTTCCATTAAATATTCTTAGTATTGAAAAGATTGGGCATTCATGAAGCCTGAAACACAACTCATGTTTGGAAAGAGCGCTGTCATAAGATGCAGGAAAGATAGAAATGGAAAACCCTTCCTCCATGTATGTTGTTATTGTCATTGATGAAGAGGGCATTGTTAATCTGCTGGACCATGAATGCATCAATACTGCAGTATGTTCTGAACCCCAGTTGATAGCCTTGTAGTATATAATTCTTGCTGATGTGCCCTCCGCTGCTGGGTGGCAACTGCCTTCTCAATTTTTCCAACAAATGGGAGGTGGGTTATAGAACAGAAGCTGCCACGGTCAGTTGGATCTAGTCTGGACTTTTTTACTTTATTAGCAAGGAGAGGATATGAGCAGTCTTGAGGCTCTCGGGAAGGTGTCCTGGGTGAGCTAGGCATTGACAATGTGGAGAAGGGGTGTGAGGGCTTTTCCTTGCAGAGCCTTGATGATGAAGGAGAGGAGCACATTATTTGTGTAGGAGGTGGCTTGAGTGTTTTGGGATGACAGGACACAGTTTCAGTGATATGAAGATTTATTCAAGATAAGTACAACGACCCCCAGCAGCCAACCTTTCTGCTCCTCAGCTCAGCTCCTCTCCTGGAAACCCCAGTCTGGATTCCAGTCGTGTAACATGGAGTTGCTAGGAAACAATGAGGCTGCCAGGGACAATCCACAACAACCACATCAAATGGCCAGTCAAAAAGCTGCCAAATGGTATACTGAATAGTCAAATAAACTTATATACATACGCAAAGGAAGGGAAAATGGGAAACGAAGCGTAGTGTAACTTTCCACCCCCTTGTAGGTTAAGTAAATTATGGAGAAAATGGTTCCAATCTGTATTTCAGGAAGGGCATGTCCGCCCTGTGTGAGGGCACCTGTAGAATTGAAATACACAATTGGCACTTGGATGGCAAAATCATAGGTGAGTGTCCAAGGGCATATGTAAATTCAAAAAACGCAATTTCACAGCAGCGTTTAAAGTGCTTAAAGAGCACAGTATAATGTTATCAAAGCTAATACCAAGGCTCCACAAGCAACGTCTGTTTTCAACAAAAGAGACACACTAGGTTTTGCATTTTTATTTTTCTTCTTTTCACAGCAGTATGTATTTTGATTATTTATTATTGGTTGTCTTTGTGTCACAGTGATTGTGTAAATATGTTTCTACAATGTGTATCTATGTATCTATTTGTATATAAATGTATATTTTTGTATAGTCTGTTTATACATGTTGCACATTTACCCAATTACAGCACTGAAAAAGTCCATCTTATGCTGGACAAAACACGGCTGGTGCTATGAGTATTTTTAAAGAAGCACTAATAAAAGAAGAAGACCATTTGGATTTGTGCAAATTCATTGTCACTATCTTTCGGAAATGTTGTGATCATCTGAATAACAATTGTTTTCAATGTGGTGCACCTCTTGTTGCAATATTATTTTTAAATTTCCCAATGTGAGGGTAGCATCCTTTAGGGCAGAGGGTGCACATAGAGTAGTACTCACGATATGAGATAAATTTACCCAATTGACTCAACTTAGGTATATTACGGTGTGGGTGTGCCAATTTATTGAGGTCCACCGCCTTCTACTGTTTGGTATTTTTTATTCACTACACATACCTTGTGCACATCTGGACCATTCTTAGATCCTGGACTAGCCAATTGCTTTACATACTGAGAGGTGTTCTCAAGGCTTCTGGCTATTTCAATAGATTTATCTAGCTTAGGATCTTTTAAATCTAACAACTTTTCTTGTATGTTTAAGTTGTTGGTTCTATTTATTAACTGATCTCTAATGATCTCATCCCTGAGTTCTTTAAATTTGCAAGTAACTGCCAACCTCCTCAAAGCTGCTACATATTGCTCAATTTTTTCCCCTTGAACTTGGGCACGAGAGAAAAGTTTGTGTTTTTCCACCACTATACTCAATTTGTTACCATAATGTTATGCTAATGCTGCAATCGCACACTCATATACGTCTTCTTCTTCTTCTTCCTCATCCGACCCTGCATCAGCATTTCCTCTCCCCAAAAGTGGTTTAGGTAACGTATTCAGCACCCTTCTACCTTCCACTCCTAGACTGTGTTTGAGGATTGCCAATTTCCTCTTTGCCACATATTCATCCCTGCCAATGGCTTCTAGGTAAGTCGTAAAGGACTCCTTCCAGTCCTACCACTCCATGCAAGTCGGACCTGGTTCCTGCAGAAATGTAGGAGAAGGAGGAATGGACTGCGATGCCATTGTAAGGTATAATCCAAAGTATACTCCGAGGGGAATATATTAACACTACACCAATTTGATACCTTGTTGTCAGCGCAGAACAGACTGAACAATATCAGACAAAGGTGTGCCTGTCACTGGAATAACTGACAGAAAGATCAAACCTGTAGGCACAAGTTCAAGGTGCAGTCAATCCCCTATATATAACATCCAGTGTGCCTGTCACCGGAACTTGACAGAAAGTATATGAACTGTAGGCACAAGTTCAAAAACTGCCAATTAGCGATGCATGACAGGCGGTGTGCCTGTCACCGATGTCCCACCACAGATGCACGCGCCAGCCCTTCAAACGATGTGTCGTCCAGTGCGCTCCTCACAGTTGATTCCTTCAGTGCGCTCCACACCGCACTGATTTCTTCAATGCACTCCGCACAGCCAGATAATCGCTACCTGGGAACCACGTAATCCCATCGGACATACATCCATTTCAAAATGGCGGCACTTACAGCGTCGTCGAATCACCCAGGCAACCATGTCGCTGAATGCACGCAGGGATCACGTGATGCTGGAAAAATCCCAAGACATCAGAAGCCACGGAACGTAAGAACTTCCTGCCATCGTTAAGTTGAAGAACTCCTCCGGCGTGCCCCTTCTCCGATACTCACGCACTTCACCTCACACTCCTTTTAGGGTGCTATACAGCTGGACGGTGAGTTGTGCTTTTATTTAAAATCCAACCAGTGGTGCCACGCTCTCGCATCGACAATTCACACGCTCATAGGAGCCATGTCGTCGCTCCCATTTCAAATGTAAACTCTCCCACCTGTTGGCATTTTCTGGCATGGGCATAGTCCTCTAACGATCACCAAATTAAAGTCACTTCTAAAGTTTCCAGGAACACTCAATTTCGGCACTTAGCTGGTCACAGCTGGGGGTCACAGATGCTGGACGTAGATTCTTGAGCAACCAAAGCTGGCAAAATATCAAATCTTTTTTTTTAATTAAATATTTCTTCTGACACTGCACTGGTCCTCTCCAAAGACGTCCCATCCTCGTCGCCAATTTTGGGATGACAGGACACAGTTTCAGTGATATGAAGATTTATTCAAGATAACTACAACGACTCACAGCAGACAACCTCTCTGCTCCTCAGCTCAGCTCCTCTCATGGAATACCCAGTCTGGATTCCAGTAGTGGAACATGGAGTTGCTAGGGATCCAGCGATCTGGGACTAATACATTTTCATTACCTAGACCCAATTCATTACCCTACAAGTCCCTTCACACTGGGTGAGTGAATACCAAACTTACCAAATCTTCATTACCATATCATCTTCATAATAACCTTTTTGTGTTGATGCAATCTTTATAATGTAATCAGGGTTTGGCAAAATAATATTTGGATCTAGAAATAAACCATTGTACACTCTTTATATAAATAGTCAATAACACTAAATAAAGACAAACACATTCATGAATTAATAATGTTTATCTATAATAATGTGATTGCTCATCAAGTACAACACAGCTCGAATCATAAATTACCACACAAGAGAAAACATCAATGGAAATGACATAAGAACATCTCAAATGCAGCGCTCTGAGTGAGTGGAAAGGTGTAGAGACAAAAGAGTAAATACATAAGTCATTTGCAAAATAGTTATGTAAATTTAGTAATTCATACTAACCCAAGTTCAAGAAATTTGGAAAGCTACCCTCTGGCCATGAGAGTAAGCAAGGCTCCTCAAGAAGAGTTAAGGAACAAAGTTTTTAGAGTCAGGTTTCAGCAGAACATCAGCCAGCCCATAAATTTAGGAAACAGCAAAACAGCTCTCTCCTCTCACAAAGTAGGAAATCACGCCTTCTAAACCCCACCCACCGGGTACCTAAGTTATACTCTAAATTCTCTAAAGTCCAACCCACATTGTATCATAACACGCAATTTCAATTCAGTCTATTGGTTAAAACAGGGGGTGTTCAATCACACCACTCTTGATGTGACAATTCTGCTAAATAATCCATTGTCCGTTTTGTTCCTTTTATCAACTTCCAGCCACGGAAGTACAATTTCAAACTTCCACAGTTTGTACGCTTTCTCCATCTCGGTCATGTATCAATTTTTGTGCCTCGATTGTTCAAATGCACCGCTCATTGAGGAAGTGTTCCTGTCTCTTGTATTCATTTTGTTTCCTCCACCCACATTTTAGCAGGCACACAGGGCTCATGAAGGACGGACAGTTTCAGACTCCCCTTTCTTGCACAGTTTAAACATGCATTTATTTTTTTAAATGTCTCTCGGGCCTTTTCTGTACAGCAGAAAATCATACTTCTAGGAAAGACAAATATAAGGTTTATTTATCATTTATAAAATCATGCTACTAAAATACCCTATGTAATGCATATTTTCTCGCTTTATCTATGCGCATTTTAATGGATTATTCTTTTGTTTCAGTTTAGTGTAAAATAAAACTAGCAGCTGTAGTCAGTTATTTTTCACATGCATTTGCGGCCTACTTTAGCACCTTAACACGCGCTTGTGAGATTTTTTGTTTTCACCATTAGCCTTTTGCATTTAATTTGCACATCACTCGATTAGTATTTTTCACACAAAGGGAGTTCAATCCGAGCAGGTTTTATTTCGCGAAAACCCTGCTCCATCAATCCCCCCTTTGATGGCGACTTAAGCCATCATAAATACCAACCCAAAATACAAATTGTCATTCTTTTATACTACTTAGAAAGCAGTAGTTTTCTTTTGTTTCAACATGACTCCATCTATATCCTTTACTATTTCATAATATTTTCTTCTTCTGTCCTCTAACTCTATTTCTTCTTTCTCTTTCTTGCGCTCCGTTTAGTATCTAGTGTTTGTTTCTTGCATCTACAACATTTATATATTAATACCAACATTAATATCCCTGTAGCCACAGCAACTATTGGTGTTAGTATCTTCCCTAATAAGCTATTAACAAAAGCAGAAAAACAATTTCCCACTGAGGAGGAACCATTACTACGTCTCTCCCAAGCACCGTCAACCTTCAGTTCAGTTAAATCTTCCTGCAAATGTGTAATATTCTTAATATATCCCTCTATGCTCTTACTTTTGTCAGGGATATAAGTACAGCACTGTTGAATTTTCAACATGCTACAGACTCCACCCTCTTTAGCCAGTAATACATAAAGGGCAAGTCTATTCTGTAAGACCATAGATCTTATAGCAACCATTTCAGTATCGATCATCAAGAAACCACCAGCAGTGTCTGTTGATAAACGATCAACCACCGTGGATAATTTTCTAATTTTGTGTGAATTTAGAACTACACCAACTGAAGGTATCAATGCTCCGAAAATATCACCCGCAATTTCTGCAGCACTAATTCCCATTTTACTATGCATTAGTTCACCTTTCTTTTCATTGATTCCATGACTCTTATCCAAATGATATACTTTAGGAAAGACAATTCCCATATAACAACACCCATAACAATGTGCAGGCAACCTATAATAGGCATTCTTACCACACACATAATATATTCCAGGGAAAATAGGACCAGTTCCTCCTCTTATTCCCCATCCTCCCGTAATCAAGAAAACATGATCACATTCACTGGAACCAATGAAATAGTTATTGTAGTCAATTTTTAATCTAAGTAAGCAGAGCTTTCCTCTATGATACCAATCCAGAGTCATTGCAGCATATGTCTCACCCTTTTTATAATCACCTTCTCTGAAAGCCCATGAAGGTACACAAGACTTTTGTTCAGCAGCCTTTCTCTTAAAAATCTGTCTTCTATCTTTTACCAGATTAATAAACTCAATCTCTTCCTGACGAAATTTGTAGGTCAAGTTATTTCTATGTGCATATACAGTATCTATTGTTTTAGTCTAATGAAAAAAAATTCCCATGAATTCTGCATCTCTAGCACTCATTACTTTATTCATATTTCTTCTAATTGGAATTTCAGAAAATACTAAGTCAAGGTTCGAATAGTAGTATTGTAAACTACCCTTCTCGTAAAATTGACTAGTTAATACACTACAAGAAACACCATATGTTAAAGGTAAGTTATGGTAGGTTACTCCCTCAGACACAGACAATGGTAGTTGCATGCACACATAACAATCTCTCGCATCCATAGTATCAACGTACTCATACAAAAGTTTAGTAAAGACATTTAACGAAAAATCATTAATAGAGTTATCTTGATGATATATATTATTGCTTGTTATCTTTTCCATATTAGTTTGTGATTCTTATTTAAGATTATCTACATCTACTTTCTCACTCAGCACACTATTAGTATTATTACTTTTAGTAGGATACATAAAATAAGGCACAACAACAATTAATGTTAGCCAAACCAACATTAGTAGTAAAACACTTAGAAAGCAAGCATTAATACATCTACGTTTAAAACTTTGGTTTTGATGTCCAGTCTCTAATAAATATGCTGTTGCCATTTTCTATATAAAAATCTAAAAATTTCAAAAAAGATTCAAAAACCTAAGCTAAAATTAAAAAACCTAAAAAAAAAAACTAAAAAACTAAAATAGTGTATCCAAGCTTATCCAAGCACTTCTTTAAGCCTTCTTGCATTACCCCTCTTTTTTTTCATTTCTTCAGTCTTTAATCAAATTTCCGTTTTAATTTTTCTGCACTCTCCAGAGTGATTTCTCAATTTTCTGTACCCAACTTTTAACACAGTTCATTTAGGGTGGCTCATAACTGCAGTGGTGGCTGGTGACATTTGAAAGTGGTGAGGCGTAAAATTGTCGTACTGCACTACGGCGAGCGAGCGTAGCGAGCGAGCCCGAACAACCTACGGGGGTTCTCCGCCGAGAAAATTTTGAAAAAGAGTGGACAAATGATGCATTTTCAAACAAACTTGAGGAAGCAGGAAGGTTAATAAAGTTTCCTTTTACCCTTTCTTTCTTCCCTCACTTTTTTCATCTACTACTATCATTCGCCCTTTTTTCCTTTCTTTCATTCTTCCTTTCTTTTAGTCCCTCCAATTCTCCACAATAAACAGACCTATCTACTACTGCTTCGCCCATTAGTTTGACTAAATTCTAATGTGGTCTTAGTGAGCAAGAAATACTGTGTAGGGAATATTCCCAACAATCTATTGGGACCTCAAGTAACTCATAAATGTATACACTTGCTGCTGCCCCTTGAAGTTGCCATAAGCAGGCACGAAACGCTATGTTTAACTCCTAAATAAATAACTAATTTGCATTGCCCATGTCTGGCCCGCAGTTGAGGGGTACATGTCCTTGTTGTGCTTTGTGTTTTTTGTAATTTAGTCTTTCACACATGCTCGCCCCCTTTGGCTGATAGTCAGTGGTGGCGTGGTTGGCTTGATGGCCCATCATGCTCTGAAAGCAGCACCCTCGCTATATCCTGTGGCCAACCCAGAAAATTCCAGAGTGGCTGAATAGCTAGACCACCTTTTAACACTGTCAAGAAATGAAGGACTTAATGACAGAAAACAATCATTTTTTTCTACAAAGTGTTTCCGGGCCGTTAAAATAAAGTTCAATAAGAATGAAATGTACTTGTGGCTCACCTGACAAAAAACATATACATCGATAACACCAGTATCAGCAACATAGTAGCTTCTTTCGCATCTATCAAAAACTCCGGTAAAGTGCTGCGCACGAGGAGCGAAAGTTTTTCCGGCTTGTATAATATGTGCCACCCCCCTCCAGTCCACGTGGGCTATCTTCGGGACTTCCCCCGCTTCACAGGCTTTGCTTTGACAGCACCTTCTCACTGCAGAACATCTCTTTCCAAGCCCGGCCCCTCAGTAATCTGTTTGGAAACCCGCCCCCTCCGATTAAAAACAGCAAAGCAACAGCGCGCCTGGCCAAGCCGTTTTTAGTGGGCAACAGCCTCCTGTGTTAAATACGTCTCTCATTGAGGCAGGGCTGTAAGTAAGAGATAGACTAAATGGGGCATGGGATGTGTAAATAGGGTCGTGGCTTTAACATGTAAACTAACTTTTTGGGATCCCTATAGTGTGCCACCCGATTGATATTTTGCTGCACGTTTAAATCAGACGTGAAATATAAACAAGGACTAAACGGCTGACATGCATTATCTTAACGTTTTTTGCCTTTAATTGTCAGTATTATTTCCCCTTCTCACACAAATGCTCTGAAGAGGTGCATTGCCACTAAAAGGCCACACCGTTTTCTTTGCAATACCAATCATAGACAAATCTCATGTCTGCTTGAATAAAATGTCATTGCTTCGAATACAAACATCACAAGTGGCTTGAAATCTGTTCCCCACAATATTGCACGATAAAACAATTTGAGCAATTGAAAGGATGGAAAACTATATCAAATAAGAAAAGAAATCAATGCTGAGCTAGTTCTGCCAAGCAAACCACATTCAGGCCAGGTAAGAGGTTTACACACAGACATGCCTCGTTCTGGACTTTCCGCCGGAGTAGAAAAAAAAGCATATCATGAAATTCAACAAGGAAACTGGAAAAACAGCCAAAAACTGGTGCAGCAAAGTGGTTAATAGGATCATTAGCCTACTCGCTGAATTTTTTGGGACAGAGACTTCGAAGCGCTTTCCTGCCCGCCTGTGTGGTGTGAGGCAACATTTACTTCCCGCTAGTTCTCAAGCACTACTTTTGCCTCGGGGAGAGGGTACACACGCATGTAGACGATGTATACTCTGCAATGGTGTATTCTGACATCGAAGCACGCGCAGTCTGGCGAGTTAGCACAGTGGCTTAATGCGCATGCTGCCAGTACACATATTGCGGCCCTTTGATATAAACTCCGTCTCCCATTTTTGGAGCGCGAGGAAAACAGTGCCATGTAGTTAGGAACTAATGACGTGCATTCAGTTGCGGCTCGCAATAGGGGGGGGTAAAACAAAAAATAAATAAAAAACTTACCTGACCGGGTCCGGGGTACCCCGCACCAGGGCAGGCCCGTAAGCAGCACAAACCGCCCCACTGAACAGTGAACACGAGGTCTGACTTAGGTCATGTGCTTGTTCTTGCTGTGTTGTGGTTGCAATTTCTCCAACCTGATGAGACACAGAATGCACCACATCCGCCAATCCTTTGCAATTATTGAGTACTAGATCATCAGTTATATTCATTAGTTGATTTGCTGGAACTATTGGCTGTCTCATTGCTCTTCCCATAATCACTTCATGGGGTGACAACCCAGTCTTTTTTATCAGGAATACTTCTTAGACTCATCAAAACCGAGGGTAAAGCATCTGGCCATTTCAGTGCTGTGGATGCACAGACTTTTGACAGTCTTGATTTAATAGTGCCATTAATTTGTTCGACCACACCTGAGGCTTCTGGTCGATAGGCACAATGTAATTTTTGCTCAATTTGTAATGCTGCACAAATCATCCGAATTATAAAGAGACTGGAAATCCAAACCTAGAAATTATCTCTCTCAATAGCAATTTAGCAACTGTTAGACTATCATTTTGTCTTGTTGGATATGCTTTTACCCAACGAGAGAACAAACAAACCACAAATAACACATATTTTAGTCCATTACAAGAGGGAAGTTTGATAAAGTCAGCCTGCAATCTGGTAAATGGTCCTGCTGCTTTTCCAATTCGTCCGCAACTGACAACTGTCTTTCTCCCTGCATTTTGCTGCTGACATGCTATGCACCTCTGGCAAAGACTTTCTGCAATGACCCTGAATTTTGGGTTGTACCAAGACTGCTTAAAGAGCCTGATCATATCATCTCTCCCTACATGTGTTAAGCCATGATACATCCTTGCCATCTGTGATAGCAGGCTATCTGGCATTATTGGTCTCCCATCCTGGTATACCCACACTTCATCCTCTGCTCTTCTTGCACAACCTGCTTTTATCCATGTTTCTTTTTCTTCCTCACTAGCCTCTTCCTGCAATTGTCTAACTTCTTCCCATGTTTCCACAGACGAAAACATTAAATGACAATTTGTATCAAATTTTTCTGTTTCTTTGTTTATTGAAATCGAATTTTGTGCACAGAATCGTGCCACTTGATCAGCGAACCGATTCCCACTCGTCACATAGTCATTTCCAGATTTATGTGCCGGACATTTGCCCACTGCAATTTCTTTAGGCAATTGTAGTGCAACTAACAAATCTTTTACATCTTTACTATTCCTGATTGGTGATCCTGAAGAAGTCAGGAAACCACGTTGCAGCCACAATTGTCCAAAGTCATGCACCACCCCAAAACCATATTGACTGTCAGTGAATATGGTTATTCTCAGATTTTTGCCCATTATACAAGCTCTGGTTAAAGCAACCAGTTCAGAAATTTGAGCCGAATTTATTTTCTTTAAGCATGAAGCTTCCAGAACCATAGCCACTGTACAAACTGCATAGGAAGCACGAACAAGAGCCATCCAAAAACATCACACAATCCGACTCCGACAATGGTGTATCTTTTATATCTGGCCTTGGCTTGGTACACAACTCAGTTACATCCAGACAATCATGATCTGCTTCATCCACCACCTCCTCACAATTTGGATTTGGCAACAATGTTGCTGGGTTTAAAGTAGTACATCTAGTCACAGTCACATTCTCTGCTCCCAGTATCACTCTCTCATACCTTGTCAATCGACTACTCGTAAGGTGCTGTGTATGAGTTCTTGTCAACAAGATCTCAACAGAATGTGGCACATACACTCTCACTGGATGTGCCATTACAATCGACTCACTCTGTTCCAAACTCACACAAGTAGCAGCCACCGCTTTTAAACAACCTGGCAATGCTGCAGCCACTGAATCCAAAGTAGCAGAAAAGTATGCCACTGGACGGCATGCCATTCCATGTGTTTGCATTAGGACTGAAAGCGCACATCCATCTTTTTCGCAACAGAATAGTGCAAAGTCCTTAGTGTAGTCTGGCATTCCTAATGCAGGTGCTCGACAAAGGCTGTCTCACAACTCTACAGATGCCTTCAATTCAATTTATGCTTTATTTCGATTAAATCAATCATAAAAGCCATTTGCCGCAAGTTACAGTGTCCAATGAAAACAAAGACAATTGTATTCGTTAACATTCCCAAAAATCAAGATAACAATTCATAAATTAACAACACTGTACACATTTTACGGTAAACAAATATCTAAAATACAATAAAAAAGCAAAAAACTTTAGTCTTAAAACTAATAAACTAATAAAATATTTTTTTTAAAGTATGTATAAAATCTTATTGTTCCTGTTTTATCCTTACGTAAACTCTATTATACTTCTTAAATTTCTACCATGTGCTCAATTAAACAGAGTCCCTAACAGGGGCTATGTCGTCCTCAATATTACCTATGGGCCCGGTCAACTGTGTTTTGAGAAAATTTGCGCGAATTCTCCACGACCAACCTAAAAATTTAGCAATAGCTATTACATATGGCTCATTAGTGTTGGTCATTAAAGTGCGCAGAGCTATTGCACTGGACCGTGTGCCCATGTTAAAGCAGATTGGTTTCAGCCATTTTTTACGGGGGATTTTATATAGAGGACAGGCAAATAGAATATGTAATACTGTTTCGTCCTGTTCTTTACAGTGCAAGCATTTACTTTTGTTCGTGCTAGACCACTTTCTAGTATAAAAATTTACCGGGAGGCTCCCTACCCGAAATTGGAAGTATAATCTCCTTTCACAAGGTATAGTTATAAATCCCAGAAGTTTTCATATTTGGGAACAATCTTGTGCTCCAAAAACAGGCCAGTCAATGAGTTTGCCTTTGTGGAATGTAGATGGTCCGCCTTGACCATCAACCAATATGCCTCCTTAAATTCTTTTTTTGATGGAAACTGATTTGCAGCCGGGTCCTCCCAAAGATGCCTCATGCCCATATCTACCAGCGTAGCCTTAACTTTTTGCAGCCAGACGACCTTGCATGATTTATCTGCATCTACTACGTCCTTCGCTGCCATTGCATAGTGTAAGAGTTCAGGAGTAGACCACAATCGGCGCCAAAAAGCTACTGGTCTAAATCGTGCTTCCTCCACCAACAAACTGCAACCCAGATCTGATAGCAGAGGTGTTAGTGGGGTGCTCTGTGGTAGTCCAGTCAGAGCTCTCACAAATTTATTCTGGGCAAGTACTAAGGGGGAATATCGTTGAAGCCCCAAAGCTCTGCTCCATACATTATGGAAGACCTGATCTTTGTATTATATATCTTAATTGCTGGACCTATGGGCTTAGCATGGGAGAGATTACATTCTTTTAAAAGAACCCCCGCTAATTGACTATGTTTAAGAGCCATAAGATCAATATGAGGCCTCCAGTTTAGTTTTCTGCTCAAAGTAATTCCTAGATATGTGAACACATCAGTCTGTTCGAGTTGCTTCCCATTCATTACTACCCTCCCGCTAACTACGTTGTGCTTGTGTAAGACCATATATTTTGTCTTTTCTACGTTAACCACCAGGTCATGATCTAGGCAGAACCCCTCAAATCGCCTGAGTGCCCTGTCCAACCCTGCCTGTGTCTTTGAGATGATCAAAGTATCATCCGCAAACATAAGTAGCGGTATTTTGGTGCCAGCAAGGGATGGAGCATCTGTCGCGTGTGTATGAAAATAGTTTACTACCTCATTGATAAATAATAAAAACAAAGTTGGAGCTAAAACACACCCTTGCCGCACCCCTTTGGATACCGGAAAGCATGGGGTTACACATCCCTGATCGCCCCAGCGAACCTGAGCGAAGTTATCCTCGTGCAGTCGCACTACCATTGATAAAAGTTCTGCAGGCATCCCTTGGTGGTGCAGTACTTCCCAAAGCTTCTTACGCGGTACCATATCGAAGGCGGACTTAAGGTCCACAAAGGCTGCATAAATGGTACCACCTGCTATTACAACTATGCGCCAATAGATTAATATAAACCGGAAAACTTGGTCAACAGTGCTTGTGTGAGAACGAAATCCTGCCTGTAGGGGGGAAAGTATTTCTTTAGTTTCCATCCACTCCTGTATCCTGCTCAGCACTAACCTTGCGGTAATCTTTTGTATGGAATCGATAAGGCTGATCGGCCTATAATTACTGGGACAGGAATGGTCCCCTTTTTTATAAATAGGGAGGATTTCGGCACCGCGCCAAGTTTCTGGAATGGGGGCTCCATTGGCTATAGCATTTGCTAGCCAAAGAATTACCTTACCCAGTTCTCTTTATCGTGGACAAACAGATCTGCAGGGATGCAATCTAAATCTGGTGCTCTCCCCCTGGGTACTGCCATCAGAGCCTTCTCCACCTCTTCCTGAGTAAATGACAGGGGCTGATCGGCCATGGGAATTTGAAATTGGATGTCATTTTTAGCGGCAAATTGCTCCTCAAAGAAGAAGACCCACATATCCTGGGCAACGTGGTTTTGCGGCTTTTGTCCTGACCCAGCATTCCCCCATTTGACCATATTCCAAAAGGACTGCATGTTTTTACCCCTGCTAGCCTGGAGAAGCTCTAACCATCTTTGTTCATCCCATTCCCTTCTTGCTGCTGCTAATGTTGACTTGTATGAGGTTCGGGTAGTTCTTATTCTCTCCATATCTTTTGATTTGATGGCCAAAGACAACTGCCTGTACGCCTCTCTACAGCCTTTGTTATACCACCTATCCTGCCTCGCTATTCCTTTATTATTTGGTTTATATGTTTTAGTAAAAAAGGAATTTATTTTTGCAAACAAAACATCATGAGCTTTGGCAATCATAGCACTACTTTTCTCTTGTTCAGACATAATATAAAAATCTGCTAGCGTGCTCTCCACCGCTGCTTTCATTTGTGTTAGGGAGCTAGCATTTGTTACAATCCTATCCCATTTCACCCTCCTCTGATCATTACACATTAGAGTTTCTGCAGTTTCGCTCTCAGGTATTGTTCGCCGAGGCTCTTTAGAACCCGGGGATAACATTAATAACACAAGCGGGTTATGATCACTTTCATTACGCTCACTTACCACCATGTCAACGAGGGCTGGCCATTGTTCGAGATTAACAAGAATATAGTTTATGCGGCTGCTTCTCAACCCGTTACTATATGTGGGGGAACCCAGTCTATCCGACGGCATTCTTCCATTAACAGCCCTGAGGCCCTTCTCCAAGCATAATGCTTTTAGTTGTAAAGCGGCCTCAGTCCATTTTCTAATTGGTGGCAACTCTAGTGATGGAATACTCCATTGGGCATCTTCCTCCTCGCTAAGATTGCCATCATCCCTGTCAAGGGGTTCAAAGGTAGTATTAAAATCTCCTGCAATCGTCACATTATTTACGCCTTTAAGGTCGTCTAGAAATTGCTCTAATTTGGTAATTGTGGCAGATTGCCTACCTCCAACAAGCCCCCTTGCGTACAAATTTTCAATATTAAGTGACGCTTGTTTTTTAGGCTTAGGGAGATGGCCATAATATCAGGGCTGTCAACATGGACTTCCTTGATTTTATAACTTAAACACTGTTTCGCCCAAATGGTAAGGCCTCCAAAAGATCTACCCTTCTGCCCCCTTGTGGCTGGTTTAAAAAATTTAAATAACCTGCACGAAAAATCGGGTTTAATGACCACGTTTCTTGGAAAACACAAATATCATGTTTATCTATGAAGTCTAACCAATCCATGGATGATACTTTAGTATGTAAGCCTGCAATGTTCCATGTAACGAGGGACAACTGATCAATTATTGGTAGAGAGAGAGTACTAACGGTAGATGTAGGTGCACCTTTTGCCACTACCCTCATACATTGAACAGAAACTTTGCTGGAACTGAGGTCATCTTGGGCCTTCCTACTACACTCTCTCACAGACAACACTTCGCTAACCAACCCACTCCTATTGCTACCGATACGTGCTTGCGAAACATTTCCTACCATTACCACTGGGAATAAAGTTGTCAATTGTATTGTGGGGGAAGTTGAATTCCTTAAGCTTCAATCTATATTTGACAGACTAGATCCCCCACTGGCTAATAAACTAGGGGCTGTTAGGTTTTGCATTATCGGTGGAATTGGGGGATTATACTTCATTTTTATTTGTGTTGAAATCAGATTTGATGTCCTGATCTCAAAGGCCACCAAATTGTCCACCAGGTCCGGGGAAACCAAGGAAAGCCGAACGAAATCTAAGTTTGAACCTTCTACCGAGCACCTTTTTGCCGAGGATATGTCCTCCCTTATGACAGATCTGCATTTGCGCATCTGTCTGAGCCAATGGATACTTTTATTAATCAAGGTGAATTCATCCTCTTTTGCTGAACTAGGGGATAACTTTGGCACGCTAGTTAGAAATATTTGGTTCCTCGAGGTTCGTAATGTTACCTTGTCCCATTTGCTATTATCTTCGATTTTTTCCAACCCAGAGAGTGGATGAGATCTCGGCAACATATTACGGACCCTACTTGCTCCCACATTTTGACTCTGGAGGCCCTGCTTCCATAGTATGCCATTTAAATCTGGGGGTTGATTGGAATTCATGCCTCTGTGATATTTATGTTTATCATTATTAATTGTCAGAGGGTCAGTAACAGAATTGGTTATTAGTCTCTCCCCACTTCCCAAATTTTCTCTTCTAGATGTACTCTCGTGAGGTTGCTGAAGCAATGGGGATCTACTTGTGCCAGCAGGAGTAACTTGCTGATATTTTCCCAATAGCTCTGTTAGCTTCCCAACAACACTTTTAAGCGAGGCAACTTCCTCATTGAGTTTGGTGGTTTGTGATTTTAAATAGGTCAACTGCCCACGTAATGAATCTGAGCATGGGGTCTTACACAGACAAGATGGAATAACATCATGTGTTACATTTGCAACCTCCTCAGTACATACTATAACAGGGCCTTCATCATTCAGCGAGGTTAACACAGCGAACATGTTTGAACATTCAATAACGGGTTACATATAACTATTTGTGCTCAAAGGTGTGAGTTGAGAGTTTCTGGTGTGTGCAGCTTCACTGCCCACAATTAATCCCTCAGGATCCACCTTTTTCTTAAACATGTCCGGTACATATAATGATGATTTTCCACACTTGACACTAGTACTCGGAGTCGGTAGCTCTTCTATCATGCTGTTACCTGGACCCATGGGATTTGGCGTTGTTAATATCACCTCACATTCGTTGACCAAGTCATCGATTCGTGCTATAACTTGGTTACTACTGTGCAAGGATGACTGTTTCCCCATTTTTTTAACCTTCTTGCCTTTCCCACTTTGGCCTTCTCCCGGAACGTCGATGGCTTTCCTTTTACCCATTATACCCTTATATTTCTCTTGCTAATAAACCACCAGTAGGTCTGGACTAGGGTGAAAGGACAGTACCTTAAGACTGAGACCAACTGATCGATGGACAGGTGTCAGGGGGGTGGCCCAGCCTCTTCCGGGCGATGACGGGCGTAGATGGGCCCGCCCTTAGTCTGGGCTTGGTCCGCGCGCGCGTCCCGTGTTGCGGGAGTCTGGCAGAGTTTTTGTAGCGCCTCCAGGCACTGTTGGTATTGGTGGCAGCTGTGCACCTCGAGCGTGAGGCAAGCTGGATGTTGTGGTCCTCCGGGACCGGGCGCCACAAGGCAGGAGCAGGAAAGAAGGAACCCGCGCTGCGGGAGTCTGGCAGAGTTTTTGTAGCGCCTCCAGACGCTGTTGGTATTGGTGGCAGCTGTGCGCCTCGAGCGTGAGGCAAGCTGGTTGTTGTGGTCCTCCTGGACCGGGCGCCACAAGGCAGGAGCAGGAAAGAAGGATGCCTTCCTACATTCCTCATCCAATTCAATTGGATCGATCACATCTTTATGTGTCAATCTTTGTAATGGCTTGGCTGTCAGTGAGAAACCACTGATCCCCAGTCTGCAGTATCCAACCATACCCAAGAACATCCAAGCTTCCTTTTGTGTTCTGGGAGGACCCATTTGCAAGATCACAGCAATTCGATCTTGTGATACTCTCCTGACTCCTTTTTCAATTTTGTGTCCCAAATATTGAACCTCTTTTTGACAAAACTGTAATTTAGCTGGTGACACTTTATGCCCACCTACTGCCAAATGGTTCAGTAGAGCAATTGTATCAGTCACACATGCTTCTCTTGTCTTCAATGCCACAAGTACATCGTCTATATACTGCACCAACACTGAGTCTTCTGGCATTACCAATGACTCAAGACATTTTTTTTAAATCTGATTAAAAATTGAGGGACTCTCTGTATACCCTTGAGGAACTCGGCACCATGCCAAAACCCGGTCTCCGAACCGGAATGCAAAAAGATATTGACCATCCAGATGCAAAGGTATCGAGAAAAACGCTTGGCACAAATCGATCACTGTGAACCACTCTGCATCTCAAGGAATTTGGTAAAGAATCACTGCTGGGTTTGGTACTATTGGACAACAAGGTATCACTATCTTATTTACCTTTCTCAGGTCTTGAACTATCCTGTACTTCCCACTAGGTGACTTAATCCCCATAATAGGTGAATTACAAGGACTTCCTAGTATCTCTCTCAAAATGCCTTGTTCAATCATTTGCTCAATTACAGGCGTCACTCCTGCAATGGTCTCAGGACTCATTTTGTGCTGTGGTGTTTTTGGAAATTCTGTTCCTTGTTTGACTGAAATCTGAATAGGATCAACTCCTTTCATTAATCCGATATCTTTCCCTGAAAAATCCCACACATCAGTCATCACTGTGTCTCTCAATTCAACAGGGAAATCCTTCGCTGTAAATAGAGGATACAAATCATTCACCTCTGTCCCTTGCCTTGCCAACATCACTTTGAACGCAACATCCTCATCTGGCGTTTGAAATGCATTGCCATCTGGTGTACAATAGATGGTACAATTCATTTTACACAACAAGTCTCTACCTAATAGGTTTACCGGACTTGTGTCACATACCACAAATCGATGTAAATCTCTAAACTCCCCAATGTGCACCTTCATTGGTTTTGTCACTGGAGTTTTAATCAGCTTATTTGACACACCTGCAACTTGGATAGTATCTCCTGAGAGGGGCAGGCTTGGGATTTCCACTATTCTTACAGTAGAACGGGTAGCACCAGTGTCCACAAGGAATGTAACAACATTACCTTCAACTTCTCCATCTATAAAAGGACCACACTGATCTACCTCTAAGGATGCGCCAAGCACGCACTCCTCCTCCCCCCTCAGGCACTGTCATTGAGATGTATCTGAATCACTCTCCTGACACTGCAACCAGTATTGTGAAGCCATCTGTACATTTTGATTATTACCAACTTGTTCTGCTGTATGGAAACCCACATCTGCACTGTATCTTTGCACTTGAGCATTCACATTATTAGGCATTGGAGCTTGTGGAATTTGTACCTGTGTAACTACCTGTTGCTGCTGCTGTTGCTGCTGATTCACATTCACTTCATTCTGCATCTGTTGATTAAAATTTTGATTCACTCCATTATTTCCTAGAAGACTCCTACACTCGTCCCTCCAATGTCCTAATTTCCCGCAAGCATGACAAGGAAATTTCTTTTCAATTCATCTTTATTACCTTTACCTCTGCCTTTTCCTTGAGTAAGAACACCACCATTCGTCATAACATTTCCCATATTAGAAATCTGACCATTTAGAACATTCTGATTCTGACCTTTTCCCTGAACACCTGTTTGAGAATAACCCACAAAATTTCTACTTTTCTGAGCTGCTTTCATTTGTGCCCACTTCAATTTCTCTTTCAGTTTATGTCTCGCTTCAATATCGTCACTACAATATTTTGCATATCGCAGAATCTGATCTACACTTTTATTCTGCCAACAAATTAAATTCTGCTGAATCATATTACTGATCTCTGGTTTCAAACCAAACACAAACTTGTATACAAAATGTCCCATATCTTTGTCAGTTATACTTTCAAAACCACTATACTGCTTGAACACCTGTAAAAGTCTCTCATAAAAAGCAAGCACTGATTCTTTTGACTACTGAGTCGTTCTATCAATCTTAACCCAGTCTGTCTCCTTTGGTGAAATCTTACTCTTCAAGTAAGTAATTACTTGATTGTATTTTTTCATCACTTCATCTGATGGGGCTCCAGTCTTTGCATCTCTAGGATATTCCTCTTTTAGCCAATCTACGGCAATTTTACATTCAGTCCACAAATCAGCTGGAACCACAATATCAAACAAACCATCTAAATTTTTCAACAAAACTTTTGATACTTTTACAAACCTCTCTACTTGTTTGTACCACTCAACCGGTTTTTCTCTCAATCTGGGAAATTCATTAGTAAAAGACAATATATCTTGTCTTGACCAAGGAACGTGAACATATCCACCGCCCGGAACTTCTCTCATTGGATATATCATTTCAGTTGTCACTATTCCTGTCCATGTCTCCCTCACTGGATGCATAGGAGATGCACCTTAGTTTGCAAGCATTCCTTCTTTCTTTTTAGCCCATCTGCCTTTCCAACGTTCCAATTCACCCCATCGTTTCAAGGTATTAATCAACTCCTTAATCTGCAGTTGTTTGCCAGAAGCATTCAAACTCTCCAAATCTTTGTCACTAAAATCCAATCTATAAGTCTTTTGCAAAGCCTTTGATTTTTCAATGTCCACTGCATATGTTTGTGCAACTTCAGCAAACTTTCCATGCAAACCCTTCGCTCTCATTGTAATGTTTTTACATAAAAAACAACAACTCTTCTTCCTGAAATTTGCTCAACCTCTCTGGACTAATTGTACCTAAAATCATTTCTTCCAAATCTGCTTTTAATCTGCTTACATCCATACTCGTATTCACCTTATTAAACACCATCCCTCTAATCCATTCATCCAACTCTTCTGGCGATGGTCCTACTGATCCCCCTGAAGTGGGTGTCACTTCCCTCGCATTCTGCACTAATCTTCTAGGTTCTACTTGCACATTTCTCTTTGGGGTTTCCATTTGTCTTTCTGCAATATCAATCAATGTTCCCATCTCATTTGCTTCAACACCATTACTATTCCTAGTATTATTAACAGGCACTGTTAATGCATGAACTCGTGAAATATTTTGGCCTTCACTATAAAAGGAGACTATAGGACTAATTGTCACCAGAACTGATAATATCTCTGTATTTAATTCATTTGATTAATTCTTTGTGTCAAATCATCCTTTGCCTTATTAACTACTTCTACATTTCTCTCCTGGGAAGGCTGTGGAGCTTCTATTTGAATCAAGGGAGCATTCGGAGTAATTATTTCCTGCTCTTCCTGATATAGTGGAGGTCTATTTAATAACAATTCATACAGTAACTCATCATCAATTTCATTTGGATCTGGATCCGTACTTTCCACATTTTTCTTTTTCTCCTTGCATTTCCCTCCAGCCTGAGCCTCAACAACAACAACCGGATATAAACCTTCACTTTCTGCATTCACATCTCTCCTCCATCTTTTCATCTGAGCATCCCATTTTGCTTCTGAGTATCTACTCACTGTATTTCTATATTTAGTCGCAGATCTATCTCTCTCTCTTTTATACGCTGCATGTTCCCATTCATCAAACGCTTCATACTGCATAGGTCTAGGATTTGGTCTCAATTGATTCATCTGGTATCTCAAATTTTCAAAAATCCTCACATTAAAAGTACCATGCTCTGGGAAAGACATATTTCCATCTCCTTCCGTATATTTCACCCAATTCTCCAACCATGTGCATGTATGATATCCTCATTCTAATGACATAAAAGAAGCAGGCGTACCAGCAGGTGGCACAGGAATTCCCTCTCTTATAGGTATAGGCTCATCCTTTCTAAGCAAGTTCCTCATCATTCTCAACAACTTCATTCTATTTTTCTTTTTCTCGCCACACTAAACTCAAATAATAAACCAGGAAAAAAACTCTGTAATTCTACTCACACTATTCATTCACACTACCCAATACCAGCGCGACTCACACCAACCAACCAATAATTTCACACTATTCTCTGATGACGTTTTCGTTAACTGACCAATGCCAGCGCGGCTCTTTGTGACGTCAGTATATCTCCTACTAATGACACTCCCTAAACAAAATATCTCGGCAATGGATTACAGAATCCTTTTCAATGCAAAATAGAATTAGAAACAACATAAAACAATCCTGCTTTATCTGCTCCACTAAAAAAGAGATAGATTCAATCACTCATAGAAATTCTTTTGCTACTAGCGGAATATCGACAAGCGTTACTCCACTCTCAATCAAGTGAAAGACTCCTTAGGGACTTCTTCAGTTGCACTTTCCAAAGGTAGCCAACAAATCTTCCACTATTACTATCAGAATAGGTTCCATATGCAATATTAACAACCTTCTTCGTTGCTTAATACCACACCAGCTGATAAAACACTTCTCCAGTGTGTACTATCCACACTATTCCTCTGCCCATTAGGCTAAAACATCCCGGGATCTTAGGCAACTCCGTACCTGAGTTTAAGGTCAAACGACGGACAACTACATATAACAATAATACAATATATTAATCAATAAAAACATTAATTCCAACCTATTAATTTGCCAAATTAATTAATTAAACCATCCTCTGCTACCAAAACTGACCTAGCGATCAGGGACTAATAGACTTTCATTACCTGGACCCAATTCATTACCCTACAAGTCCCTTGACACTGAGTGAGTGAATACCAAACTTACCAAATCTTCATTACAATATTATCTTCATAATAACCTTTTTGTGGTGATGCAATCTTTATAATGTAATCAGGGTTTGGCAAAATAATATTTGGATCTAGAAATAAACCATTGTACACTCTTTATATAGCCAGTCAATAACACTAAATAAAGACAAACACATTTATGAATTAATAATGTTTATCTACAATAATGTGATTGCTCATCAAGTACAACACAGCTCGATTCCTAAATCCCCACACAAGAGAAAACATCAATGGAAATGACATAAGAACATTTCAAATGCAGCGCTCTGAGTGAGTGGAAAGGCGTCGAGACAAAAGAGTAAATACATAAGCCATTTGCAAAATAGTTATGCAAATTTAGAAATTCATACTAACCCAAGTTCAAGAAATTTGGAAAGCTACCCTCTGGCCATGAGAGTAAGCAAGGCTCCTCAAGAAGAGTTAAGGAGCAAAGTCTTTAGAGTCAGGTTTCAGCAGAACATCAGCCAGCCCATAAATTTAGGAAACAGCAACACAGCTCTCTCCTCTCACAAAGTAGGAAATCACGCCTTCTAAACCCCACCCACCGGGTACCTAAGTTATACTCTAAATTCTCTAAAGTCCAGCCCACATTGTATCATAACACGCAATTTCAATTCATTCTATTGGTTAAAACAGGGGGTGTTCAATCACACCACTCTTGACGTGACAATTCTGCAAAATAATCCATTGTCCGTTTTGTTCATTTTATCAACTTCCAGCCACGGAAATACAATTTCAAACTCCACAGTTTGTACGCTTCCTCCATCTTGGTCATGTATTAATTTTTGTGCCTCGATTGTTCAAATGAACCGCTCACTGAGGAATTGTTCCTGTCTCTTGTATTCAATTTGTTTCCTCCACGCAAATTTTGGCAGGCACACAGGGCTCTTGAAGGACGGACAGTTTCAGACTCCCCTTTCTTGCACAGTTTAAACACACATTTATTTTCTAAAATGACTGTCAGGCCTTTTCTGCAGAGAAGAAAATCATACTTCCAGGAAAGACAAATATAAGTGTTATTTATCATTTATAAAATCACGCTATTAAAATGCCCTATGTAATGCATATTTTCTCGCTTTATCTATGTGCATTTTAATGGATTATTCTTTTGTTTCAGTTTAGTGTAAAATAAAACAGGCAGCTTTAGTTTGTTATTTTCCACATGCATTTGCGGCCTACTTTAGCACCTTAACACGCGCTTGTGAGATTTTTGTTTTCACCATTAGCCTTTTGCATTTAGTTTGCACATCACTCGATTAGTATTTTTCACACAAATGGAGTTCAATCCGAGCAGGTTTTATTTCGCGAAAACCCTGCTCCATCACTAGGAAACAATGAGGCTGCCAGGGACACTACACAACAATCACATCAAATGAAAACATAACAGAGTCTGTTCCGAATATTAGAGAGGTTTGTGTGGGAGATGGTGTTTGATCTGTTAGTGGCCTGACGACTGGGTATAGGTGTTAGTGTTGATGATGATGGTGAACTTGTGAAGTTAGATGTGATTTTGTTGATTTTCTTCATAAAGAAGAGGTTGATAACATTGCTTCTGTTGACTGATGGTGAGATAGTGGGTTCTAGGCTGGGCTGTCACACTTTTTGACTGTCTTAAAGATGGCTTTGTTTCTGTTAATTGCACCATTGATGATGGTCTTGTTGTCAGTGGCTTTAGCTGTGGTAATGCTGGCTGGAACAGAATTCTTTTAGAAGGGTAAGGTCCTCCTGGCCTTTCAATTTCCATTTCATCTCCTGTCTTCGTAGGACATGCTTGTTTTCCATAGGTTCTTGGGTTTACCAGGCTGCTGATGGCTTGGGGGCACAGGTTTCCAGAGGAGCATAGCATTTTACATGATTCTTCAAAGTGGTGTTGTAGATTTTTACATCTGTTGAGGGCTGGAAGTGCCTGGGATAGGTTGATTAGTTCTTCTTGGAGCTCTTCTAGGTGGGTGCTTTTGAAAGAAAGGAAGGTAACTTTTTTTCTACTCCCTTCCTTTTGGCTTGATGTATATAAGTAGAAGCACGTAAAGCACTGTTGTCCTGCCCAGAGATATAATAATGTCTTGGGGTCATTCATTCTGCCTTGCATTCTCCTTTTCTTTTCCCTATACCCCTCCCTTAGCTTTGAGGCAGCAGTATACCTTCTAAATACATTAGAATACGCTCAGCTTTATCACACTCAACTCTCACCTCATCACATCCTTGTTATTCCAAATGTATATAAGAAGAAAAGGCATTTCAGAGACTCCAATAGATTTATACTAGTCAAGACCTCCTTTTGCCTGAATCACACACCAAAGACAATGTGGCTCAACACAAAAGTAAAGACGTTGAAGACAGAAAACAGCACCTTGGAATATCAATTGAAGAAAATGAAATGACTGTTCTGACAAGCTCTTCTTCTAGTATCACACAAGGATGTATAATTAGCCAATACCAAAGGCAGAAGGACCTTGACTCCCATTGGAACTCCAAAACAGAATTCCACTAGAAGAAACTTTGTAGGCTCAACTCAAAAGTTCACATCATGGCATACACCACTATCAAGATCATGCTACCTCCAAACCATTTATGATCCCCCTGCATACCAACTTGTTGTGAAACCCAATACACTGACACATTACCTCAGAGGTAACTCACCTAGTAGCCTCTATCCTTAAACCATGCAAGAGAATCTGTGGTGACAGGCACACATCGTGTCAATTTTCAAACAACTCTTCTCCATCCAGTTCAAGAACCTGCCCAAGACCAGCCTCCCAGCTGGCTCCCCATCAGACACTCATCCATCTTGAACTTTCAAATGCAACCTATCCTCCACTAACACCTCTATCTAGGCAAGAAGCATTACCTGCAACTCCATAAATCAAGACATCATTCTAAATGACCTCAATATCTCTAACACTAAGTCAATCATACAGAAGAATAACTTTGATTCAACTGTTTCAGCTTGATATTGACCAATAGCAAATTCCTTTGCAAACTGATTGAAAGCTGCTTTCAATTAAATCTCCAGATTCCTGGAAGAAAACAACCTTCTCACTAAATGTCAAACTGGCTTCCATCTTGGCAGAGGAACACTACACACACTCATTTCTACCTAAAGACCATAGCTGACAGGAATAGAGTTGCCACATACTACATTTAAGATTGTCAGCTATTCAGCACACCACTTCACCGAACTACAGAGGCTAGAAGATTTTATCATGGAAGGAATCATTTTAAACGGAATCTCCTCTTACCTTTTTGGCAGATAAAGCACCACCATGCGCCCATCGTACTCACTGCCTCCATTCTATACTAACTCTGGGTTGCTGCAAGGTACTATCATATTGCCAAACCTCTTCAATACTTACTTCACTCTATTACCATCCTCATCAGGTACTTGGATTTAACCTGTTAAAACCACACAGATGATACCTAGAGCATCCTAAAGCTGCAAAACCTGTGGAAATGTACCTTTTTAGGGGTACACTGGTGCAGGGTCACCCTTTTGTCCACGGGTTCAAAAACCAACAAAAAAGAGATCAACACTGAAGCTGGAATTCAAAATAACAATTTTATTAACTTCTCATGAGTGGAACCACGTCCAACAACACTCTCAAGTGTTGCAGGAGGTGGCACACTGGCTTAACAAACCAGTGTCCTTTTATACAGACTTTGTTGCAACGTAAGCACATAACAGAAAAAGGAACAAGTTTAAACATAGGAATAACTATCGGCAAACAAGGGCAGATGAATAACCACTTGGTCAGCAAAGTGGGAGGGAGGAGCAGAAATGCTTATGGCAGTGGTAAATGGTCGACAGTTACATTCAAGACCAGGTGCACTGGCAGCTTACGAAACCCGCAGCACATACATTGTTTTAGCTGAGTCAGGAAGTCAGTAAAATAGGCAGCACAGGCAGGGAAAAAGACGAGGAGCAGAGAACGAAAGAATTACAAAGCTAACAAATGGACAACACAGCCAAAATGACTGTAGCTTATGCTAACGTACAATATTACACATTTCCACAGACGACCCTTTTAGCATAAGCTGAAGACATTTTCTTGTGCTTTAAAAGGGGTACGATAATCATCATGGGTGTCTATTAACATTAGCTCATTAATTTCCTGTTCCATTGCTAAATGATCATTTACATTTTGGACCTTCGTTTTTGATGGCAAACAAGTAGTACAAGTAGAAATACAGAGGGAACAGAACATTGGCCCACATTGAATACACAAACAGCAAGAAAAGAGAATCGCAATAATAAAAATGAGGCCGACAATATTTTCAAACCCCATACAGAAAATATGTTCCAGAACCATCCAGTCCAAGTCCATGTTTCTGAATCCTGATGGATTTCAGTGGCTATCTTATGCAGTTTGGAAATAGCCAACAGCACATGTCTGATGCAATGTCTAAATAAAAACATTATCTTGATAGACCTTCCGGTGTTCTTCTTTATGAGGGCTAGAGTACCAATGATATGATCAGGTGGGGGGGGCGGAGTAGTACTTATCAAAGTGTGCACAAGATATTTTTCTTGCAGAAAAAACAGTATTCCAAATACGAATATTAAAGCAAGTACAATAATTGTCACAAAAACAATCTTTGTTTTGGGGGACCAGGAGGACCAAACGGGGCCATGGGAATTAGGACGAGGAGCCGCAAAGGGCTGCTCCTCCTCAAAAATGGGACGACCAAAGGGGTACATTGCTAACAACAACAAAAAATACTTGGGGAATTGAAGCCACTGTACAACCAGCCAGAGGGGAGTCTTCTCCCTGTGTCCGTCTGAGCCTCACAGGCAGGCTCTTATCGTTCATCAAGTATTGACTCTCCCACGGTGGAGCTGCACAACTTGCAACCCAGAAAAACAATCGCGGCCCAGGCTTAAGGAAAAAGTCTTTCTTTCAGGATAGGGCAATCACCCTCAATGATCCTGTCCAGTGTCTCAGGCAGTGCACCAGTATTTTTCACTCTAATCTAACAGGCACCAGAGACACAGCACCTGTACCCTAAACTCTAGTCCTTCCCTAACTCCTGTGTTTCCCTGCTGGCGCACTGCTCTTTTGTCGGGCCGCAGATTGTACCTAGTGTGCCCAGGCACCTCCTTATCAGCAAACAAAGGTGCAGACTTGCATTCACTTGGGGACCGGGACTCAGAGGCCTGATGCACAGAAACTGGAGTATCTGAAGCAACCCTTGTTTCAGAGGGGGTCCCCTCAGGTAAAACCTCCTTGCTCTTGTTATCGGTCTGTGCCTCTCTTAGCTAGGCATCAAAAAAAAGGAACAAAGCAAGGAATCAGCTCTCCGTCCTGATTTGTGACCCCGTCTTTCACCCAAGAATTATCCGACAGTGGTAGGGGTACACGTTTCTTCCGGCCTTCCATCTTCACCGCTGTTATAGTAGCCAGCAACACCTGTGTTGGGTCCCTTCACCTCGGCTCCAAATTAGACTTGCGCTTAGTCCCCTGGTTGGATCTGATATCCTGGCCCCTCTGGCAATGGTTGTAGGGCAGCAGATATCTGTTAGTGAACAGAACGGAAATCTTTAGACACAACATACAAATAATCAATCAAAAGAGGATATTCAATTTCAGAAACGCCCCTATATTATTCATCTGAAGAACCTAAAAAAAAAGGAATTTCAAAACAACTATTCTTTTTAACAAACTTGTACTTAATAAATCATAGAAATCACGATACAGCTTCTACTTTATGAACCTTCACTATTGTGCAAAACTGCAGACACCTCTAAAATTATTTTCCTTGCATAAGAACAACCATGTTTTGCGCTTATGACCATGCTCTCATATTATAGGTATAGCGGGAAACTCTAAAACTGTGAATGTAACAGAGATCCATATTACATGAATAACTGATAAATTAAACATCACCTAGTAGGTACATGAATTTTCCAGCAGAACTTGTTTGTGGCAGAAAAGAAAACAAGCAAAGAACATTTTGTTCTTAAAAATGTGTGCTAAGGGCATATGGGCATCTTTCCAAGCATTGTGAACCATATGCATCATACTTTTCACGATCTGGGCCATGTAACATCATATGCAGGGGAGAAACCTATTCACCAGCTCTAGCAAGGGCTGTCAGCTCGATTACATAGACTAACTGATGAGGGACTAGTGATGCCTCTGCGACTTATGTAGTGCTACAATAACATAAACAATAATGGTGTTGCCACCTGGGAATTTGGAACAAAAACCACCAACATATAGTTCCCCTTAAAGGTCAAATAAGGGAACATCAGTTTATTCTACCCATCCTTTCATCCTTATCCAATTCCAATTTCATCAGTTTACAGAAAGGAGGGGTAGTAACGTGGCGTATTTATTTATTCATTTTGTTAATTCTAACAATTTGTTCAAACAGTACTACTTAATAGCCAATTAGACGTGCACTGGTGAGGTGCTTTGTCTCTATTTATTCAAGAACATATTCACAGCATCCTGTGAAATGAATGACTAAAGCGAGCCCAACCGATTGTCTCATGGCCATTCCTAGACAGCTCAGGCAGACGAGAGAGAGAGAGAGAGAAAGAGTACACAACAACAAGCTGCCCTGCGTACATTCCACGCAGAATAGCTCACAATAATACACATAATAGGCACATAAACCAAGATAAAAGGACACAATAATACATATACCAAGCACAAAAACCAAAAAACAGTGTGTTACTTAATTTTGCTTACCCTTAATTTGCCCAGGAGCTAGTCTCCTACCCCCCTTCGACAGTAGGTAACCTAAGCAGGTGACCTCCTGTCGACAATACTTATCCCCTTTGGCAGCTGGGCACAGACAGACTTGTAGGAGGTAAATAGCTAGGGGAAACCACACCAAGGAGGCCATGTCCAATACTATTGGACTGTACCACTTTGTAAATTTTGTTGTACAAGCACATTGAGCTAACTAGAAAACATTAATCCAATGACCAACTACCAATTCCTTTAGCTATTGTGCTGTTTAACATGATGGCGCATTAATGCAAACTTTATTTCATTGCCTCCTCATCTGGCCCTGGCACAGCAACTTAAATTGAAACCATTATTCTGTATGCATGGCAGAGCTACTCTCTGTGTCAGAAGCTGCACATGGCCCACAGACGCTGCTGCCCCTCCTTCTCTCTTATGGCTTCATAGAACCTGCCTGGTCTTTTGCCAAAAATAATAAGCAGAGCCTCCGCTCTCTCTCTACGCTCTGGCCCCCTCGGAATGTCTTCCAAGGTCGAAGTGCCAGAGCAAGCCTGCCAGAAACAAACCCTCTTTCGTCCGCTCTGGTCTCTCCCCCCTTCTATTTCATAGAGGGGGAGAGCACATTCCTACATGCACTTTTAAAATAGGTGTCTTTTTAAGCACAGAGATACACAGCACTGTGTAATTTAAACGCGCATTCTTCTTTACATTTTTCAAAAGTTGCACTTTTCCTATGTCAAAACGAATGTACATTGTTACTAGTATTTCTGATCAAACCATATTTTTATTTATGTATTATTATTTATTCATTCTTCGAAATTTAAAGTGTAATTCTTCCAATGGCATCTGCAGAACACAATGACGACAACAAACCAAATTGAGCTCATTCCAGACATTTTCAAGAAGGGGCCATACACTCATAACACACAACACAACTTGCTGAGGCAAGCCATCCTTACACAAACAGCACAGTCGCTACTCACTCAAACAAGTACTTCACAAGCATCACCACCGGTGTCAGTCCACAAACCTCATAGACACTCAAACACACAATCAAACCACAAATCAACACCAGGACAAAAACAAAAGGCAACCCACAGACTGCACTCAAACCAAACCAATTGTAAATCATATTTACAAACAAAAGAGCTCTCAAAAGCAGTCCAAAGACTGCACCAAGACAAGTAAACAGTCCAGAGACTGTTCCATGTTCAAGAAGACAGGCTCTAGCCCCAGACCTTTTCCAAAATACGCCGAATTACCAGTTGGTCTGGCAGAGTGTTCGCAAACACTCTGTGTCTTTACCAAATCATACTTATTCCAGAAGGCATGCCTATTACAGGGGTCCACAGACCCACCCAAAACAAGATCGGGTAAAACTCCCAAGCCTTTGCAAGAAGAGACCGAATTACCAATTGGCCTGGCGGAACACTCAAGAGCGCTCCTTATCACCACTTACGAATTTTACTAAATGCAGGCATGTTCTTCCAAGTATACCCATTCAAACAAATATCATAAGGAGAAAAATCCCCACATTACCTGCCTTCATTTTTTGCAAAAAATGAATAAAATACAAACCAAAATCTTGGCCAAGCAAATCAAAAGTGCCACTTCAGTGACCTTACCAAACAGAAGTCTTCAACTCCCACCTGCTGATCTCTGGTCGACCTAATGGTCACTGCAAAAAATACGCCAAAGAAAACCCCAGTTGAGACCGGCCATCACCTGGAGGGTCAAATCGGGAAACCGGAAAATTCACGTCGGCCTGCAAAGACAAAGGTCTCCTCGAGCAGTGCTCTTCCTCAGTAAGATTTCAATTTTCCATCAAGACCACTCCTTCGGACGGCCGCGTCTCCAATGGAGCCCCACGTTGGGCGCCAATTGTGGAAATGTACCTTTTTAGGGGTACACTGGTGCAGGGTCACCCTTTTGTCCACGGGTTCAAAAACCAACAAAAAAGAGATCAACACTGAAGCTGGAATTCAAAATAACAATTTTATTAACTTCTCATGAGTGGAACCACGTCCAACAACACTCTCAAGTGTTGCAGGAGGTGGCACACTGGCTTAACAAACCAGTGTCCTTTAATACAGACTTTGTTGCAACTTAAGCACATAAGAGAAAAAGGAACAACTTTAAACATAGGAATAACTATCGGCAAACAAGGGCAGATGAATAACCACTTGGTCAGCAAAGTGGGAGGGAGGAGCAGAAATGCTTATGGCAGTGGTAAATGGTCGACAGTTACATTCAAGACCAGGTGCACTGGCAGCTTACGAAACCCGCAGCACATACATTGTTTTAGCTGAGTCGGGAAGTCACTAAAATAGACAGCACAGGCAGGGAAAAAGACGAGGAGCAGAGAACGAAAGAATTACAAAGCTAACAAATGGACACCACAGCCAAAATGACTGTAGCTTATGCTAACGTAAAATATTACACATTTCCACAAACCAACTGGACCTAAACTGCTCCAGCATAGACGACTGCATTTAATCAATGGACCTATGGATGCTAACCAACCACATGAAACTGTAGTCATTCACAACTGAGGTCCTCACAGGTAGAAAACTAAGAATTGTCATTCAACGACCATCTGACTTAAGGAACTTGGACCGCCCACAATGACATCAACTGAAGTAAGAAATTTGACTGGTTATCCATATATATGTCAGCAGACAAGATGAGCCTCAGAGGTGGCAGTGAAGTAAGTCCTGAAATGACCCCCATTCACTAGAAGCTTGGTATTATAGATATTAGTTGCAACATGGTTCTGACAGAATGGAGGGAGGAGGATGATGCACACTGGGTGACATGTATCCAGGAGAAACCTTCATAGCATTTAAGGAAGCCCAGGAAGCACGTGGGGTGCAATCAGGCCATTTTTGCAATTTGCAATGTTGTCCAGGATGGTGAGGGAGATCTGGACAGAATTCCCAAAGGTGTCTGAGTCATCACCAAAAATTGAAGTGATTTTACGCTGAGGAGGGAGTCATACATTGGTCTCACAATTATACAAGGCTTTGAAGGCAGTGAGAAACGGGCAACCTTTGCGGGTCAGACAACTAAGGGAGATTTACCTGTGGAAATGTGTGGAGATGCAGTTCTAGGTGCAAAACGTGTAGTTCCAATTTGTTCTGTACAAGTAGTTACTGCACATTTTGGAATTAACTAGGCCACTTGTAATGAGGGCCATAGTCACTGAAACTCACTGTAAAGTTTTCAAAAGGAGTCAAGGGTACAATAGTGTAGACTACAATTCATAAACAATATATAGTACATATTTTGAAATGACTTCACTAGCATTACTCCAAATACACGACCTGGTTCTGTGCATCTTTGCAGGAAGATAAACAGTACTTTGATGGGTTTGAGTAATTTTGGGACTTTTTTTATAAGTGTTGTAGTATACAACGTGATGCCACTTTAACTTTTTGAAATCTGTTTTTTTCCATCTAAGAAATATACAATTTATAATCTACAAAGTTATGCCGACTACAAAGGTTGTGTAGTGTTACCTATTGTATCAATAGTAGAATGATGAAAGGCTAAGATAAGCCTGGTGGACACCAAACTCATGTCATGGGGTCTTTAGAGCCCTGCGGAAGGCGCATACGCCTATCTATCTACAGATACATATTTTCTGCATGCTTTTCAATAGCATTTATATAGCGTTTCTTACTCCTTATGTCAGGATGCTGGATTACATTTACAGTTATGTAGCGCCATTGCACGTTGGAAGTGGTTTCACTACTACTAAGAAAATAAAACAAACTGCTTGTAATATTAATGTTTTCACATCCTAAGGAGTTGTACTTTCATAACAGCCAGCCAAGCCGACTTGGGATCTGGGGAACCACATTTGAGTCTTGTGGTTTGCTCAACATCCTGTGGTTCTCGGTAAATCACTTAGGGGTATATTCACAAGAACGTGTGCTAAACACCTCCAGAAAATGTTAACACAACTTTACACATCGCAGCCTATTGCGGGAAAATAACCCCGTGTTAACGTGGAATTCACAACACGGCGGTACCATGCGATAGTCCCCCGAAAACGCGGCCAATGTCCGCGATACAACCACCGCGACGGAGATAAAAACACAAACCACAACACAAAAAAACATGCAATGAGCCCATTCGCGATGAGGAAAGCAGCGATAAGCACCGCCAGGCCCGCGACACACACACAGCAGGCGGGAATAAGCACAACAAAAGCCTGAAAAAGAAAGACAAACCAAACAGAAAACAACAGCCAAGCACAATGGAGGCAACCGGAGCCAGTATACAACCCCACAAGCCCCATTGGCAACAAAACATTGTACATGGCCGGCCATCGTGGACAGAGTGAATGCAGCCGGAGAGCAGAGGAGGACAATGGAAGAAAACCAGAACAGCCGGCATGATGCAAAACGCACAAACAAGCAGAAATACGCCAACAACAAGAAGGCAGCAATGCACACCGGAGGTGGGAGTCCAGCGCCACACCAGGAGCTGGATGACATGGGGGAAATGGTGTCCACCACATCAGTCTGGAGATGGTGGCAGGACTCGGGGACCGGAAACTGCCCAAAACAACAGACACAACAGCAACAGGGAGAGGAACGACCAGGGACTGGGGGACGGGGGAGATGGGCACAATGGCACACATGCACAATTAAGCACAGCACAACTGCAGACAAACCATGCCCAAGAGTAACAACACCAACCAAGAGCACAAGTCACACAACCCGGCAATATCACACCACTGAACAAGCACAGAAGTGAAAACCACACTGCCTGAAAGGGAGAAGGGTGAGCCAAATCAGAGCTGAAGGGACATCTCACAGACAATGCAGCACACACACATAGGAAGCAGAGCACCCGAACATCGAACACAATGTAGTACAAACACCAACATTTACACAACCGAACACAGGACACAAGTGCACCCGCTTGTGGCCGGTAAACGGCCATACGCATCTGGCAAAGCACGAAACAGGGACATGATAATGCACAAGTACAAACCCACAGCCCTGATGGGGTAGCAATGCACGTATGGCAGGGAGCCAGAGAGTCCGTGACACACACATTGGCATACAAATCAAGACACAACACAGTTGGAGACAAGTGAAAGTGTGGAAACTTTATCAACAAGTGCGTGTCAGTACGGCCAAGAGAAGTGCCACGATATGCAGACCAATGCAGCAGCATGTCTGAATGAGGAACGTAGGAAAGCGCCCATGTCCACCCCGGGGGAGTCCATCACCAACACAAGTCAGTGCCAACCCGCGTTGGTTATCCGCGCATGGATCAGGAGTCCAGGCCAATGCAGCCATGTCCACTGTCGTCTTGGGATATGTGACCAGATTCCCAACATGCAACCAGGCGTCGGGACACGTGCAATGGGTCACATCCAGTTGTGGCTGCAGGTACCTTGTCACTCGTCCATGAACGCGAGTGCAGCAGCGTAGGCCAACATCTCCAATGAGAGATTGTTGTCCACCACATCTGATATGTCGTCGACGTAATCCATCAGCTGACCCGGACAGATGTGCTGACTCCAACCCCTGGCCCCAATGTGCACCATAGCCCAATCGGGTAGTGGCTCAATGTGCTCACTGCACACGACAATTCGTGCAATCTCCCAGGTCCAGTTGCCAGCATGCATGCCAAACATCCATGCATGCCATAAACGGGCATCACGGTGACACTCCTGGTCATGGGCCAACAGGGGGCGCACACACACGTCGAAATCCAGGTCAGCTACCGTTACGTTGGAGAGGCAGACATCCATGGTCCACTCGAATATGCACGAGCGACAATGCAACACAGGCTGAACGCAGGTGACGTTCGCAAGGCGGAAGCTCAGCCGGTAACTGATCTGCAGCACTGCCAACGGCAGTGCCCCCAGTACATGCAGCAGACGTGCACGGTACAGGTCCACGTGACTGGAGTCGAGCATGTGTCCGGGATGGTCTGCCATTGCGTCAGTGGCTCTGCTTGAAGCGGCACTGGCTTGCCCTGCGCCAGTCCTGTGGATGAAATGGCACAGCTCGGAGCAATGAGCAGTGTCTGTGTGCAACGGGTGCAGTCCTGGGGTGGGGTGGGAGTACGTGTGAAGGCCATTTCACGCACGCTAACTACGACCAAGGACTTCTGCGTGTGGGATGTGTACATGTTGGTCTCACGTCGGGCAGTGCGTAGTGGGGGAGTCGCAAGTAAATGCTATCGTATCTGTCAGGGGGTGCTGGGCACATGCAAGTCCCAGCTCGGAGCTGCAGATGTGCCACCGCCTGATAGTACAGACAAAGGACCCTTCATCCCTACAGTAACTTCACCATCAGCATGCATTCAGGAGATGTACAGAGGCCTGTCGTGGGTGTGGTGGGATGTCTGCAACCCTGGGAATCATGGATGATATGCCCAGCACGTGGCACATGAGCAGCCTCACTGTGTGTTACGTTGCCTCACAGCTGCTCCTCCCTCCCACGAGCCCCCACACTTGTGTGTGCTGCGCGGTTGTATCACGTGCACTCCTACGGCACACCATTGTATTGTCTGTCCGCGCATGTCCAGCTGCATGCCAACAACACCGTGACGCTGGCCTTTGAAGGTGTGCGGCCACGTGAGTGTAGGCCAATGGTCCGGACATGGTGGACACAGGTGTACAGTCCATGGCTGGCTGTGATCGCGCTGCGAATGAGGCTAGGCAACTGACTCATGCAGCCGCAGGACTGATACACATAACACTTGGCATGCATGTGCCAAGACCCCGAGCGGTCTTGCGCTCCTACATTTCCCCGTCCATGTGGGCCCGCCCTCCTGGTGCATGCTACATTGCAACATCGACTACTGTGGCCCTGGTGGCGACAACACCCCAACACAGAGACACACTTACCGCACTTCCTGCCCAAGGCCAGGTCCGAGCCACGCCCTGCTCCCCCTGCCGAATCAGCACACCCCTGCGCTGACCTGACGTACGCCGGACCAGCACACGCCGCTTGTGCATGCAGGGGGGACGGGCGAAGCTACATGTCCAAGGTCACTGCCAACGCTGAGGTGACATGGTATCGTCCGCTGAAGACAACACACTGTGATGTTGCAGGGCCCGTGCCCATCATGCTGACACAATGACCACACGGACACACTTGCTCAGATGGTGTGAATGGCTATGGGCACGTGCGCCCGGCCACATTTATTAGCAGGCACACATATCGAGTGACACCTGTGTTGGATGTGTGTGGGGTGTGTGCACACCAGCCGGCAAGGGCTGCCTCGTGCAGTCAGAAATCGACAACAGTGTACATCGTAAAGGACACAACCATTCAACCATAAAGGCAGCATGACTTGTGCTGCACAGAGTTAGTGGCCCCGGATGCACAGCGTCCTGCACGGGCCTACCGCCACGGGCCACTGACTTGCGGGGCACTGGGGCAAGGTCACGAGTGCAGAGCAGGTTCTGTAGATGACAAAGGGGCTTGTCGCGGAGAGTCTCGGTGGACAGTGGAAGGTGTACCCCCAGGGCATGATGCAGAGGGCAGAACCACGCTGAAACAGTCACTATGGTGGAGAGGAATGGAACAGACACATGTCGGACACCAAGTCCGGTCCAGCCAGATGAAGATGCAGAAAACCCCCAGGCCATGGACTCAGACGCCACCAAGGTCCTACCAGATAGTGCCCATGACTCATTGCGCACAGAGTTAGTGGCACCAGTGCTGTTAGGGGATGCCGCCTGCAATGAGGCGTGTCCAATGGTGTGGACTCCTCCACATCTTACCCAAGACACAGTTCCACATGTGTGACCAAATGGACCGCAGTGTAGGCCTGAGGCAGCGGTCAGCACGGGCCATTCACCGAGTGTCGCCGGCTTAGGTTGGATGGTCCCACCGGCCTGCGTAGTTCAGGTTCAGTGGCACCACGGGACGCAGACTTGCGGTGAACAGGGTTGATGGCACCAGGTCAGTTGTTGATAGTGTTCGATCACCTCCGTGACTCTGATCCGGCTTTCGTCCAAACTGAGCCGCATCTTCCTCTTACTCCTCTCCGTGCGTTCACTGGTGTGGACTCTGCCATTCATGATTCACGACTAAGTGCTGGATTTGGGACCTACTGGTCCGCAGGGTAGGCTTGAGCCCTCATCCAAGTGTCGCCGGCTTGCGTTGAACAGGGTTAGTGGCACCACATGTCGCCGGCTTCCGTTGCCCAGGGTTAGTGGCACCACATGTCGCCGGCTTGCGTTGCACAGGGTTAGTGGCACCACGTGTCGCCGGCTTGCGTTGCACAGGATTAGTGGCACCACATGTCGCCGGCTTGCGTTGAACAGGGTTAGTGGCACCACGTGTCGCCGGCTTGCGTTGAACAGGGTTAGTGGCACCATGTGTCGCAGGCCTGCGATACGGAATTATGCTTCACTGATCGAAGGGAGTCTGGTGCTGTGGCCGCTGCCACGGACTTGGGGTCACTGCCATTCAGGACTCAGGACACAGTTCCACATGTGGGACCTACTCGGCCGAAGAGGACGCCGGTGGAGTATGTCAATGAGAAAGGAGTAATGTGGGCCAGCGTCGTGGGGGCCAGCGATGGTCTGCGGAGGCTGCAGAGGTCGCGGGACTGGTGCTTGGAGCTTGCACCGGCACGTGGTGGGCCCTCACCGACACACACCGGTGTAGGCAGGTGAGCGGAGCCTCGTTGGTGCGCTGGGGCAGGCATGACGGGTCTGGGGACCAGCAGCCCGGGGTGCAGCAGGCGCACAGGGACGCAGGCCCCGCCGCGCTCGGCGCAGGACTCGTGGCGGGCTGAGAGGCGCCGCCCTGGCAGACGCGTTGTCCGTTCAGAATGAGAACCGCGCCCAGTGCGACGGGCTTTTTGTTCACACCCCTACGCAGGCCTGGCGTACGCAGGTCCAACCCACTCCGCCCGCGCATGCAGGGGGGGACGTAACGTGCGACATTTCCGCGTTCGGCCCCACAGCCTGTGGGGACATGGTAGCGTCCACTGGCCACTACACTCCATGCACCAGCAGTTAATCTCCACATGGCCATTTCCGTGGATTGCACACTGTGGTCTGTCCGGCACCTCCACGCCACACCTGGCATTGGGTAGGTTCACATTCCTTAGTCACTTGCCGCTCTCGCACATGCCTGCGCCATGCCTCTCCTCACATCCTGCTATTGTGTGTCTGTGGTGCCATGTTGTGGCTGGGTTGTGGGCATGGCAAGGCCAAGTTCCCGTCGTGTTGTTGTGTCTGGTCTGTTGGCATGTTGTGTGGCATGTTGAATGTAGTTATGCTGCGTGCCCATTGCCAGTGTCGTGAGTTGCATGACTGTGGGCTGGAGGTGTGTGGTGTGTTCATTTTGGACTTACCAACGAGCACTGCATTTCCATGGGTGCCATCCTGGGAGCGCTGGGTGATGATGGACTGTCGGAGATGTGAGAATCATGCACTCTGCCTGGGGAGTTGGCCACGACATTGTTGAAGAGTCCCGGGCGGTCCACTATTGCCTGCACATTCATGGGATGCGTGTGCTTTCTGTTGTGGTAGTTGTGTGCAGTGTCGGCAGGGGGCACGAGGGGTACATGTGTGCAGTTGATTGGCCCCGACATGTGAGGGAATCCAGCTATGGCGTAGGGGCCTTGCTTGGTCTCCAGCTGCTCCTGCGCAGTGTGGGTGAAGTGGAGGTGCTGGGGTACCAGGCTGTTGTTGGCATCCAGGACAGGTGTGATGACCTTGGATGGGGCTGGCTGTGTGACTCCTCCGACTCTGGCAGTTGTGGGTTGGATGGTACCAGAGGCAGACATGTGCAGCGCAGCCGGCAGCTTTGTCTGCGGAGGGATGTTGGTTGTCCGCTGGGTTGGTACCGTCAGCAGGTGGGGGATGTGGGTCAGGATGCGGGGGATGGTTGTCCTTTTGGGCCTGTAGTGGGCAATGTCCTCCTCTGGCGTTGGGCCTGGGCGGCAGGTGCGTTTCAGGTGGGTCTGCTGTCTTTGTGTACGCTGCCTCTGTGGTGTTCCCGGGGGTGGGGGGGCCGGACGGGTCCTGAGGGTGGTGGGGGGCCTGGGGTGGGTGGCGATGGGTGTTGTGGCCCTCATGGGTCTCGGAGCTGCATGATCATTGTATCCATGGCATCTGTGGGTCTTCAGATGTGGCTCTTGGCTGGGCTCCCTTTCATGCTGCAGGTAGTCGTCCTGCTTAACACCAGCAAAAGGCAGGTGTTAAATCCCTGCTGCTACCGCGGCTTATCGCGTGGTTTTGACTCGCATCGCAGATCTGGCAGTTCGTTGTGAAAATGGTGTTGTGGTTTTTTCGTGAGTTTTTGCACGGGAACGCCTACTCTGCATCTCATTAGGGTTAGTTGGTGGTGTCACCCGTGGAGATAAATTTTGGGGCAGTTATCGCGGGAATACTGGCGATGTCTGCAGTTTGCACCCGCTTGTGAATGGGGTGTTAAATCGATCTCCACTTTTGATGGGTTAAGGTGGAGATAAATCGGCGGTAGGTCCTTGTGAATATGCCCCTTAATCTCCCCGTGCCTACCAAATAATTAATGTAATTGGTGATCATGTAAAGCGCTCCACTACCTTTGGGTCAAGTTCGCGCTAAACATAAAAAAACAAAAAGAAACAAAAATAAGCATTTTCTTTACAAGGCATAATCTTTACGGCATGTCACTCTGCCTAAATTGCTCATTTTATGGGGCTCGGTGCCTGTCTTTTATTCCAGTGAGCACGTTGTAGAGTACCCCTGCTGTGTATTTGTAGCCAGGGTGGGCTCTGATAACAGCAACTGTTTATCCCGTTGCTGTCTTGACATTTCCCAATCTTCTTTGAAAGGGAAATTAGGGAGGGCGGAGTGGGTGTATGGGGCATCTGAGTTGCGAGAAAAAACACAAAAAAGCTAATGAAGGCTGTTCATGCAAAGACTGTTCATATATGTGCGGGAGCCAAAAGGAATACTTCACCATGTACAAACTGCAAGCCAGGCTGGCAGCCTAGCAACTACAGCCCAGTCAGCCCTGCCTACAGCAACTGATGGGTGGCTAAAGTCCGTTCAGCCCTATGGTTGTTGCGCGCCTGGCGTCATTTCTGATATATTTATATGTTTCCTTCGTCTTCATTTCTTGATTTTGCTTGCGAGAAAGTGTCACTCATAGTTGTTGAAAAGGCACTCATCATTACACTGAAATTATGAAAATGTCACACGTAGCAATCTGAAACATTGACAGCTAAGGGTTAAACCATTAACTTACATTAAAGAGGAGGACATTTTAGGCAGCAAACACCTAAAATAAAGGCATTTTGGACTTAAAAAATCAGCAGTCTCCCTTTTGAATTGGTGTATGGTGTGGTCTGCAGCTCGTAGCGCAAAAGAGCAGCCAATTACAAAGCATTCACATTATTTGGCTTGTGTGTTAGGGTTGTAAATGAAATGGTATGTAAAAATCAAAACACCGAATAAAGTTGACATGAAATAAAAAAGTTTATTAAATATAGTAAAATACCACACTTGGAAGACGAACATTTTCAACTTCTTATCATGTCAATATTCCAGTTTTTATCTTACATCAGCAGTATTTTAATGAAAATTAGCGATTACAAGATGGCCGCCACAGTTCACACATTCTTTGGATTTACATGTTGTGGTATGACACAATTATTGCTTTTCAGTCCTCTGTTTTTGTTCATGAGGAGCAGTGAAGTGAGGTGGCGTAGGACCCTGGGCGCAGTGGCCATGGGACACGCCCCCTTCAGGCGGCCAGAAAGCGGCAGATCCCAGGATGGCACTGTGTACTCGCAGTCTACTGTTGGTGACTATCGGCACCATCGCCTTCTTGTACCTGGGTGTCTCGAGGCGCCACGAGCTAGGTAATTAAATTCTTCGTGTCCACGGACTGCCTGCTAGTAGTCTTCCAGTCTTGCTACAATGCAGGTGGATGCATGACGGAAGTAGACAGCAGAAGCTGCATAGACGTGTCATACTCCACGTTTCAGCTTTGGATATCTGCATTTGTTTTTTTTTATTTAAACGTCCCCTACGGCCCTACCCCTTTCAAAAAACAGTTGTGGTACCCTCCAGCTTTAGAAAGTTTTTGTAAAGTATCCAACTAAAAATGCAAGTGAGTAGTTTTCACTTCATCCCTAAATAGTACATCCTGCAAAGTCTGCATGGCAGACTACAGAGCTTTTAATCTGTCAGTTCAAATCAGCACCAAACGAATGTTATGACTCACTTTCAAATTATACGAATAGATCTGCATATTTATTTCCCAAAGTTGTAGTACAAAACCAGATTTTGTTTTTAAATAAGAGTTGCATGTCAAATGGGAAACGCTCCTCAACAGCTATTCATTTTGAGGTCACTGCAAATTACTACCGGGGAGCTGGGTGCTTACCAATCACAACGCTGCATTGCAGCGTTGTGATTGGTCAGTGGGGCCTGGCTGTGCTTCCTGTTCAGAGGAGAGCAGGAGCAGAGACGCAGGATTGGCGCAAAGGTAAGTTTAAAAAAAAAAATGAAATAATGCGTACTCAAGCTCCCCTGCGACTCTCACCCCGCGACACTCCCCCACCACTGGTACATACCCCAGCGATAAAACTGATTTCGACATAAACAAACCCACCATCAGTACAGTCCATAAGCGCATTTAATACCAATGACCCAAAGAAATCATACTGAGGGAGGACAAACAGAACCCAAAACAGCAGAATCCAAAAGATAAACCATGGGTAATAAATAACGCATCAGACATGCGAAACAAAGCAGTGCGCTGCAAATAAATGGAAAATGCTCGATGGATTGCCCAGACGTGGGTCTCGTGCTCTCCATTTCACTGGAGTCAAGCTAGTCTGGCTGATGAGGGGTAAATTCCCAAAACCGGTCCCAGGATGCTTGTTTCCAGTCCAGGGAGAACCTGGCCTGGCAGTTCGGACTGGACTGTTCCCATGGGGAATGTGGTCAAGACTGATTTGCATATGGCTGGGTTCAAACTGGAATGGCATGGGGAGCAAAAACACGGTTGATTTAGGCCCAGATCTCTGTACTGGGGTGAATGTTTGCCATTGTTCAACATTCTGTCCATCTATTGTTCTTTTTGCATTTGTCAACACAAGTGGGACGGGTATGCCCAGACGTAGGTCCCGTACTCCATGCCACTGAAGTCAAACTAGTATGGCTGATAAGGGGTGAAACCCCTAAACCGGTCCCAAGATGCTTGTTTCCAGTCCAGGTAGGACCTGGCCCGGCAGTTCAGGCTGGACTGTTCCCATGGGGAACGGGCTCAAGACTGATTTGCATATGACTGGGTTCAAACTAGAGTGGCTTGGGGAGCAAAACAGCTATGGAATTAAGCCCAGATCTCTGTACTGGGTTGAATGTTTGACATTGTTCAACATTCTGTCCATCAATTGTTCTTTTTACATCAAGAGAATGCAAGCGCACCTCAGCATCTGACACAGGAGATGGACAAAAAGTAGGTAAGACAATATCCATATCTAAATGTTAAGAGAAAGCCACCTTCAGGAGAAAATCCGGTCTAGACCGCAGCACCACCTTGTCTGGAAAAAAACAGAGGGGAGGACAACAAAGCGCGAATCTCACTCACCCGTTCCCAAAAGAAATGTCCACAAGAAACACAATGGTGGCTGAAAGACGCTTGAATTTAGCAAAATCCAAGGGCTCAAGTTGAGCACCCTGCAACCCCTGCAGAACAAGAGACAACTCCACAGCAAGCGAGCCTCCAGAGGGGCAACAGATAGTACACTAACCCACTGACTACGGAGTGTAGACACAGCCAAATCCTGCTGAAAACCATCCTGAAGAGACTCCAACACTGCAGATGGATCACAAAAGGAAGGTGACAAAGCTCTGTCCTGACACCAGACAGAAAAATTGCACCAGTGACGGCCATAAGCTTTAAGAGTAGGCGGCCGTTGGGACTGCTGAATAAACTCAGCGACATCCAAAGAACATCCTTCCTCTAAGAGGAACTGCCTCTTAAGTGCCATACCTCACGATTCAACCTGCTAAGGGTGTCCGGAGGAAGAAGCGGCTGACTCAGAGGAGCAGGATGAATCAGTAGAACCCAATGGGGCCGGACCGAGAGATGGAGAAGACAAAGAAACCAAGGGTGCCTCATCCGGGCTGCGGCAATCAACAGACTTTCAGCCTGGTCCTGCACCACCTTCTGACCCACCCGAGGAGGAAGAGGGTTGGGTGGAGACCACTGGGCCAGGCAAATGCCAGAGCATCCACTGCCCAAGCCCTCGAGGAAGGGACCAGACTGCAAATATGGGGAAGCAGGCCATTCTCCTCCGTAGCGAACAGATCCAGCCATGGGTGACCAAACTGGAGAAGAATGGACTGAAAAAGCATCAGATCCAGACACTAGTTCCTTCCAGTTGGAAGAATAAAGAGCCTCCACTCAATTCCATTTCCCTTGCATAGCAGAATCCCCCAGGGTTGCACCCTAGCCTATCCCACTGGCATCGGTCGTGAGAACCAGAACGGAAAGAGGAACCAAGGAGAAAACTCTGTTTAGATGATTGGGAATCAACCACCACTGGAGATCCCTGCGGATCTGAGGAGTTATATGGAACTAGAGCCTCGTTCTCCTGAGAAGACAGATTCCAATGATTCCTGAGATGGTGAAGCAAGAGATACAGGTGTAACCTCCCCCAAGAGAGAAAAGCAAGAGTAGATGCCATCTCCCCTTGACTGCAGAGCCATGTCCTCGCAGATGGCGAAGAAGGAGAGAAGACAAATGGGAGCGGAGCAGAACAGAACACAACGTTCCTCTGATACAAAGACCTCCCCTAAGTCCATCCTGAAGGGAGCCCTGATAAAGAGAAGATCTTGAGACGGCTGGACCTGGGACTTCTTCTAGTTCATCAAGAAGCCGTACTCCTGGAACAGAGTGGATACCCAGTGAACCTCCAACTGGGCTTGGAAAAAGAATAAGAGGCAATTAGCCAGTCATCCAAGTAAGGGTAGAATTGGATACCTTCAGAATGTAAAATACCCACCAATGGTGCTAACAGTTTTGTGAACACCCTCGGTGCAGAAGCCAGCCCAAAGGGCAGAACCCAAAACTGGTAGTGGTTGCCCGGGACGGCGAACCAGAGGAACCTCTGGTGAGATGGATGCACAGGGATGTATAGGTAGGCATCCATGAGGTCAGTGTAGACCAGGAAATCACCCGTCCACAGGAAAAGCAGAATCATCTGGAGGGAAACCATTTTTGAAGGGCACATGAGGAATGTATCTATTGACCCCTTTGAGGTCCAACACAGGGCGGAAATATCCTAACGCTTTTGAACCAGAAAAAGCAGGGAGTAATGGCCATGGAAAACATCCCCCGGAGGAACCGGACAGATGGCAGCTTTCTGGAGAAGCAACTGGATCCCCTGAAGTAGGGCAGACAACTTCTCCGGGGAGCGAGGAGTAGGAGTCTCGAAAAAGTGGCGAGGTGGAGTGTTGCTGAAATTAATCTTGTAGCTAAGACCACTTGGACAGCCCAGGCATCCGGAATGGTACAAGCCCAAAGGTCCTGGAAGTACAGCAGGTGACCCCCACTGGACGAAACCTGGAGCAGTCATGCTTTGGGAGGGGTGGTGGCGGCAGCTGGTTGGTACCGGGACAACTGGAGCGCCCCGGCCACTGCCCTTGGCTTGAAAGGGCTGTTGTTAAGGAGCATTACCCCCTGGGGGAAAAGCCCATTTGTGGCGAAAACCCTTGCCCTTGGAGACCGGACGAACAGAAGTAACCAGCTTCTTATTCTCTGCTGTTTTCTTTTTTAATCAGCTCTTGGAATTCAGTGCCTAAAACCTTGGTTCCAGTAAAAGGCAGTTTTATGAGGACTGCCTTCTGAGCCGCGGCAGCCTTCCAGGAGCGCATCCAGATGTTGTGGCGGGCTGCTATGGTAGCACTTGAAGCAGCCGCAGTAACACACAGGTTGTTAAACGTGATGTCTGAAATAAAACAGACTTGATGCTCCATCAAGACCAAGAGAGCTGAGAAATCCGCACCCTCCTGTACTTTTTCTGCCAAAGAGTGGAAGTCTTTTAGGAGGCACTGTATGGCATAGGTGGAGTAGGCATTAGCTCGGATCACAAAGTTGTAAGCCACATAGGCCCATTTCACTGCCCCTTCCACCTTTTTGCCACTGCATCAGATGGCATGGTATCCTCTGACACCACATTACCCTGGGTGGACTTCCCTGCCATGTTGTCAATTTTTATGGAGACTGGAAACTCCTCCCCAAATTTGTGTAGATGATAGCATTTCAAAAGGAAGTGAGGAAAAGACTGCTTCTCGACTTCCTTCAGTTAGTTTGATAACACACAACGAATGAAAGCACGCAAGGGCAAAGATTAAGGTTCCGCACGCTCATATTGTGGGAAAAATAAAGGCATCATCAGCAGGAGCCTGAGCAGAGGAAGCAAATCCCAGATTATAATGCACATGCTGCAACAATTCAGCTAAATCTGAGCCCTGCACAAAATGTACTTTGATGTCATCATCCTCAACAGAAGGATCCATCCTGGGGACTTTAGAAGGATGAGCCCCTTCCCAGGCCCGGAATGCGGCCCCAACAGCTGCTGCAATGATAGCTTGGAGATCAGGGGTTGGAGGGACCTCTGAAGATGGCCTAGCCACAGAGGGGATCTCCTCCACATCACTCATCATTGGATTTCAGCAGAAACCAAGACTGCAGGCAGTAACACGGCGAGGCAGAGTCTGTCTCAACAACCAGCCCGGTAGGGAAGAATATTCCTGATAAATCCGGCTGATTGTCGAGGCGATGCTGTCCTCATGTGACTCGCTCCCCGCCCATTGAAGTGCAAGGACGATCTTATCCAAACAAGCACTGGCGCCATATTGAAAACAGACAGACGCCATGTGACTACAGTTTCAAAACCAACAATGCTGGTTACATGAAAAGAGTGCCCTGTACATGCCGAGAAACCAGGGGGAATATTGTAGGAAGCTGGCTCTGTATATACTATACCAAAGTAAGGGATTTTGTGCACAGAGTCCAGTGGATCCCCAGAGGTATAGCAGAGGCTAAAGTAGATAATACCTTACTCTCTTTTGTGGTAGTGTGGTTGAGCAGTCAGGCTTATCAGGAGGGTAGTGTTAAGAATTTTTGTAGACACTCAAGCAAGAAATTATGTCACACACTCAAAGACTGAATCCAGACCTACTGTTTGTATAAAAAGTTATTTTGTTTTTTTATTTCTAGAACCAAGATTTACTTAGTAGCAGGTAAGTTAAACTCTTCATACAATGTTACTCTTCACAAGACAGTGAATGCTGGTTTGGTAGGAACATTTAGATTACTTTTGCAGTGAGAAAAGAATTGATAAACTGTTCAAAAACATTTTAAATTACTGTTAGATTAGTTTTGGACTACTTCGTGATTACTTTTCTGGTTTGGCCTGAAACACACTCTTGATAAAGTTTAACACAGGACATTTGTAAGCAGGTTAACTCTTGTGAAGGCAATAGGTGACTTTTTTTTGCAGTATAAGACAGTTCAACACTTAAAATAATTTTCAGAGAAAACCCACCAATCAATCTTATGGAGAAAAACAAAGTATTATGTTTACAGGTAAGTAGACGGTTTTGGAATAGAAGTTTTGGAGCGTAGAACCAAGGTTCCCCAAGGTTGAGGTTGGCACTCAAGAGACACCATCAGCTGCACTAGGGTGGCCCGGTGCAGAGTGCAGGGTGCCAATGTTAGCCAATGGGGGTAGGGGGCACCTCGGTTGGGGTCTGCTCACGGGCAAGCCACTCGGTCTCTGGAGCCAAGCTCCTAGGCTTAAGATCAGGGCAAAGGGGGTCCCAGGTTGGCACCAAGTCCACACCACCAGTGGTGCAGGGGCGGCCGGGTGCTCAGAAGGTGTCGGGAGCCCAATGCTTTTCAATGGAGGACGTCAGTCGTGGAAAAGGACTGCAGGCTGGAGCCAGAAGACTGGACGAAGGGAACCAACGACTGGAGGATGAAGATGAAAAGTTGCTGGACACCGTCAGTTGGGTACCTCAGGACTCAGGAGCTGCGGGTGCAGGGGTGTCCTTTTGTGTCGGGTTCTTCTCATAGGTTGCAGTTGGGGTGGGCCCTTCAGGATGAGGATGCAGGCATTGAGGACGAGTTCGGTGGAGGTCGTCCAACGCTGGATCACTGGTCAGGATCGCCGGGGGGACCTCGCTGGGGTGTTGGGCCACTCGGGCCATGGGCGTTAGGGTGCAGAGTACTAGAGGACTCGCGGATCCTGCTAGATCTGGAGTCCTGGCTTGGGTTGGTGTTGGACAAATCCGTTGTCCACGGGAGATCAGAGTTCTTTAGGAAGGCAGGGCAGGTCCCCGGGGTTCTTAGAGGCTGCTGGACTCGCCGGGTTCAGCTCGCAGGGTTTTCAGAGCATGAGACAGGCCGGTAGGGCTGGGGCCAAAGCAGTTGTAGTCGTCCTCCTCTTCTGCAGCACAGCTCTTCGGTCCTTTTTCTTCTTGTCACATCAAATCTGACTTCTGGGTTCAGGGCTGTTTTTAGGGGGCGTTTTAGGGTTCTCGAGATCAGTAGCCAGTGGGCTACTGACCTTAGGGTGACTACACCCTTGGTGTGCTCTCCACACATGGGCGAGTGGGCGCAATCCCTAAGCCTGATTGGAGGGTGCCTGCCATCACTGAAGAGTGTGCTTCACTTCGCCTCCCCCACCTGAGGGGTGGGGTTGGCAGAGGTGGGCACACCTTCTGGGCAGTTGTAATTTTTTCCACCTGTCTTCCTTCCGAAAAGGGGGGGAAACAGGAAAGGGGCCTGCTCCTGGTAGCAGGAGAGGCTGGGGGTCGCATTGCAAGACTGCAAGGCCTTTGAAGCTCCCCTGCCACAGATGGCTCTTCTTGACCTGGGGAGGTGTGAACACCTCCGCCCAGGAAAGGCTTTGTTTTTGGGCCCAGGGAGCAAAGGCTCACACCCCAGGGGTCCAGAAACTTGTCTTGTGATGGCAGGCTGGTGTTCACCAGTCAGCAGGTATCCCCTCTAGAAGGGACCCATGAGTGCATGGAATAATAAATCTGGCACAGGAATCAGTGCTGGTTTATTCTGAGATGTTTGATACCAAACATCCCAGGATTCAGTAAAGCCATTATGGTGTTAGGAAACCCGTAATGAACAGTTTCTTGACCATATACTTGGTATGGCTTTACTGGGCACTTATAAGATCTAAGAATGCCCTTAGATATTGTAGGGGACTGTCTGCTTATGCAGATAGGTCCTCACATGAGGTATAGTGCACTCTGCCTTAAGGGTGATTTACGTGTGCCATGCCGACTCTTCACTTTTAGCTGCACCAAAATACGGAGACTGCAATGGCAGTGGGGCATGTTTGTGGTGAGAGGTCTCTGAGGGTGGCATAATACATGCTGCTGCCCTCAGAGGCCTTTCTGTGGCTACCATGCCCTTGGTACCATAGGTACCCCTTACAAGGGACTTGCAAGTAGGCCAGAGTTGTGCCAATGGTGGTAATAATGGTACAGTTTAGGGAAAAGAAGACAGGACCTCGGAACCTGATAGGCAGGGACCCAGGGCATACTCAGTCAAAGTGCATCAGAAATCTGGCAAAAAGTGTAGGGGGGAGCTTACTGCAACAGAAACCCACTTTCCTAAAATATCCAAATGAAAACATAAATACCCCCGAGTCCGTCACAGACTGCTTCGCAACCCCAGACCGAACCCTGATCTTGTATGCCCAGCACACGAATTTCGATCAAACATAAAAAAAATCAGAAAGACAGCTAAAGCAGGTCTTAAATAAAAACAAGGGAAAGAACAAGAGAACATAAAGGAAAATATAATCCATACCTGTGGCCAAGATGGCAATTGATCGGCTGCAGAAAAAGAAACAGGAAGTCCTGGGTAGGAAATGACATATATGTACACCCCATTTGATGGGTGCCATTTTGGATTGGGAAAGTAAATTCAAGTTTGCCAATCATCTGCACGGTTAAGAGAGAAATGTATGAGTAAGGACTGTGAGAGGAAGATGAACGAGGAGGTAATGAATGTGTCAGTCTGTAATGCAACTGGTGCTCATGTACAGCGCTCCGATACCTCCGGGTTGGGTTTGCGCCATATAAAACTACAAAATAAAACACAACAAATGTGTTCTAGGTGGGCTTTCAGTTGTCCCATATGTGCCCTTATACAAGTTGAGTGATCATGCATTTTTTTTCACTTGTAGCGGCGGGAGAGGTTTCTCTTGGTTGGGGTTTTTCTTTTTAAGGGTGTCTGGTTTCTAAGAGTTACTGTACATGTATATTTAAAGCGACAATCCCCTGCGCGGAAGTTGAGCATATTAAACTCTATTCAAAGGTGTACTCGAGGTTACTAAGTAACAAAACCCATGTGTTTGTAAAACACACGTTCAGCCATTTGTCTCTTTTGGGTGTTTATTGTTGCTTAACCCATGGTACTGATTTGTCGTCCTTGCAAGGAAGAAGGGTAATGCAGGCCTCCAGGGATTCTAACCCTTGGCAATAAAGGCAGGAACAGATCCCTGATATATGGAACTGGTGTTTGCGTTGCGCTGGAAGGTGCAGCCATCTTTGTGTTACTTCTATTACTAACTGAAAACCTGAGCAGACTCTGCAGTATTATAAAAGAGAAAAGCAGTTTAATTGAACTCGAAATTAACAGCCAAAAATACTCCAAATCAGCCTGCTTCTCTGTAAAAGATCTTGAATCCTAACTCGGAGCTCCTGTCTTTGTTCAGTGCTCCGTCGCGTTCTACAAAAAGAAGCACATGCACACATGCGTGCATGCATGGTGGCTGATACCAGAGTCTCACCTTGGAACACTCCAGTGCTCGTACATGCACATCCAGATCTCACGTTAGTGAATACACCACAGAAGGTTGTTTTGCAGTTAAGTTGGCTTTGAGCCCCCAGTGTTTACCTTGAATTGCTAATGTCATTATTTTGAATTTAAAAATAAGAACAAAGAGATGCTGGCATAATATGGTGCCACTTTATACTGTGTTTGCACACAGTAGAAAAAAGCTAATTTTGGAAACTATCGACATCTCATACCGATTTAAATAAATGTTCTGTCAGTACCATGATGTCCAAACCATGGCATGCTCACCACTCTATTGTCTGTCTTTTACCTGCCCTTGACATACAGGTTTGGTACTAAGGTTTTTAACTGTTTTGTCAATAACATTTTACTGCCCTCCTCCTCTTGCACTGTAGCAACATTTCATTCTTTTAGGGGCAACTGGGCATGAGGATTGTGCATGTCCTAAGCATTGACTGTTACCACATTTCCTTAGAACTAACGCTGATGCATACAGGGTAAAGTGTTCTTTGTTCAATGTGGAAACTTGCACAAATGGGATTTATATGAATGCATATTTGATTTGCTATTGCATAACTGATTGCGCAAACTCTAAAAATCTCTCTGTCTGGTACATTTTCCCCAAAATCTATTTGTGTTGTGGACAGTGCAGCGATTGAAGTGCATTAAAACAGTATGGGAACTGTGATGCTGAATGCAGTGTGGGCGGGGTTAGTGAGCGTGGGGGCATGGGTCAAAGGTGTGGCTAAAAAAGCTAAATATTCTGTAAATTGTTTTGGTTTTTCACCTTCAGGTAGCTACATATAAAATAACGAAATAAATAAAAAATATTAAGTTAATCAGTGAGAAATGCACTATAGTCCTTAATGAAATTTCTATTATTTAATATACTGCAGAGTTCTGGGTGTAACCAGAGAGCCACAGAATTAAATTTTAGTTGGTGCAGTGGAGAATAGAAACTTGTGTATTTTTGTGCTACGAGGTCTCAGCCTGTGACAGAAAGCACTGTGAATATGCAAGTCATTTTTTTAAACTGATACTACGCACGGTATAAGATAGACTGCTACAAAATGCACAGAAAGGTTTACAATAAAATGGTGCTTCCAAAATATAGATTTTAGTGTTAACCATTTGCGTGCATTTGCATTTCTTTCAGGCAAGCAGGCACCCTGGCTAAAAGGCGTGTTTCTTGTTAAGCTGTCAGCCCGCCTTTGGTTTCACAGAACAGGAGAACCCCTGAATGACACTGCTTAAACTATCGTAATTATCCATCCCAGGACAGTTGTCTTTTCACAAACAGTAGGCGAACGTTATTTAATAAATTATAAAAGTATCGGCATGTTGTGCCCCTCCGATCCTGCCCACTTCAACCTCTGGTGCAGTGGTATATCACAGTCACAATTCAAAGCCCTGTAGAAACATGCAAGAATTAACTCGCCTGCCTGCTATGAATACACAAAGTGTACCGACTAACAATTCACCCCTTAACTTTACTTAGGGGCCTACAAGATGCTTTAGGAGAAGAAGGGGACCACAGAGAGACAAATTAATGGAATATGTCCACTGATGTGCGCTGGAGAGCCCTCCACTCTCCACTTTGCTCTCCTCTTGCCCGTTTGCTCCCCCTGTTTTTCCCCACTCGCACCCTTTCTGTTGCTTCCTCTGGCCGGCATTGCCCCTTGTTGCTCCCCTCCCTTATGTTGAGTCCCCTGCCGTTTTCCCAAAAAATCATTTTCCCACATTTATTTCTTTTTATTTGCCAGTCCAAGCAGACTCTGCAAATAAAAATAAAAATAGTCATATCGTTTTGTAAGGGTTCACATGTGTGGTGTGCGTGCCTACACAGTGACACAATACGTTTTTTTCTTCTTATTTAGCCAGGCCACGAGACCTATTGGCTTTGCCAATGCTTGTTTAACTCTGCCTGGTGTCATTCAAACAAAATTAAATGATCACGCTAAAACAAATATCAGACCTTTTTTGAAGTTTCTCCCCCAAATTTTTATTTTGGTGGTGAAGGGTAGAAACAATAAAAATGATGGTCACACAAATGGTAAACTTTCTAACAAGCATGATTCCATCCCTACTTTCCGATGATTTTCACCACAACTTATAGATGATAATAAATACATTTCTCTGGAAAAATAAACATCCTAGGATCTCCATTAAAAAACTAACACTTCCTAAGGAGCAAGGAAGGGTGAATTTTGGAAACTTTAAGAACTATCAAACCACCTTTCTTTTTAAACAAAGCACCAGGTGGCTAACTAAAACATACTCATACCAACCACCATTGTTGGAAACTGAAAAAGCCATCCTAAATAATTTAAATCTAATTTCATTCCTCACATCTATCAAAACCATGTTTCCCCACTCCAGTTGTGTACTAAAGGATACTAAAATAACTTACAAATAGATTCTAAATTAGAAATCCAAAAAAAACCTCAATCATGACATCACTGTGGAATAATAATAAGAATAGATGGCATCACCATAGACTGGAATAAATGAACATTCAGGTAAACATCTGGGAACTAACTCTGACCCACTAGTCTTTGCCAACTTACAACATGCACATGGCCTTGAAAACATAACATTTTATATGCTTTTAAAATTAAAAGGGGTGCTAAAGAAATCTAAAATCAGAGACACTTACCCTTCAATCCTTAACCTAATTACAAAGAGGATAAACGGCCCTTAAGATATATGCCCTACTTCAGTCCAAGTCTAACAAGCACATACCTGAACACAATCCAAATGGAAAGCAGACTTTAGTGCTGGCTTTTCTGGGATTGAGTGGACGAAAACATGGAACTCCCCTTTTAAAAATAAGCTCACCTCTCACTGACACAAACTAAATTCTAATTACTTCATAGAACGTTCTCGACACCATTACAGCTTCACTAAAAGAACCTAGGTTACAATCCTAATTTCGGGAACTGTAATGCCACAATAAGTGACCTAGGGCATGTGATGTTTTATTGCCCAACCTTGGAAGCATTTTAATTGGAAATATATACGTTTATAGAAGAGTCTCTGAAAACCAAACCCATAAAGAATTTTTTTCATAACCGAAACCACAGAATCAAGTATCAGAAGTTCAGCAGATAGAGATTTCTTAGACGTAATGCTCACGTTTGGCTCCAAAATTGTGTTATTAATTTGGAAAAATATGACAAATGTTGCATTCCAGGATTCCATGCTTAGCCACATTCGTGAAAGTGTTATACTTTTGGTGGTTGGATTTACTATTCCTACTGCAAACTTAACCAGATTGGGGAAAGTATTGGGCTTTGGGTGGGAAGGGGGTGGATTTACTATTCCCACTCCAAACTAAGACACACTGGGGAAGTGTTGGACTTGGGGTGGGGAGTCAATATATTATTTCAGTTTGAAATTTAGCCACATGGGAGACCATCTTTTGAGGGTTGGATTTGCTATTCCCACTTTAAACCTAGCCATATTGCAGAATGTGTTAGACTTGTGGATTTGTTATTCCTATTCCAAACTTGGCCACACTGGGGAAAGTGTTGGACTTTGGGGGTTGAATTTACTCTTCCTACTCCAAACTTAGCCATGCTGGGGAAGGTGTTGGACTTTGTGGGCAACGGTGGGCAGATTTACTATTTTCACTCCAAACTAAGCCACATTGTGGAATGGTTGGGCAGGGGAAGGAGATTCACTATTCCCACCCAAACCTAGCCACATGGGAGAATGTGCTGGACTTTGCGGGGGAGGTGAATCTATTATTCCGGCTCTAAACTTAACAACATTGGGGAAAGTGTTGGAATATGGGGGGGGAGTTACTATTCCCACTCCAAACTTTGCTACAAAAATTGACACTTTCACTTCCCCATCTGTATCTTTGTCGGAAGTCACAGCTGCCATTCAGGAGAGCAAAAGCGGTAAGGCCCAAGGCTCCGACGGCGTTCCCATTGATTTGAATAAGTATGAGCCGACTTTATGGGCACCTTTACTGACAAATGTTTTTAATTCCATGAAACATCACACAATTCCAAAATCTTGGGCCCTTTCAATCATAGTGCCCATTTTTAAAAAGGCGAGTCACTCTGAGCCTAAAGATTATCGCCCTATCTCCCTGATAGACATCCCTGCTAAGATCTTTGGAAGAGTCCTACACAATAGTATACTAACATGGGCCAATGAAAATAATGCATTGAATGAGTGCCAGCTGGGCTTTCGTAATGGAATAGGTATGGTGGAACAATGCCTGAATTTACACCTTATTATAGGCAAATACACCGTGGCGAAGCACTCTGACCTGCATCTTGCTTTTATGGACTTGTCGACAGCCTTTGTGTAAACACAGCTAAGTTATGGCAAAATGTAATCGAAATGGGGATGGACCCAATACTGATGCGCACTTTAAAATCTTTGCACCATAAGACAAAAGCATGTGTTAGGTTTGGGACTGGTGGGGAAGTATCTGATGTTTTTAATGTTGAATGGGGTGTCCGTCAAGAGTGTGTGCTTGCCCCTTTATTTATTTTATATATAAATAACCTCAGTTTGGATATTATAAATAGCACTACTGATGTCCCCATGGTAAACGACGCACCCATTCCTGTACTTTTATATGCGGATTACGCTGTTTTAATGGCCCACACCCAGAAAGCCTTACATATTTTAGTTAATTTCTTCGTGTATTTTATGGAGAAATTAGATCTAAAGACTAATTTCTCAAAATGGTTTACTATGTCTTGCGGCCCGAAGCACACACAATCTTTACCCATCACGGTAGGGCCAAATGTGTTACTGCACACCAGCACCTTTACATATCTAGGGATTTTATTTAGCGCCTCTAGTTCATGGGCATCCCAAATTGCACAGAATAGAATGAAATTGTTGAAGGCAGTAGGCTCCCTCCTTAGCTTACCATCACCACCAGGAGGGAGGGCACTTGTCCCACTGCTACAAATATATTCAGCTCAGTGTGTATCTATTGCTACTTATGGGGCAGGAGTATGGGGCATTAGTGACCCGCAGCCACTGCAAATAGAGGAAAATCGTTTTTGCAGGCATTTATTAATGGTGCCTGCTTTGACATCACATTTTATTTGCCATAAGGAGTTTGCATTAAATTATTTATGTGACCATATACGCATTTGTCCCACGCTGCTGTGGCTGTCTGTTATGAGCAATGTGGGAGCCTCACTCACTAGTAAGATACTTTTGGACTGCCTCGCCTGTGACAAACGGCTCTGTATTCCTTGGCTGTCCTACGTAAAAAAAGTAACTGGAAGCGATTGGTGTAAGGTTTGCTGTTTCTGAGCCAGCTATAGGTGCACTACCCAGCAGAAAGCAAGCACAGGCCCTATTGTTAGAAAAATTGCAAGGTATCAGGTTGCATGAGGAATCACAGAAACCCTCTATTGGGGGTTACTTACTTGCTAATTTCGGTGCTGTGTCAACTGATTGCCTGATGAATACAACCGGGAGTTGGGTGCGCTCGCTTCTATTTCGATTTAGAGCAAGGACCCTGAAATATTCCCTTTGCTTCCCCCGAAGTTTCCAGCACAACTTGAGCGCACGAGTTTGTCCGTGCAACAATGTACGTAAGCAAACTATGATTAATTTTACTTTCTTCTTAGGTTACTACCAGTTATCTACGAGAATGTATTTAGTACCCTTTTAAGGCTCGAAATGCCAACAAGCTTTTAGGTGTCTTCAAGATTTAACTGACAATGAAACCTGTTGTTGCGTAAGTTTGTTTCTCAAGGCAGCCATACATTCAAGAAGCACTATGCACTTTGATTAACATCTTGTACTTTTTTAGACTTTTTAGACTATCTATGCATACCATGCTTTTACTCAAGTTCTATATTGTTAGACCTGGCACCATTGGCGTGGGTCTCCCTTCCATTTTTTGCTGTTGCCTCTTATGTTTTTGCTGGTTTTAGATGCTTTTGGGCACTGTGCCACTGCTGTTCAGTGCCACAGTGCAAGTGCTCCCTATGGTAAATTGATGTATGGATTAGTGACTCCATGATTGGCTTGATTGGTTTACTTGTCAGACCCTAGTACAGTGCACTACGTGTGCCCAGGGCTTGTAAATCCAATGCTGCTGGTGGGCTTGCAGCACTGGTTGTGCCACCCACCGGAGCAGCTTGTAAAGTGTGTCTCAGGCCTGCCATTGCAGAGCCTGTGTGCAGTCTGGTACTGCCATGTTGCCTGGGCAAGTGTACCCACTTGCCAGTCCCTAAACCTTCCCTTTTATACATATTAGTCACCCCTAAGGTAGGCCCAAGGGCAGGGTGCATTGTAGGTAAAAGGTAGGACATGCCCTGGTGTGTGTGGCATGTCCTAATAGTGAATTACAGCCATTTTCGTTTTTCACTATTGCAAGGCTACCTGTTCCCCATAGGCCAGAATGGGCAGTTAGATTATAACATCTTATAATCCTAACTGACTCAGGGAACTAGGTAGCAATTCGAGTTTAGTATGCCTGAACTCAGAATGATAAAATACATCTTTTAGTGAAGTTGGTTTTAACATTCTGTGTTTGAAAATACCACTTTTAGAAAGTGGGTATTTTTGTTGCCTAACTATCCAAGCCTGCCTCTGCTAGGTTGTGTATTCCTTGTCTGGAGTTTGAGTGACAGGGGCTGGGGGCTTCCAGGAGACAGGGTGAGTCAGCACAGGGCTGAATAGAGAAATCTGCATGCAGATAGGAGGGAGGAGTTGCACCTGGGACCTGAATAGGGCTGTGCCTTTCCTCCACAATGCTGGCTCCACCTCCTGTGGTGTGTCTGATGTCCCTGGCCCACACTGTGAAAGGAAAGAAGGAGTCTTGTCAACAAAGTGCTCCAGGACTGACCAGAACTGGTTTTGGACTAGGCAAAGGCCTCTCTGCCTTCAGAGAACAAAGAGAAAAGTAGTATAAGTATTGGGACCCAGACCCAAGAACTTTAGATCACTTCTGGGAATCAAGACGAACCTTTGCTGAGGAGAAGAACCAGGAAGCTGAAGGAGGAGACTACCCCTGTGCTGTGTGTTTGGGGGTTGGCCTGCAGTGGTTGCTTCATTGCCAAAGAAAGGAGAAAAGGACTGAGTGTGCTTTCTATCAACTTGAAGAAGAATCTCGAAGGGCTTGAACTAGAGCTTGCCTCCTGCCTGAAGTCTCAGGGATACAAGACTTCACCAACCAGCTCCCCCTGAATTCCCTTGCTGGGAATTGAAGTGCCTGCTGCTGTGCTGGGCCTTCTGAGAGACTGCGTGTCGCTGGGAGCGCGACGCAACAACGATAAGCGTGTCGCCGCCGCAGCCGCTGTCATCGCATCGCCGAGGAAGCGAGACGCCGCTGCTGCTGTCATCATCGCATCGTCGAAGCGCGGCGCATCGCCGGAGAAGCGGGACGCTGCCACAGAGGACATCGTCGCATCACCGGAGAAGCGCGTCGCAGGGCCTGTCGCGGCTCCAAAGATCATCGAGTCGCCGCACGGCCGTCGGGCGTGCACGCATCGCACCAACGTTGTCGCATCGCAGCCAAGACGCCATTTTGTCGCATCGCACCGGAGAAGAGTATCGCATCGAGGTGCCATCTTGTCGCATCGCACCAGAGAGCAGTAAGAAAGCGACGCATCAACTCCCCACACAGTAAGGAAGCGAGCATCAACTCCTCTGCGCAGCAGTAAAGAACCGACGCATCCACTCCCCTGAGTGTAAGGAACCGACGCATCACCTTCCCTGCGGCCCTTTTGTTTTCTTTGCGTTACGCATTCAAGGTACATTGAGAGTAAAGTGTCGCATTTACAACTTGAGAGAACTGAACTATTTTATAACATTTTAAAGTCTATTTTTGAATACAGTATTGTGGATTTTTGTCGTTTGGTCTTGTGTTAAGTCTATATAAAAATACTATTTTTATAAATACAACCTGTGTGGTGTCCATCTGTAGTGTTGTCACTGTATTACTGTATGTGTTCACAAATGCTTTACACACTGCCTCTGAGATAAGCCTGCCTGCTCGTGCCAAGCTACCAAGGGGGTGAGCAGGGGTTATTTTAGGAGTGTAGCCCCTTACCCTGACTAGACGCAAGGGTCCCTATTTGTCACAGGTACCTACCTATGCCAACTAGAGACCCCCAAATCTAACATTGGTAGTCAGCGGTGAGGATTTGGACTTGCATTTGTGATTCATATACAGTGATTGGTGTACACTACTAGTGAGTGCAGACCATAACGCGACCACATACTTTTTGAGAATTTTTCCTTGGAACTTCTTTTCTATTTTTGATTCTTGAGAACTGCCAGTCTTTTTGCTACCATGAGCAAGTCAACATCCATAGTATCTGTAGACATTGTTTTGGAAATAGAGAGAATTGATACCTACACTGTGCCTTATCTCAAAGCTTTGTGCAAGAAATTTAAAATCTCTGTGAAAGGCCTCACCAGGAAAGAGGAATACCAGAAGGCGCTGAGGGCCTGGGTAGAATCTAGGAATGCCAGGGAGCATCCTGAGGAGCCAGTAATGGAGGCAGAGGATTTAAATGAGCAACTTGAGGGCCAGTGGGCCCAACTGGAGGGAAAGCACCTTCAGGGGCGGGCAGCAGTGTTTCTTCCAAAGGGTTGTCCCCAGGAGAGCTGGAGGACAGAGCAAGGGAGAGGATGCATAAATTGGAGCTAGCTAGGCTCAAAATGGAGGGTCAGAAAGACATAGAGAGCCAGAAAATAGAGCTTGGGGTGGAATTAGAAATGAAGAAGTTAGCCTTAGAGGAAAAGAGAATGCATTTTGAGCATGAGAGAGGATTGAGGGAATTGGAACTCAAGGCCAAAAAGTTAGAGGTTCCTCCCTCTGGTGGCAGCACACCGCCAGTGCATGTAGAAGCAAGAACCTACATTCCCAAAGATGTAGTTAAAGATTTCCACAAGAATGAGGATAATGGTCAGTGGTTTAGGGCTTATGAAGCTGCAATGTTGGCCCACCGGGTCCCTGAGAAGGATTGGGGAGCGGGGTTGTGGGGCCGCTTTGTTAGTGATGGGAGGGACACTTTGTAGGATTTGCCTACAGAGGAGCAGATGTCCTATACCCACATGAAGGGAGCCCTAATGTCCAGATTTGGTTTGACCCCAGAGCTATTTAGACAAAGGTTTAGAAATTGCAGAAAACTGGAGTCTACCACTTGGGTGGAATATGTGTCTTTCTTTTGCAGAGCATTGGATGGTTGGGTGAAGGGTAGCAAAGTGGATAATTTTGAGGCGCTCTATGATTTGCTTGCATGGGAGCACTTGTCAAATAACTGTTTTCCAGAGCTACGCCAGCATCTTATTGATAGCAAGCTGACTAACCCTAGGAAGCTTGCTGATGAGGCGGACCGCTGGGTGAGCACCCGGGTCCAGAAGGGTCATGTGGGAGACTTCGCCAAAGGTGGGCAGGGTCCCCAGCAGAAGAATGGGGGGGACAAGGGTAAACAGAGGGAGTTCCAGAAAGGGCCCCAAAGTAATCCCCAAGGGAACCAAGGGAAGGTTTCCCAGCCCCCCCTGAGAAGAAGGCAGTGGCCCGACAGATAAGCCTGTTCACAAGGGGCCCAAGACCTGTTTTAAGTGTGGTCTAGTAGGCCACTGTTCTTATGATGCTAGATGTCCCTTGTATGGGAAGACAGCACCCACTGGTGCACCACCCCGGCAGTTGGCTAGTGTAGCCCTGGGGGAGGAGATGGGTGCCCAGGGTGGGTGGGGTCCCGCAGAGATGTCCCTTGTCTCTTTAGGAGACTGTGAGGTGGTCCCCAGGACCCAGCTGCCTGATAACACTAAAAAATACAGGCAGTGGGTGACCATCAATGGCAAGAAGGTGGAAGCTCTTAGAGACACCGGAGCCAGTGTGACAGCTGTCAGTTGTCGGTTGGTGTCTGAAGAGCAGGTAGTCCCCAATGCATTTTACCCAGTTCGTGCTGCTGACAACACAGAGAGCCACTGCAAGGTGGCACAGGTTCCCTTTGAGTGGGGGGGGGGGGGGTCTCAGGGACTCTTCAAGTAGCTGTGAGGCCAGCCATGCCTGTTGAATGTCTGTTAGGTAACGATTTGGACTGCTCCCCTTGGGCTAAGGTGGAGCGGAGAGCTCATTTAGAGATGTTGGGTTTGCCTGAGTGGTCCTGCGTGACCACTCGGTCTATGGCCGCCAGTAAGGGTGTTCAAGAGGACCTGGAGCCTGAGAAAATGGCCCAGGTGCCTGCCTTAAAGAGAAGAGGTAGGGGGCACGGGAAACCGGCCCCTGAGATTCCCACGGCCCAGGAGGAGGCGGACCCTGAGGGGGATGCCCTGGAGCCTACCGGGGAAGAGATTGCTGAACTGGGAGACCTGCCTGAGCTGACCCATTGTTACAAAAAAGGGTAAACCCAAAATAGTCACTGGGACCTGGGTATAGGACAGTACAATAGTAAGTGGTCCCAGCAAAATAACATTCAACAGTAATAATAGAAATATACAAAATTGTTGGGAAAAGGGAGGGCACCATGAAAAAACCCACAGCGGGGGCTGATGTAAGAATATAGGCCTCGTAGGCTCCAAACACAAGAGAGCGGAAAACAGCACCTTATTTAAAAGTGAAAAAGTACAATTCTTTCCTCTTCAGAATATACTCTCAAAAGAGAGCCAGACTCCTTGGTTTATTTATTTGCGTATTAATCTGTCCTTTCCATATTCTCATGAGGATATCTGTTTATATATGAAAAGCTGCCTCCGGGATAGCATGAAATCAGCGGTGCAGAATCGCTACTCGCAGAAAAACCTCCGTCTACTCATTGGCAGCAGGAAGGAGGTCCCTCCAGGGAAGAGTTCTGTGAGGAACAGAACAAGTGCCCTTCTCTTGTGGGTTTGCGGCAGCAGGCTGCAAACCAGGCAGCAGGTGATCAGTCTGGATCACATTGGATCTACTGGGAGAATGGTCTCCTGTATAGTGAGCCTAAGGTTGCTGAGCCTGGGTCAGCCCGTGTGCTGGTGGTACCCCAGCGCTTCAGAGCCTTCCTACTGGGGCTGGCTCATGATGTGCCTTTAGCAGGACATTTGGGGCAGGACAAGACCTTTGAGAGGCTTGTCACCCACTTTTATTGGCCCCAAATGCGCAAGAGTTCAGACACTCATTGCAGGACCTGTCAGACTTGCCAGGCAAGTGGAAAGAGTGGGAGGAAGCACAAGGCTCCTCTCCAGCCGTTCCCTGTGGTCAGCACCCCCTTTGAAAGGGTGGGCATTGACATTGTGGGGCCTCTGGATCCCAAGACAGCCATGGGCAACAGGTTCATCCTGGTCTTGGTGGACCATGCCACCCGGTACCCAGAAGCCATCCCTCTCAGGACAGTGACGGCCCCCGTGGTGGGATGTGCACTGATGGGGATTTTCTCCAGCGTGGGGTTTCCCAGAGAGGTGGTGTCAGACCGAGGTACCAACTTCATTTCTAAGTATATGAAGTCCCTGTGGCAGGAGTGTGGTGTAACCTACAAGTTCACCACTCCTTACCACCGCCAAGGTAATGGGCTGGGTGAGAGATTCAACCAGACCCTCAAAGGCATGATTATGGGTCTTGAGGAACCCATGAGGCGTAAGTGGGACGTCCTCTTACCATGCCTTCTCTTTGCATACCGTGAGGTGCCACAGAAGTCTCTAGGGTTCAGTCCCTTTGAGCTCCTCTATGGACACCCAGTGAGAGGACCTTTGAGTTTGGTCAAGGAAGGCTGGGAGCAATCTCCCAGGAAACCTCCCCAGGATGTATATAGCTACATGCTGGCCTTCAGGAACCAAACTAGGTGATTCAGAACACTCGCTGAGGCGAATCTGGAAGGCAGCCAGGAGGAGATGAAGCGGTGGTACGACCAGAATGCCACTCTGGTTGAGCTTCAGCCTGGTCAGAAAGTGTGGGTCATGGCCCCAGTGGAGCCCTGTGCACTCCAGGATAAGTGGACCGGACCATTTGAGGTGGTGGAGCGCAAGAGTCCGGTTACCTACTTGGTGGACTTGCGGTCTCCCAGGAACCCCTTGCGGGTCCTGCATGTCAACCGCCTGAAGCCCCACTTAGAGAGGTCTGAATTGGGCATGCTCCTAGCAACAGATGCTGGAATGGAGGAGGAGACTGAGCCTCTTCCTGACCTCCTGTCTGCAACAGAGCAAGATGGGTCAGTGGATGGAGTGAACCTCTCTTCCACCCTGACCCCTGAGCAGCAGAATGACTGTCACCAGTTGCTGGGACAGTTTTCTGACCTGTTCTCCCTGATTCCCAGTGTCACTGTTGGTGCGTCCATGATGTAGACACGGGACAGTCCTCCTGTCAAGCACAAAACTTACAGGGTGACTGACAGGGTGAGAGCTTGCATCAAGGAGGAGGTCTCCAAGATGCTTGCGTTGGGGGTGATTGAGTCCTCTAACAGTCCTTGGGCCAGCCCAGTGGTCTTGGTCCCAAAGGCTGCCGCACCGGGTGTCTCACCAGAACTGCGAATCTGTGTGGACTACCGAGGGCTCAATTCAGTCACCAGGACTGACGCGCACCCCATCCCCAAAGCTGATGAGCTCATTGATCGGTTAGGGGCTGCCCGGTACCTCAGCACGTTTGACTTAACGTCTGGGTACTGGCAGATCGCCTTGACTGATGGGGCAAGAGATAGGTCAGCATTCTCCACACCAGATGGGCACTACCAATTCCGGGTTATGCCCTTTGGGATGAAGAATGCCCCTGCCACCTTTCAGAGGTTGGTCAAACAGGTGTTGGCTGGACTGGAAGAGTTCAGTGCCGCCTACCTGGATGACATTGCAGTGTTCAGCGCCAGTTGGGAAGAACATCTGCGCCACCTCTGGGAAGTGTTGATGGCGCTGCGGAGAGCAGGCCTCACAATCAAGGCGAGTAAGTGCCAGATCGGGCAGGGTTCCGTGGTGTACTTGGGACACCAGGTTGGGAGCGGCCAGGTGGCGCCCCTACAGCCCAAGATTGAGACCATCCTGACTTAGGAACCCCCAAGACCCAGACAGAGGTGAGAGCCTTTTAGGACTCACCGGGTATTACAGGAGGTTTGTCAAGGGGTATGGCAGCATTGTTGCACCCTTGACAGAGCTGACTTCCAGGAAGCAGCCCAAGAGAGTGATTTGGACTGACACCTGTCAGAGAGCTTTTGATGCCCTGAAGACTGCCATGTGCACGGCGCCCGTGCTCCTGGCACCCAACTTCTCAAAAGAGTTTATTGTGCAAACAGACGCTTCAGAGCATGGTGTGGGGGCTGTTCTATCACAGATTAATGAGGAGGGCCTAGACCAACCTGTAGCCTTTATCAGTAGGAGGTTACTTCCACGGGAACAGAGGTGGAGTGCAATTGAGCGTGAGGCATTTGCTGTGGTCTGGGCACTGAAGAAGTTGAGACCATACTTGTTTGGGACTCACTCCCGGGTTCAGACAGACCACAGGCCCCTCAGATGGCTGATGCAGATGAGGGGTGAGAATCCAAAGCTGTTGAGGTGGTCCATATCCCTACAGGGGATGGACTTCACGGTGGAACACCGCCCTGGTACAGAACACGCCAATGCTGATGGTCTGTCCAGATTTTTTCCGCCTTAGTGATGAGAACTCCCTGGAGGTAGGGTAGTTCTCCCCACATTTCAGCTGGAGGGGACACGTGTTAGACCTGGCACCATTGGCGTGGGTCTCCCTTCCATTTTTGCTGTTGCCTCTTATGTTTTTGCTGGTTTTAGATGCTTTTGGGCACTGTGCCACTGCTGTTCAGTGCCACAGTGCAAGTGCTCCCTATGGTAAATTGATGTATCGATTAGTGACTCCATGATTGGCTTGATTGGTTTACTTGTCAGACCCTAGTACAGTGCACTGCGTGTGCCCAGGGCTTGTAAATCCAATGCTGCTGGTGGGCTTGCAGCACTGGTTGTGCCACCCACCGGAGCAGCTTGTAAAGTGTGTCTCAGGCCTGCCATTGCAGAGCCTGTGTGCAGTCTGGTACTGCCATGTTGACTGGGCAAGTGTACCCACTTGCCAGTCCCTAAACCTTCCCTTTTATACATATTAGTCACCCCTAAGGTAGGCCCAAGGGCAGGGTGCATTGTAGGTAAAAGGTAGGACATGCCCTGGTGTGTGTGGCATGTCCTAATAGTGAATTACAGCCATTTTTGTTTTTCACTATTGCAAGGCTACCTGTTCCCCATAGGCCAGAATGGGCAGTTAGATTATAACATCTTATAATCCTAACTGACTCAGGGAACTAGGTAGAAATTCGAGTTTAGTATGCCTGAACTCAGAATGATAAAATACATCTTTTAGTTAAGTTGGTTTTAACATTCTGTGTTTGAAAATACCACTTTTAGAAAGTGGGTATTTTCTTGCCTAACTATCCAAGCCTGCCTCTGCTAGGTTGCGTATTCCTTGTCTGGAGTTTGAGTGACAGGGGCTGGGGGCTTCCAGGAGACAGGGTGAGTCAGCACAGGGCTGAATAGAGAGATCTGCATGCAGATAGGAGGGAGGAGTTGCACCTGGGACCTGAATAGGGCTGTGCCTTTCCTCCACAATGCTGGCTCCACCTCCTGTGGTGTGTCTGATGTCCCTGGCCCACACTGTGAAAGGAAAGAAGGAGTCTTGTCAACAAAGTGCTCCAGGACTGACCAGAACTGGTTTTGGACTAGGCAAAGGCCTCTCTGCCTTCAGAGAACAAAGAGAAAAGTAGTATAAGTATTGGGACCCAGACCCAAGAACTATAGATCACTTCTGGGAATCAAGATGAACCTTTGCTGAGGAGAAGAACCAGGAAGCTGAAGGAGGAGACTACCCCTGTGCTGTGTGTTTGGGGGTTGGCCTGCAGTGGTTGCTTCATTGCCAAAGAAAGGAGAAAAGGACTGAGTGTGCTTTCTATCAACTTGAAGAAGAATCTCCAAGGGCTTGAACTAGAGCTTGCCTCCTGCCTGAAGTCTCAGGGATACAAGACTTCACCAACCAGCTCCCCCCTGAATTCCCTTTGCTGGGAATTGAAGTACCTGCTGCTGTGCTGGCCCTTCTGAGAGACTGCGTGTCGCTGGGAGCTGGAAGCGCGACGCAACAACGAGAAGCGTGTCGCCGCCGCAGCCGCTGTCATCGCATCGCCGAGGAAGCGAGACGCCGCTGTCATCATCGCATCGCCGAAGCGCGGCGCATCGCCGAAGCGCGGCGCATCGCCGGAGAAGCGGGACGCTGCCACAGAGGACATCGTCGCATCACCGGAGAAGCGCGTCGCAGGGCCTGTCGCGGCTCCAAAGATCATCGAGTCGCCGCACGGCCGTCGGGCGTGCACGCATCGCACCAACGTTGTCGCATCGCAGCCAAGACGCCATTTTGTCGCATCGCACCGGAGAAGAGTATCGCATCGAGGTGCCATCTTGTCGCATCGCACCGGAGAGCAGTAAGAAACCGACGCATCAACTCCCCACACAGTAAGGATGCGAGCATCAACTCCCCTGCGCAGCATTAAGGAACCGACGCATCCACTCCCCTGAGTGTAAGGAACCGACGCATCACCTTCCCTGCGACCCTTTTGTTTTCTTTGCGTTACGCATTCAAGGTACATTGAGAGAAAAGTGTCGCATTTACAACTTGAGAGAACTGAACTATTTTATAACATTTTAAAGTCTATTTTTGAATACAGTATTGTGGATTTTTGTCGTTTGGTCTTGTGTTAAGTCTATATAAAAATACTATTTTTATAATTACAACCTCTGTGGTGTCCGTCTGTAGTGTTGTCACTGGATTACTGTATGTGTTCACAAATGCTTTACACACTGCCTCTGAGATAAGCCTGCCTGCTTGTGCCAAGCTACCAAGGGGGTGAGCAGGGGTTATTTTAGGAGTGTAGCCCCTTACCCTGACTAGACGCAAGGGTCCTTATTTGTCACAGGTACCTACCTATGCCAACTAGAGACCCCCAAATCTAACATATATGATACATGTTGGTCACCTTTGATGTTCATTCTTATCTTTTTTTGTATGTATTTTAAACTGCTTTTGTGGCGGGTCTCCCTGCCGAATAAAGATGTTTTGATTGATTGATTGATTGATTGATTAGTTCAGTCTCTTAATTATAAGAATATTTCCATAAGACATCAGGAGTGAACATGTTGCTGTGCGCACCTGCGGTGCGCTTTTGACAAGCCTTCCAGGCCATGTGCTTCCAGCCGAGAATAGTCCTTGTGAAAGTTCATGCAGGCCAGCTGGATACGCACAAAGTAACTGCATTCTTGGAAATTGCCAGTTTAGCTGCCAGTTTTCTGGCAAGGGCTTTAAATTGTGCTCTATCCAAATAAACAATCGTATTCAGAGAGTGCCAACATTGTCCTAAAGCACTTCACGAAGCGTCATACTTTATTTTTACTCCATTAACATGTGCTCAGGCAGGCTGCACTGCCATCACCTTCCTCTGTCAGTGGCGCCAAACTGGTAGAAGACTGCTGATCGTTCTGCTGCACTTTGGCTTAGCTTCCAGGACTGCTCTTAATTCTTCCAGCAGCAGATCCTGTAGGCAGCACATGTAAACAAAACTGCTCTTCTCTTTGCCCACACTTTTCATGAGTATTCCACTACCGTATATGGTAGCACACCATGATGTCCCTTCTTACATTGCTTACCAGCCATTTGTATTGGGCATTGGTGATGCAGTCACATAGCTGCTGGCTTTTGCCTGTTTGCTCACGAGATGCAATTTTTATTTTTTTCTTATGTTCATGTTATTTATACAGGTACTGTTACGCCACTTAAGAGTCTTCAGATCTTGTCGCCAAAACATCATTGTTGCATATACATTGGCAGTCTGGGCATAGGAAGTTTCTTAACTATGTTTTACATCATGATTGCAGGCTGCAGATAATGCCCCACCATGAGCAAACTGTTGTTTCTTCAGTCTTTAGACGAGTACCCAGTAGTATTGCCTGGGAAAATGCATATAGTGGTACTCTAATACAGAGAGCAGTCAACACCTTTCTTTGAATGAGGCGCCACTGTGCACACTCAGGAAGGGGGAAATCACATGATTAAAAAGTATGCAATAGAAGTAATTATTGTGAAGTAACCATTTTATTCACTTTTGTAAGGCGATAATAATGACAGATGACATTCTGCTTCAGGTGGAGTACTAAATCAATGGTAGATAGGTGGCCTTGAATGCTTTGCTAATTTATTTTATAGCAATAGGTTTGATATCTTACTTTTCAAAACATAAACTGGGCCTAGTTTCAACGAATTCTTCCACTTGGCCCTAAACAACATAAAACAAATTGTACCTTAAACAGCAATCATGTTTGTGAAGAATATTAGCTTAGTCAGGGAGACATAAGCTGACTAATTCTTATCTTTTTTTGTATGTATTTTAAACTGCTTTTGTGGCGGGTCTCCCTGCCGAATAAAGATGTTTTGATTGATTGATTGATTAGTTCAGTCTCTTAATTATAAGAATATTTCCATATTAAACCCCTCTCTCTCGGGGTTTAATAGTCATATGCTAGACCCATGAAAAATAACCATTTTCAGGGGGACCTCTCCAGGATAAGATGGTGAAAACCAACTAAAACTATGAATCCTGAACACAGACAACTTGGTGTTATGACACAGGCTTCTTTATGTTTTTTTAATCTCTCTCCAGAACTTTGGAATATGCTCATGGTCTTCGACTAAAAGCAGAACAGTAAGATGTAGGGCTCTCTGCTCAACTGCCCATGCGTCGAAGCAGTTGCCTATGGGGCCTCAAAAACAGAAATGTATTGTTTCACCTTCAGTGAACATCGCATACCAAAACTTAGACAGATATTGGATGCAAGTGGCAAATTTCCTGATGATTTGTCAGATGGCTCCAAAGTTAGAAGTTAACCAAAAAATGCCTTTTAACTGAAAAATGTGATTGAACCATAACCACAATGCTGTCGCCAGCTGCTATAGGTAGCTCCAGATCGATATATCCAAGAGTTCAATGAGTGAGCCGATGTCCATGTCTGTTTTCCGGAGAACAAGAATGTTCTTCACAAATTAGGCTGCAAGACAAGGTTGGGTGGGTGCTCAGGAGTTTGAAGTTGGCAGAGGTGGCAGTGAGTGCTATAAATGAGTCCAGGCACATTTGGCTATCAAAGTAAACCTAGACGGCGTGTGCAGAGGCTGACAAGTCAAGGGTATTTAGTGTGAATGTGATTTTGAGGCTGGAGGGAAGTGAAGATAAATGAGGGTTTGGGGAAGCAAAGGGTCATTTAGTGTCTGATTGTGTAGCAAGATGTCTTAGTGTCTGATTGCCCTAAGGTAATTTGCATTGCCATGGATAAAGTGAGGGTGGAAAAAAGAGGACATCTGAGTCATTCATCAAGAGCTCATATGGGAAGCTAAAGACAGAGAGCACTTCTCCTCCCCCTTACAGGGTGGGGATATGTCAAAAGAAGCGTGGTACCAGAATTGAGCGTTGGGAAACTACACGGGTAAGAGGTGGGCGAATATGGGATAGCAGCAGCACACGGAGTAGGAGCAAAAGGAGAGAGATGCGGTGACGCAAGCAAGGGCAGTATTATGATCCAGGAGCATTTTGAGGATTGCAGTGACCGCTTCTGCTTTTAAGCACTGGGTCTGTGTGTTTGTTGAGAGGAGGCTTGTTTGAGCCTAGCAAGGTTGTTAGATGTGGAAATGCACAGAAGGGTTACGATTTGAGCTGCAAAGATGTCAAAGTTGAGTGCAAGAAGGGTTGCCTATGGGAAGGTTTGGGAAGAGTTCTTATATGGAGATGGGAAGGAGGGTTTCAATAGTACAGCAAAAAGATGAAATGGGTGAAACGTTTGGAGAGATTGAGACAGCCAGGCAGCTAGTGATGCAACAATGTCTCTAGATATAAAGTATCGAGTTTAATCTACAGATATTTGTAATTAAACAGCAAGAAAAGATTGCAAGGTTTTGCACTTGTGGCGTGGGTGACAGGATAACAATATTTGTGGGTCGAGAGTGAGTGAGTAAAGGCCAGAAGAAGTTGTGGAGTGCTCATCTTTCTCCATTTCCAGATATGAGAATGCCTGCTTGTTTTCAAGGCTTTGGTGTTAAAAAGGGCCTGGGGTGGCGTGGAGTTGGGCAGTGAATCGTTGATTGTCTTCAGGTTCTTAGAAAAAAGTGTTAAAAAGACTGGCAGGTCTATAAAGTAGGACAACGTTTTAGTCCATGTGGTGGTTTCTGTTCTGATGGTTATGTTCTTGAAATAGGTTGGAAGACTTTGGCTAGGAGAGTTGGTGAGGCAGAGGTGCTTGCATGAAAGGTTGCAAAACCCACCACAGCTAGTTGTGGTTAAAGGTCTGTCTGGTTTTTAGAGGGCAGCAGTGATAACAGAGTTGCCAGGTTTGGTCCATGTTTCAGTCATTGCATTGAAGGAAGCTGCTAGAGTTGTTAATAGAGTGCACCTTATGGGCAGTTTGAGATATTTTGGGGGCGGTGGGGGTATTTCTCAGAGGTAGATATTACTTGGTGTATGATAAGGCTTCATTGAATGATGACTGGATATAGTGAGGTTTCTTTCACTTCTGTGGCTCTGGAGGTACATGTGACAGTTGAAGGGTGTCAAATGTGGGACCTGCCATGTGTGAGTTAGGAAACAATAGAAGAGATGAGAATTCAGACTCAAATTTGGACTCAAAATGGTGGGACAGATTGGCATGTGGTCTGAGATGATTGGTTGCTAGAATGGTGGTAGATTGGGGAACAAAGGAGGTGGAACATGTGGACACAGGAAGATTGGTCATGGTGTGCAGTCAAAGCTTGAAACAGCATACTGTGTGATGACAAATGTACACTTAGAATACAGTGCTCGCTCCGCTGTCAGGCATGACATTCTCTTTGCTAGGCCTTCACAGTGCATCAAAAGTCAACCCTAGTCTTTCGCATTTGTCTCACTCACAAGAGATTCGCGTGTGTGTAGCAACTCTGTCTGATGCTGCACTGCCTTGCTTCAGATTTCTACTGCCTCTGAAGGGAACCTGCACTCATTGCGGCAGTGGGGCCCCAGGGAGGAGCTCTCCTCCCCTCCGAGTTCAAGGGTCACCAGTTTGATTATAGAACGCTACAGAAAACAGGGTATCTGGCAGTGTTTGTGTTCTCAATGACCACAAATTGATGGTGTTTTAAAAGTTTTTTTTTTGTTTTCTTTGTTTAAACTAAATTATGTTTTATTCTGTTTTAGTCTAGTGAATTTCATAGTTGAGTCACCATACTGTGTTTTGTCAGCAATTATAGTTGTATTTGCACATGATGAATAATTAAACTTGCTCATATCAAACAAAATACACGTTTGACTAAACAAGCAGCTACAAATTACAATCTTTATTCATTACAGGTGTGAAAGACTTGGTTCTGCTAGCCGGGCGATTCATCTTGGCTCTTGCTCTTTTCAGTTTACTCATTTCCTATGTGACTCCGTGGATTCAGTCTTATTCAGTGACCTCTTCCAGAATCCCTCCTTCGAACGGTAAGGAACAAATATGAATTCATGATTTCTGTGTTTTTATTAACATGAATCGCTACATTAAAATCATATCATTAAATATCACAATTTTCCAGAAGCAGCTACCACAAACTGCAGGAATAAGCAACAGATTCATTAAAATAATGGCTGTGTGGGTGAGATGAGATGAAGAGCATCCCCTTTGGTATAACAGCTTCCCAGAGGATACCATGCTTTTGGTTTTCTTGACTCAAGTAAAACAGGTCCGTTTATTCCAGATATTAGCATCTGAAACTTATGTTCAACTAACCTCACCATCACGAGAACCATTTTGACAAAACATTTTTGGGAGTTGTTGTTGCACTTTGCTGCTGGTGGAAATCCTGCGTTTAATATCCTAACACGTGCATCATATTATCACCAGCACAGTTAACCGGAAGATTCAGTCTTCTGTGCGATTCCATGCACGTTACAATAGAGTCCAGGGCAATTTAGTTAACTTCCTGTGGAAACTGCCTTTATCCTTTAAGTGTGCATGACATACTCTTCATGCTGAGCTTTGTTTAGGAAGAAAGTTGTATCTAGAAGAGGCTCTGCCTACTAATAGGCTATGTGTCTGATGGAAGACTGGCCTATTGATGCAGACCATTGTTCCGGGTGACAACTGTATGTAGAAGAGGCTTGGCCTACTAATAGGTGATATATGTGGTAATGGACGAGACGTCATGTTCAGCTTTGTTCAGGGCGAAGACCGTATCTAGAAGATGCTTGGCATATAGAAATAGGTGATGTGTCTAGTGCTGGGCTGGCCTTTTTTGGTTGAGCTTTGTTCAGGGCAAAAGCTGTATGTAAAAGAGGCTCGGCCTACTAATAGGTGACGTCTGTGTTGGGCTCTGACCTCTTCGTGTTGATCTTTGTTCAGGGTGAAAGCTGTATCTACAAGATGATTGGCATATAATAATAGATGGCTTCTTCTGGTTGAACTTTGTTCACGGCAAAAACTGTTTGTAGAAGATGCTTGCCATATTAATAGGTGATATATGTGATGAGGAATGGCACCTCTATATCAGTAACTCACTTCAGCACAAAACCTGCATGTAGAAGAGGCTCGGCCTACCATTAAGTGGTGTGTCTAGTGGGGATTTGGCCTCTTGATACAGAGCTTTGTTCAGGGTGACAGCTGTATGAAGAAGAGGCTCGGCCTACTATTAGGTAATTTGTCTAGTGGGGGGCTGGCCTCTTCATGCTCACTTTTGTTCATGGCAAAAGTGGTATGTAGAAGAAGCTCAACCTACTAATAGTCGATGTGCCTGATGGGGGCCTGGCCTCTTGATCTAGAGCTTTGTTCAGGGTGGCAGCTGTATGTAGAAGAGGCTTGGCCTAATAATAGGTGGTGTGTGGTGGGGCACTGGTCTGTTCATGCTGAGCTTTGCTCAGGGCGTCTTTTACATACATATTTCTGCCTGAACAGAGGGCGTCAAGTGCCGGCCACTCCTCCAACGCTGATAATCCCTTATTAGTTAGCCAAGCCTCTGCCACAGTGGTCTGTGAGACAATGAATAGAGTGTCTGCTCTGTCAACTTCCATAATGTACTTAGTTATTCAGGGCCAATTTTGGCACTGCTCTGAAAGATAATTAATATACCACCTGAATGTTCTGCTGCTGTTTGGAGTGCTGGGCTAAAGCTGCGTTGATGTGTTCAACTTCGTGATAATGTACATTATGATTTCTTGGTGATCCCTTGAAAGCCTTCAGCATCTGTTCTTGTTTTATGGTTTGCTTTCCTGAATTTACATTGTTTTTGAAAACCTAAGTCCCAAATTCCACCATAAATTTAGGCATTTGTGTAGGGTTGATTTTGCCCTTACACTTCAAGGTTTGTAGACAGTCTCTTGGAGGACTATTGTGTAACAAGCAAACCTTTAGCTGCCTAAATCCTTTTGGTTGAGCCTACATCCTTGAGATCTGTGAACTCTCTGAGGGCACCATGGTTTTTAGATTTCCATGGATCTAGTATACAGGCTTGAGTTTAGCTTATTTTTATTGGCTCCATTGGCAGCTAAACAAAAAGCTGGGGGATAGGTCGTCAGTTGTGGAATTTGAATTAAAACGCTATAGTAATAGCATATGTTACATGCCTATCACTTCTTATCTTTTGATGCATTCGTGTAGAGAAAGCCAGCTGCTACACTAGGGCTTCCAGGGTTCATGTCTCCCTTTTATGTCAGTCTACAGGTTTGGGTTTGAATAAGACATTCTGACGTAGAATTTCTCTCCCTCTACCTGGAAATGGTCCCTTGTTGCCATCTATGTGAATCTGAAACATCACATTGGGGTTCTTCACAATCTTGAGCAAGGGTGTCATGTATGTGTTAAAATGAATGTAATAAAAACATGAGACCTCTTCGGCTTTACAGCCTTCGGTTCCGCCTTCTGGTCTTTCAGAGGTAGGAATATGCCAGGATCACCAGTTTGGACATGCCCCTCGGAGGAAGAGAAATCAAAAGTGAATGTCGGGAAGTTGACAAAACTGTCATAAGGGAGGGAGTCTGTGAGGGAGCTATCACCAAACCAAAAAGAAAGTTCCTTGCCCCACCACCGAGTGTTGGAAACGATCTTTGTTTTCTAACCGCTTTACTCCGGTTAATTCACTGGCTTGAGGAAAGGAAAATAGAAGCGGACCAAAATAAAGGGAAGCTCCAATGATTTTTCAGCCAGTGGCTTTATATAGTGGTTTCTTTTCAGTGCTCTGCTTAGTGCTCCCCACTATACGAGTAACAACAACAGAAAACAAAAGAAATAGAATCCTCGTTCTACTTCCTTTTCTCTTCCCAGCTCCCCGTAAGCCTCTGCATACGAGCACGTACCTTGGTTAGCCACGCTCCTCCAGGAGCGTGGCGGGCAAGTCGTAAGACCAGTGATCTCCTGGCGTTCTTCCGGTGTCAGGATCCTTTCCTCTGTCCTCTCCCGGTTCGCGTGTGCCGCTCGGGTTATGGATGCTCTTCTCCCTCGGCGTCTTCTCACTCGGTCCTGGTGCGATCCGCGGGGCGGGCCGCCCACTGCGTCTTCTTCCGGATTTTCTTGCTTCAGGGCGTGTAATGATTGGTTGAACGCCGAGTCTGTCACAAGGGGTCACGGACCACTTTCCTCCCCATTGAGGGAATCATTTGGGGTCTTAAAGGCACAGGCAGTCCACGGGGTCTGTGAAGAAAGGAACAGGGCTTCAGTTGGTATGTATCTAGGGAAATATGGAATCTCTTCCCCTACGTCTTCCTCCCCGTCACATTCCCCTTCTAGAACCTGTGAGTTCATCAAAAGCCTCAGTTCTGCTTCTCCTTAAATGAAATTGAAGCCTGTCTTGGAGTGGAAAGGGCCTGATGAGATCCTTTTCTGTACCCGTGGGTGTAAATTGAAGCCTGTCTTGGAGTGGAAAGGGTCTGATGAGATCCTTTTCTGTACCCGTGGGAGTTCCAAGGTTGGGTGCTGCCCACTTAAGACTTTCTGGCCCGTTGGTGGTACCCCCAAATTCTTGATGTTATTTGCTTTATCTCTGGGCGTAAACTGCCATTTTCCACCCCCCAACCAATATTTCTGTGTGGCACTGACCCTCAGCTCCACTCCACTGCCTATATTGTCTCCCTGTCCATAAGAATAGTCCAGAGGGGGTGCTTTTTTGCATGCCCTGCTGCAGCTGGAGGAAGTGTTCAACCATTGGAGGGAAGGGGAGGACAGAGAGGAGTGATGGGCTCTGCTTCTGGTGATTCAGCTGCGACATGTACACTCACGAAGGTGGCAGGTTTGCAGTACTGTTTTCATCCATTTTTGTGGAACTTTTTTTAATGTTTTGCCTGCACATCGCTTGCGCTGTGCTTGTTGTAGTAGCAGGGAGATTAAGTGATTTGCCCAAGATCACAGGATGTTGTGCAGATGCCGAAAGAACGCTTTATGTGAGCGCTAACTACTTTAACTAAGGACAAGTTCGTTCTTGTAGGAACAGGTAGATTAAGTGATTTTCCCAAGATCACAGGATGTTGTACCGACGCCGAGACTCAAACCCAGTTTCCCATCTTCATAGCCGACAGCTCCGCACATGCAAGCCACAGAGCATCTTGGTGCTATCTGTTGTCCACGAGATAAGCCTCCCATGCCTACAACTTAAAAATCGCCTGCCCCATTGTAGCCCGACAATGTAAGAGCCCGGGTTTTAAAGCTCCACCTTGTGTGACTGACTACATAGTGCAGACTGTGAGGCTGCCAAACCTTGTGGCTTTTGTTCTGTAATGCTGCCAGACGAAAGGCTAGCCTTGTTCTAGAATGGCATCACTGGGCGGGTCACGTATCCGCGATCCGTGCTTCCATATCCCAATTGATGCGACCCTCTTTTACTCAGCATTATCGAATGCTTTTTAGAAATACTTACGCAGCTTTATGAAACGTGGTTAATTATTGGACGGTGCTGTTTTTTAATGCCACCCTGTTTAGTAACAAGTTATCAGAGACAGTGGTCCCTTTCAGGAATGAATGGGAAAGTGTAGCCACAATGCTGAAATCAGGATTGGGTCTAGATGTGTACGATGCAAAAAAATATTACAAATTTATTAACAAGGATAAAAACACAAATAATACAGAAAACATTAAGTGAGCTGAACGTGACTGGGTAACTGGAAATCAGCAGATTTCCTTACATCAGGCATGAATTAAACTAAAAAGTGACTTAGTGGTAAAATTAAACAATCAATTAGTCACAATCACAAGGACATCTTATGCTCCGCATAAATTAATAATACATGTAGGAGTCAAGATGTGGGTGTCGACGACGTTTCGATCCCCAACAAAGGTTATGGGATCATCATCAGGAATGAACGATCAAGAGATGCCTGAGAAGTTTGCCTAAATAAGGCAGGGGCGTGGGGAAGGAGGAGAAGGAGGCAGGGGAAGAGGGAGACGAGTGGGATGGGAGGAGAGAGGGGGGGGAGAGAAGTGAGAGAGGCCTGGACGGGCCCGTGCATGTCGGCCGGGACAACTCTTGCTTCACCGCGTTCCCGGCATCATCTTCTCTCCCACAAACCACTATGTCGCGAGCACAGCGTGTTATTCAGTCGCTAGCTTCCTGACATATTCTTTTTTTCCCCTTTTCCTCTCTCACTTCTCTCCCTCCCCCCCTCTCTTCTCCCATCCCACTCGTCTCCCTCTTCCCCTGCCTCCTTCTCCTCCTTCCCCACGCCCCTGCCTTATTTAGGCAAACTTCTCAGGCATCTCTTGATCGTTCAGTCCTGATGATCCCATAACCTTTGTTGGGGATCGAAACGTCGTCGACACCCACATCTTGACTCCTACATGTATTATTAATTTATGCGGAGCATAAGATGTCCTTGTGATTGTGACTAATTGATTGTTTAATTTTACCACTAAGTCACTTTTTAGTTTAATTCATGCCTAAGGTAAGGAAATCTGCTGATTTCCAGTTACCCCGTCACGTTCAGCTCACTTCATGTTTTCTGCATTATTTGTGTTTTTATCCTTGTTAATAAATTTGTAATATTTTTTTGCATCGTACACATCTAGACCCAATCCTGATTTCAGCATTGTGGCTACACTTTCCCATTCATTCCTGAAAGGGACCACTGTCTCTTATAACTTAATACTACCCTTGGTCCCTTTCGACTATAAGGGTTCCCTTGTTTGTTGTTAGCCCTGTTTAGTAACAACATTGAAAAAACATACATAAAATTAAAACATTCAACATTACTCCCATCCCCTGCAATTCATTTCCCTAGTCGAATTCTGCACCCATTTTTTAGCTTCTTCTGTATCTGTCTGTGGAGCATCTAGTCTTGTAAATTTATGTATTGTCTGCTAACCTTAAGAAGCCGTTGAAGCGTTTTAATGATAGGTAGCCCTTTTGTGAATTCGCTGTATAGATGGTGCATCAAACCGAATATGTGGAGTGACTGTGAGCTGCTAACAAACAAAAATATAAATGGATAGTGGGCCACTACTTAAGGGTAATCTTCATTACCCCGATTAAGGTCCTGCTTGTCCCAGTTCCGCCTCCCGACAGTCACCCTAGTATTTGTTTTATTTTCAGTGAATAAAGGCACCTCCCACCCGCCTCCATGCCTGCCAGTAACAAGACCAGACAGAACAATAGAGGGAGGGAGGGAACATGGCTGGGGCGAGGAGGACCTTAATCAGGTTAATGAAGATTACCGGTAAGTAATGACCCATTATCCCCTCATAGGTCCTCCTCGTCCCAGTCATTACAGTTTGAGGACTTCACAAGCCCAAACAAGAAATAAGCTTGGCACAAAGACAGCAGGAAACCCAGCTGTAACACTCAAGCTTATGACAAAGCTGCCTCACAACAACAGCCAAAGTAAGCATGGAAGCATGCAACACATCCAGGTGAGAGCATCCAATAAAAGTGTGAAGCGACCGCTATGTGGCAGGCCCACAGAATTCCGGGACAGAAACCCTTGCGACCGCAGCCCAAGAGCGAAAACAGAGGCAGAGATCCCCTGAAACAGAATAGGAGGAACCAGGCCCAAGGATGCAGAAGATTGATAAACTTCCAGCTGCAACACCACACAAGAGGTACAGTAGTAGAGGTAGCAACCAAGCACACCGGAGTAACCTCTCCAAAAAAGACAACAGAGCAGGACAAAAGGCAAAAACCCCAGTGTGCAGCAAATAAATCCAGGATATGGAAAGCGCGGTAAATCACCTGTGAGGGTCTCAAAGCACTGAATGAAGGGGAGATCAAGTGAGTTGCCCAGAAGCACAGGATGTTGATGTCGACGCCAAAACACGAACCTGGTTCCCACCGGCAAAGTCAGCAGCATCGGCCGGTACGCCACAGAAATAGAACCGAAGGAAAACATCACCAACACCAGAAAAAAACAGGACGAAAAAATCACCTGTTGCAAATGGAACTGCATAGAAATTGCAGGAGTAAAGGTCAGACTCAACCACAAAACCATACCATCAGGCAGAAACAGTAGAGAGGAAGAGGACATCAGTAAAGCCCTCAACTCTCCAATGTCAAGAACCGAAGAAATGACCACCGAAAAGCCATCGCAACAGACAACCACAGCAAGGCAGCCTCAACCAAAGGGCCAAAAAAGGGCAAGAGGAGACCTGAAAAAATAGAAGGCAAGACCCAGGCCAGAACATGGACTACAGACACGTGGGACAACACCGCAAATTCTGTAACAAATGGCCCAAAAAAAGAGCAAGCCCAGCCAGAGCAGCGCCAGACCCGTACAAGTTCATTCAGCAGCCCACTGAGCAGCCAAAGCAGAGGAGGCCAAAGGAGCAAACACCAACAGAAACTGTACTGGAGCCCATGATCTGCACACTACGGCACAAAAGGGACCCCAGTCCTTAACCCAAGAGGAAAAAGCAGAATCCTAGAGGATTTCCAAACAATGGCTGCCAACAGAGAAGCACCCCATTGGACCCAACGCCAAGAGCCAGGCCGTGAAATACAGGCGACGGAGACGGGCTAGGACAGCAAAGGAAAACGAAGTGGGGATGGGATCACCAGCAACCTGACAAATGCCCCTGGACAAACTGGAGCAACAGAGAAAACCAAAGGCGATGAGGCCAAAAAGGGCAGACAAGAGCATCAAAAGCAGCTCCACCAAAACCTCCATCACACCCAGAGGAGGGAGAATTGGAAGGGACGCATACAGTTCATGAGGGCTCAGGAAACGAAAGAGCAGCCATCTGACCAAGCCTGTGAACAGACCAACCCCAAGCAGAACCCTGGAAGAAGGGCTGTGTGGGGGAGAGGCAAAGAGAGGGAGCCAAGAAACCCTGAACAGAAACCAAAGGACCCCAAAAACTGGGAAAGAAACACCAGAACAACCTTCCAAACTGAAACCAACTCCCGCCAAATGGAGGGACGAGCCAATACCCCCCTGAAACCATGGACCACTTGCCTGAAAAGACCCCAGAGTGGCCCCAACTCCAAAGACTGACAACCGTGGGCAAGAAAAAGAGAGGAGGGAGCAGAAATTGAACCCCCTACAAGGGAGCAAGCAACCACCTCTTCAAGCCCTGAAAACAGAGCAGGAGAAAAGGAACTGGGGAAATAACACATGCAAGCAAGGGAGCCCAGAGGGACAACAGATGATGGATGAGAGGACACAGATGGGGGCGAGCCCAAGGACAGACCTCAGTGATGGATGCCCCCAATCCCAGGACACTTGCCCACTCCGAGCTGGGACTGACAGCAGCGACAAGAGAACCCTCAAGAGACTTTGCTGAGCTTCACCGTGGGTAGAAGGCAGAAACTGCCCCTCCTGAGTAACGAAGAGTGCAGCGATAAATGCAACCGCAAAACCGGGGGCCGAATATGCAAGGGCCAGTCAGAATCGCAACCGCTGAATCAGAACAAATGAAACCTCCACCGCCAACAAAGGACGAGGAAGAGAGGACCCCCATAGCAAACAACTGTCAAGGGAAGGAAATTCAGAGAACCCCTGAAGCCACCAACACCTACCGCCGGAGCCAAGACCCCGTGAAGGTGCGAGGAGCAAGAGACAAATCGAATGGCTGAGAGTTATAAAGCCCAAGATGGACTGGAAGGAACTATCTGGCTTGCGGACCAAGAAGAGGACGGAGAAGACCTCAACCCCTATACTGCAGGCAGCTCTCAGACAACTGCCCTGTGGGCGAGCAGTGACTCCACCCCAGACCGCACAGCAACTCGTATTTGGAGGTCCCCTGAACATGGGGGAGCTCGATAGACCCAATGGAGGAAGACTGGAAAAAGGGACCAAAACCCTGGCAGATGAATGACAACCCCCACAGGTCGGAAACTAGGAGAACCCTGTTCCAGAAAACCCGAAGCCTGGCCCTGACTCAGGGAAAAGCAATACGGCGTGTTCCCCGGGACTGTCAACTTAGGGGCCCGGAGTCAAAGGTGAACGTGGCTCGCAGACCATAAGTCCACCACAAAAGGGATGCGAAGAGGACCACAGTGCCTGAAATCTGTATGTGAAATTTGATGGCGGATACTGGACAAACTGAAACGCAACCATAGCAACATCCGACAGCTGATCTCTGCACAATAACGGACAATTTGTCCCTAAACAACGCCGGGCACACAAACGGGAACACATGGTCCTGCGTCGCCTCCAGACGCTATGGTGAGGCCACATGGACCTGAGCCCTGCTACATCAGCCCCCAACTAGGAGGAAAACCCCACAAGGCATAGAAAAAAGCACCAGATAAAGACTGTGCCAGTACCACCAAGTGCCCGCATAGGGGCTGAGTCCCCCAGGACCTGAAGACAGTAAAACTGCCAGAAAACCTACAGCACCTGAGAATCCCAGGCGGCTCTCATCTCGGTTCCAACGAGGCCGAACCCAGCATGAAAATGAGATCAGGAGTGTTAGAACCGGGGTCACCTATTCCGACACAGTAGCTTGGCGCGAGGCAGGAAGGCACCCGAAGGCAATGTGTTAAGCAGTTGTGTAGCACACACTCACACTGACTCAGTAATGCGCACACAATAAGGAGACACCACACCAGGCTGTTATGTAAAAACAAGATTCTTTATCTAATTTAAATCAGCAGTAGATGAGGCAGATAATCTCAGGGCAACATTCGATTCATTTAGCTTCCTAAAACCAGTGCGTAAATTCATTCAAGCACATCATAACAGTAAAACTTTATGCCGGTAAGAAGGCCGTAGCAATAACCTCTCTAAAAGCAAGTATCACAGTAGGTAATGGATTACATGTTAAAACATAGGCTTAAGTTCATTCAGGTATATTCAATGCCACAAAGACCTCAATGCAAGTAGGCAAACAACATGGGAAACTTCCCTTGAGCACGTCCAATAAGGTAACCTTTCTTGAGTAGGCATACAACATAGGCACATTCACATTAGAGCGGTGACTTTAGTTGAAGTGCCAAATCAGGCTTCAGCATCTGCACACCACTAACCATGGGTTTCATCAAGGTAACCTTTCTGGGAGCAGGTCATCAGGCCTATGCAAATTAACATAGCAGGTGAAAGTAGGGGGTGAGCAGGACAGACCTAAGCGTTAATGCAGGGCCCAGCCTCATGCGCAAGGGAGGCAGTCAACACAGTAGAATGAGGGCTACTGCCCCTCTCAGTCCACCTTGGACGATGGGCGGGGGGAAGCGCCGCTAGCATGAGGCCTCCATATCGCTGGAATCCCCCCAGGGCCTCCCGGGCTCACCTCGCTGTCCCCGAGACTGGCGGGACGTTCACTGCGCCGGACGCCTCCTCCCCGGCCGGCCCGCTCCTGGGGCTTCGACTGGGGGAGGCGGCGCGATCTCCGGGGTCCTCAGTGCTTTCTTTGGGGCTTAGGGCCTGTTCCAGGGGCTCCCACAGGCAGTGGAGCCCCCTGACGTCGTTCTACTCCGGGCTCCGGGCCTCCGTCGGCCTCCGGACCCGGGGACCAATGATATCGCGGCTTCCTTGGGGGCGCGGCCTCTGACGCGGCCGGTGCCCTCGTTGCCGAGCAACGCCTCCCGCCCTTCTTTAGGCCCAGCGCGGCCTTCGCTGTACCCGCGGCAGCCCTCCCTTTGCCCCAGGGCCGCAGCGGTGATTCGGGGAATGGCGCTTCCGCCTCTCTGGGTCCCCGGGACCAGCGGCACGTCGTCTCACCCCGCGGAGACACAGGTACCTGGGTTGCGGCGGTGATCTTGGGGACTCCGGCAGCGCTTCTCTCGGCCCCAGCGCTCACAGCTAGCCCCCGGTCGCGGCGGTGATCGGGGGGGGGCCACAGCGCTTCTCCGCACGCAGCGCTTCTTCCGGGCACAGCGCCAGCGCTCGGACGTTGCGGCGCCTCAGACAAAGGGCATGTTCAGGGGTTGCAGCGCTCAGATGACATACAGCGCTTGAAAGGGAATAGCGCTTTACCTGGTGATCCCCCCAGCAGTAGCATACGCAGGTTGCTCAACCCTCCCCCGTTCCAGTACCGGGGAGAGCAAATCAATTGGCAGAGTTCAGGTGGTAGTAGAGTAGTTGCAGGTTCTTAGTTGGTGTAGCTTCTTGGTCGCAATATTTTGGATGCAGTTACTTGGGGGAAAGGGGGTTGAGATGGCAGGCACAAGAGGAAGGTAGGTGCCCTACAGGCACACTGGAGGTGGTTCCCTGGGTCCCCTCACGCTGGGCAAGGTCAGCAGGTGGAAGGTGTTCCTCATCTATCTTAGCACAGCAGTGCCTAAGCCCAGTCAGTACCAGTAGTGTAGGTCTCCCCCCTAGGCCCAACAGCCTGTACTCCGGCAGAGGTTCCCCCAGGTCCAGTGGTGCCCCAACTGACTAACTAGGTTTCCCTCCAAACCTCTTATACCCCTAGGTCAGGTGACCCTCCTGAAAGGCGGCAAAACATAACTCCTCCCTGGGCTGGAAGGTTCAGGGTGGTATGGCCCTAGGTCTCAAAAACCCTAGGGAGGACCAGTGACTGACGGTCACAAGACACACCGGCCCACATACCAAAAGCAGAGGCAGCAGGAGACACAACAGAGCTGACTGCTGGAACCAGCGGGTATGGATCTTGAAAAAGAACCAGAAGAAGACTGATGCTCAAAGATGGGAAACAAGAGGTCCCAGACAATGCCATGCAAAGGAAAAAATAATGAGAAAGTAGAGCAGGGAAAGACCACTGAGACATCCAAACGTGAGCCCTCAATCCACACAGTGAGAGCAAGAGAGCGGAACCATCAGGCCGCAAGTGACTCCCAGAAAAAAATGTCACATACTTTCATTTAGGGGAGTTGGCCACCTATACATCAACATCCCTCATTTGCTTTATCTGGCTTGAGGTGCACCAACAGCAACCTGAAACGGCCCAATAACAAGAACCTGAAAGCAGAATGTCCCCAAACTTCACACCTGCACACACCACCGTGAAGAAGCAGCATATGCAGGTGCAATCAAAGATATTCAGCTGACCCCAGAGGAACCACTCATGCAGCCGGCAAGCCAAGCAGAAGCTGAGCCGTGCTAAGAGCACACCTTCCACAAGTAAACCCGTAAAAAAGCGACAAAGGCTCAAGCAACGAGACCTTGAATGCTTAAGATGGGCTGCCGCCTCCCCCGCATCCGCGCACACACAGGACACGGCCGCAGGGTCCAAGTGCTGCTAGAAACCACTCAGCACTCGACCGGCCCGCCTGGGACCGCTGGAAATGCAGCCCACCAAGCACATGCTCAGGGACTACGGCCACGGGTGGTGCAGAAAAGCACATAAAACACACACGCCCTCGGCAGGTGAATGCTGTTGAGTCAGATCACAAAAAGAAATGCACAAACACAGTAAAGAGCCATAAGTACAACTGGTGCATTCACATACCTGTCGTCGGACAGGAAAACAAGCAGGCATGGAGGTGGGTCGGAGGGACCTTTATTCACTGAAAACAAAAAAATACTGGTGTGTTAGGGTGCCTGCCGGGAGGCGGGACCGCGGCTCATACTGTAATGACTGGGACGAGGAGGACCTATGAGGGGGTAATGGTATTGAGTGTGATGCCTGTGGGTGCTAAACTATGTGTGTGTGTGTATTTTTTTAATACAAATAATAACAAAGTACTTACTGTTGCCGCCATTGTCCTCTTCAGTACAACCTTGTTGAGCATGTCTGCCTAACTCTTCTCAACATTTGAACACGTGACTTTATGTTTTTATACATCTGAGCAGGGCCGCTCAGAGCTTTACGCTATTTTACCGGATTTTAGTAGTTATATTAAGCGTTGCACATTGAATTCACAGATATTTGATCCCCGCCATGGAGGTTCGACTGTTGGGATGGGGTGAAAAAGCAGACCCTTCAAACTTGAAGTGAGTGGTGTTTAATGCCTACTTTGAAGGCGCTCTGTGTGATAGTGTATCCCACATCTGAAATAAGAGTAACACAATATGTCATCTCTGCATACGGTAGTGAGGTGCAAGGCCCTGGATGGATTTGCACTAGTGCTTTTAATGGCCAGGTACTGTCTGGTACGGAGTACCTGCACTTCTTTCATTTGAAAGGGAGAGTGCCTGCACCTCTCATCACTGGTAAAAAAACTTTTAATGGGAGAGTACCAGCACCAGTAACCTGCAGAGTGAGTATCAGCACTTCTGTATTTCCATTTTAAGCACTGAATTGCACGGTATATGAACTTGCATCCCACCAGTAATCTAGTGTATCTGAAGCCTGTAAGGCAGAAACAGCATTGCCCTACTTTACAGCAAGGTGCAATGTTTGTTTTTTAGTAGGCCCTCCTATTGATGTCTAGTCCGCTTGTAAATTCTTTCTGTTCTGGTTGCTACGGGAACGGAAGCACATGTAAATGAAATGATCTAGCATTACACAGTATGGTCTAGTGTGTAAGCTCAGGTTAGACATTGTGAACATGTAGTGAAACCACTCGCCCAAAGATGTTCACAATAAATTATAAAAACAGCTGCTAACCCAAATATTTTCAAGGGAAACATTTTTTTATTTGTTTAAGCAAAGGTAATTTGCATTACAAAGAAACAACCCTGCAGTGATTTAAAAAAAAAAAAAAAAACTTAATTACACTGATGTACGGAAACAGAGATCATAGACGTAATCAAAAAGTTGTGTTCCTTCTAATTTCATATCTTTGTATTTCCTATCATGTGTTTGATACATTACGTGTACATTGTACTCGTCAGGAAGAAGTGTCATAGTCAGTATAAACGTTCTGCTTAATGTGGCATATACTGAGCAGGAAACATTCAGGGCCTAATTACAATGTCAGTTGGAAAGCCTCCGACGACTTACATTGTAGGTTTAAAGTCCGACCACCGTATTACAATGACGGCGGTTGGAGTTTAAACCGGCCGAGGAATCCGACTCGGTTCCGACGGAGTCAGAATGGCCTCATAATCCCTTAAGGACGGTGTTTCCGCTGTCTGGATTATGAATGTCAGTTTCCGACAGCCTTTCCATGTCAACCTTTCCGACATGGAAAGGTTGTGAGAAAGCGATTTGGGGGGTCCCTAGCAGGGCCCCCTTCCCCCAGGCCCTCTGTATGTGGCCCTGGGGGGCATCTATGGTGCCCCCCTGAAAATCCCTGCACCTTGTGGCAGGCGCCGTGAGGTGCCTGTCACACGGTGCAGGGATTTTCACAAGCTCCCATTTCTCAATGGGAGCTTGTGTGCGGGCGGTTTCCGCCCGCCGCACAAGCTCCCATAGAGAAATGGGAGTTTGCGACCGCACATGCGCATCGTAATCAGGTGTGCGGAACTGCCAACCTATGGTTGGGCGGTTCCCTCACCGAAACGGTGTCGGTCGGAGGCAACTCCAACCGCCATTGAAATCAGGCCCTCAGTATATCACATCACCACTAACTCCATAAACTTGTAAGACAAAAACAGAATTTTATAACAAAACAAATAAATTTGTTCACTTTCTACTAAAAAGTGACTAATGGAGGACCCCATTTTGGTAGTTTCTGAACATACTTTCTATTGAGAGACAACAGCAACAGAAAAGTAATTTTTACAGAAATTATTTCAAACCACATTATGTTTTTTTAAACAGCAACTGTCGGTTTTTGAATCTGATTGGCTTCATGATTAAAGTTTTTCTTCTGGGTTAGACTTATGCTTGCAGGTCAAAGTCCATAATTCATTGTATACATACACGTGATGTGGTCAGATCATTTATTCTTTTGGTACTGACCATCTTTCTGCCGTTGGCTCGAATGTTATTACCACGGACACCTGCTCTTCTTGAAATTACCTGTTTTAGATTCCCAAGTTATCCAGTTATATATTATGATATATTTTGTTCCCATTGTGTGTCTTATAGCTTATTTGACCTGTTATGGGCCTGTAAGTTATGAACAAGGCCAACTCCTAGGTATGAATGCAGTTGTAACAAAGTAATTTTACTGGTTAAGATGCTGAAATATGTTCCAATCCAAAATAGTCTGCCCCACTCAAATCCAAAAAATCTGCCCCCACTCCATTCTAGAGAAATCTGCCTTACTCCAATCTGCCCCACTCCAATCTGCTTCACTGCAGTACAAAACAATCTGACCTACTCCAGTCTGCCCCACTCCAGTCAGCCCCACTCCAATCCAAAACAATCTGCCCCACTCCAATCCAAAACAATCTGCCCCACTCAATCCAAAACAATCCACCCCACTTCATTCCGCCTCACTCCAATCCACCCACCCCACTCTGTCCCAGTTCACCACACTCCTATCCATCACACCACACTCCACCCCACTCTAATCCACCCACACTAATCCAATCTACCTCACTCCAATCCACCCCACTCCAAACCAATCGCCCACAATCCACCCCACTCCAGTCCAGTTCACACCAATCCAAACCCCTCAAATCCAACCCATTCCAATCTTACCCAGCTCACTCCAGTCCATTCCAACCCAATCAAATCCATTCCAATCCATCCCACTCCACTTCAATGCAACCCAATCCACCACAATCCAACCCACTCTGATCCAGTCCAACCCATTCCAATGTTATACAGCTCACTTTAATCCACTCCAACCCAATCCACCCACTCAAATCCATTGCAGCCCATTCCAACCCACCCCACTCCAATCCATCGCAACCCAATTAACCACCATCCAACCCACTCCAATCTAACCCATCCCAATCCTACTCAGCCCACTCCAATCCAACCACTCAAATCCAATCCACCCCACTCCATTCAAAGCAACCCAATCCACCCCACTCCAATCCACCTTAATCAATCCCACTCCATTCCAATCCAGTCCCCCTTAATCCACCCCACTCCAATCCACCCCACTCCAAACCACCTTAATCCATTCACCCCAATCCACCACACTCCAATCCACCTCCCTCCACTCTAATCCACCCACTCCAGTCCATTCCGCTACAATCCACCCCATCAAATCCAGTCCACTCAAATCCAATCCAATCCACCCCACTCCGATCCATCCCACTCCACCCCACTCCAACCCCCACCCCACCCCAATCCAAGCCACCTCAATCCAATCCACCCCACCACAGTCCATTCCACCACAACCCACCCCACCCCAATCCATCCAAACCACCATCCTCCAATCAAAACCACCTCATTCCAATCCAACCCAAACAACTGCAGTCCAACCCAAACCACCCCATCTAGTCCAATTCACCCCACTCCAATACAATCCACCCAGTCCAGTCCAATCCAGTCTAATCCACCCCACTCTCACCCCACTCTAATCCACCCCTCCCCACCCCAAATACAATCCACCCATATCACTCCCAATTCATTCCACCCACCCCAGTCCAATCTAATCCACCCCACTCCAATTTGCCCCAGTCCAACCCACCCCAATCCAGTTCACTCACTCCAATTCACTCCACTCAATCCACCCACTCTACCCTAATTAAATCCATCCCACTGTACTTCAATCCAATCCACCCCACTATCCCAACAGACTCCAACCCACTCCACCCTATTTCACCCCACTCCATGACACTGCACTCTATAACAATCTCTGCCATTAAAACGCTGAACTCTACTCACCTCTACTCAACACTACAACACTTTACTCCCCAATCTCCACTCTACAACACTCGACTCCAACAAATCCACTCTACAACACTCTACTCCTCCACGCCACACCCCTCCAAGCCACTAACTTTTAGCCAGGCTGAACAGCAGTCACACTGGTGTACAACATGTCTAAAACACATTGCCAAAGTCAATAGCTATTGTATAGGCGGGACCTATTGGTTTTGCCAGTGCTTGTTGTATGCTGGGCTTGTTCAGTAATTTCTGATTTTAGCCCGCGAATATCCGCCAGGTAGGATCCTTGTGTCTGTGTGCGTCGTCAGCAAAGGCTGCTTGCCTCTTCTAGCGTTGGATCATTTGTTCAGAACAAGTTGGAACTCCTCTTTTAGTGGCTTTTGAAGCTGAGGCATTTCTTTATCCCCACAGTCCGGTGTCATTAGTGATGTCGGTGCCAAGAGGCAGAGGGTGACTGACAAAAGCATTCCTCAAAGATTAGCGCTCAGGGCCTGGAATGAACATTAGCATTCCATTTCCCGTTTGTTTACACAAACAGTGGACTACAGTGTGTGATCTCTCGTTAGATACATGCTTCGGGAAATTCTTTTGTATTATTAGTTTTGGAAACTGGATAGTTCATGCCCAAAGGGTTTAAGTAACCTGTGATTTGAGGGCCTAGTCATGGTGTCAAAATCTGTTACTCCAGTATGTGTTTTATAGAGGTCATGTTCTTGACCCTGTATGCCCTGCACACCCCCACCTCGCTCCTTTCTCCTCTCTCTCCCTTCCTCGTTTATTTCTCCCTTTTTTTTTACTTCTGTCCATGGTTTATTGGTCTCGTAGCATTCCCAGGGTTTCCTCCACATAAGAATGAGATTTTCGTTTGCACTGGAGGCTGAGTCTTCCTGTGCTGATATATTGTGGGTTTTTTGTTCTGTTTGTTTCTGGGTGAACTAATGTTGTCGTACGTAATGACCAGTAGGTGTATGATGTGTGGATAAGTGTGGCATGGAGGCTTTACCTTTTTACCAATTTTACCCATTTATTAGGCAATTAACATTCCTTTTGCTTGGCTCCTGTTTGTGTGGCATGTTTTCGGGAGCCCCGTGATAACCCTACGTCTGAGCTCAAGAGGCGGTCTGCCTGATGTGTGTGTGTTTTTATATGTTGATGTGCTGTTTCTTGTTGGTAAGTCCTATTTATTAAGATGTGTGGTAGCCAGTACATGGTGTTATTTCTGATGCATGGGGTTGTATGTTAGAATATCATGGTACAAAAAAACGACCAGCTACAATATTGACTATAGAATATCGACTACCACTATATCAACATCAGACACTCCCCTACTCTGCACACCTTCAGGAAGAGCCTCAAGACCTGGCTTTTCGGCTGACTCGGAGCTGCACCCCCCCACCCCCAGTGCCTTGAGACCCTCACGGGTGAGTAGCGTGCTTCACAATTCCCTGATTGATTGATTGATATATTGCCAAGGTAAGTGTATATAGGTACGTATAAATGTATCATTCTTAATGCCACATCAAAGTACACATTTAATTACACTGACGGCAATAGCGCAAGTGTAGTTATGGTTAGGTCGGAGCTTCCATGGAAATGCGTTTTTGTTTTCTGAATAACTTTGGTACCATTCGCAGATTCTACATTAAACTTTCTAAAAAAAGTTTTTTTAAAGTAAGTCCACTTTGGGTCTTTCATGGCAATTTTTGTTTAGTTCCTTCAAGGGGTGGGCAAGAAAAAGGAAGGATCCCAAAAGTGCCATTTTCCATTTTAATTCTCACAGCATTCTTTGCTCCCCGATAACAGAAACTTGGGGCAACGGAAGCGTGTAATGAAGGTAGAACTTCACTTGAGGAAGTGCCTTTGCTTGGCGTAGATCCTTTAAGTAGTTTTCAACACATTAGCATGTAAAAAGCAGCTTGGGTTGGGTATGAAGAGGTTACATTTTAGAGCTATCTGGACTGTTAATTCGACGAGGGACCTGTGGGATCGGTACCGCGTACCTCTTTGGCTCGAAAATTGAAAAAAAGAAAAATAGTCAGATCTGATTGGCTAAGGGAGCTTTTTCTTCTGTCAGCCATTTAGGCACCATGAATCTGAAGATGGATCCACGGGACCGAGACTATCTGATTGCCTTTCCACAACATCTGTAATCATGGAATTCCTGGGCCCTCAGTGGTTCCCAGCAAGACCATCCCTAGGTACTGCGTAACTGTCTATATAGGTCTTTGAATCTTGCCTGAGGCTGGACCCTGTGACTCCTGCGGCCAGCCCTTACTGAACCAGGCCAAAGTGATGTTCAGTGGGGGTTGGATGCCTGTTGATGGTAGGGTGCTGCCAGGCCCTGCACCCCGCCCTCTGCACTGCAGGCAGTGTTCAGTGGGTACCAAATGCTTGTGGAGAGTGAGTGCCCACTGGTTGTGTACAGTGGGCTTTGGCTACAGTGCCAGGCCTCTGGCCAGGACCTGTGGACCACCCTTCATGGGCATCCAACTTCTGTGTGCAGTGAGGATGTGCTGCTGCCGGAGATTGGGTCACTCTTGCTGCACAGTTCTGTTTGGCAGCCCATCAATGGTGGGGTGCACGACTTGGCCATAGGCGAAGCATTGCGTGAAATGCGCGCTTCGCATAGCCAAAGACCATACACATCTTGGGTTACCAGCAAGGGCAGGTCACATGCCTGGCCTCTTCACAATGCCTAATGCACACGTCTGAAGGCTGTTCACAGTGTGGGGCTCTTTGCACGTTGTGGTTTCCATGCTGAGTCTGGCTGAGGATCAGCCACTGCGTACTGCCTTTGGTTGTGTGTCCCAGTGAGTGTCAGTCCTCGATGGTTTGGATGAAGGGCTATGTCCTGCAGACAACCCCTGCAATTTAATACCTTTCACTCAGTTGGTTTCACACATTCTGCCACTGACTCTAAAGCTCAATTATAATGCGCACATTTTTCTCATATGCGTGGTTTGCACTGACTTCCATTCGGACTCCTTGCTGTACAAAATAAGTAACATAAATGTTTATCTTTCTTTAAATCATAAGAGTTTGTTCTAAAAAAACATGTTTTTTGGACAAATAAAATAAAAAAAATACCTGAACAGTGGAATGGGTGCTTGGATAAAGAAGAAAACCAATGTTTCATGCAAGTCTGCTGATGTAGAAGTGCTTGTTTTTTTACATGCACTTCTCGCACTCGTTTTTTCCAATGAAAATGACTGACCTACAGAACAAGCAGTGCAAGCGGATAGTAGCGAAGCATATATCACTCACATTCTGTTCCTATTTAAGGACATCCGGTGACAATTCGTTGCTAGCAAGCATGGTATTCTATAATGCGGCGGCAGACCCATAGTACACTTCTTTGGAGTCCCTCTTCCTTTTGTCCACATTAAATAGGCGTATGCAAAGCATTAAGATGCTTGTTCATCGAAGATATTGCAAAAGAATATTACCCACAGCTCAATATTTTTGTCTCATAATGTGCATGTGACGTATTTGAGGACAGCTGTTTTTCTCCTGCAGGGATCATGAGAAACTGCCACGCGATGGACTCGGGTGGAGACCTGGAATCCACGGTGTGGAGATCTCCCTGATCTTGATTGCTCTCCTGAGCAGCTTCTTCTGGACTTCCCTTCTGTGACTGATCCTGTCCAGAGGACATTGCTCAAGTGCAAAAAAGTTCTCTATGTCCAAAAAAGGAATGCACAGCAAAAATCACCTGGCTTGCCTTCTTTGCTCTAGATCTCTCCTATTGCAAGAAGTGTATTGATATGTGCAAAAAGGAGAAGCATTTGAATGTAGAATACTACAGTCACAGGAACCAATAAAATATTTCCAGTAGTTTTCAAGGATTTGCGAATCCTCTGTGTAGCGGTAAAGCAACACTATAGTGCTGCAGCACTGGTTCCTGGTAGTATGGGTCTTAAAACGCTTAACATTTTAAAAGGCACAACTATTTCAATGAGGTTCAAGTTGAACTTAGCAAACCCCTGCCATACTCGATACAAGAGCTTGTTTTCTTAGTGAACTCAACTTAGTAAAAAGTTATGGCATTCATGGTATTGAGTTTAGATTTGTCGTACCCGGAAAGGAAGCCCCACCTTGTTTCTGTTGGAGCTGCGGAGAATCAGCAGATTCAAAAAACAAAAAAATGCAAGAGCAAGCTTATAGCCTCTAGAAACAAGCAGCTCACTCTTTGGAGAAGTCCATTTGTCTTTGTTGGTTCACAGTGACAGAAGCAAGATTCAGATGTTGGCATTATGGCATTTGAAGTGACTGGATGAATCCAGGAAGCACCAGGCGAGAAGAAGAACAATGTTCCTGTGAAACCCCACACTATAATGGTATTGTGGAGATCGCATTATCTTTAAGGGCTGGTGCTGTAACTCCCATCGAAAAAGAGTCTTTCGTGTGGAACTTTTTTACGCACCTCGAGGGACAGAAAAAAGTAAATTGCCACAAGGTAACATGTAGTTTGTATGACCACGTCCTGCGGCAAGAGCATCCAGAGCTATACTTATTTGGAACCAGCGGTATGTTGGAACATCTCTGTGCCATGCACCTGAATGCGGAGATGGAGAGACAGCAGTGAGAGGAAGGGGATTAAGAATGGCTACCTACAGAAGTCCACAAAGAAGCTGCAGAAGATCAGACAGCAGGTTTTTTTTTTACCTAGGGCAGTAAATGCAGAAAATCATTTGTTTCAGGGGAAACAAACAAGACTGTAATCTCAAGGACAATGACTTTACCCCTTAAAAAATACCATAAACACATTTTCCAAAGTTAAAGAAATGAACAGTTAAAAAAAAGTTAAGAAAAAGTTTGAGCATATACGTTTATAAAAAAATGTAAAAAGATTAAGAAAAATAGTTTAACAAAAAAGATTCCACAGTAAGAACCTTAAAAAATTGACTATTTGCAGGGGTGTTGTCTGCTGGACCTAACTGCAGGCTGGGCCCTGCAGGCAAGATCTGCTGTGCGTGCTGCACATGGCATAAGGCTGTGTGCAACATAGATTGCCCATCTATGGATGGTGGGGCGTAGGAACCTGGGCAAAGGCAGGTCTTGGGGCCCACCTTGCTGTGTCCTGCAATATAGGGCAATATCCTTCACTGCATAGCAGTGGGGGAAGAAGTGTGTCAGTGCTCATTCATTTCCGGGCACCGGCAGACTCCTTAGTGAGGTGGTATGATGCTTACTTTCGGACCGCTTCATTAATATGGATGTGATGTCACTAGGGGTGTCTCACACATCTGGCGTATGCCTGATATGTAATTCCTACCCTCTTCCAGACCCATGTGAGACTTTAGCTGGTGTGTGTAGCTCCAGGAGGGGCTAAGGACAGCTATTCCCGCCTTCAGCTCCTCCCTAACCATGCCCACCTTCTTGAGCCATTTTTTTGTATTGGTGGGAAGGAAGTGGGAGGAGCAGCCCAGCTCCTCCCGCCCTCACGCACCCCACCTCCCCCCGCCCTCGCGCACCCCACCTCCCCCCGCCCTCGCGCACCCCACCTCCCCCCGCCCTCGCGCACCCCACCTCCCAACCTACCACCAGACGAAATGTACCAGTAGGTGAAACTTGGAAGGAGACGAACCAGGATTATTCTTTCTCTCCTTCCAATCCCCATTGACTGGTTCAGTTTCAGAAACCTCCATTGTCTCCCAATGCTTCTCTATAAAAGAAAAGCATTGAGACAGGGTAACGAACTGTATGTTGGCGACCCAGCAAGCAACCAGATGCTTTTTTGATTTTGCCTTAGGCTAATTAAAATCCAAACACCGTTTGACTCCTTTCTTGGGCCCAGACACCCCGTTCTGCACCCCTGCTAGCAGCCTGGATGCTGTTTGGGTTTCAATTATCCTCAGAGAAAAATCCAGTGTCCTGCTTCTCGCTGGGACACAGACACACATGCACACCTTTGTGCACCAGCTTGGAGTCTGGGACCCTGTTTGGAAATGTTTCTTATTTTCAGAAAAAGTCCAAACGGCTCCCTGCTTTCATTGGGGCACAGGAACACATGCACACATCTGCGCCCCCGCAAGGAGTCGGATGTTGTTTGGGTCTTTTCACATCGTAAAAGAAAACACGCACATAGTGTTTGGCTCCTCTCTTGGGTGCAGACGCACATGCCGGTGACCTAGCAGGAATACTAGGCGCTCTTTGTAATTTAAAAAATTGCAAACATCGCCTGACTCCTCGCTGGGCTGCAGGCACACATGCACGTCTATCCCTATGTAAGGAGCCCGGATGCTGTTTGTATTTTTTTCTTATCCTCTGAAAAAATCCAAACAGCTTCCATTTCCTCATTTCGGACGCCCAGCGAGAAGCATGGACCAGAGCCTGCATCCTCTCTGGAGAACAGAAACCAATGTTTGGGCCTGGGTTGTCCGCGCCCCAAGGAAATCTACGAGCCCAAGACATTTGTTAATACTGGACATGAGGAAGAGTCCTGGGTGGTGTGACTTGCATGGCCACAACCCTTTTTTATTTACCAGAATGCATAGCATAGGTAAAACTTTAAAAGAAAATTAGGATGGCTTCACATTTCTATGATGGAAAGTTCAGGAAGTTGTGGAAAACAGCAAACCCCCCACTATTCAATACTACCATTGAAATAGTACCTCTTGTGTGGGTGGGCCGGTTGTAACTGACATGAACAAGTCAAATATGTGACTGTGTGAATTCAATGTGATGTTCACATGGTTTCAATTCTGGCCGATGCCTGTCCTGTGCTATAGGCCCGCCCACACATATTGGTTAGTATTTTTATTGCAAGAAGTGTGGGATCACTGGATGGTAGGACGTTTGCCATTTGCCTGATGGGGTGGAGTTTTCTGTCTTAGAAAAATGAGAAATTGCAAATGTATTTACCCATACTTTGGCATTTGCAGGGTGTTCTGGCTAATAGAACATGTTGTGATAAATACAAGCCACATCACCATAGATTCCTCTTTCTCTAGTTTTTTTACAAAGGTCTGAGGTTGGTAGTTCGCTCGGCTGCCGGCCGACCCTGCAGCCGAATGCTGCGGACATCCCCCTTGGAAATATCCCCCATCAAAAACATTTCTTAGAGTCTAGTATTTCGACTCCTGGTCACAACAATGGACAACCATCACATGTCTAATACCTCCACACTCAGAAGACGTAGGGGAGCACAGCTATGGGTCAAGTCTTCGGAGGCATCTGTTGTGTGTGAGGAAGACTGTGGGAAACTGCCATGATTTGGAGGATAAATATTGAAAGTCTGATAAACGTAATGTTCATAGCATTGTTCCTGCCAGCCAAACAGGGTGAGGGAGGTCTGCCACCCAGCATTAGAAACCTTAGGACATGTAGACATTAAAGGTATATGGTTGTGGGGTGCTTCATAGAACCTTGGGGGGCTTCAAACAGCCTTTAGGTGATATCTGTGACCAAAACACAGTGCACGAAACCTGTTTCATTTGCAGCTGCTTTCGAAATTACAAACGTGCACTGTTCCCATTTATTGCTTGTGGCCACCCTGAGTGGATAGAAAACTTAGAATGTCTAGTATCTAGATAGAAAGTCTAGTACCTCAGGTAACACAAAGGAACATGTTTGGGATGGGGGATTAAACCTTTGCAGGGGATATGTTTCTGTGTAAGGGAGACTGTAAGGAATTACCATGTTGTGAAAACAAAAATGCTAAAAATGTGGCATGTTATGTACAGCATAATCTCCTAGCCAACCTTTCAGATTGAGGGGGGCCTAGCACCTGGAGATCGAAACCTTAAGATGTGTAGATGTTAAAAATATAAGGTTGTAGCTTGTTTCCATACAGCCGTGAGTGACCAAAAGAGAGCTAACCAACATTTCGCTTGCATTTGCTCTCCAAATTGCACTATACCCATTTTATTGATTGTGGGTACCCTAAATCTATCACCCATACTTGTCTGGTACCCCGATGCTCGGGATACCCAGAGAAGCAAAGTTGTAAGGTCAAGCCTTTGCAGGAGTATGTTGCAGTGGGAGGGAGACTGGAGGGAATTGTAGTGTTTTTTGTGGGGAAAACTGCTAAAAATCTGACAGATGTCTTGTTTAGAGTGTTCTACTGGCAGCTAGACAGGGCAAGGAAGGTTTGGCTTGCATCATTAGATTTCATACTTCAATTTAGAAAATATATATCTTTTTTTATTTTCCATATACTAGTGAGTTTGATACCTTGTCTTCAGCTGAACATTGCACCATAAACAGTGAGTCTGCCACAATGTTGTGATCTGTGCTAGTATTATATAATTGTGCAGACTACATTTCCTAGGAATACACACAGGTATTTGGTATTGCTGGAGTCCAGATGCTCAAGGCAACGTTTTCTTAGTTACCGTTCTGAAATTTGTTTGGTCATTCCAGAAATGAAACAATTTTTTGAGCAAATTTGTTGAATTTTTAAAAAAATATATCCACATTTATCATGTTATTTTCAGGCTGTCAATAGTGTTGTGGTCTTTACACAGTACATAGCCCTGAATGTGCCATATTGTATGTATGAGTGCACAAACAGACCAAAGGTGTACATGTACTTGAATAACCTAATACTGATTATTATCATTTTTTTTGCCAAAATGCTCTGTCACAGGGGTGCACAAACCATAAACACCCTGGCAGTAACTGGGTTAAGAATTGTAAATCTATACTTCCCCATATGTACTTACCTTGACTATCTAGTGGTATTCATACTGTTGCAGGCCAGTCTAAAAAAACAATAACTTAGTAGAACATCCCGACATGGACTGTGTAATGTGTTCTGATGGATGTTCGGCAGTCTTTAGAACTGTTCAAATAATGCAGGATTTTCGTTACATAGATCAGACAGCAACACTTGAGCTACGAAAAAACATTGAATAATATTCACTTAATACTTTATTGTCCCTTTCAGAATAAATAGCTTGGTTTCAGCTTGTGAACTTGGTGATTCTTTGGAAATCTCCCAATATTAGACACTTCGTGTTTCTTCATGTTTGGGGCGATGCATGAGGAAATGTATCTTGTTTTTCATGACTCCTAGACCAAATTAACACTTTTGGTCAAGCCTTTCATGTATGTGTGCTGCCGCCTTTCAATAGTCTGTCAGTGATTGCTGCTCATTTATTTGATCTTGAGTTGCTTGTGTTTGTAGTTGTTCTCTGGGAAAAGATGTACTGCTAGACTATAGGTCCTTTCTAGATGGTTGTAGCAATTCATTTTGCCTTGTAAATCTGTCTTTGTTTGACTTATTTAGATATTTGGTTCAGGCGCAGTTTTTTCACCTTTTATTCGTAGCGCTGATTTCGAACAATGGTTTTAGAAATTGGGTGGGTTTTTCATCAAAAAGTCGGTTCGCTGCACTCAACTTGAAACTTGCCCTAACGTCATGCTATGCTGAGCAGGTATCTATCTGCGTAACAATATTCTGGGCTTCTTTCAGCTTCTTTCTAACGATGTTTGCCTTTTTTTGATCAAGGAACCATATTTATGGCTTGATTTTGTTTGTTTTTACAAGCGGATGGTCTGACACGCAAGCTGTTAGGGTTGAAACTCTGACTGTTTAATGCTAGAGTCACCCATTTTCAAATTACTCCCTAGCACTTTGGACAGCTGTTGCAACTTCCATTTTTAAGTCAGTACCTCGCTGTATTTATATGTTCAGCCTCTGCTTTGTTTCTAGTGTTTTTGAGAATGTGCAGTAAACGTTATCTTCCGTAGTCTTTGTCTCTTATGCTTATTGGCTACTTGTGTAGGTGTGTCTCTTTTATATTTGGAACCTCTGTTGTCAAGTGTGTTTGGAAGCATAATACAATGCTCCGGCATCTACATATTTTGACGAATTACCTCGTATGATTTATCTGCAAAAAATAACCAGTGATTCTAGGGAACCATTGTTGTGTTTTTTAGGTGTCACCTACAGACAGTTTTTAGCTGCTTGTTGTTGAAGACCTATTGTGAACCGTGTCAATTCTTACAGTGGGATTTGAGCCAGCCTATTGTGTACCATTAGTTGGCTTTCTGGTCGCTAGTATTTGCTTGCTTTCAATTCTTTGGCTTTATCATTCTGTACGCCTTCATGCAAGGATGCTCTTTGGGTCATGATGCACGAATATGCGTCATTGAACTTTTTTTAAATTGCTGATGATCTGCACCATTGCTAAAAAGCATTTTTTCCTCTCTCTTTGTTTAAGCTGAACAGCATCGACAAAAAACACTGCAAATGCTAGTAGATTTATAGGGGCAGCCGTAAGGCGCCACTGTAGTATTCTGATGTTATGCATTTCCTCTCCCATGTTTCCCTGTCCCTAGCTGCTCAGCCTGTGTGAGTGTTCTGAGTGGAATGTTTGGTGTGTGGGATATGAGTAGAATGCTTGGGTGACTGGATGAGTGGTGACAGTTGATGGATGGGGCTGAGCAGCTAGCAGGCTGCTCCCGGTGGGATTGCTTAGTGAGATCTACACCTGTTAATATATGGACTTTAATACCTGTTGATGAAGATTTATACTTGTTTACCTACTACCTGAATAAACCTACGTGTTACTCATCACACCAGCGTGGTCTATCATTACAACAGCCACCTATTGGCTTTGCCAGTTCTTGTTGTTTACAGTTATCTAAATTCCTTTTGAAACATGGTTTCGCCTTTTCTGATATTATGTGAAAAGAGCTTCATCAGCAATTAGGGAATGTTTTAGGGATTTTTTTTTTGTTTTGTGTTTCTTTGAGGTGGAAAGATACTGCTTTTTCTCGCAAAATACCTCATCAAACAATTTCATTCGAAGTTTCACTGGTGGGTTCATATCATCAAGGTTGGCCTTTATAGCTTAGAATGCTTGCATAGATTTTACTTAGGAATGCTTGTCTTCTGTAAATTTTCAGTGAGTGCTTTATGTTATTTGTGAATTATATTCTCTCACTGTAAATTATTAGTGCTTGGTTCTTTGCTTTTATTCTATAAGGCTCTGACTTTATTTTTGGTCTCTTTTCATGGACCTTAGGTTACACTACTTTTGTAATATGGTAATGTTCGGTTATAGGCTGGAAACCATAGAGATCAAAACTGCATACAGAAGGCATCTGATCTTTATCCAGTATAGTATTAATCCATTAAGCTAATGACTATAGGGGTTGACTAAAGAAGGTTTTCTTACCTCACCTCTTGCTTCTGCTTCTTTTCATACTTTGTTCTCTCTGCAAGTACATTTTGTTGAATATATCTAGGCTAATGGAATTAACTGGCAAAGGAGAACCAAATTATGTGACTCTCTGACTAAATTATGCACTAATAGAAGCAAAGTGTGCTTTGTGGTAGTATTATTGCACTATTTTATCATTTTAACACACATCACTGCTCTATGGTCACAGGTTTCACGGTTTCACCTCAGTAGTGCCAGTATAAAATATACATATAGCAATCATCTCCTAAAACGTGAACAATCAACCTTTACAAATGCCAATAAACGAAACCAAGTGATTTTAGTAACTTCTGATGTGTTTAAACTAGAATCCTGTTCGGTGAAAATCTTCGCATTGTGCAGCAGATAGTGGGTTATGTCGTAAGTTTGGTAAATCTTTAATTATGCACAGGTGCAGAATCACATATTTTCAGTGATTCTTATATCTATGCGCCCTCCCTTCCCATTCCAATTTCGAGAACTTATAGGTAGAATTAGGACTGTCAGATTTAGTTGGATCCTCTTGGCTCTCAACCATGCCTGAAGTACTCTCTTTCCGTGCTGTGCGTTAATATATACAGGATTTATCATTTTTATGGGGCCTATGGTTGGCAAGAATTCTTATCTGTTGGTTGTTCTGCTGCTTTTTGCTGGGGATTGAGGCAGCGCTCTTCCCCTGTTTATTGCTTATCTAGACTTCTCTGTACTTACAGAGGCCTAGGTGGTCCCTACACTTCTACGAGAGAGTGATAAGCTCCTCTGGCCAAGTTTTGGAGAATTATCTCTATTTTAGACACCAGGGGCCTCATACACACTGAATCAATATATCAGAAACTCTCCTGTCAACCATAAGCATCATTGTACCTCAATTCTGTGATTGCATGCGTGACTCGTAGTGCAAGACAGACACACAGCTTTTGTATGCAGACAACAGAGAAGCAAACACTTGGAGTATGAAGTGGAGAAGGCTCTATCAGATTGGACATTGTCCTAACTGGATTCTGGAGATCGTCTTAGACAGTTCAGTTTAGGGCAAAGGATCTACAAGAGATTGTGGCTCCACTAAAACCATCATATATGCTAGTAAGAAAAGGTATCAACGACTCGCTCATGTTCATTACTCTCCTGGCATATCACCTGCAGCCCCTGAGGAAGTCCATATGCGACGAAACATGTCTACAATTGTGGAACAAATTACAGTTGTGTCTGTTTTTGGCTTATGTTTAAATTACACTGAGCTTTGCCTAGAATTATTGAGTGGTTTTTCCTCTGCTTATGCTTGTGAACAACGGGACTTTACATGAGTTTTACAGTCATAATAGGTTAACTATAGTTTTCAAATAAACGTAAACATATTGCTAATTAACATGCGGCATGCAATTACGTAAAATAAGGTTGCTTAAACACTAGTTTAGATGAATCTATTTCAATATAAACATTTTGACAGCAGTGCCTTTTCTGTTTTTCTTTTAAATAAATCTCTACAAGACACTAATTTATTATATTCGTGATAACTTTCTGGACATTTTTTCAATCGCATCCTCACACATCTGGTGTTTAGCAGCAGCCCTCCGGTTGCAATGCTCAGTGCATGAGAACAGGTTCTGACATGCTCTGCGTTCGTATTTCGGAGGCATCTGATTTTCTTTTTTTTTTACGTGAAAGTAATGTTGAAGGATAGCAGCTGGGAAAGGTTTAGAATATACTTGTTCATTTATGTAAATATTGGTGGAAGATGAGTTTTTCCTGAATAATTCATGAAAGGAGTGGTCATTTGCATACATTTCTATACATGCATTGTCTTGGGAGCAATAGTTTGCTGTTAAAGGCTTTGATTAAATTCAGGTCCTCCCTAACCCTCATTCGGTCTCCTTTTGATCTAAGGCTAAAGACTTCAAATATTGCTAAAATCTATACATATGTTACCTCCCCCTGTTCCCTACAGTTGTGTACCTCGTACAGTTATTTGTAAAACCCACTGATATCATTGTTACAGACATGTTTTTGAAAACTGTGAAATACATAGTAGAATTAAAAACATCACCGCAGGTAAGAAATCAAAAGATGCTGTTATTCGCATTTAGAAACACAGCCGGAAACTGGGAGGGTGTGCCTAAAGTAAGCATGTGGGAGACGTCACTACTCTCTTAGTCCCCCATTAAGGTAGGGGAATAAAATAAATCTAGACCCTCATGAAGCTGGTCTACCGTGTCGTTTTCTAGACCAGTAGCTCAAATCTAATGGCTTCCGTTCTAGTTAAGAATGACCTGTAGACAAAAGATATTGAGCACTGAGAAATATTATCATGTGCTTAACATCCAAGAAGCAAATTCATCCTCTAAGGAACTTTTAGTATGCCTGATCAACCTCTGTGCTCCGGTAGGTGAGGAGTTGATGTTAGAAGCCATAAAGCCCTTACAAATTTTAGTAAGGAGAAAACTATTCTGTACCCTTCCTAAGTTTGATCCGAGACATGTTGCTGTGGTGGGCCCCCAAATAATGTGCCGCAAATGCAAACCAGCAGGATAGATATGTTACCCAGTGTCATCCATGGTAATTCGGAATCTGCACATGTATGTACCCGTGGCATCAACAGCTCATTTGCCCAAGGCATTTTACCAGCTGCTGTGAAAAGAGCATGGGTCCCCTGCCTACAGAACAATCCCCCCATTAGATACTGAAGGCATCCTAGCTCGAGACCTATATCGAAAGTAAGATTTTGGAAAGTAATGGACGCATACAAGGGAGCACGCTTTCAAACAAAAGCATTGTTTTGGGGTTGACAGTCTGACCTTCACCTGCTTGAAGGAACCAAACTAGTTTTGTTGGATGTTAAAGAAAGACTCTGTTAAAGATGACTGGGGCAAGGCATATCTAGTCATGGCGTTTCACATGCCAGCTCTATTGACGCCATTAACCCCACAGTTTTATTGAAGAGGCTGCATGTGGTGTTTAGGGGTTTATGTAAATCAGATGGTTTGCATATTTTGTATTGGATCTCGCAGCAAAAGGTTGCATTCATTGTTTTGAACTATCATTCAATCATAACTCTCAAATTTGCAAGACCAAACTGAGGATGATGTCCGTGTGGTCCAATAAACACCAGGAGCTCCGTGGAGGTTTTGGGGTGCACAGGTGGCTTTGGCAAAGGAGGGGAAGGATATGTTCAAGGACATTTTGTATATTGTGGCAAATAGGTAATTCCATAGCTCAGTGGGGCCATATCTTTGGTCCGAACTGAGCTGATGTGGTGCAAGTGTCGCTTTATAGAGAAAGTTCTGATAATGTAAGAACTTTAATGCACATTTGTCCCGTAGCTTTTGTCATAGATGATGTGGCTTAAAGGCTACACTCCCTCCTCCACCTAAGCTTCCTTCTGTTCTTCCATCTTATCTTTCCCTTCTTTGAACACAGCTGAGTATCCTTTACGTTGGCTCACCTCTCACTTTCTATACGCCATCTTTTCTATCATCCTCAATCATTCAATCAACTCGGATTTGTAGAGCGTAGCTAATCACCCACAAGGGTATCCAGACGCTGGGATCTTGCGGGGCTGAGTGGAAAAGCCAAGTCGTGTCCATTTCTGAATTCAGGGAGAGAGGATGATGTTTGGTGGTGCAAGGGAAAGTCTTTGCAGGACCTGGCAGCGAGGTAGGAGAAGGAACATCCTCCACTGTTGCTTAGGCGGATGCAGAGTATGTGAGCGAGGGAGGCATGGTGAGCATTTATAAAGCGCACGGCTACCTCGGGCGAGGTGTCCCGGCGCTAGCTTGGCAGACTAGAGATATAATGCCCGAGCAGCTATTCCCCTTGCTTAAAGAGCCAGGTTTTCTGCGCCTTTCTGAAATCCTGCTCCGAGTTCAGCATGCGTAAGTAGAGAGGCAAGTCGTTCCACAGTTTGGCAGGCCCAACCGAAAAAGCCCTACCCCCTTGCCTTGCTTTGGAAAAGCAGGGGACAGCAAGGTAACGTCGGAGGTTGGATCTTAAAGTCCGCTTCAGGCGGTACAGGCAAAGTCGCTTCCTCAGGTAGCCAGAGCCCTTACCCTGAGAGGCATGGAAAAAAATGGCCAGGACCTTGAATTCGATCCTCATGGCTACTGGGAGCCAATGAAGTTGTTTAAGGTGAGGGGAGATATGCTGGCGCAGCGGGACCTTGCGAATTAACCTAGCTGCCACATTCTGCACCATTTGCAGCCTTTTGATCAAGAACCCTGGCATTCCCAGGTAGAGGCCATTGGCATAGTCGAGGTGAGAGGTCACCAGGGCATGAACCGTGGTCTCTGGCTTTCTTCCGGCAGGAAACCCAGGAATTTCCTGATAGTTCTCATCTTTCCGAAGCAGGTGCCAAAACTTACCGGACTTGGGCCGAAAGGGCCAGGTCCTTATCCCACCTGACTCCCAGGTTTTTGACCGAGTTCTTGGGAACTGGTGGGGGAGCCAAGTTCCCTGGGCCACCACAGGCCTGAAGGAGGGGGGGATGATTGAATAAAAAATAAGACCTCCGTGTTATCGGCATTCATCATCATCATCATCATATTTTCTTTATTTCGGTTTATACACCATAAAAGAACAAACACAGGTATATACAAAACAAGCTAAAACAGTTAAAAAGATTAAAAAGGGATTAAAACAATTTAAATTAAGAAGATACATAGGTTAAAAACAATTAGGAGGTCAATCACATTGCCAAATCCTTGTTTTATACTTTAAGAAAGTTCATCCTTTCCCACCACATTGAGCTTAGAAAGCGTGAGACCGCATAGGCAATGTGGAGTTCGGTATTATATTTTAAGAGCCTGAATGCTTCCATACAATGTGTTGAGCCAAGGTTTCTACACAACTGGACCAGCCATCTGTGTCTAATTGAATGGTATCCCTGGCAGAAAAAAAAAACATGGAGTTCAGACTCTTCACCCGAATTACAGGCTGGGCACCCCAATGGAGTGCCACTAGACCATTTGTGGGTAAAAGCACGCAAGGGGAGGCAGCCATGCCGAAACTGCACATATAGTTTCCTGACTAATGCCGGACGGATTTCGTCAAGGCATGGCTCCAGATTATACATGACCTTCACATCCAGAAAATGTGATGTAAGAGAACCAGTGGCAGAATCTTCATGTAGTTTAGCAAGTTGTCCACCCCAGTAACTAGTACTTAGATGTTTACGCGAGGTTCTCAAACATGCTGTATCTGGGTTATCCCAAAGGTCATTTCGCCCAATTGCACACAGGCCTTCCCTAATATGTACAAACCATGGCAGCTTTCCTATACCGGGGAGTCTCAAGATTTCTAAGAGCTCGGATCTGTACTCAGCCAGTTCCGGAGACACCCAGAGGCGCCGCCAAAAGAATAAAGGCCTGCAGCCAATTGCCTCTGCTATGGATCTCACCCCTAGATCCATACGCAGTGGAATCAGAGGAGAACTTACCGGTAATCTGAATAGTTGCCTAAGAAAGTTGTTCTCGGTTTTAACAATAGGCCTAAGGTTAGAGTGCCCTCAGAGTTCAGCCCCATATAGGGCAGCACTCCTAACCTGGGTTTTGTAAATCTCCATAACAGGGCTCACCGGTTTGTGGAATGACTTTCTAAAGAACTTGGCCATGCCACCTGTGGTCTGGGTCAGTTTAAGGTTTGACTTATCTGTTTGAGGGCCCCAGGTCATGTTTTCCGTGAGTGTAAGGCCCAGGTAGTCAAATTTGGATACCCGCTCCAGGGGCATGCCGTTCATACAGGGGTTGGGGCGGGTTGATTTGTTAGGGTTGAAGACCATAAATTTTGTTTTTTGAATGTTGATCTCCAACCCCCTAGTCCTACAAAACTCACAGAACCAATCTAGGATTCTCTGGATACCCATGGGGGACTTGGAGAGGAGTAGGGTATCATCTGCAAACATCATGGCCGGGATTTGCTTTTGCGCTAGTTTAGGGGCGTCTATATCCTTACAAACTTTCAGCGCACTTACCAGTCCGTTTATATAGCTGCAGAACAAGGTTGGGGCGAGCACACATCCCTGCCTTACTCCCCTATTTACAGGGATGGGCTGCGTAAGTTCCCCGTTTTTCCTGGTTATTGGCATTCAATTTTAAGCAGTTTCCGTTCATCCAACCTGCTATGTCTTTTAAGCAGTCCTTAAAAGAATCAAATGTTGCGGTAGAGTGATCTTTGAAGGAGAAAACCAGCTGGGTGTCATCCGCGTATGAGACTACCTTAACCCCTCTCCTAGAAATGAGAGCTGCCAGAGGAGCCATATAGATATTAAAAAGGCAGCAGGCTCAAGGCCAAGCCCTGGGGCACTCCGCATCTAAGGGGCTTAACTGAGGAGATGGATGGGCGGAGAAAAACTTGCTGGCCACTGCCGTTGAGATAGGAGGAAATCCACTCAAGTACAGTCCCCTGTACTCCTATCTGCTTAAGTCTTTCCAGCACGATTACATGCGACACTGTATCGAACGCCGCCGAAAGGTCTAATAACACAAGCATGACTGACAAACCGCCATCCACTGACAGTCGGATAGAGTCTGCTACTTGAAGCAACGCCGTTTCCGAGCTGTACCCTGGGCAGAAGCCTGATTGAGAGTCGTATATCAACTCATTGTCTTCCACATAGTTGGCTAGTTGTAAATGGGCCAACTTCTCTAGCACCTTAGCCGGTGCCGAAAGCAGGGAGATAGGCCTGAAATTGCTAAGTACTTCCGGGTCGGCGTTGGCTTTCTTCAAGAGGGGTAGCAAATAAGCATGTTTCCACGAGGCTGGGAAGATTCCAGTCCTAAATGAGGTGTTCCAAATATGATTTACGACCGGATTGAGCCACTCGGCCAGCAGCCTAAACTTCCGAGCCGGACAGGGATCCCCAGGTGAACCTGATTTGCATTTCCGAAGTTCAGCCAGAGACACCTCAGCGAGAATCGGAAGAAAGGAAGTAAAAACATGCTGGCTATTGGGGGGGCCGTAGTTGTCTCCCATTGCTCTAGGGTCTTTAGCCGGGGGGAAAGAGGAGTAGAGCTGCTTTATCTTTCCTTCGAAGAAATCCCCAAAACTGGTGCAAAGGTCCTGAGAAAGTCGGAAGCCGCGCTCTAATGCTCCAGGATTAGTGAAGGATTTCACTATCCTAAAAACGTCCCTTGAGGAGTTTTTAGAGCTGGAATACGGTCAGCCAGGAATTCCTTTCTCATGGAGTTAAGTAATTTATGATAGTCTTTCAAGGCGTTTTTGTAGGTGTTTTTTGTATCCAGCGAATATGACTTTCTCCACTCTCGTTCCAGTTTTTTACACTTGCTTTTTTCCCGTCCGACTTTCTCTGAGAACCACTGGGCGGATGGGGCAGATCTAGATAGACTAATGGATTTCAGAGGGGCAGTTTTGTCAAGCGCTGTCGTCAACCACGTGTTAAACCATGCGGCGTCACGGTCGGGATTGTCCGTTAGGTGTGGCCTTGAGCCGTCCAGCACTGGGTCTAGGGTCTCAGGGATGACCCTACCCCAGTACCTTTTGTCTTCACTAGATCTTAAAGTGGCCGTCGGCGTGGTCCTCAGGCAAAACCGGAATGGGACCAGAAAGTGATCCGACCAGATGATATGCAGCGGCTTATCGACCCTCAGCTCCTGCATGTTCGTACAGATTAGGTCATGTGTGTGGCCAGCCTTATGGGTGGGGGATGAGACCAGTTGAACTAGGTTGAATCCCGCAAGAGCAGTTATAAAATTGGCACTGTGGGGGCATTGGGGTTCGTCGGCGTGAAGATTGATATCTCCCAATACGGTAAAATTGGCGGGTTGATGGCAGTTCAGGCGGTGGTTGATGTATGCTGTTCCTTGGTTGTGGAGATCCTTGTATGTGTACCAGCATCTTGAATTGGCATCATTTTTGGATGGGGAGCCAGTGGAGGTTCCTGAGGTGGGGGGTGATGTGGGTCCGTTTGGGGAGGTTGAGGATGAGTCTGGCAGCTGAGTACTGTATCGTCGAGAATCTTTAGCAGTTGGAAGATGAGTCCTGAGTAGAGTGCGTTACCGTAGTCTAGCCGGCTAGTGACTAGGGCTTGAGTTACGGCTTTCCTGGTGTTGACGGGGAGCCATCTTAAGATCTTTCGGAGCATGCGAAGCGTGTGGAAGCAGAGAGAGGCGACTGCGTTGATCTGTTGTTTTATGGTGAGTTTGCTGTCCAGGATAATGCCGAGGTTGCGGGCGTGGGCTGTAGGTGTGGGTCTGAGCTCGGCGGGCAACCAGGTGTCGTTAAACAGGGAGCTGTTATTCCCAAAAATAAGCTCCTCCATTTTGTGCGTGTTGAGGTTCTGGCAGTTCGTCTTCATCCAGTTGGCAACACTCGTAATGCAGTTGTGGACGTTGGTCCTAGAGACAGGAGGGGTCTTCTGAGAGTGAGAGAATGAGCTGGGTGCCGTTTGCGTATGATATGATGTTGAGGCCGTGGGCTCTGACGATGATGACCAGGAGCGTCATGTACGGGATTAGCCTTGGGGGACACCGCTGATGATGCTTGTGGATTCTGAAGTGAAGGGTGGTAGGTGGATTCTGTGGGTTCATCCTGTGAGGAAGGATGTGGTGGAGTTTCTTGATAAGGGTGTGGTAGGTTACGGTATAGAACGCTGCTGAAAGGTCGAGGAGGATCAGGGCTGCTGTCTCTTCCTGGTTGAGGAGGGTCCTGATGTCATCGGTGGCAGCGATCAGGGCAGTCTCCGTGCTGTGGTTGGTGCGGGAGGCGGTTTGGGAAGTATCCAGCAGGTTGTTGCTCTCCAGGTGTTCGGTGAGTTTGTGGTTGGTGGCTTGCTCGAGGACTTTGGCGGGGAAGAGGAGCAGTGAGATGGGGCTGTAGTTCTTGAGTTCGCTGGGTTCAGCCGAGGGTTTCTTGAGAAGGGGCGTCTGACTTCTGTGTGCTTCCATTGATCGGGGAAGGTGGCTGTGGTGATGGATGCGTTGAGAATGGGGGTGAATTTGCATCTGATTTCCTTGCTCCCAAGGTTAAAGAGATGGAGGGGGGGTCAGTGGGTGCTCCAGAATGGATGGAGTTCATGATGGCTGTGGTGCTCTATGTGGTGAGCTGTTAGCATGTGGTGAGCTTATGGTTGTGGGTGTCATCCGCTGGCGGGAGGAGGGAGTTGAGGTCGGTGGGTTTGGGTTCGAAGTTTCTGTAGATGGTGGCTTTCTTGTTGTGGCAGTAGTAAGCCAGGGTGTTGCAGAGTTCCTGGGAAGGGATGATCGTGTTCTCTGTGGCTGAATATTTCAAGTAATCCAGAGGTAAACAACGAATTATCCAGTACTGTCACAGAATTTATGATAAAACATGTTCTCCAAATAATATCTGCATTTACTGTGTTGTCGTTTACACTGCTAAAAAGGGATGAATAGAACCAATAGAAAAAAAGAAATAGAAAGGAAAAGAACGGAAGGAAGGTAGGGGGAAGCCACTCAGCAGGGGAGTCCATGTCAAGACACTGAGAATGGAACTTAAAAGACTGCTCTCCCATGTAGGATGATCGGCGCTTCGTGATGCAGTCTAGCTAGGCCGCCTGTGGAGCCTAAATTTCAATAATATGTGGGTCCAAGGGGTCATTTGCCTCTAGTGGCAGCTGTGGGGCCCTCCAGGTCAGCCTGGGCCCAAGGTTCCACTCTAAGGGGGACCATATATATTTGAGACATGATTTCGCCGGCATCAGCTCCAAGTAAGCAGTTAATTGTTCCTGGCAGTAGGCCGCATCCCTAAGCCATCCCACTCTCTGCATTGTCGGTCCCACGGTATAACCACTCAGTGCTTCGCCAAGAGAAGGATAAGAGCGTCAATTTGCTAACGTCTGAGGGACATCTTTCACATACCCTAAAGTGCTACGCACGGAGAGCGCTCAAGTGAGTACCCACTGATCTCCACTAGAGTGTCAGATACCATGCCCCAGAAGTGCTGCAATCCAGGACATTCCAACGCTAGATGTAGGAAGTCAGTGCAAGACTCAGCGCATCCTCAATCAAGCCCATTCTGTGCATCGTTTTCAGGGTGCGGTAAAATCTATGGAGATATTTGAAATGCACTAGTCTCAACCTATAATTGGAAGCAAACATACTGGATTGAGTGCAGCAGTACTTCCATTGGTCGTCCGTAAGAGGAGTCAACAGATCTGTGTCTCACGCCCTACGACTGGCAGGAGCACGCACCGGTGCAGACTCCTGCATACCAGCATAGAGTCTTGTGACCAACCTGCTCTGGGATGGGTTTGTAAGAATAGCCTCTAGTACCTGGAAGGTAGGTGGGGCCTCGAGGAACGAGTCGTGAACCGTCCGGATGGTAGCCTGCAGTTGGTAATAAGTGAATGTGTCAAGTTGAGTCACGTCGGACCCCTGTAAAGCTTGGTGTGGTTCTATAAAATGTCCTCCGGATATAAAGCACCCAGTGAAGTCAGCTGCAATTCACGCAGCCTGCTGCAGGTCCCAATGTTGAGGGTAATAGTGAAGGAGGGGTGTCCAAGTAGGGGAACCGAAGGAGTGAAGAGGCTTCCCAACCGAGCCCGTCGCCGGAGTTCGTTCCATGCCCGTACCGTGCAAGCAACAGTGTTTGTCTGCGCTTGGACAACGCCGGTTGAAGAGGGCATGATGCAGCATGGTCATGTTCGGGTGCTGTGTGTGCCAGACTTTGCATAAGGAAAAACCAGTATAGTACAAACTGTGCCTAGGCACTATAGTAGTGCAGATCCATATCTCAAAGGGAAGCGTCAGTATCTCCCATACGATTATGGGCTGCCCTCCCACCCACACAAGGGATACCAGGCGCGAGCGAAACCGTCGGCGGAAATACAATGGCAGAGGAACGGGCAGGTTAACAAACAGATAGAGGGATTTGGGGAGGATCGCCGTTATGGCCATGGCTAGCCTCCGGGTTAAGGAAAACGAAAGTTTCCTCCAGCTCTCTGCCCGCTCATCCAACCAAGTCACTAAGCGCTCATGATTGGCTTTCCACAGATCATCTAGATCCCTGCTAATCCAAATCCCCAGGTACCTTACTTGCTCCCTCGCCCACCTCAGCGGGAACTCCAAGGTGAATTCCATCATCTCATCCGTCAGAGGGCATAGGAGCGACTTGGCCCACTTTATAGTAATCCCCGATATACCGCCAAACTTAGTTAATTCTCTAATAAATAAGTCTAAATTTTTACACGGGTCCCTCATGTGTAGGGTGACGTCGTCTGCATACATTAAAACAATGTTTCTGCGAGTTGTGAATGCCAGACCCCGATGTGCATGGTACTGACGTAATCGAACAGCAAGCGGCTCCATTGCTATGGCGAATAGGATGGGTGGCAGTGGGCATCCTTGACGGGTGCCCCTGGACACTGGGAAGGGGAGGTAACCATCTCATTTACCTGCAAACAGGCCACGGACTGGGCGTACAGAAGTACGATCAGTTTTATAAATTTGGGGCTCACTCTAATGAGTGACAACAAAGCAAAGAGGTAAGGCAATTTGAGTGAGTCAAACACCTTAGTGGCGTCCAAGAACACTGCCACGGCAGTGAAATTAGGATCGATAGTATGGATTAGGGCAAAAAAGGTGCGCAGGTTGTGAGTCGTTGAACTGCTGGCGCACAAAATTTGACAGTAGCGGAAGTAGCTGGCGAGGCAATCAACTTAGAAATAATTCTATTTTCCGTGTTAATCATGGATAAGGGTCAATACAACTCACATCGCTGAGGATCCTAATCCAGCTTAAGTATTGTCACGATCAATGCCTCCCCCAAATAGCAAGGGACTCCTCGTATATGCAAGAAGATGTGGGGCCAGGGCATGAGCACATTCCTTACAGAGAGCTGGGGTGAGGCCTTCCAGGCCAGGAGCCTTGTCCCCAGGTAGTGCATTAATAACCTGTACAACCTCTTCCACCGTGAAGGGCTCATCTAGGAAGTGCCAATGACCCTCCTTGAGCCACAGCAACTGCAAAGAATCAAAATAAGAGGTAAAATTCTGGGGTGGTGCCACATGCCTGGGTGCATACAGAGAGGAAAAAAAGGCAGTCATTTCTCTCCGTATAGGGTCAGTGCCCACGGGTTCATCAGGTTGGTCGTCCGTCAGCGCAACTATGTAATCTCTTGCCCATGGTTTGCGCAGCAAGTTAGCCGGTGTCTTGCCTGCCCTGTCACCCTTGGCCATGGCGCCGAGCACAAGCCTCCTTCCCCAGATAAAGAATTTGCCTCTGCGCTGCTTCTTCATAATCTGTGAGTTTGCTGCAATAGACACTAACGTGACCATGATACAATCAGCAAAATACTGGAGCTCCAGCTCTCGTATCTCCTCCAATTGCGCAAGCTTGTCACACAACACAAGCAGCACCCCCGCCTATTTGGTTATGGATGCTTTTCTAATCACAACCTTGAAGGCCTCCCAAAGAGAGGCTCGCGACTCACTGAGCTTTCATTAAGTTCAAAGTATTCCAAGACAGTCGATCTAATCCCCTCCCTAAACAGCTGATCGCGGAGTCCCCCAGCCGGTAGTCGCCATGAAAATGCGTGTGCATCTCCCCCTGGAGGGACCATCTCCAGCAACACTGGTGCTTGGTCAGACAAAGTTCTTGGCAGGTGTGTGACATTTGTGGTCCATAAATCAATCTCGCGTGTTGTCAACCAGTAGTCAATACGCGTCCATGTGATATGAGTAGGCGCAATGCAATTGCCCTCTGCACTGTCCAAGTGTTGGGAGCGCCAAAGATCTGTAAGATCATTGTCTTCCAGGAGCGAACAAAGCTTCAAGGCTGCCTTCGGATGAAGGCGATGAGAGTTCGTGGATCTATACATTAAAATCCCCCTTTCCCACAGAACCTCCCCTGCATACCCCATAAGTCTCCAAACCTTCAGGAAGAATCAGGGATCATCTACGTTTGGACCATACACTGAGAGGAGTCTGATTGGTTGTCCCTGCAGTATAACAGAAAGCAGGATGTATTGCCCCTGCGCATCACATAAAACTTTGCGAGTGTGCCATGGCAACCCCTTACGGATCAAGATAGCCACCCCCCATGCATAGTTGGAGTACACTGCACGGCATTCGCCTGTCTACCCTGCCCGCATATATACCTGCGTGCCCTCTGTGAGATGTAGCTCTTGTAACAAGCAAATATCGACGTTTCTCTGTAGTTGAGCAAAAACTTGTTGCGCCTTGTGCCTATCTTGAGGCCCCTTACATTCCAGGTTATGCATTTAATGGACTCCAGTTGCATGTATATGTAAGTATGTAAATCTCTGTTACATCAGTACGAACCGCCAAGCAGGAGAACATACATCAAGAAGCCGAGTGGCCATTAAGGGAGGGAACATTTTGCTGCCAGGAGGCTGCCAACAGCAACAACCTCTCATTCCCCCACTTTGGCTCCCCAATCGGACCAAAAGCTAACAATCCGCCCACTAAAGTGCACCCAGCAAGCAATTATAGAGAGCATCCAGGGACTCATACCAAGGGAGGTTGAGCCAGAGACCCAGCACTCTCCCAGCCAGTACATAGCTGGGTGGCCAGAGGGGAAGGAGAACCAGGGAGCAAGGGCCCACCCAAATGGACCAGCAAGGGCATTCTCCTGGTCATCCCTGCTGCTAGTTCACTGCACATACCAAACACAGAATCGCCAAGTATGATGTAGGAAGAAGTTCTTGACAGGTTCGACATCAATTTCCTGAATGGACATGCCGCCCCCGGAGCGGGAGGGATGCCTTAATCTTTGTCGCTGAAATATCTCTAATCAGCATCTCGCGCCGCTGAAGGCGAACCCTGCGTGTTTACTAGGATCGTTTTCACGAACCTTGCGGCTGCCTTTTAATCTATAAAGTAGTGAGTTTTTACCCAGGTGGGTGCACATCTTGGCTGGGTACACAAGTAGTATTTGGCCTCCGTTCGTTGCAGCGAGCGATTGACCGGCAGAAATTCTCTCCTGGTGGCCTGCAAAGCAGTCGTAAAATCGGGGAATATGGAGATTTCATTTCACTGGTAGTAAAGCGGCCGCTTATCCCTCGCCAGACGCAAGGCTGTGTCTCTGTCTCTATAGTTCAATAGCCAGACTATTATTGGGTGGGCCAGCGTACCCAGTGGGGCCACTGTCCAAGCAATCTGTGGGCTCGCTCCACTCTGAGGCATGTTTGAGAGAGCATCTCCGAACAATGTACGGAGCATCACCACAATATAGTCCTCCATGCGGCCCATCTCTGTCGATTCCGGCATTCCCAGTATGCACAGGTTGTTTCTCCACGATCCGGTCTCCAATCTTCGTTCTTGTTACAGATGACTTCCAGCACTCTTTCCATCCTGAGTAGTTTCTCCCCAGCCGTGGAGTGCCTGTCTCCCACGTCCGATGTACGGCGCTAGAGTTTTTCTATATTTTCATCATGTTTATTGACTTTTTCTTAGAGGCGAGCGAACCTGTCTGTCAGTCGATCTATTTTAATATCAATGGCAGTCAGACTCTGCTTGAGGTCGAGGAACATAGTGCAGAGTCAAGCCCTCCTCATCGCCCTGACTCAGCTGATGGACTTCAGGAGGTGGATCCGTCGTTCTCGCCTGCCTACAATTCTCAAAAGAGAGCTTTGACTGCCTTGCGCCCGTCTTCCACATCTCACACCAGTGCCGGTCCAGCACTCAGCAGTGTTCGGATATAGGCGAGCACACTAATGTGCTATTCAGAATGTCCTCGCTGCTATGAGGTCCCGCAGTGGGGGGGGCACGAGCAGACCACAGCTTCCCCAGCAGAGCCCTTATACGGAGCAGACATCCCTCGCAATCACAGACCATCCACCCTCACCAGCGGCATCAGCGTGAGAAGCCGCAGCTTATGGAGAGAGGGCCTCTGTAGTCTTGTCTAGGCCCGCCTCACCGCGATATTCCTGTCTCGGGGGGGCATGAGCAGGCCAGGTCACTCCAATGGACCCTCACGATGTGACAAGTGTAGGTACAGTACAATCACTGAGACCGGGGTATGAGACTCACAGCCAGTCTCACCTGTTGAGGCACTGGGTCACCGAGTCTAGATAGGGCCATACTACAGCAACCAGGCCCCAAATGTGAGTTCAGCAGGCCATGGGCACCCTGCAGTGGCGTGGGGGGGGGGGCTGTGCAACCGGTGCTGTGGGGACTAAGCAGCATAGGCCGCACTCCCTTGAATCGGGTCCAGCCTGCCTCCTTGTGCCTCCATCTCCGCGCAGCGAGCAGAGTGTCCACCTTGCAGTCCACGCGGGCTGCCGAGAGACAGGTTGCCCGCCAGTGCCCGCAGGAGCCCGGGAGGCACTCCGCCCCTCCCAACGCAATTCACAGTCCCTGGGGAGCTCCGCAATATTCAGCCACAGAGCTGGGCCACCCTGGACTGCACAGAGGCGGCTGTTCACGCGGCAGCAAAGCTCCATGCACCGGCTCTCAAGCGACCGGGCCATACTCCAGCCCCGGAGCACTTACCTGGCAGTTTCCGAACCAGCCCACAGTGTCACTTCTCCAAAACAACGGGGTGTGGGGCACTGCAATAGTTCTAGGTCTTCCTCCCGCGAAGCGGCCTCAACAACCATCAGAGAGACCATCGCGCAGACCGCGGGTCTGATGTAGGTTGAAGTCCTCCTCATCAAAAATAAGGTTCTCCGCTCATTCTCCAAGCGCAGCTTCACGCACATTAGGTGCAGCAGGGATTTCGCAGTGTAGGCGCTGTCTAGGCAGGGCCTGATGCACCCTATGAAGCTGGATAAATGTTGGATTATCTGCTCCGGCCGGCAGAGCCTCACAGAGTGGCGGCCATCTTGCGGCTGGGCACTCTAGTGCCTGATGTTGAAGCGCTCCTTGCTGTGGTTGAAGCTGGCTTCGATGCGGTCCACCAGGGCACATCTTTTCGTGTCTTTCAGGCTTTGATGGTATTTGTTGAGAGCTGACTTGAAGGTGACTTGGTCTGTGGGACCTTTGCTGGGGTGCCATCATCCTCCTAGGTGTTTACAGTTGCGTTTCATGGTCCTGAGTTCAGGGGTATACCAGTTTGCTTGCTTGGTGGAACTCCTGGTTTTGACTGGCTTGATAGGGGCGACTCTGTCGGGCAGTTGGTGAGCCAGTCGGAGAAGTCCCTTACGGCCTATTCAAGGTTGGTTGCAGTGTCTGGATGCGTGATGGTGAGGGCCTCCGTCCATTGGAATCTCTGTTACTTTCTTCCAGCTGAGGTGGGAGGAGCTGGGATGCTGGGATGCTTGATGATCCCTCGATGGTGAAGTGAACGATGGCATGGTCGGTTCAGGTGGGTTCGGTGACATGACTGTTCTTGACTCTGTTGATAGCAGTGAAGATCGGGTCAAGCGTGTGTCCTGTGCTGTGTGTGGGGTTGGTGAACAGTTGGGTTGGTGAACAGTTGGGTGAGGCCAATGTTGCTCATGTTTTCCTGGAGGTTGGCGTTGTTTGTGATTTTGAGATCGTTGAGGTGGAAGTTGAAGTCACAGAGGAAGATTTAGTGCTTGGAGTCAATGGCGAGAGGGGCGATGAATTCGAGAATGGCGTTGCAGAACCCAGTGTGTGGTCCTGGGCGTCTGTAGGCGAGGGTGCCTCTGATGGTCTTTCTGCTGTCTGTTTGGAGTTGGAAGATGATTAATGTAGTGTCCTGACCTTCAGTTCTTGCTCTGAATTCCCTCATTAGTGGCAGGCCCAGAAGGCATCCTGGAAAAGCTAAGCCCTTAATTATACTTTTGACTAGGTGGATCTCAGACCTCATGTTATATAAAATCAAGGCTCTTGGTCTGTTCCTAGATTCTTGCCCATCAAAGGACCATAAAGTAAAGTAAATGAGGTATCAAAAAGTCATCATCTCATCTGATGTCACTTTGGAGTCTCCAACCCCAGGTGAAGGAGAATGACTGATAGTCTACTCAGTGTGAGTATTGGTGCAACACTGGATAGTTGGGATTCCCTTACTATGGGTTGACATAAAGGCTGGTAAATACATTCCAGAAACTCCAGAACACAGAAGTCGGAATGGTGGTCGATACCCAAGTGATGCCACATCTCATACACTGCATAGGTCCCACAGGATGCTGGTGGTCCAAAGAATAATCTTCAAGACATCTGCATCGGCTCATACAGCCTTCTGGGCCCCAACAGCCATTTACTTAAAAGAGCTCCTAAGTCCATATGTGCCAAGCTGATCTCCCATAAAAGCAACTGGTAATCTCAAGGCACCAGAGATGCTGTTGTTGCTCCTTAATTGTGGAAAGAACCCCACTTGGACCTGGGGATGGATGAAAGCATCATTCCATTGAACTGAAACCCTACAATTATTTTCCTTTGTTTGCTGGAACTAACAAGACCTGAATTGATTAAATTGGTTAAGCACTTAGAAACCAGACTGGTTTTAGCGCTCGAAAAATTCATTTTTTTCGTTTTGAGAGTATGGTCTAAGAGCTATGCAGGAGGGATGTGCCAACCCACAGGATCCACTTTTTTGGCAGGAGACCTCAAATCTCTACCAAGTACTGTGTCTGCTGTGAGCATAAAATGGCTAAACCCTTCTTAGCCAAAGTGTGATGTCCAAGGCAGATCTTGGCCAGCTGAGAAACAGATGAGTGACTGGTAGCCATTAATAATCTGTTTCCAATAGGCGCGGAGGAGATCTCATGTGTAGTGGTTCTTTTGTTGGGTGTGAAACTGAAGACTCATTCTGATCTCAGATTCGCTGCATGAGAAAATCGAGTGGTTGAACAAATTATTTAATTTCTATGTGCCTCTGTACCCATATATGCCAAAATTGGGAACACCTATCTAGCAACTGCTATAGTATATTCAAATATTGCTTATTGTCTTCTAAGTGCTAGGGTGTTATACCCAACCATGAAATAAAACAGTGTGACAGCTCACATTTTGGGGCCCGTGTAAACAGGAGTTTGCTCACCGTGCCCTTCAGAGTCACATTCTGAAGATATATTGTGAGGAGCAGCAGTGTTGAATTTGAGCCTGTGGTTTCCAATGCCCTGCACCGGCACTTATGACAGTCTGCCATGTGGTGGCCCTGTCCGTCTAATTTTGGAATGAACACAACAAAAGCAGTTTAAGAATTATATATACACATTAGAAATGACTAACACCTGCCACCCGAGCCAATCTTATAGCTTTGGTTGGCCTTGAATAGTCTGAACTGCCCTACTTATAGAAGTGTCATGGTTAGTAGTTCTGTTGGTACGGTTATTGGCAGCGCTGGCAGAATCAATTGGTGGTGCAAGCTGCAGTGGCCTCCTGACAAGGGTCCTGGCACTTTCTTTTTTTTTTATACAATTTTAGCTCTGGTGAGGAGGTGGGTGAAGGATTAGATCACTTGACTGCTTAGGAGTGCAATATAGTTAAGATGTGGCTGCTATCAGTGGATTCATTTACCTTTCCTCTTTTGTCTTTAGCTTGAGCCAAGGAAGTTACAAACCATTGAATTGACTTCCATCAGATTCATTCATTACCTTGGCATTAATACAAAAGAAATAAAGAATCATTAAAGGACTTATTTGCTCATTCACTTATTCAGCTTTAGGTATTGCCAAGTTAGAGACCATTTTTATGGCAATCTCTTTACTATCGAACAAAAACATAACTGTGGAACTAAAAAACTTTAAGGTCTAACACTCTTTTATGTTATCTAATGCTCAATATTATATTTTTGTAGTTTATGTCAAATATTGGGAGTTGGATAAGTGGCCATTCATTTTAGCTGCTGCATATAGCAAGAGACTGGCTTTACCCACTTCTCTATTCCACCTGTCAATGTCATGTAAGTCTGTTCTAACCCAGACATTGAAACCTGGCCGGCAAAATGAAATCGAAAATAAACTTTCTCTCGTTTGAGTTTGAAGATTCATTGTTGGGTCACAGCCCAGTGTTGATAGTCTACCTTCCACTTGTCTGTGTAGGCATAAAGATATCTTCACACTTACTGACTTTTCATAATGTGCTGAAGGCCTCCAAAGTCACAAATAAGTGATCATGTTTAAGGCACTTCTTTGAGAATGATGGTGAAGTGTTACACTTATTTGGATGGACAATATAATCTGTTATCTGTAAAGAAGTGCTGCTCTTGTATTTTGCTAGTTTATTGTGTTTGTGAATCTTTTGAATTGGACTATAGATGTTTTGTTAATTCACATTCTACCGGCTGCACCTTAGATTTTGGATGCAGGGGGACCTTTCCTTTGCCCTTGTTCAGTGCCACCTCAGGTGATTATTCAATCCTCCATTTTGACAGGGGTGTGAGCTGGAGTGTGTAGCGTAACGCAGCCTAAAGGGCTTGTCTGTGGCTATACCGTGGTGCTTCAACGATGCTTCTCTGAAAATTTGTGGCAGCATGTCCTTGCAGTCTTGAAGGTCACCAAGAAAAATCAGAAGCGAATTTCGACTGGAGCTCTTGCGAGAACTGACCTTTTTTCAGTACAGTTACATCTGTCCTCCAGCTTTTTAAACAAATTCTTCTATTGCAGTGCTAAACAGGAAGTAATAGATTTTAAACCATCATTTTGTATTTATGGAAGAAGACTGTACATTCTCTTGTATTATGATGTCTGACGCTTAGATAGTCTTTAAATGTTGGACTTAATTTTTGCTGTAGTTTCTCAAGTGACTAGCTGTTGTGCCTAAACTCATATGTAAACATGGTTTGGCAGGGAGAAACATGGATGTGAGCTACCAAGGCTCTCCTTCCCCTGTCTACAATCCACTACTCATGTGGCATACTCTAGTATGATTTTAAGACTGGGGAACTCTTGGAACATCTGCTTCCTACAATACAAAAAAACTGAAGTGTTGTTTGAGTTGTCTACACCTTTTCAATACTTTAAGACTCAGGTACCAAAGATGGCAGGCACGGTTTTGGGGAAGAGCGAGTCCAAATGAGAACAAGGAATAACAAACAGCAGATCAAAGCAAGATGGGATAGGAGAGAGGCTCAGGTGTTTCCTAGAATGTAAAAATGTTGAGGTCAACAATCTGAATGGTCTGTTGGAAGAGGCCCACTGAATCGAACCAGGTTCATGACGAGCATATTCCTGATAAACTGCTAGAAACAGACCACCGTGCCAGTACCCTGACCCTTAAACGTGTATGTTTGATTGGCCTACACCCAATTTGCATAAGCTAACTTCTAATTCCCTAGTATATTGTACCAGGGCCTGTAAGTTAGTGTGTCTCCTCAGGGACTGAAGCACTTGTTGTGCCACCCTGAGATGCAGTTGTTAAGGAAGGACCTGAAGACCTGGATGCTCAACCAATAGGAGAACAGGCATCTTGCCCTCCCAGCACCTCGAGACCCTCACGGGTGATGCAGCCGCACTCTATAAATCCTGATTGATTGATACGGTAAAATGTAACTCCCAGTCTGCCACTGCACACTGAAAGGGCAGTTTAAAACTGCTAACTCTACTTTGCTATTTTACTCAATGGCAAACCCCAAACTCCCTTTTTAATATTTGTAAGTCACCACTACATCTGACCTATTGAAGCGTAAGGCATGGTGCTGCATATTAAAAAAGAGGAACATGTGTTTAGCATGTTCTGGCAGTAAAAACTCGCAATCGTTGTTTTTTCTGGGAGAGAGACTCGTAGCCCCATTGGCAAGTACAAAGTTACACGCTGACACTTCAACTGTGCTAACTTCTGAATGGGACTACCAAAATTGGCACTTCAAGTTATCAAACAACGAGTTACATTAAGCCCAAATTGATTCCCAGGTTGAAATTAATGTAAGTGGATGCCACACGCTACTTTTAGAAAGTTGCCACTCTGTTGCCCTGTTCCATTTGCTGAGGCTGGCCACGAAACAGCCTCTGCCTGCCTGAGTAGATATGTGAATGGCTCCCAGGACAAATAACAGTAGGGTCCTTCCGCTATTGGAAGTGTTACCTCCTCCTGGAAGAAAGCCACAAGGGGTGTTAGCCCAAAAGGCACGATTCATAGGGGAAGCTGCCTTTGAAGGGCAAATGGGGGACACACTCGAGAGGGGCTGCTCTTTTGTTCAGGTAGACAGGTTGGTGCAGGGACAGACAGGGGGAAACACTGGACAAACCGGTTTTTTCCATGGGCGTGTAGCCCCCAGGTAGCCACACCTCTATAGGGGGCTACCAAGGTCCACATACCAACAGAGTGGTCCCAAGCCAGAAAGCACGGAGGCGGCGAGCGTGAGCCCGATGCCTGGCCGCTGAGCACACAAAGCTCCACCCCCTCGCGTTAGGTTGCGCGCACGCACGCCGAAGCAGCCGACTGGGAGCTAGTTGCCGGCTGTGAAACGCCAGTTATGGAGCTGGAAACGTGATGCTGCCGGGTATGGTAGCCGCGTAAGAAGCGAAAGCGGCGGATTTCTACTGCTGGCCACCGCAAGGAAAGCAGAGCAGGACAGAGGATGATGATGAGAGTGGTGCTAAATGCAGAGATTCGCCAGGTGCCTTGCTGAGGTAAGGCTGTTTTTTCCAGTTGAGGAGTCGTCCCGAGAGACCAGTCCTGCCCAGCTGCGGGTCCTTGCGCAGGCGTACCCTTTAAATTGAACTTAAACTGAATCTGATTGTTCCTCTGGCTGTTCCCCTGTGGTTAAGTTCTCCTCTACAAGGCTGCCAGCAGTTTTCAAGAGTTTCCACGAGTTCCTATGTGTATATAGCTGCAAGCATATCCGGAACTTCCTTGCATGTTTAACAAACAAGAAAAAAGATAGAGGAAAAGGAGTCAATTGTTTTTCTACTGGATGGTCAAAGTATGCGACAAATGGTTTTGAGGGTAGCAGGAGTTGGAGCCTCAGCCTCAGCTTTGAGCCCTTCATTTGTAGTTAAGAGGAAGGCAGCACAAACGCGCATCCTCGCAGTGAGGAGAGAGAAGAACTCTGTAAAAAAAAAAAGTGGAGTAAAAGATAAATCAATGGAGCAGCTATCCCCTGGTCGGTCAACTAGTTAAGGTTCTTCCCCTATATTGGTTTCATCAGGGTCCCCCATAGAATTAGCCGCCAACGGTATGGACTCTATGGATTCTAGGGCAGAAGCCATCTTGGTATCTGAGTCTGATAATACCTTGAATTTGTTGAGAATGGAAAATCCAAAAGCTATTAGTAATTCGCTAAATATTCAGAGCATTGGAATTGTGCCAATAGTTACATTTACTGGTTCTGAGGAGGGGAATGTGGCTGATAATGCTCATAAAGACTATTCACTATTCACAAAAAGTCGCAAACCAGTGCCGGAGGTCCAATCTGTCTCTCCAAAGGATGGGACACAGGCAAACTATTGTCCAGCGACCCTGTGGTTTTAGCTCCTACGTAAATTTTGGGTGGGCAAAATATTGATCTAATGTGGGAAATGGCAGTAGGAAAAGCCCCAGCTGTACTCCTCCGAGATTCAGATGTATCGGGCACCACAGGACTATTGCAGGGGCGACCATTTCAGGGGCTTCAGACGGGGGACTGTGTCAATGCCACAAGACATCTAAATTTACAGCAACTTAATGAGTTATCAATTGGACTATCTAAGGATAGGGGTAGCCAGCCCTCGATGCACCAGGTTCAACAGTTTTTTTAACCTATCCTAGCGGAAATACGAGACTGTACAAATTCACAGGCCCAGGAAATTGCCATTGTTCATCAAAGGCTAGATAAAATTGAGGGTATGGTACAACAAATTCTAGAACGGATGAAAGAACTTGAGCAACGTGTATCAGACATTGAGGACCATTCTCTGAGTTGGGACAGTGATATTGCTACTCTTAAAGAAAACTGCAGGCCCCACAATTGAAAATAGGTGAAATGGAAAACTGTGCGAGACGATCGAAAATGCCTTGTACAGGAATTCCAGGGGGACAAGGCACGTATAAATGGCCAGTCTAATCCCTTGTTACATATGGAAACGATGATCAAAGAACATATACTTGAGAATGCACCAGAAGATCTTACCATAATGAGGGTGCATAGGGTTCCTGCACAACGTTCAGCTGGGTCTAAGTACTCAAGCACAATGATTGTGAACTTTTCTGATTTTCGTATAAGGGAAGCCATTTTAAGTAAGGCAATTCAGAAAAAAGATATTTTGCTATCTGATGGGTCCAGGGTGAGAGTTTTCTCGGATATGTCGGCGATTGCAGCTCGCCGGCGTAGAGAGTTTGTTGGGCTGATTGATCAGTTGATGGGAATGGCCCTGACTTCCCTCTTCAGCCCACCCAACATTTTTTGGCGCCTTGACCTGGCGCCTATCCACACGCTTATACTCACACCCCCTCTGTGATGCAAAATAACACCCAATGAATGAAAAAGTCTCAGAAGTTAGGAATGTGGATCAAATAACCCACCCATAATACTGATAAGAGTGATTGACTGGGTTTCACTCTGGGACGGGGAATTGCATAGAGTTACTCTGTCACCATTGTTGTTTTCACCAGTGCTGAATTTGCTTGCCATTTTGGTTGCTTGGTACCCATTGATGAGAGAGGCGAGGATGACCTTAGCTGTGAGCAGACCTTACAAGAGCTCTCTAGACACTCTAAAATGTTTTCTTTTTTATATGCATCTGTATTATCTGTTGAGGATAATCTTTAAGAAAGACTATCAGCAGATCCTCTACAGGTTTTCTGGTTGTTATAGAGCTTGTTTATTGCAAGATCAGTGGTATGAGAAATACTAGTAAAGCTGTACACATGCACACAGAATGCTGGTTTATCCAGCTGAAGACAAACATATTTTCATTAAACTCAATATGGGCACTTTTATGGAAAGATTCTACCTTTATAATGTTTTGTCCCTCTCACAGCCACAAGGAGCAGCCTGCTGAGTATACAATGTATATGAAATAGGGTTACATCTAATTAATTTAAAGACCTTTGATTTTTAGCTTTTGCTACGTAATCACACATCAAATCATGGCAGAAAGGAGAGGTATTTTTTCAGTTTGGGAATTGCAATTAAAATCCATGCACAGGTAGCATCTGTATAATATTTCCATTACATTACTTTGTTTGATTTTAATTTGCTGTGTTGTAATTTGAGGAAATGGTTCATGCATTGACTACATTTTTTATCAAGCACTTGATGTGATGTGCCATCACAGTGTCCATCTATGTTTCCTATTGATGCTGATCTCTGACTTTAGGTGACCCGAGCACTGTGTTATCAATTAAAATAAACCAGTTACATTTCTGGAATCTACCATCTGCCCATTCATCATAACTCTCTCAAAATCATCTTCTTGTTAGTGTGTACACCAGCAGTATTGATTTTGCAATGTTAATTTTTGGCTGAAAACCTATATTTCATTTAACATTTGCATAGACCCACACAACCAGTCAGGCATCAGGTAGGTGACTCTGATGGTTGACAGCAGTATCATAACAATTGCTCTGCTTGTGTGATCTGATCATAGTTTCATTGGCCTTATTTTCATCCTGAAGTCCCAAATTGTCAATATTTATAACATGAGTTACTCTCTTGTCACAAGTGGTCTAATGTCTTACTCCTTGTCCTTCTTGTAGAGTGGGGAGTGGCATGGTAACTGGTGCCTGAGTATTTAGGGTAAATGATGAACCAATTATGTAGGCTTGTGAGTGTATCCAGGAGAAGGTGTAGACAACCGAATAGCGAATTGCGTAAGGTGGAGGGCTTTGTGTCTTGCAGATACTCTAATGGCCTTCTCAAAACAGGTTTTAGGGCCACTGAATACTACCAAAGTAAAACCATTACATGGGCAGACAGTGATGCAGGTGAAGCAGCTCATGGTGGCGAATTTAACTAATTTATTTCTCAAAAGAAAGTTCAGGAGATAAGGCAACTCATTGTGGCATTAGGTACTCTTTCGAAGACTTAGACACTGACAATCTGTAGGAGCGTAAGCCTGTTTGTTAGCTAGGGAAAGACCCGAACAGGTAACGTGACAGCTAATCAGTTTGGTTTGTTCTCAGCTGAATTCCTCTCCGGCTTTGTTTATGATGGAACTAGAAAAATTGTTACCGTGATTAAAATACCATTACCATTGATAAGAGCTTTGTGATACGAGAGGTGCCTCCTGTTCTTGAACAGACAGTTGTCATCCCTCTGTGTTCAAGAAGGCCTCAACTCCTCAGCATGAGCTCCTTCCTACTTGAAGGAAATGTGCTGTTTGAAGGCCATATTTAATCCCCTGTGGATCTAGTTTGTCGAATCCAACAAGGTTCTGCCCTCTCCTCTCAATTTTTCAACATCCACTTGCTCAGCTGGTGTGCTGAGGAAGTTCATACCAGATTTCCAAATACATGACAATGATCATCCAGTTGTGGTGCACTTTCCAGGTGTAGAAAACATAATCACTGACTGCCTGCAGCGTTCCAGAGGTGGGTGTGGCTTGCTATCTTAATCTTAAAAAAGTTTTAAGACAATTCGAGGGACAGCCTCAGCAGTAGTACTGTTTAAGTGTCCATGCCTGATGGTGTAGGCCCCTTGTAGCTCTGAAGAGCCTTGGTTTCTGGCTTTAGCCCAATGAGGAAATCAGAGATCATCTAGAACTATAACTGGGGCAATATATACCATGTTTCTGAAAAGTATTAATTTGCGTGAGATGTGTTAGTGCTTGGCATAATAGTGTTTTCTTTTACAAAGCAGTAGATAACCAATGTAAGAAAGTGAATTAATATTTAGAGTGGGCTAAAGCCCACCTCAAGAAATAATGACATCAGTTTGTCAGGGTGAAACCTATGTTACTAAATTAACCTGACCTCAACCAACTGGTAACTATGGCACAGAGCAGACAGGACAATTTGTAAAATATTCATGCAGTACCAAAACATTAATAAAGTCAAAACATCAAACAATAATAATCCCAAACTGAATTAAAAAAATAGAGTAAAGTTTAAGAAACAAAATGACACCAAAGCGAAAAAATGTAAAAGTTAAACCGGAGACGTAAATTTTTAAAGTTTAGTAAAAATAGCTAAAGCGCACTATGTGCCAGTCTATGGAAGCGGTAGATCGGGACATAGGCGCAATTTCAAGCTGACCATGATGGAACACAGGTCGGATACACCATGCGGGTTCACCCCAGTTAATGATTTTATCTACTGACATAGTCTTTTTTTATGGAGCTCAGAATCCTTATGAGGGCAAGCCTCAAGTGGTATGTGAGGAATGTGAATTAATATTGGACACCTTTGCCATGAGGTTTCCCTAGCTGCTCTGGACGTCGTGGAAGTCAAAACATTTTCTCTAAGTCCCAGCTTCTCAGGGTTTCTGGAGCAGCTCCCCTGGCTCACCTTTGAGGCTCCAGGGACTTCAGGGGCAGCACTTAGAGGTCAGGACTCACTCCCGCAGAGGCCACCACCAATGTCCAGTCTATGTCCAGTTGGTATTGGTCAATTCGTCGCTTCAGGAAAAAGACCTTGTGCAGCTTGTCCCTGTAGCCACACTGGAGGCCAGCCCACTGACCCTTGGAGTCTACTACTTTGTCCTGGGTACAAGAGGGATCAGGTCAGTCCTTCGGTCTTTTCTCAGGTCGCAGACCTCAGGTCCAGCCTTCTTCTGCTCTTCAACAGGTCCATAAAGTGTTCTGAGGAGGGTTCCTTGGGGGCCATATTTATGGTTGACACTAGCTAGTGGGTAGGGGTGACACTGGCCCCTCTGTAACCAATGGAGTAAACATTCCCAGGGGCAACACTACCCACTTTTACTTGCCATGCCATCGGTGTATTTCAGCATCATATACTATGGCCTTATTGGAAAGTTACATATGCCAATTAGGGTTAAGCCAATTTCAACATGTTCAAAGGGGAACACATACACTTTACTCCTGTTTACCAACGACAAAGTGCACAGAGTTTAAAAAAAAACCAGGTAATATATAGCCTAGTAAAAGGTACAAATGTCTAGGGTGATTTGGCAGAAAGGGCAGATTTCCTACCATCACCATTTTTCTTCTTCAGCTTTTCAGTTTTAGACTCCATCAGTCTCTTGAGCAACTGAAAGGGCCAGATTCTCAGAGGTTGCTAGCAGTGCAACATTTGTGCTGCAAGCATTCTCTGGTTTTGTGTCGCAAAACAGTAATTAGACCTTTGGTGTGTCAGAGGGTTGTGCACAGAAAAGTCCTGCATCATTACTAATAATAATGGGGTGGGAATTAGCAGCAAGCCTCTTTGCACATAATAGCAAGTACTTGCAGAGGACTGCATGAAGCAACATACCTTCAACTCATCATTCGAATTTGCAATATTGGTGTTATAGTGCCTACTATGAATGGGACATCAGGGGTGCCTTAGGACTAGCATGGAGCAGTTCATGCAACAACTCTTTATTCCTGTCGATGCCTGTAGCCTGCACACGCTGAGTGTAAGCTTTTACACACTGACAAGCTCACACTTTGCAAAAGGTTACTTACAACCTGACATCCATGCTGCGGATGCAAAGCATTTGTGCATGACATTGAGAGTTAAAAGGAGGGAGAAACGTCCCTTTGTAGTTTACACTCCTTCCAATGTCTAGGTTTGGCAGTGTATGCATAGCGATTTGCAGTGGCAATAAAGTACTGCACGTTTCTGCATTGCGAATGGTACTTACTTTTATGCATCTAGCCCAGGATTGTCTAGGGGTTGCTGTATTTGCAAATGGTGTTGAAACCTAAATTAAAAATGTATTTATAGGCAGCTCGTTTTTAGAGTGTCTTGTCCTGTAGTTGATAAGCACGTGTCACATGTGTGTGGCAGAAGCACAGCACCCTGTGTTTCTTTTTGCTTCGAAACCTGTTAAACTGTGTAATTGCAGAAAACAAACAAAAGGTGGCATAGCACATTAATAAATAATAAACGAAAAGGCTGTACTAGGAACTGAAATGAAATGTAAATAAAAGAATACTGGAAGTGGGCTTCATAGTTATGGTAATTAGTTAAATCTATGTTCAAGGGGCGACCCTTTTAGACTGTCCAATCTCATAGAATGCAAGGACGCCCGCTCATCACTTGCTGCCTGTGTGGGGACCGGAGGCCAGAACTCCAGGCACCAGCCTCCCTTGCGGCTCGTTGCCGCCGACGCCATCACTCTGCGCCCGGAGGCGCTACAAAATCACCTGGGGGCTCCCGCACAGCGGGACGCGCGCGGGCGTGCCCTGGCCGCGCGCGGGCCAAGGGCGGGCCCGTCTGCGCCTGGAGGAGACTGGACTGGGCCCCCCTCTTGGTTCTAGCAGCCCACACGTTGGGTTAAAGGAGTCAACCCCTAGCCGGGAAGAGTGGCGTTACGGTAAACATTTCTCCTGTTTTTAACGTTTTAATTGGTGAGTACACAAGACTCCTTTCATCATGGAGAAATGGAAAGCCACACCGGTTATTAAAAGTACCGATGCTACTCTGGATGGCTTTCTGCAAAAAGCGGTGGGGGCTATTAATAAGGAAATAGAACTGGCAGAACGCAGACTATCACTAGCCCTACCCGCTGATTTGGCTGCCCAACCCGTCCCTGCCACTGGGGCCTCAATGCTGCTATAGCTGAAACAACTACTGAACTAGTGGCACAACCCCCACTCTCACCCACCGTCATAATTTTGAGTCAGGGTGATGCAGGCATAGCGCATAAGGGAGAGGATGTGGCCACGCGATCATTCACGGGGAAATCAGGGCTCCAGAGCACAACGGTGGGATAAAGGAAGCGCATTGAACTGGCAGGGATTGACCATCGAACAAGAGGCCAGTCCCCAAGGGTCAAGAGAACCAAGCAAACTCACCCACCAGGAAATGCTGGTAGATCCCGTAGCGGAGGAGGAAATATTCTTTCACAGACTGAAATGGACATACTGACAGACAAAATTAGTAAAGTGGTGCTAGAGGCTTTGGAACCTATTTTAAACCGCCTAGGCTGTATTGAGGAGCATTTTGAACGACTATTGCAGGCCACAGGGAAATTAGCGGCGCAAAAAAAGTGAAATGGTTTGACCATCTCAGCTAGTGGTACGGGTGAAAGGGTAGCCGACGCCTTTTCTAGCGTCCTCGAGGGTGGGCCGGCCGCAACAAGCGAGCCATCAAACACACACAACGAGATTATACCTCAAGAGTTTCCGCCAACTTCTGATAATTTCACTAATCACTTAATGGCTCTGCCAGCAACGGCACCTGGTCCAGATGGGATTTCAAGTGGGGAGCGAGGGGCCACCAAACAGTTAAGATTTGATCTCCATAGGGGGGTGAATCAGTTGAAAGAAAACACGCACACAATTGGCCTCGTGCCTGGTCCTTTACGCGGGCAGGGCGTAAATAACATCTTAGATTTACCCCCGGAGTGCACACCATACACTCTGATCCTGACAGGGGTCCCTAATCTCCCACATGGCCAACAGGAAAGCTGCCAGAGCCTTATTAATAAATCAGCCCATTGGTGCACCAGGAAAATCCAGTCCCAGATAAATTGGCCATAACACATTATCATGGCAAGGCGGGTGAACTGGTTGGGCAAAACAACTAAAAATAGAAAGGGGGACTGTGTAGTGCTGAATTTTAACAATAGGATGTGCAGGCACCATGCCTTGAAACATCTTAGAGATTCCCCCACTAAGCAGATACAGGCTCGCCCGTTGATTTTTTTTTTACCCCCGCCAACAGGGGACTTTTAAGAGACAACCGACCTGGCAGCTACCCCAGAATAGATACTCCTGCCCTCAGCCTCTTTCTTTTAATCATCCTAACCGCTTCGAGGCGCTTTCTGGTATAACAGATATAGATTGACTACCAGTACGACGGGGCAGATCAGCCGATCTGAAAAAAACAAGCGTCCAATGTGTCGACCCTGGGAAAGACTCCAATGCAGTTGCTAGTATAATTGGGAATAGGTTTGCCGCTAACTTCTTGGCTCCTTCCTGGCAAAACTCCACTAATACGGCCAAGAACACAAATGAAACTGAGACCGGTATTTGTACGTCTATTTTACCTCCCGTCCATAATCTAGGAAGGGTGGGGTCTGATCCCGTTGCCACGCCTAGTAGGCCTTCTACTAACTGTATTAGGGTGGACACAGTGAAACAGGATCATAAAATGTGTCCATTTAGAATTATTTCCTGGAACATTGCAGGCATCCGCCCGAAATTATCGGACAAGGTGTGGTTAGATTATGTTAAGGTCTTCGATATTATTTGTTTTCAGGAAACATGGTATAAGGATGATTTTGTGTTGGACGGTTATTGTTCTTTTAACGTCCACGCAACCCCTTCACCGGCAGGGAGGGCAAAAGGAGGGCTGGTGACATTGATCTCAGTCAGATATGGGTCTATTCAGGCAGAGGTTGTAATTGAATCCCCTTGGTATCAACTAATTTTGATTTCCAAACTGATTCAGGTTAAGCTATTATTGGTCAATTGGTACTACAACATTTTTTACCCCAGCAGTTGTGATGTTATTGAAACCCTTCAGGCGGAAATCAGTAAGATAGCCGGGAAGTGGCAGCCCCTGTGTATCCTATGGATGGGGGATTTCAATTGCACCTTTTGCCAGCATAGTCCCAATCGAGTTTGTGGACTGCTGGATACAGAGGGCCAACCGCAGTCGCATTTTATACACACACCCCAGGGCGAGGCTTTAAATGACATTATTATTGTAAATGACTTGGCCCGATTGACTCTCGGGTTACCAGCCCCATAACACAGTGCCCCACTTATGTCGGAGGAGGTAGGGAAAGTGTTATTGATTTTATGTTTATATCAAGAAAGTTTGCCTCCCTTGTTGGTAACTATGAGGTGGAGCCAAATAATGCAAGCGACCATAACCCCCTCACTGTTTCCCTAAGTGTAATAGCCCAAGAGGGGAAGGGTGATGGCCGCCCCATGCAGTATAACACCAATCAAGGGGTGAGATGGAAATGGGGTAAAATAAATCCTATTCTATTCGAGGAGAAAATCGTTAAAGCAAGCCTAAGTCCCATTTTGAGATGCCTCCAACACGACTACTCCCCAGATAAGGTCATACAGGGTTTTGAACTAATCTGCATGGATGTAGCCAAAAGCTTAACAAGATCAGCACGGGGAAGGGAAGTCCAGGAGACAAGATGGTTTGATGCCGAGTGTTCAAGATCCCAAAAGAACCTCAAAAAGGCACTGCATGCAACCCCTTGCGATAAAATCCAAATTAAAAGTGCGAGACAGGCTTATAAAAATACCATCAATCAAAGGAAAGAAGAACTGAGGAGGTTAGCCTGGGAAGATCTTGAGAGAGCCAGTGCGCTTAAAGACACCAAGAGCTTTTGGGAGGTTATAAACCGCCCCCTATTTTCGGCAGATGCTAGGTGTATGGATTCATTGATACTGGGGGAAGTTTGGGAATCCCATTTTTCGGCCATTTTTAACCCAAAATGCATTTCTCCACAGGAGCCAAGGGAAGATGTGCCATCAGACCCAATCTTGGCTAACCAACTTAGTTCTTCTCTTAAAGTGAGTGTGGTAGAGGATGCCCTGGTGAAGGGCACCTGTTTGAAAGCCCCAGGCCCTGATGGGGTCCCATCAGACCTGTTTAAAAGCAACCCTCACCTTTGGGCACCCCTGCTGACTAGCGTCTTCAAGGCAGCGATATTCGGTCCCATCCCAAGTTCCTGGAAGGAGGCCATAGTGGTACCAGTATACAAAAAGGGTAACAAGAACGACCCAGCATGCTACAGACCAATCTCCTTAATTGATGCCACTGTAAAGTTGTTTGGGAGGGTTATTCTTGCCCGCCTTGAGACCTGGGCAACTATGTCTCAAACGCAATATGGCTTTAGGAGGGGAATGGGTACAAATGAACAGTGCCTCAACTTGTCTCTGAATTATGGGTAAGTACATGAAGACCAGGACCGGGTCTATCCACCTGGCCTTCATGGACTTATCCAGTGCCTTTGACATTTTGTGGGGACAGATAAGGAAAATGGGCATTGAAGAACCCCTTATTTCCCTCCTGCGTAGGCTGCATGCGTCCACCACTGTTGCCATACGATATGGCCCCAGGGGGGAGAAGACTAAGCCCATTGTTTCCACAGAAGGTGTACCGCAGGGGTGTATTTTAGATCTTTTTCTTTTTTTATTGTAAACAAACGGCTTTGAGGCATTTTTAATAGAGAAGGCATTTGATTTTCCGAAAATAGGAGGCAACCTGGTCTCATTGTTGTCATACGCGGACAACACTGTTTTAATGGCCTTAACAGCTAATAGTCTTCAAAAATCATTGAATGCTTTTACAGACTTTGTCAGCACTGGACCTAAAAGTTAATTTTACCAAGTCACATATCATGGTGTGTGGCCCTAAACTAACCAAAACAAGAGAATTTACTGTAAAGGGTAAGACCATTGATAAGGTGGCTAATTTCACATATTTGGGGAATATTTTGAATAACAAATTGAATTGGGACTATCTCGTCACAGCAAGGGCTCAGCATACTAGCCGGGTAGTGGAGGGCCTATTCCGCTTTGCCTGTAAATTAGGCCACAAGCCGGTAACAGAGCTGATTACCTTATATAAAGCGAAATGTCTATCTGTCGCATCTTACGGGGCAGGAGTGTGGGGACATCATAAATACAGCCAGTTACAATCCTTAAAAAATAAATTCATAAAAAGACTATTGATGACCCCAATTAGTGCCCCACAGTTTTTTGTCACTCGGAGGTGGGGTTGGATTACATAGAGGATCGAATTAGTATTGCCCCATTGCTTCTCTGGGTTAAAATTTGGACATCTGAGGACCTAACGTTCTCAAGTGAAGTTATCAAGGATTGCATTAACCTTGATAATGCCTTGGCGATCCCATGGCTTCGATTTGTTCGAGAAAAACTCAACGCGATTGGTCTGGGGCACTACTATAACAACCCTGCCAGTATCCACACAAACATGATAACTATTATAAAAGAAGCACATTATGCAGAGGTAAATATGCGTCGCAGGCATTCGGGAACGCAATCCCACCTAGTCCGGTCCCCCCACACAACAGCAATTTTACCTATCTTTTACTATTAATGCCCAGACTCGTTTTTTTATGACCAGACTTCGCCTATGCACTCTGCACTTTCTAGTGGCTTTCCCCAAACAGGTTGGAGCAATAAACTCACCGCTTGTCCATGCGACAATTTGGCAGCGCAGAACACTTTGCACTTCATGTTGTTTGCACACTTTACAACGAGCCGAGGGCGCGATTTTTAATTCCACTCTTAAGAGAAATCCGCCCCTGTACCTACATGGATGGTTTTAATTTTTTACACTCTCTGTCTACCGCCCCTATTTGTACTGCTGTTTCTAATTATATCCGAATGGCATTGTTAATAAGAAAACGCTATGAGTCACAATAGATTAATGGGTGTTTTTAATTTGTTTTTAATTTGTTATATCATATGTACCGATATGATGAAATTTGATAATGGGTATTAAAGCCTGTAGTCCAGGGCACTGAGCAGGTGGGTTTAGTTTGAGGTTTTTTAGTGTTTTTATCTAAATTATTGTATAAATCGGACTTGATTTTTTAAAAAGTTTTATGTATGCTTGTTTATACTTTTATGGTCCAGCGAACCGAATAAAGTTATTCTGACTGACTGACTGTCCAATCTCATAGAATGCGAGGTAAGATGCGTAACTGCAAATTTATTGTAATTGTATTTTTTTGCTTTTAAAAATATTTTTTACATCCAGCTAGATCAGATCTATCAGATGGATTACAAAAGATAAACTTTGGTCGTGCTGAAAGTTGCATAATGATTTGGAGGGAAAAAAAACGTACAGTAAAATTAAAAGCAAAACGAATTTGCAATCGTCAAGTAGGATTATGAGTCTGCAATTGCACACGTGTTTATGTACCCTAAATAAACGTGACCAATTACATTGAGTATCACTATGCTACAGGCGTTGCATACCCCATATGAACTTGTGGTGAAAGTGTTGTCAAGGGAATATTTCGAACTCAAGGGAATGTTCTTGTGTGATCAATTTGATGGTGCTTTAATTTTAAATTCTGTCAAGCCGTGGAAAGTCACCTTACTCGGATCTGATTTTTCTTTAAGTGTCTGAGGTTGAGCAAGAGCAAAGAAAAAGGCTGGCAAGAAAAGAGCAACAGGAGAAACTGAGTGAAAAGGTAAGCTACTGTGTGCTATATTATCGATTATCGATCCAAACCTGAAGTCCTACTTTACTGATACACTGTGGTACAAATGTAGGGTGTAGTAGTCTGGCTTGCTCTTTACCATGGAAAGATGTGAAAGTGGGCAGGCACACCAACCAGATACAGGAGTCTTGGTCACCAAGATCTTAGCCACAACTAATTGACGTGGATGAGCAGTGCAGGGCCTGGGGTAGAACGGCTAACCACGATTACCCCTGGCGTGGTGGTCCTCGTATTCATCTCATTCACTCTACCTGTGCTCACTTAGTGCAAGAGAAGTGCCTTAGAAAATCCTGCCTAACATTGGTTCATGATTAAAAATACCTTAAAATAGTTGTTTTTCTGTTAACTCGTCTAATGAGAAGATCGTCATCTAAAATACAGACACAAAATAACAGTTGAGGGTGAGGGGGAGGGAGAGTGGGGGAACGTGCCTGGTGAATAGGGTGTGTCCCATAGTGACAAATCCTCCCTTTTTTTGTTAGCGTCAAAACGATACAACAAAGGCAGCCCTTATTTGATATTGGAAAGCATCACAGTAATACACTTTGAGGCCTTATGCATTGTGTACCTGCAAGTTAATTGGGGAGAGGACCTACTTTGCTGGGAATTACAGTTTTCTCCCATTGTGACCTTGTACGAAATCTCCAAGTAGTAGTAATGCATAAATAAATAATGCCATGTTATTCAGGAGGAAAGTTCACATTGTTAGAAAAAGCAAATAAATGCGGTCTTGCAAGGATGATACTTTTATTAAGCTAATGAATATCTATTCATGTTGAACTATCAGGATCACGTAGGACTATTTCTCAAGCAGTTAAACAATGAATCAATTATTGCCTTTATGGGGACTAACACTCTAGTCTAATTGCACTTTATCAAATTTATTGAGGGTAGCAAAGGCATGGTGTAAGAAATCAAGGGTACACACTTTCTTAAGTCCAATTACAGACTGGAAGATCATTTACAACAACGAAATGAAATGACAAAACAGGCAGAGGACTCAGGTAAACACCCCATACTTGGAGAAATAAATCTCATCACTCATCCAGCATTGTGAGAAACACCCCCCATATTTTGGTAGTCTCCGTTCCAGTCAATCACAAACATGATGGACATCCGGACACAGTGCGTGCACAACATAAACACAGTAGATTAATACAAATGTACTTTACCGCAAACTGAATTAGCAATATGATGGCAAAAGCACATGTGAGGTGTGCAGCCAATGACAAGCACACGCAACTAACCTCTAACACCTGAATGGTGCAGATCACCAGTGATGCACAAGGCATGTGTACTTAGCTCTCTGATAGTTGGTGCCCCTTTTGAAATACACTGATAAGACGCACCAGGTGTGCAAGCACTTTCACACCATACGGAGCACACAAAACAATGATATGCCATCATATCCTGAACTATCCGCATGACAGCTGTTATGTGCTGAAGCATGAACAGTTACAAACGTGCCACAACCACCCTTTAGTGGTACAAGCTGCTTACAGCGCCAAGACGGTGTCCAACTAGCATCCTGGAAAGTCCTACCCCTTGGTGACCTTGAGTTATGCACACAGTGTATACTAAACACACAAAGCAACAGGACCTAAAAGACACAGAACATTTATAATGAACTATAAATACATCTAGCACCCTCAGGCTTCATTAACTGTTGTCCACTGATGTGCATTGACAATCACACATGCAGCCCTGTAAATGACCCAGTCTTGCACCTTGAACATGTAACCTCCTTCTTGTACCTAACTGGCTCAGTGTAATTTGTAAATTATTACATAAATACTAATTGTAGGCAAATGCCCCTTTTTGGGTGTTCATCCCTACTTTTTCATAGTTTTCTTGCTGGTTTTTGGACTCTGCAGACTTGGACATTGCCGGCCAGTGCCCAGTGTATGTGCTCTGACGCCTAAAAACATGCCCAACTGGTACACTCCTGATTGGTATATTTAGCTTACCTATAAGTCCCTATCACCCTATTAACAGTACATAGTCCTATCATTAAATTCATATACCTTATTCAAAACAACAAATCACATACCACAGACACATTTTTGGGAAAATAGTCATCGTTATTTTTGTTTCTCTTTTAAAACATACAAACATATATGCAAACAACATATATATATACATCACAAATCAACAACAAAATTCATAAGTTCCTTCTACCCACTCAATTGAAAATTAATCAGTGTTTGCAGACTGAATAAAGGCAATACACTGTGAGGTCGTCTTATATGCACACGAGGTTACCACCCCTCTAAAGACCTTAGTTCAAATGTGCTTTCAATCATAGAAAATATTTGGACTCCTCTTGTCAAAAACTGTCGACGCAGGCGCGTTTCAGCCTCCATTTACATCTTGGCCTCCTCAGGACAAGGGTAAGGGAACAAACCTACGTAAATATAAAACAACATATTGTGCCAAACATAAAAAATCACTGTCCCTATCTCTGTGCAAACCATGCCGGGCAAACGTACCGCTGGAAAACATATCACCGGAAAGGAAAGAGGGCATGCATAGTGATGCAGCGCGTACAATAAAAACTATTCTCCTCCTAGGTCACTTATCGGTCATCCAGGGGCAAACTATATTTTCTCACATCCACATGACGATGGGGCCCATAAACATCGCCTATCACACACGCACACACCTGGATTTCCTTTACACCTTTACGAAATTCTGTATTCCTAGGAGAAGCATGAGAACTAAATGGAAAACACCATTTATGTACCGCTGGAAGGAGCCGGGATATCTTATTACCTTAACTTATCGCTTTCTTTTAGTTATTTCTTAAGATATTCCTGCTCATTGTTTTGTCGATGAATCATTCATGTAAAAATTAGTTCATAGTGATTAAGACCAGCTAAATCATAATAACCAATTACTGATGTCACAATCATTTAGGAAAATAACCACTGAGTCGTTTGATTTAAGGAATCTTAAATTTTATATAATTGTAAAAGCATGAGAAAGAATTTAAACTTTTTATTCAATTATTCGTTCATTATTAATTCAAATATTTATTAAGCATAATCAATTTATTGCAGAAAGGAAATTTTCGTCATGAAGCAAAACCCTAATTACCTGCCTACCTTCCTAATTTAGCCTAATGATTTCTAACCTAAGTTTAAGAATTAGAAATAACCTGATTCTCATACTCAACTGGAAAATTAAGACAGCAACAGAAACTTCAGCTCGTCAGCATCAGCTACCTGCAACCCGTCTCATCTAACAGTCTTTCAGCATCTCCCGCTCAGTAATGGATCGATCAGGACCACCCAGCACTGGAAGCCACCAACACCAACACGACTCTCCAACTCCGCTCCTGACTGCGCCCCCTCCCACTAAGAGTAGGCCCTCTTATACCCTAATTCTAACTTTGCTAACTAATTGTTGCAACATTAATAACACGCTTTTCTTTCATTGGTCCATGCATGTCATCTTATTCATTCTTTTAATCAAGTTCTCTTGGATCCAACGGTCCTTGGATCATTTCCTTTCTCACAGTTCAAGACATGTTTCCATCCGCTTCGATCAGTACATTTGTAACTTCTTTCGATACATTCGAGAACTCTGCAGGCATTGTCCTTTCTCTTAAAATGGTTTCCCACGGTTCTTTGCTGATCACCACGGCACACTATCAGTTCAATTAGGTCACATCAGCCTTGACCATTCTCGCATCCTAGCCTCTCAGCAACATCACGAGGTTAGCTTTTCTCCAACTTTTCTCCCTTGTCACGTGTTTCCCCGCACTTGCGCACTTCATTAACTGGCAGCCATTTTATATCGCCACTCGGTTATACTTTAGAAGCACTATTTTGAAATAAACGAAACATAATTAAAATAGAGAAAAATAGCCTTTTCGTTTCCCTCCCGTCATCTACGTACCCCAATTAGTTATTACCTAGCAGAAAGCAACATTTAAGCTGTTCCTTACTTACCATCACTATTGTTTTTGCAACGACACGTTTATATTCTATGAAGCACAAATCATGCATTTATTTTAAATTAGTACGCATTTATTTTTATGTTATAATTAGACACACAGACATTCGTTAATAGATTATTCAGCACATACACTTGCGTATTACCCTTCCCACACATACAGTGTTGATTAATACATTTAAACGAACATTTTATTAATTATTTATAAAATTTGTTAGGGGTTAAAATTTCTTTATTTTCTCTGCTCCATCAACTCCCCCCTTTGGTGATTTTTAAATCACCACATAAAACCCAAGTTATACTTCTTTTTCAGGCAGTATATGTCTTTCATCCTTTGCTTTTTGTTAGTTACACATCTGTTTCTCTTTCATCTTGTCTACTTGTCTCCTTATACATGCTTTCTTTCATTTTCTCTAACTCAATTTCACCCATTTCTCTCTCTCTCTTCATTATTCTGTTATTTCTTTTTATCTTATTTTGTCTTACTTTTCTTTTTATACACGTTATTACTATTTTCAACACCATGGCTAACAATATTACTACAGTTGCTATTATTATAACTTTCCCTATCATTAGTCTACTCATTCTGGTCAACCAATTTGCTACTGAAGAAAACCCTCTACCAAGTTTTCCCAAGACACTTTCAACCTCCAGTGGAACTAGTTCTTTGTGCAAATTTGTAATATTCAGTAATATACTTCTGTATATTTTCACTTTTATCAGGAATGTAAGTGCAACAATGTTGGACTTTCAACATTCCACAGACTCCACCCTCTTTTGCCAAAAGAATATCAAGGGCAAGCCGATTTTGCATCACCATAGCTCTCATGGCAACCATTTCGGTATTTACCATTAAGAACCCTCCCGCAGTATCTGTAGACAAACGATCTACTACTGTGGATAACTTCCGAATTTTAAATGCATTCAAAGATATTCCCACTGCTGGTATTAATGCTCCAAAAATATCACCTACAATTTCTGAAAAACTTTCCCTCTTTCTACGTGTAAAGCTATTAATCATCTTGTATGTTCCTTTTTCTTCTCTGTCCATATGAAAGATTTTTGGAAAGACCAGGCCTACATAGCAAGTTCCATACCAATGGTCCGGTAACCTGTAATAAGCTCTATTCCCACAAATATAATAGATACCTGGAAATATTGGATCTTTTCCACCTTTGAATCCCCAACCTCCCAGAATTTGATAATTGTCATGGCAGATACTGGAACCTACAAAGTAATTGTCATAGACTGTCTTATTTCTCCTAATACACAACTTTCCTGTTTTGCGGCCAATCTAATGTCATTGCTGCATTTATCTTTTTCCCTTCATGATTTCCTTCCTCAAACGTCCATAGATGTGTTCCTTCCTCTTTTATTGCTTCTTTTTGAAATGTCATTCTTCTTTCTTCAACCATTTCTAAAAATACCTTTTCTTCTTTCTTTAACTCACAGGTAAGGTTGTTACTAACTATTTCTTCTAAGGTTAATTTTCTATGTTCTAGAAAGAATTCTCCTAAAACCTTTGCTGGTTTTACTTTGTTAAGTTCTGGTACTACTGGAATGTTTGCAAAAATCTTATCTATATCAGTATAATAAGATTCTAATCTACCTGTTTTATAAAATAAACTTGCTATTACACTACAGGTTATTCCATAAGTTAGAGGTAGGTGATGATAAGTCACACCTTCTGACACTGATGCAGGCAACTGCATACAAACATAACAATCTCTCACATCCATTGTCTCTACATATTCGTACAACAATTTTGTAAAAACATTTTTAGAAAAGTCTGTTACTGACTTATCCTTATGTAATTCTGCACTACTTCTTAAAATAACTGGTTCTTTAATATTAGTTTCTTTTTCTGGTTTAGTATCATTCTTTGCTTCTATTACAGCTAAACTAATAGGAATTGTGATTGCTAAAACTATCCATATGGTCATTAATAACCCTGTACAAAAGCAGCACATTTTACACCATCTTTTTATAAACTCACATTTATCTCTTCTATCCCTAGTATTTTCCATTTTGCTTTTATCTATTTGTTAAGTTTCAGAAAATTGTGTCACTACACCTCAGAAATGACTTAGATGCCACTCTGCTTTCAAAAAGTCTTTGCTTGGTACTTTCTTTTAATTCTTTCCAGAATTCTTTCGTTGTCACATCCGGTGATTTGTCACATCCAGTAAAATTGTCATGTCCGGCAGAAGCACTATAAGTCTTCACTTCAGGTTTGTTGCATCTCACCTTTTCCCATTCGACTTCTTAGTCTCTGGTTCTCGTGAGTGTTTTCTTCTTCTTTGTAATCCGTCAGTGCGATATACAGCCACTCAGGTGACTTATACTTTGCATTCACTTTCTTCGTTCTTTTGGATTTTTGCAATCGTTTTCCACTTGGTTTTTCTTGTCCCTTTTGACTTGTTATCTCATTCACTTGTTCAGCACTTTCTTCTCCAGCTCTTATTATTCTATATCTCAATTTTCTTATATAGTTGTTGGGCCAATTATCTCCTTTTCTTGGCCTTTTGGCTTCACCTTCTTTTTCTTCTCTTTCTGATTTCCAATTTCTTTTTCTTGATTCAGTTTTTGCTTTCTCCTCTTCTCCACTCTCTTCAGTTTCTGTTTCAACTGTTTCACTATTGTCTCTTATTTTGAAGCTTATGATCTCGTCATCTCCTACTGGTGGATCTGTCTTCTCCTTCTTGTGTTCCCTTATTACTGTCCCTCCTCGGTGTTCTTCCGATTTGGTGTTTTCCTCCCTTTCTACTTCTAAATTTCCCTGTTCTTCTGTTTCTCTATCTGTCCCTATTGCTCCTCGGGGTTCTTCTCGATTCTCTAACTTTTTGTGTACTTCTTTCCCTACTTCATCTATTAATATTATTTCTGAAGGATTTCCACCATAACTTGTACTTGGTTGCTCATCTAGATCATTTTCTTGCTCATTTTCTTCTCTAATTGGTTTATAACCCCAAGTTCTCCTTCGGAATTCTTCACAGTTTGCAACTGAATCATCAGATCCTGAACTTGTGTCAGATGTTTCCAGATGTCGACTTACAGGTCGATCTTCAGGTTCTGGAACTTCTGAATTTCTTTCTTCTTCTTCTTCCTCTTCTTCTCTAGAGGTGTTTGCAGTTGGGGTTTCCAGATGTCGACTTTCAGGTCGATCTTCAAGTTCTGGCACCCTTTCTCTTATCCTTGTTGTCCCAGCCGTTAAACTTTTATCCCACACTTCCAGACGTCGACTCACATGTCGATCAGTAGGTTCTTGAACTCTGATTGTGTGGCTGGCATGGACCCAGTTCTTTACTCCTGCACACTTGACTGCAGTCGTTGTCACTAGGATTACCTGTCGTGGTTCGTCCCAGCGAGGAACTAGACAGTTTCTTCTCCTGTGGATTTTTATACGGACCCAGTCTCCTGGATTCAAGTCGTGGGCTGGTTTTCTTTCAAGAGTGGTCGCATCCGGTCCAACCTGATGAAACACAGAACGCACCACATCAGCCAGTCCCTTGCAATAATCCAGTACTAGATCATCAGTTATAGTCAATAACTTGTTGACAGGTACTTGTGCTTGTCTCATTGCTCGTCCCATGATCATCTCATGAGGACTAAGTCCAGTTTTCTTTTCAGGGATGCTTCTGATGGTCATCAGAACAAGAGGCAGTGCATCTGGCCATTTGAGTCCTGTAGCTTGACACATTTTTCCTAATCTGTTCTTAATTGTTCCATTAATTTGCTCTACTACCCCAGAAGCCTCTGGTCTGTAAGCACAATGTAGTTTTTGTTTAATACTCAATGCTTCGCAAATCAATTGGATCAACTCATTTTGAAAATGTGTTCCTCTATCTGTCTCAACCGTGACTGGAAAACCATACCTTGGAATGAACTCTCGCAGCATAAGTTTTGCCACCGTTGTTCCATCATTCCTTCTAGTGGGGTATGCCTCCACCCAACGAGAAAACAAACAGACGACCACTAGAACATATTTTAGTCTGTTACTAGGGGGCATTTCGATAAAGTCTAACTGCATTCTAGTGAACGGACCTCCTTCTCGTCCTATTGTTCCTAGACTCACTACCGTCTTTCTTCCTGGGTTAAACTGCTGACAAATAAGACATCTTTGACAAAGACTTTCAGCTATGGCTCTGAATTTTGGGTTATACCAGGTTTGTCTAAAAAGTCTGATCATTGCATCTCTCCCAATATGAGCTTGTCCATGGTACATCCGTGCCATGTCTGCAATCATGCTATCAGGCATAACTGGTCTTTCGTCTCTGTACACCCACACACCATTATTTTCCTGTCTTCTACATCCTGCTTTTATCCAGTAATCTTTTTCCTCATCATTTGCAGCTTCTTGTAACTGTCTTACTTCATCCCACGTCTCGACAGTGTTAGTAAAAAGCAAAGGAGAAGAGATATGCTCCCTTTCTCTATTTTTATTCATGGACACCATGTTCTCTGCACAATATTTGGCTATCTCGTCAGCATAATTATTGCCAACGGCTATGTAATCTTCGTTTTTCTTATGCGCCTTGCACTTCACTACAGCTATTTGTTTAGGCAGCTGTATCGCCTCAAGCAGCTTTTTAACAAAATCTCCATTTCTGATAGGTGTTCCTGCAGACGTCAAGAAACCTCTTTGTGACCAAATCTGACCGAAGTCATGTACGATGCCGAAACCATATTGGCTATCGGTCACAATCGTGACTCGTACATTTCTTCCTAATTTACATGCTTGAATCAAAGCAATCAGTTCCGCAACTTGTGCAGACCTTATTCCTTTCAGACAAGACGCTTCCATTACAGTTGCCACTGTGCACACTGCGTAAGCTGCGCTTAAAACTCCTTCTTTCGTTCTCAAACATGAGCCATCTACAAACATGACATAATCGGATTCCTTTAACGGTTCATCTTTTATGTCAGCTCTTGGTTTTGTGCAATATTCCAGCACGTTCAGACAATCATGATCTACTTCGTCTTGTTCAATTATACTCTCTTCATCTGGCAATGATGTTGAAGGATTCACATTCATGCATCTATCTATCTATGGTCACATTTTCAGCACTCAAGATGACTTTTTCGTACTTAGTCAGCCGACTATGTGTCATGTACTGTGTTTTTGTTCTTGTCAAAAGAATTTCTACTGAATGGGGAACATATACTCTCAGTGGATACCCCATCACTATACCTTCACTTTGTTCCAGACTTACACAAGTAGCAGCAACTGCTTTCAGACATCCGGGCAATGCTTTTGCTATAGGATCTAAAACAGCTGAAAAATAAGCAATTGGTCTTTTCATTGTTCCATGTTTTTGTACCAGTACTGAAAACGCACATCCATCTCTTTCACTGCAGTACAACTCAAAATCCTTCTCATAATCAGGCATGCCTAAAGCAGGGGCCTCACACAATTTCTTTTTCAATTCTTTGAAAGATTTCATTTCTTCATTGTTTAACTCAAAAGGGTCTCTTACATCTTTCTTGGTCAACTTTTGTAATGGTTTTGCAATCAAAGAGAAACCACTTATCCATTGTCGGCAATATCCAACCATTCCCAGAAACATTCTTACCTCTCTTTGCGTCATTGGTGCTCTCATTCCTTGAATCATTCTTACTCTTTCTGTCGCTATCTTTCGCACTCCTTTCTCAATTTTATGCCCTAAATATTGAACTTCTTTTTGGCAAAATTGCAATTTTGAAGGGGACACTTTATGTCCTCTTTTCTCTAGATGGTTCAGTAAAGCAATTGTATCATTTACACATGCTTCTTTTGTTTTCGATGCCACCAATAGGTCATCGATATACTGCACCATCACTGACTTTTCTGGCATTTTCAAATCTTCCAGAGATTTCTTTAGAATCTGATTAAAGATTGAGGGGCTTTCTGTATACCCCTGAGGAATTCGGCACCATGCCAAAATACGCTCTCCGAACCGGAACGCAAATAATGGCTGGCTATCTGGATGCAAAGGAATAGAGAAAAATGCGTGACACAAATCTATCACAGTGTACCACTCAGCTTCATGTGGAATTTGATATAGAATTACTGCAGGGTTTGGTACTATTGGACAACAGGGCACAACTATTTTGTTGATCTTTCTCAAATCCTGTACTATTCTATATGTTCCGTTTGGCTTTTTCAGTCCCATAATAGGTGAATTACATGGACTGCTCATTATTTCTTTTAGAATTCCTTGTTCAATCATTTTATTTATTACAGGAGTTATTCCTTCAATTATTTCTGGAGTTAATTTGTACTGTGGCGTATTCGGGTAAGTTGTTCCTTCTTTTACTGTTACTTTTACGGGATCAACTTCTTTCATTAATCCAATATCTTCTCCTGTAAAATCCCACACACTTTCTTTCACTGCAATTTTTAGTTCTTCTGGAAGTTTTTCTGCATCAAATGCAGGAAACAAACCATTCATTTCAGGTTCCTGATTCATCAAAGTTACTTTATACAAGACATCTTCATCTGAGGTCTGAAATCCAATTCCATCTGGCGTACAATAAATTGTGCAATTCATCTTGCACAAGAGGTCACGACCTAAAAGATTTACAGGACTACAATCGCACACTACAAATTTATGCATTTTGCTAAAAGAACCAATTTTTACTTCCACTAATTCAGTAAGTGGTGTTTTAATCTGCTGATTGGCTACTCCTACCACTTGGATGCATTCACCTGAGAGAGGAAGGTTTGGAATTTCCACTGATCTAACAGTAGAACGGGTAGCTCCAGTATCGACAAGGAATGTTACATTTGCACCATTCACTTCTCCATCCACAAAGGGACCAGACTGATCTACCTCTAGAGTTGCGCCAAGTACGCACTCTTTCCCCTCTCTTGGGCACCGTCAGAACCTTTCATCCGGCTCATCCTCACTCTGACGCAACCAATACTGAGAAATGTTAGCTGCTCGCGGCAACTGTGTTACCTGCTCTCCTCCGTAGAATCCTGTTTCTGTACTGTATCTTTGCTGGTTAACAGTGTTGGGAAGTGGTGGTTGCGGCACCTGACTTTGTTGAACAACTACCTCATTCTGCACCTGTGGAGTTAATGATTGATTTTCCGGATTAGGTTTAGGTGGGAACTTACACTCGTTTCTCCAATGCCCTAATTTTCCGCAATTATGACAGGGCCATTTCTTCTTTGCCTCCTCTAGACTCACTTGACCTTTCCCTTTACCTATGTTAGGTCGCATTTTATTCTGTCCTGTTTCATTCCCATTATTATTGTCCAATTGAGCTTCTTGTTTTTCTGCCACCTTCACCTGTGCCCACATTGCCTTCTCTTTCAATTTACGCTGTCTACTCTCAATATCATCACTGCAATACTTAGCATACCTCAGCACATCATCGACTGTGCCATTCTGCCAATTAATCATATGCTGTTTAATCATTTCACTAATCTCTGGTTTCAATCCAAACACAAATCTGTACACAAAATGACTCATATCTTTTTCACTTAATTCCTCATATCCACTATACTGCTTGAAAACCAACAACAACCTCTCATAATAGGCGTGTACAGACTCCTTACTTTCTTGTGTAGTTCTATCGATTTTTACCCAATCTGTCTCTTTAGGAGGAATCTTATTCTTCAAAAAGGTAATCACCTTATCATACTTCTTCATCACATCAGGACCTGGAGCTCCTGTCTTAGGATCTCTTGGATATTCTGTAGTTGGCCAGTCAACTGTAATCTTACATTCTGACCACAAATCAGTTGGTACCACTATGTCAAATAATCCATCTAAATCTATCCACAACACTTTTGAAACCTTTACAAATCTCTCTACTTGTCGGTACCATTCAACTGGTTTCTCTCTTAGCTTCGGAAAGTCATTGGTAAATGACAGTATATCCTGCCTAGTCCAGGGAACATGCACATAACTACCACCTGGAGTTTCTCTCATAGGGTATTCTCTAGCAACAGGTTCTTTTTCAGTTATCATAAAAGCCAAAGAAGCTTTGTCTGTAGTTTTCTCATTCTTCTTTGTCCATCTAACCTTCCATCTGTCCACATCACCCCATTTTCTCAACAACACAATTAACTCTTTTATCTGTGTCAGCCTTCCTGCCGTGTTCAAATTTTCAATATCTTTTTCACAAAAATCTACTCTATATGGTTTCTGCAATGTTTTCACTTTCGCAAAGTCTATTCCAATTTCACTGGCTACTTCTTCTAGTTTGTCATGTAAATTCTTTGCTCTCCATGTAATACTTTTGCACAGAAACATTATTTCATCATCCTGGTAATTTTTTATCTTTTCTGTACCAATCGTTCCTAGAATTAATTCTTCCATGTCAATTTTTAACCTAATTACATCTAATGGTTTTTCTTCTGGTTCTTTTATTTTAAATGCCTTCATCCACTCATTTAACTCATCAGGAGTCGGACCTATGGGTGTATTATTTAGTTCTACCCAATTACCACTCTTTTCAGGAGTCTCTGTTGCAGATTCTGTTACCATATGCATTTTCCTACCATTGCACTCATTCACAGTCAAATTTGTAGGTGGACTTGGTCTGTAAGTACTAGCCAAATTACTTGTACTTGCACTTTGTTCCATCCTTTCTTTTTCTCTCTGAAATTGTGAACTCATGGGAATCACCAAAGATCGTTCATCAATTTTCTGATTCTCAAAAACTGGTATTACTGGACCTATTGTTACAGGCACAGTAACTGCTTCCATATTTTTCGTTAATTCTCTAATCTTCTCAGTTAGTTCTTTTGTTGTCCTTGCTAATTCGCTTGCATTGTCGCTTTCTATTCCTTCATTTTGTGAAGTTCTCATTTGATCTTGTGACCTATTTATTTCAATTCTTTTTCCGGACTTTTATTTCGCATAGTCTCTATTAGCGGCGCATTTGGTGTCACCACTGTAGAACTCTGCTGATACGGAGGTGGATTTCTATTTAAAATATCTTCCAGCAATTCATCATCCGTTTCGCTCTCATGCATATATTTCTCCCTCTCCATATGTTTCTTTTTCTCAGTCCGTTTTTTCTTAGTCCCTTCCTCAACTGTAAAAGCTGGAAACAAACCTCCTGTCATGTTAGCACATCTCCATCGTTTTATTCTATCTTCATGATTTATTCCCCACATTCTTCCAGGCATAAACTCATGATCTCTTAAACCTCTGAATCTCTCTCGCTCATACATCTCATCCTCCCATTCCGTCAACGCTTCAAACTGTGTCGGTCTAGGTCTAGGTTCTAGATTTGTCATCTTTTCTCTCAAATTTCGCAAAACCGCTACACTAAATGAACCATTCTCAGGGAAAGCTAATGCACCATCATTCTTCGTATACTTTGCCCAATTTTCCAACCATATGCATGTATGATATCCGTATTTCAGCATCATATGTGAAGCTGCTGATTTCGGCGGAGGAATTACTTGTCCCTCTCTAGTCACGACCTTTTTGTCTTTCTTAAAGAAATTCTTTATTTTTGTCGTCCATGACGTCCTCTCCCTTTCATACTCGTAATACGGCATGTTTTCTATTTGTTTTTCTCTTTACGCTAGCGCTGTTCTGTGTACGGAACTTCAACCAATTACAGCGCGACTCACACTAACGTACCAATCAGAACAATTCCCTTCGTCCACGAACCAACCAATCCTAGCGCGGCACTTTTCTACGTCACTCCTGACACTGTGTTCACGTGACTAGCGCACTATCAAATCCTAGCGCGGCACTGTTCTACGTCACTCCTGCTCTTTTACCCCTCCTTTACAAAATTTATCGGCAATTTTCTTTTCACTGTTTTCTCCGTTAGTTACAACAATTAAAACAATTCCATAGTCTGATTCGCTAAACAAAAGTGACAGCTTTGTCCTTTTACACAAGAATCCTGTATTTCCAGTAGGCAGCGCTTACCTCTACCCTACCACAGAATTATTTACTCTCGCCGATAAAGTAGCACTTCCCTCTACCTTACCCTTCTTTCAAGCAAACAATTTACTCGTTTCTCTGGGGATAAGACACATGTGGAGACTAGGCTCCTGAGAATTAAGGCCAAAGTTTCACAAGAAAACGTGATTTGCTATTTCAGTTACACACTTTTCGTACAGAAAATCCCTAACATAACACAACCTGTGTTATTACCAAAATGAATTCAGACCATGTACCAAATTCCATGTGACTTCTCTTGCCACACGTGTTCCACTTCCTACATCCCAGAAGCGTGAAAACTCACATATAACATAACACGACTCAACATATAGTGTTAGTCAATCAAAAATAATCAATAATCAATAAACAATAATCACTAAACTAATCTATAGAAAACCATAACTCTGCTACCAAGAAATCTGATGCAGCGCGTACAATAAAAACTATTCTCCTCCTAGGTCACTTATCGGTCATCCAGGGGCAAACTATATTTTCTCACATCCACATGACGATGGGGCCCATAAACATCGCCTATCACACACGCACACACCTGGATTTCCTTTACACCTTTACGAAATTCTGTATTCCTAGGAGAAGCATGAGAACTAAATGGAAAACACCATTTATGTACCGCTGGAAGGAGCCGGGATATCTTATTACCTTAACTTATCGCTTTCTTTTAGTTATTTCTTAAGATATTCCTGCTCATTGTTTTGTCGATGAATCATTCATGTAAAAAATTAGTTCATAGTGATTAAGACCAGCTAAATCACAATAACCAATTACTGATGTCACAATCATTTAGGAAAATAACCACTGAGTCGTTTGATTTAAGGAATCTTAAATTTTATATAATTTTAAAAGCATGAGAAAGAATTTAAACTTTTTATTCAATTATTCATTCATTATTAATTCAAATATTTATTAAGCATAATCAATTTATTGCAGAAAGGAAATTTTCGTCATGAAGCAAAACCCTAATTACCTGCCTACCTTCCTAATTTAGCCTAATGATTTCTAACCTAAGTTTAAGAATTAGAAATAACCTGATTCTCATACTCAACTGGAAAATTAAGACAGCAACAGAAACTTCAGCTCGTCAGCATCAGCTACCTGCAACCCGTCTCATCTAACAGTCTTTCAGCATCTCCCGCTCAGTAATGGATCGATCAGGACCACCCAGCACTGGAAGCCACCAACACCAACAGACTCTCCAACTCCGCTCCTGACTGTGACCCCCTCCCACTAAGAGTAGGCCCTCTTATACCCTAATTCTAACTTTGCTAACTAATTGTTGCAACATTAATAACACGCTTTTCTTTCATTGGTCCATGCATGTCATCTTATTCATTCTTTTAATCAAGTTCTCTTGGATCCAACGGTCCTTGGATCATTTCCTTTCTCACAGTTCAAGACATGTTTCCATCCGCTTCGATCAGTACATTTGTAACTTCTTTCGATACATTCGAGAACTCTGCAGGCATTGTCCTTTCTCTTAAAATGGTTTCCCACGGTTCTTTGCTGATCACCACGGCACACTATCAGTTCAATTAGGTCACATCAGCCTTGACCATTCTCGCATCCTAGCCTCTCAGCAACATCACGAGGTTAGCTTTTCTCCAACTTTTCTCCCTTGTCACGTGTTTCCCGCACTTGCGCACTTCATTAACTGGCAGCCATTTTATATCGCCACTCGGTTATACTTTAGAAGCACTATTTTGAAATAAACAAAACATAATTAAAATAGAGAAAAATAGCCTTTTCGTTTCCCTCCCGTCATCTACGTACCCCAATTAGTTATTACCTAGCAGAAAGCAACATTTAAGCTGTTCCTTACTTACCATCACTATTGTTTTTGCAACGACACGTTTATATTCTATGAAGCACAAATCATGCATTTATTTTAAATTAGTACGCATTTATTTTTATGTTATAATTAGACACACAGACATTCGTTAATAGATTATTCAGCACATACACTTGCGTATTACCCTTCCCACACATACAGTGTTGATTAATACATTTAAACGAACATTTTATTAATTATTTATAAAATTTGTTAGGGGTTACATTTTTTTATTTTCTCTGCTCCATCAATAGTAAGGGTGGAAAGAGTGGAAACCACCTCAACTACTCAGGGACCAACCTAAGTGACTGCTAGTTCATACCACTATCAAAACGCCACATGCACCAAAGTCAGTGTAAGCAAGAGAAACTAAGTTGTCCATGTGTAACCAGTGTGTACAAAAATGATACACTCACTTGAAGCAGACAAATGAAATTGACTGTAAGTCCTCTGGGCAACTCAATCGAACCTGTGGCAATTTCCAATAAACCAGCCACTAGTTACATCACCTGAAGATGGCATAAAAACATGTCACTGGTGGATGTCCTAATTCAATATAGTACCATCAACCACATCAGAATGTGTAAACAGCAAAGTCCCAACATCCCTTAAAATCGGGGTAACAGGCAATCTGAAGTAAATTCACCAACACGTACAAACAATGATGAACAGGATTTTTCACTAAAAGAAATAAAATATTATCTCAATGTACACCCTCACTACAAAGGATAAGCTAATATCTCAATATACACCCTCACAGGCACTAATAAATCAATAAGCAAGGGAATACACATACTCGGAAAAGCTTACCTCCACTGTTTGCTTAAGGTCCTAATGCTATTCGCGGCACGCTAAATCCTCTACAACAATGCACTTTGGGCGTACCAGGCGTTACTCACTGTAAACATAAAGAGAGGGAAAAGCCTCAATCGCCGTGCTTATGAAAGCACTCGTATTCCTCGCTACCAAACACTTAAAAACTCCAAGTGCTCTTACCTCTTTCTGCCTCATCACAGAGTCTAAAGTCCGGTCTCCATTCAATCCGCCGGCAACTGCAAGCCGCAATTCCGGCGCGTTTGAAGTTCAATACGCGACTCGGCGTCCCACGTGATCGGGACAGAAAACTAAACAAGAACGAGGGAATAGTCACTGGGGTAATTGCGCATAGCCTGCTATACTAAAAACAAACAAGGGACTCAAACAACATACCAGTATCTCATCGGAGTCATAAGATTAATCCACGGAGAACCTCTCTGTAAAAAAGGGTTATGTGTACTCTATACGGGAACATCCAGTCGATACATGTATCCACCCATAGTCTGCACAGAAATAGACTCACAATCTAATATTCTAATATTTACAGGCAAAATGAAAATATTCATATCGATAATACACAAACAATTCTTTAAATTGCGATGTGTAGCAAACTAATCAGACAAAAGCAAACAATTCAGTGTGTCTCATAAGAACAGCTGTACAATATATACACTTTACCAAAATGTTTCTTCTCTCACAGGTACTATAATTAAATGTCTATCCATCGTTAGCAAAAGAACATTATTTAAATCAGAGCCCAAATTTCATCACGGTCATTTAGACCAATAGTTGCCGTCTGATATTTCTCAATCATACGAGCCTCAAGCCTGTTAAGATTAGTCTGTAAACTCATTTTGTTCCATGATTTCACCACCAATAAGACAGACCACCTAATCTCATTCTCATTATGGTTACATTCAGCAAAGTGTTGCACCAGCGGCACCCCTGTGTTCTACAACGTATTCGGGATTGATGTTGTAACACCCTCATTTTAACTGATTGTGTGGTCTGCCCGATATAGACCTTACCACAAGGGCATGTCAGAGAGTACACAACATTTTTCGTGTTACAATTAGAGAAGTGGTTTTGAATATGATTTTTGTTGTTCACCATGACAAATTTAGAGTCTTTCGTGTATGGACATGCAGCACAATTGTTGCACTTAAAATGTCCTACAACAGGTGGAAGACCAAACATGTTTCTCAAATCTCTCTTTGGTTGTTGTTAGGCGTGAAGCCCTCACTAGATGTTGGCGAAGGTTTTTTCCTTTACGGAACGCAAAGAGAGGCTTCGGAATATTCAAATGATTTATCAACCTCCAGTTCCGCAGAATAATTTGCTTCACTTTATTAGCCTTGGGGTTATATGTAAGTACACATGTCATTTGGTTAGACTTCTGTTTATTCCTAGGTGTCAATAGGTTTTCTCGTGGTGTAAACCATGCTTGGTTTAGAGCTGCTCTAACCAACTTCCTAGGGTAGCCTCTGTTGCATAACTTTTCCTGTAAAATCTCTGCATTTTTAAAATAATCAATTTTATTGGAACAATTTCGACGGATTCTTAAAAACTGCACATAGGGCAAGTTTTCCTTAAGGCTTCTGGGATGTCCGCTGGAAAATTGCAACTAAGGTATTGCGATCAGTAGGCTTGGTATAAAGGCTTACTTCAAGATTCCCATTGTTGTTAATAATCCATACATCCAGAAAGTTTATTTTGGTGTCACTGGAAGATATGGAAAACTTAAGATCTTGTGAAAGTGAGTTAAGCCAACTATGAAATTGCTCAAGTGATTCATGATTCCCGGTCCATATCATAAAGATATCGTCGATGAATCGGACCCAACGTGTGATGTGCAATTTAAAAGGGGTGGCGTCATGAAAGATATGTTGTGTCTCAAAGTAATCCATCACTAAATTCGCAATTTCTGGGGTGAAGCAACACCCCATCGCCACGCCTTTTACCTGTATATACAGGTCTTCTTTAAAGGCGAAGAAGTTGTTTTTGAGACAAATCCTGGCTAAGGCTGCAATGAAATCCATGGGCACCGCATGCGGTCAAGATCTTTTATCTAAGACCATACTCAGGACAACCAGCGCCTCTTCTTGAGGAATGTTTGTATATAAACTTTCAATATCGAAAGTGACCAACAACTGTTGGTCACCATCAAACATTGAATTCTCGATCTTAGAAATGAAATCCATGGTGTCCCTAATGTATGCCTTAGTCTGAATTACAAAGGGCTTAAGAAAAACATCAATGTATTTTGCCAAGAGCTCCAACAGTGACCCACACGCCGAAATAATCGGCCGACCTGGAGGTTGTTGTGTATTTTTATGTACTTTCGGCAGTACATAGAAGTTAGGAATTTTTTGTGAAGTGGTATTGAGATAATCATATTCTTTTTGCAAATATATCCCTCATCCAAAGCCTGTGTTGTAAGATGTAAAATTTGGGCTTTGAGGCGTGAGGTGGGATTATCAACAATAGGACGATAGTGTTCTTGATTGTTTAACTGATTCACTATCACTTTATCGTAGTCATCGCTGTACCACAGGACAATCCCCCCACCCTTATCAGCAGGTTTAATAACTGTAAGGGGGTTATCAGCCAGGTCTTTCAACGCAATTTGTTCTTCTCTCGTAAAGTTAGATTTAAAGAAGATTCTTTTTCCATTAAGGTCATCAATTTCCCTTAATATTTGATCTTCAAAAAAGAGAATTTCATTAGGCATAGAGGCACTCTCTGGGCAAAAAGATGATTTATTCTTTAACCCACTAGTATTTTTATCGTTAACCTCACTATGATCTGCAAAGAATGTCTTCAGTCTTACTTTACGTAAAAACTGAAGGACCTCTGTCTTAGTGTTAACAGGGTCCTGCATGGCGGATGTATGTGTCGTCTGGATGTTACCGTATTGAGTACACATAACCCTTTTTTTTTAGAGAGGTTCACAGTGGATTAATTTTGTTGACCCGATGAGATATTGGTATGTGGTTTAAGTCCCTTGTTTGTTTTCAGTATAGCAGGCTATGCGCAGTTCCCCCAGTGACTAGTCCTTCGTTTTTGTTTAGCTTTCAGTCCCGATCACGTGGGACGCTGAGTCGCGTATTGAAACTTAAACGCGCCGGAATTGCGGCTTCAGTTGCCGGCGGATTGTAAGGAGACCGGACTTTAGACTTGTGTTGAGGCAGAAAGAGGTAAGAGTACTTGGAGTTTTAAAGTGTTTGGCAGCGAGGAATACGAGCGCGTTAATAAGCACGGCAATTGAGGCTCTTCCCTCTATTTATGTTCACACTGAGGAACGCCTGGTACACCCCAAAGTGGATTATTGTAAAGGAGTTAGCGTGCCACGAGTAACATTAGGACTTTAAGCAAGCAGTGGAGGTAAGCTCTACCGAGCATGTGTATTCCCTTGCCGACTGATTGATTAGCGCCTGTGAGGGTGCATATTGAGATATTATCTCATCCTTTGTAGTGAGGTTGTACATTGAGATATTATTTTATGCCTTTCAGTGAAAAATCCTGTTCATTTTGTGTACGGGTTGGTGAATTTATTTCTGATTGCCGGTTACCCCGAATTGAAGGTATGTGGGGACTTGGTGATTTACATATTTTAATATGGTTGATGGCACTATATTGAATTAGGACATTTACCAGTGATATGTTTTTATGCCATCTTCAGGTGATGTAACTAGTGGCGGGTTTATTGGAAGTTGCCACAGGTTCAATTGGGTTGCCCAGAGACTTACAGTCAGTTTCATTTGTCCGCTTCAAGTGAGTGTATCATTTTTGTACACACTGGTGACACATGGACAACCTGGTTTCTCTGCTTACACTGACTTTGGTGCACATAGCTTCTGCTTACACTGACGTTGGTGCACGTAGCTTTTCGATAGTGGTATGAACTTGCAGTCACTTAGTAGTTGAGGTGGTTTCTACTCTTTCCACCCTTACTATGCATGCCCTCTTTCCTTTCCGGTGATATGTTTTCCAGCGGTACGTTTGTCCGGCATGGTTTGCACAGAGATAGGAAAACCAAAGGGGATGATGGACGGAGTGTTGAACATTGCAAGCACTCACCCCCAGTCAACTGATCTGGGTTTAATCCATCATCATTCTTTAGCTCACTCCACCACCCCAGTTCAGACATGGCCATATGCAAATCAGTCTGACCCTGTGCCTCATGGGAACAGTCCAGCCCGAACTGCCAAGCCATGTCTTCCCTGGACCGGAAACAAGCATCCTGGGACCGGTTTCGGGTTCATAACCCTCATCAGCCATGCACAGAGATAGGGACAGTGATTTTTTATGTTTGATTTTTTTATGTTTGGCACAATATGTTGTTTTATATTTACGTAGGTTTGTTCCCTTACCCTTGTCCTGAGGAGGCCAAGATGTAAATGAAGGCCGAAACGCGCCCGCGTCGACAGTTTTTGACAAGAGGAGTCCAACTGAAATTGACAAAAAATTTCTATGATTGAAAGCACATTTGAACTAAGGTCTTTAGAGGGGTGGTAACCTCGTGTGCATATAAGACGACCTCACAGTGTATTGCCTTTATTCAGTCTGCAAACACTGATTAATTTTCAATTGAGTGGGTAGAAGGAACTTATGAATTTTGTTGTTTGTTGTTGATTTGTGATGTATATATATATGTTGTTTGCATATATGTTTGTATGTTTTAAAAGAGAAACAAAAATAACGATGACTATTTTCCCAAAAATGTGTCTGTGGTATGTGATTTGTTGTTTTGAATAAGGTATATGAATTTAATGACAGGACTATGTACTGTTAATAGGGTAATATGAAGTCCCCTATGATTAAGCAGATATAGATATTTTTTCCTCCTTGCCATTTCCTTTTTCTCTACTTTTTGTAGTATTTTTACCCAGGTATAGGAGGGTAATTTGGGTAAACCCCAACATATTTTTGAATATACCTATAAGTCCCTAGCATATGACACAAAGTGTACCTAGGGCTTGTAGGTTAAATGCCACTAGTCGACTGAAGGACATATTGTGCCCCTACTAAATTGACAATGCAGAACATCTCTCTAGGCCTGCCCCTGCTGCCTAGGTGTGCAGTTTTAAAACTGACGATTTGACCTGGTAAAATAGACCTTTTGCCAGGCCTACCCTTCCTTTTTAATATTTTTAAGTCACCCCTAAGGCAGTCCCCAGATGCCCATAGGGAAGAGGGCAATGTATTTAAAAAGTAGGACATTTGTGCTTATGTTTTACATGTCCTAGCAGTGAAGAACCTCCAAAGTTGCTATTCATTGTGGAAAGGCTGACTGTCCCTAATGAACACACTGGGTTACATTTGAACACCTCATATGCTCAACTTAAGTTTGGAAATAGCTTGAAATACGATTCTAGGACTCATTTTAATAGCAATTAAAAATGTCACCTAATGGTCAAGTCAGATTTTATATTACTGTTTCTAAAATGACACTTTTGTAAACTTTTAATTTTCCTGCCTAAGCCAAATGTCTTTCTGCCAGTGTTCAATGCTACCTCACTGTTGATGGCTCACCTGTGGTGAGATGTGTATTGCTCCCAGACAGTGGTCAAAGTGGCTTGAATGTGGCGAGATGTCTTTCTTCCTGGGCAGGATGGCTTGGGGGCTGTGGCCAGCCCCTTCCTGAGCATCATGGTATGTATTCCCCGGCACTGGGAATAAATGTGGTACCCTCAGTACCCTCTTCAGAGCACCTCAGGATCTGTGGAAGCCAGAAGAAGGACTGCATCTGCTGTTGTGACCTGTGAGGAGAACCCTTAGGGCTGGACCTTCTCTGACTTATACCCATGATTGAGAATTGGACTCGAAGTGTCAGTTGGCTGACATCCTGTTAAGCTACAGGAACACAAAAGTTGCAAGAAGCACACTTTCCTGATGAGCCCAGCTGACCAGTTCCAACTGGACCTGCCTTGGACTTTGCTGGTGGCTTCTACTGGAGTGAGTCTAATCTCTAAGTTGTGTCTCTAATGTCCTGGGGCCTTTAGATATGTGTCAAGGTGTTTTCCTCCTGCCTAACCCTTAAAACTGAGACTTAGAAACTTTTACACGATTTATACGTCTGGAGAACCGATGAAAGACTGGGACAAACCTGCCAAGTCAATCCGATAAAGGTGCGTTGCTGCTGGGCTAAAGATTCAGGTTGCTTCTGTTAAAGCTTTGGCACAGCAGCAAATCTGCTTCAGCAGGGCATTTGCAGCCTTTTCCCACTGGAGGAAACTGAACTCCAAAAAAGTGACTAAGTCCAAGGTAAAGATCGTCCCAGGGGGAAGGCACCAAACGTATCTGGCTGGCGAGAGATCTTCCTTTGGGGCAAATTTTGAGTTTCTCTCGCTTGGAGCTTTCCCACCTAAAGCCAGCTGCTTCACTAAGTGTCCGGCCTCGTGCAACCCATCCTGGCCACAGCCTGCTGCTTTGTCCTACTGAGGAGTTTCGACCTCCATTCATTAGCTTTATTCAGTTCATAAAAGCCATAGAAGCACAAACACATAATATCATAGAATACATAAAAAACAAATAAAAACACAATTGGTTAGATTCATAAAAAAATCAGTTGAGGGATCAATACAGTAGGCATAAAAAACCATCCCTGAAAGAGCAAAGTGCAGGGTATAAGGCCAAAACCACACAATATGTAACCAAGATCGTAGTCTGTGCCAACCAGCAGCCCAGCAAGGCAGTCATATAATACATCAATAAAAAATAAACTACAAAACAGTCTAGCGGTTCCCTTTGCTAAAAAACTATATTTATATCCAGATCACAATCAAAGTTAGCAGGCTAGTTTGGCCAATTAAAACAGTAGGGAGTGCCTTTGCCGTAGCACATTCTTAAGAAAAGTGGCCACCCCTACGCAAACCTCAGGTGTAGGAAGTGATGGAGATAAAAAAGTGCGGGGATGTAATGGAAATAAGTGGTGCCCCTTAAAAGTGAGATTGAAAACTTTCTGGTATAACTGCTAAAAAGCCCACAGAAAATCACAAAATGCGCCAAGGTTTCCAACGAGCGCTCATCACGGGCAAACCAGGATGCCTTTCGGGTCAAACTGGCCTAAAGTAAAGTAGAGGTGGCATCTAATCTAACCCAGCCTAAATCTGGTTAGGAGAACCCTGTCTCTGCCTCTCGAAACCATAACCAGATAAGGCTCCAGTCCAAGGGAGGTTTGTGCCAACAGGTACTTTGTTAGCGGGCTTCCTAAACTCGGACACCTCCCTTTCCCTAAAATCGCTAAAAGTAGAATTTAGCCAACTTTAATCCCTTACTGTGATGTCGTCGGGCGAGGAAAAGACGTTAAGTCGGACAAGCTTGTTGCACTTATCCTTAATATACATGAGCCAAGGAATGTAAAAACCCATTTCACCCGCAGGGCAATCCATGATAATATCCTTGTTCAGGGAGGCCTCCGGTTTGAGCCAGATGGAACATCATAACATCAAAGGGGCCAGGTTTATAGTGTTGTCTACGTACGGTAGGCCGAGTTCCCCCAAGGATACGTCTGCAAACTCTATTTTCCTCGGTATGTAGTTGATTACCAACCTTGTACCCCCACAGGTCAGAACCATAAGTAAGGATTGGCACACATTTCCTTTTGTATATTTCGACAAGGGCTGCTACAGGTTTGTTGCCTATCTTTGAAGCCAGACTGAAAAGAAATCCCACTGAGTTATGAAACTTAAGACATCTCAGTTTCTGGCATGGAGACCAAGGCCCTTGTGAATCGAAGGTAACCCTCAAATAAGGGAATTCATGAGTTATTCCTAATGGGCGTTTCCTGCAGTGCAAAACTGCGCAATTTCAAATTCTTTAGACCGCAGGACATTGCGAGTGTTTTGGCAAGATTCTTATTTAGGACCAAGCCATTCATAAAATCAACAAAGGAATCCAGTAAAAGCTGAAGGCCATTTGGTGTTTGGGACATTAAAACAACATCGTCTGCATATAAAAGAAAAGTGACACGCCTGCCATTCACGGTCGGCATGTTCCTTCCCCCATCAACCAGGTCTTCCTCCAGGCCATTAATATACATGAGGGACAAAATTGGAGCTAGGACGCATCCCTGCCAGATACCATGTCCCAGGCCATAACTCTTGGTGCACTCACAGCTCGGCCCATGTCTGATAGAGGCACTCAGATCGAAATGAAGAGCACTTATAAAGGACACTAAACCAAAGTTAAGCCCCAAAGACACAAGCACTTCCCATAGTTTGAATCTGACCACGCTATTGAAAGCGCAGGCCAGATCCATAAATGCATTATTAAAAGAGCCCTGTTTAGCCGAAGTATAATTGTTAGTAAGGAGTTAAAGGTTTAGGCACTGCTCTTCGGTGCCTAGGTCATGGATGAAGCCACATTGGACATCAGAGATGATAATTCATATCCGTGACCCACAACACAATTCTATTAAGAAAACCCTGCCAATAACCTTCACGGTGGAGTCCAAAAGAGATATTGAACTGTAATGGCAGGGAAAGGCCATATTCCCTTTTTGAAAAATAGGGACTATATTCACAGAGCGCCACGACTTGGGCAGGCCAATCTTACAGGCTAAGTTAGCGTGGTTTGTTAGGTTGGGCGCCCAAAGGTCCACCTCCCACTTATATAAATCCATGGGTACCCTGTCAGGCACTGGACCTTTTCGCATAGGACTATTGCGGATAGCTTTAGCCACCTCCTCCACAGAGAATTCTATACCCGGTGGGTAGATGTGCATACATACCTCAGACACCCCAATAACACAATCATTTGTGTGATAGACTTGCTTGAAGTGGCCCACCCAAGAGTCTGCACTGTTATCACAAATGTGATTAGAATCCGTTTTTAACAGATGGTTGTTGGTCACTGTGTGCCAGAACAGACCAGAGTACACCAGGCATCCTCCCTGAGCTCCTTCTTCCTTCTACTTATGGCTAACTTATAGGTTCTTCTACAAGAGGCAACCTCAGCCGGAACCCGTGGGGTTGTTTTAAGGACACGCTGCAGACAGTGGTTGGCCTCCCTACAGGCCTTATCAAACCAAGAGTGGGCAGCAGACTTTGTAGAAAGAATTGGCTTCATAAATCTTTTTTGGGATGGTGTGCCCTAAAGTATTGAAAACAACTATAGTACTTGGGGTGTCATAGGGCAAACACAGACAATCATAGAGCACATCCATATAGACGCTGCACTTCAATGAGGTTGGCGGACTTCCATGACAACTTGAGCCCATCACTGCTCAGTGAGAAATTTGTCCCTTCCCCAGCAGTAGCCTACGGACAGGGCCTCGAACAGAACAGAGTAACAGAAAGAGGATTGTGGTCACTGAAAATGCTAGTGATTACCATGCCATTCCAAAAAAGACCAAGGATGTTCCTGCTTACAAAAATGTAGTCTGTGGTCGACGAGCCTGCCTCCACCATAAAGGTAGATATTAAAAGACAGTGAGGGAAAACCCATTTGAACACTTTGCATAAGTCATGCCTAAACAAGTAGGGGATAACATTAGGCATCTACAGTCACTGTGATGGACGGGTATGGCCATAGGGGAAGGGTTGAAAATGAAGGATTCTAGGCGAACCAAACCACCCCAAAAAGTCCAATCCCCCCACCCCAAGCACAATTTTGTATTGAAGTCCCCAGCAAGTACAATGTTGAGGCTGCGGTCTTTATTAAAGATAGCTAAGTTCTAGGTCACAAATAAAATCAAAAAGAAAAGCTAAATTGGGATTGATCTTTGTAGAGAAATTGTCAGTATAGAAATTAATAAGAACAAAGCTGAAAGGTTTAGTCCACTTGACCTGGAATGCTTGAACTAACCTACTATTAGTAGGAATTGGCAAAATAATACAGTCAAGGGAAGTTTAAAACCACGCTGCAAGCCCAGCACAGGCCTTTTCCATACCTGAGGAAACAGCAAGGACAGAGTGACAAATAAAGCCATCACAAAATAAGTCCCTTTTTGCCCAAGTCTCCTGTAGAATGATAATATAATAAGATTAAACAAAGTCCACCCAATTCTTCTCCTGGATTTTAGCAGCGAGTCCGGATATGTTCCTGCTCAGCAACTTAACCTCATGTACGGGACCTGGCAACAGCAATATGGATTTAGGACCCAAAGCCACTTCCGGGTTCAAGACAGTCACAGGTGACAACTTACTTGCCCTGCAAGGGACCTCAGCTTCTGTGCTGCAGTCAGCACCACAATTAACATCGGGCCATGGAGGGGGAAACAGTGGAGTCAGTCTGGCAACAGTTGATTAACAGCTTGTGAGCTGGTAGCTGACGAGTCCAAGGGTAAAGAGTGCTCCAAAATTTGGTAGGGTGTAGTGGCTTTATGAAGTACTCCAGATAGTGTTGGAGGAGGTGGTATGGAAGGTTGGAGAAAGACCCTGGGTATGTTCAGTGGGGCAATGTTCTGTGAAGATGTGGTAGCAGCAAAAGGCTTGCATACCCCCCTGCAACATAGTCCAGCGCCGAGCCCCATGACCTCAGACAGTTAACTTGCGATAACAGACAAACGGGCAAGTCAGGCGAGAGACTGGTAACCAGGATGGATTTAAAAGCGTCAATCAAACTGGTAAGATGGTCATTAGACTCTAGACCTGGGTACGAACGGGGTGGAGAGCGAGCAGGATCCCTAGGGTGCAGGGTATTGGAGTCGAGCTGAATACCTCTTGGTCTGGGTAGCTTACCTTTCTTTTTACTCTTCGTGGGAAGGGAACTGGCAACAATGGGTACAATTGAGGTTGAAGTAAGGACATAGAAGAAGGTTTAGACACTGTGGTGGGCGCTGCATTGCCATCGCTTAATGGGTCCCCAGTGGGTGCAGTAACTCTCTAAGGTTGGTAAATAGGGGCCATTCAAGGCTGTCAAAAACAAGAGACAGCCTCCTTTCCGCTAGCTGAAGGTTTTTGTTTATGACACCCATCACCTGCTCAATAAGGCCGTCCAAGGTTGAGTTTCTGGTTGGAGTGGAATTGGGAACTCACCGTTTGCTCTTGCCCATGATGTAACTTAAGGCCCAATAGCCCTCAGGCAATCAAACAATCAAGCAGACAATGGAAATTATGCCAGCTCAGACTCCCAGAAGTGAAAAAGGTTCTCTAATGAGTGAAACAAGAGTAATCTTACCTCCCAGTAAGTGTCAACAGCTCTGATCAAGTTCAGTCAGGAGCCCAAACCAAGAGAGACGGCCCTGCCCGGCCTTCTCCGGGCTCTGACTGGTGCAGACGGGCCCACTTTTGGCCCGGGCAAGCGTCCGGGCGAGTCCCGCATGTGTCCCACACTGCGGGAGTCCTTTGCAGCTTTTAAATTGCCCGCCAGCACAACAAACAATGGGGTAGCCTCCCACCCAGCAGGGAGGTCTTGGGCATGTAGTTTGGACCCCTTGCAGGGTTGTACGACGTTACAATGCTGGTAAATACATCGCATGCCTTTGCCTCGCATTTTTTAGCACGCATGTTTTTACAGCAATTATGCATTTACATCGCATGCCAATACCACGCATTGTTTTTAGATTTAAAAACAATGTATTTGTGGGGGGAGACCCCCACCCCCCAACTTACCTTAAATGCGTGGTATTGGCATGCGATGTAAATGCATAATCGCGGTAAAAACATGCGTGCTAAAAAATCAGAGGCAAAGGCATGCAATGTATTTATCTCATTGTAAAGGCTGTTTCCCCCTTGCAGCAGGTAGGTACAGCCCAGCGATGCATCCTGCGCTGCAGCAGTCCTAGGCAGCTTTTAAAGCACCCGCTGGCACCACAAACAATGTGCCACCATTCCGCGCAGCACAGAGGTCTTGGGCATTTAGTCTGTGCTTCCCACGGCAGGTAGGTGCAACCCAGCGATGCATCTCACGCTTCGGGAGTCCTTTGCAACTTCTAAATCGCCCACCGACACAACAAGCAATGTGGCAGCCTCCCGTCCAGCATGAAGGTCTGGGTCATGTAGTCCGGACCCCTAGCAGCAGGTAGGTGCGTCCCCGACTTCTATTTCAGAAACTAAGTCAGAAGGAAAAACTTCCAACTGGGATGAACCTGGTCTCTGTATCTGACCCGTGCTTCATCACGGTTGACCTTATCTTGCGCCTACGCACTGGTCAAGCACAAGCAGATAACGGCGGTTGACACTTAATGGTTTTTGGCACTATTTTGATTTAAATCTTTGAAAATTCATATCTAAATAAAGTAAGTAAAGTAAGTAAGTCCGTTTTTATATAGCGAAGCTACTCACCCTTACGGGTCTCAAGGCGCTGGGGGCCGTCGTGGAAATTAAGTGAGCTATTGCCCAGAGTCACATGGTGCTGAGCTGAGCTGCCGCCGGAGCCGGGGATCGAACCGTGAACCCTGTGCTCCGAAGTCAGCTGCCCTGGCTGCTGCACCACACCTCTCCACCTCTCCATATCTCTGGTTCCCCTTATTGTATATTTGTTATTATGGTCCCTTTTGTTTCTTTAAAATATTCTTTATTTTAATAAATTGGAGTGGGATTTTTATTGTGTTGTGTTTTTGACTTTATTAACCGTTTTGGTACTTCTAAATGCTTTACACATCTTCTTAAGTTAGCCTGTCTGCTCTATGCTATAGCTACGACAGAGGTTATAATGCACTTTCTCATATCAACACACAAGTCTGCACTCACTGGTACTCAATTGTTCATCTGCAATCAATACTCCTTGCATAAACTAGCAAACGGTTAAAAGCTGGTCAGAATCTTCAAAATCATATCATAATCCTCCCAAAGTTGTCTTTTGTTCAAAAATATGTTTTTAATAAAAAACCTTACCTAGTGGTATAGAATTGAACGTGGTAACAGGATCCAAGAAATCTTTTTTCAAAATGTAATAATATGCATTTTCTAAATAAACATGTATGCTTTTTTTGCACACAAACCAGCCATTTGGCCTTTCTCAGATAAAAGAATATTGCTTTCTCAGGGCCCGCTCAGCTGACAATGCTGGATTTCCAGAAAATATCATCATTGATGGTTCTAATGGGAAAGTATAATTAGTGCAGCCTGGAGACAGACTGGAACATACAGTGATTATGCAGTATTGTCACTAATGTTCAATCCATCTGGAAGCAGGGACGTCAAATGGTAAATCCAGATGTCTCTGTAGCTAAGTGCTAGAGACGATGCTTAGTTTTCTAATATGTGGATTGCATAAAGTTCAGTTTCAATGAAGAAGTCCAACTTTTGACTTGTTCAAACCGGTTATGTTTTTTTCTTCATTTTCTTCATTAATCAATAAGTTGCACATCCTGAAATGGGAGATGAGATTAATGCTTTGTATTGGTACTGTTTAATTTGATGGTTGGATGGATGTTTAGAAAAGTAGTAAACTCCTCCATTGGCCTAGGTGTATGCTTTCCATGCTGTATCTTAGCCACACATAGAGTTTTCTCCTCCATTGGCCTAGGTGTATGCTTTCCATGCTGTATCTTAGCCACACATAGAGTTTCGAATGAAAGTAGTAAGTGAGGGCCTTTAATGAATCCACAGTGAGGTTTGCATAGGAGGGAGCCATCTAAGCACTCATTAGTGTACCCAAAGTCAGCAGATGGTTTTTACACAGCGAAAATAAAGTCCTATGTGGACTGAGTTGGTAAAAACTTTGTCTGATGGCCTTTGACTTTATTTTTATTCAGATCATTTGATAACATCATGAGACTATCATCCTGTGGTATATTGTTGTACATGAGGTGTACCCAGGAGATTGTCATCATCCAATGGACAGTTTGGTTACTTTCCTAATATTTGAAGGTAGAAATTGGTAGTTTAAAAAAATGCGGGGCGTTCTTCATTTTCCCCCTTTTCACAAATCTACTAGAGGGACTGGAAAAGAACCGCCTGAAGGTGTAGAATAAAAAATAGAGCTATTGTCAAAGTAGATTTACCATTAATGGAGAGAAGGATAGGCCTGTGCTTTAAATTTTGTGTGATGTAGGAAGCACGAAAAACCTCCCAGAAGGCTTAAACATGGAAAATAAGAAAGTGATTGTGAAACACAGGCGTTGAAAACCTATTTATTGCAATACAATACATTACTACAATTGATGATACAGTAGCAGAAACACCTGTTCATGTAACTACTTGCTTGTGGGAGGGTGGTTTGTCATAAGACGTTAAGGTTGAGCAGTGCTTTACTTCTGGGGGAGCACACGGCCACTGGGTGTCCCCCTTTAGTGTTTGACTTTCTCAGGCCCAATTGCCTAATTTTTTCCATCTTATGTGAACCTTTTCCGTGAGGGCAAGGGAGTGAGAAGAGAGGAATGGGCTAGATGTTATGTTTATGTGCATTCTTTTTTCATTCCGTTCTACCACATTACAAGGGAGTACATAGATCTAGGGATATTGTCTTATTAACGGAGTGAAATAAAATCACAGAGCACCAACAGTTTTCGGGCCTGATTTAGAGTTTGGAGGACAGAATACTCTGTCATAAACTTGACGATTATCCCGCCCTCCGTAATTCAAGTGCCATAGGATATAATGCACTTGTAATACGGTGGACTGGATATCTGTCAAGTTTGTTACGGAGCATCCCATCTGCCAAACTTTAAATGAGGCCCTTACTCCTCCAAGGGCCAGATGTACGACCCGTTTTTGCATGTGCAAACGGGTTTGCGAACCCGTTTGCGCATGCAAAAACATATTGGGCCATGTACATAGCCCATTTAGCGAGTCGCAATTTTTTTGCGACTCGCTAAATATGTTTTGCGACTTGCTATTTGAAAGGGGCGTTCCCTTCCAAATTGCGAGTCTCAAAACAATGTACTAATGTTTTGCGACCGCAATTGCGGTCGCAAAACACTCTCAATTACCACCTACTTCAAGTAGGTGGTAATGCATTTGCAAAGGGGAAGGGGTCCCCATGGCACCCCTTCCCCCTTGCAAATGCATGCAAAATAATGTTTTTAAGGGCAGGCAGTGGTGCCAGGGACCACTGCCTGCCCTTAAAAAAATGAAACGAAAACGTTTCATTATTTTTTTTTTTAAATGCATCCTGTTTTTCTTTAAGGAAAACGGGCTGCATTTTTTAAAAAAAGCTGCTTTATTAAAAAGCAGTCCCAGACATGGTGGTCTGCTGAGCCCAGCAGGCCACCATCCCTGGGAGGGCTGGCATTCACAATGGGCTCGCAAATTGCGAGAGGCTCATTAATATTAATGAGCCTCGCAATTTGCGACCCCATTGGGAATCACGAAACAGTGTAAACACACTGTTGTACATTTCATTTAGCGCCTCACAAATTGCGACTCGCAATGTGTTGCAAATTGCGAGGTGCTAAATGAAAGGGTCGTACATCTGGCCCCAAATGCTTAAGATTATTTCATAAAATGTTAAGGATCTGGAATACCACTGAGCCTATGGAGGTGCACTGCGGATTTGAACACAAATATGTTATGAAATAATGAGATACATTTGACCCTTAGAAACACTGTCAAGTGTAGATTTTAAAAAACACTAATCTACAGTATGAGCAGCACAAAGCTCAATGGTGTAGCTAGTAGCCTTCAAAGAAATGTCCCCTTCTTTATTGAAGCCTAGAAGAAAGATGAGGGAGGCAGATATGTATTAGCCAGAAAACTGATAGAAAGATGTAGATTAAGGGCTGCCGCAGTTTGTGGCCTCTATCCCCAAATCAAAGAAATTTTAAAGGCTTTGTAACAGATTTTTGAAAATTGCAGAAAGTAATGATTGTGGCTGAGGCTTCAGTCTCATATGGGACAGGAAATTACACAGATGTGACACAACTTACACGACAGTTAGTGGGCAGTCAGTTTCACACAAAATGAATATATCTTTTTAGATGTAAACTGGACATATATCCGAAATAGACTTACTCATGGTACTCGTTCTCACAAGTTTCTTATGTGAACACTAACCAGTCACCAGACTCAATGCCAAAGTTTTTCAGCACACTATAAGGTTGTTGGGTGGCGCCAAGCTACTGTGGATGCAGACCTGCAAGGACTTCACAAGAAGAGATGTAGCAGTAACAATATAGTCACCATAAATGCTGTTGATGTTGTTTCTTTTTCTTTTCCCTCTCTCAGAAACGAGGGACGAGGAGCTGCCAGGAGGTTGTCAGTGTGAGCAGTGTTTTTTGGGTGTGTGCCTTCTCCTAAATTCCCAAGCTTCAAGCCCTGTGGGAAACACATTGTGATTACATGTGGTGCCTGGGAAACATACACCAAACAGCATTGTCTTAAAAGTTTGCCAAGATGCACCCTAAAGACATTGGAGAAAGAGAAGCAAACGTTTTTATGGTATCTCTGAAAGAGTCAACGTCTAGATCCAAGTTGAGGCCTCCTCAAATCTATGAGACTCTTTTGTTAGCAGTTGGAGCCTGGGTAAAACAAACCCAGAACCTCCAGCATGTTGGTGATCATTGCTAGCAAAAAAAAGTGTGAACTCTCTTGTGCGCCATCTGCAGCTACCACAACATCTTTGACGTTTGCTGAGGAACTGCCAGTGGTTTCTAACCCAGAAGCACAATCTGACAATCAAATCTTATTCTCATCAGTAGCTTTAGGAACTGGCTTAGGGGTTAACTGTCTAAGCGCAAGTACCACAGTGAAGCATTGAGAGGATGGTGGTGAGTCCAGAACTTCGAGAAGAAATTGTTTGATGAAGCATTCTGCATCTCCCAAAAAGCCTGTATTTGTGCAGGAGCATGCTTCTAAATCTTCATTTTTTCCTTGCACACTCTCACGCTAACTTCTAGTTTGCTAATGCTTGTAGAAATGTGTTCTAGCTAGCCATCTTTTGTACTGGTCCTCTTTTCTACCTATTCAACGCCTTGCCCTGTGTAATCAAGCTTACCTTTCCTATCCTCCAACTTCCCATACAATTTGGTAGATATACCTTTAAACTCAGCATTGATATCAAGTAATACAGACCTCATATCGTGAACTCTGCAATGGTTGCTCTTGATCAGCTGAGTCAGATTTTACTGTCTCATCTGAGTCCATCCCCACAAGAGAGGTTTTTTAATTGAATTTTGCATTGAAACATTACATACAACAAGCAACTTGGAGTAGTCAATTCCCCAGCATTGTGATGGACAGCAATTAGGATTTTTTCATTACATTAACTGAGTCATTTGAGTCTTGGTGTATCACCACACTGTTTAATAATTCATTATCACCCGGTTTGCTTAGTGTTTCTCAACAATTGCCACCTTAATTAATAGTACTCCATTCTGAATGCTGATTGGGTGAGAATTGGAATAGGGATGCGCAAATCAGCCAGCCTAAATGGATGCATGTTCGCTTTGCTATAATGTTCTGGCGTTGCTACATGTCGGTGTTGTCTTCGGGTTCATTCTGAGGTAACTCAGAACTGACCTGCAGGAGATAGATTTGCAAGTGGGAGCATATAGCTTTTGGTCTAGACTTTGGTGGCATAAGGTCCCAGTATGTGTCAAACTGCTCCCTGCAATATGTCATATTTCGCAGCCAGACTGTAGAGCTGTGGGGTGAGTCACAGCCCCAATGCATCGCCACTCTTCTGTTAGCTAGTCGGGTGGCGAGTGTTATTAATTTGCGGTGTGACGGATGGAAGTCCTTGACGTAACTCAGAAGCGCTACATGTATCAAGTGGGGGACGGTACAGGCTGTTATATCTGATGTTATTCCCTCTATGTTTGACCAATAGTTGAACACCGGGGGGCAATATCATGCCAAGTGGATAAAATCAGCGCCCGGTGAGCCGTACCTTGAGCAGCGTGCATCGCTTCGCATCCCCATGCTGTGTGATGAGATTTTTGTTGAAAATTTTAAAATGTATTAAACACAGTCTATAATTGGGTGAAAGTGTCCCTGCCAGTTTACAACAGATCTCCCTTTGTTCACCATTCAGGGGTGATATAATGTCTACTGCCCATTTTTGTCTGGCATCGGCTTGGCAGATCGGCACGTAGCCCTCCATTTCCCTATAAATCTAGAAACCACTTTCCTCTACGATGGTGTGTTCAGTAACTCCTCTAGTGAGGTGAATGTTGGGGGGCAGGAAATTGATTCTATGTGGATTTGCAGGCTGCACGTACCCTAAGGTACAAAAGATGTCCAGCTTTGTATGCTCATTGTGGGATTAAATTTCATGTACTGATATGAAAGAGTCTTTTGTTTAAAGCTCACCTAGTGATTTCAGGTGCAGTATATCTAGTTGTTTATGTGATTTGCAGTCGCACATGGGCAGTAGGCCTGGATTAAAAACCAAAATAGACCTTAGTTTCCTCTTTGTGGAATAAGGAGATCTATTTTGCCTTAAGATCTTGCTAGATCATTGAGCCTGCTGAGCTTCGTGGTGGAACCATGAGTGGTGCAAAAAGGGGAGGACAGCCGTTCAACGGTGAAGCACACCTCTGCATGGTGGGCTCTGGAACAGGCTCACAATTGCTCATGTCAGAGAGCAAGAATCACTTGCCCGATGCCACTTACAGGCACTCGCCCAAGCACCAGTAGGTCCATACTCTCTACCTCAGTAAATAGAACCTGTTGTTTACCTCACCTCTTCCTGTGTTTCAAAGATCAGTACCACAATAGGATTAGTCTGTTGAGCACCGCAGCACTGGAAAGGCCCTAAAACATGGGACCCTGTCACTCCAGCCCACATCTACAGCAGCTGACAGTGTTTCCCTGACTGAATTGCGACTCTTCTATGCATTCAACACAACTTCACTTCACATATGAAGGATCTGATCGCCTCTATGAGGTGTGTGCAACCGGATTTCTAGCGTTGTTGTTTTGTTTCTTTAGAAGCTGCACTGTAGAAATCTCCCCACAATCTGTAATAATTGACGAGGCCAGTACTGGAGAGAATAGGGCAGCGAAAAACTGGACAGACCGCTCCTGGAAGATTTGATTCCATCTGATCATTTAAGTAGTTAGCTTGACTGTGTATTTTGATAAACGTTGCTTTTTCAAAGGTGTTATAGTTAGGAATAATATGGCGAAGAAATGGGCTAATATTATAGTGATGGAGCAAGGACTCACAAATGAGACTTGCTCAGATGTAATCTTCTCATAAGTATTAATGTATTAAACTTGTATTGTTCATACTAACAACTGCACACACAAATATAAGTAGCAAGGAAGCTTGCTTATGTGTTTAAACTAACAAATAACGCTTGTCTATTCTAAAAATGGCCGCTAAAGCGCGGGAACTTTACTGCGCATGTCTCAACCATATCACGTGGTGTGACTTCTTTCTTTGCTTGGTGGGAAATTCTTGCTTCTGCGCAGTGTGCATTAAAATGGCCGCTTCATGTTTTCATGGTCTACAGCTTGCTCTTGAGTTGTAATTAAACTGTGGTATTCTAACGCTACTAATGCGGGATAGAGTTTATGAATAAATGGGAATAGAGTAGAAAGAGTGGGTATACAGTGAAACATTTTATTTGTGATTTTAATATTTTCTTCTTTGACTTTTATTAGTTTGTAAAATTGGGCCTGGGGTTGGTGAACTGAAAACTCGTGTGACAATGGTTCTGCGCATGCTCCCTGAATGGCTGCCCAGAAGAAAAAGGATGAAGTCAACCTGGACGTCGTCCAAGGCCGTGACCTGATGGCCAATATTGCTGTACCCATGAATGTCCCTACCAATATGCAACAATGTACATGAAGAATGCATAAACTTTGTCATGAGACGGGTGGGAAATAAAGCAAATGTATTAAATGTGATGGGCGGTATTTTAAACAATGGGCTTTAAGAAAAATGAATTAAATCAATATGGTGTGAGGATCAACCCCCTGTCCCTGTCCAATCAGAAATAGTGGGCCCATATTTTTGCAACATTAATGGGAGGTACATGGGCGTAGAAGGGTATAACAGATATAGAATTAGCTGACTAGACTAGACGCTGACAGGAAGAAGCCCCAGACGTACAAGCTGATCGATTACAGACTGAACCGCTGTCCAGAGAGGTCCTGAGGTGGGGGCGGCGGAATACCTTAGAAGGAAGACACGGGAGGATTCGAGGAGAAGCGAAGTACCAGAGAGGGGAAACGACGCAGGCGTCGTTAATAGAGAGGTCACCGGTCCTGTCCTGATCCGGGAGGAGGTCTTTGCTCTTCATCCTTCCAGGGGTCCTATCATTCCAACTCCTTGGCCAAGGGGTTTGGGTCTTGCACTTAGGTAAATATAAATGCAAACCTTAGTTGCGCTGTTGTCTCTATCTTTTCCTTTCCTAAGGGACCGTCATTGATCGATAATTGATTATTATGCTTCATCCTTGATATGCGATTTAAGTATCATGTGGTTCTGTATTTTACTCTGCTAAATCTTTAGATAAATATTTTAAAACTTCTTGACTCAGTGATTATTTTAAATTATGAGTTGTATGGAACGTCACTCATTTTAAACTTCCCAATTAGCAAAGGGTCCATTGGTAAGTCATTACTCTTCAATCGGAAAAGTAATTGGTAGCAGGGAATTTTTTTGATAAAGGGTACCAACTGACCCACCAGCGGAAATTGCTAGCGTAGTATGAATGTATGGGCCCAAGTGAGTATTGTGTGTATGAATGCTTGTTGCTAGTAACCCGCTGGATCAGTTTTCTGGTTATCAGAGGATGGTTGCACCTTGTTAATTGGGTAATGAGAGTTTTATTTTTATGAACTAACATCCGTGTGTTTAAAGTTGTTTTATGTTGTCTAGAAAATCCCCGGGGAAAGAATAGCGGATGGTAAGTGGAAGCCATACTGCAGTGAGGTTATCTGTCAGGCAGAAATAGTACTGAAACGTTAAGCAGGGCTATCAGTACTCGTTAGGGACTTTGTATATGTGAGTGACAGCAAAGGAGTATGCTGGTGAAAATTTGATGTTATATCACCTAGAAAGGGTAACATTGAAGGAGTAACAGTTATTTCTAATGCTTATGTGAAGGGTAAACGGAAGGGTTTTACTCGTAGTGTATGTTTAGTAAACGGAAAGGTTTTACTAAGTGTGAGAAGGAAACTATTCTTTTATGTTAGAGAAACTGACACGATAGCGAATGTTTTATGTTGTTACTTAATTTTAATAAGAAGTGTAGAAGAAATTAAAGTTTTCCGTACGATTTTGTAAAGGGAGGGTCAGCTGCCGGACAGGAAGCTGACGTCACAAAGCGCCGCGCTGGGATTGGCTGCAACAGCGGGCGTGGAAGGACCCTTGTAAAGGAGGGGTCAGTAGTCAGGAGTAATACTGACGTCACAAGTGTCGCGCTGGGATTGGTCGAAACAGCGAAGGACAGAGAGGCGCAGATTGTAAAGGAGGGGTCGTCAGAAAAGACGTCACTGAAAGGCCGCGCTAGGATTGATTCAGAGACAAATGTTAGCTGGAATTTAATTGGTCGTCAGCATAGAAGTCGAAATCTTAGTGGACAGTAAAATTATATGTTGAAACACGATCCGACTTTAATAGGAACTCGTCCAGACAGGAGATTCCAAGGATTGGCAGAATATAATTTCGATACATAGATATTTACCCAAAATGTACGGAGAGAAGAGAAAAATGACATTTCTACAAAAGGTTAAGAATTATTTTAAAAGGATAAAACAATCAAAACTAGAGAAGGAATTATCATTCCACCAGCTAAAACGCCTGCTTCATTCATGATGATGGAGAGAGGTTATCATACTTGCGTATGGTTAGAAAATTGGATAGAATATACCAAAAATGATGGAATATTAGCATTTCCCGAGAATGGTACTTTCAATGGAAGAATTCTTCAAAATTTGAGATTAAGAATGAATGACCTAGAACCCAGACCTAGATTAACGCAATACGAAGCCTTAGAAGAGTGGGAAACCGAGGCATTTGAACGTGACCGATCCAGAAGTAATAGGGGTTATCGGGGATTTTCCCCCAGATACCAAAATGAGTCGAGGGACGGTCAGATGAAACAGTGGAGAAGAGCAATGCTTACAGAGGGTCTGTAGCCAATATTAATGGCAGAAGAATCATTAGGGAGTAAATGCACAGAAAAGACAAAACATTTGACTAGATTTGGAGATTCCGAAGATGAATTTATGGAAGATATATTAAAGAATCCACCACCATATCAGGAAGGGACAAGTGGATGCACCCCAAGTGCACCCTTGTTAAGAACACCTTTGGTACCACAAGTATTGCATGATTCACCAGTCAGCAGAGTACTTCACGATAAAGAAAAGGAAGCGATAGATAAAAATAGAGCAGAATTAATTCAGAAAGTAACACAATTGAGTATTCATCCTGATTCATTGACCATACCTGTAACAATTGGTCCAGTGGTTCCCTTATATGGTGACAAAGTAACTTATCCCAAACCTCTAGTTATGCCTACACCTGTGAATGTTCCTAAACCTGAAGCAGTAGTAATGGTTGAGGATCACTTTAGTGATTGCGAGTCTATGATTTCATTAATGGACTTGCCCATTCGAGATTCTGTAAATAGTACTCCCAGAAGAGTAACACCTGGTTGCTCTAAAGATGTAAACATAATAACTTCATCAGGAACAAAAGTGCCACTGTAGTTACCCCAGAAGACTTAGAAAGATGGGCACAAGGATCAGACAAACAGAACTCACCTCCAAAGATTATGGACATTTACAAATTAAAGGTCGAGTTAGAAGAAATGATAGCAGGAAATGTAGGGGTAGATCGCCTAAATACCTACGATAAAGAAGAATTATTGTTTGTATGCAGAAGCATCACAAGAAATGTAAAAATATTTCATGAGAAATTATCAGATTTAGCTCAACAGATGGGAATTGAAATAGGGAAGTCAAAAGTATTACAAAAACCCTATAGAGCAGATTTTTCAGACAAAGATTTAGAAAACATGAATGCCTCTGGTCGAAAATTACAAGTAAAAGAATTAATGACAGTTTTACAGAAATGGGGAGACCTAGATAAATGGAAGGTTAGATGGACAAAGAAAAAGGAAGAGGCCCGATACAGTAGAACAACTTCAGAATATTTAATGAAGGAAACAGGGAAAGCAGATCAAATGTACCCGATGAGAGAAGTTCCAGGAGGAGGATATGTACATGTCCCATGGAGCAGACAGGATATTTTATCATTTACGAATGATTTTCCAAAGTTGAGAGAAAAACCAATTGAATGGTACAAGCAAGTTGAAAGGTTTGTGAAAGTATCAAAGGTATTGTTAAAGGACTTAGATGGATTGTTTGACATAGTGGTACCTGCCGATTTATGGACAGATTGTAAAATCACAGTTGATTGGCCAGCGAAGAGATCCAAAGACAGGTGCCCCGTCAAGTGATGTAATGAAAAAATATCAGCAGGTAATAACCTACCTGAAAGGGAAAATACCCCCAAAGGAGACAGATTGGGTGAAAATAGACAGAACCACCCAGAAGCCAGTGAATCAGTACATACCTACTATGAACGTCTATTGCAGGTATTCAAACAGTATAGTGGATTTGAGGATATTGGAGATAAAAACATGAGTCAGTTCGTTTACCGATTTGTTTATGGATTAAAACCAGAAATTTGTCAGATGATTAAGCAGCACATGTTGTGCTGGCAAGGGAAACCGATTGATGAGATTTTGAAATATGCGAAATATTGTGGAGATGATATTGAGGATAGGCACAAGAAGTTGCAAGAAAAAGTGTTGTGGGTAGTAATTGATGGCTCAGAAACGCCATCAGAGAGGGGATTGATGGAGCAAGGACTCACAAATGAGACTTGCTCAGATGTAATCTTCTCATAAGTATTAATGTATTAAACTTGTATTGTTCATACTAACAACTGCACACACAAATATAAGTAGCAAGGAAGCTTGCTTATGTGTTTAAACTAACAAATAACGCTTGTCTATTCTAAAAATGGCCGCTAAAGCGCGGGAACTTTACTGCGCATGTCTCAACCATATCACGTGGTATGACTTCTTTCTTTGCTTGGTGGGAAATTCTTGCTTCTGCGCAGTGTGCATTAAAATGGCCGCTTCATGTTTTCATGTGCTACAGCTTGCTCTTGAGTTGTAATTAAACTGTGGTATTCTAACGCTACTAATGCGGGATAGAGTTTATGAATAAATGGGAATAGAGTAGAAAGAGTGGGTATACAGTGAAACATTTTATTTGTGATTTTAATATTTTCTTCTTTGACTTTTATTAGTTTGTAAAATTGGGCCTGGGGTTGGTGAACTGAAAACTCGTGTGACAATGGTTCTGCGCATGCTCCCTGAATGGCTGCCCAGAAGAAAAAGGATGAAGTCAACCTGGACGTCGTCCAAGGCCGTGACCTGATGGCCAATATTGCTGTACCCATGAATGTCCCTACCACTATGCAACAATGTACATGAAGAATGTATAAACTTTGTCATGAGACGGGTGGGAAATAAAGCAAATTTATTAAATGTGATGGGCAGTATTTTAAACAATGGGCTTTAAGAAAAATGAATTAAATCAATATGGTGTGAGGATCAAACCCCTGTCCCTGTCCAATCAGAAATAGTGGGCCCATATTTTTGCAACATTAATGGGAGGTACATGGGCGTAGAAGGGTATAACAGATATAGAATTAGCTGACTAGACGCTGACAGGAAGAAGCCCCAGACGTACAAGCTGATCGATTACAGACTGAACCGCTGTCCAGAGAGGTCCTGAGGTGGGGGCGGCGGAATACCTTCGAAGGAAGACACGGGAGGATTCGAGGAGAAGCGAAGTACCAGAGAGGGGAAACGACGCAGGCGTCGTTAATAGAGAGGTCACCGGTCCTGTCCTGATCCGGGAGGAGGTCTTTGCTCTTCATCCTTCCAGGGGTCCTATCATTCGAACTCCTTGGCCAAGGGGTTTGGGTCTCGCCCTTAGGTAAATATAAATGCAAACCTTAGTTGCGCTGTTGTCTCTATCTTTTCCTTTCCTAAGGGACCGTCATTGATCGATAATTGATTATTATGCTTCATCCTTGATATGCGATTTAAGTATCATGTGGTTCTGTATTTTACTCTGCTAAATCTTTAGATAAATATTTTAAAACTTCTTGACTCAGTGATTATTTTAAATTATGAGTTGTATGGAACGTCACTCATTTTAAACTTCCCAATTAGCAAAGGGTCCATTGGTAAGTCATTACTCTTCAATCGGAAAAGTAATTGGTAGCAGGGATTTTTTTTGATAAAGGGTACCAACTGACCCACCAGCGGAAATTGCTAGCGTAGTATGAATGTATGGGCCCAAGTGAGTATTGTGTGTATGAATGCTTGTTGCTAGTAACCCGCTGGATCAATAGTATCCAAGACCTTGTGGCCTCTATGGAGGTAACAATTAGATTCTGTTTAACTCTAATTTTTCTAGGCACCCGGACTTTCTAACAGTCTGTTTGCAAGATCATTTCAGAATATGCATCACTTGTTGGTAACTACCCAGTTGCACTTATAATCATACGTGAAGAGCTAAGTAAGACCTTTCTTATTCACCTAACATTTTATTTAGAGTGTAAATATTCTGTTTTTCTTACAAAGTTGGTATTATCTGCAACCCACTGCGAAAGCGATGTGATGCAGGCCTGGCCTCCAGCCCATGAAGCATCCTATGATAAAAGTCTCATTCTTAGAAAATAACACTTGGCTGCATCCTGACTTACACAGCAGTAGATGGATGCTGTTTGCCCCATTTAAGGGCGTGTTCGTCCGAATATGTTGGATGCTGTTTGCAGGAGGGGCGAAAAGTAAAATTTGTGAACTGCACTCTGGATGTTTATTAACATAACATATATACATAATTTTTCTGTCAACATTTAAATAGTCCAATCAAATCAAAATCAATGGAGAGGGTCTTCACTCTACCAAAGGGACAGAGCACCGTATCAGACTGTATAGTCAAAAAGACGTTTCCCTTTGGGTTCACCTCAAAAACCATCCAAACCTTTCACACTCTTATTGCATCTCCAATCACACCTTATATGCGGTCACATGGAAATTTAAATGTCCCCCCTCTGATATTTTAAGGAAGATATTGGTTATTTTATTGGTCAAAGGTTTAACAAATCATTTAAATCGTCACCATACTTCCATTATCTTATGTCTTCTGTTCCCATTTTTTCATGTCAGTAAAATAAAGGTTTTTTTTAGTTCAGTATTATTGTTTTCATAGACAACTAAATACAAAGCATGAATTTAACCTCAGTAATTCTTGTGTGCTCTAGTCAATGGTGTGATAGTACTTGAAATTATATTTTGGAGTGACAAAGTTTTCATTTCCTTAGTTGGGACATACGCTTAAAATCAAAGTATGGATATGAACCACAAAACTATGAATATGTGCATGAACCCTAAATAACAATAGTGTTTTCATTGGAGAATCCCCTTCAAATGCCCCAATCGCCCATACCTGTGTATGTTTAAATCTCAAAATAACTTTTTTAGAGAAACCGTAACCTCATTCCCAGTAGTTAATAACCTTTACCATTATCCTTGCTGCAGTGGCATCCCCAAAGACAATGCAAACCCATCTGCCAGATTTCAGACACCTATAGTTAAAGAGCCACACAAAAGAAAAGATTCCATCGCTGCCTATCAACCCATTTGCAAAGCAACGTCCTCCTTTCAAGGGTGTGGAATTGTATAAAATATCTACTTTTCCAGGGGACACTTGTCCTTTTTGGTGCCATGAAGTGACGTGACAAATTATGGCACTGACTCCTTATAGCAGAGCTCTGACAAGAGTCTCTCTGATTACATCAGTGGTCACCTAATATTTGGGTTTAGATTCTAACAAGGTCCTGATTTTTCCGCCTTTTCGCAACTCTACTTAGAGGGACTGGATGTAAGCAGGGAAAGGGGTGTTCCTACATTGGAATGCCCTGTAAATATGTGCATACCAACAAACCTGCAATTTAACGATATTCACCAGCTCCTCTCAAATCTCTTCCCAAGTCGGACAAGATTAGAAATATACTACTCACAAGAGCAGAAGTAGAACTTTTTTTAGAGCGAGAAAAAAAGTGGGGGTGGGGGTAGGGGGTGCGAAGGGTAGGGATTCTGAATTTGCAATCGCCCAGCAGACTTTTCTCATGATCAGCTATTTGTGTGTTTATTTGTTTAAGCCAAAATGGAATTCACCGAACTTTGCTAGGAGTACGGTATCCACATCTACTTCTGTAGCTTCTTGTGAATATCTGAAAGTGGTAAATGTGCACCAGTGCAGGGACATGTACCTGCGAGTACACTTTTGTGACCTTTGAGAATTGGCCACTAGTTTATTTTCATGTTGCCCACAACGCTTAGACACTGATTCACTATTATTTGTCTTTTTATAAAAAATAAATATTGATTGGCATCCATCAAACACTTACTAAAAGATGCTTCAGAGAATTGGTATTTAAAGTTGCACAATAGTTTAGCAAAACGTTTTTTCACGTTGCAAATTTTCTGCGCACATTTTATTTTGAAAGAAAGCAATCACAACTCTTGCTTTCAGGCCTCTGAGTGTGTTTACATATAGTCAGGGAGCAATCTGGGGGCATTACAAGTCCCCTCAGAGTGTTACATTTTGCAAACATCTGAACATGTTTTTATACTGAAACCACTCTCTGTAACGCAAGTTGAGATCACATCTGACTGTATTTCCTTTGAGTACTCACCCCAATAGTGAAGGTTTTGCTTAAATGAACCATGCATATAAGTTTGAATAAGCTACACATATGAATGGTGTTTTGCCTGAGTTACAGACAGTTCTCTTTCACAAATCGTGCTGTGGTACTGTAAACTGCCAGCCAACAGGTTTGTGCTGCAGGGTGTTGGGCCTTCTTGTCCAGTGGACAAAATAAACATGAAAACCTGCTGTTGTTGACCCCAATCTGTATGTCACCAGTGTTGGGCAATAGGGATTCCACACCCCTGTCCTCTACAGAACCCTCACCTACAATCTTACCCCAAGACTCAGCAAAACGTTAGCATCATCAGAGACCCAAAAGATAGAGTGCTTCTCCCTTTCGATAACCTACACCCTTGGAGAGAAAATCAGATTCACTTCCACTTCTCTCATTTTTTGTGCCTTAACTTCTTCTTTTGACTGACATTTAGGAACAGAAAGATTCAGGACTGTTGGCAAAAAAAAACTAACTTCTCGCTCTGGCCAGCCTAATCGCCACCTTCATTTCTTCAGTACTTAAGAAATGTATGATTATTGTGAGCCTGCTTTGGTCCCCCTTTGGCCATACTTTAGCCGTAGGGTTCTCAGGTCTGCCTCTCAATAGAAATACCCCCAGCTAGGTCTTGCAATTGTGTTGCAGAAAGCCATCCTCTGATGAACTCTACTGAGTCATCTCCACAGATTTACGTGGGAAAATCAAGCGTTCACAGTATGCACCCCTCAAAACCTATCTGTACTCTTCAGATTGTTCTCTAAAAGCAGTTTGGTTCTACCAGAGCTTTCCTGGCCTTTAATCTCATTTAGAGTTTTTCAACTGAATCCGTGCTTTATCTTATCAAATTTGGCCTTCATTTTCATCTTCTTTGTGTCAGTTTTCTGTTGCATTGCCATAAATTTGTTTTTCAAAGGAGAGAGGACCCTGGTTGAACCATGCAAGGAGGGAGTCCTTCCTCACCATGTGCTTTCATGGTATGAAGAGATTCTGTTTCTGTTTGTATCTTTGCTGGATCTTCTGCCCTGGAGTGAAGGAAAGTGCCCCTTTTTCCATGGTTGCCCCCACGTGTTACCTGACGTGATGCAACTTGACTTGATGTGCCCTGGGTCCCTGCCAATCAGGTTCCCAGGGCCTGTGCTCTTTCCCAAAACTGTACCTTTGTACCCACCATTGGCACATCTCTGGCCACAGGTAAGCCCCTTGTATAAGGTACCATGGGTACCAAGGGCACTGTGACCAGAAAAGGTCTCTAAGGGCTGCAACGCCTATTGTGCCAACCTTAGGGGCCCTGCCCCTTAACACCCACACATTGCCATTGCAGGCCTCGTGTTTTGGTGCAGAGAAAAGTGAAGCCTCGACATGCCTGCAATCCACTGCCTATGGCCTAGGTAAGCCACGGCTCTAGCAGGGTGCATTAGACCACAGGTGAGCGTACAGTTGCATGAGCACTGTACACATACAGTGTCTAAGTCCATTCTTAGACATTGTAAGTGCAGTAAAGCCATAAAGAGTATATGGTCTGGGAGTTGGTCATTACGAACTCCACAGCTTCATAATGGCTTTACTGAAACTTGGGAAGTTTGGTAGCAAACTTCTCAGCACAGTGTGGGATTTAATGTATAATACACTCAGAGGACATCTTAGAGATGCCCCCTGAAAAACGACCAGCCCTGTTGTGGTTCCTGAATGGCTGCCCGCCATTTGCCACCACCAGACAGGTTTCTGGACCCCTGGGTAGAGGGCCTCCACTCTCTGGGTCCAGAAACAAAGCCCATCCTGGGCAGAGGCGTCATGCCTCCTCCCCCAGGATGGGCTGGGTCCATGAAGGGGAAGCTTCAAAGGCCTGCCGCCTTTGTAAGCTGTCCCTGCCTTTTGCTGCCCCCAGCAACTGGCTCCCACTGGCTCTAACCCCCACTTTAGGCGAGAGAATCGGCAGGAAAACCAACTTAGGAGAGAGGTGTGCCCACCTTTGCCAACCCCACCCCTCAGGTGGGAGAGGCGAGGTGAAGCACACATCTCAGTTCCCTCCATCTTGAAGATGAGGGGGCACAGCCAATTAGGGAGAGGCTCATGCCCCCCTCCCACTGGAGGGTGGCATAATAGGGGGTGTACCCACCCCAAGGAAGGGACCCATTGGTTCCGACTTGAACACCCCGGTAAACGCCCCTAAATTTAGTATTTAGGGGCAACCCTGAACCTTACCTCCTCAGATTCGAGGAAGAAAGAAGAAGGACAAAAGAGCTGGGCTGACCCAGGAAGAAGAGGACACCAACTGCGTTAGCCCCAGCCCTACCAACCTGTCCCAACTCCGACCTGCCTACAGCGGAAACGCCAGCATGTCCAACAGCCCCCAGAACCCGGAGGACCTGCCCTGCAATCATCTGAAGGACTCTGTCTCCTGTTAGCACTGGATTTGTTCAACAAAGTCTCAAGCACAGTACCCTGATCAAGGCGGCTCCATGGTTCTGCACCCGACAGCCCGGGTTCGAGTGGCCCATAGCCACGAGGAGGACTCCCCAGCAATCCTGACCTGGGATGTGGTGATCTCCGACCTATCTCAAGCTTCAAGCCGACGTCTGCAGCCTCAACCTGAAGGGTCCCCCTGACCGCGACCAGAGCTGGTAAGAAGACCCGACGCCAAAAGACACCCCTGCACACGATGCCCCACGGCCTTGGGTGGTCCAACCGACGGTGTCCAGTCTTCCCCCAAGAACCCAACTTACCTCTCCTGCCCGTAGTTGCCTTCAGGAAGCCTCCCTGCCCGAGCCTGCAGCCTTTTCTTCGAACCAGAGATTTCCATTGCAAACCACAGGGTCCCCGATGTCTTCTGGGCACTCTGCATCCGGCCGCCTCGGTGCCGCTGGTGGTGCAGCTCCTGTGCTGATTGCTGGCCCCTGCAGTGCTGATCTTAAACCCAGGAGCTTTGCTCCCACACCCGAGTGGCCTGCTCGTAAACAGCAGTCCCTGACCGAAGGCCCCCTTAGCCCTTTTGGCTAACATTAGCCCCCTGCACTCTGCACCCGGTCGCCCCAGTGTCGCTGATGGTGCAATTTGGGTGCCTACCTGAACTGTGGGGAACCTTGGTTCTAACCCCCAAAAACTATTCTTGCAGGTCCTTTACTTAACCTGCAAACCGATAACCTTCTTTTTCCCATAGGAATCAATGTTGTGATTTTTGTTCCTAAAAATGTTGTCGAGCTGAACTTTTGTATTGAAAACAAAGTACCTTTGATTTAAACCCAAAATTGTAGTACTTGCCTCTCAGTGGTAGACTCCAGTGTGTGATATCTCGGCATAGCACCTCTAATACTCAAAGTAACTGAAAAGTAATCTAAAAGTAATCAAAAGTAATTTCTATGTATTCTAAACTGTTTTAAAAGCAAATACAAACCTGTAACGATTGCAATGTCATCCACAACTGCATCTCCTTGTTATGTTTTGCATTTGAAAGCATATTCTACTTGCCTGTACCAAGTTCTGCTTGGTTCTAGAAATAAAACATACGTATACCTTTTTTATACTTACCTAATTGTTCTGGATTCTGTCTCTGAGTGTGTGTAATCAGTCCTTGATTAAGTGAATAGAATAAATGCTTATCACACCCTCCTGATAAACCTAACTGCTCGACCACACTACCACAAAGAGAGCTGTTGGTGATGATCTAATTAATTTAGCCTCTGCTATATCTCTGGGGATCCCCTGGACTCTGTGCACACTATATCTTTACTTTGGTATAGTATATACAGAGCCAGCTTCCTACGATGGAGCCATATTTCCTTCTGTATGAATGACCATCAATCTAGCTGCAGGAAAGTGTGTAGAATACAGTGCAGCTCCGTTAAAATGAGTTTCCTCAATCCAAATGATGACTGCTGGGGTACACCACACCAGTGTAGCAGGCCATTCCTTCAAGATCCATCCTTCTTAGAATTCACTGTTTGGGTGCCCAAGAGCAGCTCACAGCATCACTGTGCAGGCCTCATATCCTTCAAACTATCTCCCTATCGTGCAAACCAATGAGCAGGTGTTTTATGAAAGAATAGTCAGGCAACACGATCTGTAACTAAGGAAGCCACATACAACGTCAGTGGCGCGTATGGCAAATGGGGAAATTAGCATGGGAGTTGCTGGCCTGGCCTTTACATGAGCTGGGTCTGGTGGCTTAGTGGACTAATGCATCCACTGCAGGGGCCTGTGTTCGACCTCATGGTCACAGGTTCAAATCCTGGCGGGTCCATTCAGCCTCTCATACTTTCTGCGGTCATAAAATGAGTACCATTGAGTTGGGTAACAATAAACATCTGTTATTCAGCGCCAAGATGCCCCGTTAGGGGTGAACGTGCGCTTTACAAATACACGTTATGTTTTACTATCACACCGGTGAGAAGGGTGGAGGGAAGCTGCCTCTAGCTTGGGACTGGAATGGAATTTACACCTGACGTAGGTGGGTGCATGTTGTACCCCAACTCTGGAGTCAGATTTCACCAAAAGTCAAGACACTAGGGCTTCCTGCAAACAAAACACTGAAGAACATCAGTATTGTGGTTGACTACCAGGCCATGGCCCCCAGCATAATATTTTTTGTCTCTGTCAACCGTCTCTTTGTTTGCCGTCAGAGTAAAAATAAAACAATAAAATAAGTTGCTTTAAAAATGCTCTGTAAAAAGAATTTACAGCTGTTTGGTTACTTAACGAAAATGATGAAGGTAGGGCTAGATGCACAAAGCATTTTTGCAGTCGCTAACTCCCCGATTCACAGAATTGGGCCGTTTCCAACCACATAAATGCATTTTGGTATATATTAATCCCAAATTGTGATTCAGTAACATGTTACCGAATCACGATTTGGAATTTCGAATACATACAGATTTGGTATTTGGAAGGGGCGTGTTTAGGGCATCCCTTCCCAATACTGAATCAGAATGGGATGTATGAATGTCTTGTGACCAAAATGTGATTGCAGAACATTCGCACTTTACCACCAACTCCAAGATGGTGGTAACCCATTCGCAAATGGGAAGGGGTCCCCTTGGGACCCCTTCCTGTTTGAGAATGTTTAAAAATATATTTTTTAAGAGCAGTCAGTGGTCCCACGGGTCACTGATGTACTCTTATTTTTAAACGCATCCTTTTTTCCTTTAAGGAAAACGGGCTGCTTTTAAAAAAATGATTGCTTTATTTAAAAGCAATCACAGATATGGTGGTCTGCTTACCCCAGCAGGCCACCTTCCCTGTGATGGCAGCGAATCCTAATGGGTCCAAAATTATGACTTACCTCATTAATGAGGCTTGTCTATTTGTGACCCACTATGAAACACTAATGTGCCAGATATTACTTTTGTACATTGGTAATAGCGATTTGCAAATAATCGCTATTTGGTAATCGCTATTACTAATCTTCCTACATCCAGCCCAAGTTTACATTTTAAACACACAAAAGTTGATAGGAGGAATGCTTGCAAATAATCTAAACCACTGGCATTCACTCTGAGCACCATTCCAATCCATCGTTTTTCTCTCACTGCTCCTTTCTAAACAGAAGCCTGCCTTCTTCAGATCAGCGCTAACCCTGCTTCTCATGGGAACAGTTCATGCATATCCACATGTGGAGGCCCCCTCCATAATGGAACACAAGCAGCCCCAGACCAGTTTCATCCTTATTAGCCCATGTCAGTGAGGCATATTTCTATGGCACAGAGAGTAATGGACCCATGTCCTCCCACACCTTTTCCACTTAGAGTTTTATATTAAACACATGAAAGGTGATGAGAGGAATGCTTGCTAATAGTCTAAACCACTGGCAGTCGCTATGGGTAGTGGTGCAACCTATCATTTTTCGCTCACTGTGCTGCTCCAGACAGAGGTGGGCCTTTTATAAACAGTACTGACTTACTCCACATGGGAACAGTCCATCCTGAATCACTGGGTGAGGCCTCCCTCTGGAAGGGAACACAAGCAATCCCATAATGGTTTGAACCTTGTTAGGCCTTGTCTGATAGGTGTAGCTTGGATTCTGTGGAACCAATGACCGGGTGACACCTTACGTGTGTTTGAAAATCAAATTTTACCAGGCTGTAAAAAGTTGTGTATTTAATTTATATTCAAGAAATGGAAAAAAAATGCACCCTGTACAAGCTATCGGTGTTGATGTAAAGTTCCCAACAAAAGGTTTGCATTCTTAAAATACAAAAGATAGATAATAAAAGAAAACGAAGCACATAGATATAAAGCACCCCTCTCCAATAGGAACTTTCTTTTTAAGTTTGCAGATGACCTCTTAGGGATATTACATGTGAAATTCTTATGTCAGTTTTGCTGGTAAATATTGACATTAAACCCTTAAAAAAAAAGTAACGGGCAATAGACTTGGTAATGTTGTTTCCACGATAATTCATCCTGGAACCAAATGGGTTAAGTTGATAAGAACAGTAATAACAGAACCTTAATTTCATTTGTGGCAATAGTAGTAGGAATATACTTGCAGCTGCATTCAACTCGAATTTAGATACAATCTTTTAATTGGTTAAATTAGTAGCAATTGGAATGTTCAATATTAGTATTTGGCTTTGACACTACGTTTATGTTCATACTTAGATGGTAGTCCTAATTATTGAGCAGTGGGGCTCTTTCTGGTAATTATAAATCAAAACGTTTCACAGACATGGGTGTTGGGTATCTCCTCTTTTATTTAGTTAGCCGTGGTCGTTGCTGGTCTCAAATACTACAGATGCCGTCAAATTTGTAGTGGTCAGCTAAGGGGTAGAGTAGGAAGCTGGTTGCTCTGTGGGGTAAATTCTCACCATTGTGCAAACCTAGCTCTTAGTCAGCAAACGCTGTGTCACTAGGACATCCATGTCTACCCCTTAGTTGAACAGTTCTGAGTTGGAAGGCTGCTTCAGAGAATGTGCATTGCGGATCAGCAATAGCATCACACCACTTGAATCAAGAAATCACTCAGGAAAGTTCCCCATACCAGTTCAGTAAAATTAAAAAGTATTTTATGACTTAAATAAGTCTAAAACAACAAAATTGAACGTAATTTCAAAGAAATCGTTTTCAAATAACATTTCCATTCTACACTTGTACATTCTATATGAATAGTTAATGTTACAGTTACTCAGTTACTCATAAGTGACCGTTGGAGGCTTCCTCTTACTCTAGGAGGACATTTTGACTCCCAGCTCCAGTCTGCATCTTCAATCAATCAATCATGCCACAGACCCTGGATGAGAGTCGGTCTCCTTGTGCTGGCAGGCACAGTTTACAGCATCCAAACTATACAGACGTTCATTTGGTGGCGTCTCTGGCTTATGTCTCCAGGACATCTGGTCCTTCCAAGCCTGACTAAGCCAGCAGATGACGGACCAGCTTTCCCGGATGCAAGTTCAAGTCTTCATGCTGGCACGGCTCTGTGGCCGCCGCCCAATGCCCCAGGGTTCAAGCCTGGTAGCGGATGGCTGATGTGCAGGTGGGGTGACCCTCCCTTGTTGCCAGGAACCTGGTTCATCATGGTTCCGTGCGGCCGGACTGAGGACTTGAAGACTTGCACGGTCCCTCCTGGTCCTCTGGGAGGGACCGCCGGCGACGGGGCTGCCTGCCTCCGCAGCTCCGGGAGCCCCCTTCGGGGAAGGGCGCTCTCGGGCCGAGCGCCTGGAAATGCTCTTCGAATAGTGAAGGCAAACTCCCAGAGGGGAAGCCTTGACAGGGTGCCGGGCCATCTCGTCATGCTGGCAGTGGACGGATGTAGCTGCCTTCCTCCCGCATCTCCTGCGCCACAGGTGGAGCGAACGTTGCGAAAAGTTGCCTGCGACTCTTGGCGGAGGATCACTGGGCTCGCTCGTCAATGAACGCAGCTAGCTGCGAGAATTAGTGTGAATTGCAGGACACGTTGATCATCAACACATCGAACGCACCTTGTGGCCCCAGGTTCCTCCTGGGCCTACCCCTGTCTGAGGGTCACTCAATTATCAATTGCCCCAGGGCGTGGCTGGGGCTATCGCAGGGTAGCTTTGCTCCCTTTGTCCCCCCACAAAGTCAGACACCCGATCACCCGTCGCAGGATCCCTCCCCTCGGAGGTATGCCGCCGGTGCCTGGCCTTTCCTCCCGCCACGGCGGAGCACAGGCTGGTGACTGGTCTGCACCAGGCATGTCCCGGGGTGCCTGGCTACATGCTGCTTGTGGCTGTCTGTGGTGTTCCACGGCTGTCTGCGTCCACCGCCTCGGGCGCCCACCACTGCGGCCGGGTTCTGGGGAAGGCCACCTCCCTGCCAGGCCCGTGGGTGCTCGCCTGCTTCCGTGGGCCTCGTCTCTGATCCAGGGAAAAAGGGTACGCTGCCGTGACCTCTGCCCCTGCCGCCCAGGGGCTGGTTGTCCCTGCCACCCCCTCCACTTCAGCATCCGACTACGACCTCAGATCAAACGTGGCGACCCGCTGAATTTAAGCATATTACTAAGCGTAGGAAAATAAACTAACCAGGATTCCATCAGTAATGGCGAGGGAAGAGCCCAGTGCCGAATCCCCGCCCGGAGGCGGGCGACGGATATGTGGCGTACAGAAAACAGACTCCCCGGCGTCGCTGAGAGGACCCAAGTCCTTCTGATCAAGGCTCACCCCGCAAACAGTGTTAGGCCAGTAGCGGCCCCCGGCGCGCCGAGATTGAATCTTCTCGTAGTCGGGTTGCTTGGGAATGCAGCCCCAAGTGGTTGGTAAACCCCATCTAAGGCTAAATACGGGCGTGAGACCAATAGCCAACAAGTACCGTAATGGAAAGTTGAAAGACCTTTGAAGAGAGAGTTCAAGAGGGCGTGAAACAGTAGAGAGATAAACAGTTGGGGTCCGTGCAGTCCACCCGGAAAATTCAACATGCCGGGCAAGTTGGTCCCCCGGAGGGCAGATCCTTTCCGCTGGACCGCCATCCGGGCAAACCTGGTCCCCGCAGGGCGCATTTCGCCCATGGCGGTGTGCTGCGGCCTGCTCCGGGTCGGCTGGGAAGGCTTCAGGGTGGCAGGTGACTCTCCACTTCGGCGGATTGTGTTGCAGCCCCCCTGGCAGCAGCTTCGTCATGTCCACAGGCCCGAGGGAGATTCGACCGCCTCTGCTTCCTCCCCGGCAACCTCTCGGGGTGTGCCGGGGCAGGGAAGGGGGACGGGGTCGCAGCTCCCGCCGCGACTATCGACTGGGGTGGACTGTGCTCAGACAGAACAAAATGTTTTTGCAAAGCAGACCGGCTATTTGTAGCTTTTGCGAAACCTCACAAGCAGCAATCTATATCTAAGGCAGGAATTTCTAGATGGATAGTCAAGTTCATCCAGACTTGCTATCGAAAAGCCAAGAGAACCCTCCCTTTCACCCCCAGGGTGCATTTTTCCCACCAGAAGGCTGCAACCATGGCCTTCCTAGGAAACATTCCACTAATGTTAGGCAACTACATGGTCAACCCCATATACGTTTTCTAAACATTGTTTTGTTGATATTCTAGCGAGACAACAGGCTATGGTCAGCCAGACTGTCTTAAGGACTGTATTCCAAGCATCTGCATCATCCACAGGCTAGCCACAGCTTGTGGAAGGATTCTGCTTTACAGTCTAGGAGAAGCATGTGTGTCTAAAGCAACACATACTACGAATGGAAAATATTACTCTGTAAGCATCTGTTCGTAGCACTGTACGTTCACCTGCGCCCATCCCTCTTCCCAGACGTGTGTGGCTTTGATCACAGATCACTTCTCTCGTTCAGGTATTATCTTCTTTGTGCTATAAACATGTGCATCATATCATGTTGACTCGCCACTCCATACCAAACTCACCTGCTGTGCGGAAAACAATTTATCATTGAGTCGATGCCCATGCCAACTAAGGGGGGACTCACTATACTTCGTGACTCAAAAGACTTCTTCGAAGGAAAACAACTTGAAAACGCCCAAGCCCAAAACTAGATGGCAGGAATATGCAGGGTATGTGAATCTACAGCACTACAAGCTACGAACAGATGCTTATAGGGTAAGGAACATTTTCCTTATGATGATAAAAAACTTTATTCACAGATTGGCTGACATACAAAACTACTATAAGGCTATTTATTGTTTTCATAGAAACCTGGTCATCTGCAGATTAACTCATCAGAGACCTGCAGTTTTTAACAAAGTCTACAAACAGTTCTGTGCTACAAATAAAACACTTTGCTTAAATCGAACAGTAATTGTTCCATTTGAGTATCTTTTATACAGTATTGCTTGACGCTGTTAACTTTTATTCAGTAGAATGCTACATAATAAATTGTTTACACTTCTAAACATGGTTGTACCCTCCACAAGGTTGTAAGTCTCAAAGTGTGGTGCTGATGCTCAGAGGCTGAAACAGACAAAAGGGGGAATTCAAAGAATGAGTAACTGTTGAAGTTACCTAAATGGAGAACCATTCTTGCACGTAACATATTTTATTTTGCCTTTTAACTCCATTAGTGGTAAGGTTCTGATTTGTTCTGCTGAGAATTTATTTTCTGCACACTTCACATATAAAATACATTGAACATCATTGAGTGGCAATGTATAAATTCTTAAATAAATTGTGCACCCTCCCCCTTTATGATTTCTTTTGGGTCTTCATATCAGCTGGTCTGTTTTTTTTTTTTTTTTTAAATGATTTATTTCCATTATCAGGAGAAATACATTAACCGATCATTTGTTAAAAATTAACATGCAAACGTGATAATACTTGTTTGTTTTAACAGGCCAATGTTTACATGGACAGTGTCTTGAAGCCACGACAAGACGTGAAGCTCAGAAAGCAGGAAGAACATTTTTTCCGCATGACAGGACAAACCTGGAAGTTAACAGAAGGTCAGCGGCTTGGAGTAAGTGAGAATGAAGTGTATAATTCCTATAATTCTCTTGAAAATGTTGATACAAGGGTGAGAGGACAAGCTTTTGTATTGTTTTTTCAGTTAGCAACAGTATTTGATTAGTAAAGTAAAACAGTGTGTTGTAATAATGTAGTCCAGTCCAGGTTGTATCTTTAAGTATTTATTCCAAGTAAGATCTTAAGTAGAAGAGAGCCCCACCAGGAGCAGCCTCCCTGCTGCTCAGCCCATACACCAACTGACATTCTCACTCATCCAACACTCCACAGTCACCTCTCACACCAACATTCCACTCCACATTCACACTGGCTGAGCAGCAGGTATAACACATCTCCCTTTTTACAGAAACGAGAATCAACTTCAAATGAATCACAAAAAGAATGGTGCATGAAAAGATGACAATACAATAATTACATGCAGCACTGGGGCAAGGAGGCAATTTCAATGTAATACATGTAGAGATGATAATGATGGAAAATATACATGTATGCTAGATAACAGAGAATAGATTTATGAAAGAGTAACAAAACGCAATCCAGCAATCACAGCAGATAAGAGCCACACAAGCATACTCACCACATCTCCCTTTCCACAATACAATCCAAATAAATGCAAAACACACGCTACCATGCCACAAAACGCAAGCTAAAACCCCAATACCAAACAAGCAGGCTGGCCAGGCCAACAAGAGGTAAAAGAAGTACCAACAGGAAAGCATGGTAGGAAACTAAAAAGAGAAACGAAGCTGTGGAAGGTAATTCCACAGGGAACACTCGGCAGAAACATTGAAAGGGTGGTAAGTGTGACGAAAAAGTGCACACAGAACCTAGAATGGAACAACGTAGTTCCACAACCTCATAGAATAGAAACATTAAGTCACCCAGAGGGTGGAACGTGAGGAAAAATTCCATTCCACACGGAACACAAACAACTCTGTAAGGAATAATCTCAGCACTTCCCCCAACGCTAGTTGAGGTGGAATGTGTGGGAAAAACACCACACGGCACAACGAACACCCAGAAACTTCAGAACAGAAGCAAGCATACAGCATCAAAGTAAAGATCTAAAAAAAAACTTGCCCCAACACACGTCGGGGTGGAATGTGTGGGAACACACCACACGGCACAACGAATACCTGGAAACTTCAGAACTTTCCCCAACATCACTGGTTGGGGTGTGATGTGTGGAGGGAAGACCACACAGTACAGCAAGAAAAACTTACACTTCACCCAACAGTACTAAAACCATGAAAAAGTGGAAAACATCAGCGCACTAATCAAGTGAGACCACAGAGCAAAGTACAACATCCAAGCGCAACCCTGACGTGCGATGGAAGTGGAAGGATAAAGCACAGCATAAACACAGCAATCATTAAAAAACAAGCACTAAACGGAAACTGCACTGCAAAACCAAGCGCAACCCTGACGTGCGATGGAAGTGGAAGGATAAAGCACAGCATAAACACAGCAATCATTAAAAAAACAAGCACTCAACGGAAACTGCACTGCGAAAAGTGGCAATTTGGCATAGAATCAGCACATTCGAAACACACTCAATGAAAACTGCACAGCAATAAGTGGTAGTACAGCATAGGATCAGCACATACAAAGCACACTCAAAGATGCAAAACTGAGCAATGGAAAACACCGGTGAGCAACCTCTCACCCGAAGACTCTGAAGACAAAAAAAAACAAAGGGAAAGAAAAGCAAAGTAAAACACAGCATGCATTAACTGTTGAAAATAACATAGGCAAACTCCCCATAAAAGTTTGTACAAAATTGCAGGTTGATGCAAAGTTGAGTCCATGTAGTGCAGCAAGAAAAGTTAAAGTACCAAAAAGAAAACATGGGAACAGCCAGATGAACAAAGACTCGCCCAAACTCATGGCAAATCCACACCTCCGATGGCAGAACACAGTTCCATAACAAGCTGAGGAGGAAAGTACTTCTTGAAGATGAAAGAGGCAGATCAACCGAAAGGTACAGTGCAGAAATACAAGAAGAGGCAGGCTACGAAGCAAACATCACCGTGATGAAACTACGAAATGTACCTGATTTCTTCGTGCTGCATGAAGACGACGTAGGCAATGACTTTATTGCAAGGCACAAAAAAAAAAAAAACAACGTGGTTGGCAAAGCGTGACGAAACTGCATGGAACAATGTAGATCAGCAAGTCCAATCTTAACATGGCGGCACGCAGCGTAAGCTGCACCGGGTGGCTCTCGGCACGTTCGTGCTGGACTACGCGTGAGCGGCATTGAAGCAGCCAAGCTTCCACGGACATCAGAAAGGCGCTCCTACTCGCGACAAACACAGCAGGTAAGGCTCGCGCTGTGGAACAACAGATGGTGTGCTTGAAATTGCTGCACGCGCTGCCAACGGCCACACCAGCGACCTGACTCAACAGCAAAACAAAAATCATGGACAAAAAATGCCTCACCAGGGGCACTGGAACACCTCCGTGCTCATGTCTCCTCAGTCAGTAAAACATCAGATAGCATAGCATAGCCTCTGCATCTTTAATTCAGAGTAACGGCACACCAGGGGTGTTCTCGGTTCACTGCTGCCAATTCCCCAACACACGTCATTACTTCCAATTACTTTGGGATGCCAGAGAGCGGTCAATTCAGTCCCCTCTAACGTAGTAAGAGCAGTAGAAAAACGAGGATCAGGAACCGGTCACTGCTGTGGGAATCTGCACTTTCTGGAAACACTCTCACAAGGCAGCAAAGCAGTGACACGTCTTAAAAGCTGCAAGAGAAAGGCAACAAGACAGGCAGGTAGCAGGACACAGACAGGCAGCAGGAACTGGCAGGCAGCAGGGACTGGCAGCCAGCGAAGACTGGCAGGAACTGGCAGGCAGCAGGGACTGGCAGCCAGCGAAGACTGGCAGGCAGCAGGAACTGGCACACTAAAGTTGTGGGCGACCAATGGCAAGGTCACTGGTGGGGCTCAGGGGTGCCAGGTTCCAATAAATACGCAGGTTGCAGATTCAAAGCAGGTGCTTTACCTTGAAGTAAGTTTAAGGCTTCTCAGTGACAATCTATAAAGGTAGCTCAGGCAGGTTCTTCCATAATTCGTCGCCAAAATATGTTGTAATAATGTAGTCCAGTCCAGGTTGTATCTTTAAGTATTTATTCCAAGTAAGATCTTAAGTAGAAGAGAGCTCCACCAGGAGCAGCCTCCCTGCTGCTCAGCCCATACACCAACTGACATTCTCACTCATCCAACATTCCACAGTCACCTCTCACACCAACATTCCACTCCACATTCACACTGGCTGAGCAGCAGGTATAACACAGTGTCATTGAGAGTTTTTTTTTTCTTCTAATGGATTTGAAGTATTGCCTGGTGTCAAACTGGAAACAGAATTCTTCAAGCACTTCACCTCACCAGCACCAGTCAATCAGCGCCAGCCGTGGAGTCCTTTTCATCACTCTTCGAAGTGGTGCAACAACTCCATAAGTGACACCCATGGCAGTGATGTTAGCACCTTTGTCCACAGAACCTGAGATCCAAAGTTAAAAAAAAAAAAAATTGCGTTTCGTTCCACTTTAAAAAAAATAAACTTCTCTCTTAGATTATTATGTCGCTCTGGAGCCTTCAAAGTTTAAACCTGTGGTTGCTTTGTGGAACAGACCACATGAGCATCATATATGGTGTCAGCGCTGGATATGACACAGAGATTTCAACCCAAAGCCATGAGAGAGGGTAAGAGAGAGAGGCTAGGCGGTTTTTCTTTCCACCACCAGGAGATGAGTTGATAACCCCTTTGGTGTGAGTCTTTTTGACATCAGCCTAAACATTTTAAGAAAAGCATTCCCAGTCCTTAAAGTATCTCCTCGCCTTCTTTCAATCACAACAAAAATGTAATAATTAGGCCTTGTGATTTGAGTTCTTAACTCAACCTAAGTCACAGTGTGCATGCCTCCTCTGTTAAAGTGAAAACAAAGGCCTTCCTGGTGTGGGAATGTAAAATGATACAATGTAGTCAGAAATGTTTTTTTATTGGGGGTGATTTGGTGCTACAAGCATTGAATGCTTCTTGCATGGTAACCGGAAACTCCCTCACTCTTCGTAAGGTGGGAGTGACCTGTTTAATGGGCACAGCAGTCCATTTCTGCTGTCATTCTTGTGTGACGGTGTTAGACCTGGCACCATTGGCGTGGGTCTCCCTTCCATTTTTTTTCCACTGTTGCCTCCTATGTTGCTACGATGTTTTTGCTGGTCTAGATGCTTTGGGCACTTTGCCACTGCTATTCAGTGCCAAAGTGCAAGTGCTCCCTATGGTAAATTGTGCTATGGATTAGTGACTCCATGATTGGTTATTTGATTTACTTGTCAGACCCTAGTACAGTGCACCGTGTGTGCCCAGGGCCTGTAAATCAAATGCTGCTGGTGGGCTTGCAGCACTGGTTGTGCCACTCACAGAAGCAGCCTTGTAAAATATGGCTCAGGCCTGCCATTGCAGAGCCTGTGTGCAGTCTGGGACTGCCATGTAGACTTGGCAAGTGCACCCACTTGCCAGTCCCTAAACCTTCCCTTTTCTACATATCAGGCACCCCTAAGGTAGGCCCAAGGGCAGGGTGTATTGTATGTAAAAGGTAGGTCATGCCCTGATGTGTGTGGCATGTCCTAATAGTGAATTACAGCCAATTTCGTTTTTCACTATTGCAAGGCTATCTTTTCCCATAGGCCAGAATGGGCAGTTTGATTATAACATCTTATAATCCTTAACTGACCCTAGGAACAAGATAGAAAAACAAATTTAGTATGCCTGAACTCAGAATGTTAAAATACATCTTTTAGTGTGGGTGATTTTTACATTCTGTGTTTGAAAATACCACTTTTAGAAAGTAGGTATTTTCTTGCCTAACCTTCCAGTGTGCCTCTGCTAAGGTTGTGTATTCACTGTCTGGTTTGTGAGTGACAGGGGGCTGGAGAGGGTCTTGGCTCCAGCAGTCTGATGGGTCAGGGCTGGGTTGAATAGGATCCACATAGAATAGAGAGTAGGGGGGGGGAGATTTCCTTTCACTGACCTGAGCCCTCATAGAATAGAGAGTAGGGGGCGGGGATTTCCTTTCACTCCCCTGAGACCTCATAGAATAGAGAGTAGGGGGAGGAGATTTCCTTTCAGCTACCTGGGCCAGGTCTGCTCTCAAACAATGCTGTCTCCACCTCCTGCCAGGAAGCTGCACAGAACTGGTTTTGGTCAGGCACAGACTGCCTTCAGAGACAAAGGATTTTGGAGTATAAATATTGGGGCCCAGACCCCAGAACTTTAGATCACTTCTGGGAATCAAGACGAACCTTTGCTGAGGAGAAGAACCAGGAAACTGAAGGAGGAGACTGCCCCTGTGCTGTGTGCTGTTGGGGTTGGCCTGCAGTGGTTACTTTATTGCCAAAGAAAGGAGAAAGGAACTTTGTGTGTACTTTCATCATCTTGAAGAAGATCTCCAAGGGCTTGAAGATTGAGCTTGCCTCCTGCCTGAAGTCTCAGGGATACAAGACTTCACCAACCAGCTCCCCTGAATTCCCTTGCTGGGAATTCTACCTGCAAAGAGGTGCCTGCTGTTGTGTTGGGCCCTTTTGAAGACTGCATGTCGCTGGGAGCTGGAAGCACGACGCAACGAGGAGAAGCGTGTCGCCGCCGCAGCAGTTGCCGTCGCATCGCCGAAGAAGCGTGTTGCCGTCGCAGCTGTTCGCCGACGCATCACCGACGAAGAGTGCCGCATCACCGGAAAAGCGTGCCGACGCCGCAGAGGTCGCCGTCGCATCACCGGAGAAGCGTGTCGCAGGGCCTGTCGCGGCTCAGAAGTACACCGAGTCGCCACACGGCCGTCGGGCGTGCACGCACCGCATCTACGTTGTCGCACCGTAACGAAGACACCATTTTATCGCACCGGATCGTCATCGCATCGAGGCGCCATCTTGTCGCATCGCCCCGGATCACAGTAAGAAACCGACGCATCAACTCCCCACACAGTAAGGAAGCGAGCCTCAACTCCCCTGCGCAGCAGTAAGGAACCGACGCATCCACACCCTTGAGTGTAAGGAACCGACGCATCACCTTCCCTGCGACCCTTTTTGGTTGTATTGTGTGACGCATCCAAGGTACTTTGAGAGTAAAGTGTCGCATTTACCATCTACATTGAACTAAGCTATTTCTACCATTTTAAAGACTCATTATTGATTACCGTATTGTGGATTTTTGTCGTTTGATCTTGTGTTAAGTCTAGTAAAGATTACTTATTTTTCTAAACTGGTGTAGTGTCCATTTGTAGTGTTTTCACTGTATTTCTGTATGTGTTCACAAATGCTTTACACACTGCCTCTGAGATAAGCCTGCCTGCTCGTGCCAAGCTACCAAGGGGGTGAGCAGGGGATATTTTAGGAGTGTAGCCCCTTACCCTGACTAGACGCAAGGGTCCCTATTTGGACAAAGGTACCTACCTCTGCCAACTAGAGACCCCCAAATCTAACAGACGGCTTTTAATTTTACGAGTGCCCTCCAGGCTAGATGATGATTATTCCATGCGAATGGGAAAATCCATTTGGCAAGCAGAGCCGGGCAATGCCGTGCGTGGTGGAACTGCCCTCACCCTTTTAAGTTAGTTTCATAAACAGTCTCCTAATTTCAAAGTAGACAATGACTTTTTCTTTTCTCAACTGTGCCTGCACCCACAACAGCAATATTTCATCTCTAAGGTCAGCGGCACTCTGGTGATGAAAAAAGTGTAGGCTTTTTGTCGAGATAAAAGTAGATTAACTTAGACAGTTTTTCCTGCCGATTATAAAATGAGGGTGTGCTCTCAATCATTCTTCAGATATCTCTCATTCAGTTTCCATCACCCATCCACAGAGCTCAAACATTGTAATGAATAAAAGGTTAATTCTGTTCTAGAAAGAAGCTAGCAAGTTGTTGTAAAGGTGGCTCTTTTGCATAAAGATGAATAGGCTGCGTAGGTTGCACAAATTGTGGTTTATTCTTCAGGAGAAATGTGCAAGCCATCCAACTGATTCCAGCTCCCATCCTCTCACACCAATTCTAATGCCTTCCCACCAACATTCTACCATTAACATTCCATTCCAATTTGTAAAGCTAAATCCGAAGATACCACACAAGCACTTTAAGAGTACTGTGGAACTGGGCTACTCAAGATGTTTCTTAGGCTCCCAGGAAAATGGTCAGTTTGTGAATCTGTGTTTACTGAACAAAATGATGAGGAAGCAAAAATGTAAAAACTGCTGCTAGCTCTGATACTGCAGTAACTAGGGCCATGGGTCTGACTAATAACTTTTGTTAGACTTGACCCTCTCTGCAGGATAATCACCAAACATTTTGCCTTCATCCTCCTGTTTTCTCAACCCGTGTTTGTTGGCTTTTAGGCCTGTGTTCACTTTTCACGGCTAACCAGTGCTAAAGTGCAGGTGTCTCTCCTTTAAACATGGTAAAATTGCCTTACACTCAATTGGCACATTTAATTTACTTGTAAGTCCCTAGTAAAGCGGCACTCCATGTGCCCAGGGCCAGGGACATCTTAAGGATGTTGGGGCCCTGGGCCGAACGGATTTTGGGGGCCCCTGTTCAGAACAGCTTTGAATTTATGATCCAGTTTTAGCACTATTATACCCTCTTTTGCCAGCTCACTGACAATACATAGGCACCCTTGTCCAAATTATCAATGTGTTTACATCTAATATGCAGGGATAGTGATATTTGTTTTCAATATTGTAACACAGCAGCAACTCACTAATGTTACTGCAAATAATCTATGGAACACCCTCCCATTTCTCATGTATGAGCTCCTGTTTTGATCTAAAAGAAACCTTTTGTATGGACGTTGCATGAAACATAAACACATTTTTCTGAAAAATGTCTGTAATAAATTCTAACACATCACCCACATTAAAAATAAATTAAAGGAAAAGGGTATTTAAAACCATCTGTTTAAGAATTGGTCAAGGTCTTCAGGGAAAACCTCTGCAGAACATAGCTGGCTCCATCGGCCCCCCCCTGAAATGCTGGGGCCCTGAGCTAGAGCCGACTTTGCCCATGCCTTAAAACGTCTCTGCCCAGGACCTGTAAATTAAATGCTGCTAGTGGGCCTGCAGCACTTATTGTGCCACCGACTTAAGTAGCCTTTATAAATATTTCTCAGGTTTGCCATTGCAGCCTATGTGAGCTGTTCTAAACTGCGATTTTGACCTGGCAAAATAAACTTTTTGCCAGGCCTAAACCTTCCTATTTTAATACATCTAAGTCACCCCTTGGGTAGGTCCTAAACAGCCATAAAAAAGGGTGCAGTGTATTTAAAAAGTTGGATGTGTACTTTAATGTTTACATGTCCTGGTAGCGAAAAACTCTTACATTAGTTTTTCACTACTGCAAGGCCTGCCTCCCCATAGGATAACATTGGTTTAACTTAATACATATAACAAGTGATGAGTTTCAACTGGGAGCAGGTAGGATGTTGAGTTTAGTGTCTAAAGAATTGTAATACAAAGCCCTCTTTAACTCGGATTTTAAGTCACAATTCTCAAAATTCCACTTTTAGAAAGTTGACATTTTCTTGTCCCAGCCATTTGGTGTATGCTTTCTGTATCCTAAGTCATGTGACTTGGTGTAGCTGGCAGATGGTCTTTGTGTATTCCTTCCCAGACAGTGGGACAAAGGGAAGATAGGTGCTGGCAGGATGAGACATCTCTAACTTGATGAGGGGGAGGAGCTATCACCTACCACACTTGCACATCACAAAGGCTCTGTCCAGCACTTCCACAAAGGGTTTACCACTAGTCTTTTGTGTCCCCAGACAAGCTGGGCCCAGGGCAGAGAGGAAGGGGATTCCTGACTCCTCTGGGGTTGGAAACCTCCAGAACCTTCTCCTACTTCAAAGTGGGACCAGCTATAAATAAATGAACCCTCAGACCCAATTCTTCAGTACACCTCTGGACCAGTGGAAGACTCAGACGGACTGCTGTGCTGCAAGACAGTCTGCTCCTCTGCTGCCCTGCTACTCTGCTGCTATGCTACCCTGCTGCCTGAGTGAGAAGAACTAGACCTGCATCTTGAAGCCAGGACCATCAGAGTGACTCTAAGGGCTGGATGGCTGGCCTCCTGATCAGAGCTTCAGGGACAGAAATGGCTCCAACTCTCTTGCATCCTGCACCTGGACTCTGCCTGCTATGAGTCCTAACCCCTCATGTGGTGCCACTACAGTCCTTGACCTTTGGAAGTGGGGCTAGAGGTGCTTTGCCATCCCAGCTGCGGTCCTCACTAGAACCAACACGAAGTCCCACAAAGCCTTGCCACACAGATGCCAGCCTCATCGGAATCGACGCCAAGCGATGCAGAGCCACACAAAGCCTCGATGCACAGCTACAAGCTCTATCGGAACTGACGCAAAGTACCACCAAGCTGCACCACAACCAACGCAAAGCATCGCTGCACAGCTTCATCGGAACTGATGCCAGAGGACGCAAAGCCTTGAAAAGCAACGCCACGCAGATCGCACACCAGGATTTTACGCACTTTGTTCAGCTGGCCTAACTTGTAGCCGGCCCAGTGAATTTATACCTTTATCCTGGTCCGGCACGACCAAATACCCACAGTTGGCGCTTTTTGCCTTTTAGCATTACTTTTCACTTAAATCTTTACCATTACATACCTCCGGTTCTACTACTTAGCATTTTCTCATTTTGGTCTTTATACATTTTACTCCATTTTGCTAAGTTGGTTTGGAATTTTTCTTGTGTTGTTTTCTCTTTATTGCTGTTTGTGTGCTGCATAAATACTTTACACATTGCCTCTAAGTTAAACCTGACTGCTTTGGTGCCAAGCTACCAGAGGGTTAAGCACAGGTTAATTTTGGGTTTGCTTGTGGCTTCACCCTGACAAGGATTGTGGTTGCTGCTTGGGTAGGGTTTCACCTCCCTCAACCAGTAACCCAATTTCTTACACCTTTGTATATGCAACATGATCATTTTTCTCTATCACTGTTGTTTCATGAAGATTTAGACATTTTGGTCAGGGGCCATAATTTCCATTTTGCGGCTCTAATGTGTGGTTTAGCCCCAAGAGCATTTATTAGTGTCCTGACAGAGGTGTCTGCCCACTATCAGAAGCAGGTCCACAGACCTTTTGGTTCTTTCAATTTCCTCTTTACATTGTTCTTGTTTCACAAGCAAGATTATGAATGAGCTGTTTTAATTGGTGCCAGTGATGATAGTAGAATCAGTTGAGATTGAAAATATATGCGTCGTTTGGCAATTGCTTGAGATCACTGATGGGGTATCATTACAACTGGAATGACAGCAGGTTACAGTTGTAATAGACACCTTCCTCAATGGGCAGTAATTGTGGTACTCTTGGCAGGTTACATTTGGCAAACCATGAATGGCATATGCATCTGCAGGTGATGCCTGAGATCTTTGCCATGTAGGACACTTCATGTGGACCTAGCTCGAACCCACTTCGTGCCACTCCCACCATGCCTTACACACATGCCACTGAAAAAAGAGGGCACATTGCTGATGCTTCATAGGGCACAGTTGTGGCATTGTTTTTGGCGTATTTATTCAGCATCATGGGATCTTTATTTATAATGATAAATACTGTATGAATCCATCCATAAGCGGGATCCCGGAGCACTTTTAAAAAGAGATGAAAGTGTAAATGTTAATTCTTGCTTAAATCTTGTGTGTGTCTCTCTGCAAGGCAGGTTTCCCGAAAAGTAGACAGTTGCAAATAAAAATAATTTAAAATTCGATTAAATGCTTTATGTCTCTAGAAATAATCCTAATAATAGAGGTGAATTGAGTTAGATGGGCATCAGCTTTGTGAAGCTGTTAATGTAATGCTGCCTTTTTAAGACAAGCAGCACTTCCTGTGCGCCACAGTTGCCCGTACTGGTAGTTGGTAACTAAGTCCTTTTTAGGTCTTGGCTACAGACAGCTTTATCTGTCTGCTGCCCAGACCTGTTGCTGCCAGAATACTTAGAGTGGGGTTTGAGTTAGCCGCTTGTTCATGATTGGATGGCTGTGTTGTCTATCTCGTTTGTCTACTCTTGATTTGTCGGCTTTCCTCCCAGTTCTTGTGTCACTTCCTGCCAGGAGCAATTCAGTCTCACTGTTCTGGTTAACTTTGTATCCTTCCACTGCTGACGTTGCTTGCAATCAGGATACTACTGTTTTCTTTTACTTTAAGCACTCAATTTTAGAGTATGTTTTCTTGCTCTCTCACCTATGCTGCTTACTGCTTCACTTTCCCCGATGCCCCTCGCTCTATGTTTCCCTCTTCCCCAGCTCATCCTTTGCTTCCTCTCCCCTCCCCATACTGCTCATTTTTTTAATAAACACCTCCACTTCACCGTTGCTCCCTCTTGGCATGGTGCCGCCTTTCCCTAGCCCCACCTCAACTTCATTTTTATTAACTTTTTTTAAGTTGCTGACACATGCGCTCTTTCATAGTTCGTCTGTTACCCATTTCTAGATAGACGCACGTGAGTGCCTATGTGCACCCGTGCATGGCTGGTACCTAGACTTGGGCTTGTAATATTTTTGCAAACCCATAAGAAGATGGCCACCGTAAATGTGCACGCATCAACCACCGCCATCTTTGCATGGGTTTAAGATACTACAGCTGCATTCAAAGATTGCCACTGTGGATTCGTGTGCATCCACTGCAGTCATCATTGAATTGGTTTGTTAAAATATTATAAACTCATTTAAAGAGCACCGCCTTGGATGTTCGCATATCCATGGTAACCATCTTTGAATAAAATTGTAAAGTTTTAGGAAACCCACCCAAAGATGGCCGTCACAGATACTGTTTCAATTGTGGCGGCTATCTTAACCAATAAAATCAATATCAAAGCCAATAGGTTTCACTGCTGAGACTTATTGGCTTTGCTAATGTTGTTTCTGACATTTGTGATGCAAGATCCTGGAACACTAGACTCTACTTTCAAAGCCATTTTCGGCCGCAAGGTTACTTCCTTTCCATTTCTTTTCCTGCCCACTCCATAGTTAACAGCAAAATGATTACACCAGTGACAAATGGCTAGGTTTGACCTTTTTATTTTTACATAACTACTTTGAATATGCCCTAACTTTATATGAAATGTTCTTCTGCAATAGGAAGGAATTGATGAACGATCTTGCTTTCTCTGTGTGATACATTCTCTGGACTCGCAGACAATAGAAGTATGTTCAATTTTCAACAAATGTCAATGCGCACCCTCCAGTATAATAAATGCATTCATTTCGGAGGAAAACAGGAAGATTAAAGTAATAGAACTTGCTGAAGGGGAAAGCAAAAGTGACACTTGGGGGAGTTCGTAATGCATCAAAGGGGGACCCAGGGCAATAAAGGTCCAGCATACATGCACCAACGTATGAACTATGAATAATGTGGTATGCTGTTCCTACTAGTGGGGAAAAAAGAAGGGGGGAGTGGCTCCTATAAGGAGTAATGGCCCTCACACCCCTGGAAAGATGTCATGCTTCATCATAGTAAGCAGTATCAGACTACAGGAGGTAGCCCATAAACCCCAAGGAGACTAGGGCAGTAACCTGAAACAAACAACAGTGTCTCAAACAAGGGTATTATTTAAAGGTCAAGTACATGTGGCACAATTAGTTGCGACGGATTAAATCCAAAAGGGGAGAAAACCAGGGAGACATTTTCTTGTGAAGATAAATTATATTTCAATCAATAAACATGTTGGACATATTGAACTTCATATGTACAAGCACATGGAACGGTAGCACTGCGTTACATTGAGTGGCATGTAACCTACAAGATACTGTGCACAAGTGCTTGTGAAGCTTTGTGACGGCACAAGTGACACGTGACGTGGTATATACAGCGATGGTGACGGGCGCAACAAGAAACAAGTGGGATTTTAAAATTCTTTACATATTTAAGATACCCAGGCAGTTAATGGTACATGAATACAAAATTAAATGAGTGGGGTATCCGTAAATGGGGGCACTAGGAGTTCCACTGTGGAAGTCAACGGCATTTCGGCCTGCAGAAGTGTTAGGCCATCACCAGGACCAGGTTACGGTTTATTTATATTGCAGTATCAAGACTCACAAGGAGGTCTCTGTCCAAGACGATACTAGGAAGGACCTGTAGAAACTTGATGAATGACAGAAGGGTAGGTTACATGCCATTCAATGTAACGCAGTGCTACCGTTCCATTTGCTTGTACATATGAAGTTCAATATGTCCAACATGTTTATTGATTGAAATATAATTTATCTTCACAAGAAAATGTCTCCCTGGTTTTCTCCCCTTTTGGATTTAATCCGTCGCAACTAATTGTGCCACATGTACTTCACCTTTAAATAATACCCTTGTTTGAGACACTGTTGTTTGTTACATGCTTCATCATAGGCCGCTCCTTGTTGGGCCGGCGCTGCAATGCCCAACGGGCCCCGCAGAGGGACTCTTTGCCGGAGATCTTTTGTAGACCGTAGTCTTAGCCGTAGATGAAGTTGGTGTGTGTGGGACGTGTGGTGTATATAACAGGTGAGAGTGTAGGAAGTGTGTGGATTAAAAATAACTATGGAAGCCCGCTGAACTAACTTTAATTAGTGGGCTCCATGTCATGATTAAAAAGAAAGGTAATACTTGAATATGGAGACGCTAATAGTCTCGTCAAGTATTTAAGTGCAAAGAGGCTATGAAATAGTGCTGCCCAATAAAGAGTCACCTATTGATGATTTGAGGACCCATTTTAGGATATTTTGGCATGATTTTTTCGAACCCAGTGATGGATATTTTTCTAACATAGGTCAAAAAACAAGTCCGCCTTTTCTTGAATGGTGAATAAGTTTGAGGATTCAGATCAAGGCCCTATCTTCTATCGTTCATGCTTATTTTAACATAATAACCAAGATTCCATTTTTCCCAGCTTGCCAATTCTAAATTTCTCAATTCTGTTAGTGGTGCTGCATTCACTATAAAGAGGTTTGTAAGTTCCTTGAAATTTTCATCCCAAAATATGTTACAAAATCATCTTCCAAATTATGATGAACTAGTCCAAATGTTTCTTATTTACACGAGTTTCTTTTGTAACAAGATAAGTTAGCAAGCATAGAAATGAGCTCTAAGAGAGCAGAGGGTTGGATAATGTCAGTCTGCATAAAGTAGTAGTTTGAGATGTAGATTTCATGCTCAAGAGCCTTTTGTAATTTCTTAAAGCAGTTGCCTGAGGTTCCAGGCTTGGTTGAACAGTAGTAGGGAGAGAGAGCAACTTATTTTTCTTCTTTTGATAAAAGTATTGCTTCTGATACCCCTATCGAATTATTAAAGTGTTAAACCTTCAATGCCTCTCTAAATGTTTCTCTAAAATCCTTGTGTTTAGGAGGGACCTACAAATGTTTTCAAGCTTTGCTGTTGAAGGACTTTTTAGCATCTGTAACTACAGTCACAACAGGATCTGACCAATTTTTTTGTGATGTTAATTGTTTACATCTGTCCGTTCCTCCTCAATGCTAATACCGATGCCCAAAGAAGATCCGATGCTGATTCCGATGTCTCACTCTGAAACCATTTCAGCCCGATCTAAACCAATGCCACGGTGCAACCAGTCATCATACAGCCTGACTCTGTACCAATGCCTTTAGCATGGCAGGCTCACCAGTAAAGGCTCCATTATCTTTTTGGCTCTGAAAGAGGTACACTATCAGAGGGAGATGATGAAGGTGCTGTAGCGGGGTGGTGATCCCCACCCTTTTTAATGTTTTCATACACTTAGAAGAGGCCAATAGACTTGCTCCCCCCACCACCACCACCTTTATACATCGCCAATTGGGCCATCAACAGGACAGAGTGCACCATTTACAGTAGTGGTCACAGGGGAAGCTGAGGTCCTGGAATTGCAGCTACTTTTATACTTTTATTTGAGACCAAAACTGACGTTCTTATGGAAATTTTGCAGCCAGGGCCAGTCATGTCTGAGCCCTAGCTTCCCCTTAACTAGGCCTTCACTGATACCTTGATGGACACTTGGTCAAAACCCTGTTCCTGCCCACCGATAATAGGCATTTGGCCAGACGTCATAGACTAGTGCCTGGCAATCTTGATTTTCTCACTAAACACCCTACTAGAGGGAGCCTGGTGGTTCAGGCGTCAACCAGCAAGGTGAACCCCAGTTCATTTTACTCAACTACTCCGAATAAGGTGCCCAAGACAATTCAGGCACTTGGAGAATTAATGTTCTCCTCAGCTAGCCTGGCATTGAGATCGGTCAATGCCATTGAGATCATGCCAGTGGTCCCTAAAGACTTTAGGGGCCTCTCTGACTCAGATAATTCATGATGGTTGGCATGCAGCCAGATGCGTGATTTGTGCTGGCCTTGATACTACTGATTGCCTGGGAAGGGCAGTTGGCATCAGCATTGTGCTCCGCCGCCATGCTTGGTTACCTTCCACAGAATTTACTGGAGATGGATAGGCCTCTCTCATGAGTATGGCCTTTGATGGCTCAGGTCATTTTGATGAAAAAACGTATTCTGCCCTGGAACATTTTCAGGACAGTGTGGCCCTAGGTCTCTTGACCCCTACAAAGCAGTTACTATATCAGTTTAGAAAAATCAGGGGCTACTTATGGGGCTGGTGTATAGACAGCCAGTTACCCCAATTGCTGCAGCTGTCACCTCAGTCTTTTTGAGGCCGGGGAAGTAGGTCTGGCTGCCAATGTGCAGGCCAGCAGGGACAGTAGTCCTTGTAGGCTGCTTCTCCTGTTGCAGCAGCAACTAAGCAGCTGTAGTGCGCCCTTAGCGGTGGGCACCATCCTGTGGGGTGGGGGTGTGTGGGAGGGGGCAGGATTCTGTATTTCTTCCAAGAAAGCTGATCCATCATGTCTGATGGATGGATCATAATCATTGTTTATCATGATTATGTTATACCCTTTCTTGTTGCTCTGCCAAATTTATCACCCACATCTGACCAACTTTCAGAGGAGCACCACTCCATTCTGTTACAGAAGGTGCAGGGGTTGCGCCCCAGAGGTACTATCAAGAGGGTTACGGAGTCGGAAGGTGGGGACGGTTGTTACTCTTGCTAATTTGTTTTGTCCGAAAAAGAACAGAGGTCTCTGGTCTTTATTGAACCTGAAAGCAAGGTACCCCCTGATGTTTAATTTTAGGTCTGGAATCAGGGGGAAAGCAAAACCTATAAGCTAAACACAGTATCCCACATGACCTGGATTACTTCTACTGTCGCTCAAAGTGCCTAGTGGTCTGACCAAAAATGAATTCAAACAAATAAGAACCTAAACTTGATCCGCTTGCGCTGTCTTTTGCGCTGACCTGACTGCAGTAAGCCATCGTTCTGCCCAAGTCCAGTGTTTCACCCCTCGAAAATACAGGCTTTCTCCAAACCCTAGCAATTTTACTTCAAGGGTCATTCGATCTTGCATTTTCTCGTTTGATGTAACAAAAATCTGATAGGCATCCATTCAAGTTTAAGGATTTTATAGATACCTTTGTAATCCGTTGTACCTTCAAACCTCACATCTATGCTACAGACTGTGCTAAGGCGGGTCAATTATAAACAGCCCTTAAGGCAATGCCCTAGTTTGGGCTAACCCATAGGTCTCTCAGACCAGTCATCTTCTAAAAAAATATATAGCTTTTTTTCGGTAGTGTTTGAAGACATGTTCGATGGACGTGATCAGAAGTATAGTGTCCAGAAAGAAATATTTTAGCTTTATTAAGGTTCCATGGAAATTCAGACTTGTGTGGCTCTATTTGAGGATGTCGCCGGGGATGCAAATTGGCCTGATTCTACCTTGTTTAACCTTTTTTTTTGTTTTAAATGTCTGAAAGGTGGCCTGAAAGATGGATTGGCAAGAGTGCCCAGACCAGTTTACTTTCACGAATATCTTTAGTCCTCCAAATTGACCGCAAGAAAACCAGAATAGATTAAGGCACAACCTGCCCCTAAGCCCCTTCCTAGGCCATCTTATGAGGGCACTGTCGCTCCGAGGGCTAATGTACCTGACACCTGTCCTGCGTGCCCTACATTTTCCAATAAACTATTGAAAAACGACAGACGAGTGTGGACAAGAGACCTCTGCTGTCTGTACCACCCACGCTTTTCTGGATATATCTTTCTTCAGACATCCCTAATTTTTAATGAAAGTATTCCATATCCTGGCTTTGATTCACTGCGGTGCCTTCAACACCTCTCTATAGATGTCATTTGAACTCAGCATCACAGTATACCCAGGATGAACAAACCCACTATGCACATGTTGTGGAATCTGTTGGCAGAGTATCTGTTCCCTCTGGTTTAGTTACTGAGCAATCATAGCCCTTGCACCTGACTATATATCCAGGCATCATGAAATGGTGGTATTTGACCTGGTAGTAGGCCCCCGGTACCCAGTGGTCCTAGTACGTTTTGGCTGTTGTGACATAACCTGTTTATCAGTTGGACAGCCATATCCATATCCCTGTGATTGAGATACAATGCATTGAAGTTGCCTATACCACGGCTTCTGAAGATCAGACACAAAGGGATTGTTCTACACCTTTACTGGTAGCAAAATGATAGCATACAAGCCCTATGGCTGAGCTGTTGACTTACAGCGTCAAGCGGTTGTTCTTTTTGGTTGGCTATATTTCTTATCACAAACAGAAGGAAACGGTGTCCGAGAGTATTATATATTATCTACTGGCGGTCGCCAGTAGATAGTTATAGTTAGGACCTATTTTCCATAGGAAATCCGCGACATTCTATTTGAAATAACTCTTGCGTCGGTTGACGAATCTTCGCGAGAATTTTCAAACTTTATGGCCCGCTCCGGTCCGCTCCTACCCTGAAAGTCTCAGGGTGATTCGTCAAGGGGGCCGAGAAAAAGGGGGTCCCAAAACGTGTTTTCCCCATTCATTTTCCCATAGGAAACTTTAGACACAGCTACAGCCCGAACTGCTGAACGGAATTACACCAAATTTGGCAAAGAGGTAGTTCTTGGTTCAGAAAGAACCCTTTTTGTTAAATGGTGTAAATCAGTTCAGTAGTTCCTGAGAAAATCAAAAGTTAAGTCACATATATATCTATGGCCGAGTAGGGTCCGCGTACCCTCCCGACCACGAGCTGCATGCTAATTGGCTGTCAAGTGGCTGTCAACACTCCAAATCAGAAAGTGTTGGCAGCCATTTTAGTCCTCGGTAGAACCGAGGGACAGAAACAAGTGCGCAAAGCGCAAAAGGGGGCAGGGTAGAAACACCCTGACCCCTAGGTCTGCTCAGGGGGTCCCACAAGGACCCCTGGCCAGAAAAAAGCATTTTTTAAAAAAATCGGCAGGATGCGCTCAGGGTGCGCGGATCCTGCCGATTAGAAAAAACCCAGAAGAAAAAGTGCGCAAAACGCACAAAGGGGCAGGGTAGAAACACCTGACCCCTAGGTCTGCTCAGGGGTCCCACAAGGACCCCTGGGCAGAAAAAAGCATTTTAAAAAAAATCGGCGGGATGCGCTCAGGGTGCGCGAATCCCGCCGTAAAAAAAAAAAATCGAAGCGCGGGAGACCGCGAGCTGTATGCTAATTGGCTGTCAAGTGGCTGTTAACACTCCAAATCAGAAAGTGTTGGCAGCCATTTTGTCCCTCGGTAGAACCGAGGGACAGAAACAAGTGCGCAAAGCGCAAAAAGGGGGCAGGGTAGAAACACCCTGACCCCCTAGGTCTGCTCAGGGGGTCCCACAAGGACCCCCTGGGCAGAAAAAAGCATTTTTTTTAAAAAAAAAATCGGCAGGATGCGCTCAGGGTGCGCGGATCCTGCCGATTAGAAAAAAAACCCAGAAGAAAAAAGTGCGCAAAACGCACAAAGGGGGCAGGTAGAAACACCCTGACCCCTAGGTCTGCTCAGGGGTCCCACAAGGACCCCTGGGCAGAAAAAAGCATTTTTAAAAAAAATCGGCGGGATGCGCTCAGGGTGCGCGAATCCCGCCGTAAAAAATCGAGCGCGGCCTCCCGCACTTCGATGTTATTTGCCCCGGGTGGCCCAAGACCCGGGGGCATGCGGAGGTGGGTTTATAGTTAATGGGGGGCCTCTAAGGCCCCAGAGCCCGGGACCGCCACCCCCGGGGCTTTCTAATAAAAATGTTGCGGGAGGGCACTCGACCCTCCCGCAGCCCGAGACCACCACCTCCCGGGGCTTCTTTTTTTTTAAAACAGTTCCTGTGTGGGGGGCTCGAGCCCCCACACGCCCCGAGACCGCCACCTCCCGGGGCACTAATAATGTAAATGCGGGGGTCCGTAACGGACCCCGAGCCCCGAGGATCACCACCTCCCGGGGCTTTAAGGACTATGGGAGGGGGCCGCGTGGCCCCCTCCTGGAACCTGTGGTGGCCCTGGGGACCGCCACCCCCAGGGCCGGCTCCTGCAGTGTCCCGGGGTGCCTACCCCGGGACACTGTAGTTTGCAATGGCAGGGCAGGAGCCTCGCGGCTCCCGTCCTGCCATTGCAAACTGCTTGCTTCATTGAAGGGAGAGCAGGGAAACCTGCTCTCGCTTCAATGAAGCAAAGCAGATTGCTTTCCACATGGGGAGCTGCATGTCAGCAGCTCCCCATGTGGAAAAGCAATGCCGGGACCGTGGGGGGATTGGGGACCCCCCCACGGTCCCCAACGGAGAGGGCTAGCCCTGGGGGATGGGGTCCCCGGGGCAAGTAGGGGCCTGGGAGGGGGCCACGCGGCCCTCCCCCCCAAAAAAAAGAAAAGAAAAATAAAGGCCTGCCCGGGGGATGGGGTCCTCGGGGCAAAAGGAGGCCTGAGGAGGGGTCCACGCAGCCCCCTCCTTAAAAAAATTATAAAAGAGTGGCCATGCCCCGGGGGATGGGGTCCCCGGGCCGGAATCGGCCATGGGAGGGGGCCACGCGGCCCCCTTCCAGTTTTTTTTTTTTTTTTAATGAAAAAAAGGGGTAAGGCCCTGGGGGATGGGGTCCCCAGGGCCCAAAAAAGGAAGGGGGCCACACAGCCCCCTTCGAGGAAAAAAATCCCCCAAAAAAAAAAACGATTGTGCCGCAGGCTCCGCCCCTTCCTTTACCACTCTGCAAACGCGCCCCTGGCGCGTTTGCAGAGAAGAGCAATTCCCCTTGAATACTGGGGGTCCCTGGGGGCCAACTAGCCCACGAGGAACCTCCAGTATGCGTCAGGAGCTGCATTGCAGAGAGGTGTACAGAGGCCACGCCCTTTTTACACCTCTCTGCAACGCAGCTCTGTGGCGCTTACTGGAGGTAACTGGTGGGATAGTTGGACCCCAGGGACCCTCAGGATTCAAGGGGACTTAATCCCCAACCTAAAACGCGCCACAGGGCGCGTTTGCACAGTGGTGAAGGAGGGGCGGGGCTTCAGGTGACATGTGTGCAAACAGGCCCCATGGCGCGTTTTAAGATGGGGAATTAAATCCCCTTCAATCCTGAGGGTCCCTGAGGGCCAACTAGCCCACCAGGTACCTCCAGTAAGCGCCACGGAGCTGCGTTGCAGAGTGTTGTAAAAGGGGCGTGGCCTCTGAACACCTCTCTGCAACGCAGCTCTCTGGCGCATACTGGAGGTATCTGGTGGGCCAGTTGGCCTCTAGGGACCCTCGGGATTGAGGAGGAATTAATTCTCCAACTTAAAATGCGCCACAGTGCGTGTTTGCAGACATGTCACCTCAGGCCCCACCCCTTCCTTCACCATTGTGCAAATATTCCTCTAAAATCAGCCGAACTACGAATTCCGATTTACTCACCTGTTATCAGGAGAGACCTCAGTGCTGCATCTTTGAGCCCAGTACTGATCCTGAAAAGTAATTTTAACCGTACTTACCAGTAACTTGAATTTCCTTCCATAGGCTAACATTGACTGGTTTCACTTGGAAATTCTTCTAAGTGTGGAGTTTTGGAACTTTATAATATTCCTCTAAAATCAGCCGAAATACGAATTCCGATTTACTCACCTGTTATCAGGAGAGACCTCAGTGCTGCATCTTTCAGCCCAGTACTGATCCTGAAAAGTAATTTTAACCGTACTTACCAGTAACTTGAATTTCCTTCCATAGGCTAACATTGACTGGTTTCACTTGGAAATTCTTCTAAGTGTGCAGTTTTGGAACTTTATAATATTCCTCTAAAATCAGCCGAAATACGGATTCCGATTTACTCACCTGTTATCAGGAGAGACCTCAGTGCTGCATCTTTCAGCCCAGTACTGATCCTGAAAAGTAATTTTAACCGTACTTACCAGTAACTTATATTTCCTTCCATAGGAATCCATTGTCTGGTTTTCAGCAGAAAAGTTTGTGTCGATTTTCACAAACTACAAATATTCCTTAAAAATCGCCTGTATGACTTAAACGCATTCTTTCAACTGTTTACAGGAGATGCACCAGTGCTGGATCCAGGATCCAACACTGAGTAAGAAAAAGTAACGATAACACTACTTACCTGCTAAGTGAATTTCCTCCCATAGGATAACATTGGTGATTCTATGTGAAGAAGTTTCTAAGTGTCAACTTTTAAAATACAATAATATTCCTTAAAAATCACTACTGTAACCAAAACGCTTTTACTCAACTGTTTACAGGAGATGTCCCAGGACTGAATCTAGGATCCAGTCCTGTGGTTAGAAAAGTAATCCATAAAGTAACTAATTGCATTTAACTAGAAATTCACATTGAGCTCAATGTTGCATTGTGTTTGAAATTGTGTTGCCCATTGCAACAACTGTATCTACTGTACTTAAAACTCTATTGCCTATTTGCAAAGTATTTAAACTAAAGTAATTCATTCTGAGAAAGTATATTTTGTAATGTAATGTATAATGTAATTACAATGTAATTTAATAAATAAAATATCTAAAAATAAATAGTTTTAAAAAATGTAGTAAATAAGTATCAAAAAAATAAATATAACAATTAATACATTTAAAAATTGTCATTTACAAAACCTTTGAAATTCACTGAAAAAACCATAGGTTTTAGGGGCGTTATAGTTAGAAATTAGCATTTAAAAACCTTTGAAATTCACTGAAAAAACCATAGGTTTCAGGCACGTTATAGTTAGAAATTAGCATTTAAAAAACCTTTGAAATTCACTGAAAAAACCATAGGTTTTAGGGACAGTTATAGTTAGTTGGACATTTCACTCGTACAAAACCCGTGAAATTCCCCCGTTATAGTTAGTTCAGCTAACTATAACTCGCGCCCCCGCAATGCACTGCTGATGACGTCACATATTACATCACTCATGACATGGTCAGTGACATCACTGATGACATCACTGATGACATCTCAAATGACATCACTGATGACATCATCCACGTGATAATCTGATGCACCTCCTCACACCCTAATATAACCTTTGATACACCCACTCTAAATTACAGACTGCCATTCGCAATACCATAGACACTCCAACACCAATAACTACATACCCACTCACTGATTCTTAGGTCTACACATCCACTCACTCACCCGTACAGTCACTCATACTTATGGTCACTCAGTACAGGACTATCATATGCACTCTTACTCCTAAATAGACACTCAAACACCGCCACTCATCCATAGAGGTACTCACACACCTAGTCAGTCATGCAAATAATTAAACACACTGCCATTTACTCACCTATACAGTTATACACACACCAGCTCACTTAATCATACAAATACTAGCACATTGTTACGCTCTTATACAATCACTGATACAAGCACACACTCATCCATACAGCCACTATCACAATCACTCACTCTCGCTTATAGCTATTTATATACTCCAACACACATATATACTGCCTTTCACATATGTAGTTAGTCACACATGTACCACTGGGACATACATTCACTCACTAACACACTCTTACACACACTTACCCACCCATACAGTCTATCACAGATGCACTCTTGAAACCATCCACCCAGTGAATCACCCACTCACACATCTATGCACAGAGTCGCACACACCCCTCCCACACAAACACTCAGGCACCCATACAGATACTCAGACAACCATTCAATAACTCATATAGACACTCATGTAGCTATTCACAAACACATGCAGCCACTTACACAGCAACAGACAGACGGATACAGACATTCACCCAGTTTAGTCACTAACCCATGCATTCAGTAAGATACGTTAAATCACTCACTTATAGAGTCAGTCACGCACCTACTAAATCATCCATACAGACACTTATACACCCACTCATTCTTCAATACGTCTTTTCCTATATATATTAAAAATATTTAAACTTTACAGAAACACAGTCACTGCATGATGTCATCAGTGATGTCATTTGAGATGTCATCAGTGATGTCACTGACCATGTCATGAGTGATGTAATATGTGACGTCATCAGCAGTGCATTGCGGGGCGCGAGTTATAGTTAGCTGAACTAACTATAACGGGGGAATTTCACGGGTTTTGTACGAGTGAAATGTCCAACTAACTATAACTGTCCCTAAAACCTATGGTTTTTTCAGTGAATATATATATATATTCACTGAAAAAACCATAGGTTTTAGGGACAGTTATAGTTAGTTGGACATTTCACTCGTACAAAACCATAGAAATTCCCCTGTTATATTTAGTTCAGCTAACTATAACTCGCGCCCCTAATGCACTGCTGATGACGTCACATATTACATCACTCATGACATGGTCAGTGACATCACTGATGACATCACTGATGACATCTCAAATGACATCACTGATGACATCACTGATGACATCATCCAGTGACTGTGTGTTTCTGTAAAGTTTAAATATGTTTAATATATATAGGGAAAGGCGTATTGAAGAATGAGTGGATGTATAAGTGTCTGAATGGATGATTTAGTACGTGAGTGACTGACTCTACAAGTGAGTGATTACATGTATCTTACTGAATGCATGGGTTAGTGACTAAACTGTGTGAATGTCTGTATCCGTCTGTCTGTTGGTTTGTAAGCGGCTGCATGGCTTTCTGAATAGCTACATGAGTGTCTACATGGGTTATTGATTGATTGTCTGAGTATCTGTATGGGTGCCTGAGTGTTTGTGTGGGTGAGGTGTGTGTGACTCTGTGCATAGATGTGTGAGTTGGTGATTCACTGGGTGCATGGTTTCAAGAGTGCATCTGTGATGGACTGTATGGGTGGGTGAGTGTGTGTATGGGTGTGTTAGTGATTGAATGTATATCTCAGTGGTACATGTGTGAGTAACTACATATGTGAAAGGCAGTATATATGTGTGTTGGAGTATATAAATGGCTATAAGTGAGAGTGTGTGATTGTGAGAGTGGCTGTATGGATGAGTGTGTACTTGTATCAGTGATTGTATAAGAGCGTAAGAATGTGCTAGTATTTGTATGAGTAAGTGAGCTGGTGTGTGTATAACTGTATAGGTGAGTAAATGGGTGTGTGATTAAGTTTTTTGCATGACTGACTAGGTGTGTGAGTACCTCTATGGATGAGTGGCGGTGTGTGAGTGTTTATATAGGTGTATGAGTGCATATGATAGTCCTGTACTGAGTGACTAAGTATGAGTGACTGTACGGGTGAGTGAGTGGATGTGTGTGTAGACCTAAGAATCAGTGAGTGGGTATGTAGTTTTTGGTGTTGGAGTGTCTATGGTTTTGAGAATGGCAGTCTGTAATTTAGAGTGGGTGTATCAAAAGTTATATTAGGGTGTGAGAAGATGCATGAAATTATCACATGGATGATGTCATCAGTGATGTCATTTGAGATGTCATGAGTGATGTCACTGACCATGTCATGAGTGATGTAATATGTGACGTCATCAGCAGTGCATTGCGGAGCGCGAGTTATAGTTAGCTGAACTAACTATAACGGGGGAATTTCTATGGTTTTGTACGAGTGAAATGTCCAACTAACTATAACTGTCCTAAAACCTATGGTTTTTTCAGTGAATTTCAAAGGTTTTTAAATGCTAATTTCTAACTATAACGTGTCTGAAACCTATGGTTTTTCAGTGAATTTCAAAGGTTTTTAAATGCTAATTTCTAACTATAACGTGCCTGAAACCTATGATTTTTTAAGTGAATTTCAAAGGTTTTTTAAATGCTAGTTTCTAACTATGCCTACAGAGGTAGGACGTGAAGAAAGAAGAAAAAACGCACAGAAAGAAGCAAAAGATGTGCAGAAAGAACCAACAGAGGAGCAGAAAGAGGCCTTGTTGCAAAATCATCCTGTGCCCACAACTTTTCAGACGGGTACTGGTGGTAACTGACTCTGACTAACCAGAGCCAGTGCTATGCTAAAAGACACTTAGAATACAGTGAAAACACCTACATACACTAGGGAACACTATGCGTTGGGGTACCCCTGTGATTAGCATGACCTCCTCTGCAAGTCCCTAGTACATAATAGGGCAGGGGGATTAAAACGACCTCTTAAAACGCGCTACAGGGCGCGTTTGCACAGTGGTGAAGGGAGGGGGCCTGAGGTGACATGTGTGCAAACGCACCCCGTGGCGCATTTTAAGTTGCGGGATTAAGTCCCTTGAATTCTGAGGGTCCCTGGGGCCCAACTAGCCCCCAGGTACCTACAGTTAGGACCACAGAGCTGAGTTGCAGAGAGGCGTTCCGAGGCCACGCACCTTTTTCACCTCTCTGCAACGCAACTCTGTTGTGCTTACTGAAGGTACCTGGTGGGCTAGTTGGCCCCAGGCTCCCTCAGGATTCAAAGGAATTAATTCCCCAACTTAAAACGCACCACAGGGCGTTTTGCGCACATGTCACCTGAGGCCCCGCCCCCGCCCTTCACCACTGTGCAAACGCGCCCCATGGTGCATTTTAAGTTGGGGGATTAGGTCACCTTGAATCCTGAGGGTCCCTGGGGCCCAACTAGCCCACTAGGTACTTCCAGTAAGCACCACAGGCCTGCGTTGCAACGCCTGTAACAAATTGTGCAGTTGTGTTTAGGTAGTGAAGAGGGTCGTGCTGGGGGTAGTGTTTTAGGGTTTAGGGTAGTGCAGTGGTGTTTGTGTAGTGAAGGGGGTCATGCTGGGGGTAGATTTAGGGTTTAGGGTAGTGCAGTGGTATTTGGGTAGTGTAGGGAGTCGTGCTTGGGGGAGTGTTTTAGGGTTTAGGGTAGTGCAGTGGTGTTTGGGTAGTGTAGGGGGTCGTGCTGGGGGTAGTGTTTTAGGGTTTAGGAAAGTGCAGTGGTGTTTGGGTAGTGTAGGGGGTCGTGCTGGGGGTAGTGATTTAGGGTAGTGCAGTGGTGTTTGGGTAGTGTAGGGGGTACTGCTGGGGGTAGTGTTTTAGGGTTTAGGGTAGTGCAGTGGTGTTTGGGTAGTGTAGGGGTACTGCTGGGGGTAGTTTTTAGGGTTTAGGGTAGTGCAGTGGTGTTTGGGTAGTGTAGTGGTTCGTGCTGGGGGTAGTTTTTAGGGTTTAGGGTAGTGCAGTGGTGTTTGTGTAGTGTAGGGGGTAGTGTTTTAGGGTTTAGGGTAGTGCAGTGGTGTTTGTGTAGTGTAGGAGGTCGTGTTTTAGGGTTTAGGGTAGTGCAGTGGTCTTTGGGTAGTGTAGGGAGTCGTGCGGGGTAGTGTTTTAGGGTTTAGGGTAGTGTAGGGGGTCATGCGGGGGGTAGTGTTTTAGGGATTAGGGTAGTGCATTGGTGTTTGGGTAGTGTAGGGGGTCATGCGGGGGGTAGTGTTTTAGGGTTTAGGGCAGTGCAGTGGTGTTTGGGTAGTGTAGGGGGTCGTGCTGGGGGGAGTGTTTTAGGGTTTAGGGCAGTGCAGTGGTGTTCGGGTAGTGTAGGGGTTGTGCTGGGGGGAGTATTTTAGGGTTTAGGGTAGTGCAGTGGTGTTCGGGTAGTGTAGGGGGTCGTGCTGGGGGAGTGTTCTAGGGTTTAGGGCAGTGCAGTGGTGTTTGGGCAGTGTAGGGGGTAATGCTGGGGGTGGTGTTTTAGGGTTTAGGGCAGTGCAGTGGTGTTCGGGCAGTGTAGGGGGTCGTGCTGGGGGTGGTGTTTCAGGGTTTAGGGCAGTGCAGTGGTGTTCGGGCAGTGTAGGGGTGATGTTTCAGGGTTTAGGGCAGTGCAGTGGTGTTCGGGCAGTGTAGGGGGTCGTGCAGGGGGTGGTGTTTCAGGGTTTAGGGCAGTGGTGTTCGGGCAGTGTAGGGGGTCGTGCTGGGGGTGGTGTTTCAGGGTTTGGGGCAGTGCAGTGGTGTTCGAGCAGTAAAGGGGGTCGTGCTGGGGGTGGTGTTTCAGGGTTTAGGGCAGTGCAGTGGTGTTCGGGCAGTGTAGGGGGCGGTGCAGGGGGTGGTGTTTCAGGGTTTAGGGCAGTGCAGTGGTGTTCGGGCAGTGTAGGGGGTGCTGCAGGGGGTGGTGTTTCAGGGTTTAGGGCAGTGCAGTGGTGTTCGGGCAGTGTAGGGGGTCATGCAGGGGGTGGTGTTTCAGGGTTTAGGGCAGTGCAGTGGTGTTCGGGCAGTGTAGGGGGTCGTGCTGGGGCTGGTGTTTCAGGGTTTAGGGCAGTACAGTGGTGTTCGGGCAGTGTAGGGGGTCGTGCTGGGGCTGGTGTTTCAGGGTTTAGGGCAGTGCAGTGGTGTTCGGGCAGTGTAGGGGGTCGTGCTGGGGCTGGTGTTTCAGGGTTTAGGGCAGTGCAGTGGTGTTCGGGCAGTGTAGGTGGTCGTGCTGGGGCTGGTGTTTCAGGGTTTAGGGCAGTGCAGTGGTGTTCGGGCAGTGTAGGGGGTCATGCTGGGGCTGGTGTTTTAGGGTTTAGGGCAGTGCAGTGGTGTTCGGGCAGTGTAGGGGGTCTTGCTGGGGCTGGTGTTTCAGAGTCTAGGGCAGTGCAGTGGTGTTCGGGCAGTGTAGGGGGTCTTGCTGGGGCTGGTGTTTCAGGGTTTAGGGCAGTGCAGTGGTGTTCGGGCAGTGTAGGGGGTCGTGCTGGGGGTGGTGTTTCAGGGTTTAGGGCAGTGCAGTGGTGTTTGGGCAGTGTAGGGGGTCGTGCTGGGGCTAGTGTTTCAGGATTTAGGGCAGAACAATGGTGTTCAGGCAGTGTAGGGGGTTTTGCTGGAGGTGGTGTTTCAGGGTTTAGGGCAGTGCAGTGGTGTTCGTGCAGTGTAGGGGGTGGTGTTTCAGGGTTTAGGGCAGTGGTGTTCAGGCAGTGTAGGTGGTCTTGCTGGGGTTGATGTTTCAGGGTTTAGGGCAGTGCAGTGGTGTTCGGGCAGTGTAGGGGGTCGTGCTGGGGGTGGTGTTTCAGGGTTTAGGGCAGTGCAGTGGTGTTCGGGCAGTGTAGGAGGTCGTGCAGGGGTGGTGTTTCAGGGTTTAGGGCAGTGCAGTGGTGTTCGGGCAGTGTAGGGGGTCCTGCTGGGGCTGGTGTTTCAGGGTTTAGGGCAGTGCAGTGGTGTTCGGGCAGTGTAGGGTGTCGTGCTGAGGGGTGGTGTTTCAGGGTTTAGGGCAGTGCAGTGGTGTTCGGGCAGTGTAGGGGGTCGTGCTGGGGGTGGTGTTTCAGGGTTTAGGGCAGTGCAGTGGTGTTTGGACAGTCTAGGGGGTCGTGCAGGGGGTGGTGTTTCAGGCTTTAGGGCAGTGCAGTGGTGTTCGGCCAGTGTAGGTGGTCTTGCTGGGGGTGGTATTTCAGGCTTTAGTGCAGTGGTGTTCGGGCAGTGTAGGGGGTCTTGCTGGGGGTGGTGTTTCAGGGTTTAGGGCAGTGCAGTGGTGTTCGGGCAGTGTAGGGGGTCTTGCTGGGGCTGGTGATTCAGGGTTTATGGCAGTGCAGTGGTGTTCGGGCATTGTAGGGGGTCGTGCTGGGGCTGGTGTTTGAGGGTTTAGGGTAGTGCAGTGGTGTTCGGGCAGTGTAGGGGGTCGTGCTGGGGCTTCAGGGTTTAGGGCAGTGCAGTGGTTTTCGGGCAGTGTAGGCGGTCATGCTGGGGCTGGTGTTTCAGGGTTTAGGGCAGTGCAGTGGTGTTCGGGCAGTGTACTGGGTTGTGCTGGGGCTGGTGTTTCAGGGTTTAGGGCAGTGCAGTGGTGTTCGGGCAGTGTAGGGGGTCGTGCTGGGGGTGGTGTTTTAGGGTTTAGGGCAGTGCAGTGGTGTTCGGGCAGTGTAGGGGGTCGTGCTGGGGCTGGTGTTTCAGGGTTTAGGGCAGTGCAGTGGTGTTCGGGCAGTGTAGGGGGTCGTGCAGGGGTGGTGTTTCAGGGTTTAGGGCAGTGCAGTGGTGTTCGGGCAGTGTAGGGGTCGTGCTGGGGCTGGTGTTTCAGGGCTTAGGGCAGTGCAGTGGTGTTCGGGAAGTGTAGGGGGTCTTGCTGGGGGTGGTGTTTCAGGGTTTAGGGCAGTGGTGTTCGGGCAGTGTAGGGGGTCTTGCTGGGGGTGATGTTTCAGGGTTTAGGGCAGTGCAGTGGTGTTCGGGCAGTGTAGGGGGTCTTGCTGGGGGTAGTGTTTCAGGGTTTAGGGCAGTGCAGTGGTGTTCGTGCAGTGTAGGGGGTCGTGCTGGGGATGGTGTTTCAGGGTTTAGGGCAGTGCAGTAGTGTTCGGGCAGTGTAGGGGGTCGTGCAGGGGTGGTGTTTCAGGGTTTAGGGCAGTGCAGTGGTGTTCGGGCAGTGTAGGGGGTCGTGCTGGGTGTGGTGTTTCAGGGTTTAGGGCAGTGCAGTGGTGTTCGGGCAGTGTAGGGGGTCGTGCTGGGGGTGGTGTTTCAGGGTTTAGGGCAGTGGTGTTCGGGCAGTGTAGGGGGTCTTGCTGGGGGTGATGTTTCAGGGTTTAGGGCAGTGCAGTGGTGTTCGGGCAGTGTAGGATGTCTTGCTGGGGGTGGTGTTTCAGGGTTTAGGGCAGTGCAGTGGTGTTCGGGCAGTGTAGGTGGTCGTGAAGGGGGTGGTGTTTTAGGATTTAGGTTAGTGCAGTGGTGTTTGTGTAGTGTAGGGGGTCATGTTTTTGGGTAGTGCAGTGGTGTTTGGGTAGTGTAGGGGGTCGTGCTGGGGGTAGTGTTTTAGGATTTAGGTTAGTGCAGTGGTGTTGGGGTAGTGTTTTAGGGTTTAGGGTAGTGCAGTGGTGTTTGTGTAGTGTAGGGGGTCATGCTGGGGGTAGTGTTTTAGGGTTTAGGATAGTGCAGTGGTGCTTGTGTAGTGTAGGGGGCCGTGCTGGGGTAGTGTTTTAGGGTTTAGGGTAGTGCAGTGGTGTTTTTGTAGTGTAGGTGGGTCATGTTTTAAGATGCAATGCTCCAATACCTGACCAGTCTGCACTACATAAAACTGCAAAAAAACTAAAAATAAAAAGTGTTTTGCACACTTTTGTCATTGGGCTATATGTGGGCTACATCTGGGTAATATTTGTGCTACATTTGGGCTTTTTTTTCACTGGTGGCCATCTTGGAAGATTTCTTTGTTATGAAGTTTCCTAATTGCCTCATTTACTGCAGTCTCCTCAGTAGGAAATGCTTTCAGTTTTTTACTTTGATTCCATCAAGAAGGCATTCAGATGTGTCACACATTTGCCATAAATTCAGAATGTTATTACTCTAGTTGTTCATTAGATCACTGTAGTAAAGCTACTGCTCACCAAGGAGTTAACTGGAAGTCTACTGCTGGTATTGAAAGTGATTGTTTCAGTCTGCATGTCAGAATTTTCTAATGAAATAGAAGAGGATTTGAGATCTCACTTAAAACATGCACTAAATTTTCTTTTCGCAGCACTAACCATAATTTCTATGGCAAAATGAACCCCCTCATTTTGTTCCTTTTTAAATTAAATGTTTTAAGTGTTACCAGTTTATTCCAATCAAGATGGCTTCAGGTGTGCCATACTTTTGTCATAAGTAAGACTGTTAGCGCTCTAGTTGTTCTTTAGAACACTCTGGGAAGCTGCAGTAGAACACAAAGGCATCAACTGACAGGCTGCTCCTGTTGAAATATAACAGGAAGATATTTGAGATCACACTTGAAACATGTCCTAATTTTTCTTTCTACAGCACTAACCATTATTTCTATGACAAAATGAACCCCATCATTTTGTTCCTTTTTAAATTAAATGTTTTAAGTGTTACCAGTTTATTCCAATCAAGATGGCTTCAGGTGTGCCATACTTTTGTCATAAGTAAGACTGTTAGCGCTCTAGTTGTTCTTTAGAGCACTCTGGGAAGCAGCAGTAGAACACAAAGGCATCAACTGACAGGCTGCTCCTGTTGAAATATAACAGGAAGATATTTGAGATCACACTTGAAACATGTCCTAATTTTTCTTTCCAGAGCACTAACCATAATTTCTATGGCAAAATGAACCCCATCATTTTGTTCCTTTTTAAATTAAATGTTTTAAGTGTTACCAGTTTATTCCAATCAAGATGGCTTCAGGTGTGCCATACTTTTGTCATAAGTAAGACTGTTAGCGCTCTAGTTGTTCTTTAGAACACTCTGGGAAGCTGCAGTAGAACACAAAGGCATCAACTGACAGGCTGCTCCTGTTGAAATATAACAGGAAGATATTTGAGATCACACTTGAAACATGTCCTAATTTTTCTTTCTACAGCACTAACCATAATTTCTATGACAAAATGAACCCCATCATTTTGTTCCTTTTTAAATTAAATGTTTTAAGTGTTACCAGTTTATTCCAATCAAGATGGCTTCAGGTGTGCCATACTTTTGTCATAAGTAAGACTGTTAGCGCTCTAGTTGTTCTTTAGAACACTCTGGGAAGCTGCAGTAGAACACAAAGGCATCAACTGACAGGCTGCTCCTGTTGAAATATAACAGGAAGATATTTGAGATCACACTTGAAACATGTCCTAATTTTTCTTTCCAGAGCACTAACCATAATTTCTATGACAAGATGAACCCCATCATTTTGTTCCTTTTTAAATTAAATGTTTTAAGTGTTACCAGTTTATTCCAATCAAGATGGCTTCAGGTGTGCCATACTTTTGTCATAAGTAAGGCTGTTAGCACTCTAGTTGTTCTTTAGAACACTCTGGGAAGCTGCAGTAGAACACAAAGGCATCAACTGACAGGCTGCTCCTGTTGAAATATAACAGGAAGATATTTGAGATCACACTTGAAACATGTCCTAATTTTTCTTTCTACAGCACTAACCATAATTTCTATGACAAAATGAACCCCATCATTTTGTTCCTTTTTAAATTAAATGTTTTAAGTGTTACCAGTTTATTACAATCAAGATGGCTTCAGGTGTGCCATACTTTTGTCATAAGTAAGGCTGTTAGCACTCTAGTTGTTCTTTAGAACACTCTGGGAAGCTGCAGTAGAACACAAAGGAATCAACTGACAGTCTCTGCCCTTGTTGGATGTACATGTTTTACTGAGAATGTCAGACTTCATTCTCACATGACTGAGAAAGATAATGTGAATTTACAGAAAATATGCTCTCATTTTAGCTTCTGGAGCACCTTCCAAAACTGTATGGGACAAGCATGTGAAAATAGTTTTCTCTCAAACATGATTCATGATATCCCAGCAGAAGGTTTTTCACAGGGTAAAATCACCTTAGAACACACCACAATTCCTGAAATTAGTATGGTACCATCAACAAATGAATTCTAATGTAACTAAAGTCTGTTATCACCCTTTATAGTTCTCCTTTTGGTAACCCTCAAAATCTTCGATTCACTACAATGCATTTCAATGGGGTTCTATCATTTATATTGGTCCCAAGATGGCTGCCAGCAATTCCAGGATGAAGTGCTGACAGGCAATCAGATCTCACGATGACATGTGTGGTTAGGCTCCGCCCAGATATATATGTGTTTTTACTTTTGATTTTCTCAGCAACTACTGAACGGATTTACACCATTTAACAAAAGGGTTCTTTCTGAACCAAGAACTACCTCTTTGCCAAATTTGGTGTAATTCCGTTCAGCAGTTCGGGCTGTAGCCTTGCATAAAGTTTCCTATGGGAAATTGATTTTTGACTCTTATTTTTTTAATTTCTCCGCAACTACTGAACGGATTTACACCATTTAACAAAAAGGGTTCTTTCTGAACAAAGAACTACCTCTTTGCCAAATTTGGTGTAATTCCGTTCAGCAGTTCAGGCTGTAGCCGTGTCTAAAGTTTCCTATGGGAAAATGAATGGGGAAAACACGTTTTGGGACCCCCCTTTTTCTCGGCCCCCGCTTGACGAATCACCCTGAGACTTTCAGGGTAGGAGCGGACCGGAGCGGGCCATAAAGTTTGAAAATTTCGCGAAGATTCGTCAGCCGACGCAAGAGTTATTTCAAATAGAATGTCGCGGATTTCCTATGGAAAATAGGTCCTAACTATAACTATCTACTGGCGACCGCCAGTAGATAATATCGCTATATGGCTATATGGAACTTCACTCTTTTTGTATGTACGGAGGAGGACCTTCCCAACTCCTTACATGTATGCAGTGTAGGATTTGAATCAGGTAATTAATTTCAGTATCCATTAATGGATGAGGGGAGAGACACAGTGAGATGTAGCTAGAGTAATTGATCCCTTTTAATGATAACACATTCTTGGTGTTCTGCATTTTCTGCGCCTGCCTTTCTGGAGTCTTCTCTCCTGAAAGAAATGTATACCAAAATTCTCAATAATTATGTTGCAGAATACATTTTGACATCTTTTCATTCTTTGTAGTTCTAATACTTCTGTGTGAAAAACGGTTTTGGCATTTTATTAGATTTGCGATAGCTTGAGGAACTCTGCCCGCTGTTTTCTCCCCCAGCCTTAAGTGTATTGTCCACTTCAGCATTTGACTTGAGCCCAATCGAGCAGCATCCTTTGCTCTTTGATTTTATTTCACCGCCCTCTTTCATCTCGCACTCTCTGAAGGCCTGCTTCTAATGTGCCTCTCCTGTGAAGTTTGTAAACGTGGCACTTTGTCCTTGTTTACAAAAAGCAAGAGCAAATCCAGCAGGTCTCGCTTTTAATGTTGTGTTCCGATCTTTTGGGTTTGCTTGTTCGTCGATGCGGAACCACATCGACAAAAAAGAAAAAGAAAAATGTGTGATTATAAATGCACGTGCATGTCATTGGACATGAGACAAATTGATAAGTATTTGCCTATCAATTATGTGATATTAGTGGGGCTTAGGAGTGTTATCTCCCCGTGCCTCCAATATCCCCACACCTGCTGCCGGGTCTCCCACCAGTCCCCTTTCTCACTCCTTCAGCCTCATTCCATCTGCTTCCTGCTGCTGCTCCGCCTTTCTCCTGCCTCCATTGTGGTCCTACGCCTTCTTCCTACTCCCTTTGCTGCTTCTCTCTCCTCAGACCTGTGCTCTTTCACCCTCCTCTCACCTGCAGTTTGTGCACCTGCTGTCTGCTCTCCTCTCGTCCCACCCGCTCACCCTCAGCCTTCTTCATCCATGGCACAATTCCAAACAAAAGAAGTGGGGGTACTAACCTAGTTAGGCAGTATGCAAGTGACATCCCGGCGCGCGACATCACGGCACGCGACATCACACATGCTATCACAGGAATTGACATCATAGAAAGTGGCATCACAAGCCACGACTTTACAGGAAGTGGCATCACAAGAAGAACCATCAGTTCTAAAGCCCTCACATATAGGTTTAGCAGGTCTATCATGTGTACGTTTGAGCGCATTGCGAGGATAATAGCACAGTGAGATATGGAAGATGATATGTGACTTCTACACCTTGCAATCCCCCAGTTTTATTTAACACATCCTGTACGTTCATTTACAAACTTATATAATTTATTGTACATGTAATATGCACATGTTGATGTAAAGCACTCGGACACCCTGCAGTGGGATGAGTAGGGCTATACAAGAAAAAATAGTGGTACTTAAATTATTTCAACGCCTCCTCAGGGGAAGTAAGCTTTATATAAATGCAATTTGATTTGTGTAAATATTGGGAAAGACCAACACATCTGACATTCTTACAGTGCATGCATATCTCCTAAACAGGGACAGAACAAAGTGAAAAGCTGCCTCTCTTAAGTATGTGTGAAGTGCTAACAAGGTGTGAGCCTTTGTTTCCCCTCCGCTTCATTTGCATCAGGTGTGAGACTCCTGACTGCTACCAGCCAAGAGACTTGAACAAAAGGAGGCCTGATGACCCGTCAAATTCGGCCTTTGTTATGGGCCCAGCAGGAGTCTGAAACAAGAAAGCCCCGTCCCCGCCTGCACGTTGTTGCTTGTTGCAGATTGAAAGCAGACAGGGTGCAGTCGCTGCTGAAAGTGTCCCAGTGTTTGGAAATTACACCAGGACGAGTTCAGCACATTATTCAGTGGGCCCCAAATTCTTGGCAGGGTGGACGGTGTTCACCCTGTGAAAATAGTGGGTGGACGCCGTCCACCCGCGTGTACCCCCGACTCGTGCCCTGCCTTCATCCTTACCATCCGCCTTTCCACCCGTCTCTAACCTGCCGTATGTGGTCCGCCCCCTTCATCGCGTTGGCTTGGCCAATAGGTTTAAAGTGCAGCATCTGAAAGAGACACGTTAGTGACAGATTCCTTACCTTAGAATATCCCCAGGCGTCAGCCTGGATCCGGAAAGTTTTTGCGTAGCAGTACCCTTGCGCGTCGGTAGGCGGCGTCGTGCGGCTCCGCGTCCGTCGTCGGCGTCGGGACCGCCGGGATGACGTCGCGGGCAGTACTTAGACGCCGCCCCTGCGCGCTGACGTCAGTTCTTTCTTTTTCCGCGCCAGTAAGCGCAGATCCGGGAAGAGCAGTGCCCTAGTCATTTTTTGACTAAGTTTTTGGGTGATTTTTTCACTGTTTTCTCGAAGTCTCTCGACTCCGAAGGTGTCGGTAGGGATGCCCGGCTTCAAGCCATGCGACGCCTGTGGTCGAATGATGTCGATCACAGACCCGCATCAGGATTGTCTCTACTGCCTTGGCCGCGACCACGACACGAAGTCGTGCTCCGACTGCCGGGCCTTGCACCCGAAGGCTTTGCGAGAGCGGTCTCGAAAGCTCCTCGAGGTCCGGCAGTCGGCTCCGCGCCACGCCAAGCCCCGGTCACGTGAGAGGTCGAGGGGCCGGTCGCGGAGTCCTCAACGGTCGTCGGGGTCCAAGTCTTTGCACTCCTCCGGTAAGTCGAAGCATAAGAAGTCAAAGAAGCGTCATCGCTCGACGACTTCCCCTCGCCGGTCTCGCGACTCGGCTGAGGGTCCTGTCGGCACCGTCCCCGCGGCTCCGGGAGTGCCTGTGGAGCCGCCCCCGCATTACCCGTCCTTCCCGGGTTCGGGGGCGACTACGGCCGAGATACAGGAGTTCCTGTCAGCCATGGCCCGCCTCTTCGGGCCTCAAGGTCCCCCTGGTGCGCCTTCGGGCCCCGCGGGCCCTGATGGGGTTTCTCCGGCGCTGCCGGCGACTCCGGTCCCGACGCCGCCTGTCACACCAGCCTCGGTCCCGGCTCCGGCCCCGGCCTCGACCCCGGCTCCGGTGCTGCCACAACCCCGATCGACGCCGGTTGACCTGACGACACCTCCACCGGCGCCGATCTCTCCGGTGCCGTTCCCGACGCCGCCCGGGGCTCCGGGCGGCGTCGTTCCCCGGTTCTCTCCGGATCCGGACATGGCGCCGGACCGGCGTCGCTCGACGCCGGCTCCGATGCCGCTGGGACCCTGGGTTCCGCATGTCCCTCCTCCTTATTTTGAACCAGAATTGGAGGATGAAGAGGACTGGGAGGGGTCTGATGACCCTCTCACACAGCAATGTGAGTTTGATCAGGACTGGACTGAGGAGCTTGGGGATGCCAGTGGTCTGGACACCTCCCCTGACTCTGGCATGCTGTCTCCTCCTTCCGTGGCAACGGAGGAGGGAGCAAACTTTGCGACGGTGTTGCGTAGAGCAGCTGGGGCCTTACACCTCCAGTTGCCTACAGTGGCTGTCAGGACTAACATCCTGACGGAAGTGCTTCAGCCGGCGGCTACCTCCTCGGAGCCACTGCTGCCATTTAACGAGGCGCTTTCAGACGTTCTTTTGGGCACCTGGTCCAAGCCCACCACAGGGGCTCCTGTGGATAGGAACGTGGCCCGACGCCATTGCCCTGCTCCGGGCGACCCCCTGTTCCTCTCACAACACCCCACCCCTGAGAGCTTGGTGGTCCAAGCCTCTGCTTCCCAAAGCGCCTTCCCTACCGCTCCCCCGGATAGGGAATCCAAACGCCTGGATCAATTTGGGAAGAAGGTCTTTTCTTCCTCCATTGCTGGCTTGCGGTCCGTCAACACCACTTGCCTCTTGGGCCGATATTCCCACTCCTTGTGGGACTCGGTGGCGCAAGTTCTGCCCCAGTGTTCTGAGGATGTCCAGACACTGCTTTCCCGCACCATTGCGGAAGGAAGAGATGCGGCAAAGTACACCATCAGATGTGGCCTTGATACCGCCGACTCGCTAGGCAGATCGCTTTCGACGACAGTGGCGCTGCGCCGTCACGCCTGGCTGAGAACCACTGGTTTCTCGGGTGATGTCCAAAACACTCTTATGGACATGCCCTTTGATGGGATCGGTCTTTTTGGGAACAAGGCAGACCATGCGCTGAAGCGCTTTAAGGACTCGCGGGCTACAGCCAAGTCCCTGGGCCTTTCTGCTGTACGCCCTCCGCAGCCGTCTGCTTTTCGCCCCTTTCTTGGCCACGGAAGGGGCGCCCAGTCACGTCCGCTGCCCAGCCACCGGCCCGTGCAGCAAGCGTCTTCGCGTGGCCGAGGACGTGGCTCCCGCCGTGGCGGGTCAGGTAACCAGCGTGCGGGTCAGGCCACCAACCCCGCCCCGTCCGCGGCCTCCAAGCCCTCTTAGTCCTTCCTTTCAGGTGCACAGCACGCCAGTAGGGGGCAGGGTCCGCCATCACCTTCACCACTGGCGTGCCATCACCTCGGACAAGTGGGTCTTGGACATTGTCCGAAGGGGCTACTCCCTCCCCTTCGAGACCATCCCCCCAGTCATGGCGCCTCAATTCCACCGCATGTCAGGGGATCACTTGGTGCTTCTTCAGAAGGAAGTTGCGGCCCTCTGGCCAAGGGGCCATCGAGCGCGTTCCGACCCCAGAAGTAGGACGTGGTTGCTACTCCCACTACTTTCTGGTGCCCAAAAAGGACAAGGAGGACATGCGTCCTATCTTGGACCTCCGGAACGTCAATCGCTTCCTCCGGAAGGAGAAGTTCAAGATGCTCACCCTAGCTCAGGTCTTGACTGCCCTCGACCCTGGAGACTGGATGGTAGCGTTGGACTTGCAGGACGCATATTTCCACATCCCCGTCCTGCCGGCCCACCGGCGTTACCTGCGGTTCACGGTAGGCCTCGAGCATTTTCAGTTCACCGTGCTCCCTTTCTGCCTTACCAGCGCCCCTCGGGTGTTCACGAAAGTGATGGCGGTGGTCGCAGCTCATCTGCGCCGGGCAGGGGTTCCAGTCTTCCCCTACCTCGACGACTGGCTGCTGAAGGCGGGCTCGTCCCAGGCAGTCGTCTCCCACCTCCAGACTACGGCCGAACTCCTGCACTCGCTGGGGTTCTCCATCAACGTGCCGAAGTCGCACCTGATTCCTTCTCCACAGCTCCTTTTCATCGGAGCAGTTCTGGACACGACGCAGTTTCGGGTCTATCCTCCAGAACGGCGAGTCCGGGATATTCAGGCTATGATTCCGATCTTTCGGCCTCTATCCTGGGTTTCGGTACGGATGACCTTGAGGCTGCTGGGCCTCATGGCCTCCTGCATCCTGCTGGTCGATCATGCCAGATGGCATATGCGGGCTCTGCAGTGGGACCTGAAGTTCCAGTGGGCGCAGCACCAGGGCAACCTGTCCGATCACGTCCAGATCTCGGAGGGGATTGCAAAACAGTTGCAGTGGTGGCTCTCGAACCGGCAATGGGTCATGGGCAGATCCCTCTCCCTTCCCCAGCCAGAGCACACAGTTGTGACGGACGCGTCCCTTCTGGGATGGGGCGGTCACATGGGAGAGGCGGAGATCAGAGGCCTCTAGTCTCCGGCGGAGTCCCGGCTCCATATCAACATTCTGGAGCTCCGGGCGATCCGACTTGCACTCAAGGCATTCCTTCCCTCTGTCAAAGGGAAGGTAGTGCAGGTGTTCACAGACAACACCACCGCCATGTGGTACTGCAACAAACAGGGCGGGGTGGGGTCGTGGACCCTATGTCAGGAGGCTCTGCGCCTCTGGACATGGCTGGAACATCAGGGCATATTCCTGATGGTTCAACACCTGGCAGGTTCCCTGAACGCCAGGGCGGACGAACTCAGCCGCAGGTGCATGATGGATCACGAATGGCGTCTTCACTCGGAGGTGGCGCAAGGTCTCTTTCAGCAGTTCGGAGAGCCTTGGTTAGATCTGTTCGCCACCGAAGAGAACGCGCAATGTCAGCAGTTCTGCGCGTTGGAATTTCCAAGGCGGCACTCGCTAGGCGACGCTTTTCGTCGCGAGTGGAGTTGCGGTCTGTTTTACGCCTTTCCGCCTATAACACTTCTACCCAGAGTGTTGAAGAAGATTCGGCGCGACCGGGCCCAAGTCATTCTTGTGGCTCCGGACTGGGCTCGAAGAGTTTGGTATCCCGAGCTACTCAGTATGAGCGTCGATCCCCCGATCCGTCTGCCTCTTCGGGAGGATCTTCTGTCGCAGCAGCAGGGGATGGTCCTCCACCCGAACCTGTCCAGTCTACACCTGCTTGCGTGGAGATTGAGCGGCGGCAGTTGATTCCTTTCGACTTGCCTCCCGAAGTTTGTGATGTGATTCTGGCAGCCAGGCGTCCCTCCACTAAGGTGGTATACGCCTGCAGGTGGAACAAGTTTGTGGCATGGTGCACAGCAAAGGCTGTGAATCCCCTTTCTGCCCCTCTTTCTGAGGTTCTTCTGTTCCTTCTTTCTCTGGCCCAACAGGGTTCTGCCCTGGGTACCATCAAGGGCTATCTTTGTGCAATCTCGGCCTTTCTCAGGCTTCCTGATCAGCCCTCTCTTTTTAAGTCCCCTGTTGTTAACAGGTTTCTTAAAGGCATTACACACCTCTTCCCTCCTGTTCCGTTTGTAATGCCTCAGTGGGACTTGAACTTGGTTCTTACTTTCTGAATGTGCGCTCCCTTTGAGCCTCTGCATAACTGTCCTCTTCGTCTTCTTACTCTAAAGACAGCCTTTCTGGTGGCCATCACCTCCGCTCGGCGGGTGAGTGAGCTCCAGGCTCTTTCATGCAAACCCCCCTTTCTGTCTGTTCATCCAGACAAGGTTGTTCTTCGGACACGTCCATCCTTCTTGCCAAAGGTGGTTACTGCCTTCCACATTGGGCAGACCATCACTTTGCCCACCTTCTTTCCGCCTCCGCATCCTTCCAGAGAGGAAGAGAGGCTCCACCGTCTGGACCCAAAACGTGCGCTTTCTTTTTACATCAACCACACACAACAGTTCCGGGTGGATGACCAGCTCTTTGTTGGCTACTTGGGCGCCAAAAAAGGTCGGGCGGTACACAAAAGGACCATCTCCCGCTGGGTCACCATGTGTATCAAAGCCTGCTATTCTTTGGCTAAGAAGGAGCCTCCTGTTGGGCTGCGTGCCCATTCCACCAGGGCAACGGCTGCTACCACGGCTTTAGGCCGCGGTGTTCCGTTACAGGATATATGTCAGGCAGCTACGTGGGCCTCGCTGCACACGTTTACCAAACATTACTGCCTTGACAGCCAGGTCCGGAGGGACGGCTTCTTTGGTCGTTCTGTCCTCCGGGACTTCCTTGTCTGAATCTGTTCGCAGACCCACCACCGGGGTTGGTATTGCTGGGGTATCTATTCTAAGGTAAGGAATCTGTCACTAACGTGTCTCTTTCAGATGCACAAGTTACTAACTTGTGTAACGATATATCTGTAAGAGACAGTAGTTAGTGACAGATTCCTACCGCCCACCCATCCTCCCCGTTCTGCGAACTGATTTCTAGGGTTAAGGACATCCCTTTCAGGGCCCTAGTATTTTTCAGACACCTATGTCAGCTTCTTGCATGGCTCTGCGTTCCTGGCGCGGAAAGTCGTGTACAGAACTGTCGTCAGCGCGCAGGGGCGGCGTCTAAGTACTGCCCGCGACGTCATCCCGGCGGTCCCGGCGACGGACGCGGAGCCGCACGCAGCGCCGCCTACCGGCGCGCAAGGGTACTGCTACGCAATAACTTTCCGGATCCAGCCTGACGCCTGGGGATATTCTAAGGTAAGGAATCTGTCACTAACTACTGTCTCTTACAGCTATATCGTTACACAAGTTAGTAACTTGTGCTTTGGTGCATGTCTGGGTTCCATATTTGTCATCGGATTCTTGTATTCTGCCTATGCTTTTTATGCATGCTTGATACTGGCTGCCCTGTATTTAGATACTTGGTGGTGCTTTTCCTGAGCAAGGGCTTCATCAGCCTCGTTTTGGCTCACGACGTTATGTGGCTGTAGGGGGCTGGTTATAGGATGTGAGTTGACCATGAATGTTCAGTGGCTTGTCCGTTCCCTTTGCCTCCATGACTAGTTATGCTTCTTGCACACATACACTTTGATCCACCCCAAGCCTAAGAGGCATTACGAGGTGCATGGTTCCAAAGACCTTGAACTTGGGGTGGGGTAAAAGTAGGGGCCATCAGTGTGGCTAAAGAGAGGAAATGCTGACACATGGAGGGTGGCAGGAGCTTTTCTCTGTGGTTCGCCCCCTCCCAATGCGACTGTCATGCTTGCACCCAGTGCTTGAAATAGGCAGGTACTCTCAGGTACTGAGTACCTGCACTTCTGTCATTTGAAAGGGAAAGTACCTGCACTTCTCAGTGCTGCTGCAATACTTATAATGGGAGAGTACTGGCACTGTTTAGGAGCAAACATGTATTCTAGGATGGTGAGTACCATATCCATTTCAAGCACTTCTGAGGGCGTGGAGGGCGATGATAGAAGATCTTAGTGAGGATGGGGGGGGGATCCACGGGAGGGGCCACTGGAATTGTAGGATCGGGTAGTGAGCCGGGAGATCAATGAGAGATAATGGAGGACATACATGTTCAATGTGTTGGATAATGCAGTGAAGTGTACAACGGGCAGACACCCAGTGTTATATTACTGAGAGTATACCAGACAGGGGGGAGGGAAGGATATAGTTGTGGGTTGGAGGGGGGCTGGGAGTTGTGGCTATTTGTTACATAAATATTCTTCTCTATGGCGTCAAGTTGGATTAGGCACTTCTGTGTTATAGACCAGGGGATTGATGTCGGGTGGCCCATGTCGTTGGGGCTACAGTCCTCGTTATGGAACTGATACAAGGCTGTGAAATGTAATTAATCCAGATATGTTTGAATCTCTGATTGTACGGAGCCATTTGATGTGTAACCCCGAGAACGAACGAATGTCTTGCCACGAATGTCTTAAAAGTTAATAAAGATATATATATATATATTAAAATATCCATTTCAAGCACTGCTGCACCCCAGTACTATGCACAGAAATCCCTCAGAGCTCGCAGGATTGGTTGACGTAGGGACTGCTGAGACGTGGGAACTGCAGCATCAGGGAAAGCACGTGGTCCTCAAGTACAACATCGGTTTCCAAACTCCACATCAAGCACACATTTCCCTTAGGTCTACCGCGCACAAAGCAGCGATCAGATCTAAACTCGGTTAATGTATATTGGTTTGGGGTTGGGATTAATATTAATTCTTCGTGGGGTTCGGCTTTAGCTGCCTGGTAAAGTGTGAGACTAGCCGCGTGCCTGCTGCTAGCCTTTTCCTCAGGCTGAAAGTGCCTCGCATGTGACGTTGCTCCTTCGAATTACCTTTCCTATATCAAAAGGAATGAGGACTTCCGCCCCTTCCCGGTGGAAGAAAGCACATTTCTCCGAAGCAGCTCCAGGGATGAGGGGGAGGACGCCATGTGTCTCGAGCGCGATGCTGGCACGGGCCTCCTGCTGCCTCGGAGACTCGATGGATGCTGGGCCGGTTTTGTTCGGCTGAGAAGTGTTACTTCAGTGAAACGGCAGCCGAAAAGAATGGGTACATATAAAATTAGCAAAAACCGTGGGCAGACTGAATCAGAAGCACACATGGCTTTGCAGCAAAGGCAGGAACTTAGTTTTAGCACGCTTGGGAGCTAACAGGCAGGGCCGGACTGGGAACCGAAACCGGCCCTGGCAAACTGCTCGGCCGCCCCCCCTGGGGGTAGGGGGGGAGCAGGCGAGCTGTTTGCGAGGGCCGGTTTCGGCCGATTTTGTTACAGGGGGCCGATATTGCCGACCCCCAGTAACAAAACCGGCCCCCAGGGGCCCAAAACCGGCCCCCACCCTAGCGGCCCACCGGGGAAACGCCCGGTGCCCACTACGGCCAGTCCGGCCCTGCTAACAGGGGTGGGGGAGGCGAGAGCAGGCATGAACTGCCAGCGCTGGAAGTTGATGTGGTATGGGGCAGTCCTACTGGCAGTGCAAGGCATTGACAGTGAAGTTAGCTTCCTTGTGCCAGCTGACAATTTTCAAGAACCAAGGCAGACTAGAATTCCAGAGTAATATTATACAGAATTGATGTGTAGAGAAATGTCACCTGGTTCTAGATTCAGAGATACATTTTGACAGAGAACCAGAATTCTCAGTGTCTGGTAGGTACGTGCCTCCTTACGTTTCCTTTCATTCTTGAACTTCGTCTTTTAATAATGCAGATGTTAAAATGTGAGTCTTCTTGTGAACTGTTTTTCATAGTTTTCAGATTGTGGTGCCTTTTAAGATTGTACCCGATAACAGTACACATAAACTTCTAATAGTCCTGCAGAGTCCACTCGTGATACCTTCTGATGGTGCTACTCTGATGCATATTGACTCATTAGCTTTTGTGGGGTACAAAACGGAAACACTTCAAACAAAAAATGAGTACGGTTATAATGTTTGTACATCAGTGTTTCGATATGGTTGATTATGGTGTCAGTGAGTAGTAGGTAACAGGTCACAGGTTACAAGAGGAGGGAGCGTAGCGGCAGCCATGTAGGCCATACATCTCTTCTGAAGCTCCAAAGGCAGTTGTCGCGAAGTAGTAGAAATCCTAATAAAATTATGGCCTTCCTTGGTGTCCCTGGATGTTGTGGGACAGTGGTGCCTACTGTATTCAGGTGGTGACTGGAACACAGGCTGAACCACGGAGTGCGGACACATTCGATGAGCATATACGAGACAGGCCACCCCTGTCAGAATGAAGTGGGGGTCTAGAGAGAAGCGACAGGGCATTGCAACCCAGAGTGATGAGGTTCCTGGAGGATGCGACAGGGATGCCAGGTCAGAGTGACTAGGGAATCCAGTTGAGAATAGAGACTCCGAGCTGACTGCAGGTGGCCACGCAGTTAATAATAGGGGCCGAAGCAGTAGATGAACATGTCCACATCGCAGGCGGTGCGGGGAGAGATAAGAACTGCTGCGCTATAATTTAGAGTATGGAATAAACAGTGGCAAAGGTGGCCAGAGCGCACAGACAGTGACAACGCAGTTGGCTGATATCGTAGGGCATGACTGCTGCAGACCAAAGATCTTATCAAAACCAGAGGTCTGACAAGTTGTTTCACCCCGCACCACCCCAGCTGTGGAAATGAGTTGGTCTAGGCAACGACTCTGACAATCATTGCTGTGGATACTACTAAAGGTGGCAGCTCCTGAGAGAGAAGAACGGACAGACATAGAGCACATCAAGGTGAGAGGTAGCTGGAAAGGGTATGGGTGATTAAGTGTGGCTGCTCATTCAAAAACCTTAGACACTGGATTGAGTCTGAAGTGATTGACTAGGCTCAAGCACCCCCATACTGAAGATTCCAGTGGGGATATAGTGTGGTCCTAAGGAACCTTGCCTGAATGACCTCATGAAGGCTTACCATGATGACACGTGAAACAAGAGGGAAGCCACAGCCATAAAAGTGACAGTTACACCACAACAGTGGTGAGTAAATCAGTCCCCATCTGATAGAGACATCCAGCCACAGATTCCTTACCTTTGAATTTTCCAGGCGTCAGACTGGATCCGGAAGACTTTTCCTCGAGCAATACCCCTGCGTGTCGGTAGGTGGCGTCGGTCGACTTTGCATGACGTCATCCGCACCCGAAGAGATGTCCGCATCACCTATATAGGCGCCACCTCAGCACGCTGACGTCAGTTCTTTTCTTTCCACACCAGCCAGCACAGATCCGTGAAGAGAGCTACCTTCTGTCACATTTGTGACAGGCTTTTTTAAACGTTTTGTCGACCCTTTTTTGGTGTGTAGGTTTTCCTATCATGTCCAAGAAGTCTGGATTCAAACCATGCGGTGCCTGACACCACTCCATGTCAGTGTCGGAGCCTCACTTGATTTGTCTCTGGTGCCTGGAGCACGGCCACGATTCAAAGTTGTGCTCCGACTGCCGGGACATGGCTCCCAAAGCTTTGAGGGATCGGTCCCTAAAGCTGCTTGCTGCCTGGTGCTCGCCACTCTGTCGTTCTCCCTGGAGATCTCTTTCTCTGTCCCGGTTGAGAGGAAGGTCCGGGGACCGCTCTGGGAGACCCAAGTCTGATTCGTCGAATCAGTTAGGTAAAAAGCACAAAAAATACAAGAAGTCGAAGCGTGCATCAACTTCTCCCCGTCCGTCGGCCGACGCAACAGAGGAGCCATGGCATTCTAGACCTTGTTCCCCAGAACCTGTGCCTGGGTCGGCTCCGGCTTCCCCACCTTCCCAGGAGCCGGAGCGACCCCACCGAGTTCAAAGACTTCTATGATGCCATGTGACTCATATTTGAGTGGCTGACCCCACCGGCGCGCCTTCGGGCTGCGTAGTCTCAGAGGGGGCCCCATCGGGTTCCGCAACGGCGGTTTGATGACACCCCCCCCCCCCCATGGATCGGGTCCGGCGCCGGTCGTACCATTGCGACCTTCCCCAGCCCAACACTGAGACTCCTGATGCCGCCAGCACCCACCGGCGGCGCCAGCCCCATTCTCATCCCCGACGATCTGGATCGGCACCTACCAGTTCCAATACCTGCACCGACAGAACCCTTGGATCCTAGGTCGGTTCCTCCGTCTTATTCTGAAGGGCTAGGACTGGAGGAAGATTGGGAGGGGTCCCTAGATCCTTTACAACACCAGCATTGCCAGGAAATGGACTGGTACGAGGAATTGGGTGAGGCCAGCAGACTGGATAGCTCCCCAGATTCTGGCCTGCTTTCTCCCCCTACCCTGGTTACGAAGGAGTGAGCATCATATGCTATGGTGGTTCAAAGGGCTGCTGAGGTCCTGAACCTTCAGCTCCCTTCTGTGGCAGTCAAGATTAATATCTTGATAGATGTTCTGCAGCCAGGTGTCTCCTCCTCAGAACCCTTGCTTCCCTTCTATGAGGCCTTGACAGTTGTCCTTCTGGGAACCTGATCCAAGCCCAGCACAGGGGCTCCTGTGAATAGGACAATTGCCCGCTGCCATCGCCCTGCACCGGGCGACCCAAATTGTCTCACCAACCACCCTACCCCCAAGAGCTTGGTGGTCCAGGCATCTACTTCTCAGGGCACTTTCTCTTCTGCACCCAGAGATAAGGAATCCAAGAGGCTGGACAGTTGGGGTAAGAAAATGTTTTCTTCACTAGCCTTGCATTGAGGTTGGTGAGCACCGCATGCGTTTTGGGCTGTTATTTCCACCCACTGTGGGAAACAGTTGCGTAAGTGTTGCCACAGTTCCCGGAGGAGGCCCGGGCCATTCTCTCCTAAGCAGTATCAGACGGGAGAGATGCTGCAAAGTTCGGCATTCATTGTCGTCTCGACACAACCGACTTGCTGGGCAGAGCGATCTCCTAGACGGTGGCTGTTCGACGCAATGCCTGGTTGAGGACTTCTGGCTTTTCAGGGGATGTCCAGGCCTCTCTCGTGGACATGCCTGTCTCGTCAGAGACAAGGCAGGCATGGTGCTGGAGCGCTTTAAGGACTCGGGCTACGGCCAAGTCCTTAGGCCTCTCAGTGGCCACACGTCCCCGTCTGCCTTTCGCCCCTTTAATGGTTACAGAAGGGGGTTTCAGCTGCGCCAGCCATATCCCAGCCACAAGATCGTGCGTGTTCAGCAACCTCTGCGCGGCCATGGGCCTGGCTTGTTTCAACCACGTGGGTCGGTGGCCAGAGGTCGGGTCAGTCCACTACCCCCTCTGCAGCCCCGGCCTCCAAACCTTCCCAGTCCGGCCCTTCCAGATTATGGGTGGCCAGTTGGTGGCAGGATCATCCATCACCTCCACCAATAATAGAACATCACCTCGGACAGGTGGGTCCTCCAAATAGTCCGGAGGGGCTACTCCCTCCCCTTCTAGACTACCCTTCCCTCCATGCCTCTATCTTTCGACCGGCTGACGGAGGATCATCTGATTTTGCTTCAGGAGTAAGTCATGTCTCTCTTGACCAAGGGAGCCATAGAGAGGGTTCCGGCGTTAGAAGTCGGCTGTGATTGTTACTCCCACTGCTTTCTTGTTCCGAAAAAGGACAAAGGCCTTCGTCCTATTCTAGACCTACGAGCCCTCAACTACTTCCTCAAAAAGGAAAAAATCATACCCCCAGGCCTGCAGAACACTACATTTAAAGACCTGGGTGCTATCTTACTTTCATTGCCGGAAGGTCTCCTAATGCTTGGCGGTGATTTTAATTCAGTGGTCTCGGGCATGCTGGATCGCCATCCTCCACGGGAGATGGGGCCATCTGCTCGTTGGCTGCCAGACTTCCTTGAGGCCTTGGGCCTGGCTGACGGGTGGAGAACATACAACCCAGGGAAAATTCAACACACTTTCCTCTCAGGGGCCCATCACAGTCTTTCCCGTATCGACTATATCCTAGTCCCGCCTCACAAGTCGCTCACATCCGAGACGTCAGGCACTTAGCCAGGGGCATCTCCGATCATTCCCCGTTATGGGTACACATAGTCCTTAGCCAAGTAACGGTGGGGAAAATAGCCCCCATTAGCCCTTGGTATCTCCAAGACCCTGTAATTCGTAGAGATCTCGTCAAAGCCATGGATAACTACTTTCAAGAAAACGAGGGGACAGTGGACTCCTCCCAAACCTTATGGGAAGCCTTTAAGTCAGTGATAAGGGGCCAGGCCCTGTCCCTCATAACAGGGCTGAAAAAAGATAGCCAGAAGGAAATCTCGGAGGCTGAGGCAGAAGTTTACTGGCTGGAAAGGGAATTGGGAACTGGGATTACACCAGAGACACTACACTCGCTACGACTCAAACAGGATGAGTATAAGGCGCTAGTAACTGACAGGGCCAGAAGTCAAGGGAGGGAGAGACTGGGCAGGCTATATGACCTGGGAGACAAGGCCGGGAAACTTATCGCTTGGCTAGATAAAAAGGAGTGGGCGAGTAGACTGGTTCCAGAACTTAGGGGTACTGAGAGTACTTCCTTAACAGACCCACAAGATATTGCAAACCGGTTTGCCAGCCACTTTAGAGCTGTATACACGACTGCTGCGCCCTACTCTGAAGATGACTCCTCGAGTTACTCCGAGACATAGCGCTTCCCACACTTTCAGAAGAAGACCGAAACTTTTTGGAGGGTGATTTAACTGCGGATGAAATAGCACAGGCCATTAGGTCATTAAATTCAGGGAAGGCCCTAGGTCCTAACGGCATTCCCATCGAATTGTATAAGCTCAGGCCTGATAAATTAGCCCCATATTTAAAAGCCATGTTTTATGAAAGCAAAGAGCTGGGTATACTGCCAGTGGACCAAAGGGTAGCCACACTAGTCACCATCCATAAAGAGGGTAAACCCAAAACTGATTGTGCCTCCTATAGGCCGATCTCACTTCTAAACGCAGAGCCCAAAATTCTAGCCAAGCTCCTTGCCAATCGACTTGTTAAAATAATTGGAGGCCTTGTGCACCCTGATCAGTCAGGCTTCATGCCGCACCACAATACAGCGCTGAACCTGCGCAGGGTCCATGGGGTTCTGGGAAGGGCAGCCACGATTCAAGAACCAGATGTGATTGTATCACTGGATGCGACTATGGCATTTGATACCGTCGAATGGCTGTATCTCTTTGCAGTGCTCGCGAAGTTGGGGTTCGGTCCAGGTTTTATTCAGTGGGTGCGCCTCCTGTATTCTGAACCCTTGGCGCAAGTCGTGGTCAACAATAAAAAATCAGATACGTTTGCACTGAGTCGTGGGACCCGTCAGGGGTGTCCGCTTTCCCCTCTTCTATTTGCCCTAGCTCTGGAACCCTTGGCAGCATGGATTCGAAGGAACCCAGTAATGCGGGGTTTGCGTTGGTCCCCTGATTGGGAGGACCGCATCTCCCTTTACGCAGATGACATACTACTCTACCTGGCCTCACCCAGGAAGTCCCTGGTGGCGGTCCTGGATATCCTGGCAATCTTTGGCAGATACTCTGGGTTCTCCATCAATTGGAATAAATCGCTTCTGTACGTCCTTAAGGGAGACCCCCCATCTTTGCCCCGAGACTGCCCAATACAATTTAGCTCAGTGGGCTTCAAATATCTGAGGATCTTTATCTCCCTGGACCAAGCACTCAGGTTCAATCGCAATCTTCTCCCTCCGCTACAGAGACTTAAACGAGACATAGCCAGTTGGAAAACGCTTCCTCTCTCACTACTGGGCAAAGCGGCTCTCTTCAAGATGATGTCGTTACCCCGGTTTTTATATGCCTTGCAAAATTCACTAGATCCGGTCCCTATGACATATTTTAAAGAAATCGAGGGCCTCCAGAGGGATTTGCTATGGGGCGGTAAGCCCCGCATTGCGCTAAACAAGCTCACACTGAATTGGTATGATGGGGGAATTGGCCTCCCAGACATCAAAAAATACTACTGGGCGGCGCATCTTGCAGCCATCAATCACGGTACCTATGGTCGCCTCGATGACCCTGGGTATATCATGGACAGGTGGCTCCTCCCGGAGGGAATTACAACAGAGCACTCTACTCGAAACCTAACCGCTACCCACTGACAGGCCCAACTAAACACTCAGTTTATGTCTGGAATACTGTTACCAAAACCCTAGGATGGAGGGAGAAACTCACGTTAGCAACCCCTTTATGGGGCTCCGAGAAGCTGGGTAATCTCTGGAAGTCGAAGGGATTTGATAGGTGGGAACTCATTGGGATCTCGCAAATTAAAGATATGTGGGAAAAGGGCAAAGTGAAGACGTTTGCCTGTCTACAACAACAATATGAGTTAGCCGACACAGAGCGTTTCCGATACACACAAGTCCGCCACGCACTGCAATCACACCTCCCGAGAGGCTCCTCCCCCCCTGAATCTTCCCCGTTGGAAGATAGATTGCTAGATGGCCACCTGCCAGAGAACGCAATTTCGTTAACATATAAGAAATTGATCAATAATATGGCAGATCCCCTCCAGCTGCTTCGAGAGAAGTGGGTAAGGGATGGCATCGAGTTGGATGATGAAGAATGGCAGGAGGCGGTATCTTCCCCAAGGGTGGTGGCAATCTCAGCTCGACTCAGGCTTGTGCAGCTCAAAATTCTACACAGAGTGTATATAACAGGGCCTCGACTGGTACACATGGGAAGGGCTGAGGGAGGAGACTGTAGGCGACGGTGCGGCCAAGTAGGCACATTTATGCACATAATATGGGAATGCGACCACATACAATCCTATTGGCGGAGGATACACAGCATATTAAGTGAAGTACTTGCCTTGGCCCTTGTCCCAGAGGCGCGTAGATGCCTCCTGAATATATGGGAACCTACTGACCTCAATAGTTACCAAACACAGTGGGCTACGCTGGGATTAATGCTAGCAAAGAGAAATATTGCACAATTATGGGGAGCAGTGCAGCCACCTGCGGTAGAGGCCTGGGAAAGAGATCTCGACTGGTGCATGTATAGGGAAAAGACGGTTTACACTGCCCGGGGCTGCCCTAAAAAATGGTCCCGAATCTGGAACCCATGGAACTCCTACAGAGGGGATATCTGTAGCCCGCCACGCAGCATAGATCAAGATGATTCCCCTACCCCATGATCCGCCTTCCCGGTGTGAGGTCATGCAGAACTATTACTTGTTATCTGCATTAAGTAAGATTGTACCGTATCCTCTGTATGGTGTATTAAAGGTCGATGTATGTTAATAAAAAGAATTTTTTTTAAAAAAAGGAAAAAATCAAGATTCTCACTGTAGCTCAGGTCCTGTCTGCCCTGCACCCAGGAGACTGGATGCTAGCATTGGACTTGCAGGACGCCTATTTCCATATTCCCATCCTGCCTTCCCATTGGTGCTACCTGCGGTTTACGATGGGCCACGAGCATTTTCAGTTCACTGTGCTCCCCTTTGGCCTTACCAGCGCCCCTCGGGTGTTCACCAAGGGGACGGCGGTGGTTGCAGCTCATCTGCACGAATCAGGGGTGCCAGACTTCCCCTATCTCGATGACTGGCTGTTGAAGGCGGGCTCACCACAGGCTGTCGTCTCCCACCTCCAGACTACGGCGGACCTCCTGCATTCGCTGAGGTTCTCTATCAATGTGCTAAAGTCACAATTGACTCCCTCTCCGAAGGTCCCCTTCATCTGAGATGTTCTTGACACAGTGCAAGTTTCGGGCCTACCCTCCTGAGCAGAGTCAGGATATTAAGGCTATGATACCAGTGTTTCAGCCTCTATCCTGGATTTCGGTGAGAATGACTCTGAGGCTGTTCGGCCTCATGGCCTCCTGCATCCTGCCAGTGACACATGCCAGAAGGCATATGCAGGCTCTGCAGTGGGACCTGAAGTTCCAGTGGGCGCAGCATCAGGGGAATCTCTCCGACAGGGTCCAGATCTCGGAGGGAACTGCACAGGACTTGCAGTGGTGGCTAACAAACTGCGATTGCGTCAGGGGAAGACCCCTCTCCCTTCCCCAACCAGATCTCACAGTAGTGACAGATGCGTCACTTCTGGGATGGGGCGGCCATCTGGGAGAGGTGGTGATCAGGTCTCCGGCGGAATCCGCACTCCACATTAACCTGCTGGAGCTCCGAGAAATCCGATTGGCATTGAAAGCCCTTTCTACCCTCCATTGAAGGAAGGCTAGTTCAAGTGTTCACACACAACACCACCGCCATGTGGTACTGCAACAAACAGGGTGGAGTGGGGTCGTGGACGTTTTGTCAAGAGGCCCTCCGTCCATGGCTGGAACAGCAGGGCACATCCCTGCTGGTTCAAACCCTGGCAGCTTCCCTGAATGCCAGGGTGGACAAACTTAGCCGCTGATGCCTAGCGGATCACGAGTGGCCTCTCCATCCGGAGGTGGTGCAAGGTCTCTTTCCGTAGTGCAGAGAGCCTTGGTTAGATCTGTTCACCTTCGCAGAAAACACGCAATGTCAGCAGTTTTAAGCGCTGAAGTTTCCAAAACGGCTCTCGCTCGGAGATGCTTTTCATCTCAAGTGGAGCTCCGGCCTCCTGTACGCCTTTCCGCCCATACCACTCCTGCCTAGAGTTCTCAAGAAAATCATGAACGACTGGGCCCAAGTCATTCTTGTGAGTCCGGACTGGGCACGGAGAGTCTGGTATCCCGAGCTTCTCAGCATGAGCATCAATCCTCCAATCAGGCTGCCCCTTCGGGAGGATCTTCTGTCGCAGCAGCAGGGGAGGTTTCCAGCTTTAGTCCAGCGTTCTAAACAAGCTCTGCTCAGAGCAGACCAAGGATCGAGAATGAAGGAGGGAAAGGGGAAACAAGGAAAGAAGGAGGAAAAGGGAAGCACAGTTACTAGACATCTCCCTTTCCATAAAGAGAGAGAGAAAATTGCAGTGTAAATACATAGACAACACAGAAAAGTTAATACATCACTTAATCTTTGTGCCAACTAGGTGGGTGACCCTTTTCTCTGGTGCGTTTTCTTATACTTGATGAAGAACTACCCTTGTGTTCAGTGCTTAGTGGCTCAGATTCTTCATCAGGAATCGAACTCTCAGGACATTTCTCTAATTTGCCCATGCTCCAGAGATGTCCATCTTCTAGCACTACTAATATGGTCGGTTTCTTCACTACCACCCATTGACCTACTTTCCATCCGGAATGTTTGACCCCCTTATTTTTGTCGTGCCAATTCTTGTCTTTTTCTTGATGGTAGTTGACCCTGTTAGTAGTCGCTTCCATATCTACTTTTATTGGCCGACCTCCGCTCAGCCAATTGGGCATGAGTTTGGTTCCAGGCTTCCTACCCCTGAGGGGAACAAAGGGTGAAATGCCTGTGACAGAGTTTGGGGGAATGTGATATTGACCATAACATGTTTCTTACTAGCAAAGGCTAAATGCATGGATTATTTCAGCATTTTATTTGTTCTCTCCATTAATCTGTTGGCTTTGAAACAATACAAGGGAGTCTTGGTAAGACAAATAGATAGTTTACCCCCAAAATTTCTAATTTCCTCTGCAGTAAATTGATCTTCATTGTCAGTGACAATAGTGCTGGAGTGTCCCTTCCACTGCAAAGACAGATGACAAAAAGTCATTAAAGTCATTTAGGGTCTTGGTAGGGAAATTGTTCATAGTCTTAGAAGATACCCAGTGAGGATGGTAATCAATTAGAAAAAACATATATTTTTGCAGTAAACCCAGAAAATCTACTGGGCATAATATGCCTAAACCCAGTTTGTCCCAAGGCCTGGTGGGTACTTCTACAGGGGAAAGAGGACTTTTACGGGTCGACTTGGTTTTGTCGCTCATCCCCATGGATAGCAATCTCTAACCTTATTTTATATAATGCATCCATTTTAGGAAACCAAAATTCAGTTCAAACTATATTCTTGGTGAGGTTTCTACCAAGGTGTCCTTCACGAGCTAAGTCAGTTATGCGATCCCTCATTCCCTCTGGAGGTATAATTTTGCCGGACTTGAGGATCAGGCTAACCTCTGTAGATAGTTCATTTCTCACATTCCAATAGGGCAGAAGAATATTAGGCAATTTATTGCATTTTTCTGGCCAACCATTTAGTATCCTCTCTCTTACTTGGGGTAGAACTTCGTCCTGTAGTAAGCAGCGTTCCCATTCTTCTTTGAAAATGGCAGGAATGGAGATGGATAAGATTCAAACACCCCATTGTGAACTGGAAATGTCGACAAACAGTTGGCTGCATAGTTTTTTGTACCTGGAAGGAATTTTATTTTGAAATTGTACCCCTGCAGATCAAGTACCCACTTGGCTATCCTGGGTGTAGCTCTTTTAATTCTTTTGGAGGAAAATACTAAAACTAAAGGCTTGTGGTCGGATCTCATAGTAAAAGTCAATCCCCGCAAGAAAACCTTAAAGCGATTAGTAGCTCAAAAGCATGCCAGTGATTCTTTTTCTATAGCGGAGTAGTTTGACTCGGCGCCCTTGAGGAGGTCTGTATGCATGAACGACTAGATTTTCTGTTCCATTGACTACCTGCGATAACGTGCCCCCCAGACTGTCATTGCTGGCGTCAGTGGTGAGTATGGTCTTGAATCTCACATGAAAGTTACCATTGTTGGGAGCATTAATAAAGGCCACTTTTATGACATTGAAAGCCTTTTGCTGATTTTTGTCCCATACAAAGGGAACACCTTATTTTTAGTAAGGAGCTTAAGGGCTGGGCCTTGTCGGCAAAGTGATCAACAAATTTGGACGTACTCTGATATATCAGGAAGGACGTCAGTTCCTCCTTGTTAGATGGGAAGGTGCAAACTTGACAGAATCAACTAGTTTCCACTTGGGTTTGATCCCTTCACACGATATAGTATGTCCTAGATATTCCACAGATTTGACCCTAATTTTACATTTATCTCTTTTGAGACCGGCATTTCTGAGGGTGTTAAGGATTCTTCTCAAGGTGTTATTGTGATCATTTTCAGATGAACCAAAAATCAACATGTCATATTGCAAGCAGAGGACGTTTTGTATATATATTAGTGCGTGTTGCATCACCCTCTAAAAAACTGCTGTAGCAGATGCAAGACCAAACGGCATCCTACGGAATTGGTATGCACCAAATGGCGTGACGAAGGAAGTTAAAGGTTGGGTTGAGGATGTTGGGTGCAGCATCTTGGTAATAGGCCGAGGATACATCAAGGAACCTGAAATTTTTGGCACTGTGTAAAAAAACTGATAATTTCATCAAATTTTGGGAGAGGATGTCTATCCACCCATATGTTGGTGTTTAAATCTCTTAGTCAACGCAATGGCATATATTATTTGTTTGCCTTTTTGTGGCTGTTACCATTGGGACAAGCCTTTTGGAGCTTTCAGTTTTCTCAATAATAGCTTGAGTTTCCAGGGAGTCTCATTGTTTTTTTAGTTGTTCCCTCATAAGAAGGGGTACGATGCGATGTTTGTGTATGACTGGGATAGCATCGGATTTGAATTTGATATTATGAACAACATTTTTCAATAATCCCAGTTCATCCATGAATACGTCTGGAAATTCATTGCATGCATCATTGCCTGTCACAGACCGGTCCACCCCCAGCACTTGTTTAGTATTATTGGGATCAAGTTTGATGCTGTAGTCTTTTTAGCGGTTCCAGCCTAACAAGTTTGAACCCAGTTTGGAAATATAGACCTTACCGACAGTATGCTTGTCCTTAAAGGATATTCTTCTTTTGACCATTTCATCAAGTGGTATAGGATTTTCATTGTATCCTTATGGGTGAATGTCAGGGATTTCTAGTTCATATCCCTTCTTAGCTAGTTTCTCATCAAAGGCTTTTCTATCAATAAATGTGTATGGAGCGCAAGAGTCAGTAAAAACCTTGAACTGAACCCCGTCCTGAAGAATGTTGCATGTGAGGTATGTGGTCTTAAGGTTGTCAGCATCTTCAATCAATCAATCAGGGAATTGTGAAGCGCGTTACTCACCCGTAGGGGTCTCAAGGCACGGGGGTTGCAGCTCTGGTCAGTCGAAGAGCCAGGTCTTGAAGGTCTTCCTGAAGATGTGAAGAGTAGGGGGCACTTCTGATGTTGATCGGGAGCTCGTTCCAGGTCTTTGCCGCTATGTAGGAGAAGGCTCTTCCACCCGTTCTGGCTCTGCGGATGCACGGGGTTTAGGCAAGGTCGGCGGATCTGAGGTTTCTCTTGGGTACGTGGAAGGAGATTCTTTCATTGTGATATTGAGGTCCGGTGTTGTGGAGGCATTTGTAGGCGTGAGTGAGTATCTTGAAGGTTACTCTCTTCTCGACGGGAAGCCAGTGGAGGTCTCGTAGGTGTTGGGTGATGTGTTCGTGTCGAAGGATGCCGAGGACGAGTCTGGCTGCGGTGTTCTGTATGATCTGGAGCTTGTGGAGCAGAGATTTGTTGATCCCGGTGTAGAGGGCGTTTCCGTAGTCCAGTCTGCTGGTTATGAGTGTGTGGGTGACGGTCTTTCTTGATTCGGGGGGGATCCATTTGAAGGTCTTGCGGAGGATGCGGAGGGTGTTGAAGCAGGTGGAGGCGACGGCGTTGATCTGTCGGGTCATGGTGAGGGAGGAGTCGAGAATGATGCCGAGGTTCTGGGCATGGTCCGTGGGAGTGGGGGGGCTGCCGAGGGCGGTGGGCCACTAGAGGGGGAGGGTCCGAGGATAAGGACTTCTGTTTTCTCCGAGTTAAGCTTCAGGCAGCTGCTGCTCATCCAGGATGCGTCGTCCTTCATTCCTTCCTGGAAGCTGAGTCTGGTGGTGAGGGGGTCCTTAGTGAGGGAGAGGATGAGCTGGGTGTCGTCGGCGTAGGATACTATGCTGAGTCCATGCTGTCTGACGATGGCGGCGAGGGGGGCCGTGTAGATGTTGAAAAGCGTGGGGCTTAGCGATGATCCTTGGGGTACTCCGCAGTTGATCTCTGTGGGTTCGGAGAGGAAGGGCCGAAGTCTGATTCTTTGGGTTCTGCCAGTGAGGAGGGAGCGGAGCCAGTCGAGGGCGGTTCCCTGTATGCCGGCGTCGTGGAGTCTGGCAGTGAGAGTACGGTGGGAGACGGTGTCGAAGGCTGCAGAGAGGTCGAGTAGGATCAGGGCCGCGGTGTGGCCTAGGTCGAGGAGGGTGCGGATGTCGTCTGTGGCGGCAAGTAGGGTGGTCTCGGTGCTGTGGTTGCTGCAGAATCCGGATTGGGAGGGGTCAAGGATGGAGTTCTCTTCGATGAATTTCGTTAGTTGGCCGTTGACGACCCTCTCGGTGACTTTGGCCACGAAAGGAAGGAGAGAGATGGGTCGGTAGTTCTTGAGGTCTGTCAGATCTGCTAAGGGCTTCTTGAGGGGAGGCTTGACTTCTGCGTGTTTCCAGTCGTCGGGGAATGTGCCGGCTTCGAAGGTGGCGTTGATGGTGCGTCGTAGCTCAGGTGCAATGGTGGCGGCGGGTGTGTGGAAGATGTGCGGAGGGTAGAGGTCCGTGGGGGCTCCTGAGTGAGAGCCTTTCATGGTCGACGCGGTGTCTTCGGTGGTGGCAGGGGTCCAGGAGATGGTGGGCTGGTTGTCGTTGCTGGGGGGAGGAGTGGAGTGGGTGTCCGGAGTCTGTTCGTTGAAGTTGGCGTAGAGTGATCTAATTTTCAGGTGGAAGTAGGAGCCGAGTTTGTCGCAGAGGTCCTGGGAGCGTGTGACGTCCGTGGCTTCGCTGGGGGGGCTTGGTGAATTCCTGAATGATGTTGAAGAGTTCCTTGGCGTTGCTGGTGTTGGCGTGGATTTTGTTTCGGATGAAGGTCCTTTTGGTGGATCTGATGAGTAGGCAGTTACCACTGTAAAAGGTTATTTGGCTGCTGTGTCTGCCTTCATGTGTCTTCAGAACAGCTCTTACTGTTGCTCTTAGTGGCATGTTGTCTGAAAGGTTTACTCTATTTTTCCCTCCAATGCCATTTATTGTTCCACAGTGGGATTAATCTTCCTCATGGTCTTTCCATTCGAGCCATAGCACACTTTTTCACTATGCTTACTGACATTAAAGAATGTATTCCTGGTGGCGTTAGCTATGTCCCGTTGCCCTTCTTTCTTGCTAAAAATTGTGCCTGCCTTCTTCTTTGGCCAGCCCATCACTTTTCCATCCTTTTTTTCCTCCTCAGCCTATTTAGGAGAAGAAGACATTTCGTAGACTGACCTCAGTCACAGGGTATTACTATGTCCACTGCACATAGCACAACAGAGTAGATGACAGGTCTTCGTCAGCTTCTCTGGAGCCATAAAGGGAAATGAGGTAATCAAGCACACAGGCAAGAAAGCCCCCCCGGCTTGCATTAATTCCCACCAGGTGGGCCATGACTGCTTCTGCTGTCACCAAGATTTAATTTGCTGGGTAGCCACTTGCTCTTTGCTACATACTTTTGTGAAACGTTATTTTGTCTCTTAGGTGCGCCATACTGTGCACTTTCACTGGGTTTGTTGCATGACTGCTTGGTTATTCAGTACTGCTCAGTTCTACCTTCTGATGGGTACTGATTTGTGACTCATTCATAAGGTGAGGAATCTTCAGGAAAAAGTATTCGCCAGAAGAAAAACAAACAATATTTTTGGTGGATACTATACCTTACCACAGCGTCCTCACCTCCCTGTCTCCTCCCCAATCGAGTTAGTGCCACGATTTATAAAATTGCACTGTATGCAAACATTATCCAATCCTGTGATTGTCACTGTCATTAATTCTGCTTTGGTTTCTCTCCACACATCTCTGTGAGGCACGGAAAAATTCTAGGAACTGACACGCATTTAAAGTGGCATTTTACATATCATGTTTTTACATCTGGGGTGGGTGAAGCCTAGAGTTGCCACCTAGCAGCTAAAGCTGGGATAAGGTGCGGAAGTCATAAGATGGACAATATGCAGGAAGATATTGTATCCACCAGGAGCTATATACCAGAAAATAACTTTTTTTCTCATGTGTGCACACATGAAGAGAAGCCAGATCCGAAGAGCTTACCACTTGTACTTTTTTTATACTTCGCACCCAACATCAATAATTTTATGTATATATGTACAAACTATTGCCCCTGCCTGGCTTGGTACTTTTAAAAACATTTTCTATCAATGTTTGGGTTTTTTGCTATGTCATTCATGTATTATGTGTACATCTTGTACTGTGTGGTGCTGCGCTTTGCCGTAAAACTCTCAATAAAGGTGGTTATTTAAAAAAAAACATTTTTAGTCAGCGATGTTTGTATGCGCCTTAACATATTATCTTCGTACAGAAAATCCAGATAAGCAATCACGTCATCTATCAAGACAGCATTATCTGCCAGACATAAGGACTCCTGTTCTCTGTTTTATCCTGGGCTTACATCTAGAACCAAGTGACCTTTATTGTCCTACAAATGGAACACAAGACCGCAAACATCAATTCATCCGCTGTATTCAGTTCAGGAGCTGGCAACCGAGTGATTGAGAACCTTGCTATCCTGTAAAGCCCTCCTCAAGCCATGCCACACCTCTACAGGCAGTTGCTTCTTCAACTCTTGGTAGAATGGGTTACAGAAGAGTGATGCCTTTCCTTCTTTTAGTTAATCTAGACATGTGCAAAGAGGTAATGTCATCAGCAGTCAGTGCCACGATTAGTCTATCCTCATTGGTCAGATCCAGTGTCGTCTTGGAGTACCCTGGAGAGAGACCTTATTTCCGGACGGAATCACTGTGTTAAGTCTTTAAGATGCAAAAAGGGGTTATTCATAAACAGATCTCCCAAACAAAGCAAGATGTTTTGAGACTGTCTTATATGCAGTCATTCCTACTGTGTAAAATACACAGCTTTTATTTAGAGCACTTTAAAATATTACTCCGGATGAAAGAGAATTTGTGTTATTGAACTACAGTGCCCCATCCACCACCAACTAAGGTCAGATATTCCTGACTCTCTTCACTCTGGCTCCAGTGTGGAATTCTCACTTCTGGCAGTTCTACAATAAATAGTGCAATGTCACATATCTCCCTCACAATAACAAAACGAAAGAAAAGTTGATACAAGAAATATATACAAATGTATGAATACAGGAAATGCTGTTCAAATTTAGTTACCATACAGTACACTGTAACAGTAGCATGAAAGCATAAATGTTGCATTCATTAAAACATAATGTTGCAAATAGTCTCCGAGATATACTGGTTTCCTGAAAGTTCTCTCATTTTCGGCAAAATTGGAATCGTAGATTCTCCTAATGAATCTACATAATTTGTCTTGGTTACATTTTCACCATTTGCAATCCTGCTTCTATCTACATCAGTCACCCTGTTAAGATACCATATGAGACCATCATGTGTTTTTACAGCATTCTTATATAAATAATTTGACACTTCGCTCTCTAGAGTACTTTAACCATTTCTCTTTTCTCACAGGAATTTTCAGCAAAACTTTATTCCCAACCTTAATTGGTGTGGTTTTAGTGGATTTCATGTGGGTCAAACCTAACCTTCCTCAGTTTGTTTCCTTGGTTTTCCCATCCTCCTCTCTGCTTACATCAATTAAACTCATTTTTAATTTCATCGAATTCGGACATATAGTGGTATTGGCCTTTGCCCTCCTGAAGACCTGGCTCTTCGAGCAGTAGCAGCACCCCTCCCCCCCCCCCTCAGCGCCTTGAGATCCTCACGGGTATGTAGTGCGCTCTACAAATGCTATGATTGATTGATTGATTGATTGATTGCCCCTCTCAATATCTGACACAGGCTTACTGGTGGTAGCCTGAGGAGTCAAATGACTTGCTACAATTCTTTCTTGCAACTCCCCTGTCCAATTTTTCTTACTACTCCTTAACAACTGTATATTTTCTTTGGTCATCCTATTAAATATCTCAACCAGTTCTGTTAGCTTCGGGGTGAACAAAAAGCACTTTTCTAATGCTTTATTTCCTCCCTCTTCTAGGGATTTTCTCATTTCGTCCAACATAATTGAACTCTATTGGCAGTCAATATAATAATGAAGAGGGGAGCTCCCCTATCAAAATCATCCTCCACAAACTAAATAGCAGTTCTACTGGTAGCGTCTCCCCCAAAATCTCGAGAACATGTCCCTGTTACTTCCTCCCATGGTTCTCCTGGAAATTTCCTATATGCCATTGGAAGAGGTCTGACTTTGTACATCTTATCACTGGGACAGCTGTCTGTGCACTCTCTAACTAACTGTTCAGCATCAAGACCAGGTCACCAAAAATCAGACCTAATTCTTTCTTTGGTCTTAACTTTTCCCCAGTGTCCTTCATGTGCCAGATCATGTACTTTTGCCTTGATGTTACTTTGAGGTGTTAACTTTGTTTCTCAAAAAATCAACCCATCCCTTTTTCACAGCTCTTCCTTGAAAGCCCAAAATGATTTGCAACTCTCACTTGCTTGACTTTTTTTTCTTTTGTCTTGTATAATGTGTCCAAACTTCCTGTGACAGCTGATCTTGTGCATTTCATCATTCCATTCTTTCTTTAAAATAGCCGATTGAGTCACTACACATAACCATTTCTAAATTCCACTTATCTAAAATAATCTTCATTTTCATACTCTAATAAATTATTCTGTTCATCAATCATGGTTACTAAACAGGCTGCTGCTTTATTTTCCACTGTTGGTGTATATAGAACATCAAAGATATGTTCCTGTAACTTGAGTGCCCATTTACAAATGCATGAAGAGACAACATAGGTACAACTTTTTAGTAAGAATCTTTTTCAAAAGTTTGTGGTCTGTGTTTATATTAAAATTGGTTGCCCAAACAAAACACTTAAATTTACCAATGGCCTGCGCAACAGCCAATGCGTCTCTCTCAACTAAAATAGTTTTTTCAGCATTCTTTAATCCCCTAAAGGCAAATATGATAGTTTTGTGTTCTCCATCCACATCTTGTACCAAAACAGCCCCTAAACTCTTAAGATAGCAGTGGTTTAAATGCAGCACTTATATTTAGGATTGTAGTGCTGTAAATGTGGTTCTTTTGCCAAAGCTTCTTTAATATCATTACATTTATTGCTACATTTTTATGCCACTGCAGTACTGTTTTTTTCTTCAATAGCTGCCTCATGTCTTCTGTTTTGCTTGCAAATTTGCTTACACATTTTGCATAGAACTCCACCACACCTAAGAGTAACGTATGTTCGTCTTTTCTCCCAGCTATGGGCATACTATTAATTGCTCAAATGAAAACCTTCCTTGGGCTTCACACCATGCTTTTGATCATGTGTCGAAGATACTCTATTTCAGCTCATCCGAAATTATTTTCGTTTAGAGTCCAATCATGAGCTTGAAGCTAGTTAATACTTTCCTCACTGTCTGTGCTTCTTCTAATTACATCTGCATATCAACGTATTATCCATTTTAGAGTGTTCATATAACAAATGAGAAATAATTCTAATATAACAGCCATTTATGAGCATGCACGGGCAGCCATTATACATTTGTTTTTGCCTTAAACAATTGCAAAACCAAATCAAGCACTGGCAAAGCCAATAGCTCTGTGCCGTAGTGTCAAGGGTGAGACCTAATGTATTTTCCAGTGCTTGTTTCTCTCTGTGACAAATCTTGTGAGATAACGAAGACAAGGAGAACCAGAGTCTGTTACCTTTATGTATTATGAGTCTTCCTCACTAATTTAGGAAAGATAGTTTGGTGTATATAGATGGGTGGATAAAAGCTACACATAAATTGGACCTATTCGTAATTGGGGGAATGAATGAACATCTTGAAAACACAGGATTTCTTTGAATGCCTTGAATGCGATTTTGTACGGGACGAAAGACCTATGAAATAAGTCAGGAACACCTGGGCCTTAGGTGTCACGCACCCAAGGAAAAATATTGAATCTTATCAAACTTTAGCAACCCCATTTGCACACTATACAAAGGATTAGGAAACGATATGGAAGCACTCACTTCACCTTGAAATTTAGAGAAAAGTGTAATACAGATTACCAAAAAGAGGTGTCTCCATTTACAGTTTACATTTTACTTCATACCTACCCACAGTGCTTTTACACAAGTTCACTTTTGAGAGACATGAGGGTTGCCAAAAATTCTCTTCATCCATGAAGACCTTCTTTCTTCTAATATGGCAAAGTCCTTGTGTACATGAGTGCTGGGGAGAGATACTGAAAGGATTTAGCAATCAACAAGTCAAACTAATTTAGACAACTCCATGGAATGCCTAATAGGCCTCATACCAAATCGAATAATGGGAATTTGAAGCATAAATGTGCTGCTTTGTCATTGGTAAAAGTCAAAAGAAGCATAGCTATGACCTGTTTCAAACAGGGCGTCTTCATGGAAGGCTTGGTTGAAGGATGAGGAGCGGGCTAAAGTTGAACAGCATCAGCAATGATAGAAAAGATGACAATGTGACAGAAAATATGACATCTTTCCATACAATATGCTACACACAACAATCTACTTCATACCCACACAAACACATCACTACCCACAACTTTCCCCATCATGTCAGAACACTACATCTTAGAACAACCCCCACTTCACACAAAGCACAAACTAATCAACTCGCCAATTACCACAACACCCCATTCAGATGATACTAGACGTAAATGCACAAGATAACTAACCACATATCCACATTAATCATAGTGCCATTCTAACATTGAACAACGTTCAATAATCTCCATTCCGACAACACTAGAAGTAAATGCACTAAATAACTAACCACATATCGCCATCCATCATAATCCATTATGCCAAATCAATCAACATACCAAAACAGTGTGACCACAATTGGCATTCCATGCATCGCCAGCCAACATCCCACTTAACTGGCCCTCCATTACACTTAATAATCACCACAGTGTGAACCGTATGGTGTAGACATAAACAGAGCAGTAACAAAGAGGATGTCCAACAAGAAAAGAACAGCAAGGAAAGTAAGAAAGGACAAAAAACCTTAACGTCCGACCTACTTTAGGTCAAACCACTGCAGCATGCACTTTGGAGCTAGGAGCTGGGCCTCTAGCAAAACACAAAGAGAACAAGAAAACACTGACACTGATCCAGTTAGAAAGTAGCCATAGTACAATAGCAGTTATGAACAGTTCAACAGATCCCCCAGATGAGCTGGATAAAATAGTTAATGCCTAACCAAGGAGTAGAATAGTTATCCCTTCTTTTGGTCCACCTGTGAACTACTTCGCAAGGGCTATCATCACCTTAAACCACACTTTGATCACCAGCACATTCACTTGACCAACACACAAGAAAGGATGAAACACAGTGTCTGATAAGACCCCCAAACAAAGGCCTACACCTTCACAACTGACTAGAGTTAGGCACGGAGTCAGAAGAAACCCCCCCACCCCCCACTGCAAAGCACCCTACTGAGACAACCCACTCACACACCAGTTACACTCCGTTTTGGATGGCATTTTGCAAGCCCACGCCTCTATGGAACCCATCTGCAGGGAAAAACCTACATCCTCCCCACACCACACTTATCCCCCGCCCCAAAAGATTTCCTGTGGGGAAACCCACGCTAGCAGGCTTGCTCAGCACCTAAGCTCTAACAGACCAAATAATTGCAGAATCTGCCCTAATAGAAATCCATGTAACATAACGTGCAGACATGCTGTTGGGAATAGTGTCACAAAGATTGCTTTTTGATTTGGATAGCAAATCTTCCTTATTTATGTATTTATTATGTGTTTATTTATTGGTTGCAGACGTCATCGTAGCTGCCAGGACACTCGCTCCAAAATCCATTTATGCGGGTACCTGGAATAAGTTTGTTCTGTGGTGCAAGTCGCTGGGCCTTAATTATTTTTATCCTCACCTTTCCCGATGTTCTGCACTTTATACTGTTGCTTGCTCAGCAATGTTCAGCAGTTGCTACTGTGAAAGGTTATTGGACTGCCATATCCTCATTCATTTGTCTTCTTGAATTGACTTCTCTGTTTAAGTCGCTACTAGTGGTGGACTTTCTTGTAGGTTTTGTTGTATTTGTATCATCTCACTCCATTCATTCTTCCTCAGTGGGACATGAATCTTATGTTGACTTTTCTAATGGCACCCCCCTTTGAACCGAAGCACAGTTGCGCGGGTCGAATTCTCACTCTTAGTTGTAATGACTTTAGCCTGTAGTGTTTGTGAACTTCAGGTGCTTTCGGTCAGACCAGCATTCACTGTATTCCAACCAGGTAAATTTAGTCTTTCTACCTGTTCATCTTTTCTTCTTCAGGTGGCCTATGTTTCAATATAGGCCAGCCCATCACGTTCTGTTCCTTCTTTCCATCTTTTTATCTAACTAAAGGAGGAGGAGTGCCTGTATAGACTGGACCACGATGTGCAGTATATTATTAAATTGACTGCACTCAACATGATAGTCTTAATGATTATCTCTTTATATACTTTGCCAGAGCCAAGAATGGCAAGAAGGTGACCAAATCCAACATTTCCCATTGGGCCTTCTGCAGTATTAAGATCTGCTTAGTCAAGAAAGACTCACCAATTGGCATTCATGGCCACTCCTCCATAGCACCTTCCACCGCTCTCATCAAGGGCGTTTCAGTAGTGGACATCTGCCAGATGTGTTCATCCTTTCATATTTTTACCAGATACTACTGCCTCACGGCTTAAGCATTCAGTGACCGGTACTTTGTCCGGGTATGTTGCATACTTTGCTGGCATAATTGGCATTACTCCGTTACACCTCCTGGAGGGTATTGCTGTGGGACTCATTCGTAAGGCATTGATATGTGGCAAGATGCATCAATCAGAAAAAAAAGTTACTTATCTTTGTTACTGATAATTCTGGTTCACGCATAATGACATAAAAGCTATTGCTGGTGGAATTTATTTCAAATCCAGTTCGTCACCTGGCGGTAAGGAATCTGAGGAAAGATTATGTATTCACCAGAAATACTCAAAGTAAGTACATGTTTCTTTTTTGCTCCTGGGTCCTTATATCTCCTGAGATTGTGAGTGTGTTTGTCAGATAAGGTGGTGGATTTAAACTGATAGCCTTGTATTCAAGACAGCAGTTCTTCAATTTTAATCCTTACTTCACTCGGGAGCCAGTGTAATACCTTGAAGATTGGCGAGATGTGAACAAACTTTTTTGCTGTTGATAGCAGCAAATGAAGTTTTGCTGGAATGAGGGCGAGTGAGGATTGGTGTAGCGCGGTTAGGACAACATAGTGAAACGTGAGTTGCAATGACTAGTGCATGAGTCTCCATTTTCCAGTGCACCGGAGATGAAAAGTGTGATTTTTTCTTTGGACATATATATGAAACTTGCCCAATTTGGTGACCTGTTGGTGTGAGGGATAAGAGGTAGCGTACGGACTAGAGTGAAAAATAGAGACTTAACATATGTTGAAAGGGAAGGGGCAAAACTAACTACATTGAGTTCCTCAATCAGTGCAAGGTCGAATCTTTCTTCCATTTTTGTGATCTAGGTGAAACAATTCAGCTTTCAATGGATTTAGCAAAAGAGTTGCTTGTAATCCAAGTCTGGAGTCTTACACGTATGTAGCAAAGGGTGTAAATAATATGAATGAATGAAACTTTGATTTATTTTTGGGTATCATCTGCATATTGGTGGATAGACACTCCTGTGCACTTAGATATCTGATAGAGACTTCTAATCCCAGATCCCTTACCTTAGAATATTCCCCAGGCGTCAGACTGGAAGCAGAAATTTTTGAGCAATCCCCATGTGCCCCGGTAGGTAATGTAGTTCGGCTCGACGTGGCATCGGTGGCGTCGAAAGTGACGTGTGCGGTGCCTATAAAGGCGCCACCCCAGCTCGCTGACCTAATTTCCTTCTTTTCCGCACCATCAGCGCAGATCTGGACGAGCGATTCACAGTACATTTTTGACAGAATTTTTTTGACCTTTTTGTCGAACTGGGCCAGTGTATCTTTTTTCTCGATATAGGGAATTTGTCCCTTAGGAAACTGACCGGTTTCAAGCGTTGTGCTGGTTGTCACTGGCAAATGTCTGACAGACCCCTACTCTGTGTGTCTGTGGTGCCTGGAGCTTATAACAACTTTGTGGTCTGCGTGGATTGCAGGACCATGAATCCGAAGCCCATGAAGCTTTTGGCTGCTCGCCATGTGACTCCACACCACTCAAGGTGCCATTCGTGAGGGAGGTCTTGAGACAGCGCCTGAGTCGCTCGCACCAATACTTGTCACGATCCCGGAATTCTTCAGGTAAGTCCCAAAAGAAGAAGTTTAAGAAGGCAAAGTACTCTTTGACTTTTCCACATTGGTCCCATTCATCGGATAACATGAGGGAACGATGCCACAAATTCAAGCCCACTTCTAGGTTCTTCCTGTGGAGCTGACTTCTGACACTGGGTCTGCTTCGCTGGGTGACCTCTGCCCAATTTCGTACGTTTTGTGAGGCTTGAACTTCATTGTTGGGCAGTTACACCCCTCTGGAGCACTTTTGGGCCTCATGGGTTTGTGAGGGTCTCCGACTAGGGCTCCATCAGCGGGTCAGCCCTCCGAGCCAGTCGGGCCCTCGGGATCTGTTGGTGGATCTAGATCGGCCCAGCCGCAACTTCGCAATCTCCTATGGGACTATTCCAGTAGTGCTGTTTCCAGTGCTGCCGACGCCCTTCGGCGGAACCTAATCCATTGTGATTTCCAAATCCGATACTGAGCCAGACTTGCGTCGACCAGGCCCACATTGGCCAGACCCACACAACCAGAATTGGGTACAGAGCCCTATTTCCCTGAAGGGCCAGCTGAGGAACACAAATGGAGGGATCTGAGAATCCCTATGGCCACTCCGACCCCCTAGCAGATTCCATGGCCACTGACACCTGGTATGAAGGCCTGGCTGATGCCAGTGGTCTAGACACCTTGCTTGACACTGGCGTCCTCCCTCTTCCCACAGTGGCTTCGGAGGAAGGGGCTTCCTTTACGAAGGTGATCCGGAGGGAAGCTTAGGTCCTGGACTTTCCGGTGTCCACAGTTCAGGTCAAGACCAATGTCTTGAAAGAGGTACTTCATCCTGGAGTATCCCCTTCAAAACCTCTAGTCCCCTTTGACAAAGCCCTCTCTGATGTCCTGCTCGGAGCCTGGGCCAAGCCCTGCACAGGCATTCCTGTGCACAGGACTATTTCTCACTGCCATTGCCCTGCATCGAGGGACCCAGCCTTTCTCTCCCAGCATACCACCCCTGAGAGCCTAGTGGTCCAGGTCTCAACCTTCAGGATAATTCCTGGCGCACTCCTACCACACCACCGGATAGGAAAGCCAAGAGGCTGGATACCTTCGGAAAGAGGTTTTTCTCTTTCACTAGCCTGGCACTGCAGTCCATGAACTCTGCATGCTTATTGGGCCATTATTCCCACACTGTGTGGGATACGGTTGCGCAAGTGCTGCCTATGGCCTCGGGGAAGGCCTGTGCCATACTCTCCAAAGCTACTGCTAACTGGAGAGATGCAGCAAAGTTTGCTGTCAGATGCGGATTGGGTACTACTGACTCGCTGGGCAGAGCCATTGCTTCCAATGTGGCGCTCCGACATCACACCTGGTTGAGGTCAACTGGTTTTTCAGCAGATGTCCAGGCATCCTTATGGACATCTTCGATAGGCCTTAACTTTTTGGCGACAAGGCGGATTCAGCCCTTGAGCGTTGCAAAGACAGCAGGGTCACAGATAGGTCATTGGGGCTCACCACAGCTCAATGACAGCTGCCTTCCATGGCTACAGTAGGGGCTACCAGCCACGTCCTTTCCCCCTAGCCATAATGGCCAGCAAGCATCACAGTCCTTTGGTGGTCTTGGCCCCAGCTCCCACAAGCCTCATGGGAACCAGAGTCAGAGGTCAACCCAATCCATCATCAGCCCCAACCTCAAAGCCTCTTTAGTTTGACCTCCTGCCATCATGGGCAACCGGGTGGTGGCAGGATTTGGCACTACCTGCCCCAGTGGTCGGAAATCACTTCAGACAAATTGGTGCTTCAGATTGTACCGTGAGGCTATGCCCTACCTTTCCAACAGAAGCCGCCACCTTTGCCATCGTCCAGCTGGCAGAGGACCACCTTTCACTCTTGCGACCGGAAGTACTAGCTCTTCTGGGCAAAGTAGCTATTGAGAGGGTGAGAAGTAGGTCGTGGCTGCTATTCCCACTATTTTTTGTTGCCGAAAAAAAATGGAGGCCTCTGTCGTATCATAGACCTATGCCCTCTCAACTACTTCCTGAAAAAGGAAAAATCCAAAATGCTCACTTTGGCTCAGGTACTGTCTGCCCTTGATCCTGGAGCAGTAGACTTGAAGGACGTCAACTTCCATATCCTCATCCTGCCTGCTCACAGGCGTTACCTGCGGTTCATGGTTGGCCAAAAGCATTATCAGTTTACTGTGCTCCCCTTTGGCCTTACCTGCGCACCTTGGGTGTTCACCAAAGTGATGGCAGTGGTTGCAGCACATCTAAGGTCAGGAGTTACAGTCTTCCCCTACCTCAACGACTGGCTGTTAAAGGTGGAATCGCCCCATACAGTTGTCTCCCACCTCCAGACTACGACGGACCTTCTGCATTCGCTGGGGTTCACTCAACGTGGCGAAGTCACACCTGACTCCTTCTCAGACCCTTCTTTTCATCATAGCTATTCTGGATACAGTGAAGCTTCGGGCTTATCCTCAAGAACATAGAGACTAGGATATTCGAGCTCTGATTCAGATGGTTCAGCCTCTATCCTGGATTTAACTGAGACTGACTTTGAGGCTGCTGGGCTTCATGGCCTCCTGCATCCTGCTGGTGAAACATGCCCATTGGCATATGCGGGTTCTGCAGTGGGACCTGAAGTCAGGGAAATCTCTCTGACATGGTCCAGATATTGGAGGGAACTGAAAGAAAATCTGCAGTGGTTGAGCACAAACCGCGATCAGGTCAGCAGCAGACCCTTCTCTCTTCCCCATCCAGGGAATACAGTAGTGACAGATGCATCACTTCTGGGTTGGGGCGGACATCTAGGAGAGGTGGTGATCACAGGACTTTCCGGTGGAGTCTCAACTCCATATTAACATGTTGGAACTGAGAGCGATTCACTGGCATTGAAAGCCGCTTCTTCCGTCCATCAAAGGAAGGCTAGTTCCGGTGTTCACGGACAACCCCACTGCCATGTGGTATTGCAACAAGCTGGGCTGGGTGGGTGGATCCTGTGTCAAGAGGCCCCGCATCTCTGGACATGGCTGGAATGTCAGGGCATTTCCCTGGTGTTTCAACATCTGGTAGTCTCTCTAAATGCCAGAGCAGACAAACTCAGACGTCGAGTCCTCGTAGATCACAAATGGCTTCTTCATCTAAAGGTGGTGCAAAGTCTCTTCAGAGATTGGTGAGAACCTTGGTTAGATCTATTTGCCACCAGTAGGACTCACAATGTCAGAACTTTTGCGTGCAGGAATTTCCAAAGCGGCTCTTACTCAAGTGGAGCACAGGATTCCTGTACGCCTTTCCGCCGATATCACTCCTGTCCAGAGTTCTCAAGAATATCAAGAACAACTGGGCTCAAGTCATCTTTGTAGTGCCCGGATCGAGCAAGGAGATTATGGTGTCCCAAACTCCTTAGCATGAGTATCTGTCCTCCAACCAGGCTACCCCTTCGGGAGGATCTTCTGTCGCATCAACAGTGCTGGGTCCTGTACCCGAACCTGCACACTCTCAATCTACATGGTGTGGAGATTGAACAGCGATAGTTGAGGGTATTTGACCTCCCTCCTGAAGTATGTGATGCCATTCTGGCAGCCAGGTGTTCCTCCACCAAAACCATCTACACCTGCCGATGGGATAAGTTTGTGGCTCTGTATTCTGCTAAATCTGTTGATCCTCTGTCTGCAACTTTGTCTTAAGTTCTGTTGTTTGCCTTATCCCTTGCCCAGCAAGGCCTTGCATTGGGCACAATTAAAGGGTACCTTTCTGCCATTACAGCTTTCTTGCTGTTGCTGGATCAACCCTCCCTATTTGTCACCTGTTGTAACTTGTTGCTTGAAAGGTTTGCTACCCATGTTCCATCCTAGGCCCTTCATTATGCCCCAATGGGACCTTAATTAAATTTTTCTCGTGTTCATTTTAGCCTTTACACAGTTGCTCTGTGAGACTGCTGACCATCAAAACAGTCTTTCTTATGGCTATAACATCTGCCAGGAGGGTAGCGAATTGCAGGCACTTTTGATTCACCCACCGTACAAACCTTTTTCCAGACAAGCTGGTCCTTAGATCCCGTGCTTCCTTCTTACTAAAAAGGTTTCCATTTTTTTTTACTTCAGGGGCAGAATATCACACTGCTTACTTTCTCTCTCTCCCCTCTCCACCATCCTTATCCTACCAAGAAAGAGGAGAGACCCAATCATCAGGATACAAAAAGAGCGCTGTCATTTTACATCAATTGTACCAAACAGTTCCAGGTGGACAAACAACTCTCCAGATGGATTGTCCTCTGTATTAAAATCTATTACACAATGGCTAAGAAGAAGCCCCCTGGGGCCTTAAGAGCTCATTTCACCAGATTTAAAGCTGCAACCACTGTTCTAGTTAGAGGATTACCAGTTCTGGAGATCTGTCAAGCAGCTACTTGGGCATCACTGCATATTTCTGCCTAGACAGTCAGATCTGGAGTGTTGGACATTTCGCCCGTTTGGTCCTCCGGGACTCCTTAGTGTAACACAGACCCACCTCCAAGGAGAGATTGCTTTGGTATCTATTCTAAAGTAAGGAATCTGCGCCTAGAAGTCTCTAGCAGATGAACAAGTTACCTACCTTTGAGTACTTCTTCTCTGATAGAGACTCAATATAGGCACAGATTCCTTACCGACCCTCCCATCTTTCCCGTTCTATGCAGTGTATATCTCTCTTTGAAGAGATCCTCCAGGACCTCACCTTGGCACACTGGTCATTCCACCTCAGTTTGGCTCAGTGCTTCTGGTGTGGAAAGACAGTCAAGAATGGAGGTCAGCGTGCTGGGGTGGTGCCCTTATAGGCACCGTGCACGTCACTCCCAGAGCGGCCGACGACGCCACCTACCAGTGCACAAGGGAATTGTTTACAAAACACTACTGCCTGGACAGTCAGGTCCAGCATGATGGTCACTTTGCCCATTCCGTCCAACAGGACTTTTTGGTCTAAACCACATCACAACCCCTCCTCCAGTGTGGTATTTCTTGGATATCTATTCTAAGGTACGGAATCTGCGGCTAGAAGTCTCTATCACATGAACAAGTGACTTCCGTAAAGCCTTATCTGTTAAGAGACTCTATCTAGCTGCAGATTCCTTACCAACCATCCCATATTTCCTGCATTGCGAACGGATTATAGTGTAAGGGAATTACCGTTTTAAGGGCCTTAGCTTCGCACACCAATGGTCAGTGTTCCTCATGGCTCCGCGCTTCTGGCGTGGAAATCTCGAAAATAAACTGATGTCAGCACACTGGGGTGGCGCCTATATAGGTACCGCACATTTCACTTCCGGTGCAGATGACACCAACAACGCCACTCGTAGCCGAACTACACTACCTACCAGCATGGAGGGTACTGCTTACCAATCGTTGCCAGATCCAGTCTGACACTTGTGGAATATTCTAAGGCTAGATAGAGTCACTATCAGATAAGACGTTACTGAATGTAAGTAACTTGTTCAACAATCTCATAGGCTTCACTTTCAGATTGACTAGGGTGGGGGGCCATTAGGGTGGCCTGGGGTACCCCACACAGCATTGGTGTCTCTTGTGAGATATCTTCAACAATCCTGACCATTTGATGATGACTGGTCAGAAAGGGGATGAACCAGTTTGAAACCTGGCTGCGGAGCTGCATGAGCTTTCCAAGGTTTCTGTTAGCATAATGTCCGCTATCTGGAAAGCTCATGAAAGATAAATGTCAACAAATTAACAGGACTTCTCTTGTTCTTAATTAAGGCTCCCTGTTTTACGTTTTTATGGATTTTTACAGATAAATACAGACAGAAAAAAATGTGTTTTCTGTCTGCATTTATTTTTAAAAGTGGATAAATACAGAAAATTGTGCTGCTCTTAAGTGACTCTCAGTGCTGTCTTTCATGAATTAAAGCAGAACAGCTGAGCAGATGGACAGCATGGGAAATTAAAACACAGGATGAAATTTCTTTAAACAACGGCATGTGTCAATATACATTTGTGGTATAATGCTAGTATTTACCAGTGGATGTATTGTTCTGTATTATTTGGCAGCTTGAATAGCTAAAACACGACAGATGTTAAAGTATGAGTGCGCGTCTATCAGTTAAATAAATATGGAAATGTACAGTTTTACACCTTCATTTATACGCAAAACACAAAATAAATATGGATAAATACAGATAAAATGGCAAAAAAATAAATATGGATAAATACAGACGGAAATGTTAAAAAAATAAATAACATAAAACCGGGAGCCCTATTCCTAATGTAGTGAGCATCTTCCTGTAGTATTAGAGTTGCCGTTTCAATGCGGTGTCCAGCCCAAAAGCCTCATTGGTATTCTGCCAACCAGTGTCCACTGTTGTTGTAGTTGATCAGAACATTGGATACACGCCTTTTGATTGCTTTGCATAGCGTGGTAGGTTGGAGCTGGATCTGTAGTTGAAGAGGAGACTGGGGACGAGGTTGGGTTTTGTGAGCATTGAGTCAGTTGCTTAGTTTTTAACAGGTCTAGGAATATTCCTTGATTGAGCGATGCATTGATCAGGTAGCATCAAACATTATTGCAGAGGTGGAATTTCTTCTTTATGGTGGTAGCAGGAAGGGTTCTTGTTCTAGTACTGAGAAACGACTTCTTCACAAGGACTGATTAAGAAATGTGTATATATCTCCGAGTAGGAAACTGAAGAAACGGCAAATGAATATGAGACTTCAGATGACACCCCAAACAATGAAGCTTTGAAGAAAAGAAAACTACCCGAGCATGTTACAAGACCACCACCACCGATCGAACCACCAAAAATGAAAAAGGTAAGCCTGTAATTCCTGTAGTACAATATATGTTAAATTAAATTAGTTAATTAATTGGTCTAAAGATTTATTTATTTTTGTGTGTGAGCCAGGCCCAAGGACTTCAATGCATTGTCATTTTAGACAATATTAACACATGGTCAATGATTTGTTACACCATAATATAAAAGGAAGTTCATTTTGGGAAACTGATGGTGGAAGATGAGAAAGGGAAGGCAGAAGAGTGATGCATGTGGTGGTGGGGGGACATAGCAGAGGTGTTACTGTCCCATGTTTTGGTTTGAGGGAGTATCTTAGTTGTGGTGAAGATGGGGAAATTAAGAAGGGAAATGACATCTTCACAGCAGTCGTTTAAGGTTATTATGTTGAATAATAATAATGCTATTTATAAAATGCATACCTCAAGGTGAGTTATCGTTTGTTGCTGTTAGGATGGGAACGTCTTCTATTTTGGCCCTGGCATCATGCTGACCTAGCATGTGCACAGAGGGCTCGGCCTGCCCGTGGTAAGGCAAGGTCCAGAGGCTCTTCTGTGACCGGGGGCGCACAAAATGTGCCCTCACAGTGAGCATTGGACATCACTGGACCTGTCCTTGCCATGGATCTTCTACATAAAGTGGCGGTGATATTGTACTGTGTTTTGTGAACCTCTGGTGTGGCTAGACCTCTGTGTTTTGTGAACCTCTGGTGTGGCTAGACCTCTTTCTCTGTGTCAAGGAGAGGTGAGCTTATTGGCTCCTTTCATGTAAAGTGCTGCTGTTATATGAAACCCAGAACCCTGCACTTACATCCTGTGTGCATTTCGAGTGTGTGTATGTGCAGTGATTGTGTAACACATATGTAGTAGTATGACATTGTGTTGTTTGAGTGCTGGGGCCAGTAGGATCTTTTTTGGAGACCCCTGGTTTAGCATACCATAAGATGACAGATGAGGACATCTTTCCCAGACAGTGCAATGCATTGTCTGCCTTTCTGTGGCTGGAGGGTAAAGACCCAGATGCTAAAGTGAGGAAGGATGGAGACCATTAGAAATTCAATGAGGACCTTGTTAGCAAAGGACTGCTGATTAGTTCTTTCTTCAGAAGCACTGTCTTTTGGTAGATGGTAAGGATGAGGGGGCTGCAGTTTCTTTTACTCAAGATGAGGACATATGTAGCCAGGGCCTGCTCATTTATCTGTCCCTGATTACTGCTTCAAGAAGGCTGATGGCACCCTGCTGTGGAGATTTCACACTTCATTGTGCCATTGTTTTTGTTATCCCTGCTTGGATCAAGCTCCATTGCAACCTGCTGTGAGAACTGTCACTGCACACAACATCTGTGTCTGACGAGCAGCCTGACATTTGAAAGTAACCCGACCCAAACCCGTTCTGAAGCCTCAGAACATGTTTATAGAAGTATGTGAGGGTGTGGGTGTATTATATGGTAGGGCTGTGCGGCCTTCCCATGTAATACACTTGTAAAAACTGTCTTAGGTCCAGTCAGGCTTCTTTGTAAAACTTTAAGCTCACCCTGGGTAGCTATGGCTTCGAGCAGCACGGCTTAAACAAAGGAACTAAAGCATTTAACAGCACCAAACAACGAAATAAGAAAGCCACACAACACAAAAGAAATCTGACACCAAGTTATAAAAATGATTATGTTTTTTATGAATTTTTAGAGTGCAAGATGAGCAAAATCCACAGAAGGGTTCCGGAGATACGATTTTTAAAGAAAGCTTAATTTTAATTCAACCACCAACGAGTATTGGTAACCATAAAGTTTGTAAACTTTTGAAAAGTTTATAAGAGTTAAGCTCGGCTACTCCAGCCCGGCTTGGGTGACTAAATCCGACATTGAGAAAGTCTGGGGGTCCAATGAGGAGTATTTGGACAGTTTCCTGGCCACCGAAGCATTATCCTGTCCAGTTCCAAACTTTACAGCACAAATGTCATAGACTTCAATGGAGTGGTCCTGATGCTGTGGATGCAGGAGAGGGAAAATGCTCAAAAATGCTGTGAGTGCTGTGCAGTCAACGGGGGTGCCTATGTGGTTATTCCTCAGTGCAAGGGTCAGGTGTGGCGGCTTTGGCCCTCAAATCCTCTTTCAGAAAGTGGAAGGCCAGCTGGGGCTGGACTACTGGTCTCCGTACACAGTGGTCCGAGCGAAATCCTTTGGTGAAGGCTGGTGTCCCTCTTGGGCGACCAATATGGCCGACCCTCCCGGGCCCAGCTGACTTGGGTGCTACTTTTGGCCATCGAGGATCGGTCTCTTGGGGCACCCAGCTGCAGTCAGTGGAGATTCTTCTGAAGTAGCTACTGACTTGCCAGGGTGGGCTACTCCAGCTTTGATGACGCTGGCGCTGGTTCCAGGGGACCTGCCAACTGACCCTCGGAGTCACTTATTTGGTCTGGGGCTGGGGCTCGACCTTTTCCTGAGTCAAGAGCCACAGACACAGTCCGCTCTCCGCTAGCCCAAGGTGCAGCAGATGCAGTCCAGCAGACGGTGCAGTCCAGGAGTCAGCAGGGCAGTCCTCCAGTTTCGACTTGATTTAAGGTCTGGTTGCGAGGGGTGCCATATTTATTCTCAGAAAGTACCCTGGGGGGATGATGCAGTCACTAGCCAATGGGCTACCAGGTCCCCTCCCTCTTGGTGATGACTTTCCGGCTTTGTGTGGCATCTGGCAATCCCAGAGGGCACTATTCTGTCCACTCTCAAGATGTCGGGACCCTTCCATGGATGTTAGGAGCTTGGAAGCCCACCCTAGAGAAGGTAAACCATCAGCGGGAATAAACTGGGAATATATCTGACCTCCGCTCCATCGCAGTCGGCCTGAACCGTTGAATTGGACCCAGTCCAGCAAGACCAGATAGTCGCAGTTGGCGCTTTGTGCTTTTAGGTGCTATTTTACATTTTATTCTTCAAAAATTCATAACTCCAGTTTACTGATTGGATTTTTGTCTTTTTGGTCTTGTTTTATTTATTACATTTTAGTCTATTTTTCTAACTTGGTGTGCATATTTTCTGTGGTATTTCCACTGTTTTTGTGTTGAAGCATTGCACAAATTCTTTACACATTGCCACTAAGTTAAGCCTGACTGCTCTGTGCCAAACTACGAGGGGATTGAGCACAGGTTAATTTGGGGTTTGCTTGCGCCTTACCTGACAAAGATTGTGGTTGCTACTTAACCAGGGCTCACACTCCTGTCAACCAGTAACCCAATTTCTCACATTGGTGATCAGCGGTGAGGATCAGGATTTGTGTTTGTGCAGTGCCATACAGTGATTTGGTGCACACTACCATCCTATATTTGAGACCATTACTAGTTTTTTTAATTCTCCTTTTTCTCTCATATGCTCATTTTTGCACATTTGATTCCTGCTTTACCTTCATACACTTTGAACTCTTTTGCTGTTGCACCTTTGATACCTTGACAGACAAAATGGATTCCAGCTGCCTAGCGACTACAATGAGATGGACCTGGTCCCCATTGAGGACCTCAGCAAGGCTGAGATGAGGAAGTTCTGCAAGGAGAGAGAGCTGGTCATGAAAAGGGTGTCCACTAAGCAGGACTTGCGGGACGTCCTGTATGCTTTTGAGGAAGCATTTTGGGTAAAGTCGTCAACAGAGGACCAAGAAGGTAATGACCCTGAGAATGATAATGAGGAGGAGTAGGAAAATGACATAACAATGGCTCCAGAGAAGAGGGGGGAGCCCACAGAGATGGAGTCCCCTGCTGGATCCAATGCAGGAAGCAGAGTATCCTCCCACACCCTGTCTCCTGAGGAGGTGATGGACAGACAAGCAGAGAGGGACCTGAGGCTGCAGCTGGCCAAACTGGCTGCAGAGAAGAGAAAAGCTGAGGCTGACAGAGCCTTGGCAGAGGAAAGAAGAGCTGAGAGAGCCTTGGAAGAGAGAAAAATCTTGTTGGTTCATGAACTGAGTCTTAAGGAGCTGGCCTTGAAGGCCAAACAGCTGAGTCTAGTAGGAATGGTCCCAGCGAAAATACAGTGACCTCTGCTGAAGAAACGGTCCACATACCCAGGGACTTGGTGCCTGACTTTGAGGTGGGGGATGACATAGACAGGTGATTTGAGGCACATGAAGTCTCTCTAGAGATGCTCAGGATACCTGAGTGGGACTGGGGAGCTGGCCTTCGGAGGCATATCCCTAGGGATGGGAGGGACGCCCTACTTGCCCTAGAGAAGGGGGAAAGGATGAGGTATTCCCCTATGAAGGAGACCCTTGTTAAGAGGTATGGATTCACCAAAGAAGAGTACAGGTTGAGATTCAGGGACAATCAAAAACCTTCTCACCTGTCCTGGAGCGATTGTGTGGGTTACTAGTGTAAGGCACTGGATGGTTTGGTGAAGGGCAGTGAGGTGTACACACTACGAGGGGCAGTAAAATTTGATTGCCAGAGAGCACATGTTCAGTGTCTTTTTTCCAGAGCTATGCCAACACCTGGTTGACTGCAAGGCGAGCTTGCAAGGAGCCAGACCTCTGGGTAAGTACTAGAGTGTCTAGGGAAGCCATTGGGGAGTGATTCTCAGGAGGGTGGTTCATGTTCTCCCCAGCAGTGTGGGGGTGGCGGGGGATACACAGTGACCCAGACAGGTCTCAATATGGCGGGGGTGGTTCCCATGCCCCTTCTAAGCGTAGAAGGAGAGGTTTTGGTGTGCAGAGGTTCAGGGCACCCTGTTTCTAGCCCTAGTGCTTGGATTGCTCCCAGTAGAGGCACAGGCAGGAGGACCTTGTCTCTACCAAGAGACCATCAACTGGTGGGAGCTCCACAGGGGAGCTGGGTGGGGCAGCCACCCAAGGCGCCCTACCAGTTCCGTTTTCTGGGGTTACCACTCCACAGCGGAGGGTACCGAGGCCTAGATGGAGGGGCAGTTGGTGGAAACAGTCCACAGTGGGGGGACCAGTGGGTCAGGTGTTGCCAGCTCTGAGAACAGAGCACCCCAATACTGGCCCTGATGATGAAACTTCTGACTTGGGGGTGCTCCCTGCACTGTCACAGACACAGAGAGCCAGAGACCTGCGCCAGACAGACCCCTGCATGACACAGACAGAGTGTGTCACCCTTGAGGGGGTGAGGTGTGGTCCCCCCCACCCCTCGAAGTCCTGGCTTGCCAGGCAAAATGTTCAGCCTCAGGGTACAGACACTGGGTTGGGTGACAAGTCACAGGCTACCACCCCTGGACTGGTGGGAAGGACTGTGGAAGTGGGGTGCAAAACATCTGGGGCTACTGCCCCCCATTCTGAGAAACCTCAGAGGTAGGAGAGCACTGCATGGCCGGGGGCCGGGCTCTTGACACTGACAGTTGTCAGTGGTCTCTGTTGGTTGCTGTCCTTATGAGCAGAGTTTTCCTTGGGCTGTGAACAGAAGTCTGATCCAGGGGGTGGAATGGGCCACATCACTTTGTTGGCCATGGTGGGGCTGTCTGCCTACTGGGATGCATCTCTGGGCAACATAAGGTTAGGTGCTGCACAGATGGGGACAACAGGTGAGGTGAAGGCTCCCAATAGGTCAGTTCAGTGGCTCAGGAGAGTATAGACAGGGGGATCCTACTGAGTTCAGAGATGCATAGAACTGACTAGTGCCCCTGCATAACAGTGCCTTCATCTATATTCTATCGCTTAAGCAGGGAAGCCCATTAAGGTATTGATTAGTCTACCCTGCCTTTAGGCTGGAGGGCGGTTGTGTTGGACCTGGCCCTCTCTGCAGGGTCATCCCCAAACATTTTGCCTTTGCTCTCCACTTTTTGCTGAATTCGCTTTTGTTGGCCCTAGGACTCTGCACACTTTACCACTGCTAACCAGTGCTAAAGTGCTTGTGCTTTCTACCTAAAACTTGGTAACACTGGCTTATACCCAATTGTCATATTCAATGTACTTGTAAGTCCCTAGTAAAGTTGCACTACATGTGCCCAGTGCCTGAAAATGTACTGCTACCAGTGGGCCTTCTGCACTGTTGTGCCACCCACTTAAGTAGCACTTTAAACATGTTTCAGGCCTGCCATTGCAGAGCCTGTATGTGCAGTTTAAACTGCCATTTCGACCTGGCAAAATAAACCCTTCGTCAGACCCAAGCTTTCCTTTTTAATAAATATAGCTCACCCCTAGGGTATGCCCTGGGCAGCCCAGAAAGCACAGTGCAATGTACTTAAAAAGTCGGACATGTATTTTTAAGTTTTACATGTCCTGGTATTGAAAAACTCTCAGATTCGTTTTTCACTACCGCAAGGCCTATCTCTCCCAGAGGATAACATTGGAGAGTTGCCTTATTACATATTTTAAGTGTCATTTCCAAATGGGAAGCTAACCAGTTCATGTTTGGTGTCTCTGGAATCACAATTTAAAATCCTAACTTATGGTGAAGTCGGATTTTAAATTCCAGTTCTGAAAATGCCATTTTTCGAAAGTTGGCATTTTTTTTGCCTTAGCCATTTGGTGTCTGCAGCCTGTCTCTGGGTCACATGACTGGGTGTAGCGGACAGTTGGGCTTTGTTTTTTCTTCCTAGACAGCCACACACAATGGGGAGCTTAGGTGTGACTCGATGGGCCATCACTGGCAGGATGGGTGGGAGGAGCTAGGTCCAGCCCCACTTACACTTGAATAGGCAGTGTCCTGTCTCCACACAAAGGGCTGCATACCCCCTGTAGTTAGTCAGGAGTTAGGGCCAGGAAGGCAGGGCACCTGTGCACTTCAAAGGAATGCCTCTAGAAGCTTCTCTGTACTTCAAAGGCCCAACTGTGTATAAGAACTGGGCCTGAGACACCAGCTCTTCAGTACACTTCTGGACCTGTGGATACTCTAGCAAGAAGGACTGCTGTACTGGTACAAGGTCTGCCACCACCGGACTGCTTCTCTAAAGAGACTGCTGCCCCGCTGTGCTTGCCTGCTGTCCTCTTGCCTGGAGAAGAAGGACTGGACCTGCAACTTCATCTTGAACACAGGACCCCGGTGTGACTCAAGGGCTAGTCTGCTGGCTTCCTGATCTGACCCTCAGGTAAATAAAAGGCTCTCCAACATTCTGAACCAGCCCCTGGACCCAGCTGCAGCGAGTTCCTGACCCCCCCCCCCCAAGTGATGCCTGTCAGGTCCTGGATGAGGCTCACTGGTGCTGAAATCAAGCTTTTGGGCTCCTCAAGACCGCAAACGAGCCTGTTCGCACCAAGACCGCGGCGCTTGCTCTGAGAATCAGAGCAAAACGCCGTCAGCCTGTCTCTTTGCACTGCACCATCGACCGCTCACGGGGGACCACCGACGCAAAGCTCCAATCTGCCTGTCCGCGATGCCCAGCCTGCTCTTCACGACACGCACACAGCCTCCCGCGATGCTCTCCTTGCAGCCCTCTCCAATGCGAACAGGACGCTTGGCACAAAACTTGTGAAGGGAAACCTTCGGCTGGACTAACCTGGGACTGTATTCAACCTGCGCTCTAACGCGGTTGGCCTGAACCTTTGAATTTGACCTGGTCCAGCGCAACCAGATAGCCTCGGTTGGCGCTTTGTGCTTTTAGGTTCTATTTTTCACTTTATTCTTTAAAAATTCATAACTCCCGTTCTGCTGATTAGATTTTTGTCGTTTTGGTCTTGCTTTATTTATTACATTTTACTCTATTTCTTAACTTGGTGTGGCATCTTTTTCTGTGGTGTATTCAGGGTTTTACTGTTGAAGCGTTGCACAACAACCTTAGACATTGCCTCTAAGTTAACCTGACTGCTCTGTGCCAAGCTACCAGAGGGTTGAGCACAGTTTCATTTGGTGTTTGCTTACACCTTACCCTGACAAGGACTGCGGTTGCTGCTTGACCAGGACTCGCACCCCAGTCAACAAGTAACTCAATTTCTCACAGTATAAAACTGGAATGTGCCCTGCTAAAAAGAGAAACAACAAAACCTAAGTATTTATGGATCTCAGATCCTCTATAGGCCCTTCTTCTAATAGAGACTTCTAAACACAGATTCATCACCTTTTGAACAATCCTCCAGACGTCAGACTGGATCCAGAAAATCTTTAGCGAAATCCCTGCACGCCAGTATGTGACACTGTCAGCTCTGCATTGGCGTCGTTCTGCGTCGGATGTGACGTGCATGGGCCCATATAGGTGCTACACATACTCGCTGACATGAGTTCCTTTCATTCCGTACCAACAGGCGCAGATCCTGATCTACCCCTCGTTTCTTTGACATGCTTTCTATAAAACGTTTTTAAAATTCTTCAGTGTGCAGGGAAAATATGTCACCTCAAAAATCAATAGAGTTTAAACCCTGTGAGTGAAGCCACAAACCGATGTCTGTGACTGACCCACATGTGGTTTGGATGTGGTCGGACCACGATCGAAGGCCTGCAGTAATTGTTACCCGATACCCCCGAGGCCACCCCAGACTGGTAAAGTAAGCTCTTCTTGGCGAAGCATTGCAAGGCCCCTGCGCCAGGTTCAGTCAATTTCTAAACGTAGGTCTCCGTCCCGTGACAGTTTGTCTCCACCATATAAGTCCTTGGACAAATCCAAGAAGTGTAAGTGGCACTAAGCTCTGTCCCGCCACTCTTGATTTCCCGAGAAGGTGCAAGGGTGTTATCATGCCCCCAGGTCGCACTCCCGAAGTCACTCTACTTCAGGGTCGATTCTGACCATTGTCCTGTGGCACCTGGAATTTGTGGGGTTGTCGGCGAGGCCGTAGCAAATCGAGGATTTCTGTGAAGCCATGTTGTGACTTTTTGGCATGTTACCAGCACCCTGTGGCGTGCCTACGTGCCCAAAGTTGCCGAGAGGCCTCCAAACTGGGGTTTCACCTGCAGGACTGCCCTCGGCACCAGTTAGGCCCTCTGGATCTGTTCATGGCTCCAAACCGACTTCTGCACGGTTTCCCTACCCAGCACCACAACCCATGCCACAGTGCATTCCACTGACTCCATACCACAGACTCCGGGTGTCAATGAGCAACCCAGAGTGCAGTCCGGCGCTAACATGGCGCTGCTGCGATCAAGGTCACTCGCCCTATTATTTGTGCCACAACCTCTTTACCACCCCTTTGATTCTGATACAGTTCCTCTGCCTTCCAGAAGGGCACAGGTCCTTCATGAGTTATTCGGCACAGACTCTGATAATGGGGGCTATTATGCTGGGAATGAAATTGCTCAGTCTTACCAAGACCACCAAGATGCCAGGGGTCTGGATACCTCTGCAAACACTGGATTAGTTTCCCTCAGGGCCTTCCACGGAGAACAGCGTCTCTTTTGCTATAGTTATGCGGAGGAGGTTCTTGATCTTCACCCCCGCAATCAGGAGTTTAAACCAATGTTCTGACGGAAGTGTTGCAGCCTGGCCAGTCAAGTTCTGAGCCCCTAATCCTATTCAATGAGACTCTCACTTATACACTTCTAGATACCGGGGTCCAACCCTGCTCAGGCCCAACTGAGCATTGCCAGATGCCATTGCCCTGCTCCAAGCAATCCAGCTTACCTCAACCAGCATCCCAGTCCTGAGAGCCTTGTTTCCCATTACCCCTCTTAGCAGTGAATCAAAAAGAATGGAGGCTTTTGGTATGTGGGTGTTTTCTTTGACAAGTTTGGCCCTTTGTTCCCTGAATCCCAACGGCCTCTTCCACTACCCTCACACCTTGTGGGACTACGTGGCACAAGTATTGTCCAAGGTCCCAGAAGAAGCTTGGGCCATATTTTCTCGGGCCATGCAAGATGGTTGTGATGCAGCCAAGTTCACTATCCGCTGTAGACTGGATACCACTGGCTTCCTCAGCAGGGCTGTCAGTACCAGTGTGGCCATTCACACGCATGCCTGGATGCAGTCAACTGGCTTTCCAGGAGATGTCCAGGCCAGTCTTAAGGACATTGCCGTTTGATGGATCCCAGCTTTTGGGGGATGAAGCAGTCTCTGCCTTGTAGAGCTTTAAAGATAGCAGGGCACAGTACGCTCCCAGGACCTTTCACCTCCTCTGCACCAGCAGTTTTGCCCCATCCGTGGCTATGGTAGGGGCTTCTAATATCGCCAACAGCCCCAGCAGGTACAATAATCACCCCAGCTTTTTGTGGCCGTGGTGCCCACAGAAGAGGGCAACAGGGAGAATGTGCAGCCCAGTCTTCTGCCACCCATCTGCCGCCGCCCCTTCCTAGCCTCTTTAGCGTGCCCTTGTCGACACACAGCCACCATGTTGGAGACAGGATCTAACTTTTTCTGCCTGTGTGGCAGGCGATCACTTTGTACAAGTGGGTCCTGCAATTTGTTCAACCTTACCATTTCTCAAACCCTCGCCCCACCTTCCACTGTCCTCATAACTGCTGATGGACAACCATCTGCCTCTCTTACAGCAGGAAGTGCAGGCTTTTTTGGCTGTAGGAGCCAAAGAAAGGCTCCTGGCGCCAGAAGTCGGTCATGGTTGTTATTCCTGCTACTTTTTGGTGCTGAAAAAGGACTGAGGCCTCTGCCCCATATTAGACCCTTGCCCTCTCAATGCCTTCCTGAAAAAAGACAAGTTCAAAAAGTTCACCTTGCCCCAGATCTAATCTATCCTTGACCCTGGAGACTGGTTGGTAGTGTTGGACCTGCAGGACACTTAGTGCCACATTCGCCTCCTGCAGGCCCATAGGCTTTACCTGCGGTTCACCATAGGCCACAAGCATTTTCAGTTTGCTGTGTTCACTTTCAGGTGTTTACGAAAGTGACAGCTGTGGATGCTACACATCTTCAATGGTCAGAGGTTCCAGTCTTCCCCTACCTCGACGACTGGCTGTTGAAGGCGGCTCACCACAGGCAGTCATCACCCGCCTCCAGACTACGGCAAACCTCTTAACATTGTTGGGGTTCACTATTAATGTGCCAAAGTCACACCTGACCCCTTTGCAGGCGCTCCCTTTCATTGGAGCCATTCTGGACACGGGGTAATTTTACGTCTATCCCTCTGAACAGAGTCTCCAGGACATTTGGGCTATGATCCTGATGTTTCAACCTCTGTCCAGGATCTCAATGAGGATGACTCTGAGGCTGCTGGGACTTGTGGCTGGTCAGTGGGCACAGTGTCTGAGGAAATCTTTTCGATCAGGACCAGATTTCAAAGGAAACTGCAAAAGATCTGCTGTGCTGGCTGCGGACCAGCAATTAAGGTCAGCGAAAAGCCCTCTCCTTACCCTAGCCAGTGCTCATGGTGGTGACCGATGCATCACTTCTGGGTTGGGGAGGCCATCTGGAAGAGGTGGAGATCAGAGGATTCTGGTCTCCGGCGGAGGCCTGGCTCCAGACCAATCTTCTGGAGCTGTCAGCCAACCACTTGGGGTTGAAAGCCTTCAGCCCTCCATGAAAGAGATGATGATGCAAGTGTTCACGGACAAAACCACTGCCATGTGGTACTATAACAAGCATGACTGGGTGGTGTCATGCATGAACCCTGTGTCAGACTTTGCATCTGTGGACGTGGCTAGGCTGTAAAATAATTTTTCTGGTGGCACGCCAACTGATGGGTTCCCTGAATGCCAGAGCAGACAAACTAAGCCGTTGACGCCTTGCAGATCGTGAAGTGCAGTTATATCCGGAGGTGAGCAGGGTCTTTTCCACGACTGGGCGGAACCATGGCTTGATCCTTTTACCACTACTGAGAATGCACAATGTCAGTAGTTTCGCACGTTGGAGTCTCCAAGGTGTCTCTCTCTCTCTGAGACGCTTTCTGTGTAGACTGAAACCCGGGACTTCTGCACTCCATCCCACAATACCTCAGCTTCTACAATGATCTCACCAAAGAAGGCCAGGTGGACGATCAACTCTTTATCGGGTTCACTGGAGCAAAGACAGGCAAGGCCGTGCAGAAAAGAACCATCTAGTGCTGGATTGTGCTCTGCATTTAGATCTACTACGCACTGGCCAAAAAGCAGCCCCTTGTGTGCTTGCGAGCTCATTCTAACAGAGCCAAGGCTTTGGGACATGGGGTGCCTCTTCTGAACATTTGTAAAGCTGTTACGGGGGCATTCACAAGGTACTATTGCCTGGACAGCCAGGTCTGCCGGGACTGGCACTTTGCCCACTCAGTCCTTCAGGACTTTTTAGTTTGAGTCAATTCACGGACCCATCACCTAGTGTGGAAGCCTAAATGAAATCATAGCAATCAGCACATATGATAGAGAAAATGTATTATAGAAGACAAGATAATACAAATACGTGCAGCACGGAGACAGTCAACATAGCTGCTGAGTGTCAAACAAGGAGGAGTCTTCCAAAGCTATTTATTGGTGAAAAACACAAGAGGAAAATAGTCACTATTCATGCAAATATGTTCAGTAAAAGTACCGGATTATGACACTTCTTAAGAAATTAAGCAAAGGGGGCGGCTCCTGCCCATCAGTAGCCTCACCAAGTTACAAAAGTATAGAACACTAGGCCAACACTGCATGATACCTGCCTGGTCTGAGGTGCTGTGACTTGTTGCTACCCACGTGATCTTTGTTCGTGACATTTTGGGACTGTCTAAGCTAATGCAATGTACCAATAACAGTAATTTCAACAGACGGACTTTGCAACATCTGGTCTAGTGAAGTGCACATAGACTGTGCTATTTCCACATATTGTGTGCCCAAGCTCTTGTGGCTAAGCTCGCATCATGTACTGTCTGAATGTGGTTCTTGAGCAAGCCTTGCGTTACAAAAGCAGCTTTACTTTGAGCCATGGAAAAGTACAAGCATTTGTCTGGTGATTTTATGTCAACTTTGTGAGGGCCTGAAAAGAAAGACTGCCGGTCCACTTAAAGCCCTGGCTCCAAAGACATTGTAGTTGGAAGATGAGGTTGCACCCGTGCCCTGATCTAAGGTTCCTGCTGTCCCAAGTGAGATTCAGCTAGCCCTGTGCATGCTCCTTTCTGTGGGGCATTTTGGCGGTGATCAGCCATTCTTGAGATACATGACTGGAAAGCTTGTGACTCCGACCGAGTGCCAGCTACGGGGTACTGGTTCGTTTAGCAGTAGCAGGTGGCAGCCTGATCCTCGTCTGTAACAGTTTGATGTCCTTCTAGTCCGATGAACTGTCTGCGAACCCCTTGTACCAGCTTCGGAGCTTGGTATCGGGTATACTGGACACCCTTGCACATAGAAAAAATGCAAAGTGCGCATGACTGGTTTGGTCGGCCCCAAAGGGCCGACCAAACAGTCAGGGCCCACAGCATTGGGCAAGCCACTCCTCCCCGATCCGCCTGCCCCCAACCAGGCATACCCTTCTGCTTTCTCGCAGCGCGAGAAGCAGAAACATAAAATGGTATTTAAAATACCATCAGAAACATAAAATGGTATTTAAAATACCATTTTATGTTTCTGCTTCTCGCGCTGCGAGGAAGCAGTGGGGCGACGCTCCTCCGTCCTAATGGAGGAGCCGCCCCTGCTGCATTACCCACATCGAAATAGAGCGAAGGGCGGGCTTATCCCTGCAATCCGTCGATTAACCCTTAAAAGCCCAGAATGTACATTTTTGGAATCGTCCCGGGAAAAATCCTACAACAGAGCATTGCAGTGCTGAAAGCCTCGTGATCACTGTAAAAAAAAATTTTTTGCTTTTGCTGTTAATTGTACCGCTCGAAATTATAATTTATAATCTCTTATATGACCTTTTTGTTCATGTCTGAGCACTTCAACGCTGAAATGATTTTAAACTGCTGTGTGAAGGATATTTGATCTATGAAAAATTGTTACGGTTTTAACTAACGAAACAATACATTTACCATTGGTTGTTCGCACCACTTCATTTTGATCTAACTTAATTTTATGTGTTCTAAATGTTGCTATTGGAAAAGAACAATAGTCATTTAAAGATACAGCTCTACCTGGAAAGTCGCTTTTATTCAGCGGTATGACTTTGTGCCAAATTGTGTATGACAGTTAAAGTGCTTGTCACCTTCTACAGCTGTAGAAAAAAAAATGGGAAGACTTTACATTCAGTGGTAACTAAGACCCCGTGGCACCAGTGGTAAATGTAAACAGCTCAGTGGCCACCAGCTGCCCCCAGACCCAGAGAAAAGGCCTGACTTCAGAGCACAGTGGCACCCTCCAGACCGCATGTGAATCTGTTAAATGAAGATAACGTCTGCGTATTTGCTTAGGACGGTCAAATTCTAGGCCGGGTCCTCGGACCTAAAATGCAAATGTTCATCAAAAGAGGTTTGTAAATTAGATCGGCAGGAAGATAATTAAGATGAAAATGGCAAGCGGCAGTAAAGATCCCCATATTCCTCTGGAAACAGGTAACTGCCCCACTTGCGACCGGAAGTCATGATTGTATTGTATTGTAATTGCATTTATATAGCGCTTACTACCCCTGACGAGGCGTCGAATCGCGTTTTCAGCGAGTAGCATGCTACTCCGGAACCCATAAAGGATTAGTGGTGAATTAGTGTAGTGAAATATGAAAGTAATTTGAGTGGTGGATATGTTAGTCAGTTATTTGGATTGAGGATAGGGAAGGGATAGAAGAGGGAAAATGGTTTGCATTTATATAGCGCTTGCTACCCCTGATGGGGGTGTTGAAGCGCTTTTTCGGCCAGTAGCACGCTACGCCGGAACCCATAAAGGATTAGTTGTGTTCATGCGAGAGTTGGCAAGTAGACCTTTCTGTGTGAATACATGTAGAATTGGGTGGTGTTATGAAGACAACACTTGCTGTGTGTGAGTTGTATTTGTGTTGCCGTGTAATTCTTCTCTTCATGTCATTTCTTTCATTGACAGGTGCTCGTTTTACCAGAAGAACCCGAAGAAACGGAGGGAGGGGTAAGAGTTCGTTTCAGAAAAATAGATATTTTACCTAGCAGCCCCTGCTGTCTCGAGGCAAGATGTGCATTTGATGCATCTGTGACGTGCGTCTCCAGTTAGTACCTGGTGATAAGTACACTAGCACTAAACTGTCCCCTAGATTCACCCTTTTCCCCCTGGCATGCTGCCTTTAAGCACTTGCACTCTGGAGTCCTCCTCTTCACTACAAAACAGTTGTGGTTTTATTTTTAGGTCAGCACGTTTCTGATGTAGTCGCTTGTAAAAACTGAGAGCAGATGATTAACTTATCAGAGGCAAATGAACTCACTTCTTGAGAAGCTGACAACACCCAGTTACTACAGAGTGGCTCTTCCTGCACTGTTCAGTGCACAACGATATCTATGGTTATGAGGGGGATTAAGAACGAGATAAGTGTGAAAGATATCTGTATCCCTCATTTGTTGCTGTTTTGTTAGAGATGCTCACATTATTTTTTTGCCTGCTGAAATAAAAGCAGCTATTTCGAATACCTGCAATATAATATTGCAGACTGCATTTTTAGGGTTGGCTTATTGAATGCTGCTTAAGCATTCATGGCGATTTTTGCATATATCATAAAGAAAAAGATAGTGGGTACCTACGAAAAACTGTAGGCTTGCTCATTGGAGCAGCATCAGAGGTTTTAAACGTTGTTTCTAGCTGTTGCGCCACGCTAATGTTGAATCTGCTATTTGTGGTGCTGGTAAAAACAAAGTCCTAGCCTTTCAAAAACCACTGGAGACCAGGAATTTGATGTAATGGCCTGCATGCTTTAGCACTAACTGGCCAACAGATCATCGGTTTCAACGTGGTTAGAAGGTCTTCCTTAACTATCTGAATTCCCTAGTAAAATAATGTATTGCACGGAAGCTCTACATGACTACAGGGAAATGCAAACAGAGGGCAATGAAAGTGAGAGGCCGGCAGAAGAAAATAACTTTTATTCCTGGAAAAACGAAAAAAAGAGAAATTGTGACCAATGTATATATTTTGTTGTGTAGAAACAATGAGTGTAACAACCAAAGCAAGAGCATACTGCTTTATTCAGTGATTAAATGTATGCATCGGTACTGTAGTCAGTATTGTGACCTGAATTACACCCATCCTCAGTCAGCATTGCAAAAAGTTATTACATAAGTACGGGCCATGCAGCCCTTCTGCCTCAAATGGCACATGACTAATTATTTATGCCTTACAGTAAAATGGATTTTGCAGCCCGAGCACCTCTCATGCGTGGAGCCAATATACTTCCTGGGGCCTGTAAACATGGCAGCTACCCACAAATAGCTTAAGTGGTTCAAAAATCGCTCAAATGCATTGCAAAAAGAATAAAATGGCCTTTTTGTCTTGCACAATGTTCTTGTGTTCTCCCATTTTACGTGGTAGTAATTCGCCTCATCCTGTTTTTTCATTACATTTGGATAGTCCTACATTTCTAATACTACTAAAAGTGCCCAAGTACCTCCTACTGTATATCACCTTGTGCCTCCAGCAGAACGTTGCCTGTGCTCCCTAATTAATACACCAATGCACCCAGTGGTCGAAGTGGGGGGAAAAAAGTAGGGGAACTGTGGGCGGAGAATCAGAGGGCGGGAATAACCCGTGGATTGGGTCAGTGGGCGGAGTCAGGTGTGGCAGAAAGAGCAAAATATCCCAATTTTTAGTATTTGTTTCCCATTTCACTAACCTGTTATAGCTTATTACGTTATTTAATTTAACCAATGGATACAAATGTTTATTTAAGGTTTAATATGAGTTATTGATATTAAAATACATTCACAAAGTGGGATACGTTTCCAATCATAGAATGTCCCAAATTTCCTTAAAAGTGGAATCGCAAGCCATTTGTCTCCCAGCTATGGAGTATCTGTCATCAGCACTTCTCCTCCCTTTTGCCACAAGAGCAGTTCAAACATGAATGGCAAAATATCCTAGTTTGCAAATGTTTTCCACATAATTATGGCTCTGCCATATTTGCCACATAATACATCATCTGCTGCATAATCTGACGATTTTAACTAATTAATTGTTTATAGCTCAAACAGATCAAAAGTTACTAAAAAAATGTCACTGGTGCTGCTGTGAAGTGGAGGGCCCTTTGCAAAGGTTGACTGGTCACCTTTCTCACTGCTGCAGTTGTATGTTCCAATGGTACTAATAAGGAAAAATCTTTGCAGAGACCGTTAGCATGTGTAAAAATGTCAAAATAATAAAGTATCAGAAAATGTACAGCACCACTAATACCCGTGTAGGGTGTCAGAGCGCTTTACATCACACATATTACACAGAGACAATCAATCATACGTATGTAAATCACTGTATAGGAAATGTTACATAAGAAAAAGGACTACAAGGTGTAGGAGTCACCTGACAACCATACTGTTAGGCAGCATAGTTTAATAGTGATTGGTCTGGAGAAACACAGACTCAGAATTTAAAACGTAATACCATGGTTGGGGGTTCTCTTTAATAATCAGAATTGATTTCTACCCAAATGAACCCTATTTTGCAACATTAGGATAATCAAAGACAGGGGAAAAAACCATAACGCTATAATTTATACCTTGCCGTTTTCATGCAGCTCTTACATGACTGTTAATAGCTCACTGTTCTATGTTAGGATTTTAACTTATTAACTGCAAGTAACAATAAGGTCTCTCTGGCAAAAGCAGTAACCCACTGACCTATTTACATTATGTGCACTTTGTGATCTGCATGGTACATGTTCTTAGCAGAAGCACATTAACCCTCTTTCCATGAGTCAAAACGTCCACTAGATAAAACACCATCTCTCACTACTAACAACATGAATCACTGGAGTTATCATGACATTTTTATTGTTGCCGAAAATTGTTGGAGGCCAGGAAGGAGGCAGCAAGTGCTTTTAAAACCATATTATACTTGCAAACACAACGCCCCCACCTGAAGTCAGCGCCAGCCGCGGTCCAAGCAGGTAACAGCGGTGGGGCGGTGGGGCCGGGTAAGGGGGGATTTCGAGGGACAATGCCGAGTAAATATTTATTTAATTTTCCCTCTGCATCGTCCCTCGAAATCCCCCCCTGACCGGCCCCTCTCCCCCACCGCTGTTACTTGCACTGACCGCGGCTGGTCAGCGCCTGGTGTGGTCGCACTGCCCTAGAGCCACCCTGGTCAAGGGTCCTGTGACCTCAGTGACAGAGTCACTGTCACTCTATGGTGTGCTGCTTCATAGGCCTGCCTGCAAGACTGGAGGTGAACTTCAGAATGAATTGTGGCAGACTGGCCTTCAAGGTTAACCCACACTTGCCACTGCTAGGGTCCACCTGCTGGTGCTAAGACACCAGGGCTTCTAAGGTCTTGTGGGGCCTTCTAAGGTCTAGCATGGGAATGTGCTCCCTCAGGGGGAGTGGTCTGGTGGACTGGTCATGAAGGCTGAACCTGGTTCTCCAGTTCCAAATTCAGCAACTCCGACCATAGTGCCACATCCTCTCCCCCACTGAACACCATACTGCCCCACTGAGAGAAACTTGCACTGCACTGACCCGCTATAAACACCTGGATGTGACTCAATTCAAATTACGCACTAGACAAGAGCAATATGCTGCCTAAAAAGAATTAACAACATCCTAGAAAAAGCAAACACTCGTAGGGAATGCAAGATTAAGTAAAGCATGTGAAATGTAAGCAGGAACAACATGGTTACCTTTTTCTTTTTACACTCATTATTCAGAAATTAGTGAGTGCTTGTGCCTGAAAAGTTAAGGCCATGACTACAGGGCCCAGAAGGGACCCGTTTCAATGCCCATTGCTTATATCCTTATGTAAACGTAAGCAGTATGGTTTAAAAAGACCACGTTCGTGAACACAGAGCCGCTGTACACATTTTGTTTTCCAATTCACCCATCAAGCAGGTATTTCAGTACCTCCAGGAATAGTGCACTTTCCCACCCAGGGAAAACAATGTTGTTCAAAGAGAGACGAGAAAACAAAAGTAGCGCTTCACTGGCAAACACTGTAAAGTGGCGCTAATGTGTTTAGGTGTGAATAAATCAATCTGGCCACATTGCAACCACTCTGTCTTGCTTTAGTTAGTTAGTTCGTTTTTTTTCATATTTTGAATGTTTTATTTCTCTCCACCCCGAGGCTGCACTTAGAAATTTAACAATGTCAGAAAAAGAGACGTTTCTAGCAAAAGTGTTTTTCTTTTTTGGATCCATTTCACAGGGGAGCAAATAAACGAAAGGAGGAAAGAGAAGGTAATACCTGTTTCTTGAAGTCTCGGTTTTCACTAAATGAGGAGGAGCGAGACAGAAAGAGAGGGAAGAGGGGGTACAAAGAGAGGGGGGCAGCTGCAAGCGGCAGGAGAACTGGACACTGTTCTTGTCTTCTCTGGGCACGAAGGAAAAGAGTCCTTTTCCTTCTCTGCCCGTTCTGCCCGTCCCCAAAAGCCGAGCCTTAACTATCGGCCTTGGCGATTTCTGCCGTCCGGGAGGCATGATTAAAATAAGATAGTAGGGGAACGGACTCTATGAAATTAAAGAAGTAGGGGCACGCCGTGGCCTGCCGATCCCGCCCAATTCGACCACTGAATGCACCCCCCCCCCTTGAACTGAACATCACCCACTGCTCCTCTGAGGTACATCACTCAGTTACCCCTCAGGTTACATCACCCACTGTTGAGGCAAATTGCGGATTGCTCCCCCATACAGTGCTCCTCTATTGCACATCAGTCTGTGCTTCCCATAACCATTGTCATGTTCGGGTTCAGGCAACACACATACAACAGGCATGGTGTTATTTATTCCTTATATCCCCCTAAGCCAGAGGTCTTCAATCTGTGGGGGGTGACCCCCAGGGGGGCCCCGGAGTCCTGGGAAGGGGGTCGCGCACTTCCAGGCCTAACTTCTGCTTGGAAAATAAAACGTGCTCTTCCTTTTGGACAAAGTCAAATGTAATCCTTAAAATGCTTCAGCTGAAGTTAATTGAGTGTCATGTGCTGTAAAAGGAAGAGGCCCAGCTGACAGGTAAAACAATCCTTCAAATCAACATTCATGCCAGGGTGCCTTTCCTGCCTGAATGAAATTTAAATGTGTGCTAGGAGTTAATCTGCAAATGTAAAGGATGATTGGGAGTGGTTCTGGCTTTAATTGCTCGAATCACTTCAAGCATTGTGATGGCAAAGATGTGTTTTTTGTGTGGTGGTTAGCAACTGGGCTGTGAAGTGCATGCTTTTAATGATGACTGTATTTACACAGTGCTTAGTACCCCTGAGGAGGTGTTGAAGGGACAGTTATGCAAAAAAAAAAAAAAGCATTACTTATGGTCTGATATTACACAAATCTACAATTTGGAAGATCCATTTTATCCTAAAACTCTTTGCACATTTTGCAGCAGTCTATCTTATAATGTGTGTAATGCAAGTATAAAATAATGACTTACACATTCACAGTGCTTTCTGTCACAGGCTGTGACCTCATAGCACTAAAAATACACAAGTCACTATTTTCCACTGCACCAACCAAATTTAATTCTGTGGCTCTCTGGTTACACACAGACCTATGCAGTGCATTAAATAATAGAGGTTTTATAATGTACTATATAGTAACAACTTTTTACATTTATTTTTCATTTAAGCTACCCATTATTTTATATGTAGCTACCTGATGGTGAAAGACCTAAAAAACGAACAAAATATTTTGGGGCTAATGTATGAGAGGCTTCGCCACCAGAGCGTCATATTTTTTTTAAGCTTCGGCGGCACAAGCATCTCAATCATATCTATGAGGCGAGGCAAAGTCACCCTGCGTGGCTTAGCATGGCCTCATAGATATGGAGTAAGACAAAACAGCGCAAGTCGCTGCGTTTCCTTACTCTATGTCAAGTAGGCGTTCCATAGGCGTTGCAGTGGGTGTTCCCACACAACACCCATGGATTTTGACGCTGCCCCAGATTTACAAAACCATGTAAACCTGGGGCAGTGCCAAAACCTTATGCCTCCCCACATCAGGCGTAACGAGGAGAAATGTTTTCATTTCTCCTCGTTTTTTCCTCTTTCCATGCGTGCTGCATTCTGCACCACACATGGAAAGAGGAAAACCCCTCTCAGGATTGTTTTTGTGCAGGAAGGTGCCCCTTCCTGCACAAAAACCATCCTGCCTATGTTGGCGCTAGGCAGCAATTTGTGTGCCAACAAATGGGGAAAAGGGCAAGAATGCACCATATTTCATAAATAAGGTGCATTCCTGCCCTTTCACATTGGCGTAGGGCAGCGCAGCAATAAGACTTGCGGCGCTTCCCTACGCCAATGCCTCATAAATGAGGCCCTTTGTATTTAGCCACACCTTTGACCACGCCCCCAACCACTGACCTTTGGTTTGCTAAAAACTGTTTAATTTATTTCCCCAATGTATAAATGATTTGCTGTGGGAATTGGGGGTGTTTATGGTTGTCGATAGTTGGCAATGATGAGGAGGCCCAAGTTCTAGAATTTTTTGTCAGGAAGGGGTCCTTACGCCTAAAAGTTTTTGACAGGGGGGTCTTGGCATCAAAAAGTTTGAAGAAGCTAATAAAGTGAATATCCTGCAACTGGGGACTAGCCTTCACCTTGCGTTCACGACCAGCCCTTGTTCCCAACTGTCCTTTTGTTTGTGTACACTTCCGTGTCTGTTTAACTGCATCCGGGAAGTCGTGTCACCTTTCAGCCTGGTGTGCTGACCTCTCGGTTCAAGGAGACTGTGTAGAACAATTTACCCACTCGACCACCACGTGTTTCCTTGCCGCAGTTCTCGTTGTGTTTCCGCAGCTTGCAAGAGTTATATGTAATTGTAAATCAGTGCGCTAAGGTGCCTGTATGTCTTAATCTGCGTTATTGGGTGCCTGAAGGTGCATTGGTCTCAGTGTCTAATATAAATGGTAATTATGCAGGCATTACGTTACATGCTATTTGTGGTAAAATTGTTAAGTACAAGCCTGCTGGAACAACGCGAATGAACAGAATGTGAGCGGTTGTTGCTTGCTGCACTTGTATTTTTCACGCTTTAACAAGACTCATTTCGTGCTAAACTATAGCACTTATTGCATTTTGTGTAATTTTCCTGATATTCTGCAAATTTATGTGAATTTAGCTTACCCCAAGTCAGAGGCGCAACTAGAGTGAAATTTCGGGGGGGCTAATAAAAATTTCGGGGGGAGGCTAATTCTTCCAGCATTCGGCAGAGTAAAGATGCAGGGGCTCTAAGAAGGGGTGAAAGAACAACAAAGCCTCATTAACAAGTAAATGGTCTTTTAAAGACCTGTGAAGTACCCGGGTGCGGCTGTGTGTGTCTCGCCCGGGCTGACACACACGACGGGGGGGGGGGGGATGGGGGCTGAAGCCCTTTGAGCCCAAAGGGCGTTGCGCACCTGCCCCAAGTGCACATAGTTATGTCCTTATATTGATACTTTTTTGTTCTGAATCAGTGTTGTGTGAAAGGGGACGATCGGTAAAGTGTGGAATGTGCTTTGGTTGAGGTGTGTGGCATCTACCCTGAGTACTTGTAATGCGTGTCTGTACAAATGCTAATTTTTTTGGGGGCTTTTCTCGTTCTTTTGCCTGGTTTGAAAGAAGTATATCATTCAACTTTTACGTAAACATGGCTTTAGACAGTGTTTACAAGCTTTATATTTTATTCAGTAATTGGCAGATCCCTATGTATGTAATACCATTGCTTCATTTCTCTGGGCAATTTTAAAACACCACCGAGCTTTTTAGTCGTTGCGTCTGTGGTTAGGGCAGAGTTTCTTCTTCTTAATCTTTGATATTATACCAAGACCTTAAAGGCTGGCTTATAATGACAAATTTTATGGGGAGATGTGGGGCATAGATTATCTTTTTAATCCTGTCTTCCCTCGTGTGTTTTTATTTGGATTTAGACGAACCAGAGAAGGGAATAAATGTAGGTCATTTTGGGATTTCCAAACTATGAAGTAATGGATTTTATCTGTATGTTAGTAATGAACATGTTACAAATATGTCTGGTTTTTTAGAAATACTCTTTAGTGTCAAAACAGCTATGTGTATTTATTGTACTTTTATGCGTTTTAATTACTGCAAATAAAGTTTGTGTGACTGACTGGCCTGGTTTGCTCCATGTCACTATAATGCTTGACACAATGATGGCCATAAAATGTCGTGGAACGGTGAGGCACACAGTGGTTCTGAGATAAAGGTGTTGCACCCATGTGCTAGCTTGCTTTTTCTCGGTGTCTTGCACTTTTTTCTGAATGGCAATACAACTTTAGCTTCAGGTTACTTGCCAGGAAAATTGGAGTCATCTTTGGGTGGTTCTGGATAGTGGATGGTAGGGAGGCAGTCCACTTCTATAGGTGAAGCAGAGGTGAACGGTAGATAAAACGTCGCCACTGATATAATGTATTTCTGTGCGTGGTACAAATACTCTATTTTGAAGCATGTACTGCTTGTCATAGGAAACATTGTCCATTATATGATCTACTGAACTGAGCAAAAACTCACTGTTTCAAGCAGATCATAAGGTACTAAACAAACACAGAGAGACAAATACTTTGTAGCTTCTGACAGTCTCCAAAATTGCATGCCCTAATTAACCTACTCTTTGTTGTGGCCACATCTGAGACTTGGGGCAGTTTCTCTAGCAATGACCGCCATCAACTGTGTCTGATAGCAGATGGAGTCTTTCTTTGAAGCTGACAGCCATCGCTTGAGACCTCTTATGGTAGTGGTAAATAGCAAAGTATCTCGGTAGTAGAAGCATGAGTAACTAACCGAAGCTTGTATGGGAAAGAGCCCCTTTTATAAATGTGCCGCTGAAGATAACCTTGATTATTTAGTGCCATTCTCCCTTGCTTTAATTCATCTCCCTTGCCCCACTCCTTTCTAATCTTGGGTGAACCGGCAACCCACTCTGCCCTAATCATAGCTTCTTTTGAGAGGCACTAGCAGAAGTGATCTGACGTCTTTGCCACAGTCCTGGGAGCCGTTCCATACAAGCAGATGATTGAAATAAGACTCTCTGTCCCATCCCTAGTACCCCATCAGGAACCACGGCCTGACTTGTTATTTACTCTACTAGGCTCCACTCCTACTGGCCTATCAGAGGCAGTGGTGTGTATTCTCTGCAGCCATTACATTAACCCAGTGGAATATTTTACTGGCTGTCCAGCACTTTCTTACCCTGTGTGAGGCTGCAGTGTGGCCTGGCAGTTCTTTCGGAGCCCTTGTGTTCCTTATTCCTTATAGCTCCCTCAAACTAATGAAGTGAATATCCTACAACTAAGGAGTTAGCCGTCACCTTGTATTCATGACCTGACCTTGTTCCCACCTGTCCCCTTTTGGCCTCCACTTCCATGATTATTGACTACATCCAGGAAGTCATGCCACTTTTCAGCCTGGTGTGTTGACCTCTCAGCCCAAGGAGACTACGTAGAACAATTTGCCAGTATGACAGCCATGTGCTTCCCGGGTGCTCTTCACTCTGTGTTCCCCTTGCTGCTCATCTCTCGGTAACAGAAACCTCCTCCAGTGAACACCGGAGACCCCAGACTAAACCTATCAGAGTCTGCAGTGAGCGATGAGTGGATGAGGTAGTTGTTGAATTTTTGTGCCGTGCGAAGCGCTTTGCTTCAGAGTTTTTGTTTAATTTAATAACATAAACTTAACATGCTTAACTGTTTGCTTTCATAATTGACTTCATTCGTTTGATTATTCCGACTGTCATTGTACACCTTTCTTTTCTTGTGATCTCTGGAGATCATGCAACACTGTGAGGTAATAAACTGTGTTCAAAAGCTATGACTTTTGTCAGTAAGTGGGAAATGGCCAGTTTTTTTTGCCGTATTGGATCAGTGCTATGTGGGCTTGCGTGACCAATCTTTGCAGGGCTGCTTTTGGACCCAAGCTCTACACAGCTAAAAGCACACCATTGCTGTTTGCGGAGCAGGTGGTTGGCAGCGCGTGGGTGGGACGGTAGCGAGATGGAAGTACACGCGTCCTTGTCTCCGGCCAGCACTGGGCCGACAGTGGTGCGGAGACCCCAGCAGGGGCGGCTCCTCCGCTGTGGCAGAGGAGCGTCGCCTCACTGCTTTGAGCAGTGTAAAGGGAAAGGAAATATAAAATGATAATAACTTTTAGTTATTATCATTTTATGTTTCCTTCCTTTGTGGGCGGGGCTGCTCTGCTCACGCAGGGCAGGAGAGGAGTGGTTTGCCCACTCCTAAGTGCACAATGACTGTTTGGTCGGCCCTCTCGGGTCACCCAAACCAATCATGCGCACTTTCCCCGTTCTCTGCATGGAGAACAAACCCAGGCTCCCATTCCCTGGTTGAGCGTCCCACCAGGACGCTCAAAACCAATAATAGCGTTGTGATTGGTCAGGGTAGCCTGGCTTCCTGTCCCACAACGAGAGAAGGAGCAGAGACGCGACGGCGGTACCGGCGGCAAGGTAAGTGTTGTAAATGGTTTTTTAAAAATTTTCATTAAGCTACCTCGCGCCCGCGGCCACTACCCCCTCCTGCCTCACCACCCGTGAGTCATGCCGGCCGCCACTAGACCCCAGGTAGAGGTGAGCTTCGCTTTAAGAACAAGAGCGCAACTGGAGCCATCAGAACCTATTTGGCATGCAAATCGTGCAACAAACGTCACATGAGATGACGAAGACGCTTCAAATTTAAAACATAAGTGTATTTCTTTAACATGTGGAAGCGTTTCGCTTTAGTACACTAGATTACATTGGTTTAGTGGCATTTAGTAGAAGCAATTGTTTCTAAACATAAACTTAGAACTAGAGCTGGGCGAGCCAACAAATTAGCAGGGAAAGCAGAGCCAAGACAAGGGTCTGATTTAGATCATGAACCAAGCCCTGAAAATATTTTCTGAGTAAATCATACAACAACCGACAAGCAAAATGTGATAAAGTCTCTTTAGGAGAGAAGAAGCAAGGAGTGAGTGAGGTTTGGTGAGACGAGGGAACCAGAACTGGAGCCTTGTGGCACCCCCGGCGCCGTGGCCAGATACTGGGGCAGAGGAAACAATTCAGGAATCCAGGGTTTGGGCGCCTGGATGCCTCGGACACTCAGGGTTCCCTGGAGAGCTATCATGCTCAGGAGAGTGAGGGCCCGAGCGATTCAAGTACCGAGGCTGAAGCCCGACCGGCTGTCTCCTCATGCTACCTGCAGCTGTCCGTGGCTGGAGGTAAGGCGTGCGGTGGATGAACGCTCCCCACCGGTTTATTTACTCTCTTTTGCCCTTCTGTCCTATGCCCACTACTACGGCCGCCTTCCACAACATACCTTTGTTGCCTGCTGCCTCCCAGACACCCAGTTTTTTTCTGCCGCTGGGCTCCCTATTGAGTCTTTCATTGGCCGGATTGCTCTTGTGTGGTATCCTTGAACATTGTCCGCTCGCTTAAAAGTCACACTAACTCTTCAGTTAACATGGTCTATTGCACTCAGTGGCATGCTTATTGAATTTCTCAAGAAAGGGGAAACAGGAGGCTAGGAGCCATGAACGCTGAGTCTTGGCTGTGCAAAAAACAGCTGGCACATGCATTGTGAGCTACGTCACATCAATCTTCAAGAAGTGCTGCAGATAAATGATTGCGAGCCCCCTGCTTGATCGACCGGTGGTGAGCGTGGTCTCGCGTTAGAGCTGCTGTCCCAGGGTTGAGCCGGAGTGGTGCGGAGGCAGCCGGGCTAGGTCTCAGTACATCTTGTGTCACTCTGAGCGCTCCCTCACTCCCCATTTCGACCCTACCTGGTGTGCCTTCAGAGTGCCAGTGGAGCACCCCTTTCAGCAGCATCGTTCTTAACGCCTGTGATTTACTATCTATGGTGCCCTATCTATTCACTACTCTTCATATTGCACCCCGAAGCTGCCATTGACGATGCCTTTTTTCCCATTGTAACAGCTGCTGCTTTAAAAACTTGCTGGCAAACCCTCTACACAATGAGTTCAGGTAGGTCTAGGGGCAACTCCCTCTGTTCCAGCGCAAAAGGAAGGGCAAAAAGCCCCTGATATTGATTTTCAAGCGCCCAATCTCACTCAAAACCGTTCATCATCAGCTCTACCTTCAAAGGCTGGCTTATTAGTGTCTCTGTTTACCCCATCTTCGACCAGTATGTTCACCTCATGGCACAAGGTCCAAAAAACAACATGTCGGAATTTTCGTTCATGAAAGACGAAGGCGCCATTCTATATCCATCTTTGGGGGAGGTTAACGGGGTACTATCAGTGTTACTTCCCCGTATGACTCCTCTACCTGGCCCGTCAGATAGTGATGCTGGTGCTGGCCAGCAAATACAACATAACGACTTGACCGATCAACACCCCTTGCTCAGCCCTATTTTCATTTCCATAAGTTTCTCCCCCGAGCAACAACTGGTTAGATCTTCGCCTGCTCTTTCAACACAAAAAGTAAACATCCAACAGGACTCTTTTTCCTAGCGGGTAAAATTGTACTCAACATCAGCTCGGTACCCACCTAAAGCCATAAATGGCACAATGTACATCATAAATTATGATGCATCGGAAGACATTCTCAGTTCACAACATCAAATCCTTCAGCCCAAGCAGGCCGCATCTTCACAAATTCTCGGCCCTTTCTCAGGCTCAGAGATAATAACCAACAATGGATCTGGATGGGGAAACCAAAACACGCCATCGCCTGCTAAGGACATTGTAAGCTTTTCATCCTCACATGAATCGACATTCATTGGCAATTTTCAAGTTGAGTCTCCGATTCAAAACTGTTGCATAAATTCGCTTATCGATATAAGGAGCTGGCAACAACTAATCAAAACTCTTGACACCACTGCCAAGGCTTTGGAATATCAATCAAACAAGTTTGACATCCAAATGTAATTGTTAGAGACACTAGCCCATTCACGTCATCCATTGACTCTCGCTTTGAACGCCTCAACTTCACCGTTAGCAGCTTACTTCTAAATGCCCATAATCCACCAGCCCACCATCTACCTACTCCTGCCGTTTCAGGCATACAAGAGTGCATCTACTCAAGCTTGATGGACAAGTTACTCGCCTTACCCTCTATAGTGGGCAACCTACTCCAGGAAGTAAAACTAATAGGGAATGCCCAGCCTTCACAAACCAACGCTCAAATCACTCTGTCTTCAGCAGCCCCACCAAGCACCACTGCAAGTTTCCAATACTGGCAACAGTGGAGCTCTCCTCAACAGCCCAGACCTCGAATAATGACATGGCCGTCAGTGTGCAGGTACATCCTGTTCCTACGAATCTCGAAATACTAGATAACAATAACTCGATAACTACCAAAGCAGATGCTATTGTGCTACTCAAAATTGCAACCAATTCACTAATTATCTTGAGAATGCCACTTCCAGCGCATCCAGCACCGTTCCTCCTCATCTATCGAGGCGCAAGAGAAAGCGACTCAGGAAACTGAATACAAAACAGGATAAGATTATGAGAGCTGCAAATCAGGTTTCCACAATCAAATTTTTTTTCCAGCCCACAAAAAAAGAGATGTTATGTTATGTTATGTTAACAAATATTTCTAAAGCGCACGTACACCCAGAGGTTTCATGGCGCTAAACCTGATCAGAGTCACAGCAGGGCAGGATTTAAGCATGCGCCTGCTCGAACAACCATGTCTTGAGCATTTTTCTAAAGCCCAATAAGTTATTGCAAGACCTAATTGTTAGTGGAAGAGAATTCCAAAATCTAGGGGCCAGATAAGAAAACCTGCACCCTCCCTGACGTTTGAGCTTATAAGTAGGGGTAGATAGCAACTGGAGATGAGCCGATCGCAAATTACGATTGGGAACATGTTTTGATATCATGCATTTAATGAATTTAGGGCTCCTACAATGAAGAGCTTTGAAAATTAAACACCCTGTCTTAAAGGCTGCTCGCTGGATGATAGGGAGCCAGTGAAGTTTTACAAGTAAGGGGCTTGCAGATTGCCATTTAGGACATTTATATATGAGTCTTGCGGCTTGGTTTTGTACCAACTGGAGACGTTTTAATAGAAACAGTGGAAGGCCAAGGTAAGTAGAATTGGAAAAATCGAGACGGGAGAGAACCAAGGCAGTGACGACCTGTATAAGAGCGTCATGGGTGAGTAAATGGGCAATCTTCCTAATTTTACGTAGTTGGAAAAAGCAAGAAGAGACCACTACCCCTACTTGACCTCTAGATGAGAGATCAGCGTTTATAGTAACTCCAAGGCTTTTTACAGAGATGGACGGGGTAGGAGAAGGTCCCAAATCAGTAGGCCAATAGTGTGGGCCCCAATGAGTCTGGCCTTTTCCAACGAGGACCAATTCAGTCTTGCCCGGATTAAGCTTGAGATGGTTATTATCCATCCAACTCTGAATATGAAGCATGGTGTCTTGAAATTCCTGAATTGAATCAGGGGAATTGTCAATGATAAAAACAAGCTGAAGATCATCAGCATAGTTAAAGTGATTGACCTCCTTTTCCTTAAAGAACGGATCAAGGGCAGGAGGTAGAGATTAAACAGATGGGGGACAATGATGATCCCTGTGGTACCCCGCACGTGATTGCGGTCTCGGGGGCAATAAAGGGGGCCAGGCGAACTGCTTGGGTACGACCTCGAGAAATGACTTGATCCAGTTAAAAGCTAATCCATGAATGCCAGCCTGTCTGACGCGGTCCAACAAGATTTGGTGGTCGACCGTGTCAAACGCGGCCGACAAGTCCAGCAGCACCAAGGCCTGAGGGGTACCCTTATCCGCATTAGCTCGCAAGGTGTCTAGAACAGCCAAGATGACGGTCTCAGTAGAATGAGCTGGCCGGAAGCCCGCTTGATGGGGATCCAAATGTTCAGAAAGTTCAATAAAATTCGATAGACATTTGGCGACATGCGCTTCCAATATCTTTGCTAAAAAGGAAGCAGAGAGATAGGGCGGTAGTTTGAAGGGTTAACAGGGTCGGCGTCCGGTTTCTTTAGGAGAGGGACCACAACAGCATTCTTGAAGGCATTCGGGACCCTCCCCTGCCCGAGGGACTCATTCAAAAAGGGGAGTACTGTTTGTGGCAGAGCCGAAAAATATCCTTTAGGATATAAGGGGGCAACAATCTCTAGGAGAGCCTGATTTGACTCGGACCAATAGGTCAGAGAAGGTCTCTTGGCTGATAGCAGGGAAATGTTCCATGATAGTAGTATTAATTATCAAGCTATCAGGAAGCTCCACGGATCCAGAGGGTGGAATGCTGGCTTTAATAGTGGCAATTTTATCCACAAAGAAATCATTCAGAGAGTTACATAGATCTTGAGTAGGAGTTTGTTTAAGAATAATTCGCTCTGTACTACATAGATCGTTAACTATCACAAAGATTTCCTTTGATCTATTTTGGGAGCTTAGAATTCGGGCTGAGAAATGGGCGACCTTGGCTGCCATGATTGCATTTTTATATTCATTCCGAGCTTTAACGTACTGAATTTTACTTTCTGAGACATAACCGGCTCTCCATCTCCTTTCTTTTTGGCGGAGATCTAGTTTCTTTATTTTTAGCTCAGCAGAGAACCATTTCTGAGCCTCAGTTGGTCGTCTACAGTTAAGTTTGGTGAGTGGGGCATGAATGTTACTTGCAGCGAGTAACCAGGAGGAAATATTTTTTTCCATAGAATTAATATCAGAGTCCAAAACAGGAGGGGAGCTAGCCAAGGAGGCAATAAAGTCTTGTTTACTCAAGGACCTCCACTTCCTGATCATGCCACCCTCAACCTTAGGAGTCTTAGTATTAAGGGGGATCATTACCGTAAATGTTATTAAGTAGTGGTCGGACCAAATACAAGGTAAAATAGTAGGTACCGACAAGGTCAAATTGGTAGACCAAAGCTGGTCCAGTGTGTGTCCTTTAATATGAGTAGGTGAAGATATAAACTGAGTAAAATTAAGATTAGAAAGTAGGTCAGATAGTTCGATGGCCAGCGGTCCTCCGCAGATGTCATTGAACCAATAGTTCATATCACCTATAAGTAAAATGTTAGAATAATTCGTGGCCAAATTAGCCATCTGTTCACTCAAGGAGAAAGGGAATGAAGGCATATGCTGTGGGGGCCTATAAACAATAACGCAAATAAGGGGACCAGCATGGGAATCCAGTTTAATGACTAAATTCTCTGTCAGTGGGAGGCTAAGAGGGGTGATAGTGGTGAATTTATGATCTTTGTGAATAATAGCGGCAACTCCGCCGCCTATTTTGCCTGGAGACCGATTTGCCTGAATTATATAATAATCCTGGGGAAGTGCGGCTAATATATCTGGTGTGGACTCAGCATTGAGCCAAGTCTCAGTGACCAAAAAACATCAGGTTTTTCGGACACGAGCATCAAAAAAATGTCCAACTGGTGTTTAACCAGTGAACGAGTGTTCAAATAGAAAATACGCAAGTTAGAGTGTTCTATCTTAGGGTGGGCAGGGGTTTCTGGGGCGTGAGAAATGGGAGAGAGAGGAATAACAGGGAACCTTTGTGCTCGATATAGCAGGTTAGAGCGGATGCATTTATATGTGGCTGAGTCAAGGGGTAAGGCCGGCAAAGCCAGCGATCTAAGTTCCTCCGAGGAGTATTTTATAATTTGGCCATGAGGTAAGGCCCCAGGGCCCATCTGGGCGCGGACGGGCGCAGACGGGCTTGCCTTTGGCGCGCCTTCGGCGCGCCGCCGGCGCGCCCGCTGCGCGCGTCCGCTGCGCTCCCGCGTCGTGGCAAGCATTTGAAGCCAAAGCCCCGCCTCTGACTCCTCCCCCACCCGGCAAGATTGGTTAGGGCCGAGGGGTGGTAACGAGCAGGGTGAAGGGAGCTGCCCACTCAAATGGAAGGTAAATTTAAAAACGAACAAATTCAGCAGTATAACAGTGATACAAAGTTTAAAAATACTAAAAACAGTGAAATGCTGCCGCAGCGATCCGCGTAGCAATGACCCTGACAGTTTCCCGCTCCCGCGTCTGGCAAGCATTTGAAGCCAAAGCCCCGCCTCTGACTCCTCCCCCACCCGGCAAGATTGGTTAGGGCCGAGGGGTGGTAACGAGCAGGGTGAAGGGAGCTGCCCACTCAAATGGAAGGTAAATTTAAAAACGAACAAATTCAGCAGTATAACAGTGATACAAAGTTTAAAAATACTAAAAACAGTGAAATGCTGCCGCAGCGATCCGCGTAGCAATGACCCTGACAGATCTGCGTGAAATCAGAGTCAGCCCACATCTCAAGTCCTCAGACTGTGGACAATGGAGCACTCTCTCAAGACCCAAGTATTTCGTCATCTCCACACAAAAAAAACAGAACACAAATTCCTTAAAGGCCAGAGATCGGTAATGCAGACGCAACCAGCCTACAGGCACCTGCAGTACCAGAAGCAAAATCTGAATCAGTCCCACCACTAAGTGAGGCAGTTCCTGCGACCCTTCTTGATACATGCCCTTCTCAAGCCCCAAGTTGACATGACACAACCAGCAGCTCAGGCTCCTTACCATCAAAAGAACCAAAACACACACAGCTAGCTCCCACAAGGCTGTTTTCCAATGCTGTGGCTATTTCAGACCGCTACTTGACCAACAGTGCAGCTGAACACACTTTAATTCCTCAATCAGGAGTTGGGATTCTTAATTAACAATCACACGGACCGCCCATGCCTGTGATCCTCCCCGGCACAGCTTAAACGCATGATAATATATCTCAAGTGTAGACAATCTGGCACCCAGAGTACACCTCCCAAAGCAATAACGATATCCTGAATCAATTAATTTTCTGTATAACATATGTCTATTGGTATTTCTAGTACACAATCGTAGCCACACAGTATTTTTACACAACAATCTTTACGCCTGATTACAGTGTTATAGTACTTTCCATTATGACTTGGCAACAATTAGGTATTCAAAGTTCACCAAGTCCACTTCCGCATTTGGGTATCTGTTGTTTCTGTTGGGGAGATGGGAGGAGAAAGGTGAGTACTCTGGGCCTGTGGGAGATGAGGCATAACTTTCTGTAATTATAAATAGTGGCCATTTGGGGCTCGGTCAGTGGTGTGTAAGTTGCTATGAGCCTTCCCTGGGTTGGTGTATGCCAGGGGTTTCTGCTCTGTCGGGCATCTCTGCATCTCCCTCCCCCTCAGTTTCGCTGCTTACTGATAACTGGCTTTCCCTGGCCCGCACAAATTCCCTCCATTGATCCGCTATAGGTCGCCTACGTAACCCTCTCGCCTCCTCCTTGGAAAGTGCTCTTCCCTCCACCCGTCAAAGTCACTACCTCTGTCCAAAACAGGCGCAATGTCGGGCAAGACCAAACCATATGTATAAAGCCCGCATCTAGTTGGTCACATCTCGGGCACTTGCGCATCTCTCCGCCATGTATTATTCGCAACCTCCGTGGGGTCAGGTAGGTCATGTGTATATAATTACATGTGTATATAATTAAACTGAATGTATTTCAGCCTTGAATTGGGGGATACCGCCTTAGGCGAAGCCAAAATTTTCCCCCAGTCTCTGTCTGTAAGTTGTCGATTTAGGGCTTGTTCCCAACGATCCCTGATTTTAGGAAGTGGTAACAGGGATACTTCAACTAGGGCCATGTAAAACCACTTCACTTGGTGGTTAGCAGTTCCCAAAGAAAGCAGTGCGTGCAGTAGGGGATGCGTTTCCGGTTCCTCCCTGCCTTTACCCCAAAAGTGCGGGTCAAAGCCTCATATTTTAAAAACTGGCCTGCTGGCAACCCGTATTGTTCCACCAATTCTTCAAATGGGACTAGTGTTTTTTCATGATAACAGTCTCCCACTATCTTTAAGCCCACCACTGTCCATTCCGGTAACTGTTGACTGGTGAATATCTGGCATGGAGTTCCATGTGGCAGGCCCACCAAGGGCAGGAGGGGCATGTAGTTAGGGTTCTTTATTAGTCTAGACATGCTCCTTTTCCAGCACTGCAGTGCTGTGGTCTGCAGGGTCAACCGATAAGGGGTCACTACTTTGTGATCCAGGATTTTGGCCAGTAGGGGACTGGGGTGTTCTCCAGCCTCAGCTAAAAAAGTTCCCTCTGCATTAGCTCCTGCCAGCCACTGCGCTAACCACTGTATCTGGGAGGCCAGGTAATAGAATTCAAAGTTGGGTACCCCCCAGCCCTCCACTCCTCATCTAGCGACGTAGTGTCGCCAAGGAGACCCTTCTGCGATCGTCTCCCCATATCAAGTCCCCTACTAATGAGTCCAGGGTAGCAAACCAACCTCTGGGCAACACGAGTGGGTGGTTACAAAATAATACAGTAGTCTGGGTAGCATGATCATTTTGGGCAATAAAATACACGCCATTATGGACAGTTTCAAGGAGCGTCAATGATACACAGGATCTGAGCTACCGAAGAGCTCTATCCAGGTTACCCTCCCTTATGTCAGTCAGGGAATGATAAATATGTACACCTAAGTACTGAACGTGGTTTGAGCCCCGTTAAGGTCACCTGGAAGTGTTGGGGGTCTCGATAAGGGTCTCGATATCGGGAAGAGGTAGGTTTTAGATTTATTAACCCTCAGTCCCGTCAATCTGGCAAAACAGTCTAGGAAGCGCAAAGCAGTATCAGATCCAGTCACGGCGTCCTGTAGGTAAACCAGAAGGTTGTCAGCATACAGGGAAATAACATGTTGCCGTCCCTCAAGAGACAGCCCCATCCCCCCTGCGGAACAAAGCGGCCAGTGATTCCATCGCCAGGGCAAACAACACTGGCGACAGTGGGCACCCCTGCTGCATACCCTGTGAGATCCTATATTGGGCAGAAATCGTCTCCCCCGCTTTGACTCTCTCCGTTGGTCGAGCATAGAGAATTTTGACCCATTTAATCCAGCCTTCACCCAGACCCATCCTCTCCATGCATTCGAACAGGTAGTCCCAGCTAACCGTGTCAAAAGCCTTTTCAAGGTCTATCAACAGGAATGCGGCCTGATCATATATTTGCACCGTAGGGTGGTACAGTACCGAATAGAGTCTCCTTAGGTTATAGGAGGTATTTCGGGAGGTGATAAACCCGTTCTGGTCTGTGTGTATTAAAGTGGGCATATGTGAAAGCAATCTCAGCGCCAGGACCTTACTTAAGATCTCAAAATCCATATTAAGCATGGATAATGGCCTGTAGTCAGCTACTCGAGCTCCTGGGGTTAGCGTTTTAGGAAGTGGGATCACTATAGCGCTCTGCATAGAGTTTGGGAGATATCCCAACTTTAGGGACTCAGCATATAGGATCTCCAGACTGGGTGCCATTCTGGAGGCAAAGGCTGAATAAAATTTGTCTGGGAGACCATCTGGCCCCGGTATTTTCCCTGTGGCCATGGAGGCTATGGCTTGACCTATCTCTGGTAGTGTCACCGGGCCTCCCAGTAGCGCCCGGTGCTGTCTGTCTAAGGGTGCTAGCCTCAAAGGCCTCAGGAACTCTCTAATCATACCTTGGGGGGCTGGGAACAGAGCAGTATAAAGTATTTCATAATACTCATGAAACAGGTCAGTGACTGCTCCTGGTTCGTATATGATCGTGCCCATGGGATTACCAACAAAGCATTATCTGGGAACCATGTATTTCCGGTTTAATCAGTCTTGCTAACAATCTCCCTTATTTGCCCTCCTCGTCATGTACCCTCGCAAGATAACTTTCATAGTCAAATCTGCGCAGGCGCTCTAGCAATTCGCCGTGCAGGGACCTAGCATCGGAGAGGGCCTCTGATGTTGTTTTGTCCGTGCCCTGGTGGTTGTCAAGCACGCGTAGTCGCTCCTCAAGGGCGTCCAGCTCTCTGCAGAGGACTCCCCGCACCCCATCCGACTGGTTCAGGCAGTGGCCTCGGATCACAACTTTAAATGCCTCCCATTCCATCAGCACCATAGAGGCAGTGTGTACATTTGTGGCAAAGTAGGTCTTTATACAGGAGTCGAGAGATTCCTTAAAGGGGCTGTCTTCTAGTGTCTCAGACCTGAACCTCCACAGGGGGATCAGGGGTCTGACTCACTAAGGCCGGTGGAGCATTAGTAACGGGCTATGATCCGAGAAGGTGCGTCCCAGGTATTCAGTGTGTGTGACTGTCCCATTAATGTCTGCGGAACTAAGGAATGCGTTGAGCCTTGTATGTAACTGATGTAGGGGGGAAAAGAAGGAATATTCCCCATCAGTGGCATGCTGTACCCTCCAGGTGTCTACCAGTCCCCAGTGGCCTCTCCACTCTTGAAAACCCATTGACGTATGGTGCGGTTGAGTACCGGGGGGGAGGGGGTGAGAGCGGTCTAGCGCTACAGTCATCACGCAGTTAAAGTCACCTCCCAATATCATAGCTCCTGGGGCCAGGTCGGCCAGTTGGGCCGAAAGCCCTCGCAGAAAGGACAGCTGGTCATGGTTTGGCGTGTAAATACTACCAATGGTGATGTCTCTACCCCTTAACTTCCCGGTAATCAACACATAGCTCCCATCCTTATCAATCTTGGTACATGCAACTTCCAGGGGAACCCCTGGATGCACCCATATCAGGGCACCCCTAGCATAGTTTGTCGCGTACATTTGCCCTCTCCACCGGCTATGTAGTTTTTGGGTTTCACTCTGTAAGAGATGTGTTTCTTGGAGCAGAGCAATCTGGACCCCTCTCCTCTTCAAATAGCTATGGATATTGTGCCTCTTGGCCATTGTTCCCAATCCCCTTATGTTCCATGTAAGGAGTTTAATAATACCTGTTGAGGCAGCCATGTTTAATAGTACTGAGAAACTGCCCAGCCCCTCACAACCCCCCCAAACATCCCCCACATGTCGACAACAACCCTTAATCTGCGGAAAGAACAGTAGCACATAGTAAAACAACTTCCCGTAACTTATAACTCCCTGAGCTCAGAGCGCCTCGACAACGGTTGGTCGCCCAAACTTCACCCAAGTCACTAACCACCAATGTAGGGCGCAAACCAGCATGGGGCCCACTCGCCGGGGGGTGCAGCCAGGAAAGCAAGATTAGCACCCTGCCCTGTTCGCATCAGCCCGGAAATGTGTTCTATGCCGGAGCAGCAACCATATAGTCAACAGGACACAACTCCTCCTCATTTTCAGCTGAGAACTGCCATCTTTCAAGGTATCTGTCAAATAATGTCTGCGGTTCTAGGGGTAACCTTTGGCAGCACCACGCTACTGTCCCCAGAGGTCTCTGACTCCAAGCCTCCCGTTCCTCGAACCGAGCCCGAGACCCCCTCTGACAAAGTCTCAGCACTGTGCATCATCTCGGCCACTGCCTGTAGCACTGCAGCCCTCTTCTTCTCTGTCTGGGAGTGGCTGGGCTTTTCGGCTGCTCTCGGCAGGGTCTTCTCCTGGGTCTTTTCCTATTGTCTCCACCTCGTTGTCCCTGGGTTTGCCCACCTCCTTGGGCCGGCTTACCAGACCTATATGCCTCAGTCCAGTCCCACGCCATTTTGGGATCTTCGCAAAAGTGGGATTGGCCATCCAGCAGGATTTGAAGTAGGGCGGGAAACATTTGGGAGTATTGGAGACCTTCATTGCGCAGGGCCTTTTTCACCTCTAGATAAGATCCCCTCCTCTTTTGAACCTCCAGCATGTAATCCGGGAATATGGAGACCTTGCTGTTGTTCACTGTAAACGGGCCAGTTGTCCGTGCCTTTTGCAGGAGCCAGTCTCTATCTTTATAATGCAGCAGTCTGGCCACCAGTGAACGTGGAGGGAGGCCCGGCGTCGGGGCCCTGCCTGGTACTCGGTGTGCCCTCCAACGTGTAGTATGGGGACAGTCCCTCTGGTATAACCACCGTTCGAAGCCAGGATTCGAGGTAGCCAATCATGTCTCCCCCTTCCACGTTTTCGTGCAGTCCCAATACACGAATGTTAATCCGTCTGTTGCGGCCCTCCACATCTTCCACTCTGCGCTCAAGTACGTCTACTCTGAACTTAAGATCCGAGAGCTGGTGCGACATCGCCGCCTGCGCTGGGGTCAGTTCCGCTATGGACAACTCCGCTGTTTTCACTATTTCAGATAGTTTGTGATGTTCAGCATGAAGAAGTCCCAGGCCCACTGAAACCGTGCTAATATCCTGATGCAGCGTAGCTTTGGTGTCTGCAATGGCTTCCAGGATTTTAGCTAGTTGCTGCTGCACTGGATCTACTGGTGTCTGAGGAGCCATATTCAGTTGTTGGGGGTCTGGGGGGTCGTCGTCTTGCCTTAAAGGAGCTCCCACTGATTTTGTCCTGGCTTTGCCCATGATCGCCTGCGACTGTTCACCAGGCTTCTCCGCTGTTCGATAATTGTTCGTGGAGCGTCAATACTATATGACTGCCAAGCAAGAAGGAGGAGGGTGATCTCAACAAAACTCTCCGGTGACCCCGTTATCTTCAGTAGCTGCCTGTGTGTAGGTAGAGGCCCCGCCTCAGGCGCCCGTGGGCTGCGGGCGGCCAGCCACCGCCCCTGGGATCTCTCTGCAAGACCCTCCGCTCCGCCTCAAGCGTTATTCGTGGGTGACTCCTGCTCTCCAACCGCCCGTGGTCTGTTAGGGGGGGAGAGGGAGCACCTCAAGGCAGACGCCAGACCTCTTACTGTTTAGTGGGGGGGCTCCTCGCCCAGCTCAATTCCGAGACGGGGGTCAATCTCCCCCTGTTTCCAACTTGCTCCAGTGGGGTGGGTCAACCGCACCGGGGACTGTCGATCTCACTCCAGGGCAGCACCAAAGCCCCGGTCACTCACCCCTTGGTGTCGGGGGGGCCCTCACACCTCCGTCACTGTGGGATCATTTGGGCACGGTATACCGGGTGCTGTATCGCCCAACGGGTCAACCCAAGCAGGCGTTTCCGAGACCTCGGCAGCCAGTGCCTGCTGCAGTCAAGCATTCCTCCTCTTTTAGGGGTCTCCTGACGCATTTACCAGTTTCTCTCCTCAGCCTCTCACCTCCCTCTGCGGGGACCAAGGATTATGGGTTTCAGCCAGCCTTCCTCCCCAGAGCAGTTTTCAGAACCCTGGGGGCCTCTGAGATAAGATTGGCTCAGCTGTTACTCACTGTGCCACAATTCACCGCCTGCAGCCCAGGTCCGTCTCCATCACTCGGGCCCGCCCAGGCTGCTCACATTGCATCCGCCGTTGTAGAGTTGTCCAGCCGGGAGTCAAATCATTTGCGGGTGCGCCAAGGCATTCAGCTCCAGTGCGGGCGGCAGTCAGCCCCGATGTGGGCCGGTCGCAGGCCCAGCACCCGGACGTTCTGGCTCTCCGCTTCTCTGCCTCCTCTCCCCGGGTAGCTCGGCCACGTGAACAGGGCGCGGATTTGTCACGTACCCAAAGGAGCATGCCCGTAGGAGTTGCGCTCCCAGAAATTTGCGGCCACCTCGGCGGCTCCAGGAGCTTATTTGCTGCTGCCGCTGTGTATTCCGGACTCAGAGATTCTCAGGAGAAATGACGGCCCGATGTGGAGCTCCAGGCTCTCGCGTCCGCCATGTACGGCTGCCAAGCCACGCCCCATCCTGAATCAATGAAATATTGTTAACCTCTCGACCTCTCACTCAAACTTCTGCCATTTAATCTCTAACAATATAATGGCTATACAGTTAATTCCCTCAAACATATAGCCGCACAAGGTGTGAAAAGCAGCGAGTCTCCTGAGATCCCCAATGCTGCCCGGCGCAAGGTCACCTTTAATCCACTTTGGATTCGCTATCTAAAATAACGAGGCAGGCGCTGGAAGCTGGAAGGCAAGAAAAAGGTTTATTACTCTTAGAGGAGACCACGTCAACTGCTGACACCAGGATGTCTTCAGGGAGGTGTTCTACTGGCAATGCTTTTGGCTCTTCCTTTATGTAAAAGGCGGTGGGGTTCTTTCGTAAATCCGGCAAAGATTTACGGAAGGTCAGGATGTCCTGTCTGTCCCATGGCTGATACACCCAATTGTAGACCACCCTTCCTCTAGCGTCTTGATGGTTTATATCGTCATTAGTCCCTTGTCCTCTAGGAGGTACCCAGTAAGGGGCAGCTTCTTTTATTGGCATCATGCTATCTGTTTTTTCCACTGGGGGTCCTGCTACCTTAGTTGTCCTGTCCCTATCTATCTGTCCTTGTTCTATGAGGTGACGCAATACTTCTAGTGTGGATGAAAATAGTTCTGCAACATCGTTGTCGCCTTCATCTCCGATGTCTACCTTCCTGTAGAGAGCCACTAATCGCTCGGGCCCTACGTCTTGGTACTTCTCTTCATATGCAGTAAGGGTGTGGTAACAGAGACGTACAATAAAGTATCGTTTGCAGTTTTCAACATAGGAGTTGCATATGTCAGTTACATGCTCTTCTGTCTCCTTCCTATCTATGAGGGATTTAACTACTTTATCAATGCCTGCTCGCTCATTTTTACTTAATCGTGGGACCCTGGGCGCTCCTTTTTCTTTTGATCCTACCTCTACTACTGTATCCTTTGATGAGGCATTTGGTATGGGTGACTCGGTGGGAGCAGAGGCGGTGGAGACTGAGGCGATCGTGCCATCTCCGGCTATACTTTGGTGGTCCTGGCATTGTACTATGGGATGAGTAGGGGCGTAAGGGGGTGGCATGTATATCATTGGGGGACCTAACAATAAATCATCATCTACCCCCTGTTTTGCTGGTAACTCGGGGTAAAGAGTTAAGGGCGTTCTAACAGGGCGTTGACCTGATATTTTTGATTCCTGTTCCTTTTTATCGATTCCCTTTTCTTTTAGTTCTTCTTCTAACTTTTTACAGGCTTGGTAAGCTGATTTTCGCGTTTCTTTATCTTGTCTAGCTTCGTCTCTTTTCTTTCGTTGAGTTGCCTCTTTTCGCCATAAACTAAAACTATCAAACATGGCTGGTCTAGCTTTCTTTTTGTGGAGAGCTAATTCTAACGTTTCTATTTTAGCGGGATCGAAAGATCCCGTCAGTGGCCACTGATTTACCCGGTCCTTCCTAGTGTACTTATGCCATAGTTTGCTATAAGCTACGGTGGCTAATCCATATTTCACGTACATGTCCTTGTTAGGGTGCCTTCCGGCGGTGCCGGATGACTGACCTCTAACAAACGGTCCGGTCCAAAACAATCAAACAATCTAGAGAAAACAGGCATGACGTATTTAGCGGTCAAAATGAATATCTCAATTAATGTTAGACAAAAGTCTGCACTACCTGTCCGCTGTCTGCAAAGAGAGAATATTCCTATTCTACGTTGTTTGCAAGCAGGGAATGTCTCAAATAACTCAAAAAGGAATACTAGTATTTCTATCAATCAATCAATTTAAGTCATGTTTTCTCACGACCTTGCCCGGACCGTATGGACAGTTCTTAGTCTTCCCCTTCCAGCGCCTGGTTGTCCTCTCACTCCAACAATCAATGCGGCGTTCCTGTAAGGCCCCAGTCAGGACCGCAGGTCACTCGAGAGAGGTCCGTTCGGAACCGGTGAAGTTCAGTCGATTGGCAGCCAGACAAGGGTCTCTTTCAGGCAGGTGCACTCCAATCATTTAGTCGTTCACTCCGTCGTTAGGACCTCTCTACTGGACCCACGTGTCTCTGATGGGCCCCCGTTGGGTCGCCAATTTGTGAAAAGCAGCGAGTCTCCTGAGATCCCCAATGCTGCCCGGCGCAAGGTCACCTTTAATCCACTTTGGATTCGCTATCTAAAATAACGAGGCAGGCGCTGGAAGCTGGAAGGCAAGAAAAAGGTTTATTACTCTTAGAGGAGACCACGTCAACTGCTGACACCAGGATGTCTTCAGGGAGGTGTTCTACTGGCAATGCTTTTGGCTCTTCCTTTTATACAGGTTTTACACAATGTATTTGTTTCATTTATCATGGTTACAAGCTTGGAGTCTCCGCCCGGGCAGGTTGTCACACAAGCCCGACATTGTTTCATCAGCATGGTTACACAAGCCCAACATTGTTTCATCAACATGGTTACACAAGCCCAACATTAACTCTCCTCCCGCCCAGGTCAAAAACAGACAATTTAATTGCAGCTGGACCTTGCTTCAGGGTCTAAACACAAGTGAGACCGGCCAGATCTAAGAGTCCGTTCTGTTGATAAAAACAGGTCCCATTGTTGGCAAAAACAAGTCTTGCTGTGTGCAGTGCAATAAACCATGCTTGCAAGAGTCTGTTTGGTATTTGTAACCTGTTTGTGCAGGGATGAGAGGAAAGACGAGTTTGAGGCAGCAGGTGATGTTGATGTTTGTCGTGGAAATAGTTTATAGCCCCCAGCACACATATCAGGTTTGGTTAGAGAGTCAGAAGGCTGCTAGAGGACAGGGTGAAATGAAGGTGACCAACAGAGTACAAAATGGCTGTGGTCAATCAGAATGACTGTAGTTTATGTGCACGTAGGAACTTTCATCAGACAAGATGGCGCAGAATGTTCATGATTGTTGTTTTGTTCTTAACAAAGGGAAGGACTGGAGTTACTTAGTCCACCCAAACAGCAGTCAGCACAATAAATGCAAACTGAAAAGTTTTAGAAGAGTGGGGCATATTAATAACACTTCCAACAAAGCCCAGATATCTAACAGCTCTTATTCAGAAGGACCCCGTGCAAGCCAGTTGTCAGTCCCCTTTAACCTGGAAAAAATCCAAAGTCTCAGTGGGATTGATAATGCTCAAAGAACATCACCTTTTCTTAGAAATGCAATTGGCCCCCTTCATCCAAGAGCAATCACCAATTCATAAACATGAATCATTTCTACTCACAATCAAGCAGGTAGACTCTGCAAATTCGCTATTCCACCCGCGGAAAAAACACAGGAGGCACTAGGCAGGTCACCAAGGGCCACGCAATGAGGGGCCTGTCTATCTTTCTATCATCCCGTTCATCCCGTTGGGACTTCGCGACCTCTGAGCACGCCATTGGACATCACAACTTTTTATGCGTGGAAGTTAAAAATTGGAGCCACAAACTCCATGAAGAGCAATTTATTCTTGCTAAATGTGTACATTCATCCGACATCCTACAGCCCCAGAGACAAAGCAAAAGGGCGAAGAAGCCGGAGCATCTAATCTCGGACATCAGGCTCGATCTTCCTAAAGCCCATCTCCTTCTGGCCAATGATTTTAATCTAAATCTGCTTCACAACCCTCTTCGCAACCCCTCTGATGAAATAGCGGCCTCTTGGTGGCTGATTCCATCGCAGGTGACAATTCCACAAAGATCAGATTCTATAGGACACACTCTGATAGCTGCCTTAGAGGGGATGTCCCTACGAGCACTGAATAGGCGCTTCTCGGAAGATCAACTATCTCATTTCACACATTTCTCCCCGATAAGATCAGCTGTCTTAGATTACACCTTCTGCCCAATTTCACAGTTCAATGCAATTCAGTCTTTTTTTATCACCTTGCGCTGCGAAAGCGACTCTATGCCACATAGTCTGCTTATAAAAAATGTAAGCAATGAGCACAATATTTTACGGTTCATTCTTTCAAATGTCCCCTTCCAAAATTGGAAACAAATTAAATGGAAGTGGCAGCGAATTACATCGCCTGGAAAACAACTTTTCTTAACCAGAGCACCGCTTTGTGGCATATTACTCACGACTGGGAACCCTTTGTGTAACACCTTCTCTTTGCCCTTGCTAACAGCCAACAGTTCTGCCCAGCACCAAGGTCCACAAGACCCGCCCCATCTCAATATTGGTTAACAAAAGATCTTAAAATCTTGAAAAGATTTCTAAACAGAAAGATTAAATTGAACTGTAAAAGAGAGCAAAATTCTAGTCTTGAAAAAGATGGTTTAAGACCAATGCATAGCATCGAAACGCGTCGACGCACTTTCTTCTGCACAATCTGTTAATGCTGACTGGTTTAGCCGAAAACCAACAGAAATTGAAACGGAGGGTGCTAGTTGGCTTCTTTGTTTCTTCTTCTAAAGATGTGCTAACTTGAATGACAAATAATACTGTCTGATTATGTCTCTCTTGCTGCTTTGACAACTTTATTGGATTCGTCTAGTATATTGTTGTATTAGAGTACTGTTATAGTACCAAGATAGTTGGTGGTTTTAATATATGAATTGTTTTTAACATATGAATTATTGTTGATATACACAACTTTAGGTTGGTATAAGTCATTTTTAATAAACTGTACTAATTTCTACTTTCAGTGTACTATAGATTTATTGTTTGGGCCAAATTTTCAGATATATATGTGGATGAGAGTCGAATAAGTGTAACGGTTTGATTGAAAGTGTGTGGGGTTAGTAGTGTGAACTAAAGGATAAACTCTTCTTGTACCTGTTTGAGTACCCCTATCCTTTGGTTTCCCAAAGGGGTTCCTCTCATTTAACTTTGGAAAACTGGGTCCAGTACAGCCTTCCATGCGGATGTACACATCCTTCGCAGCAGCTACAAAAAACAAATCTGGCAAGCGTAACAGAGATATGAGGAAGCACTGCAGATCGAGGTTTTTCTGGCCTGCCAGTATAAATTCACTAGTTCTGACTCATCACCAGTTGGCTCAGCAGAGAGACTGAAACTGTTAAATTAAACGGGAATAATGTCACCTCTGAAAATTGGACCTCGCACATCAGCAATCTTTAAACCAAGCCAGAAAGCATCAACTCGCAACTCAGCTACAGTAAGCCCAGTCTTTCATATGAAAAGTCAGAGGCAACAGAAGCGCAAATCAATCAATGTGTGTCAGCCATCACGGGCAAAAGAAGAGCAACATTGATCCATAAAAGCAGAGCCGATGGTGCCCCCGGTCCAAACGGTATTTCCACCTCAGTATATAAGCAAGATGCTGAGTTCTGGTCCCTGCTGATGGAAAAATTGTTCATAACGTGCCTCACCACTGATTCCATCTCCTCGTCCTTGCAAGGATCGATACTACATCCCATCTACAACAAGCATTGGCATAGCCAATAGGTCTCGCCTTTGGGACCTTATAAGTGTTTAGCCATGCAACAGTTGATGTTGTTGCGCCAAGGATATTGCGCTGCGTAACTAAATACTTATAAGGTCCCAAAAGCGAGACCTATTGGCTATGCCAATGCTTTTTCTTAGCGGCATCCGTAGTCAGCACCTTTCTTTGTCAAACGCTGACCAGGTCTACAATAGTGGAGCCGGTGTCTTGGGGCCTCTGTTAAGACTCTTGTTGCCCTGTATACATCCATCCCGCAGTAGAGATGGGGTGACTGCTAAGATTTCATTATGGAGGAGGTTAAAGTAGATAGCCTTAATGTCCTTGTTCTCTGCAGTAGGCGCTCACTCTTTTGCCGGTACAATGTATTTTGACCAACTTGAAATGATGAAAGACAAGCTGTCCATTTATTAGCCCAGCCCCTCCCTCCAGCACCATCAACGTTTTCATTGTGTTTTTCCCACTTTCCCTGTACATACCATTTGGCGCTGTATCAAACTCTGTAAATAAACGAAGTTGAAAAGGTCTGTGTTCAAACCCATAACCTGTAGTGCAGGTTGTTCAAACAAGGCATGAGGTGGAACCATGACTGGGACACGCTGGTAGCTGGCAACCCTGACATTCAGCAGCGGGTGCGGCTGTGCTCCTAAGTAAAAGTTTGGTTCCCTACTTATTTCTTTACCACTGCGCCTATCTCTCTCTGTCTTGCATTTTCTGTCTCTCTGACGTTATCGCTCTCTTTGGAGTGCAGCTGTGGAGCATAATATATGCCTATTAAGAAGGGGGTCTCAATGACCATATATCCCTTTGGGCGTGGAATGAACTGACTATGAACTGTTACCCTCAAAAGAATTCAATGATGGAGACTCTACAGTCCCAAAAACTGCCACACATGTTTCTTTCATAAATAATGGGACTGAAGCACCCATTGCTGAGCAGCAAGGCTCTGGCAACAGAGCTAACAGAAACACAGCTGTAAATAACAGGGGCCATTTATACACAGAGGGCAGCTGGAATCGAGGGTTACGAGGATCGAAAATGGATAGGGTTTGCACGAGCATGGACAGTTAAGGGATTAGTAGGGTGCGCCTAATAAGGAGGGTGATAATCTTGTTTCTCATATAGATCGACTGGTGCAGTTTCTAAGCGCTGTAAGCAATAGGTCTTACTATTGCTCAGCTTAATTTAATAGTACTGAATTTATCAATCTGGAAGGATGGAAGGCTGAATCGGCCATGCCAGGGCTTGGATTCGTGATCTGCAGTTCACAGTATGTCAGCATTGAGCACTAACGCAATTGACATATAGCAAAATCCTTCAACATTCCATGTCATTCCAACACTTACATCGACACAGCAACATACATACATCTTAAAGCTACACAATCCGTTGTGTGTCGGGGTCTGATGCCCCCCCACACAGCCCTCCTCTACACAAACTAACATGTGCTGCATCAATACCCACAGAACATTGCCACAGCCCAGCCACCACCCTGCATCTCTCGCGCTGCACAGATAAACAACTGTCGATATATGTGATACCAATGCAGCAATCCCGGCTGCCGCGTCATTAAAGACAGGCACGCATCCTTTCATCGTCGCCCTGCTACTATAATGCTTCCCATAATTGACTTTGATGTGCCAATGCCGTTCCACGTCTCTACCAGGACAGGTCCCACCAAAAGGTGTGGAGCCCAAAAGCTTTAGTGCAATCCTTCTGATGTCGACAAAATGGATACCAAAGAAAAGGAGGGTGGCATTAATCTATGTAAGCATTTGGAGACAATGGACCCTGCACTGAGTCATTGTGCGTTAGTAGCTCGCCGCATGCTCAACACTAACACCCAGCACTGCCAGTGCCCTCCTGTGGCTTCAATTACAGCAGAGGGTCACACAGTTCTACAGACTGCGAACAGGCTCTGGTTTCACCATAACCAGAGGGCCGGCGAATGTTTGTAAAGCAGCTCCGGACAACACAGATATGTGCAGACGTACCCGACATACCTGCTGCAATGTGATGCTGAATACCTAGCAGCCAGTCCTGCGGTGCGGCCCAGGAGCAAGCCATGGGCTGAGCCCAGGTGAGGGCCGTCCTCCGGGCGACTGGCGGGAAGGGGTCGCCTTACAAGCCACAAGCACCTGCACTTTAACGAGTAGAGTCGGAAAGCAGTGTGCCAGCCTGCAACAATGAGGCGTGGGCACTGAGGGCTGCGGTGAGAGCGAGGAAGGACGGAGAGAAGGCGCGACAGGCGTGTGCAAGGCAGCCCTGAGCGAGGGACAGGCAGCGGAGCAGCTTGTGCGCCGACAGGCAGAGAACAGACAAGGTAACCGGGGCAATGCTTGTGTGTGTAACAGGCCGGACATGTGGGGGTGGGGCGGGTGCTTGACAGTCGTTGCTGCTGGGATAAGCAGGGGGGCGAATGACATACGAAACAGACAAAGGAGCACTTCTTGTTAGACTTACAGGGAGTGGGGATGAAAGGACACGCGCACTTCGTGGTACTTCAACCTCCTTCCGCTCTCTAAACACACACACAGGGTGTGACCGGTACTTCAGAGGGAGGTGCCAGGCGAACTGCTTGTCTGTTCATTAGAAGCAGGTGAAAAGAGCACCCATTGTATGACAGGAAAAGTCGTAGGACCCTGGGTGTACAGGCAGTGCCACTCTGTGTCTGACTGGCATGTCAAACACAATTCACCTCTCTGCACGTGAAGTTACCTCCCTAGCAGGAGTTTGCTGGACAATGACCACAGATGTTAGCGATGTGACAACCCCCGGACGAAGAGAGCATAATCAAAATTACCATTGAGAAGATTAGCATCCTTACAATGTGGAAGAACTTAAAAACGGAGAATTTTCAGCTGAGCAAGGATTCAGAGCTTTCTTTTCTGCAATAAAACGTGGCTTCAAGACACCCAAGGCAGGGGTTATTTGGCAAACACAGTCAAGAGTGCACAGCTTTGCCGAAAGCTGGGACATTCCGACAGAAATTTCAAGAAAAGCACAGCTCGCACCAACAAGCACATAGCAAAGCTGGTTTAAAATGCGTTTCACTGTTTGTAAGGGGAAAACCAGCGCGCCACTGCTAATTAAAACAAGCGCGTGCGACTCGCGCTCAAAGTAAAACAAGCAATGGCCGCGCGGCCGCGAAACTGACACGGCCGCGCGGCCGCGAAAATGAAAGTAATCGCGGGTTTTGGAAGGGCAAACAGTGGCTTTTGCTGGCGACCAGCTTGCGTTCACGCGAGCGTCCAGATGGCGAGGGAAGCCATATGGCGCCTGATCGCGCGTGCACGCTCGCGTGAACGCAGGCTAGTCCGCAGCAAAAGCCACTGTTTGCACTTCCAAAACCCGCTTACTAAAAGTCTCGCCAGAGCAGCGCATGCGCGCTGGCTCAGGCGAGACCTAAAAAGGGACCCTGACAGCTACCATCTCATTGCCCTCTTGGATGTTGAAGCCAAATATTTCACCTCCATACTACTGGAAGATCTGGAAACATAAGCAAGCTCGGAAAACTTGATTTCTGGCAACCAAACCGGTTTTAGAGCCATGTGGTCATCACAGACAACCTTGTGGCCATCAGGATGCTGGTGGCAAAGCAGGTCAGGAAAACGCAGTTTCTTTATTGTTGCTTTGTAGATTATAGCAAGACTTTTGATCATGTCAACCGTCAGCTGCTCTGATCCAAGCTCAAAGCCTGGGACATCCTGAAGTATTATTTCACAGCATCCAATTACTTTATTCTGACACTAGGGCAAGAGTAAAACTGGGAAATAATACCGAAGTCTCCGAAAAGATCAAAAACAAACAGTGTGTCAACCAAGGGTACGTTCCAGCCCCGGCCCTCCTTAATTTGCTTATGTGCAATTTGGTACCCTTGTTGGATTTTGCAATCAGCGACGGACCAAAATTGGACTAATGGCAGATGTGGCTTGCAGTCAGGGGACCCGCCTGCCTGTTTCCTGTCAAGACTACCGGCCTCACCTTGGATTTTCTTCGACTTTAGCGCCAGGCAGCTGCTGGTCCTTCGCTGGACTCCCATCTCCATGACCCGCCCGCCCCACTTCTCAGGAGTATTCGCCATTCATAGCTTGCATTGAGCTTGCATCAAGCCATACGGCCTGACCGGCCTCCTTCTCCCCTGCTGGTATCCATGAATGCTTTAGTTCTGCTCCAGGAACTCTGCTCCTATCTGCCTGCATTCCTCCCTCTGTTCTCACCAGGTTTATTAGGGGCTAGCCACAAGGCCCTCTAAATACTTTCTAAATCATAATTTATCATCCTACAGTAGGAAGAGAAGCTGTGAAGGACGGGCTGATAACATCAGTCCTTGAACATAGGCTGCTGAAGTGGCATGCAGCCCATCACAGTGCCACTCTCTCAGAGACTTGTGCTGTGCTCGTGCCCTTCCCTCCCCTGCTCTTTCATCTCCCACCTTTACTGATGTTCTGCTGAATTGGGACGTTTGCATAAGGTGTTGGGGGAAGGCGGCAGCACAAGTACCCAGCTCAGAGAGCGAGAGTGGAAAGAGCTGATCCTCCGTTACCTAAAGATGATTCTTACCTCTCTAGATGTGCGTCAAGGGAACGCAGTCGTGCCTAACTTCACAGACAAGATCCAGATGGTTCAGGCAGATAAAGCAGCATCTCCCTCAACCTCACGACTCCGTGTGTACAGATAATTGGAAACTATTACATAGAATCTCTTTTATGAGGTGTAAGAGAGCTGCTGCATCTAAACAAGCATTTGCAATGCAAATTGGTCTCGCATTTGTGAGAGTTAGAGGTATTGGTGTTTAAATTACAATGCCTTTTACCCATGTGTTTTTTTGATTGGAGTGTAGTGGATGTACGCGCTCGCAAACGTTTCTTTTATCAAGCTGGCACAAAGTAAATAAAACATGAACACATCATTACAATCCACAAGCAGAGGCAAACAACAAGAATCGTGCCATAGTAACACATAATTCACAAAGAAAGTAGAAATAGTACCTCAATTTTAGCGCTTACAGCGGAGGGAAACTAGTTCAATTTAATTAATCGAAACTGTAGCAGTAGTTTAAGCTTCCATTATGTGCACAGTGCTGCACAGGCATACACACAAAACCAGTGCATGTTTTCCTGCCACACACAGAATGGTTACTGAAAATGAAGCAACGAAGGATGCTTCCTCAAGCGTACATATCGGAAACAGCAGCAATTTAAGTTTCCTCACTTATAGATCACAGGCAATAGCAGTGCAAGCTTCCCTCCGCTTCCATAACTGCGCATGATTGCAAATGATGGAGAGCGAAGAATTGTGTGGTGTATTAGAGTGAAGTGTGTGGCTAGTAAAAGATCACGTGTGACATGGTGCAAATCACAAGGTGAAGGGATGGTGTATGTGTCTTGGTGAGTGATGGAAATACTTGCAAGAGGGAAGAGATAGCAACTCATGGTTGTTGAAAGTTCTTGCCTACACGTCATTAAGTACTTTTCCACACGATCCAGGATGACATGGATAAGGGAAGAGAGGGCGGGAGGAGGCAGGGCACGAGTGCCAAAGAAAGGTAGAAGCAGTATCTTTGCACCGCTCCTATCGTCACGCCTTTTTGAGGCCGTCTGCCTCCAAATTTGCACAAGGGGCGCTCTGCTTTGAATATTTATGTTACAGCAAATACAAAGTAGAGTTATTCTGTTTACTGCAACTCAGCACATTTCCTGGCCCTGCCACCCAACAGAACAAACGCAGTGCACCACCATTTGTACAGAGTAAACAAAGTCTAAGGTCTATTAAAAAAATGCAATAATTAGAAACTAAAAAAGAATCAAATTCCTTCTGGATGGATCAAACCACGTGAACCACTTAGAGCGCAAATCATCCAAACAGCTTGGCTGTATAGGCTTGAATACATGTATATTTTTTAAGAGCGCGGCGCTTGTGTCCCTGTGTGTGCTCTCAAAGAGAGTTGTTTGTGCCCGAAAACTGCCTTTGTTCTAGATTGTGAACTGGAATCGGCTGTCAGGCTCTCTAGTTTCAAAATCTGCAGGTCAACAGGTTCACCAGCCCCCTCTCTCCTCCACCCCTCCTCCTGGCCTCGAGTAGCTAAAAAGCACACAAAAGATATGCACGCCCGAAACGTTTATCTTTTTGGTATATTCCTAGTTGGATTTAGAGATCGCCTCCATGTGTGTCCAAATAGGCTTTAATTTGAGAGTGAATTACATTTTTTAACAAAGATGCGAGGCACAATTCAAATTAGTGGTGCTCTCAGAGTGAAATCATGTTCTTACTCACTATGTCCCATGTCGGGAGTGTTTAGTTGTTGCTGCCCTTTGTTCTCGAGCTGCCCCTTCTAAAGAATTATTTTCTCACCGCCCTGTAGTTTTGGTTCAACTGTTTTCACATAACACACAGCGAACCTCATTTCAATGCCTACTGTTTTTCTTTCCTCCATAGAAAGCCCACAGCTCAGTTGTCACGATGCCCCCTTCAGCCATTCCTCTCTTTTTACAAAACTAAGCATGCTGGGAATTGTAGGCCCTTAATTGGAATATCAAAATAAATTATAAAATGCAAATTACAATTGACGGGAGCTAGTACACTCCTGTATGTACCGTGGAAAGGAAAAAGCCGGCACCAGCAAAGGAATTAACGGATTTACAGGGAAGTCGGAACTCGGAAACACAAGCACTTACTACAACAAGTAGAAGATAAAGTGCGCCGCTCATGAAACGGGCACCGCGCTGAGAGTTTAAGTATGTTAAAATTATTAAAAACATGTAGGTGGGCGAGCTGCACTGCACAATTATAAACAAGCTATGTGAACGAGGAGCACTTACAAATACCCGTGCAGCTGGGAGCAGCGACGTGGGAGGGAACCAAGTTGTGTATGAAGCTGCAATGCCCATACAGGAGGAGGGGCCATCATACCCTGTACAGTGTGACGGCCAACCAAAATGTTCTCTTAGTGAAATCGCCGGGGAGGGAAACTAAGCACACAAAGGAGGGACAGTTGCACGAATGCACCAATAACAAGCCAGCATTTCTGAATGCCACAGATAGCAACCAATGGCAATCGGTGGGGGTGCCAAAAGCCCACAGAAGAGATACAACAGGTCGAGGGTCGACCTAAAAAGAAGTAGGCTCAAGTAGCAAAAAAAATGTAGACCCAGAGCTCATATAAGAAGACCCCCTATAAACAGACTGTGCACTGCATCACCAATTGGTAGGGCGAATTTAAATGGGCCAGTGCAAGGCCATGCAATTAGGAAGGGTCCTTCACTTTCAATCATACTGTACTTCATTCGATGGAGCAGGCAAGGTAAAGAGGATCCCACATCATGCAGATCTCGATTCGATCCAGGCTTGCAGCTACGCCACATCAATTGCAAAATCCTATGAAGGAATGGGAATGCAATCCTATTGGAAAGCTGCACTTAGGGGGATCTAACTTCAAATTCCCTGCGCAAGACTGATGGTCTTACCAATCAATGAATATCGCTCCAGCTGGGGATCGGACTTCACGACTGGTCCTTGCAGATTTTGTAACTCTAAGAGGGAGCCTATGCTTCACCTGCTTTGCTACTGCCAGATATTTCTTCATGCACAACGCACCTTACTGAAGCCAATGTTCTTAAAATTCGGGATTTCCACTTGTAAGGACGCTTGGAACTTCTGTTTGACAACTGACATGCTGATGGACCTGCTTTGGAACGTTTATGGATTTAATTTTTACTTCCATCAATCTGCGAGGTCAGGCCGCAGGCACATCTTGATCATGGTCGCGGCTGCTCTGAGTATCACGTTTCTTTTACATTTTTATTTGTTTTTAAACTGCTCTTGCTTGCACTATGTAAAACTCTGGGCACTTTACTACCTATTTTATCCGGATATTAACTATCCCATGCAATGAGATAGTTTGTGATTTTATCATTCTTTTATGTACATGTACCACTTTTAATTAATTGACACATTAAAAGGTTAGCTCCTAACTCAGTATCAACCTTTACTATCATCCCGCACATGAGTTGGCGCTTATCAGCACTGGTCTTGTCTGCAGGGCAGAAGCTGCTAAATGAAGATAACCTCTTAAAGGCACTGCACCTTGAAGTTCACACCACGTGTATTTCTAATCCTGCTGCTTGCAGGAGGATGGTGTATTCTGAGACATTGCAACCCACCCTGCTTTTTGTCACTGTCCCATCCTGGGCCTTTCTTGCAAATGCCCTCTGATTGCCTGTCTGGGCACCCCAGCTCTCTGTGTCCCACATGGCCTCTACCATCATCAGCTGCCCTATGTACTTAAGATACACACCCTCCCCTGCGTTAACAACTGTGAACCATAATTGCTTTGTTGTGCCTCACTACAGGTGAGAATGAAGAGTAAGGTAGGGCCTTCACAGTGATGGCTGCCAAGTCATTGAATGTCTTGCCTGCGAAGTTTGGAGCGGAAAAAACATCAGCTAGTCTGTGTGGTTGTTTAATTTGCAAATGGTCAACCAGCATATTCTGTTTGGTTACTATTTTGTTCTTCAGCACCAAGAAACTCCGGTGTATGTGCAAATATAACGTGACTCTCCCACTATGGTAAAATAAATATATATTTTTTCCACTCTGTTTCTGAAAGCTGGTAAGGAGGTGATGTTGCTGCACAGCACTTTCCCACATTTAAAAAAAAAAACTCATGTTTTTGGTTATATTCTCAGGCCCCTGTAGAGCAAATAAAAAAACTGTAGCTATGAAATCTCCAATGGGAAAGCCAGTAGGCCTGGCGTTGGCTGCCAGCATTTTTGCTTTGTCAATGCTTGTTTTGTCTTGTTTTTTCAGAACTTTATTGTTGAAAGCTTCTGGGCCCTCTTCAGTTTAAAAAAAAAACATTAGCTAAAAGCAAAAATATTTTTGGGGTCTTCAAAAGCACACACTGCCAAAGTAGTCCTTGGCACGGAAGGCCACTACTTTCTGTGTGGATGTGTTTCTTGTGAAAGGGAAGAATGCTGTAACTCAAAGTGAAGTCGTCCAATGGCAGAAGTGGACTGGCCCATTGCCCTATGCTGGATGCTCTAGAGGGCAAAAGAAAAATGTAATAACACAATAACAGACCGACGGATGAAGAGGGCTTACGGAAAGCCCCATTAAGTAATAAATGATTAGATTATACATCTAATTATTTTACAATAAAAAGATTTTGGCTAAAGTCAGACCTAAAAAGGACTCAGCTCTGGGGCCGACCCATAATACTAGGGCCGGACTGGGAACACAAACCAGCCTGGGCAATTCAGTCGGAGGGGGGCAGGGGCGGGGGCAGCCGGGTGCTAGTTTAAAGCACTGCTGCTGCTTTTGTTACAAGGGACCGAAAAACCGGCCCTCAGTAGCAAAAACGCCCCCCACCGCTCCAAAACCGGCCCCCACCCTTCCAGCCCACCAGGAAAACACCCAATGCCCGCTAGGGCCAATCCGGCCCCGCATAACACTAAGGTCTTAACAGTATCTTATTAGAAATTAGCAATCAATCATCCTCCAAGATGTTTGCTGATCTTTAGGGTGATTTCATGCTATGTAGTCATCACGGGTCTTAGTACTGTAGTCTACCTATCTCTGAGAAGTGGTTGTAATTTCTGTGGAGCACTAGGGAAACTAGGTTTTGTGTGGGAAATGTTAACATCATAATAGCCAAATGAATGTAGGCTTTGCTGATTGCTGCTGTGATCGAGTTATTAGGATAAGGCTCAATGTCTAACCATTTTAGCATGCAATAATTTCTTCTGTGACTGCTCTGATTTGCAGGCAGTTACCCTTGCTCTGCGGTGCCCAAGTGGACGCGTCTTCAGGAGAAGGTTTCTCAAGACGTGCGACTCTCAAGTAAGTAATGTACCGGATGAAACGCTAAAGTGCTTAATTCGGCTAGGTTGCTCATGGTCAGAAGCCAGAATGGTGCATCATAAAATTGGGGGAGAACTGAAGGAGGCTCTGCTGTCAAGAGTTCATCAGATTTGAAAATGTACTTAGAAAGAACCAAAGACTGATTCCAGTAGCTATACCCAGATTCCATATTTAAGATCTGCGTTTTTTTGACTCTGCAAATAAGTCATTACTGGCTTCTCATGAGTTAGCTCAGTATGCAGTTCTCACTCATCACGTCACAGAGCAATTTTGGACCCTCAAATTTATTGTAAGAACTCTACGGAAAAATAGAGTGCATTTTTTGTGGCTTTTTGAGAAATCTAGGACATGTCTCTCATGACACGTTCTCTTCTTGCCTAGCTTTCCCTACTTTGTGATAGGAAAAACTGGAAATTGTTGAACTAGTGTTCAAAAGGGCAGGACTCCACTCGTATGAAAAGCAATGCTCTGCACTTTGATTTTTAGTTTTCGCTGGATCACTGCTTTAAGTCCCGACTCTCCTCTTGATCAAAAGTAAGGGATTGCTGTAAAAATTGCTAGTTTTTGACCGCGCCATCCTAATCATTAGCTGCTCAAAAGTTGAAAAATTCTGCACGTCACTTCCCTTTTTTGATTAAGGAGCTCCGCGGTGTGTTTCATTTTTTATTTTTTTTATTATTTTTTTAACAGCAGAACTACGCATTGGTTACCCTACTTTGAGCTTAAAAATTATATTTGCATACTCTTCTAGTTTTATTGGCACTAAACCTTGTACCTCTTTTGGTACAGAGTGGTCCTGTTCGCAGAAGTTCCAACTATATAATAATAATTAATACCAGTTTTTTAAATGGTGTGTCATACTTATTTTCCGCTGTCTTATAGCGCTGTAAATAGCAGTTGTTATTTCTACCCACTGCCGTGCCTTTTCATTTATTGATCTCGGAAGGGTGGAAGGCTTATTTGGCCTAACCACCATTTGAACTTGTGACCAGCATGCCAATACAAATGTCAGCAGTGAGCGTTTAACTCACCATACTATCTTGCTGGCATGCAGTGGGGAAACATGCAATGGTGAGGTAGACTCCACATCACTGAGGCAGTGTTTATCCGCAACTCATGCTATTACACCTGTGACTAATGAGCTTCCAGCGAGGCCTAATCTGAGGTGAGGCCTTCTGTGTGATGCAGTTCTAGGGGGCAATTGCATCTGAATGGTTTGTCTGTTAGTGTGTCTACAATCAATAGTATTTTAAGTTGTTAGAAAGAAAAGTATGTAAGTTGAAAAATATACATAAAGCCACTAACAAAGTTTCGTGTGTATAAAGAAACATACATTCGGCCCTAAGACCAGAGTAACAGCACATGCGCAGTGGACTTTAACACCTTCACTATGTTATTAAATTATTAGGCCTAGTGCATATGCTGGAAGCCCTGTCAAATTATGTGACGCACAATACCCTGAAATTCAATAAAGTGAACAGCCAAGTTACTGTCTTTTCTAAAGTTTACTTCATGATTGTTGGTCCATTGGTGGACATGTTCTTTCTTAAGTAAAGTTAACAAGAATTGGGGATTAAATTCAATCGTAATTTGAATTTGAGAGTATCTGCAGTAGCAAAGAGTCATTCAACACAAACTTTAACCAGTGCATTATGTAAATTCAAATATAACTTTGGGGCCAGATTTTTCCAGGTTTTGCGTTTCCCTTGTGCCATGCAAGGGCGACGCACAACCCAAGTGAGATTTTTCAAGCCATGCAAGCCCACCATGCGTTCAAAGCGAGCCTTCAACAGACCCATATTGTAAATCGTGCAACGGATGAAAGTCGAAATATGAGAATTTGTAAAATTCAAAAATAATTATTTCAATTTAATAAGTGATCACATAAATACATTGTGTCATTTATTAAAGTTAATAATGTCCCAAGAAAAATATTCAGTAAGAATGATCCGACGATGTTGCCACGAATGATGCAAGAAACAATTATATTTTTGGTGTGCGATATATAAATGATTCTTGTGATCTTTAATGTACTTTTATGGATACTTTTGTACCCAAATAAAGAATTAATTGTATTGACTAAATTATACATATTATTATACATTGACCAACATACGAATAAAGCAACACTGAACTGAGTCCTTCCAAGGTGTTCCAAGAGTTTGTAGTTAAGGAAAGGAGTCTGCGAGGGCGAGGTAAAATGGTTTGCCCACGATCACTCATTTTGTTAAAGTAGAAAGGTGCAGTCTAATCCCAGATTTCCCTGTTAAAGCTTCTGCAGTTGAGGTATAGAAATTATCACCTCATTTCTTAACCACCCCAAGTGTGATTCAACCAAAGAAGGGGCAAGGGGTCACAAAAATAATTATTATGCTCGAAATTAGTTTAAAGCCAACTGAGTAGATTCTGATAAACACATCTTGCTGGTCTCTAGAGTGAAAAATGCGAAGCAGCATTGCACTCTGTTTAAATGTAGACACCACTAGTCTGTCTTGAAATAGCTAATACAACTATTTCAGTAAAACCTCACACCTCAGTAGAGACTATAAAAAAAATTAACAAAACCAAAAGGTCGCAGAGAACATGATCAGTCTCAGAGTATTTTTTCTCATCGAGACAGATCTATGGAGCTCATCTTTTCTGTTAATTTGAAATGACAGCTTCAATGAAATGAGAAAACTGCATGTTGGATTTACTTATGTTGATCATTATGTGTTAACGTATGTCTTAACTTACCAAGATGCTGCTTTTTTATAAAACTGGGGTGAGAGGACCCCTTTTTCAAATATAACTTTACGGCTGTCTAGGACCAGACATTGGTTCCCCAACCCCAGTAACGCAAATAAAAAATAAGCGATAAACTGTGAATTGTGCCTGCAAATTTAGTGCCCAGACATCTTACCGAATTTGCTGCAGAAATACACATCTTTTGTCATACCAGTAGACAGGGAAAACAGGTGCAGTGCCCAGAAAATCGTTGGTTATTCCCTTTGCCTGCAAATCTCTTCTGATGGTGGTAATGCAACCAACGAAATATTGTACACTATACTACCGTAGCAGACTTGGTAAACTGACATTTCTAAGCAGTTACATAATGCACCAAATATCTGAAAGAGACAATTAGTTATAGATTCCTTACCTTTTGAATTACCCCCAGACTGGATCCGGAGAATTTTTCGTCAGCAGTACCCCTGCGCGTCGTAAGGTGGTGTCGGTCGGCTCTGCGTTCATCGTCGGCGTCGTGGTCGCCAGGATGACGTAGCGGCTGCTACTAAACGCCGCCCTCGCGCGTTGACGTCAGTTCTTTCTTTTTCCGCGCCAGCCAGCGCAGATCCGGAGAGAGCGGTACCTCCAGTCACTTTTTGACTGACTTTTTTGATCGACTTTTGTCAACACCGTTTTGAGTCCTCGACTCCTGGTGCGCGTAGGGATGCCCGGTTTCAAGGCTTGCCGTTCCTGCTGACGGTTGATGTCGGTGACGGATCCGCACTGCGTGTGCCTGTTTTGCCTGGAACGCGACCACGACTTCAAGTCGTGTTCCGACTGCCGGACCATGAATCCGAAGTCTTTGCGGGAGCGGTCCCGAAAGCTTCTCGAGGCCCGGCAGTCCGCTCCGTGCCGTTCGATGGCCCGGTCGCGTGGGAGGTCGAGGGACCTGTTGTATTCCGCTTTAGGTGTCCGTATATTGGCTTTCCTGAAACATGTCCTTATATAGGCACAATTCGCATTGCCCTTATATAGGCATAGAAACCCAGTCCTTATTTAGGCATTAGCCGTGCACTCCAAATACAGGCATGGTCACCGACATCCGTCCACCCTAACGTCACGAGTTCTTAGAAACCAGACCCTTAAGCTCTTGGGAGTTCCCCTAGCACAGGATTATTGATTTCTCCAAGAACTCATTTATTATGCATGAACCGCTATACCTTAAGGGTTCATTCCTGACGTCTTCCTCTGTCCGACTTCACGTCAATGCTAACATTCCAAGACACCTACCAGGTATAAATATACCTTCCCTTGCCCAAGCAAGTTAGGAGGAGACCTCGACTTTAGAGGAGCCCGTGTCCCGGCCTGACGCACTGAGAAGACGCTGTCATCCCTGCTCGCAGAGAATCCAGCTTCCAGTGTTCTGACTCCCTTCGCGGGGTGTTAGAGTTCCAGATCCGGAAAGAGATTCCCACCTCTCTCATTCTCAAGGTATGGAGCTGACTAGAACCTAGAGGGACTCTTGGCATACCAGACTCTTAGTATATCATACTATAGAATGCTTCACCTACTTCTTACCTTGCACCACACTTAGGTTAGGTACACTGGGGTAGAACTAGCTTAGAGACGCATCTTATGAGTACTCGCATTTTTAGCTCATGTTATTTATGTACGTGAATATATGCTAAAAGATAATGCTAGTGCAGTATTATTTCTTTCTCCTGCTTACGCTGTACATTATATATCTTGCATATTGTCTTGTGATCATAACAGCTCCTATCTCTTACACGAGAAACAAGACTGTTCAATAAATCCTTTTATTGAAACGCCCGTCTATTCTGTCTGTGTAACTCTGAGGAAACTAAGCATGCACGATTAGCTGAGTGAAACTGTTATCTATTGTTTCCACGATTCTGAGACGTGTTCCGATTCTAAATAGAAACAAAGTTGTCATGTTTATGCGGTTGCCAGAAACTACTCCCTTCTTGTTTTCAAGGAGTTTCTCGTGGCCTCTGAGCTAGCTGGCACAAAGTAATTAAGTTTAATATACTCGATAGGGACATACCGACCTCAGTCCTATGTCAAAACTATAGGGTATATTATTCCAATGCGCAGAGCCTATTAGGGAAATAGGAACTACACTACATGGCGCCCAACCGTTTGGTAAGGCAGTAATTAAACGCTAGATACTGAGTAACTCAGTCGTGCTTTTCTCTCAGAGACCCCTACTCACATACTCCATAAGACGTCTGGAGTGGGTAGGGTTAAATATCCGCCAAAGCTAAATAGGACAAAAACCCTATATATTAGCTATTTTGGTTTGTTCAACGTTGAAGGATACAGTGTTCCAAAATATTGTGCACCTTATCTTTTGTTTCCTTGAAACTTGTACTACATTTTTCAAAAAACAAATGTCCATACACGGGGACGATAACACCGGGAACGGTGTAGCTGCGGCTGCACCAGTCGTAACAGCTTTTAATTATACCGGTTTAAATGAAACCGAGGAGGGTGTTATAGACATCGCTCCAAATTTAAGAAGAGCCATCACTCTAAAACTTATAAAACACGGCCTACCACCAAGAGGGGGTAGAGCAGTTTTCGTGATAGAGGCACACGAATCCTTTCAGACAGAGGTATTCTATTCATGGATAGTATTCCCAGAATCAAATCCAGTCACAAAAGTGTTTCACTTCTACAAAGAAGATGAACCGCCAGTGGAATATATTCCTTTCGAGGATATTGAAATTCCACTAACATACCAGGAGCATCAGCTTTGGTTTAAAGGCGCCCTAAAACATCACAGAAACATTACCAGGCTCGGTCCACTAGGTAGACCAGGAGCAACATGGCCGATTCTAGCCAGCTACACTACTCATCCTGACTTCGATATAATGTCAGACGAGGAATTACTTACTCAACTTACAGAGTTAATAAAAATTTACAGACAATTAGTCCAATATGTCATGCGGACTTTCACAGTCCAACCACCATTGACCATTCCAAATCAAACCCCTCAACAGGGGAATACACTAGAAATTCCTCCACAGACTTTACACGCAGTCATGGGTAAAATGCCCACAAAACGTGAGCAAATTCCATTCTGGATAGCTCAAAAAATTACTCAAATCGAAGCAGTATTTCCTAATACTAGCCCTTATGAGAAGCACAGAATACTAACAATCTGTTTACCAATGGGGATCACACCACAACTGGAAGATTGCACCACTTGGGGCGCAGTCTTTGCTGCCATCTATACTAAAACACATGGTGTTCCATCAATTGCGGTAATACCAGATGTCCTGAAACAAATTCAAAATGAATACGGGGCAGAGCCTGCTCTGAATTTAGGTATGAAATTACTGAAAAATTTCGACCAGGTCTCAACAATAATATTATCTAATATTAAAGGGGAGGCAGCATCAGTGGTGATCCGCCAACGCTTAAGGGAATTTGATGTAACAGAACATCAACATGAACTACCCAGAATAATAGAACAATCTTATGCAGAATTAGGCAGAGATAGTTTGGGTGGAAAACCATTGAAGCCAAAACTATCTGAAAGTCCTGAGAAGGACTCTATTAAACAAACTCCTACATCTTCTAAAAAGAAGTGGGAAACTAATAAACAAAATTCAAACGAGAAACGTTCTCAATCCCGAGGTAGGTCTCCTCAAAAGGAGCCCTCTGAAAGGAGGTATAACCTCAGGAATAGGGATAATTTAAGAAAACCTGACAGGTATCAAGATACTGATACACGTTCCTCTCGTACCTTTCAGATATCGTCACAGACATCGGAAAGAAGAGGACGGTCAGAACATAAAGAAGAACGCGTGAAGTCCAAAGATGATAAACACATTCAGAGAAATAAATCAAAACCTCAATTCTCAAAAAAGAAGGTAGCAGGTTTGAAGATCAGACATGCCGAGAATACGGAGAACACAACTCAAGAACGGAGGATGGGCTCAGACAATGCTGGACAGTGCAGCAGAAGTCACAATAGCTCGCCAGAACCTGAAGGAACTTCTGGAGATAGTGGACTTGAATGAGTACATCACAGTAGAAACTGTAGACACCAGGGTTAGTTCTCCACAAAAGTTATATGGAATAACACTCCGAATGGAGGGAGACATACCAAGAAAAGTGAAAGCACACTTTTGGGAGAAACTTTCAAGGGGTTATGATATACTTCTAGCAGAAAAAGACTGGCCACCACAATTTGTCAGGGAGTGCCCACATGGCGAGGACATTATTATGCCTGCCTTCTCCAACCATATTCCAATTCACCTAAAATATAATTATGCCAGGAAATGGGCAGTTGCCCAGGCCCCAGCATTATATAAAAATCATGTAGGATGGGTTGAGGACTCACCTCACCACAAAATACATCTAAAAAATGAACCTACTGCACAAAGGCAGTATCCAATAAAGCAAGAAACTAAAAAACAGGTCAGGGAGATCTTAGATCAACTTGAATACCAAGGGGTGATTGAAACATGCACCTCCTCAATGAACAATCCTTTGTTTCCTGTCTCCAAACCAGACAATACATATCGTCTAGTTTTGGATTACAGACACTTGAACACTTGTTCTAAAACATTTGCAGTGCAAAATGCACATAGTCCAGCATTAATGAATAACATTGTGCGTAAAAAATATAAAACCACATTGGACATTTCAAATGGTTTCTTTTGTCAAAACATAGCACCTGAAAGCAGGTACTTAACAGCTTTCTCAATAATGGGGACCCAGCGTCAATTTTGTAGACTCCCACAAGGGTTTAAAACAGCCCGGGGTTATTCTCAGCGAGGGTAACAGAGTTACTACAAATTTATGATAATGAGGCATTGTCATATGTCGATGACATCTATCTGACAGATGATGACCTAGATAGGCACTTGAACAGGGTGAGTACCATTATATTGGGCTTCGCCTCTGAGGGCTATAAATTCAACTTTAAAAAATCCAGAATTGCCCATCTCAATGTCCTTTTCTTAGGATATGAGCTTTCAAGTGAAGGCAAGAGCTTGGCAGCTAACTTTTTAGAAAAGTGTGCGCTGCTCCAACCTCCAAAAATGCTGAAAAATTTACAATCCATCTTGGGTTTCCTAAATTTTGGAAGAACATACATTCTAAATTACGCAGAAAGGGTTAAACTTCTCTATGGATTAATCAAACCTGATTTTTCAATCAAACATTGGACACAGGAACACACAGAAATCCTGCGTTCACTCCAAGCTAACATGTTAGCAACAAATCACTTACAAACACGCGTAAGTCAACGCAATTTAGTGATCCGAATAATTTCGGGTCAATGCGGATTCACCTATTTAACATTTAATGAGGGTGAAAAAGTACCAATAGCATACAAATCACATTTGTATACACAAGCAGAAATGCGCTTCACTTCAACAGAAAAAATATTGACAGCAGTTCAAACTGCAGTAGCAAAAGAAAGAGCTCTAGCCCAAGGGAAACGCATTATTGTTGTAACTCCAGTACCAGCCTTAGAGGCGGTTACAAAAGCGAGCATTCCAAATGCAAAAGCTTTACATCCTAGATGGAAACAATGGGTTAATTCTCTTGCTGCAACAGATGTTGAATATGTTTTTGATCCTGATTTAAAAACACAAGCGTTCCTGCAATATGAACATGAATATCCTCTGCCCACTGAAATTCTGCCTCTCGATCAGTATGAATTTATAATTTACACTGACGGATCAGCACAACCCGCTACAGGGAGTAAGCAAGCTTACAGTGCAGCGTGCGCAATCGTTAAAGGTCGCATGCAAGATGGTAACTTCAGACCAATGATCACTAAAACTCAATCTCTAGGAGATTGTACAGCTCAGCGAGCTGAACTACAAGCATTCAAACTGGCACTTGAAAGTACAGATCGCGAATTCCCCACACTAATCGTGTGCGATTCTTTCTACTGTGTTCAGTCGTATAATGAATATATACAAAATTGGCTTGAAAATGGGTTCAAAGATGCAAAAGGTGGCACAATAAAGCATAAAACGCTTTGGGAACAAGTAGTTCAGTTGAAAAACGAACTACCAGAGGCTCACGTGATACACACGCTGAGTCATCAACGTGATGGCGTTCACGTTGCAGGTAATTCATTGGCTGATGAAGCCGCAAAGGGGGCTGTTCAGACGGCTTCCGTAGCTGCGATCACTCGTTCAAAAACGAGAATAGACAGTGAGATATTGTTGGCTGTCAATGCTACAAGCAAAGGCAGTGGTGCAGCGTTACCTAAAAAGTTTCCACTCAAGTACTCTTATGTAATTGATGCGAACAACGTTCCTTTTGCTCGAATCCCTGGAGTGGGGGATAGGGTAATTCCAAACATGGAACGTAGAGCAGCTTTGATTTATGAAGCACATCTGGGGGAGGGTCTGCCACATCAAGGGATCTCTAAAACAATATTGACGTTAAAAGAGATGTACTGGTGGCCTGGAATGAATACACAGATTCACATCTTCATCGATGACTGCATAGACTGCAATAAACAGCGTGATGCAGAACGCCACCAGACACCATGCTACGAAGTAGCCTGCCCAGTACAGACACCATTGTTAGACAGCATTAGACTATCTACGCGCAGGCGTCCTTTTGGACAAATGCAAATCCACAAATACTAAGTCAAGGTTCCTATGGATATGGCCTCAGCGCTCGGCTGACGCTCGAACTGTTAAAAAAGATTTGCGAGTCTTTATCGGCACATACGCAATAGGCCCGCTACATTCTGACCAGGGCCCTGCGTTTAGCTCTCAGGCTTACAAAGAAGCCATGGCCAGTTTGGGCGTTGCATTGCGGTACTCCTCTCCGTTTCATCCTGAGGGAAATTCTGTTGTGGAAAGGAAAAACCGGGACATAAAGCAGTCTATAACAGCTAGAGTATTAGGTTCGGGTGATGGGTGGGTCAAACATCTTTATGGGGTCCAACGCTCATTAAATAATTTGCCAAGAAGTTCTCTAGGGGGGTCACTCCATATGAGGTCCTATTTGGGACAAGAATGTGGGTTCCCGATCTCGAATGTAAAGGCACAGTGGTGGAAAATAAACCCTTTGATATCAAAGATCATTTGGCTGTTTTACAGGATCTAAATGAACTAAGATCGAAACAAAGCAACGTGTTCCTGAAGCCAACCACCACTGGGGAAAAACCGGCAGTCCCAGCAAGGCCTGTCTGGATCCCAAAAGTTGGGGATCTAGTCAGAGAGAAGATTGCGGACAAGAAGGAATTTGGACCTTCTTACAGACAACCAGTACCTGTCCTAGCCGTCCACGGAACAAGAACAGTACTTCTGCCGCCCCTTGCTGGAAAAAAGGAGAAAAGATTTGTGTCAATCGACCTCATCAAACCACAGTATGTGGCCAATACTAATAGTAGGCCTCGTGGACTCCGACCTAGTAGCAGACGCACTCTCCTCGCTACTATCCAAGAGGTTCAGACTGAAAGACTCATAACCATCGAGAATTCAGCAGTAACAGATGAAGGACTAAGCAACAATGCTATGGAACTCATCCCTCTTGAAACTCAAGTAACAGTTCGTCCAAATACACCTGTCTACACCAACGTAACAAGTGATCAACTGGTTCCAGCGATTTCAACAAATCCTGATGCAATTCCAACAATTGACCGAACTGCTTCTGGCTATTTCATTAACTTTGATACGTTTTCTGAGGATCCAAGTGAACCTGAAACTACACCAGCATCAAAAACTTTCAAACAGCAAGTACAAGACCTTTTTCATTTCCTGAAAGAGACTTATCTGGTTTCACCATGGATTGAACTATGGATTATTTCTGGAATATTTTTCTTTCTGCTTTGGCTAGCTTTGGTTATGACTATTAGCATGCTTATAAATGGCAGATACATCCGTTTGGACATTGAAAGTAAAAATGTGAACTTACTTTTGAAACCACACAAATCATCCCATCGTGAAACAAGAGACTTGTCAGCAGTGAACATCACAGCCGTTCCTATACAGGATGGTATAGTGTGGGACAAAACCGATTTCGATATCTTCAGCCCTACGGAACTATTGAACATTCCACATTTATTTAAAATTTCATTAAGTGATTTTATTACCTCCAGTACCTATTCTGATGATTGGGACTTTGAGACTGTAAATGATATGATGTCTGATCTAGAAAAGTCTGCAGCGTTCTCTAACAATGAATACTTAGAGGGTTCATCAGACTATGAACAGCTTTATTGTTATAACCACTATGGTCATCATTTCTTGCACAAATCTGCAACACCTAGAAATGTGTTTATGTTTAACCAATGGGAGCATTGTCCTACACCACCAAAAGGTAGTTCAAAAACGTTTGCTAAAAAGTTTCCCTATTTTTCAGGGTACAATACATCTGATCCAGAATCATTTTACTATAAAAATGTAAACAAAACAGGACAGAAAATTATGTTAACTAATACAAAACAGATTTATTCTGCAGCCTTTATTACCCAACTGTCTAGACAAGGATTTGACTTTTGGAAAGACACAATAGACACAAAAACTGTCTGGGGTTCTAAAGATTGGCAAGTGCAGGGTATTGAAGCTTTGTTTAGAGCATGTATCATCCCACATCAAATAATGTTTTTGAATGACACTGTGCAACAAACGTCTTGCCTTGGTTTAGCCAAGATCAAAGACATGAATAGACCTTCTGTACCAACACCTGCAAGTAATAACACTACACAGGCAGCGGTTACAGTTGACAGAATACTACAAACCAACAGAACAGATCCTGATTGGAAAGAATGGTTACTCTGGCCCACAGACACAAACATCTGTCAAGAAAGAGTCCTGAATAAAACAGAGGGCTTTACAATCCATAGGCCAGACCCACAATATGTTCAAAGACAACATCCAGGGGTAGTAACAACATACAGTGTAGGAAAATTGTGCCTTGACTGGTTACAAAAGTCTTCACTTGAGGATGTGAAACAACACTTATCTTTGCTTAAAGAAGACGCAGACCTTAGGGAATTCTTGCTAGGACCAAGAAAACCGCGTCAAAAACGTTTCATATATGCCAGCATCTATGCTGCTTATGATGAGATATGGAAGGTTTCACAGGCGGAGGCCGCAGAAAGAATACGTGAACTTGATCGTATTAACTTAGAGAAAACTCTCACTGTGGTCGACAATGGGTTAACAACTTCGTCATCCAGAATTTATTCATTGGACAACATTGTATCCTCTGCTATTGACATACTGGAACAAGATTTAGCCATGTTACAACAAGGCCAATCTCAGTTACGTTCTATTATGTTATTAAGCTGGACGCTGCAATCTTTGCGTGCGGGCTATGTGCCTTGGCGTTTTATCAACACGTCGTCTCTGTTTGCAGAATACAATCTAACTGATAAACAGATCGAACTGGCACAAAGGGGAGCAAAGTATACAGTGCTGAGCATTGAAAAACTGGAAAAATTACCATTCACAGTGGCAGAAAAACCAGCTACAGAATGGCTTATTCATGGCAAAATCACTCTGCCTGTCACTACTTTTCAGTTTCAGTATTGCCTCAAACAAATGCAAGCAGGCAAATATGAAAGGTTGGGTAAAGAATACATTAAGACATCCTGGGATTTACCTTACGACTACAGATGTTGGAGTGGGGATCGTGAAGTGTTTCTAAGCGGTACACACTGTGAAAATGCACTAAGCGGTTCACTCATATGTCAGGACATTTCTTTACACGGGGCTTGTAATGGTTCTGTGGCAAACTTGTCCTGCCACCAGCAAGGTACACCAGCTGCTGTGATTAATCCAGCGTTTGGACAACTTTCTAACGGGAGTTACCTCATGTTGAATGATCAGAGTTGCTGTGGCATGTTGCTAGGCATCCCATATCTGGTAACGGTCGACTCCAGGGTTACTTGCTGTATGCAAGTATTGTTCCCCCAAACAGAGACAGTCAGGGAGTCGCCTCTATGGCCTTCATTGAATGTTTCTTTTATACGTTTTGATACTTTAAGCAGAATGAAAGCCATGCTTTTACAACAAACCGTGCCTTTGACCTCGGCCAAAGAAATCTATGATTTACAAATTGCAAGGACTTCGGCTGAGATACAGGCTTTAATTCGTACAAACTGCCCTATACATTTCGCAGAAATGATGGGACGTATCTTTAACATGTCTGATACAAGCGGAATTGTACATGTATTTAAGACCATCTGTTCAGGACTGTTAACACCTTTTCAGGCAGTCCTCGGAATCATCCCAAACTTCGCACATTCGGTGTTTGGTGGTGTGCCATTAATTCTAGCACTTGTTGCAGGAATCCTATTTCTATTCCTACTATTATGCTATGGCAAGCCTATTCACCGACATCACTCCGAGCGATGTGGAGAAAGCTCTCCTAGAACAGAAGTGCCGTGAGCGCATAGTGCAACTTTTGGGCATACCTCGTCTACGGGAACTTAATACAACATGGTTTCTGTCATTCAGACCAATCTGGCAAGATTGCATCTTATCTGTTCTACGCTGCCTGCTTTGCGGTGAAGAATGCGTGCTAGACACCTGTCTAACACTCCCATCAGTCATGCCAACGGATATCGATACTCTGCTGGACACGAGAATGGCCCGTGCTCTGTGTTTTCCCCAGAGGCTACCAATCCTGATGACGGCATTCATTGAGATCTCACAGACGCTTCCTGCTGCTGCTGAGGTACGAGATGGATCAACAGGCACACAGGTAACAACGGACGCGAACATTGCTGCGGCATCCTATGCTGAAGGCGATGCTTCTCATCTCTGTGCGATTAACCTTCTGAACGAGGTGTTCCAACTGTCACCGACATCGGTAGACGATATTTTGTCTATAGAAATAGATGATTTCATGTTTACACCAGACCCATACACTGACTTTGATTCGGCTCACAGTGTACCAGGGACGCAATGAATTTGGCCTTCATATTTTCAAAACTTGGAACTCTTCCTAAAAATTGAACTTTTTCTTTTTCTCTATTTTTTAAATACATGGCAAAACAATCTGCTTACAGTAGAACTATACTTCTTTGAATACTTCCAGGGACACATTGTCACCTTATCTGTCTAAAATTTCATTTAATACCATGATATGCAATGGCTTTGATTTTTGAAAACTTGTCAACCATTTCATCATATGTATATATTTCTGTTTATTCATTCATGTCGCATTTTATTTATAATATATGCTTAGAATGAAAAAATGCTTTAAAATGTACAGTACCGATTGCATTCAACAGTTTACTTTTAAACTTCTTTTAATATGCTTTTAGAAATGTTTTTAGCAACATGTGGTACTCAGTTTAATGTTTAGCATTTCATGTTTAGCATTTAGTATTATCGTTCATTCGAAAGTGGAGTGGGTGTTGTATTCCGCTTTAGGTGTCCGTATATAGGCTTTCCTGAAACATGTCCTTATATAGGCACAAATCGCATTGCCCTTATATAGGCATAGAAACCCAGTCCTTATTTAGGCATTAGCCGTGCACTCCAAATACAGGCATGGTCACCGACATCCGTCCACCCTAACGTCACAACGAGTTCTTAGAAACCAGACCCTTAAGCTCTTGGGAGTTCCCCTAGCACAGGATTATTGATTTCTCCAAGAACTCATTTATTATGCATGAACCGCTATACCTTAAGGGTTCATTCCTGACGTCTTCCTCTGTCCGACTTCACGTCAATGCTAACATTCCAAGACACCTACCAGGTATAAATATACCTTCCCTTGCCCAAGCAAGTTAGGAGGAGACCTCGACTTTAGAGGAGCTCGTGTCCCGGCCTGACGCACTGAGAAGACGCTGTCATCCCTGCTCGCAGAGAATCCAGCTTCCAGTGTTCTGACTCCCTTCGCGGGGTGTTAGAGTTCCAGATCCGGAAAGAGATTCCCACCTCTCTCATTCTCAAGGTATGGAGCTGACTAGAACCTAGAGGGACTCTTGGCATACCAGACTCTTAGTATATCATACTATAGAATACTTCACCTACTTCTTACCTTGCACCACACTTAGGTTAGGTACACTGGGGTAGAACTAGCTTAGAGACGCATCTTATGAGTACTCGCATTTTTAGCTCATGTTATTTATGTATGTGAATATATGCTAAAAGATAATGCTAGCGCAGTATTATTTCTTTCTACTGCTTACGCTGTACATTATATATCTTGCATATTGTCTTGTGATCATAACAGCTCATATCTCTTACACGAGAAACAAGACTGTTCAATAAATCCTTTTATTGAAACGCCCGTCTATTCTTTCTGTGTAACTCTGAGGAAACTAAGCATGCACGATTAGCTGAGTGAAACTGTTATCTATTGTTTCCACGATTCTGAGACGTGTTCCGATTCTAAAGGGAAACAAAGTTGTCATGTTTATGCGGTTGCCAGAAACTACTCCCTTCTTGTTTTCAAGGAGTTTCTAGTGGCCTCTGAGCTAGCTGGCACAAAGTAATTAAGTTTAATATACTCGATAGGGACATACCGACCTCAGGCCTATGTCAAAACTATAGGGTATATTATTCCAATGCGCAGAGCCTATTAGGGAAATAGGAACTACACTACAGACCGGTCGCAGAGCCACCACCACCAGTCCTCCTCAAAGTCTTCGCACTCTTCAGGTAAGTCGAAGTACAAGAAGAAGTCGAAGAAGCATCGTCGCTCTTCGACTTCTCCCCGTCCGTCGGCCGGCGCGACGAGGGATGCGAGCGGTGCCCCTCCCGCGGCTCCGCGTGCAGAGCCCACTGAGTCGACTCAGAGTTTCCCTCCCTTCCCGGGACCCGGAGCGACCCCTGCCCAGCTTCGGAGTTTCTACGAAGCGATGCATGCCATCTTTGGGCAGCCCGACTCCGCTGGTGCGCCTTTGGGCCCCGCGGACTCGGCTGGGGGCCCTGGGCCTTGGACGCCGGCGGCTTCGGCCCCAGCACCGTAGTGTCCCCTTGGATCCAGGTCGGCGCCGGTCGACCTTGTAACTCCTCCCCCGGCGCCGATTCCACCAGCACCGCATCCGCAGCCGACGCTGGTTGTGTCCCCAGCCGGCGTCGACCCCGGCCTCCACCCTGACGTGGACACGGAGCCGGACCGGCGTCGACCGACGTCGGATCCAGGGCCGACAGGTACTTTTGTTCCCCTGTTCAGCCCTGGTGTGTTTAGGCCAGATTGGCAACCAGAGGAGAGTGAAGAGGACTTGGAGCGGTCTGGTGACCCTTTAACTGACCAGTTGGAGTACGACCCGGACTGGAGAGAGGAGTTGGGGGAAGCCAGTGGTCTGGATACCTCCCCAGACCTTGGCATGTTGTCTCCTCCTACCGTGGCTACGGAGGACGGAACGTCTTACGCAGTGGTGTTGCGTTGGGTGGCCGAGGCTCTCAACCTCGAGCTACCTACGGTGGCAGTCAGGACTAACCTCCTGACAGAGGTGCTTCAACCGGCAGCGAGCTCTTCGGAGCCCCTGCTGCCGTTTAATGAGGCCCTCACTGACATCCTTTTGGGCACCTGGTCCAGGCCCAACACAGGGGCTCCTGTGGATAGGATGATTGCCCGACGCCACCGCCCGGCCTGGGCGACCCCACTTTCCTCTGCCAACACCCCACCCCTGAGAGCTTGGTGGTCCAAGCCTCCACGTCCAAAGGCACATTCCCTAACGCACCACCTGATAGGGAATCCAAAAAGCTGGACCACCTTGGGAAGAAGATGTTTTCTTCCTCCAGCTTGGGACAGCAGTCGGTAAACACCGCATGTCTGTTGGGCCGTTACACCCACTCTGTGTGGGATACAGTAGCGCAGGTGCTGCCCCAATGTCCGGAGGAGGCCCGGGCCGTGCTCTCCCATGCTGTCGCAGAGGGGAGAGACGCAGCCAAGTTTACCATCCGATGTGGGCTGGATACCGCTGACTTGCAAGGTAGGACGATTTCAACGTCGGTAGCCCTTCAACGCTACGCCTGGCTGAGGTCGACTGGCTTTTCCGGGGAGGTCCAAGCTACCCTTATGGACATGCCCTTTGGTGGCCGTCGCCTGTTCGGCGACAAAGCAGACAACGTGCGGGAGCGCTTCAAGGACTCTCTGGCTACGCCCAAGTCCCTGGGCCTCTCCACCACCCGCCCTGTGCAGTCTGCTTTTCGTCCCTTTCGTGGCTACGAAGGGGTGCCCCGCTACGTTCCACCCAGAGCCACAGGCTGGCGCAAGCTGTTCAGCCCCTGCGCAACCGGGGACGTGGGACCCACCGTCGTGGGTCTGGGGGCCAGCGAGCGGGCCAGTCCACCACCGCCCCCTCTGCAGCAGCCTCCAAACCCTCCTAGTCTGACCTTTCAGGGCCATCAATCGCCAGTGGGCGGCAGGATTCACCATCACCTCCCCCACTGGCGTACCATCACGTCAAACAGGTGGGTTTTGCAAATAGTCCGAAGGGGCTACCCCCTTCCCTTTGAGACTACCCCCCCCAGCCATGCCACCTCAGTACCATCGTATGTCGGAGGATCATCTGGCCCTTCTCCAACAGGAAGTTACGGCTCTCTTGGCCAAGGGAGCCATCGAGCGAGTTCCTACCCCAGAAGTAGGTTGTGGTTGCTATTCCCACTACTTTCTGGTGCCCAAGAAGGACAAAGGCCTGCGTCCTATCTTGGATCTCAGGAACGTCAACCGCTTCCTCCAGAAGGAGAAGTTCAAAATGTTGACGCTAGCTCAGGTCCTGTCTGCCCTCGACCCTGGAGACTGGATGGTAGCGTTGGATTTGCAGGACGCTTACTTTCACATCCCCGTCCTGCCGGCCCATCGACGTTACCTACGGTTCATAGTAGGTCACGAGCACTTTCAGTTTTCCGTGCTCCCCTTCGGCCTTACCAGCGCTCCTCGGGTGTTCTCGAAAGTGATGGCGGTGGTCGCAGCTCATCTGCGCAGATCAGGGGTTCCAGTCTTCCCCAATCTCGACGAGTGGCTGTTGAAGGCGGGCTCGCCCCAGGCAGTCGTCTCCCACCTCCAGACTACGGCGGACGTCCTGCATTCGCTGGGGTTCACTATCAACGTGCCGAAGTCACACCTGACTCCCTCTCAGAAGCTCCTTTTCATCGGAGTGGATCTGGACACGACCCAGTTTTGGGCTTATCCTCCCGAGCAGCGAGTCCGGGATATTCGGGCTATGATTCCGATTGTTCAGCCTCTATCCCGGGTTTCGGTCAGGATGACCCTGAGGCTGCTGGGCCTCATGGCCTCCTGCATCCTGCTGGTGGATCATGCCAGGTGGCATATGCGGGCTCTGCAGTGGGACCTGAAGTTACAGTGGGCACAGCATCAGGGGAATCTGTCCAATTGCGTTCAGATCTGGAGGGCACTGCACGACAATTGCAGTGGTGGCTAACGAACCAGGATTGGGTCAACGGCAGATCCCTCTCCCTTCCCCAACCGGAGTACACGGTGGTGACGGTGCATCACTTCTGGGGTGGGGCGGCCACATGGGAGAGGCAGAGATCAGAGGCCTCTGGTCTCCGGCGGAGTCCGGGCTCCACATCAACCTTCTGGAGCTTCGGGCGATCGGTCTTGCGCTAAAAGCATTCCTTCCTACTGTCCGGTGAAGAGTGGTGCAGGTGTTCACGGCCAACACCACCGCCATGTGGTACTGCTACAAACAGGGCGGTGTGAGGTCGTGGACCCTTTGTCAAGAGGCTCTCCGTCTCTGGACATGGCTGGAACATCAGGGCATATCCCTGGTGGTTCAACATCTGGCAGGTTCACTGAACGCCAGGGCGGACGAACTCAGCCGCAGGTGCATGATGGATCACGAATGGCGTCTTCACTCGGAGGTGGCGCAAGGTCTCTTTCAGCAGTGGGGAGAGCCTTGGTTAGATCTATTGGCCACCGGAGAGAACGCGCAATGCCAGCAATTCTGCACGTTGGAATTTCCAGGGCGGCACTCGCTAGGCGACGCTTTTCGTCGCGAGTGGAGTTTCGGTCTTCTATACGCCTTTCTGCCTATACCACTTCTGCCCAGAGTGCTGAAGAAGATCAGACATGACCGGGCCCAAGTAATCCTGGTGGATCCGGATTGGGCACGAAGAGTTTGGTATCCTGAGCTATTACACATGGCCATCGATCCTCTGATCCGACTGCCTCTTCGGGAGGATCTTCTGTCGCAGCAGCAGGTGACGGTCCTCCACCCGAACCTGTCCAGTCTCCACCTCCTTGCGTGGAGATTGAGCGGTGACAGTTGACGGCCTTTGACCTTCCTCCCGAAGTCTGTGATGTTATCTTGGCAGCCAGGCGTCCCTCCACTAAGACGGTATACGCCTGCAGATGGAACAAATTTGTGGCATGGTGCACAGCAAAGGCTGTGGATCCCCTTTCTGCCCCTCTTTCTGAGGTTCTTTTGTTCCTCCTTTCTTTGGCCCAGCAGGGCTCTGCTCTGGGCACTCTAAAGGGCTATCTCTCGGCCATTTCAGCCTTCCTTAGGCTTCCTGATCAGCCTTCTCTTTTCAAGTCCCCTGTTGTAAATCGCTTCCTTAAGGGCATTACTGAGCTTTTTTCCTCCTGTTCCTTTCGTAATGCTCCAGTGGGACTTGAACCTAGTTCTAACTTATCTTATGTGCGCTCCCTTTGAGCTGCTGCATAACTGTTCTCTTAGGCTTCTGACCTTAAAGACTTCTTTTCTGGTTGCCATCACCTCTGCACGCAAGGTGAGTGAGCTCCAAGCTCTTTCTTCAAAACCTCCTTTTCTGGCTGTTCATCCGGACAAGGTTGTCCTTCGGACTCATCCATCCTTTCTTCCCAAAGTGGTTACTTCCTTCCACATTGGTCAAACCATCACTTTGCCCACCTTCTTTCCGCATCCTTCTAAAGAGGAAGAGAGGCTCCACCGTCTGGATCCAAAACATGCGCTTTCCTTTTACTTGGATCGCACAAAACAATTCCGGGTGGATGATCAGCTCTTTGTTGGCTACGTGGGTGCTTAAAAAGGTCGGGCCGTACACAAACGAACCATCTCTAGATTGGTCGTTTTGTGTATCAAAGCTTGCTATTCTTTGGCAAAGAAGGAGCCTCCTGTGGGGCTACGTGCCCATTCCACCAGGGCGACGGCAGCTACCTTTGGACAGTGAGCTCCCCTCAATGACATCTGTCAGGCAGCGACGTGAGCATCTATGCACACGTTCACAAAACACTACTGTCTGGACATCCAAGTCCGGAGAGACGACTTTTTTGGCCGTTCTGTTCTCCAGGACTTTCTGGTGTGAACTTGGTTCGCAGACCCTCCTCCGGGGTTGGTATTGCTGGGGTATCTATTCACAAGGTAAGGAATCTATAACTAATTGTCTCTTTCAGATGAACAAGTTACTTACCTTCGGTAACGATATATCTGTAAGAGACATGGATTAGTTATAGATTCCTTACCGCCCCACCCATGCTCCCCGATCTGCGAACTGACTTCTAGGGTTAAGAATTTCCTTTCAGGGCCCTAGTTTTGCGCACCAGTGGTCAGTGTCTTGCATGGCTCTGCTCTGCGCTTCTGGCGTGGAAAGTCGTGTACAGAACTGACATCAGCGCGTGAGGGCGGCGTCTAAGTAGCTGCTGCGACGTCATCCCGGCGGCCACGATGACGACGAACGACGCCACCTTACGACACGCAGGGGTACTGCTGACGAAAAATTCTCTGGATCCAGCCTGGGGGTAATTCACAAGGTAAGGAATCTATAACTAATATATGACGCTTACTGATATATTGTTACCGAAGGTAAGTAACTTGTTCTTTGTGCCATCAGAATTGGTCCATTGGAAGTATATAACGAGGGAGGTTAAAAGAGTAAGTGCTGCTGTGTACAGTGACTAATCTTTGAATTATTTGATTGTGCCCAACATATTTTGTTGTAGTGTGCCCATTCATGAAATTCGATACCCTACAATCCACCATTTAATTCGAAAATTGGGATCGGATTTGCCCAAATCGTTTAATGCAGGTTAAATATCTAGTATCTACTATAGTGTCACTTTAGTCAAACGTCCCTTATCGGATCGCTCATTCCGTTTAGGTACTTAGTAGGTCGCACAGATGTCTTGTTCCTCAAGTTAGTAGAGTAGGTTCATTCACAAGTTTCAAGTGAAACTTGAAACTTGTGACTAGGTTCATTCGTTTGTCTAATGGGGGATGGTCCCAGATGACTGCCGACATCGGGTGCGTACCTGGGGACACATTGTGTCTATCCAGTTAAAATTTCGGGTCACCAGTCTTGATGTTACACTACTTTTTTACTCAATCCTACTTCCATTCTTGAGGCCTCTCTGTTGTTATATTTTTCTTATTGACTACAGAATTTCACCTTAAAGGCGCTATGGGGAGCAAGAGCCACATAGTAGACTCAAGATCCATGCAAAAAGTAGAGTGAGATCAGTGAAACAATTGCATTTAAGGTTTTTCGATAGAAAAAAGAAAATGTTGGTCGAGCATCTAATTCCTGAAGGGAGAGAATGCTCCGACTTGGGGGAAGAACCAAAAAGTGTTTTCCTCCAGTTCTAGCCATTCTTTAAAAAGTGGACTTTTGAGAGACCTGTATTGGCAAACCACAAGTTTTTCTGAGGTATAAACCAGACCAACCACCTCTGTAAGATTGTACATGGATTTCCAGGCTTAACCCTCTGTGTCACACAGAGAAACTTAAAGGCAATTTTTTTCTCATGTGTGGCCTATCATGAATATGGGACACTTGAGTAAAGCTGGGGGCCCCTTCTACTGATCTAGCCACATTTGTTTGAAGTAATTTCATGAGGCCTTGGCAAGCTCTAAATATAGGACATTGCAATAGCCCTTTGAGCTTGCTAAAGCCACCACTGCCCCGTGGGACATACTTTCTCTGAGAGATGTGTTATTTTATTTGATAGGAAGATTCTTATATAGGAGATTGCACATGATGCTTCTTTGTAAGGTCAGCATCTGGTTTTATTTTCAGATTACTTACCACCTTCTTTCTGTAGGGTGGGACTCCGACCCATCTCTTCAAGCAGGTTATCACTACTTCAGATGTCCATGCTTTCGCCTACTTCTAATACTCCTGCCTTTTCTTAATTTAATTTCAACCAAACTTTCCCTACCTAATCGCTGACTCTGAGGAGGCTCATTTGGTGAGTTGCTGCTGTTGTCTCTTTTTTTAAAAAGCTGCTGAATCTGTTGTGTCTTGTCAGCATAGGTGTAAAATAGATGTTAAAGAGGTAGGGTGATATATTGCAATGACAGAGCAGAGTTGTACCTGTCGCTCCAGTCCCTGCAAGCTTGGCCCAAAGACATCTGGGGATCGTTCAGGGGATTTAGATTGTAAACATTAAGTGAGACTGATCATTCTCACTGTGTTGCTTGATCACACATTACGATGTATTCTACGCTGCATGTAAAGAGATGTATATAAGCTGCCCAGCAGCATTGCGCACCATGAAGACAAATTACTTGTCTAACTAAGTTTGTGAAAAATTACTGTATTAGCTGCATGAGAAGCTAGAATTTGTGTTATCCCTAACTCTGAGCATTGAATGTACTGTGGCTGTGCTGACAAGGCATATGTTAATTTGTGTTTTATAATAATGTTATAAATTAAATAAAGAAGTAGGGTGAGATCACATAATTCTGGGGTGATGAAGACTCTTGAAGAAAAAGTCGATATGAAGACTCCTGTTAGACCATCCAAACATGACTCAAAGAATGATAGTGCCATCTTCGCAATCCTAATCTGTCTGAGTGTGGAGATCAGAATGCTGTGGCCAACAGTGTCAAATGCTACTGATCAGTTTAATACAAAGACGGACACCAACACTGATGGCTACCAATCTGAAGGGGTCTGTCACTGTGGCTAAAGCTAAGTCAGAGCTTCTAGTTGGCCTAAAAATAGTTGAGCATAATTCAAGGCATCCATGTTCTTCGAAAAGGAGTAAAGTTGGAGGGCCACATGGTGTTCAAGTATCTTTGCCGTGTCCTGGATACAAAAGCGAAAACTGTAGATTGTTGGTACTGCCGGGCCTAGCCCAGACTTTTTCAAAAGATTCAGAACCATTGAATCTTTAAGCAAGGCTGGTATTCTGCCTTGTTGTAAAGAGGTGTTTATGATGTCACACACCTAAGGGTCAGATGTGGCATCCATGCATGTAAAGTGGCACATGCGGCAGGGATCAAGAAGAGATCCAGATTTGAGTGAAGATATTGCTTTAACAGTCTCTTCCACCTCTACCCCTAACCCATTTTAGTCCACAGTTGTATTACAGGGTATTTATTATATAGGTACTCTATAAGTGGTATACAAGCATAGGTGTATTTTCCGCCATGCATGTGGTTACATTTGTAGATCTAGCCATGGACAATTGGACACTCTAGGTTTCAAAAGCTATCCCAACTTCATTCCTCTCACTATTGAATTTCAATTTGCAGCATGGGCTTGGTGGTCCATGTTCTGAAGAGTCCTTTCAACACTTTAGAAATAGGCAAATTGCTTGTCCTAACATTGCATGTCCCAAGTTTCTACACCGCACTGTTCTCGAAAAGTGACTTGCTGCAAGTGGAAATAACTGCCATCATGTTCATAATATAAGGGCTTACATTTACTCCCAGAAAAGGACAGTTGTCTCAAAAAAGGCATGGGATTTGAATCCAGATAGTCCTATAATTTACAACAAAGAGTAATATAATCCAAGGTTGCGCTGTCTTTTCACATTACTTTAGTTTGTACTATTATAGTAGAGTGAATTGCTTAAAGTTACATTTTATATACATTAATTCCTAATATTTTTTTCTTATCTTTCAAGGCATTGCTGGATTGGATGATGAAGCTGGGCTATCACAGTTCCATTTACACACTATGCACACCCTATCCAAGAAGAAATCTTGAAATTGAAGAAGGGCTGAGCCTAGAGGACGTTGGCATAAGCACAGATTCTGTTTTCATTGTTGACCAAACGGATGCTTGAAACCACTGCATGTGTGAAGGCGGAAACCTGAAATCTGTGAATGCCATTTAGATCGGGGCAGTGAATGTCAGAAAAGGTGTCATTTAGGAAATTCATAACAATGGCACAACCCAGTGAATTGGAAGAAGTTTCTATCAGTGAAATTATTCCGTGTGGTGATATGGTTCAGGGGCACTAAACAGTATAACTGGAGAAGTAGTACCTTCTGTGAATCACTGTTTATGGGAAGCACGCCATTTACATTTCCTGATGTCACAGTTTGGCTTTTACCAGTGCAATACATACTGATATATATTACATTATCAACACGGATATTTTAGGGTTTAAATGCAAGGCACGGTTTTCTAAATGTTAGGAGACAGACTGATGGAATCATGTGTCTCCCTAGCCTAGATTGAAACAGGATATTTTAGGGTTTAATTGCAAGGCTCGATTTTTTAAATGTTAGGAGATAGACTGGTGGAATCATGTGTATCCCAAGCCTAGATTGTAACAGGATGCTGGTGTCCTGTGCAAATCTAAGGAGCTTTTCTGGATTAATCCAAGTCCTTGTTGTTCTTTGTGGTGGTGATATTCATTTGTGCGTTGTCTTTCCAAAAGGAAGGGTGAACATTTTGTCTTGGGTTGTCCTAGATTTGCTCCTGAAGTAAATATTATCTTAACTGTTCTGAGGGAGGGTGAGTTTTTTAAAATAAAGACACAAAATCTAATATGAGATTATATTGTATTTTTAATGAACGTTTACTAGCAAATAAAATGCAAACACGCAGTCAATGAAATTCAGTACAACTTGAGTTTTTCTGTGCAAGTTAACGAGGATAAGAATAGAGGTGCGGAGGCAGCCATTAACATCCACATGTTTGAAGATAACTCAAAGCGAGAGGTGACACTGCTGTAAGAAATGTTAGAAATTGGTAAACAGGAAAGCAGGATGATATAGTTTTAAATCTTTAATCATATATACAGACACATTTATATTCTCGTGACATGACGGCTAAGTCTAGAGATCAGCGATAGACCCCTGGGGGTCAGTGAGGGTGGCGGCCTAGCCCTGGCCCAAATACCGCAGCTACCTTTATCGTTGATCTCTCCACACAGCATTTTTAGGACCTTGTGTGTAGTGGGCGCTTGGCCCATTCCCAAAAGCGGGGTACCACTGTCATCGGAAAAAGTGTGGGAATGGTGGGTTGTAGAAAATTTGGGGATCTCTGTAGATTCGAGAATTTCCTGCACAGAAATGTGAGGAAAATGTTTGCTTTTAGCAAAGTTTGTGATTTGCAGGGACTTCTGGGTAAAAAAAAGCTTGAGAGATCCACACAAGCCACAGCACCTTGGACTCCACCGGGTGTCTAGTTTTAATAAATGTCTAGGTTTGGAAGTTTCCATGGGTGCAGGCAGATCCCAGGCCAAAAATCCACAACTACCAGCATTACATTAAAACGTCTGCTTTGAGTGCGAAAAATTGATTGTCCATGTTGCGTTTTGAGGCCTATCTTATCGTAGGTGCTATGCCCACTCACACAAACGGGGTACCATTTTTATCCAGAGATGTATGGGAACACTGTGTGGTTTGAAATTTGTGGATCACAGCACATTCCAAAACGTTCCCTCTCAGTAATGTAATGAACATGTGATTTTAGCCACTTAGAGAAGTTTGCTGGGAATTATGGGAAAGTGAGTGGGATCAATGCAAGTTACACCACTCTGGACGTCTCAGTGTTCAGTTATCAAAAATGTGAGGGGTTGTTATTGTTCCTTCAGAGTCCATCCACTACTGAAGTACACATTTATATACCAATTGGTAAGTGCTAGGTTCAAAGAGCAAATACTAATAACAGTATCAGAGTATTGAAACCATGGTTACTGGAGGTAAGCTGTAAAGCCACGTCAATGCACCAGCCACTTTACGCACCATTCACATGCCTTTCTTGCGCCACACACAGTGCCATTCATACCGCCAGTTAAAGGCCTAATACAACACAACACTCACATCGGCATACCACCGCCATGCAAGGGCCCATCACATTCATACGCTACACCACTTCTCACTCAGTCATCAACCAACTTGTATACACACCACAAGCAAACCTCTATGCACATACGGGCAGGCATGTTGTAAGTTGGTGTCTCGACAAGCTTCACAACATCCAAAATGAAAAGAAACCTAGACTGTTTTACTACCTGTCAGGTATCTGCCTCCCTCAAGGTCTGAGTGATACCAAATGTGTGCCAAGGAAACCTTTACTAACGTCCCTCATAACAGCCAGACGAGGCTCAGGAAGACATGTCTTTAGGTCATCTTTAGCACACTTGATGTGCTAAAACCACCTCCTTCCAGTTTGTTGATTTAAGCTGGTGGATGGCTGAGGATTTCTTCGGGACGTGCCTTACATTCCTTGAACTCTGTGAGCATATCTATCTTTGCAACTAAGGTAAACATGCTGGGGAAGACTGCCCTGAGTTGCCTAAAGAGCATGTCCAAAACTAAGGGTGTGGGGTTTTGGCGCACAGGCTGCTCTGAGACAAAGTGGTGTATGTCACGTCCACTGTTATGTGCATTACTGTGACTGTAATGCACTTCTCAAACAACGGACAGAACATCTACCACGTTTTGACAGAAAATGAACATGGCAAACAGGCTACAAATGTGACCTTTGTGTAGTGTTGGGTAAGGTCTTCTGTGTCTCTCTCGTACCTTGACTATCTGGGTTCTACCTATGTGATTTCCCTGTGAAAGCATACCTAAGCTAAGCTTTTACCACATGTTCTTGTGTCCATCTCCTTCAGTCCTAATACCGTATAAGTGCCAAGCAAACCTTTAGTAACACCTTCCATGGCAGCCACTTAAGGCACAGGAAGACGCGTCTTTCATGTGTCTTTAGCGCACTCACTGTTCTAAATCCAACTCCTTCCATTTTGTGGATGTAAGCAGGAGGGTGTCTGAGGATGCCTTCGGGACTTCGCTTACATTCCTCAAACTCAGCGAGCATATCTACCTTTAAGGTAAACATGCTGTGGTACTAAGGGCGTTGGCTTTTGGCACACAGAGTACTCCATGACAACATGGCATACGTTTCATCTATCATTTGTGCAGTGCTCTGAATGTAATGCGCTTGTCATATGGTGAACAAAACTTCAACCATGTTCTGATGGTGGATGAAGATGTCAAGCAGGCTATAAGCAAGTCCAAGATTTTCTCAGCTAGTAGCAACAATTTGGAAGGCTGCTTGCCTAATCAAGCAGTGGTCCATGGAAATTCTGTATCCATGCACAGCCATTGGAAGGCATGTACTCTCAGTAAGGCAGCTCCACCTCTGTCAATTTCCCAGTACTTCTCTTTGCTATGGTACAACGTAAAGCAAGTTGAAAAACATAGGCTGGTTGAGGTGGGCACTGGAGACATAATAACGATTGTCCTGCCTCTATCTTTGTTAAAGAAGACTGCAAAAACAACATAGTCGAGTCTTTCTCTCTGTTGCTGGAATGCGGTCGTCAAAGTACAGATCCTGCAGTCTTGCAACATCCTCCACAGCAGATGAGGTAGAGGCTACTGCTTCTGAAGCACTAAGACTTTCAGTGACTGTCAACTGAAAGTCCATGAAAGACATCAGTCTGTGGAGCATTGTATGTTGCCAAATGGATCAGGTGGGTAAGCTACTTTTCATACCTTGTACATGTTTTACGACTCAGGCTATATTACTGAACCACCTGGTCATTTTTATTCACTTTACCCATATACTTGTTCTATTCTAGTATACAGTTGGGCTCGTGGACTTTGGCCAACTGACCCCAAACCATGACAGGGGAAGTGTCCTCATCATGGATTGTAGTGAGTAAGCATAGATCCCACCTATCTGAGAATTTGCCTGCAAGCAGTTCATTGGAACGCATCGCAGTGCTCTGACCTTTTTTGGAGCTTATTACAAGCAGGAATCCTTTACGGTGACATCAAACTGTACCTCTTCCACAATGCCAGTTTTGTATAGTTCACTGAACAGCTCTACTCCTGTATAGAAGTTGTCCGCATAAAGGTTATAACCTTTATGAAGGAGTGATTGGACAAGCTTCCATACAATCTTTGTAGTGAGCAACCTGCAGGATTTAGAGCACAATACTTCCTTGTATACACTCTCAGGCTGTGTACATAACTTTTAGAGCTCTCTCACAGCATGTATGTCTTAATGCTATAACAAGCTCTTTTGCTTGGTATGTACTGCCTGAACAGCAGCTGCCCTTTATACAGTATCAAGGACTCATCACAGTTATATTCTTTCTCTGAAAACATGGGATACAAATATTCCACAACATGCAGAGTTTTGAACAACCTGTCATGGTTTGTATGGTTCGGGGACAATGCAGAGAATTATTACTAAAATGCAGCATACACTGTAATATCAAAAACCTATCTCTGCTCATGACCGGAGCGAAGATGTGTGTTGCCCAAAACCAGGTGAGTAGACCAGTCGGATTGTATGCCTGGTTTGTGCTCTAGCCCCATGTTTAGAGTAAGGCCCAGAATTTTTTTCAACTGCCTAAGTGAAGTTTGAGTCCACCAGTATGTCCTAGAATGAGGCCAAAGAGTCCCTCAATACTCCCTCAGAAATGGTTTGGCATGCAGATTTGTCAGGTGCACAGTTTCCTTAAGGAAGTCAACATCCAGAAAGAGATTGACGTAGTCAAGTAGCAAAAAAAGTTGTTGCATTGACTTTACATCCATTGTGTGCCGTGAATGGGGAAATTTGGGACTGGACTAAATTTTGGGGCTGCCTAGAGAGCACTCTATCTGTGTTTGTTGCTGCATCTGCTTTCTCTCTAGGTTGGGCTACCGTGCTACTGTTTTTTTGCTACACAGATTGTGCTTGCAAAGCAACATCACGATTGCCATGACAATGTTTATCAGAGTCACTGGAAGATGATTTATTGGATGTAAATCGATTCCAGATTCTGTTTCATTTTCCTCTCCCTCTGATGTTGTCTAAGTATCTGATCCTGCCTCAGAGGTGTCCTCCATTATTCAAGTTAGGGCCTGGTCAGCAGTCATCCTGAGACACCATCTTTATTGACTGTCTAAAACCTTCCTTCTGAAACACTATATTCTACGTAGAAAGCAGAAGTCTTCTTCTAAAACCGTGTGTGTGCGTTTGTGAGATATGTCTGTGAGGTATACCATAGTGAACAGTAAAAAAGCACTTAGCTTCTTGGTGCTGTAATCTGAAGAACTCCTCATAAGAACTTCTCCAAAGACAGTAAAAGAGACGAAAAAATAAAGTATTACTTCAACTTGCCATATACACAATACCACAGCATACTTCATTGAATGAGGGGTGATCCCACTTCAGCCACTTTTAATTTATTTTGGCATTCACATGAAGCAGAGACAAATGTAGGTGGGATACAGCTAAAGCCATGCCGTATCAGAGTCGGACAGGAAGTAGGCCCTGGATTTCACAATAAAAGTGTACCCCATTAGCAAACCAGATAGCTTACCAACGATTTGCAAAGCCAATAGGTCTGGAGGTCATTGACAGCCCTTTGACTTTCTCACTGCTTGTTTAGTTTTGTTGTGGCTTTTGCAGAACTTTGTTAGGGCCTGAAAGCAAAAATCTGGCTTTGGGCTCAAGAAGCACATATTGACATAGCCCCTGGAACTGAAGAGCCTTACATTGGGTATGGACATGCTCCTTGTGAAAAGGCAGAATGTCATCTCTCACAGTGAAGTTAGCCGATGGGTGAAGTGGTCTGGCCCACTGACCCATGATATACTAGGTGGAAGAAAAACGTGAATGGCACAACAGCAGACCAATTGATGAAGAGAGCGTGGTGGAAACCCCCTAACAGTATATTTATTTTAGTTGGGGAAAAAAAAAATATATATATATAAGTAAAATCAAAAGGTCATGGCTAATGCCAGACCAAAAAAGTAGCCCGCTTTGTTCCAGTTTTTAACTTCGAAAGACTCGCTGTATGGGTTTTTTGCATGGTATGGCAGACCGCATGCATTTGTGCTTGCTGCAGGCAATGATCGTGGTAATATCAGGAAAATCTGCTGTAAAAACATGGCCATAACATGGGCCTACACAATATCTGGTGGTCTTTTGCACTTGGGGGGCATGATCCCTCCCCAAGGGGAAAACAACGATTTAATAAAAAGATTAGCACCCTGGGGTTGTCCCCCAAAAAAAAGTGCACAATTTTGTTTCCACTTGAGGGCGAAGCGCATCTGCGATTCACAAGCAGAAATTAGAGGAAGACAACGCTGGAAAGAAGATCCTCTCCCTTTTCTAAGGATGCCTCCCTCTTTCCCCCTGAAAACCCCACCAGAAGTGCAAGCAAGCACTTACGTGCTCCTTCTGCAACAGTCTGGTGGGGGAGTTTGTGACATCCGCACGAATCACGGCATGCTGACATCACAAATGAGCGTGGAAGATTCCACTTCAGCCCCACCCTTAGGCCTGCAAAAAGTAAATCCTCCAGTGCAAGCCTAGGAGGTACTATTATAACCCTCCTCAACGTTGGCCACCAGACGACTGCTGCACTTGAGAGGTTGTGCAGGCTTCAGCCTTTGACAAACACCACAGACTATCATAACCACTCGCAAATGACACCATTCACACACACAGGGGCATATATACAATGAAGTGTCGGAGCGTGGCGTTAGCCTCCTAGGCTTAACGCCATCCTCCGCCACTTCAGAAACGCAGGGCTGTACCATATTTACAATGATATGGTGCAGCCCTGCGTTTCCCCCTGCGCTGGCGCTAAATCTAGCAGCATTGAGGGGAAGATTGTTTATGTGCAGGAAGGTGACCCTTCCTGCACATAAACAATCTTTAAATGGCGTTTTGTCACTTCTATGTGTGCTGCTTAATGCAGCACACATAGAAGTTGCAAAATGTCATTTTTTTAAAAGATTGTTTATGAGCAGAAAGGGTCACCTTCCTGCACATAAACAATCAATGGCCTTTTGCTGTTTCTATGTGTGCTGCACAGCGCAGCACGGATGGAAACAGCAAAAACAAGGAGAAATAAAGCATTTCTCCTCGTTTCACCTGTTTAAGACCAGGTATTGCCTGGTCTTAATTTTAGCGCTGCCTCCTATTTACGCTTTCCTTGTAAATATGGGGCAGCGTCAAAATCAATGGGTGTTGCGGTGGAACGCCCACCGCAACACCCATTGCCCTCCCCTTTCACGCTAAGTACAGCGTGAAAAGGGGCCTTATTTACAAGGCAGGTGATCCAGCGGTAATTTCACGGTAATTTCTCATTGCAAAACATCATTTACCTCTGGTTTACCGCTTAAAGGGGATGGACCTTGGCCACCGTGTATCATCATCAGGAGACTTTACATAAACATGAAAAATCAAATGCAATTAATATTTAAGGCAATAATGAGAGTTGTGAGTAGTTTAAAGGGTTTTATTTTCTAGTCAAAAGTTAAGGTTCTATGATTCTTTATTCATTAATCAAATTTCAATCAGGTTACAGAATTGGAAAAATAGGAAAAATAGAATTAATACAGAACATATTATAGGTTGCATACAAAGCACTTCATAAAGGAAAGGGAATGAGGCATAAAATGTCAGTCAGAACTCTTTAAAGAGTTCTAGGAAAATATAATTCAAGAGTGAGTTTTGCAAGGCTAATCAATAATTAATAATTGACAAAAATCTCCCATAAAGAGAAATAAATGCATAAGACAAATAAATCTTTTCAAAGCCAGTTAGTCAATGCATGAAATTTAAAGTTTTAGCATCTAAATCTAAACCTGTTCTGATCCTCTCAGCTGCTCTCTCTGTGTCTGACACAGAAGCTGGGCATCGCCCCCCCCCTCTCTCTGTCTCTCCTCGGTCGCAATCTCCACCCAGTCTGCACCGGCGACGTTCACGTACCTAACCCGAATGATGTCTGGTCAGATCTGCTCTGACACGCCCCCAAGGGGTCATTAATTATACCCTAATTCTTGGCTGACTATACTAACAATGTTGCAGTTTCAGTAGAAACTCGCACTGTGATTGGTTGGCACAGGTGACATAGGGGTCTCATCATCCTGTTCTCATCGCAAGTCCACCCCATACCGGTTCTAACAATAGGGGCTTAATGCTAAGAACAATATACATAACATGTATCAATGAGAACATCTCTTGCAACATCTTAAGCGACAAAATGTATCAATCTAATTCTTTTTCGCTTTCACATCGCACACAGGAATGACACTCTCCCACAAACACTGGTACGTTGGCACGGTGACAGGAGTGTGCAGATCATTGTGGCCTTGACCTATGTGTCTTCACTTGAGGCACTTGGCAGTTCATGCAGCTGGCATATTCCTTTGTGCATGCGTCTCCCATTCAGCACACTGCTAACAATTCTCAGCCATGCTGGATTCCTAGGCAGCCATATTATTGTGGGCCCAAATGTATACTAAAGCAAAACAAACACAAAAGAATATTAATTTATGAAGTAAAGCCCATTATGTTCGCCTCCCACCATTCTAATACCCTGTATTAATTATTACCTAGCGAAAGCTATTAATTTAAAGCAGCTTTTCTATTATTCATGCAAAATGTGCAATGTACAACATAGCATAAACATGCACTAGTGCAAATTTTCAAAGCGCAAACAGTTAATACATGCTCATGGCAACATGCTCTAATGTTTTAGATAGCTTTTCATACAAAATGCGTTTGCCCCACGTGTAGTGTTGGTGCATGGTTGATTAATTAATACATATTATAAGAAAGATGTGTTATGAACTGAATATGCATTGTCTAAATATGCAACAAATCCAAGGTCTCTTGAGACGGGAACAGAGGCATAAATTTTAACAATGTCTTTCATTGAAGACGTGTCTTCTCATGGGAGACGGGAGGAAACAGAGCAGGGAGGAAAACATTCCTTTGTTATCTCCAAGGCTAAAGGCCGCAGTGGGCCTGCCACTGAGCTGTGTATTTCAGCCTTTTCTACACCGTAAAATGCGTGTTAATTCAGCACAATTAAAAGTTCAAAACACATTTTTTTTTTTTTAATTAAAGGTACATTCTATAGTGAGATTAAATAAAAAATAAACACAATTAAACATCCATGATTAATTTATTAAGCATGGTTTTACATGATTTCATTTGACCAGGCCTCATTTCATGTTTTTCACTTTGCATGCACCATAATCTGCGTGCCATTTTAAAATGCAGTTTGTCTGAAACTTAAAACAGAGCAATGCCTAATCTAGGTGAAATCAGGGCTCCATCAATTCACCCTTTGATAAAAACAAATCATGATACCTCAAATAATTTGTAAATTATCACACGTTTCATTTGTTTAAAATAAAGCACTTATCATTAGTTGAGTCAAAAATATGTTTTTCTCTAACTAAAATATTACTACTCATCTTTAGTGTATGTAGACATGGTAATTTCATTAGCACACTTATTTCACACAGATATATAAGGAAAAACTCTTACTAAAATTAGTTATTATTACAAAAGCTGAGCATATAACAATTTTACCTCTATTTCTAAGGCAACACAAGTTTTGTCTGTAATCAGATCATATATAGCCAAGCTCAAAAGTTTAGTGCAGAGTTCTGTAAGTAGCTTCTTGGAACAGTTAGTTTTCTCTAAGATAAGTAACTAAAATAATAAAAAGGATAATCCAACAGAACAGTTCTTTTTTCTATTTCTTTTCTTCATCTTTTCTTCTTTTTCTTTCAACAGAACAGTTCTCTTTTCTCCTCTTTTCTTCTTTTCCTTTCATTATTCAAAGATTCTTTTCTCTTCACCTCTTGACAGTTTTCAGTTATTTGTTTCAGCATTTCTTGGCTCTTTGTCACCAGCTTGCCATCAAGGTGGCTCCTACAGTTCAAGCCTTGCATTACACAGTTCATTCAATGTGGCATTCTGTAGTTTTTCCATGCATTTTGACCACTCAGGTGCTGAGAAACTCTGACAGAGCACCATCAATTATTTGCACGTTTTCAATCCAAGCCTTTCACTTTTATTTTCACTTTGTTCATATTCAGACTTTTCAGCTATGGGTGCAAATGATTTTTCAAGGGACCACTGCAGACGTTTTGGATACCCTTTCAGACAGCTTTTTTCTACCTCCACTCGTAGGCCCACAGCACTAATTTTTTCTTCAGATGCTGCACCTGACTCATTCACCCTTTTGACACCGCTTTCATCTGAGTCAGTTTCCACTTTTTGCTTTTCCAGTGCCTCTTCAGTTTTCTCTAGTGCTGCTTCACGCTCTGTGTGTTCCCTTACAGCTTGACTGACCCTCTTCTGTGGGCTTTTGACCACTGCTGGCATCTCTTCTTGAATAGGAGCTGTTTTATCAAAGGGACACGGGACCATACGTGTGTGAGAGGCATGCACCCTATTTGGAAGGCCACCACATTTCACATCAGTCTTTGCCAGGATCATTTGGAACAGGCCTTTCCATTTCACAGCATCTCTCAGATCAAAGTTTTGGCACCATTCATTATGCAGATCTTGTGTAGCAGCTGCAATCTGGTGAGAAACTACACGCTCCACATCAGCCAGACCTTCACAGCAATGGCTAGTCTTTTCATCCCTGTTTTTCACAAGTGCATTTGCATGTACATATTCAAGCCACTTCAGTGATGCTGAAACACAGTCTTTTGCAAAGTGTAACTCTGTGCGGACTTTGCGTTGCTTTATTTTGCTTGAAACTTCAGGCAGATAGTTACAATCCAATCCTTGTTCAATCTGTTGTTCTGCACACATCATCCTTGAGACCTCATTATGATCTGATTTCAGAGAAACTGGCAATCTATACCTGGGCATCAGTTTTTGCAATAACATATTTGCTACTATGCAGTTGTCATTTTTCTCAAAATCTGTTCTGATACAACCCTGTTCTTCTTCTAAAACATTTTCTTGTACCTCTTTTAGTTCTTTACAAGTGTAAGGCATTAGATAAACAGTATCCTTTTCAGATTCACCTGTGAAAATTCCATTGAATGTATAGGCTAACAGGACACAATATTGTGCAACTGAATTAGCATTTCTCTCTCCCATGACAATAGTGACTCTCATTTGAGCAGTTATACTGTATGTTATGGTAAGGGCAATCAATTTCGAATTTTGGGCTGAGGTAACTGCTGAAAGCCATGAAGCTTTGACAACATATTGTATAAGGAGCACAGCATGTGCTGCTCTTAATGTGTCATTGTTACCTTTCAAATATGGGCCATCAACAAAATGGACATTGTTGGGCTCAATCAGACGTTCATCCTTAAAGTCTAACTTTGGTTTCATGCATAAATTCATGACACCTAGACATTTAGGTTCAGTTTCATCACAAACAATTTCATTTGCTGGCAGTAAGCTCAATACATTTGAATTTAGACATTTCTTGGTCACAGTATTTTCCCAAAACAACTCCACAAAGGAAGGAACCATTTTAGCAATTGGACATTCCATCATTATATTCTCACTCTTTTTATGACTGACATTTACCACAGCTACTAAATTAAGGCAGCTGGGCATTTCTGTGATGTTGGGGTCAAGGGTCACTGGGAAATACGTCACAGACCTTTGAACACATTCATGTTTTTTAACAGGCACTGAGAGAGCACAGCCCTCCCTCTCACTGCACATTGGTGTATTTTCTTTTAAATAAACTTTCATTCCTAGTGTCGGGCGCGACACTTTTTCTCTTTCAACTCTAGGAATGCTTTTGTGCAATTGTTGTCCAATGGAAGCGGATCAGACACATCCTTGTGTGTCAGCCTCAGTAAAGGCTTAGCCACTAGGGAAAGGTTTAGTAACCACTCTCTACAGCAGCCAACCATTCCCAAAAACATCCTGACTTCTTTCTGAATTTGAGGTGGATTCATCTGGTGAATTATTTCCACTCTCTCTGGTGACACCTTTCTAGCTCTCTTTCCAATTATGCGTCCCAGACATTCTTTTTCTTTTTGACAGTACTCCTGACTATTCTCATGCAATGGCACTGTGACATGAACTTGACAAAAATCAATAACAGTAAGCCATTCTTCAGCACATGAGATGTGAAAAAAAATATTGGATGGATTCGGTACCATAGGACGACATAGAACAGTTATGCTATTAATCTCCTGCACTGATCTGTTCTTTTCATTTAGTTTCTGTAAATCTGTGATCAGAAAGTTACATAAACTTCCAATCAATTCCCTCAAAAATCCTTTACTCAGTTTATCTCCAATTATGGGTAACATTTCTGCAACTGATGGTGTTCTTGAATACATGTCATCTGGTTCTAATTTTAATAAGACATGTTCTGCACATTTTATTAATCTGACATCCTTCTCTGTGAACTCCCTTATTTCTGTGTTTATTATTTCTTTCAAATCAGAAGGTAATTTTTCAACTGTCATTTCTGCTATAGCTGTCTCTTGTTGGGCCATTTTAAAATGTACATCCTCATCAGGAATCTGATAATTAACATCATCTGGTGTACAGTAATCCGTGCTGTTTAATTTGCAAAACAATTGTTTTCCTGCCAGGCCTGTGTCACAAACAGCAAATTGGCAATTTTTATCAAATGGGCCTGATTTTGCTGCAACCTTTTCTAAAATTGGGTTTGTCATTTCTCTTTTTAAAATTCCTACAACTAAGTATGGACCTTCCACTGTTTTCACAATGGACTTGGTAAATTCAAAATTGTAAGGGTTAAAACTCTCATTTTCAAATACAGTAACCTGTTGAACTGGGTTTGGATTTTGTTTCTGGAAAGAATTCACACTTGCTCTGGACAACTTATTTAAATTAATTTTAGCATTTTCCATATTTTGTGAGAGCATCTGAGCTTGAAAAACTCCTGCCATTGGTACCTGTTTCTGAACTGGCACATTTTGCACCTGCATTTCTCTCTGTGTTTGTGCATTTCCATTTGCTGCATCAGGTTTAAATTTACATTTCTTCTTCCAATGCTCAAATCTGTTACAAAGATGGCAAAAGGATACTTTTTCCAGCAGTGCAACATCCATACCTGAATTTGCACAAACCAAAACACCTTTACTTCCATCCTGTGTTCTTTTAATCTGTACCCAATTAACATCCTTTGCTGGCACTCTGCCCTTCAGGAAAGTAATCACTGCTATGTTTTTCTCCATAACAGCAGAAAATGATGGTGCATTCATGTAAACCTTTTTCATTGTCTCCTCACCTGGCCTTTGCACAGCAACTTTAGATTCACACCATAATTCAGTCTGCATGGCAGTGTCAAAAATCATTTTCAAATTAATACATAACTCCTTTAAAATTTCAACAAATCCATCAATTTGTGGGTACCACAGCATATGTTTGTCTCTCAATTCTAGGAATGTGTTCAGAAATGCTGCAAGTTCACTTTTGTTCCGTGGCACATGAACATGCACTTCTCCCATCTTTTCTTTCAATGAGTAAGCAAAAGCTTCTCCCTCATCCTGTTTATTATTTTCCTCAACTAGATCTGGTGGTTTCTTTTTCTTCTCATATTTTCTTGCCCACTTGTCTCCTAATTTCTCAAACCCATTGCATTTGAAAATATATTTCATTATTTCTGCAATGTGCAATTGCATTCCTGAAGAACACATTGTCTCATTTGCTTTATCATCCATATGTACCCTGAAACTTTTCTGAAATGGAAAACTTCCTGAAATATCAATTTCATATTTTTGAGCCAAATCAGTCAGTCTATCGTGTAGCTACTGCACATGTAGTTGTTTCCTTACTCAGGGAAATTAATTCTTTTTCCTGACACTGGTTCACATTTTCATGATTTAAACAGCAGGGACTGTTAATTTCTTCATGTTCAAATATTGAATTTAAAACATTAAGCTGTCTCTCTTTTTCAGGGTCTGGGTTAATTTGTTCCCCCATGCTCTCTATCTTTTTAATCACTGCTGCTTCTTCAAAGCAGGTTTGAAAAATCCCATCTTCAAATATATTCATTTTATCCTGGGCTGCAGATGTTGTAGAGACCATTTTTCCCTCACCTTTCAATGCTTGGACTGTCTGGGGTAGTTTCTGTTCAATAATCTGTGAATTCTGAGTTTCTGAAATAAACCCTGACATAATTACTCCTTCTGCAGCTCTTTGAACTTTTTGAGTAGGGACCAAATTAATTAGGACAGTCACAATTTGTCTAGGCACTGCCTGTGCATCTGCAGTTTGTAATATTTGTACTGAATCAGTCACATTTGAAGCAGTAACACCTGGAGATATCACTGTCAGTGCTGAATCAACAGGTAGTGGGTCAATCTGAAATATCTGCACATTTCTCTCAATCTGTATTTCTCTCTGTTCAACAGAAGCAGTAGCCACTGTAGTACTTACTGGTACACTAATATCAGTATTTTTAGTGGGGACCACATAAAGTGGTGGACACTTAGTTAATAATGCATCCATTTTTTCATCCCCTACATCACTATTTATTTGAAGCTTTTTGTCATCATTAATTCCCTTCTCCTGTGTCTGGTGCTTTACCTTTTTATCTTCACTTGCTTTGTCTCTTGCTGCCTTTTCCCACATGCTTAAAGCTTCGAATTGTGCAGCTCTAGATGGTGTCTTTATTTCACATAACACTTCCCTTAATTTGTCAATAATTTGCAATTCAAAAGTACCATCTTTTGGAAACCTCAAAGAACCCTCTTTTTCAGTAATCTTGCACCATTGGTGAACCCACATACATAAATTTTGTCCCAAATTGGTAGACATAAAATGCACGGGTGTTCCTTCAGGAGCATCACCAATTAAAAACGAATTTTCCACTTTACCTCCCAACAGTTTCTTAAAACCTTCAAACAATTTCATTTCTGCAATATTTTAATGCAATTTATTTTCTCCAATCCTGTCACAGTTGACAATTTCAGTCAGTTTAACTCCTACTACTGACCCTCTCAAACAAAATCTTACTGCATTATTTTTCTGAGTTTTCTTAATCAAAATTCTGTTAGTAACAACATAAAAACAATGCTTCCTTGTCTGCTCCACTAAATAAAGAGATAGTCTTCACTTTTCAAAGAGATTTTCTTACATTCATTTCTTTACTTTATTTCGACCACAGGGTCATAAAAGTATACACAGCACAGTAAAGAAGACATATATAGAGTGCACATATAAAGAACATGATTAGATATAATACAATTAAAAGGGAATAAAATTACAAAAATAAAGGCGGGAATCAATGTAATTGAGGGAGCGAGGCAATCAAAACAAAGCATCAAGTAAATCAGTTTTAGAATCATGAATGATGTCCAGACTAAAGTGCATTGAGATTGATCCAGTGCTGGGCAGTGGTCATCACTTCAAGCATTTGAACCTTTTCAGCCATACCGCGTGCCAGAATCTAGATAGACCAAAGACCACGAGTCTACTAGTGTCCGTGCTTAACAGTCTTAGCACCTCCAGATAGTGACCGGGGCCAATGATTTTACAGAGCGGAATGATCCACTTGGCCCTCAGTGATTTATAGAATGGGCAGAAAAATAGGAGGTGGGTGATGGACTCAGGACTCGCATTGCAAGCGGGGCAAAGAACGCTAATTTCAAAGCCTGACCTCCAGTTTTTGCAAAAAGTTTTAAGCTGAAACGTTTTATAGCGAAACTGGAAAAACAGCTTCCGGGCTAAGGGAGGAACAATTTCATCAACTGTGTCTTCAAAGCAGGGTAGCAAAACCAAAGGGGATGATGGACGGAGTGTTGAACATTGCAAGCACTCACCCCCAGTCAACTGATCTGGGTTTAATCCATCATCATTCTTTAGCTGTTCAGACATGGCCATATGCAAATCAGTCTGACCCTGTGCCTCATGGGAACAGTCCAGCCCGAACTGCCAAGCCATGTCTTCCCTGGACCGGAAACAAGCATCCTGGGACCGGTTTCTGGCTTACAGCCGTCATCAGCCAGGCTATCTTGAATCCAGTGGCAAAGTGAGCAAGGGACCCACGTCTGGGCATACCCTGCCAACTTAGGGCGAACATAGCAAAACCAAAGGGGATGATGGACGGAGTGTTGAACATTGCAAGCACTCACCCCCAGTCAACTGATCTGGGTTTAATCCATCATCATTCTTTAGCTCACTCCGCCACCCCAGTTCAGACATGGCAATATGCAAATCAGTCTGACCCTGTGCCTCATGGGAACAGTCCAGCCCGAACTGCCAAGCCATGTCTTCCCTGGACCGGAAACAAGCATCCTGGGACCGGTTTCTGGCTTACAGCCGTCATCAGCCAGGCTATCTTGAATCCAGTGGCAAAGTGAGCAAGGGACCCACGTCTGGGCATACCCTGCCAACTTAGGGCGAACATAGCAAAACCAAAGGGGATGATGGACGGAGTGTTGAACATTGCAAGCACTCACCCCCAGTCAACTGATCTGGGTTTAATCCATCATCATTCTTTAGCTCACTCCGCCACCCCAGTTCAGACATGGCCATATGCAAATCAGTCTGACCCTGTGCCTCATGGGAACAGTCCAGCCCGAACTGCCAAGCCATGTCTTCCCTGGACCGGAAACAAGCATCCTGGGACCGGTTTCTGGCTTACAGCCGTCATCAGCCAGGCTATCTTGAATCCAGTGGCAAAGTGAGCAAGGGACCCACGTCTGGGCATACCCTGCCAACTTAGGGCGAACATAGCAAAACCAAAGGGGATGATGGATGGAGTGTTGAACATTGCAAGCACTCACCCCCAGTCAACTGATCTGGGTTTAATCCATCATCATTCTTTAGCTCACTCCGCCACCCCAGTTCAGACATGGCCATATGCAAATCAGTCTGACCCTGTGCCTCATGGGAACAGTCCAGCCCGAACTGCCAAGCCATGTCTTCCCTGGACCGGAAACAAGCATCCTGGGACCGGTTTCTGGCTTACAGCCGTCATCAGCCAGGCTATCTTGAATCCAGTGGCAAAGTGAGCAAGGGACCCACGTCTGGGCATACCCTGCCAACTTAGGGCGAACATAGCAAAACCAAAGGGGATGATGGACGGAGTGTTGAACATTGCAAGCACTCACCCCCAGTCAACTGATCTGGGTTTAATCCATCATCATTCTTTAGCTCACTCCGCCACCCCAGTTCAGACATGGCCATATGCAAATCAGTCTGACCCTGTGCCTCATGGGAACAGTCCAGCCCGAACTGCCAAGCCATGTCTTCCCTGGACCGGAAACAAGCATCCTGGGACCGGTTTCTGGCTTACAGCCGTCATCAGCCAGGCTATCTTGAATCCAGTGGCAAAGTGAGCAAGGGACCCACGTCTGCTCTCCATGCCACTGGAATCAAGCTATCCTGGCTGAAGAGGGGTGAAACCCCGAAACCGGTCCTAGGATGCTTGTTTCCAGTCCAGGGAGGACCTGGCTTGGCAGTTCGGGCTGGACTGTTCCCATGAGGCACAGGGTCAAGACTGATTTGCATATGGCTGGGTTCAAACTGGAATGGCATGGTGAGCAAAAAACGATGGATTTAGGCCCAGATCTCTGTACTGGGGTGAATGTATGACATTGTTCTGCATTCTGTCCATCAACTGTTGTTTTTGCATTTGTCACCCCGAGTGGGACGGGTATGCCCAGACGTGGGTCCCGTCCTCTCCATGCCACTGGAATCAAGCTATCCTGGCTGAAGAGGGGTGAAACCCCGAAACCGGTCCTAGGATGCTTGTTTCCAGTCCAGGGAGGACCTGGCTCGGCAGTTCGGGCTGGACTGTTCCCATGAGGCACAGGGTCAAGACTGATTTGCATATGGCTGGGTTCAAACTGGAATGGCATGGTGAGCAAAAAAACGATGGATTTAGGCCCAGATCTCTGTACTGGGGTGAATGTATGACATTGTTCTGCATTCTGTCCATCAACTGTTGTTTTTGCATTTGTCACCCCGAGTGGGACGGGTATGCCCAGACGTGGGTCCCGTCCTCTCCATGCCACTGGAATCAAGCTATCCTGGCTGAAGAGGGGTGAAACCCGAAACCGGTCCTAGGATGCTTGTTTCCAGTCCAGGGAGGACCTGGCTTGGCAGTTCGGGCTGGACTGTTCCCATGAGGCACAGGGTCAAGACTGATTTGCATATGGCTGGGTTCAAACTGGAATGGCATGGTGAGCAAAAAACGATGGATTTAGGCCCAGATCTCTGTACTGGGGTGAATGTATGACATTGTTCTGCATTCTGTCCATCAACTGTTGTTTTTGCATTTGTCACCCCGAGTGGGAAGGGTATGCCCAGACGTGGGTCCTGTGCTCTCCATGCCACTGGAATCAAGCTATCCTGGCTGAAGAGGGGTGAAACCCCGAAACCGGTCCTAGGATGCTTGTTTCCAGTCCAGGGAGGACCTGGCTTGGCAGTTCGGGCTGGACTGTTCCCATGAGGCACAGGGTCAAGACTGATTTGCATATGGCTGGGTTCAAACTGGAATGGCATGGTGAGCAAAAAAACGATGGATTTAGGCCCAGATCTCTGTACTGGGGTGAATGTATGACATTGTTCTGCATTCTGTCCATCAACTGTTGTTTTTTCAAAGCAGGGTACACACTTGAAGTCTAGGAAATTGATAGTCAGACTGCCCTGAGCGTCAAGTGCAATTTGTAAAGATGTGGCTTCCCAGTACTGTTCCTTCAGTGCTGTTCTTGAGACAGTGATCATGCTTCCTGGGTCAGACCAGAACCTCAACATCCCTAGCTTCTCTAGAATTGCCCTCAGAGCTCTAAACCATGGAACTGATTTGATGGTAAATGATTTCATGAGCTCGCGAAGAAGCTCCCGACAATTCCTCCACGGTCCACAATCTATACCAAAACATCAAGACTTTGTAATGGATTTTATGGACCAACTGTCTGTGTGCCAAATCAAAACAAAGTGGAACTAACGGGGTACTTGCTGGGAGATTAGTCAGAGATCTAAGGAATCGATTTTCGACCAATGACAACAGTGCTATTTTACCAGAGCCCCAGAGTTCTGCTCCATATAGTGCACCCCTAAAATTTTCATGTTGTAAATTTCCAATGCTGGCGCCAACTGCCTAGTGAAGGTATTTCTGTGTATGTTCGCCAGGTTTGCAGTTTGGAAAATAAGTTGCAGCTTTACCTTGTCAATATGTTGGTCCCACCTCAAAGTTGGAGTTAAGCGAATGCCCAAATAATCAAAGAATTCCACACGCTCTAACTTGCTGCTGCCTGCAAGGACCTGTCTTTTGTTTCGATTGGCCCTGCCCTTCCTAAAAATCATGTATTTTGTTTTGGTTTCATTTAGCACCAGACCTCGTTCCTCACAAAACAAAATAAAATCATTTAAAAGCTGCTGGAGACCATGGGGAGATTTTGCAATCAGGAGAGTGTCATCAGCGAAGAGGAGGGCCGGAACTCTTCGACTACCCACCTTCGGTACGTCGCACCCATCTCTGTCCAGCCATTTTATTACATCGTTTATAAAAAGAATAAAAAGTGTGGGGGCAAGGACACATCCCTGTCTCACACCACAGTCCACAGGAAAAGTGTTTGTGACTTGGTTGTTCCCCCCCCACCTAACCTGTGCTGTGTTAGATGCATGCAGTCTGATTAAAATATCTAAAAGGTTGTGTGGAATACCTAAATCTTTGAGGACCCTCCATAGTTTAGCCCGGGGAACTAGGTCAAAGGCGGACCGCAAGTCTACGAAGGCCACATAGAGTTCCCCCCCTTTAATGTGCACTTCTTTCCAATATAGGCATGACAAGCGGAATGTTTGATCAAGGGTACTCATTTTAACACGAAAACCTGCCTGGAGATCGCTTAGGATTTCAGCCTCTACAATCCAATCCTGGAGTCGGGATGATATCTGTTTACAAAAAATCTTTTGCAAAGAATCGATGAGGCTTATCGGCCTAAAACTAGAAGGCTTAGTTCTGTCCCCTTTTTTGTATATTGGAACGATCTCTGCATTTTTCCATGAGGTGGGTATGGGGCTACCCCTTAAAATAGAGTTTGTTAGGACATTAATATACCTGCCCCATAAGACCACGTCCTCCTTCTAAAGATCATTGGGGATTCGATCGGGCCCAGGCGCACGTGCTAAAGTGCAAGAGGCAATTGCTGCTAGAGTCTCCTCAAGCGAGATGTGAAGGGCATTTGTGTCCAGGGCCTCAGGGGCCCACAAGTTTCTCGTCTCTTGATGCATATAGGGTACCAAAGTGGGTTTCCCAGGCTTCCGGTTGGACCGTAAGTTCCAACTGGCACTTATTGTCCTTTAGCCAGTATGCAGCCACACTCCAAAACTTTTTCGAGTCCCTTGCTAACAGAGCACTCCTTAGCGATGACCAGACGCTAGCCTCCCATTCCTTTTTGGCTTTTTCAATGGTTCGTTTGTACTTAGTACGGCAAAGCATTATATCAGGGCGAGATTTAAGCTTGACTGCCTTTAGAAGTTCCTGTTTTGACAGCCTGCATTCTTTTGTATACCAAGCTCCCTGCTTATTTTGTATGTTGGTTTTCACTGTCTGCGGCTTCCCCTGGCTGCCCAGTAAATCCCTGATTTCTCTATAGAGGAGGTCATGGCTCGTGCCTATCTCATCGTCAACCTGCTCCATGGTTGAACTAGCGGCTTTTTCAAGGAGTGCGGAGACCTTCCCCTTAACTGAACCCAGAGCCTCCGGGTGAGTCTCAACCCAGCTCCTCTTGATTCTCCTCTGATTGTTGGCAACTGAGAGGAGACCAATATCCGGGCAACCCCGATCTACAGTGCACCCAGGTGCTTGGTTTGCGAGGGTCAGAGCTAGAGCATTGTGGTCGCTATCAACCCTTTTGACCACAGCCATGTCCAAGACAAGATGCCAGTGGTTAAGGGAAACAAGGCAATAGTCAATTATGCTTTCCTGGGCGAACCTGTTAAAGGTGGGGTCCCCTTTTGAATCTGAGGGCGTCCTGCCATTTGTTGCTCTAAGATCATGCTGCAGAGTAAGTGCCAGCAACTGCGCTCCTCTTGCACTCCACCTAACCAAAGGCAAATCAAGCTGGGGAACCTGCCATTCGCAGTCCCATTCATTGGTTAGGTCGTCGGGGACTGAAGCCAGAGGCTCAAATGTGCAATTAAAATCCCCACAGACCAATAGCTGGGAGTTGTGAGAATACTGGGTTAATGCATTGTCAAGGATGCGCAGTGTATCTGTTTCAGCCATGCCTTTCTTTACCCTGTTGTATACATTGAAAATTCTCGTTCTTATACCACTGTTGTTGTTAACTTCAAGAGCTACAATGTCTTCTGACTCCACCTGCAACTGTCTAACTTTCCACCCAAGCTCTATGTTCACCCAGACTGCTAGGCCTCCTGACGGTCTCCCTCTCACTCTCCTGGTGGCTTCTTTTGCATAGGTTGCATAACCTGATCGATACGGGCAAGAGAGACTCCACGTTTCTTGGAATAAAATGATATCAAAGGAATCTATGAATGTACACCACTCTAGGTCTGCCAATAACTTGTTAATTCCTGCCACATTCCAAACCAGGACCTTGAGAGGAGAGGGCTGCAGTGTCACTGCTAACCTATCCTCATTGCTACTTGGCTCCCCTACATTCAAGCCCAACTCGGGCCCAGGTCCAGTGACCGGGGCACAATCATTGTTTGTAGCCACGTCCGGAACCAAGACGCACACTGAGGAAGGAGAATTTATAGTTGGAGATCTGGGTACACTAGAGCTATTTCCCACGTAATTACTCTGGTGGGTTTGTTTTGGGGGACAATAAGGGATTTGCCTACCCATGTACAATGACATTTTCGAACCCTGGGGTCAACTGGAACTATTTCCATCGGCCCTATTCGTCAGAAGGGGCCTACAAGGTAACCCACCACAAAGTGGTCTATACCTGATAGTTATACTGGAATTCTTGGGAGGGATCCTGCGGGCCTCCATGGAAAGCAACCCAGTGGTAATGGCGGCATCATAGAAAGTGACCTCAATCATGTCCCAAGGGGTATTTGGCAATGATGATCTTTTAGCCATTCTGATGTCATCCCTGATTATAGAGTAGCATTGGCGTGTGTGTCTAAACCAGTGTATGATCTTATTTGTAAGGGACTCCTGATTTTCAGGGGTTCTGCCATTGTATTTGGGGACTTCCATAAGGAAAATCCGAGAGGGGCTTTCTTCCACTTCAGGTCTCACATATACACCCTCCCGCACAAACCCTCTAGTTGGTCCCTCCCCCTGAGCCCGCATGTGGGATAGATCTGCATTACGAGCGGCTTCACCTGCATGGACATCCCTGCCCGATGTTGAAGCTAGGGGAGGGTCCTGTGATGCCTTGCTAGTAGACGACTGCTGATAGGGAACACTCATAGGCAATAAAGGATTTAACAATCTAGTGTGAGTAGGATCTATAGGACACCTTCCTGAACTAATGCCTGCGCTACACTCTTTTGGGCTTACTGGGTCCCTCAAACCTGAGATCTTCTTGTGTTGAGGCTCAGGGGCTTCGCCTTTAGCATGGCCAACCTTTCCCAGGAGAAAAGTGACTACATCTTTGAGGGAGCGAACCTCTGCTCTCAGTGCTTCTATTAGGTCTATAAGTGGCTGTGACGCACCCATATCACTCATTGCCCCCCTGGTGTCTATAGGATCAGACCTCCTCTCGGCCCTCTACTACTAGTGGGCAGAGAGGGTCGAATCTGTTGGAACATTCAATACTAGAAAATAGTGCATGACTCGTGGTGGGTTCGGAAATTGGCCCCTGATTATTAGTATTGGCGCATACATCGGGCGCCTTACCCTTGTCCTTCCTTTGCCCCGAGCGGTGCTTTTTAGGTGCTCGCAAAGACAATCTAGCAGATTTTTTTACAGGCGAGGAATCAGAGGAGGTCTCGCCCGAAAGTTTGTCATCAAGTAATTCTTTACGCCTCTTATTAGATCTAAACATCAGAGGGATCTGTTTCATAACCTTTTTTGCCTGGGTTGGTTGGGGGGAGCAAGAGGACTGTGGACCCATAACATTATCATTACCAGTTTGAATGCCACCAGGGGACAAGGGGATGGTAGTATCTGAATTTGCAATGGTGTGGCAATCTGCTAAAATCAATTCAATCCTATCCATAGTCTCATGGCATGCAGCATTTGCTAGCTGATCTGGGCCCGAAGATTGGGCCTTCGCTTTCCTCTTCCCCATGCTGTTGGTAAATTAGGGAATGAGCTGGACTTTATTTGGATCTAATAAAGTGCAAGTGCCAATATAATCTATATTATCTATACAGTGCAAGATGGTACAAAGTGCCAATAGTGCAAAAAGTGCAGAGTACAATAAGATCTAAAAACTGGTCCCACACCATAAAAGATCCAAAGTGCAATGTGTATGCTGAGGTAGGTAAGACAAGTTAAGTTCAAACAGTAAAGTACATGTGAGGGTAAGCGAGAAAGTTAAAATGGACCACAGGAGTCAGACTGCATAAAACTACATGAAACTAAGGATAAAACCAAGTGCAATCAATATATAAAAAACAGAAGTTATAGTCCAGGTAAAAAACAACCCTACTTTTTTGAAAGAGTACTACGCTCGTAGTGCCAGGAACAAAGATGGGGCCCAGCGCCGGATATCAATTTAACGGGAAACAGCTGAGAAGACCAAGGGGAAAATCAATAAAAAATTGTCAAACACCAGGTCCCCATATGGCTCTCACCATATCAGTCAGAAAAGTCCTTGCAGGCTGAAGTGAACCGCAGAAACTCAATCACCCGGGAGAACGGCGAAAGAGAGTAGGCCCTGCCCTGCCCTGCCCAGCCTGGCGCAGACGGGCCCACCCTTGGCCCGGGCTTTGCTGCGGGAGCCCGCTGTTGGTTTTGTGGGGGCTGGAGTTCGAACCGGTCAAGCCGTTCCCCTCACGGCGCTGGATACGGGCGTCCCACGCCGCGGGAGCCCGCCGTTGGTTTTATGCGCCTCCTGGCGCGAGAGTCAAGCGGGAAAGCCCCAATGCCTCCTGGGGGCTGGAGTTCGAGCCGGTCAAGCCGTTCCCCTCACGGCGCTGGATACGGGAAACAACACTGTCTATGTTCTAGCCAAAGACCTCAGTAATCTTGAGTGCTGACACGGAAGCGGAAAGAGGCCAGTATATATACTTCAAGGGCGGAAAGACTTCGCCATTGCATATGGCCATCACCACCTCTCACCGCTTGCCTGCAGTCTGGGGCCGCCTACAGAATCGCAGCGCTTGGGCGTAAACTCGGCAGGGGTGCCGGCTCTGCCATCTCGGCGTCTTCCAACGGCCCAGCACAACGCGGCCGAAACAGAGCAGCAGCGAGCCTTCGTTTTGGGGGCGTGGCCAGACCAGGTGCAGTTCAACCTTCTTACACTGCAAGCAATAATAACGACCAGCGCTATCTCACTCTTCAAACAAGCTCCGGGAGGACCTGATACTCCTCCAGGGATAAGGCCAGAGTTTCCCAAGAGGCTTTTGGCGTTAAAGGGAGTCTCGGTACTCCTCTGGGGATAAGGCCAAAGTTTCACAGGTGGACCCTTCGCTATTTCAATCACTCTACTCACATACAAAATAGTCCCTAAAGTAACACCTACAGCCTCCCATAGCCTTCGGTATTACTTCCAACAGACAAAGTACTTCTGCAGTGTGATTTCACTTACCACACTCTTCTTCTGGCGTATTTCAGGCTAAATTCCATTCCTGGGATTCCCAGGTAACCACTGTACCTGTACTTCCAAGACTACATAAAAACGTGACACTGACTCACTTTACATGAAGAGTTAAGAACATGAAATCAATAATCAATAATTCTGTCCCATGAAATTACCAATATAATCAATAAAACCATCAAGTCAAAATGAGCAAAATTTCATCAACAGTCAAACCCCTTACTATTTTTTCAACACTTCAAAAAAAAAAAAACATACCTTCTAGCACATTAACAACATTTCACAACCTTATTGATACTCACACCACTCCAGCAATCGCCTTCTTGCATTTCCTTCCAGTACTGCTTTGCCAGTCTTCAGGTTCTGAGCATTGGCATCAGGAATCAGGACTTTTTGAGAATCTGGACATTTATCTAACTTGGGCAATTATTTTCTAGCGCTATTTAGGCATTAAACTAAACTATGCTCCTTTTGGTGATAGTGTTAACCTTACCTCTGCTACCAGAAACTGATCCAGAGGTAATTTCACGGTAATTTCTCAGTGCAAAACATCATTTACCTCTGGTTTACCGCTTAAAGGGGATGGACCTTGGCCACCGTGTATCATCATCAGGAGACTTTACATAAACATGAAAAATCAAATGCTATTAATATTTAAGGCAATAATGAGAGTTGTGAGTAGTTTAAAGGGTTTTATTTCTAGTCAAAAGTTAAGGTTCTCTGATTCTTTATTCATTAATCAAATTTCAATCAGGTTACAGAATTGAAAAAATAGGAAAAATAGAATTAATACAGAACATATTATAGGTTGCATACAAAGCACTTCATAAAGGAAAGGGAATGAGGCATAAAATGTCAGTCAGAACTCTTTAAAGAGTTCCAGGAAAATATAATTCAAGAGTGAGTTTTGCAAGGCTAATCAATAATTAATAATTGACAAAAATCTCCCATTAAGAGAAATAAATGCATAAGACAAATAATTCTTTTCAAAGCCAGTTAGTCAATGCATGAAATTTAAAGTTTTAGCATCTAAATCTAAACCTGTTCTGATCCTCTCAGCTGCTCTCTCTGTGTCTGACACAGAAGCTGGGCATAGCCCCCCCCCCCTCTCTGTGTCTCCTCGGTCGCAATCTCCACCCAGTCTGCACCCGCGACGTTCACGTACCTAACCCGAATGATGTCTGGTCAGATCTGCTCTGACACGCCCCCAAGGGGTCATTAATTATACCCTAATTCTTGGCTGACTACACTAACAATTTTGCAGTTTCAGTAGAAACTCGCACTGTGATTGGTTGGCACAGGTGACATAGGGGTCTCATCATCCTGTTCTCATCGCAAGTCCACCCCATACCGGTTCTAACAATAGGGGCTTAATGCTAAGAACAATATACATAACATGTATCAATGAGAACTTCTCTTGCAACATCTTAAGCGACAAAATGTATCAATCTAATTCTTTTACGCTTTCACACAGGAATGACACTCTCCCACAAACACTGGTACGTTGGCACGGTGACAGGAGTGTGCAGATCATTGTGGCCTTGACCTATGTGTCTTCACTTGAGGCATTTGGCAGTTCATGCAGCTGGCATATTCCTTCGCGCATGCGTCTCCCATTCAGCACACTGCTAACAATTCTCAGCCATGCTGGATTCCTAGGCAGCCATATTATTGTGGGCCCAAATGTATACTAAAGTAAAACAAACACAAAAGAATATTAATTTATGAAGTAAAGCCCATTATGTTCACCTCCCACCATTCTAATACCCTGTATTAATTATTACCTAGCAAAAGCTATTAATTTAAAGCAGCTTTTCTATTATTCAAGCACAACATGCAAAATGTGCAATGTACAACATAGCATAAACATGCACTAGTGCAAATTTTCAAAGCGCAAACAGTTAATACATGCTCATGGCAACATGCTCTAATGTTTTAGATAGCTTTTCATGCAAAATGCGTTTGCCCCACGTGTAGTGTTGGTGCATGGTTGATTAATTAATACATATTATAAGAAAGATGTGTTATGAACTGAATATGCATTGTCTAAATATGCAACAAAGCCAAGGTCTCTTGAGACAGGAACAGAGGCATAAATTTTAACAATGTCTTTCATTGAAGACGTGTCTTCTCATGGGAGACGGGAGGAAACAGAGCAGGGAGGAAAACATTCCTTTGTTATCTCCAAGGCTAAAGGCCGCAGTGGGCCTGCCACTGAGCTGTGTATTTCAGCCTTTTCTACACCGTAAAATGCGTGTTAATTCAGCACAATTAAAAGTTCAAAACACATTTTTTTTATTTTTATTAAAGGTACATTCTATAGTGAGATTAAATAAAAAATAAACACAATTAAACATCCATGATTAATTAATTAAGCATGGTTTTACATGATTTCATTTGACCAGGCCTCATTTCATGTTTTTCACTTTGCATGCACCATAATCTGCGTGCCATTTTAAAATGCAGTTTGTCTGAAACTTAAAACAGAGCAATGCCTAATCTAGGTGAAATCAGGGCTCCATCACAGGGTTAAGCCACGTTAGGTGGCTTAACGCTGCCTTGTAAATAAGGCGAAGTACATATCTCCACAGAAAACTCACTAAAACTTACGTTCGTGTGGCGATTGGGGCTTTTAAATATGCCCCGCTGTTCTCTTTGCCGATCATTAATGTAAACCGAAAGCCACGCAATTAGGCTTTCACCCTTGTGTAGCTCTCTGAGGTGTGAGCCAGTAGTTTAGCATACATCGTTTATGCTTCAGCATAGAGTGAGCATTAGTCTGTTTCCCTTAGACGAGTTTAACTATGTCTTGCTCTGTTTGGAGGCAACTCCTTTGCCTCCCATCCTGCCCTGTGGTCTGGCCATTAGATTTAAATTTATCTTTCAATGATCAGTTCTCCTCTGAAGTATATTTTAGATTGTCTATTTAAAGGACTCATTTGTGTAATTCTTTCAAATGATGCAAGTGTTACTATCTTTGATCCATATTTACCATTGACCACAATAAGGTGCCCTTATTCATCCACCTCTCCCTTGGTGTGATTCCGGTCAAGGTTCAGGGAAATGAGGACTGCTTCTCATTGCCCCAACTTTACTAGCTTCCAAAATCTATACAGCTGGAGTAAAGATGGCTAACCTATACCCGTTTCCTTTAGTGAGATGGGTCTATTTACAAAACCAGCTTCATTAGTAGCCTCTTTTTTTATTTTAATAAGCTTTATTATTAGCCTCTTTTAATCAATGCAACAGTCCTGTTGTTTTGGAGCGACATATAAGCATTATGTTCAGCAGTAGTAACTTTACTAACGTGGCCATGACAAGGACCATTATTTTCTTTCCCATGAGTCCTAACCTTTTTAGTCCTGGAAACTCGATAGCATTCTTGTAAATCAGATTAGGTTTAGGTTTCGAAAGATGAAACTGGCAGTAACCCTCATTAACCTTTTGGGGGTATTGAGTTTTGGAATTCGCTCCTGTGTGTCCCTAGTCTCTGCCCCGTTGTCACTTTTGTAGGAATGAGAATCTTACTGAAACATTATCCTCTTCCATCTTCCAAGTTCATGGGGAATACCCCCAAATGTCTCCCTTTTTTAATTTACTCCTAACATGCTTTTATCACTATGCACCCCTGAACGTAATATTTATTTTTGGAGGGGAAAACATAACCCCCACTCCCATTTTTTAAAAATGTTTACTCCTAACCTTCCTTTACCACTAACTCACCCCTAAACCCTAAAATTACCCTTACCACACTTTACCACTACCCACCCCAAACCCTAAATTTCACCGTTCCCACTACCAACCCCAGAACCCTAAAATTACCCTTTCCACAACCCACCTCTAAAGTGTAAAATTACCCTTACCACCCTTTACCACTACCCACCCTTAAACCATAAAATTACCTTTACCAGCATTTACCACTACTCACTCCGAAACTGTAAAATTACCCTTACCACTACCCATCCCTAAATCCTAAAATTACCCTTACCAGCCTTTACCACTACCCACCCTTAAACCATACATATATATATATATATATTTATATATTTTTTTTTTTTGTTGACCTTCCCAATACTTACCATGCGTTGCACAGGCACAAATGTGTAGCTGCGTGGTAAAGGCATTGAAATCCCTGGATTGGTGGCCAGTAGACTTGGGCGCAGCACCTACCCCCAAGTCGCTGGTTAAAAATCTGGGCGTTTGCCTGGACCAGACTCTCTCTATGAAAGATCAGGTAGTGGCTACCACTGGCACCTTCTTTCATATGATGAGTCTGTTGCGTAGAGTCTTTCCTCTACTCCCACTTTCGGTGCGGAAAACTGTAGTACAGGCACTAGTGATCAGGCGCCTGGACTATTGTAATGCTCTTTTAGCCGCCTCTAGTGAGTCTCTACTTTTCAAACTCCAAGTGGTCCAGAACTCAGCAGCCCGCCTCATTCAGAATATGTCGACCAGAGCTGCCTCTTTCCCCCTCTTGTGCTCACTCCACTGGCTTCCTATACGCAAGAGAATTACATTCAAGCATAGTGCATAGTGCAGAAATCACTGAATGGCAGAGTACTCAGTAATCTGACAGAGAAACTTATTCCGTACCAGCCTAGCAGATCTTTGTGATCCAGGGTGAAATCTCTTCTCACTATGCCCCGCATTAGAAAAAATCGCTCCGGGGTAAAGCTTTCTCTTATCTGGCCCCCCCCCCCCCGATATTGAAATCAACTACCCTCCCATCAATGGAAGTGTACGGACCACATTCACTTCACTAAGCTTCTCAAAACTGAGCTTTTCAGATATTAATGCTGCTTGCCTGTGGTTCATTGCGTCGCTGAGATACCCCTTCCGAGGTGATTCATGCGCATAATAAATTATATTAACATAGCATAACATTGTTGTAAAGGCTGTTTCCATATCACACTTCCTGGACCGTTTGGCATCTCAACGCCGAACTCTTCCTTATCGTCTTAGAAGATGACTAAGTTGAAAATAATGAAAGTGGAGTTTGTGGGTACATTGGACCCCTCTGCACAAATTGAGGCCTTCCGCATGCTGCGCTGGATCTGTTCAGGACAGATACTGTACCTTCTTGGCTGCTGCACAAAGGGTAACACGTTCCTCTGGGCTGCTCTAATGCCACACTTCGACCTCGTCCAGCCCGGCACCTATGCCATCTACTGAGCCAACTATGGCACCATTCTCAAAGCCGTTGAAGGAAATTTTCCGTGTGGAAAGAGAAAAAACTTAGGGCACACTTTAATGTTGTTACTCTGACAGAGCAGCTCCCTAAGACTCAGAGGTTTCTCTGGATAGAGGAGATTTTTGTCTCCAACTCCAAAGCTCTCACAATGCATGATAAAGCACTCTTCATTGGAAAACCTGGTTGTCCAAATGTTATTCACTAAGCAGAACTCCCCTATGGCGTCTCCTTGTAGGAAATCGAAGAAACTTCATTCTGTAGGCCAGAAAGTCTTTGCCTCTGGTAGCCTTGTTCTCCACACTGCTCCTGAGTCCTTGTGTTCAGCCTCGTGGGGAATAAAATTTACGAATATCAGCTTGTCAGACCACATGGAAAATGCATTTACAGACTTAGTAAGTGATGAATTGGATGCATCCAAGCATCTTGAAGTGCGACTTGGACTCTGCAGACACTGATGCTTAATCTATGGGCACATCTGCACCACAGCATCAGCATGATTGGATGCCTTTCATTGGTTGATCCTTAGATGTCCAAGCCACACTCATCGACGTGCCCTTCAATGCTAGCTGCTTTTCAGAGAGAAAGCAGACTCCTCCCTGGAGCCCTTCAAAAACAGTAGAGCTACTGCTGGCACATTGGAGCTTGCCCAACAAGTCTGCTAACAAAATAGGAAGTTTCATGGCTACTCCAGGTGGTGCCCGGGATTCTGTTCCCTTTACTTCTTGGTCCCCAAGAAGGTCGGAGGTCTGAGACCCATCCTGGACCTTCGCTTTTGAAATTGTTCATTGCACAGGACTCGGAAGTTCAAATTGCTCTTATAGGAGACCCACATTGTCACTATTCTTAAAGTAGACTGCCCCACACACTTATCCTCCTCCTACACACCTACCTCATTGATCAATAGTGAAATTAAAACATAGACTGCTCCTAAAGCAAAAAGACTATAGAGATATTGCAGAAAAGGCTGCTAAGACCCATTTCCGAGCATCGCAATGCAGGGTTTATGAGATTGGAGACAAAGCTAGCAAGTTGTTGGCGTGGTTGGATAAACGGGAGCAGGCCTCCAGATGGGTATTTGAAATAGCGACTGATGAAGGGGTTCGACTCAATGATAGGTCTAGCATAGCGGAGGCATTTGCTAAGCATTTACAATTGATATATGAGTCGGCTGGTACGTCTACATATGAAGAAGCGGGGGAATTGTTGGCTACCCTTAAGCTCCCGGTGTTAGATGACCCTGACATAGAAGAATTAGAGCTAGATATTACTAGGGAGGAGGTGGTAAAGGCAATTTGGGCGTTGCAGTCGGGTAAAGCAATGGGTCTGAGTGGTCTTCCCATTGAACTGTTCAAGGCGAATGCATCTACTATTGCCCCCCACTTGATAGGCATGTATGAGTGTGTAACCAAAGGGATTATCCCAGAGACGCAGAGACTGGCCAACGTGGTAGTGATACATAAACAGGGGAAACCTGCTGAGCAATGTGGTTCTTATCGACCGATATCATTGCTTAATCCGGAGGTAAAAATATTGGCAAAACTCTTGGCCACAAGGCTGTCACCGTTTCTCCACAAATTGATTCACCCGGACCAGTCCGGCTTCATGCCTGGCAGGAACACCGCACTGAATCTGAGGCACCTCAATGGGGTGCTGGGTAGGGCTGGGACAATCGAGGAGGAGGCAGTCATCATGTCCCTCGACGCCAAAATGGCTTTTGACATGATTGAATGGCCTTATCTGTTTGCGACGCTCGAACGGTATGGATTTGGACCGCGGTTCTTGGCATGGGTGCGCCTCCTTTATGCGGAGCCCCTGGCAAGGGTCACGGTTAATGGGGCCCGGTCAGATATTTTCACACTACGTAAAGGAACAAGACAGGGCTGCCCACTTTCCCCGTTGATATTTGCTTTGGTCCTGGAACCCTTGGCAATTTGGATTAGGGCCGACCCCCTTATACGGGGATTGAATTGGACGCCGGATTGGGAGGATAGAATCTCCCTCTACGCAGACGATATTTTACTTTATTTGGCCAAACCCCGAAGCTCTATTCATAGGATTCTACATATATTTGCCCTCTTCCGGAAATATTCTAGATATTCCATAAATTGGGATAAATCACTCATATACATACTCGCGGGTAAAGGGTTCGTTCCTCCCCCCAATTGTGACACCAGAGTGGTAACTGATGGCTTCCGATACTTGGGGATTTTTGTCACGCCTGACCCGGTAGCGTTTTATGACCATAACCTGGCCCCTCCGCTTCGTCGCCTACAGGATGACGTAAAGCATTGGAAAACCTTGCCACTGACGTTGCTGGGAAGGGCGGCACTATATAAAATGATGGCCCTGCCCAGATTCGTTTATGCTTTGCAAAATACACCATACCCTGTCTCAAACCAGTACTTCCAGGCGGTGGACGCAGAGGTCCGGTCCTTGCTGTGGAATAACGGTCCTCCCTGCATCTCGTTGTCAAAACTTACGAAGAGCTGGTTCGATGGTGGAATTGCACTCCCGGCAATTAAAAGTTATTATTGGGCTTCTCAACTGGTAGTCACGAATCGATGGGTACACTGGCTGGGGACTGATCCAGCGTATAGAATGGATAGATATAATATGACACCAGGGTCGTATCAAAGGGCATTATACGGAGGAAAGAAACATCGCCCAAGGTATACTCCAACGGCGACTACTGTCACGCTCTGGCAGATGGCCACGTCCGCATTGGGATAGAAAAATAAGATCACGCAGGCTACTCCCCTCCTAGAGGCAGGTCAAATGGGGCTTCTGGCAAAATGGGCTGGATTTGATAAATGGGACCTGATTGGGCTTTCTAAGGTTGGAGATGTGTGGGCGGGGGGGAAGGTAGTGCCCTTTAGTACCCTACAGAGAGATTATGAGTTGAATGAGAGGGAAACCTTTAGATACTTACAGGTCAGAAGTGCGTTGTACAGGGCTATTCCCAAGGATACAGACCTACCAGCCGCCTCGCCATTGGAGGATAGACTCCTTGACGATTATCTCAAAGATAAAGCAATCTCCTTGACTTAAAAGAAGATATTAAACAACGCCCCAGATACACTGGAGAAAACCCGAGCCAGTTGGGTGGAGGATGTGGGTGACTTAGAGGATGAGGAATGGCAGGAGGCATTGGTATCCCCCCGAGAAGTGGCTGTTCGATCTAGGTTTAAATTGATTCAGCTTAAAATTTTGCATCTAGTGTACTATACCAGTGTGAGGTTGGTAAAAATGGGGATACTGAGCTCCCCTCTGTGCCCTAGAGGCTGTGGTCAAGAGGGCACGTATCTTCACCAGTGGTGGGACTGCCCGATAGTACACTCATATTGGGAGAAGGTGACAGCTAAAATGTGGGAGATTTGCGGGAAATCAATGGAAGTCACCCCCCGGTTATGCCTCCTAAATGTATGGGATGCCACTCACTTGACAGCGAAAGAAAGAAATTGGGTCGCCTTGGGAAATGTGGTTGCTAAACGAAATATAGCGAGAACGTGGAGAGGAGAGGTGGCACCCAAATTCCGCGAATGGGTGACTGATGCGGACTGGTGCATGCAGATGGAGAGGGTAATTTATGAGGCAAGAGGGTGCCCGCAAAAATCGACATAGATCTGGGGGGCCTGGAACAAATACAGAGGGATGCTGTGTGCCCCACTGGAACCATCTCCCTCCACACTGGAGTGATGAGTAACTTGACGATGGGTGGTCATAAATATACATGTAAAAGCTGGACGTTGCGGACGATGTTGGTTGGTGAACACGAGGAGAATGTTCAGAACCCTTGCACTGTATTGTTTTATTATTCAATGCTAATAACTTGGTTTTTCTTCTTTAATAAAAAGATTTTCACAACAAAAAAAAATAGTGAAATTAAAATACTTGTCAACATTCTTAAGGTGGCTAACCACAGTCATTGCTGACTTGATTTATAAAAAATAGAGTGGCTTTCTGCCACACAGATTCACAAGACATAATATTCGACAATTGTATAATGCTCTTGCAGTGGCTGAACTGCTGTGGCAACCACTTGCTGAAATACTTGGTAGATTTTGAGAAGGCCTTTTGTTGTGGCATGGGCATACATGTTTCTCTTGCTTGAGCATCTGGGTTTCGATGCCCATTATGTGTCTGATGTTAAACTGCTGTACGATAGACTGTGTGCTCACATGAGTGTTGGGGGGGGGGGGTCCTTGTCTGAACCATCTGCTCTCGGGAGGGGTACAAGATGGGGTGCCCCTTTCCACCTCTGTTCACATTGGTGGTAGAACCCCTAGCACATCAACTTAGCACTTGTGCTTGTATACAGGACTTTACATAGTCCAATGCTTTTGAAGGTCAGGTATCCCTGTACGCAGGTGATCTTTTGATATATGTTGGCTCCCCCACACCTCTGGGCTGGTCATTATAGGTAATTTTGACACTTTTGTTCTTCACTCTGGGTCAATTGGGATACAACTAGACTATTCCATGCAGCCCATTGGGTTAAACAGTGGAAAGAGGATGTTAGGCTAGAATGACCATGGAAGTTACAGGCTTTCAAAAATTAGTATCCACATCTGCACCACGGCGACCCTGACCAAAGAGAATAATCTTACTCCCCTACTAACTGCGATGCGTGGCAACCTGCAGCGGTGGGCCTCACTACCCCTGTCTTTATTAGGACGTGTCACACTCCTTAAAATGATTACCCTTCCTTAATTACCATATATGGTACAAAATTACCCCTATTACATACCTAAACCAACATTAACATCCTTTACTTCTGCTCTCACTGTGTTCATATAGAATGGAGGGCCCCATTGTGTGCCATCCAACAAATGCTGCAAATCGACCTATGATAGGGGGTTGGCGATGATTGATTTGACATCATACTACTGAGCCTCCCATTTACTGGTCCTCAACGACTGGATATATGACCCACAGACAGTCCAGCGTCAGGCTTGAACATTGGGTTGTGGGCAAATACTCCCCACTCCACTACATGTATGGGGGCAAATTGCACACTCCCCCTTAAACATTGGCGGCTCTGAAAATTTGGAAATCATCACTCCGGAATTTCCAATGGGAGGCTAGACTAACGGGTGAAATTCCTTTGTGGCATAGTGCCCTTCTGCCTCAGGTCTCAGCTTTGAAGGATTTTAAGGATGAGATTCCTTAGGAATTACCTCCCTGGGTCATGTAATTGGCAGCGCTGGAATCAAATCATTTGACAAATTAGTTGAGGAGTTTGGGCTGGAGCGTTCTCAGTTTTATAGATATCTGCAATTGAGGACCGCTTTTCAGTTGTACTTGATGTCGCCGACCTGCCTGACTATGGTCCCCTTGAAGCAAAACTGACTACGGCTCCCCTTCCTGATCAGGATGTGTATCGACAATATAGAAGTCTTTGGTATTTATCATCCCAGATTCCTTTTCAGCACTACGGGAAAAATAGGAGGGTGATCTCGGGAGGTTGAATGATGTTGAATGGGGAATGGCTCTGATGGGAATCCAGGAACCGACCATTACTGCACAATTTTGCCTAATCACACATGATGTGGAGTTGCACAGTCATTTGCCACATGCAGGGCCAACTCTTGGGTCTGGTGATAGGGTAAAGAGACATAGCCCGTCAGTGACAATGGACAGCATCTCTGTTCGTGGGGGCGTGGAGATGGACCTGTGTTGTTTAAGGGCAAAACCTGTATATAAAGCCCATGGCCGTCCCAGGAAGCACAGGAAAGCATGGGGAAGCTGTTATTGATTTCTTGACAATGCTTGATGTGTATATGTCTTTTTAAATGATTGTTTTATAAAGGATAGGTACTGTACTGGAATGAAATCATTTATATGGGCGTGAGGTGGGGTGACTGTGGAATGGGCACAGTTTTTGTTGTTGATAATGATATTTCATCATAAAATACAAATAAAAAGAAAATTGGAATAAAACGTTCAAAATGCTTCCAAGTATTACTGGCTTTCAATGCAGGAAACTGATTGGTGTATTTTGTCTTCAGGGTGCATATTTCCTCTTCCAATTCTATCTCCCCACAGACACTACTTGAGGTTTGTGCTGGTATCTCAGCAATATCATTACACGATTCTACCTGATGATTGCTCCACATGGCGTTACGAAAATAGCTGGCGGTTGTGGTGGCTTCAGTGTGGCGGTCAGGGGTCATTTTAGTTCCATACGTGGACAACTGGGTAATGAAAGTGAAGTTTCCAATACTGGTCAGGGATCACCTTCAGCAGATGATAACTCTCACCATGACTTGGGTTTGACATAAACACCCAAAAGTCCCACCTCTCCCTCATAGAGGCCAACCTTGCTAGAGGCAGTACCGGACACAACGCACAAGAAGGCCTTTCATTCTACTCGAAGCACCATGATTATTAGGGTGATGATTCAAAGGTTTCTGGATGCCTGATTTGCTGGTCTTGCATCTACTTGGTCTCATGCATCCTGGTGGTGCCAGATGACTCCTCTCCGGTGATGTGTCGGCTGCAGCAGCTCCAACCATCAAGAGAGTCTCAAGGCTCAGGTGGAAATATTTCATTGTGTTTACTCGGATCTGCACTGGTGGATGGACCCTCTTCAACCTCTTAGCCTGAATAGGGCTGGAAGGATGACCCACTGACACTACATCACAGATGCTTCTTCGCTGGACTGGCGGTACCTGATGGATAGTGTGGGATCTTTTTGTCTTCTTCAGAACAGCGCCTGTACATAAATGTGCTTGAGTGCTGGATGGTCTGCCTGGCAAAGAAAGTATTTCTCGGTCCACTCACAGTGCAGCATTCAGATTCTGTCAAACTACACCAACCATTATGTTAACAGACCAGGTGGTGTGGGGTCGTGGGCCCTATGTTGGGAAGCAATTCCCCAGCTGTTTTCACTCTTCTCTCACTGAAGGACCACAAGTGGGAGCTGTATCCCAAAGCATAAGAGGTTATTTTCTCAAGATTGTTGTTTCCATTGGAGGACTTTTTCCCCAGGGCTCAGAACAGGAAGTGCCCTCACTTTGCTTCATACAATTACCTCTGAATTGTTCCCTGGGGGAATGCCTTTAGGTTGAGCTGGCCTCTGGGCCTGCTGTACACATTTTGCCGATCCCACTTATGTCAAAAGTACTGCTGGAGGGTACAGCACAGCTGATTCTGGTCACCCCAGAATCAGCATGGATGATCTGGTATGCCAAAATGCTGGGAATCAGCACTTGCCTGTCCCTTCCGCTCCTATACAATGCAGACCTGCTCTTGCAGCAGAGCACTCAGGTCGTGCATTCCAGATGCAGTGGTTGCATGTGTGGAGTCTGAGCGGTACCGGTTAGCTTCCCTTTGCTTTCCTGATTGCAAAAGTCAACTTGGTTGCCAAAAGGTCAGCTACTGAATCCGTCTATGCAGGTTGGTAGACTAAGTTTGTTCAGTGGTGCGAGTCGAAGCGCATCAACTCCTTTAAAACTCACCTTTCTTATATCTTATGATTTGCGTTGTCCCATGCGCACCAGGGTCGGGTGGTGGTTGTAGTAAAGGGTTGTCTGGCAAATCTATCTGCCTTAATGTGACTGCCTGATGAGCCTTCTCTATAAGTTTGTCATAAGCAGCATGCTTTCTGGAAGATTTGCTTTACTTGTCTCCTCCCACTATGTTTATTGCTCCTCAGTGGGATGTGAATTTCGTTATGACTTTCTTGATTGCTTCTCTGTTTGAACTGACACACAGTTGACCAAGTTGGCTTCTTACAATGCCTAATTTGTAAAATGATTCGTACCAGATCAAAGTTTTTCACAGAAGCCCAGAGCTGGTGCTGACGAATGCCAAGATTATGGAATACCTAGGCTGCATAGTCATGTTCCACCTCATCCTTGTTTCTTCCACCACCATACACGCATTGTCTCTTTATTTCACTCTTCCAGGTTCTTTTTTTATCCCTGCTTTCTCAGTGTTTTCCATCCCTCTCTTCTTCCTCCTTTCCTCATTTTGTGTTTTCTCTTTCTTGCTCTGGGTCGAAGTCTGGTGAGGAAAGGTAAGAGCCAGTCCCCAAAAACGAGCGCTGGTAGGCCCTATTTGCTCAAATTAGGCACTACTTCTTCCCCTGAGAATAGGTTTGCTGGAGGTAATAACTTAAGCATGTAGGGTAGGAGAACATCAGCCCTTATCAGTTTGTCCACCTTTAACAGTTTCTACCCAGATAAATTGGTTCTTTGTACAAGCCAATTCTTATCACAGGGGGTTTCTACATTTCATATGGTTCAGTGTATTACCCTTCCATCTTTCTTCCCTCCACCCTGTTCAACCAAGGAGGAGGAGCAACTGCATAGACTGCACCCCAGAAGTACGGTGTCTTAATGCAATGACTGCACTTATCAGGACAGAATGGATGGTCAGCTCTGAGGGCTTTGCCAGAGCTAAGAAAGATGAGGCAGTGATAAAATGCACCATTTTGTGCTGGGCCATCCTGTGCAGTGCTTAATTTGAGCCAGTGGTTTCCGGTGCTCGGCACCGGCAGTTAAGACAGTCTTCCACATGGTGGGCTGTTTGTCTGATTTAGAGTAAGCACAACAACAGTTGTTTACTAATTCAATATACGTTGCACACAACTATTATCTGCCGCCCATGCTAATCTTACAGATTTGGGGGCCTGGAATAGTCTGAACTGTCACACTTTTAGGACTGTGGTAGTTAGTAGTTGTAGGAGGCTGGCTTAGTATATGATGCACACTTATTTAAGTGGAGCACCTTGCACTAATCCAGGCAAACCTTATGGTAGTCGTCTTAGACAACCATAGAAAGCTCTCTAAGTGGTAGCTGTGGGGAGCAGCCTTCAGGCTTAGTCCAGAAGGAGTGTTAAGCAGCTTGTTTAACCAGAACTAATCATATAGTGTAGGTTAAACGAAAAAGAAGTACACAGTGTAGTTATGAATTAGTTATATTTATTATACACACTCACTAACACATTGGTATATCTCTTACCTGGAGATATCAACACAATGCACACAATACTTCAAAGGTAAACAGGTAAGTAAGCACAAATACTCAGTGGTCTCCAGGGGAGACCAAACCATATACTAAAGAAGTGGAATGCGACCGAAATCGAGACTTGGACCAGAGACTCAGAAGAGCTGGGGACCCAAGGAGCCACATGAGGAAAGTACCCTGGAATCCCGCGGAGGCTGTGTGCAGAGTGGAAACACAGCCACGTACTCAATGTAAGTTAATGGGAAAGTCCCGGTTGCAGTTTTCAAGAAGGACCCTTCCCAGTGGACCCTGGAAAAACCCTGTGAAGACAGAAGGTTGGAGAGTCACCCCACCAGTGGATACCCCAGAAACCAGGATACCTACACTAGGGAAGCCGGGTGCATAGGTGCGAAATGACGTCGGAAACCGCTATAGACCACAATGCAGTACTTCAGAAAAGATGCCGCTGGCGAAGAAGGTGAAAGGGTCCGGTGGAATCCATGGATGGATTCTTGAAGAGGAGTACCTGCAAGCAGAGATGAGAAAGTCTATGCCACTCAGAAGTGACCAGGAGGCACGGACGACCGATGACGGAAGATGCAGGAGTGACGACGGAGACCTTGTCGCTGCAGCTGTGAGGACCAGGTGATGCTGTGGAAGACCAGGAGCCATTCCTGAGCTGTCCCACCTCAGAAGTCAAGAACCAGGGAGTCGGTGTCCGGCGGGAGCACCAACAAGCCTTGGCAGCAGCAACAGACATGGTAAACGAGGAAGGTGCAACGTTGGGACCAGCAAGGTCAAAGGGACTCACCAAGTGCAGGAGAATCAGAGCAGGCCCCAAGCAAGCAGGGGAGCCCACTGAAGCCAAAGAAGACCCTCAAGAGGACCCACAGGCCGAAGGCACAGGAGTCGCAAGAGGACCTTGAGCAGCTCAACAAAGATGCAGGCCCACAGTGCAGAGGATGTGGTGAGGACGAAGATCTTGGCAGGCAGAGATGCTGGAGGCTGGAGCTTCTTGTAGCCCGAAGATCTCTGAAGGACAGAGTCAACAAGCCTTAGAAACGGGAAGTCGATGCGGTGCACAGGGGTGCTGTTCCAGCGGTTCCGACGAGGGATACTGGCCTCAAACTTGCTGAGAAGGCAGTGCAGGTCTTGATGGAGTTGTAGAACCACCACCTGCGTTGCTTAGCCTTTCAGAGTCCATAGGACGTCAGGAGCAGCAGACCAGTCAGCTTGGTTGCGGAGCCTGCAGATGCAGGAGAGTGATTCCTTCACTCCAAGGGAGATTCATTTGGGTGTCTTTGACGGCGATAGGCCTGGAGAGGAACCTGGATGAAGCACAAGCACAGATGACGCAGAAGACTGGCAGGATGACAAGATCAGGAGCAGCAGGAGTCTTCCTTGGTGCAGTCTCACTTCCTAGGCGAAGTCCAAAGTGCCCAGACGGTAGACGTTGAAGTGGTTTCGGGTTTGAATCTTGCCCCACGACAAATCTGAAGAGCCACCCACAGGTAAGCCCTTATTTACCCTAGGGAAAGGGTTGGGACGATTCAAGGTTCCCTCCCAGAGGAGAGGCTGGAGAGAGGGGAGGATACTCCCACGTCCTTTAAATTGCATCAGATCCTGTGCACACGCTTATAAGTGTCAGTAAAATCAATTATTATTAACAAACAGAAACAGTAAAGAGTAGTTCTTGTCCTTCAGGTGTTGATTTAATGTAAGTTACTTCGGCAGCCAGCCAACACGTGTTTCGTCAGTGGGTGTAAAACCCAAGACTTCTTCAGGGCTGGAATTGAACAAAATTAACTAATATCACCAAACAAGGCGAAGTTCTAATTACAGAATTCACATGTAGAATGTACAAAAAATAAAAATAAATGTGAGTCCTTTAAGATACATAATCCGAAGGTGGGAGTAGTGGGCATGAGGGATTTCTCAAAATTGTGGATGGTTGAAATTGTCATAAATGCAAGCATCTGTGTTAAGTGCCATGCAAGGAATACAAGTTGTCAAACAAACACGCTATTGGTTGCATGCCAATCCAATAGTGTTATATCTCACGTGCCTATCAAATTCAGAACAATTCAAACGGTCACAACCATGTGTCGGTGAACAGTGTCCAGAATATCTGTATTTTAGCATGCGTGACACTAATAATGTGTATTCAGTGTACGCATAATCTACCACGGTTTACAATCACCCGGCGCTCGTGCGTGTCACATGTGTGCAGAGATCTAAACTAACTCACTGGTACGCACAGTATTGCGAACAGTGCCTACCTTTCAAATAGAATGGTCACACTTCAGACCTGTAACAAATGAGCAGGAGTCTGAATCAAAGTTAAATCCTGAATTTAAGTGTCTAATAGCATAATGAAAACGCAAATTTGCTGTAAGTGAAACTTGAAATTGTCGCTCACCTTTCAGCTGGTGATAATTCCAACCCAGCGGGTCTTAAAAGCCAATTTTAGAAACCAAATACTCTCCTCGTGGTTAGCAATCTGTGTAACAATAATATGACATCAGTGTGGTGTCCATCACTATACTCACAATTAAAAGAACTTTAAACTACTTTATCAATAATTAAATTATTGCCTCTATCAAGTAATTTGTAAAGTGTATCTTTCTACTTAAACAGAACGTGTGTTATGGCCAGTATTCAACTTTATAACCGGACTTCGTATATCAAAAGAGGTAACATATCTCCTCAGTAAGGTCACAGAGACCGCGGCATCATCCGCCGCTAACCAGCTGCAATAAAACCACAGTAACACCCATAACCACGCCATTCCAAAGACATAAACCATAATTATGTCCTATCTGTAAAGCGCTTCACAGATCCCGCTCATGCAGCTTACCTAAGGCGAGTACACCTCGTGGTTCAATTATCCGGCACCGAGTAAACCGGAAACAGAAGTGATACGTGACCCGGAAGTGTTCTTTTATTCCGACGTCAATCGAAAAACAACTAGAATGCAAACCTGGTCCCATCACGCTACGGTGATAGGTACTCAGTGCTGAAAAACGGAAGGCATGCAATTGATGAACATTAAAACCGCCACAATTAGGGGATAGAATTTCGAATTTCAGTATGGGCTAAAAACAAATCCTTCTTACAGATATGTTAAGAATTCAAATTGATTAATGAAAACACGGGGGAAAGGAGGAGGCGAATTACGATGATAAAATAAATGTAAGAAAATAAAGTCTGGTTTAAGACAGTAAATCATTGCTCACAGGAATGAGCCCCTATCAAAGGGCTACAGAAAGTAACGCACGTTCATGTTACAAATCCCAGAAGAATCTTGATTTATATGAGCAAAAAAACACAAACTACTACTGCACGTTGAATTTGTAACTCCTGTGCTGTTCAAGACGAGTTTCATATGATCCAAGCTAAAAATCTCAACACACATGTATCCTAACAGTTATACGAACAGTATTCCTTAAATCACAAATACATGTTTGCGGCCAGTGGGGTCCACATTAAGAGTACAAATGACAGTACAGCAAATTATAAACAAATCAATCACAGTATAATACAAGGGTATCTAATCACCCAGAAAGTAATGCATTTCACGGTCACTGTTAAGACCGTGTTCATGGGTTTTAAGACGCATAATCCAAAGGGCTTCGGAACGTCTCAATTGCAGCTCCCTGTTCCCACCCCTTGGATTGGATGTGGTGATGTCAATCCCATAGAAGAGGAACCCTTTGTGTGCTCCTTGAGCGTGACATTGCCAAATGTGTGTGGCCATGGGATACCTGGGGTCTTGCTGTTTAAGGGCTCTAACGTGTTCTGCAATACTCTCTTTAAGTGTCCTGATTGTACTTCCTACATACAATCTACCACATGTGCATTCGAGTACATAAACCACATATTTAGAGTGGCAGTTGATATTATGTCTGATTACATCATTCCTGTCCGGGCCACTGAAACTAGTCTTGCGATCGGCAGCCCACCTGCATATACCGCACGAACCGCATTTGTAAAAACCCAGACTTCGTGTAGTCAGCCACGAATCTGTGAGTATTGTTTGTGGATAGCTTGGACTCAGTCTAGTTCTTAGTGTCCTACCTTTTCTGTAGGTGATCTGTGGATTTCTGTTAATGTGTTCAGCAAGCGTTATGTCATTGGTGAGCAGTTTCCAGTGCTTGTTTAAACTCCTGGATAGTGCTCCACTAAGGTCATTAAATTCAGTAATCAGTCTCACAGTGTTCACATTGCTTTTGGATACCTTATCCCTTATGGTCTCTTCCCTAGGTGTACGTCTAATTCTAGTTTCTGCTTTCATTAAGTTGGCATGTGTGTAGCCTCTGTGTTTAAACCGAGTACTCATTTTCGAGATACAACTCTCGAATTCCTGGTTGGTGCTGCAATTCCTCCTAGCTCTAGTGTATTCCCCATATGGAATTGCACGGATCTGGTGCGGAGGATGTGCACTGTGGGCATGAAGTATAGCATTGCAAGCTGTGTCTTTGCGAAAAAGACGTGTCTGTAGTTTGTTGTGACTAATGAAAATCTCAATGTCCAAAAAGGTAACACTCAAATCACTTTTGTGGTGTGTAAATTGTATCTCAAATGAATTGGTGTTCAGGTAGATGCAAAATTCATCCAGTTTATCCTGAGAGCCTGACCAAATCAAAAAGCAGTCGTCGATGTATCGACCCCAGAATATAATTGAGTCATGGAAGTGACTGCCCTTCTGACCCCAAATCCAATCTTCTTCTAGGCGTCCCATGAAAAGGTTTGCGAAACTTGGTGAAAATTTGGAACCCATGGCTACGCCTCTCTTTTGTTTGTACCAAGCCTTTTCAAAAAGAAATACATTATTATTCAAAATCAGGTTCATCATAGTTATTAACATGTTAGTATGCTGCCATTGAGATGCTGGTCTTCTGTTCAAAAATTGTGTGATCGCTGTCATGCCCAGGTCAGGTTTGATGCTAGTATAGAGCGAGACCACATCAAGGGTCACCATGGACATGTTGTCCTCCCATGTGAAATCAGCAAGCATGTTAAGTATATGCTTGGTGTCCCTTATGTAAGACGGAAGATTCCGGACCAAGGGTCCAAGGAAAAGATCTACGTATTCAGCCAAACGTTCAGTAGGACCCCCTATGCCCGAGACAATAGGTCTTCCCGGGGGAAAGGGTAGATGCTTGTGCACCTTTGGTAATGTATAAAGCATGGATAAGAAGGTCGGTGAACTCTCATGTAAGTGTGTTCATCATCATTGATAAGCCCTACCTTGTGCCATTCCATTAGATTCTTGTTAATTTCTAGAGTCAGAGGGCCTATTGGATTTTGTGTGAGAAGTTCATAACAGTCTTTGTCATCTAGTTGTGTGAGTATCTCACTGTTGTAGTCAGTTTTGTTCATCACCACCACGTTACCCCCTTTGTCAGCCTCTCTAATAATAATGCTATTTTCTCTAGATAGTAGTTTCAGAGCTAATCTTTCTTTAGGATGGAGATTGTCAATGAATCTTGATCCGTCCCTAATTCTCCTGCTGTGAAATTTGTCCAGATCCTCTTGTACCAAATTGTGAAAGATGTCTATGTTATTGCCCTTGGTCAAATTAGGTGTCCATTTGGATTTGGTTTTCAAACCACTAGTGATTGTATAGTCCGTGTGTACCTCCAGATCTTGGAGTAGAGTATCCATACGGAGTGGTGTGTCCTCATTATCAGTCAATGATAACAGTAAATGGGTGTCATGCACATCCTGTATGCTTAAAACATCAGAAAGTGAGCCAGTTGGAATATTCAAAGTGCTTTTATTCGGTGCTGGGTTAGTGCTAAAGAACTTTCTAAGTTTTAAGTTCCGTACAAATTTGAAAAGATCTATTTTGGTGTCACAGATATCTCCCTTCTCTTTGGGGTTGAAACTTAAACCTTTCTCTAAGAGAGAAACCATGTCATGATCAAGTGTCAGTGAGGATAGGTTAATAACATCTACCCCTGCTCTAGTTTGATTGATCAGTTCTTGTTGTTCCCTGATCTTAGTTTCTTTTTGTAGTCTGATTTCCCCTGCTCTTTTTCCTCTGCGGGTCTTACGTCTATATTCGCACGTCTTGGTTGTGTTCTGTTCCCCTTTCGTATTCTTAGGACCTCGCGTAAAAAGATGAGGAATGAGTCTGTCCAATGTCAGTAGAGGTACTCGCGTTATCTGCCTCACTGTCACTGGACAGAGGAGCATTCAAAGAAGTAGCACAGGAAGAGACAGAAATTATATCTTGTTTGTCAATGATCCCGATTTCATTACCTTTCTGAAACCACTGGTCATACTTTTTTGCAAAAGTAAAAATCCTTCCCTCATTGTAATCAAACTCACCCCTTTTGAGTTTTCTCGCCTTCCTCTCTTTGATATAATTTTGATGTCTAGCTAAGATCTCATTCAATATGACAGTTTTTTTCTGTACCTTCTTTAAGGTCTAAATCTCTAATTTCTTGTTCAAGAGTTTTGATTTCAATTTGTAGTTTAGCAACTTTTCTCTCAGAGTTTTCTATGAGGATGCCCATTAGTGTTTGTGAATTGGAAGTAAGTGACTCTTCCCATTGTCTGAGCAGATCCTCCTCTAGATCATCGTATGTAGGGAAGATTTGGGACCTCAAACCCCTTGGGATTCTATTGAGGCGTAGATATTGTTTGAGCGTAGCTCCATCCCACCATTTAGAGTTTTCACTTTTTTCAGTCTCTCAAGTCTCAGGAATTTATCCCTAAGACCTTCTTTACGATTGGTGTGCCCATTGTTCTTGGTGGTAATATTAGTATTACCTTTAGTTAAGTTACCAAAAAGTTCCTCAGCTACTTTCTCTCTATCCATCTTGAGGTGTGAGACACGTGGGAGCTGCCTACCCTGACTCTAATCAAACAGTGGAACCGAACGGGGGTAATCTTTGGCACAGGGTATGTTGTGGCGCTAACCAGATATCGTGAGTATCACAAACGAAGGTAATCTGTGCGGTGCAACAGGTGAGGGACAAACCCCTAGGCCCTCAATAATGGACAAAGGTCCGTTTCACACAAATTGCATCAGATCCTGTGCACACGCTTATAAGTGTCAGTAAAATCAATTGTTATTATCAAACAGAAACAGTAAAGAGTAGTTCTTGTCCTTCAGGTGTTGATTTAATGTAAGTTACTTTGGCAGCCAGCCAACACGTGTTTCGTCAGTGGGTGTAAAACCCAAGACTTCTTCAGGGCTGGAATTGAACAAAATTAACTAATATCACCAAACAAGGCGAAGTTCTAATTACAGAACTCACATGTAGAATGTACAAAAAAAAAAAAAAAAATGTGAGTCCTTTAAGATACATAATCCGAAGGTGGGAGTAGTGGGCATGAGGGATTTCTCAAAATTGTGGATGGTTGAAATTGTCATAAATGCAAGCATCTGTGTTAAGTGCCATGCAAGGAATACAAGTTGTCAAACAAACACGCTATTGGTTGCATGCCAATCCAATAGTGTTATATCTCACGTGCCTATCAAATTCAGAACAATTCAAACGGTCACAACCATGTGTCGGTGAACAGTGTCCAGAATATCTGTATTTTAGTATGCGTGACACTAATAATGTGTATTCAGTGTACGCATAATCTACCACAGTTTACAATCACCCGGCGCTCGTGCGTGTCACATGTGTGCAGAGATCTAAACTAACTCACTGGTACGCACAGTATTGCGAACAGTGCCTACCTTTCAAATAGAATGGTCACACTTCAGACCTGTAACAAATGAGCAGGAGTCTGAATCAAAGTTAAATCCTGATAGGACATAATTATGGTTTATGGCTTTGGAATGGCTTGGTTATGGGTGTTACTGTGGTTTTATTGCAGCTGGTTAGCGGCGGATGATGCCGCGGTCTCTGTGACCTTACTGAGGAGATATGTTACCTCTTTTGATATACGAAGTCCAGTTATAAAGTTGAATACTGGCCATAACACACGTTCTGTTTAAGGTAAGAAAGATATACTTTACAAATTACTTGATAGAGGCAATAATTTGATTATTGATAAAGTAGTTTAAAGTTCTTTTAATTGTTAGTATAGTGATGGACACCACACTGATGTCATATTATTGTTACACAGATTGCTAACCACGAGGAGAGTATTTGGTTTCTAAAATTGGCTTTTAAGACCCGCTGGGTTGGAATTATCACCAGCTGAAAGGTGAGTGACAATTTCAAGTTTCACTTACAGCAAATTTGCATTTTCATTATGCTATTAGACACTTAAATTCAGGATTTAACTTTGATTCAGACTCCTGCTCATTTGTTACAGGTCTGAAGTGTGACTATTCTATTTGAAAGGTAGGCACTGTTCGCAATACTGTGCGTACCAGTGACTTAGTTTAGATCTCTGCACACATGTGACACGCACGAGCGCCGGGTGATTGTAAACCGTGGTAGATTATGCGTACACTGAATACACATTATTAGTGTCACGTATGCTAAAATACAGATATTCTGGACACTGTTCACCGACACATGGTTGTCACCGTTTGAATTGTTCTGAATTTGATAGGCACGTGAGATATAACACTATTGGATTGGCATGCAACCAATAGCGTGTTTGTTTGACAACTTGTATTCCTTGCATGGCACTTAACACAGATGCTTGCATTTATGACAATTTCAACCATCCACAATTTTGAGAAATCCCTCATGCCCACTACTCCCACCTTCGGATTATGCATCTTAAAGGACTCACATTTATTTTATTTTTTTGCACATTCTACATGTGAATTCTGTAATTAGAACTTCGCCTTGTTTGGTGATATTAGTTAATTTTGTTCAATTCCAGCCCTGAAGAAGTCTTGGGTTTTACACCCACTGACGAAACACGTGTTGGCTGGCTGCCGAAGTAACTTACATTAAATCAACACCTGAAGGACAAGAACTACTCTTTACTGTTTCTGTTTGATAATAACAATTGATTTTACTGACACTTATAAGCGTGTGCACAGGATCTGATGCAATTTGTGTGAAACGGACCTTTGTCCATTATTGAGGGCCTAGGGGTTTGTCCCTCACCTGTTGCACCGCACAGATTACCTTCGTTTGTGATACTCACGATATCTGGTTAGCGCCACAACATACCCTGTGCCAAAGATTACCCCCGTTCGGTTCCACTGTTTGATTAGAGTCAGGGTAGGCAGCTCCCACGTGTCTCACACCTCAAGATGGATAGAGAGAAAGTAGCTGAGGAACTTTTTGGTAACTTAACTAAAGGTAATACTAATATTACCACCAAGAACAATGGGCACACCAATCGTAAAGAAGGTCTTAGGGATAAATTCCTGAGACTTGAGAGACTGAAAAAAGTGAAAACTCTAAATGGTGGGATGGAGCTACGCTCAAACAATATCTACGCCTCAATAGAATCCCAAGGGGTTTGAGGTCCCAAATCTTCCCTACATACGATGATCTAGAGGAGGATCTGCTCAGACAATGGGAAGAGTCACTTACTTCCAATTCACAAACACTAATGGGCATCCTCATAGAAAACTCTGAGAGAAAAGTTGCTAAACTACAAATTGAAATCAAAACTCTTGAACAAGAAATTAGAGATTTAGACCTTAAAGAAGGTACAGAAAAAAACTATGTCATATTGAATGAGATTTTAGCTAGAAATCAAAATGATATCAAAGAGAGGAAGGCGAGAAAACTCAAAAGGGATGAGTTTGATTACAATGAGGGAAGGATTTTTACTTTTGCAAAAAGTATGACCAGTGGTTTCAGAAAGGTAATGAAATCGGGATCATTGACAAACAAGATATAATTTCTGTCTCTTCCAGTGCTACTTCTTTGAATGCTCCTCTGTCCAGTGACAGTGAGGCAGATAACGCGAGTACCTCTACTGACATTGGACAGACTCATTCCTCATCTTTTTTATGCGAGGTCCTAAGAATACGAAAGGGGAACAGAACACAACCAAGACGTGCGAATATAGACGTAAGACCCGCAGAGGAAAAAGAGCAGGGGAAATCAGTCTACAAAAAGAAACTAAGATCAGGGAACAACAAGAACTGATCAATCAAACTAGAGCAGGGGTAGATGTTATTAACCTATCCTCACTGACACTTGATCATGACATGGTTTCTCTCTTAGAGAAAGGTTTAAGTTTCAACCCCAAAGAGAAGGGAGATATCTGTGACACCAAATTAGATCTTTTCAAATTTGTACGGAACTTAAAACTTAGAAAGTTCTTTAGCACTAACCCAGCACCGAATAGAAGCACTTTGAATATTCCAACTGGCTCGCTTTCTGATGTTTTAAGCATACAGGATGTGCATGACACCCATTTACTGTTATCATTGACTGATAATGAGGACACACCACTCCGTATGGATACTCTACTCCAAGATCTGGAGGTACACACGGACTATACAATCACTAGTGGTTTGAAAACCAAATCCAAATGGACACCTAATTTGACCAAGGGCAATAACATAGACATCTTTCACAATTTGGTACAAGAGGATCTGGACAAATTTCACAGCAGGAGAATTAGGGACGGATCAAGATTCATTGACAATCTCCATCCTAAAGAAAGATTAGCTCTGAAACTACTATCTAGAGAAAATAGCATTATTATTAGAGAGGCTGACAAAGGGGGTAACGTGGTGGTGATGAACAAAACTGACTACAATAGTGAGATACTCACACAACTAGATGACAAAGACTGTTATGAACTTCTCACACAAAATCCAATAGGCCCTCTGACTCTAGAAATTAACAAGAATCTAATGGAATGGCACAAGGTAGGGCTTATCAATGATGATGAACACACTTACTTGAGAGTTCACCGACCTTCTTATCCATGCATTTATACATTACAAAAGGTGCACAAGCATCTACCCTTTCCCCGGGAAGACCTATTGTCTCGGGCATAGGGGGTCCTACTGAACGTTTGGCTGAATACGTAGATCTTTTCCTTGGACCCTTGGTCCGGAATCTTCCGTCTTACATAAGGGACACCAAGCATATACTTAACATGCTTGCTGATTTCACATGGGAGGACAACATGACCATGGTGACCCTTGATGTGGTCTCGCTCTATACTAGCATCAAACCTGACCTGGGCATGACAGCGATCACACAATTTTTGAACAGAAGACCAGCATCTCAATGGCAGCATACTAACATGTTAATAACTATGATGAACCTGATTTTGAATAATAATGTATTTCTTTTTGAAAAGGCTTGGTACAAACAAAAGAGAGGCGTAGCCATGGGTTCCAAATTTTCACCAAGTTTCACAAACCTTTTCATGGGACGCCTAGAAGAAGATTGGATTTGGGGTCAGAAGGGCAGTCACTTCCATGACTCAATTATATTCTGGGGTCGATACATCGACGACTGCTTTTTGATTTGGTCAGGCTCTCAGGATAAACAGGATGAATTTTGCATCTACCTGAACACCAATGCATATGACATACAATTTACACACCACAAAAGTGATTTGAGTGTTACCTTTTTGGACATTGAGATTTTCATTAGTCACAACAAACTACAGACACGTCTTTTCGCAAAGACACAGCTTGCAATGCTATACTTCATGCCCACAGTGCACATCCTCCGCACCAGATCCGTGCAATTCCATATGGGGAATACACTAGAGCTAGGAGGAATTGCAGCACCAACCAGGAATTCGAGAGTTGTATCTCGAAAATGAGTACTCGGTTTAAACACAGAGGCTACACACATGCCAACTTAATGAAAGCAGAAACTAGAATTAGACGTACACCTAGGGAAGAGACCATAAGGGATAAGGTATCCAAAAGCAATGTGAACACTGTGAGACTGATTACTGAATTTAATGACCTTAGTGGAGCACTATCCTGGAGTTTAAACAAGCACTGGAAACTGCTCACCAATGACATAACGCTTGCTGAACACATTAACAGAAATCCACAGATCACCTACAGAAAAGGTAGGACACTAAGAACTAGACTGAGTCCAAGCTAACCACAAACAATACTCACAGATTCGTGGTTGACTACACGAAGTCTGGGTTTTTACAAATGCGGTTCGTGCGGTATATGCAGGTGGGCTGCCGATCGCAAGACTAGTTTCAGTGGCCCGGACAGGAACTATGTAATCAGACATAATATCAACTGCCACTCTAAATATGTGGTTTATGTACTCAAATGCACATGTGGTAGATTGTATGTAGGAAGTACAATCAGGACACTTAAAGAGAGTATTGCAGAACACGTTAGAGCCCTTAAACAGCAAGACCCCAGGTATCCCATGGCCACACACATTTGGCAATGTCACGCTCAAGGAGCACACAAAGGGTTCCTCTTCTATGGGATTGACATCACCACATCCAATCCAAGGGGTGGGAACAGGGAGCTGCAATTGAGACGTTCCGAAGCCCTTTGGATTATGCGTCTTAAAATCCATGAACACGGTCTTAACAGTGACCGTGAAATGCATTACTTTCTGGGTGATTAGATACCCTTGTATTATACTGTGATTGATTTGTTTATAATTTGCTGTACTGTCATTTGTACTCTTAATGTGGACCCCACTGGCCGCAAACATGTATTTGTGATTTAAGGAATACTGTTCGTATAACTGTTAGGATACATGTGTGTTGAGATTTTTAGCTTGGATCATATGAAACTCGTCTTGAACAGCACAGGAGTTACAAATTCAACGTGCAGTAGTAGTTTGTGTTTTTTGCTCATATAAATCAAGATTCTTCTGGGATTTGTAACATGAACGTGCGTTACTTTCTGTAGCCCTTTGATAGGGGCTCATTCCTGTGAGCAATGATTTACTGTCTTAAACCAGACTTTATTTTCTTACATTTATTTTATCATCGTAATTCGCCTCCCTCCTTTCCCCGTGTTTTCATTAATCAATTTGAATTCTTAACATATCTGTAAGAAGGATTTGTTTTTAGCCCATACTGAAATTCGAAATTCTATCCCCTAATTGTGGCGGTTTTAATGTTCATCAATTGCATGCCTTCCGTTTTTCACCACTGAGTACCTATCACCGTAGCGTGATGGGACCAGGTTTGCATTCTAGTTGTTTTTCGATTGACGTCGGAATAAAAGAACACTTCCGGGTCACGTATCACTTCTGTTTCCGGTTTACTCGGTGCCGGATAATTGAACCACGAGGTGTACTCGCCTTAGGTAAGCTGCATGAGCGGGATCTGTGAAGCGCTTTACAGATAGGACATAATTATGGTTTATGGCTTTGGAATGGCGTGGTTATGGGTGTTACTGTGGTTTTATTGCAGCTGGTTAGCAGCGGATGATGCCGCGGTCTCTGTGACCTTACTGAGGAGATATGTTACCTCTTTTGATATACGAAGTCCGGTTATAAAGTTGAATACTGGCCATAACACATGTTCTGTTTAAGGTAAGAAAGATATACTTTACAAATTACTTGATAGAGGCAATAATTTGATTATTGATAAAGTAGTTTAAAGTTCTTTTAATTGTTAGTATAGTGATGGACACCACACTGATGTCATATTATTGTTACACAGATTGCTAACCACGAGGAGAGTATTTGGTTTCTAAAATTGGCTTTTAAGACCCGCTGGGTTGGAATTATCACCAGCTGAAAGGTGAGCGACAATTTCAAGTTTCACTTACAGCAAATTTGCGTTTTCATTATGCTATTAGACACTTAAATTCAGGATTTAACTTTGATTCAGACTCCTGCTCATTTGTTACAGGTCTGAAGTGTGACCATTCTATTTGAAAGGTAGGCACTGTTCGCAATACTGTGCGTACCAGTGAGTTAGTTTAGATCTCTGCACACATGTGACACGCACGAGCGCCGGGTGATTGTAAACCGTGGTAGATTATGCGTACACTGAATACACATTATTAGTGTCACGCATGCTAAAATACAGATATTCTGGACACTGTTCACCGACACATGGTTGTGACCGTTTGAATTGTTCTGAATTTGATAGGCACGTGAGATATAACACTATTGGATTGGCATGCAACCAATAGCGTGTTTGTTTGACAACTTGTATTCCTTGCTTGGCACTTAACACAGATGCTTGCATTTATGACAATTTCAACCATCCACAATTTTGAGAAATCCCTCATGCCCACTCCTCCCACCTTCGGATTATGTATCTTAAAGGACTCACATTTATTTATTTTTTTGCACATTCTACATGTGAATTCTGTAATTAGAACTTCGCCTTGTTTGGTGATATTAGTTAATTTTGTTCAATTCCAGCCCTGAAGAAGTCTTGGGTTTTACACCCACTGACGAAACACGTGTTGGCTGGCTGCCGAAGTAACTTACATTAAATCAACACCTGAAGGACAAGAACTACTCTTTACTGTTTCTGTTTGATAATAACAATTGATTTTACTGACACTTATAAGCGTGTGCACAGGATCTGATGCAATTTGTGTGAAACGGACCTTTGTCCATTATTGAGAGCCTAGGGGTTTGTCCCTCACCTGTTGCACCGCACAGATTACCTTCGTTTGTGATACTCACGATATCTGGTTAGCGCCACAACATACCCTGTGCCAAAGATTACCCCCGTTCGGTTCCACTGTTTGATTAGAGTCAGGGTAGGCAGCTCCCACGTGTCTCACACCTCAAGATGGATAGAGAGAAAGTAGCTGAGGAACTTTTTGGTAACTTAACTAAAGGTAATACTAATATTACCACCAAGAACAATGGGCACACCAATCGTAAAGAAGGTCTTAGGGATAAATTCCTGAGACTTGAGAGACTGAAAAAAGTGAAAACTCTAAATGGTGGGATGGAGCTACGCTCAAACAATATCTACGCCTCAATAGAATCCCAAGGGGTTTGAGGTCCCAAATCTTCCCTACATACGATGATCTAGAGGAGGATCTGCTCAGACAATGGGAAGAGTCACTTACTTCCAATTCACAAACACTAATGGGCATCCTCATAGAAAACTCTGAGAGAAAAGTTGCTAAACTACAAATTGAAATCAAAACTCTTGAACAAGAAATTAGAGATTTAGACCTTAAAGAAGGTACAGAAAAAAACTATGTCATATTGAATGAGATCTTAGCTAGACATCAAAATGATATCAAAGAGAGGAAGGCGAGAAAACTCAAAAGGGATGAGTTTGATTACAATGAGGAAGGATTTTTACTTTTGCAAAAAAGTATGACCAGTGGTTTCAGAAAGGTAATGAAATCGGGATCATTGACAAACAAGATATAATTTCTGTCTCTTCCAGTGCTACTTCTTTGAATGCTCCTCTGTCCAGTGACAGTGAGGCAGATAACGCGAGTACCTCTACTGACATTGGACAGACTCATTCCTCATCTTTTTTACGCGAGGTCCTAAGAATACGAAAGGGGAACAGAACACAACCAAGACGTGCGAATATAGACGTAAGACCCGCAGAGGAAAAAGAGCAGGGAAATCAGTCTACAAAAGAAACTAAGATCAGGGAACAACAAGAACTGATCAATCAAACTAGAGCAGGGGTAGATGTTATTAACCTATCCTCACTGACACTTGATCATGACATGGTTTCTCTCTTAGAGAAAGGTTTAAGTTTCAACCCCAAAGAGAAGGGAGATATCTGTGACACCAAAATAGATCTTTTCAAATTTGTACGGAACTTAAAACTTAGAAAGTTCTTTAGCACTAACCCAGCACCGAATAAAAGCACTTTGAATATTCCAACTGGCTCGCTTTCTGATGTTTTAAGCATACAGGATGTGCATGACACCCATTTACTGTTATCATTGACTGATAATGAGGACACACCACTCCGTATGGATACTCTACTCCAAGATCTGGAGGTACACACGGACTATACAATCACTAGTGGTTTGAAAACCAAATCCAAATGGACACCTAATTTGACCAAGGGCAATAACATAGACATCTTTCACAATTTGGTACAAGAGGATCTGGACAAATTTCACAGCAGGAGAATTAGGGACGGATCAAGATTCATTGACAATCTCCATCCTAAAGAAAGATTAGCTCTGAAACTACTATCTAGAGAAAATAGCATTATTATTAGAGAGGCTGACAAAGGGGGTAACGTGGTGGTGATGAACAAAACTGACTACAATAGTGAGATACTCACACAACTAGATGACAAAGACTGTTATGAACTTCTCACACAAAATCCAATAGGCCCTCTGACTCTAGAAATTAACAAGAATCTAATGGAATGGCACAAGGTAGGGCTTATCAATGATGATGAACACACTTACTTGAGAGTTCACCGACCTTCTTATCCATGCATTTATACATTACCAAAGGTGCACAAGCATCTACCCTTTCCCCGGGAAGACCTATTGTCTCGGGCATAGGGGGTCCTACTGAACGTTTGGCTGAATACGTAGATCTTTTCCTTGGACCCTTGGTCCGGAATCTTCCGTCTTACATAAGGGACACCAAGCATATACTTAACATGCTTGCTGATTTCACATGGGAGGACAACATGACCATGGTGACCCTTGATGTGGTCTCGCTCTATACTAGCATCAAACCTGACCTGGGCATGACAGCGATCACACAATTTTTGAACAGAAGACCAGCATCTCAATGGCAGCATACTAACATGTTAATAACTATGATGAACCTGATTTTGAATAATAATGTATTTCTTTTTTAAAAGGCTTGGTACAAACAAAAGAGAGGCGTAGCCATGGGTTCCAAATTTTCACCAAGTTTCGCAAACCTTTTCATGGGACGCCTAGAAGAAGATTGGATTTGGGGTCAGAAGGGCAGTCACTTCCATGACTCAATTATATTCTGGGGTCGATACATCGACGACTGCTTTTTGATTTGGTCAGGCTCTCAGGATAAACTGGATGAATTTTGCATCTACCTGAACACCAATGCATATGACATACAATTTACACACCACAAAAGTGATTTGAGTGTTACCTTTTTGGACATTGAGATTTTCATTAGTCACAACAAACTACAGACACGTCTTTTTCGCAAAGACACAGCTTGCAATGCTATACTTCATGCCCACAGTGCACATCCTCCGCACCAGATCCGTGCAATTCCATATGGGGAATACACTAGAGCTAGGAGGAATTGCAGCACCAACCAGGAATTCGAGAGTTGTATCTCGAAAATGAGTACTCGGTTTAAACACAGAGGCTAAACACATGCCAACTTAATGAAAGCAGAAACTAGAATTAGACGTACACCTAGGGAAGAGACCATAAGGGATAAGGTATCCAAAAGCAATGTGAACACTGTGAGACTGATTACTGAATTTAATGACCTTAGTGGAGCACTATCCAGGAGTTTAAACAAGCACTGGAAACTGCTCACCAATGACATAACGCTTGCTGAACACATTAACAGAAATCCACAGATCACCTACAGAAAAGGTAGGACACTAAGAACTAGACTGAGTCCAAGCTATCCACAAACAATACTCACAGATTCGTGGCTGACTACACGAAGTCTGGGTTTTTACAAATGCGGTTCGTGCGGTATATGCAGGTGGGCTGCCGATCGCAAGACTAGTTTCAGTGGCCCGGACAGGAATTATGTAATCCGACATAATATCAACTGCCACTCTAAATATGTGGTTTATGTACTCGATTGCACATGTGGTAGATTGTATGTAGGAAGTACAATCAGGACACTTAAAGAGAGTATTGCAGAACACGTTAGAGCCCTTAAACAGCAAGACCCCAGGTATCCCATGGCCACACACATTTGGCAATGTCACGCTCAAGGAGCACACAAAGGGTTCCTCTTCTATGGGATTGACATCACCACATCCAATCCAAGGGGTGGGAACAGGGAGCTGCAATTGAGACGTTCCGAAGCCCTTTGGATTATGCGTCTTAAAATCCATGAACACGGTCTTAACAGTGACCGTGAAATGCATTACTTTCTGGGTGATTAGATACCCTTGTATTATACTGTGATTGATTTGTTTATAATTTGCTGTACTGTCATTTGTACTCTTAATGTGGACCCCACTGGCCGCAAACATGTATTTGTGATTTAAGGAATACTGTTCGTATAACTGTTAGGATACATGTGTGTTGAGATTTTTAGCTTGGATCATATGAAACTCGTCTTGAACAGCACAGGAGTTACAAATTCAACGTGCAGTAGTAGTTTGTGTTTTTTTGCTCATATAAATCAAGATTCTTCTGGGATTTGTAACATGAACGTGCATTACTTTCTGTAGCCCTTTGATAGGGGCTCATTCCTGTGAGCAATGATTTACTGTCTTAAACCAGACTTTATTTTCTTACATTTATTTTATCATCGTAATTCGCCTCCCTCCTTTACCCGTGTTTTCATTAATCAATTTGAATTCTTAACATATCTGTAAGAAGGATTTGTTTTTAGCCCATACTGAAATTCGAAATTCTATCCCCTAATTGTGGCGGTTTTAATGTTCATCAATTGCATGCCTTCCGTTTTTCACCACTGAGTACCTATCACCGTAGCGTGATGGGACCAGGTTTGCATTCTAGTTGTTTTTTCGATTGACGTCGGAATAAAAGAACACTTCCGGGTCACGTATCACTTCTGTTTCCGGTTTACTCGGTGCCGGATAATTGAACCACGAGGTGTACTCGCCTTAGGTAAGCTGCATGAGCGGGATCTGTGAAGCGCTTTACAGATAGGACATAATTATGGTTTATGGCTTTGGAATGGCGTGGTTATGGGTGTTACTGTGGTTTTATTGCAGCTGGTTAGCAGCGGATGATGCCGCGGTCTCTGTGACCTTACTGAGGAGATATGTTACCTCTTTTGATATACGAAGTCCGGTTATAAAGTTGAATACTGGCCATAACACACGTTCTGTTTAAGGTAAGAAAGATATACTTTACAAATTACTTGATAGAGGCAATAATTTGATTATTGATAAAGTAGTTTAAAGTTCTTTTAATTGTTAGTATAGTGATGGACACCACACTGATGTCATATTATTGTTACACAGATTGCTAACCACGAGGAGAGTATTTGGTTTCTAAAATTGGCTTTTAAGACCCGCTGGGTTGGAATTATCACCAGCTGAAAGGTGAGCGACAATTTCAAGTTTCACTTACAGCAAATTTGCGTTTTCATTATGCTATTAGACACTTAAATTCAGGATTTAACTTTGATTCAGACTCCTGCTCATTTGTTACAGGTCTGAAGTGTGACCATTCTATTTGAAAGGTAGGCACTGTTCGCAATACTGTGCGTACCAGTGAGTTAGTTTAGATCTCTGCACACATGTGACACGCACGAGCGCCGGGTGATTGTAAACCGTGGTAGATTATGCGTACACTGAATACACATTATTAGTGTCACGCATGCTAAAATACAGATATTCTGGACACTGTTCACCGACACATGGTTGTGACCGTTTGAATTGTTCTGAATTTGATAGGCACGTGAGATATAACACTATTGGATTGGCATGCAACCAATAGCGTGTTTGTTTGACAACTTGTATTCCTTGCATGGCACTTAACACAGATGCTTGCATTTATGACAATTTCAACCATCCACAATTTTGAGAAATCCCTCATGCCCACTACTCCCACCTTCGGATTATGTATCTTAAAGGACTCACATTTATTTATTTTTTTGCACATTCTACATGTGAATTCTGTAATTAGAACTTCGCCTTGTTTGGTGATATTAGTTAATTTTGTTCAATTCCAGCCCTGAAGAAGTCTTGGGTTTTACACCCACTGACGAAACACGTGTTGGCTGGCTGCCGAAGTAACTTACATTAAATCAACACCTGAAGGACAAGAACTACTCTTTACTGTTTCTGTTTGATAATAACAATTGATTTTACTGACACTTATAAGCGTGTGCACAGGATCTGATGCAATTTGTGTGAAACGGATCTTTGTCCATTATTGAGGGCTATATAGGGGTTTGTCCCTCACCTGTTGCACCGCACAGATTACCTTCGATTGTGATACTCACGATATCTGGTTAGCGCCACAACATACCCTGTGCCAAAGATTACCCCCGTTCGGTTCCACTCCCACGTCCTTTGTCCAGTTTTGCACCAGAGCGGGAGCCAAGGCTCCCTGAACTGGCTCAAACTGGAGTATGCAAGGAGTCCACCAAATGTGCCCTTCAAAGCAGTCTGGTGGCACTGGCAAACGCCCCCAGCCCAATACACTAAGTCCTGTCTGGGGAGGTGGTCACACCTCCCTGTGACAGGAAACCTATTGTTCTCCCTTCCCCTGCTTGAGCTTGGCTCAGCAGCAGGGGGGCAGAATCGTGTCTGTGGTCGGCAGCAGCACTAGCTTGCTGTTAGACCCTGAACGGCAGGTACCGGGAATACAGGGGGGTACCCTAGCGGAGCCCCCAGTACATGGGATCCTTGATCCAACACTGGAATCGGTGTTGGGGTAGGATTCCAACATGTTTGATTCCGAACATGACCGGTTTAGGTGCAGCAAATATATAGTTTGACATCTCGTAATTCACTTGATGTCCACTATATGTATTAAATGGCTGACCGCACTTACAAAGCCTGGAGAATCGACTCCGGGGTTTGTAGGGGGTATCCTGCTAATGCAGGGCACCCTCACATTTATAACCAAGCACCCTGCCTTCAGGATTGAAAGGCCTGCCTTAGGAGTGGCTTATAGGTTTTAAGTGTAGTGACCTCAGATATAAGGAAACTTATATCTGTCGTAAGTGGGGCTAGCACCAACTCACACAGGCTGCAATGGCAGGCCTGTAGTCACTGTTTGAGTGGTCTCTCATGGGTGGTATAATACATGCTGCAGCCCATGGGAGACCCCTGGTGTACCTATTCCCTCGGTACCTTGGTACCATATACTAGGGACTTACATGGGTACACCAGTAGCCAATTGAGACGGTACCAAAGTAATTACCACTATCAAATGTAGGGAGGAAGCACAGTGACTGGGGTCCTGGTTAGCAGGAGCCCAGTCAGACTAGTCGGAAAACAGAATAACACCAGCAAAAAGTGGGGGTAACCATGAAAGCAGATCCTACTTTCCTACACAACCCCTCCCCCCTCCAAATTAAAGGAGATGAGACTAACCTTGCCCAGATGAGTCTTCATTTTCTAAGTGTAAATATCTGGAAAGTCCATCTGCGTTGGCATGGTTACTACCTGGTCTATGTTCCACAGAAAAGTCCATCCCCTGTAGGGAAATGGACCACCTCAAAACTTTGGGATTTTCACCCTTCATCTCTTTGAGCCATAAGAGAGGCTTATGGTCTGTCTGCACAATGAAGTGAGTACCAAACAAGTATGGCCTCAACTCCTTCAAGGCCCAGACCACAGCAAAGGCCTCCCTCTCAATACCTGACCAACGTTTCTCCCTGGGGGTCAACCTTCTGCTTATAAAAGCTACTGGTTGGTCCTGGTCCTCTGCATTAAGTGTGACAAAACAGCTCCCACCCCTATCTCAGAAGCATCTGTCTGGACAATGAAAGTTTTCAAGTAATCAGGACTTTGCAGAATGGGAGCAGAGCACATGGCCTGCTTCAGATCATCAAATGCTTTCTGACAGCTAACTGTCCACTGCACTTTCTTAGGCATCCTTTTGGAGGTGAGATCATTAAGGGGAGTCACTATGGACCCATTAACCTTAACAAACCTCCTGTAGTACCCAGTCAGGCCCAAGAAAGCTATGACCTGAGACTGGGTAGTGGGAGCCACCCAGTCCAATTTGGTCTGGATTTTGCTCTCCAATGGTTGAACTTGGCCTCCACCTACCAGGTGACCCAAGTATACAACCTTGCTCTGCCCTATCTGGCACTTGGTGGCCTTGATAGTGAGGCTTACCTTTTGCAGGGCCTCCAGAACATTCCTGAGATGGACCAGGTGATCCTCCCAGGTGGAACTAAAGACAGCAATATTGTTTAGATATGCTGCACTATAGGCTTCCAGACCTGTGAGAACTTTAGTCACCAACCTCTGAAATGTGGCAGATGCATTATTCAAGCCAAAAGGCATTACAATAAATTGATAATGCCCACTAGGGGTTGACAATGCTGTTTTTGGCTTGGCATCCTCAGAGAATCTGATTTGCCAGTAGCCAGCAGTCAGGTAAAATGTACTAAGATACTTAGCTGAGACCAAAGTATAAATTAGCTCATCTGCCCTTGGAATTGGATGGGCATCAGTCCTAGTGACTGCATTGAGGCCTATGTACTCTACACAAAACCTCATCGCTCTCTTACCATCTTGGGTGTGAGGTTTTGGCACATGGACTACTGGACTAGCCCAAGGGATATCTGAAGGCTCAATGACCCCCAACTCCAGCATCTTTTGGACCTCAGTCCTGATGCAGTCTCTGACATGGTCAGGCTCTCTGTAAATGTTATTCTTCACAGGCAGACTGTCACCTGTGTCCACTTCATGGGTACACCAGGTGGTTTGACTAGGAGTCAGAGAGAACAAGTGGGTAAACTGATTGAGGACTTCCCTGCAATCAGCTTGCTGCTGGTCATTGAGGCTGCCTGCCAAGGCTACTCCATCAACTGACCCATCAACAGGGTCCTGAGAGAGGAGATCAGGGAGAGGGTCACTCTCTTCCTCCTGTCCCTCATCAGTGCCATGAGAAAGCTCATGCCAGCCCTGTCAACAAAAGGCTTTAGGCAGTTCACATGAAGTACCCTGTAGGGACTTCTAGGAGTGCCTAGGTCAACCAAATAGGTGACCTCGCCTTTTTTCTCAAGGAGGGTGTGGGAGCCACTCCATTTGTCCTGGAGAGCGGCTGGGACCACAGACTCCAACACCCACACGTTCTGTCCTGGCTAGTACACAGTCAGTACAGTCTTTTGGTCATGCCAAGCTTTCTGAAGCTCCTGGCTGGCCTCAAGGTTTTTTCTGGCCTTCTTCATGTACTCAGCCATACGTGTACGCAGGGCAAGGACATAGTTCACCATATCTTGTTTAGGAGGTTTGAGAGGCTGCTCCCAGCCCTCCTTAACCAGACACAATGGACCCCTAACTGGATGTCCAAACAGAAGTTCAAATGGACTGTAGCCCACCCCCTTCTGAGTAACCTCTGTAGGCAAAGAGAAGGCAGGGCAGTAAGACATCCCATTTTCACCTGAGCTTTTCTGGGAGTCCAATGATCATACCCTGAAGGGTCTTAGTGAGCCTTCCAACAAGCCCTCTGCACTGTGTATGGTAGGGCTTGGTAAACTTGTAGTTTACACCGCACTCTTTCCACATTGCAGTAATGTAATTAGACATGAAGTTTGTACCTCTGTCTGTTAAGACCTCCTTAGGAAACCCCACTCTGGAAAAGACTCTCTGAAGGGCCCTAGCCACTATAGGAGCTGTAGTGGTCCTAAGGGGAATAGCCTCTGGATACCTAGTGGCATGGTCCGCCACCACTAGGATGTAACTGTGTCCAGATGCTGTTGGAGGGTTTAAGGGACCAACAATGTCAATCCCTACCCCCTCAAAGGGAGCCCCAACCACTGGGAGTGGAATTCAGGTGGCCTTGTAGTGCCACCCGACTTACCACAGGCTTGGCAAGTGACACAGCAGCGACAAAACTCCTTGGTGTCTTCAGACATGTGGGGCCAGTGAAAATGAGGGACAAGCCTGTCCCAAGTCTTGCTTTGCCCAAGATGTCCTGCAAGGGGAATGTCATGTGCTAGGGATAGAAAAGAAAACTGAACTTCTTAGGTATTACCAACCTCCTGGTGGCACCAGGCGTGGGGTCTCTACACTCAAAGAACAGGAGCCCATCTTCCCAATAGATCCTATGGGACCAACTGACACTCCCTGCCTCCTCAGCAGCAGCTTTCTGTCTGAGTTGTTCAAGAGAGTGGCAGAATTTATGTTCCAAACTCAAGTCTGCCCTGGAAGAGCCCCCTACCCCCAAGACCTCTGCCTGGTCAAGCCCAAAATCCTCTGGGACAAGTCCTTCACAGGGGCTGAGGTCATATCCCTCAGGAGACTGACTCTGGCTGGGAGTTTGGAAGGAGGATAAGTCTTTACCCATCCTGCTCCTTCTCTTAGGAGCCAGCTGGTCCATTTTCCCAGGATCCAGTGCTCCCTCGGTGCCTAGCTGTTTGGCCTGAGCCTTGGTAACAGCAAATGCACTGGCAGAGATTCCCATTATCTCTGCATGTGTCCTGAACTCCACTCCAGACCAGGCTGAAGTCTCTAAATCATTGCCCAATAGACAATCTACAGGTAGGTCTGGAGAAACCACAACTCTTTTAGGGCCAGTTACCCCTCCCTAACTGAGATTAACAACTGTCAAGGAGTGATCAGTCCTGACATTGTTTTCGTTGGTCACTTGATAAAGTTGACCAAGTATGATTTGTTCAGGGGAAACAGGTTTCTCTATCACCATGGTGAATTTCGCCCATGTGTCCCTGTAAGCCATAGCTTCTTGACCATTGATCAAAGGCTGTTCTCTGTACTTGCCCAAGTTAGTGGGACTTACAAGTAAAGTGGCAAGGTCCATGCCACTGTCACAGACAAGGGCAGCCTGAGTGGGTGTTCTGACTAGGCCAGAACCCACTTCAGAACCCAAGGTTAACCCTACTAATCCCTTGGAGGCTGTACTACCACTTGTACTTGTGCTAGGGGGGCTAGTTGCCTTAGGGGCAGTGGTAGTAGCTTTCTTGGTGTTGGCCTTAAGACAATTAGCATCCCTTGGCCTATGGCCTTTCTCCTTACACAGGTAACTCCAATGTTTCTTTCCAGAGGAAGTGGAGGATTGGGACCACCCCCAGAGGCAGGTTTTTGGGGACCTTGTGAAGACTCCTTTTTGTCTTTACCTTTCTCCCCACCCTTCTCTTGGGCCTTAGAAGAATATTGCATCTTCTGGTCACCTCCACCACCATTATGTTTCTGCTTAACCCTGGTTCTGACCCATTTGTCTGCCTTCTTTCCCAATTCTTGGGGAGAGGTCAGATCAGAGTCCACCAGGTACTGGTGCAGTTGCTGATTCTGGTAATTATTAAGGATGTGCTCCCTCATCAACAAATATTACAATCCCTCGCAGTCATGTACCTTGCTTCCATGAAGCCAGCATTCCAGAGCCTTAATAGCATTGTCTATAAAATCAACCCAGTCTTGGGTGTGTGTCTTCTCTGTGTCCCTAAACGGAACCCTGTATTGTTCAGTGGTTAGACCAAACCCATCTATGAGGGCACTCTTCAAGGCTGAGTAATTATCTGCATCCGCTTCTCTAACAGTGAGGAGCTTGTCTCTTCCTTTGTTAGCAAAGGAGAGCCACATAATAGCTGCCCACTGCCCTTGAGGGACCTTCTGAACTTTACAGGCCCTCTCCAAAGCAGTGATCCATTTATGGATATCATCCCTCTCCTGGTAAGGAGGGACTATCCTGCTCAGGTTCCTAGTATCAAAGGAAGGTTTCCTGACTCTAGGTACTCTAGTGGTGCCACCATTGGGCTCTAGGCCCAAATTCTTCCTAGCCCTCTGAACTTCCAAGGTCTCGTTATCAAGGGCCAGCTGCTCTTGCTTGAGCTTGGCTCTCTCAAGTTTGAACAGGTGGCACTCCCTCCCTAAGGAGTCATCCCTCTTGCTAGAAATGGAGGTCCCTGTAGAAGTGTCTGTGGTATTGGAATAGACAGAGGAGGATCTAGACCTTCCCTGTACTCTTTTTACCCCGCAGGAGGAATAAAGGGGACCTACCTCTAGGGACTCCATCTGTACTATTCCCTGGGGGATCAGAGTTCAACAGTGTGGAGTCATCAGACTCCTCCTGGTCATGCTCAGAATTAAGGTCACTAGGGGCAACCCCTCCTGGCCCATCTTCTGGCGCATCCCCACCCACTGTGTCCTGCCCTTCTGACCTATCAGGATTCTGGAGGTCATCTTGCAGAAGCAACTCTAAGAGTTGCTTGGTGTTAGGGTTGCGACCTGTCTTTATCTTTCTAGAGGGACACAGGGTCCTTAGTTTGTGGAACTTAAGACCGCTGTATCTAGAGGCTTGGGACCCACTGGGATCCATCATCAAATACATAGTGACTAGGTGTAGTGTGGTGTTGCACCTATCTACCCTAGTGAAAACTAAACTTCCAAAGATTGGAGAAAGGGTTGTGGCCCTTAAAACCAATCTAAACGTTCAGTAGAACTTACTGTGACAAAAATATTTTTATATGTGCCTAATGCCAGTGATGGTTTTTCATTTAATCTACACCTAGGTTAGCTGGTAAAATAGTGCATGCTTAAATCCCAACCGCTGCACACCAATGCAGGAGTCTGGCTTAGTATATGGTGCACACTTATTTAAGTGGAGCACCTTGCACTAATCCAGACAACCCTTATGGTGATTTTAGTGGTCTTAGACAACCATAGAAAGTTCTCTAAATGGTAGCTGTGGAGAGCAGCCTTTAGGCTTAGTCCAGAAGAAGGAGTGTTAAGCAGCTTGTTTTACCAGAACAAATCATGTAGTGTAGGTTTAACGAAAAAAACACACAGTGTAGTTATAAAATTAGTTATACTTATTATACTCACTCACTAACACATTGGTATATCTCCTACCCAGAGATATCCACACAATACTTCAAAGGTAAACAGGTAAATAAGCACAAATACACAGTGGTCTCCAGGGGGAGACCAAACCATATACTAAAGAAGTGGAATACAAACTGCGACCAAAGTCGAGACTTGGACCAGAGACTCAGAAGAGCTGGGAACCCAAGGAACCACCCGAGGTAAGTACCTAGGAACCCCACGGATCCTGTGTGCGGAGTAGAAACACAGCCGCATACTCAATGCAAGTCAACGGGAAAGTCGCTGCTGCAGTTTTCAAGAAGAAGGACCCTTCCCAGTTGACCCTGAAGAAACCCTGTGGAGGACAGAAGGTTGGAGAGTCACCCCACCCGTGGATACACAGGCACAGACGACGCAGAAGACTGGCCGGACGACGAGACCAGGAGCAGCAGGAGTCTTCTTTGATGCAGTCTCGGTTCCAGGCGAAGTCCAACAAAGTCCAAGGTGCCCAGAGGGTTGGAGTCGAAGTGATTTCAGATTTGAATCTTGTCCACGACGAATCTGAAGAGCCACCCACAGGTAAGCCTTTAAGTACCCTAGGGAAAGGGTTGGGATGATTCAAGGATCCCTCCCAGAGGAGGGGCTGGGCAGAGGGGAGGATACTCCCATGTCCTTTGTCCAGTTTCGCACCAGAGCGAGAGCCAAGGGCTCCCTGAACTGGCTCAAACTGGAGTATGCAAGGAGGGAATCAAATGTGCCCTTCAAAGCAGTCTGGTGGCGCTGACAAACGCCCCCAGCCCAATACCCTAAGTCCTGTCTGGGGAGGTGGTCACACCTCCCTGCGACAAGAAATCTATTGTTCTACCTTCCCCTGCTCGAGCATGGGTCAGCAGCAGGAGGACAGAATCCGGTCTGTGGTCGGCAGCAGCACAAGCTTGCTGTTAGTCCCTGAAAAGCTGGTACCGGGAATTCAGGGGGGCACCATAGGGGAGTCCCCCAGTACATGGGATCCTACATCTAACACTGGAATCGGTGTTGGGGTAGGAGTCCAACATGTTTGATACCAAATATGACTGGTTTCGGTGCAGCCAATATATAGTCAGACATCTCGTAATTGACTTGATGTCCACTATATGTATTAAATGGCTGACCGCACTTACAGAGCCTGGAGAATCGACTCCGGGGTTTGTAGGTGGTGTCCTGTGCATGCAGGACACCTTCACACTTATAACCTAGCACCCAGCCTTCCGGATTGAAAGGCCTGCCTTAGGGGTGACTTATAGGTTTTAAGTACAGTGACCTCAGATATAAGGAAACTTATATCTGTCGAAAGTGGTACTAGCACCAACCCACACAGGCTGCAATGGCAGGCCTGTAGTCACAGTTTGAGTGGTCTCTCATGGGTGGCATAATACATGCTGCAGCCCATAGGGAAACCCCTGGGGTACCTATGCCCTGGGTACCTTAGGACCATATACTAGGGACTTACATGGGTACACCAGTTGCCAATTGGAAAGCTACCAAAGTACTTAGCACTGTCAAATTTAGGGAGGAAGCACAGTGACTGGGGTCCTGGTAAGCAGGAGCCCAGTCAGACTAGTCAGAAAACAGAATAACACCAGCAAAAAGTGGAGGTAACCATGAAAGCAGATCGTACTTTCCTACAGTAGTAATGTCGGTACTATCATTGACAGCACTGGCAGGAGCAATGGGTAGCACAAGCTGCAGTGGCCTCCTGATGATGGCCCTGGCGCTTATGTTTTTTTACAAATTAAGCACTGATCCTGTGTATCAAGATATGTTACACCTTGGCCATGAAAGGCATTCAAGCCCATTCCATTACAGTACTGGCTGACATCTGCTGAGCAGTTACAAGGTTATCTTTGCATACTTTTGTCAAGCACACCTGCCACATGTCTCTGGTGGCGGTGGCAAGTACTTTGCTTGAGGTGTGCTGCATGACTTACTTGATTGACTGGCATTACTGATTCCTACCTTCCAGAAGGTATTGGTTTGAAAATCATTTGTATGGCGAGAAATCTGCAGGAAGATGTATCCATCAGAATTAAAATTAATTTACCTTCAGTAGCAATATTTTAATGGATACTTAATCTTCCTAGAGATTACTTTACTGCCATTAGACATCGCTGGGGAGTTAGTGCCATGACTAATAAGATTCCTTATTATAGAAATGTTCTGTATTTGAGACGTGCAGCGAGAGAAGAACTGAGAGCAGCAACAAAGAGGTGCATAGAAAGTTCAGGAACTAACAGCAGCATACTGGTTGGCATCTAATATACTCTGGTGTCATGTCTGGAGGGTAGGGTCATGGCTGGAGCCACATGGCAACAACTGGTAGTGTTAGAAAGCTGTCTGGAAGGATAATTCTTAATGTGAGGAATCTTCAGAAAAATTAAGAGACAGATTTACTAAGGGCTTGTGTTGCCCTTGTGCCATGCATGGCAAAGTAAACCCTTAACTGAGATTTACTAAGCCAAGCAAAGCCAACTTGCGTTCACTGAGTGGTTTAGTAAATCCAAGGTAACACAAGGAAGCATTTTTCTGCCTTGTGCTACCTAGAGGCAGGGAGGCATTCAATGGCTGGAGTGTGGGCATTCCAACACATCCACCCATGAATTTTGGCACATTCCCAGATTTAGAAAGAGTTGTAAACCGGGAATGCGTCAAAATGGTACACTTCCTAGATCCAGGAGTAACGAGGAGAAATATCTTAATTTCTTCTTGTTACTTCTTTTTTCTAGGTGTGATGCATTCCACATCACACACAGAAAAAGGAAAATGCCTCTAAGGATTTTTTTGTGCAGGAAGATGTCCCTTCTGGCACAAAAACAATCCTGTTCGTAACGCAGGCCCCCTTGCACTGTGGTGCAAGGGGTCCCGTGTTGGTGCTAGGCAGCAAAAAGTGTGCCAGCACAAGGAAGCAGCAGAAATGTGCCATATCTTTGTAAATAATGGCACATTTCTGATGCCTCCCTTTCACGCAGCGCAGGAAGTTGCCTTGCTCCATTTCGTGAAATGTTACTAAATCTGCCCCTTAGAATCCACCAGAAATATTATTACCAAAGTTAAGTAACTTTTATGTCTAAAGGCAATCCATTTCTGGGTCTGTTTAACTGCATAGATATGCTGTGTGAAGCTATCACCCACAAGATCTGTTCAATTTGAAGTTAGATGTACTGTATGAAGTCCGAGCCTGTGTCTTCTCTGCTGTCCATATGGCAGCTTTGCTGTGTAATGTGTAGGCCTGTCAATTTATCGACAATATATACCTCTGTTTTACAAGTCAAAGCCATTTTGTCTGTGTTACTGTGTAAAGATAATTGCTATCTAAGGTTACAGACTGCCAGATCCATGAATCCCAAATTATAGTTTCGGGTTGAAGTGCGAGCCTGTTTAACAGCTACTTTAACCAAGGTCTGAGCCTCTTCTGTTGTATTGTGGTGCTGCATCTGCTGCTCTGGTCACTATGTTTCACCTCATGATGCTTGACATGAGCTATAAAGAGGTTTGGTACAGCTATGGCCATAAGTGTAATTGGATGTCAACACCATCATCAAACTTGTTTCCTCATTGAAAAAGTTATGGGAACATATTGACATGTTTTTTCAATGAATTTTTATAGATAAGTGCTCTCTGTAGGAAGCTGGCTCTGTATATACTATACCAAAGTAAGGTATAGTGTGCACAAGGTCCAGGGATTCCCCAGAGGTATAGCAGAGGCTAGATTAGGTAAGTACTCACAGCTCTCTTTGTGGTAGTGTGAGCGAGCAGTTAGGCTCATCCAGAGGGTGTGTTAACCATTTATTGTATTCACTCACTCAAGACTGATGGCACACACTCAGAGACTGAATCCAGACCAATTAGGTAAGAATAAAAAAAAGTATACTTATGTTTTATTTTCTAGAACCAAGCAGATCTTGGTACAGGTAGGTAAAATATACTTTCAATCATAGTACATTTCATGAAGTGCCATAGGGAATTAATTTGCAATCGTTACAGGTTTTTATTGGTTCAAAAAGCAGTTTAATTTACACAGCAATTACTTTTGGAATACTTTTGGATTACATAGACTACTCGGGGTGGTATTCCTAGATACCACTCCTGGGATCTCACAATACAAGATAAGTAAGACATTTCAAGATTTACGGTACAGTTACTTTTCTTCCAAACAAAACAGCGATTCAACACTTAAAACATTTTTGGAACAAAAACTCGTAATCCTATGAGAGAAAAATGATTATCGGTCTTACAGGTAAGTACTCGACTTACGAGTGGGAGTTTAGGGGGATAGGACCAAGGTTTCCCAAGGTCTAGGTAGGCGCTCAAGTTGCACCACCAGCGGCACTGGGGAGGCCGGGTGCAGAGTGCAGGGGCCCAATGTTAGCCAATGGGGCTAAGGGGGCCTTCGGTCAGGGACTGCTTACAAGCAGGCCACTCGTGTGTTGGAGCAAAGATCCTTGGGTTAAGGTCAGCACTGCAGGGGCCAACAATCAACACAGGAGCTGCACCACCAGCGGCACAGGGGCGGCCGGGTGCAGTGTGCCAAGAAGATGTCGGGACACTGTGGATTCCAATGGAGAACTTTGGTTGGGCAAAGATGCTGTAGGCTCGGGCAGGGAGACTTCCTGAAGGCGACCACCAGCTGGAGAGGGAAGTTGTGTTCTTGGGGGATGCCTGGACACCATCAGTTGGGCCACCCAAGGCCGTGGGGAGTCGGGTGCAGGGGTGTCTTTTGGCATCAGGTTGTTATGAGCCCCAAAGTACATTTGTCCTACCTTGCTCTACATAACGGCTCTGGCACTGACCTTTTGCCTAGTTATGTGCCGAATAAATGTCGTGTGGTTTTCTTCGAAAACTAGCCTCATTTATTATTCATGAGGATTATTAGTATCACACAGCAGGATTACCATCTTCTGCATAATGACTCTATTTACAAAAGTCAACGCTATTGTCATCCTTGAACGACAGGCCCACAGTATCATTATACATCTAGGTAGAACCCCTGAGGGTACCTTTTGGGTATAAAAGCACCACATCTTCCCTGAGCAAACAAGAGGAGAAGCTTCCATGCTGACACGAGACGCTAAAATCCCTACATGCAGAAACTCCAGAAGGCATTGGTCTGACATGCCTTGCGGGGTGTCCAACTCGAGACCAAGACGGGGTCCTTCATTCTTTACCATCAGGTAATGGGGTTGGCTCTTTCCTAGGGGGATTCTTGGCTTCACACCTACATACATGCTAGGTACACTTAGCTAGGTTTCGCATCTTAGCAGTATGCTTGATTATTGCTATGTATCCATTTGCCTGCATATAGTCACTGTTTTAGCACCATGGTAGAATTCTATCTTTTATTTGCTCTGTCGGTCCTTGCAATCGTATCGTATATATCTGTTTCTGTCTAATGGTTGTTGCAGCACATGTATTTTATACTGGAATGACGCTGGTTCAATAAATGCTTATTGAAAACGTCCCCATAGTTTATTCTGTATATCTCTCTGAGAAGAAGTGAGCATGAGTGACTGAACGAAAAGTACTGTACTGTTTCCACGATCCCTGAAGGTTCAAGGGTTGTCATGTTCTATAGTTGCTAGAAACTATTTGCCCCTTGGTAAGGTGAGGGGGGCTTATGTGAGTTAGCTGGTCTAAAGGCTGACATATACTTTGGGGGTATCTGGAATCAGTTTGGACACCAATCCCTTAGTTTATGTTGTCTAAACGCTTAGATCCTATATAGATTTGTAGGAAAATCACAACATGGTGCTGCCAACGTTGGTTGGGTTCTTATTTAACGGTCAAATCTGAGTAGTTCAGTCATGCTTTTCAGAGACCCCTACTGACATTTACCCAGAGCCCTCTGTAGTGGGGAGGGAAAATCCCCCACAGCTGAGTAGGTATACCTTATGTTTTGGCTGTAGGTTTATTCAAGCTTGAAGGATTATAGTTCCCACATTGTGCAATACCATATCTCTTTCTCTATAAACTTCCACCCATAATGTCTCAAACCGCAGACGCTGGTGCTAGTGGTGCTAGTAGGGAGGAAGCTGAGCAGGAAGGTGCTATAAACATTTTGGAAAATTGCAGAAATGCACTTGCTATAAAAATAGAAAATTTTGGTCTCTCAGGTTTAGGCGGGACCGTTACCTTCGTGATTGAGGCACACAAGGTATTTAGAACAGAGGTGTTCTATTCTTGGGTTAAATCCTCTCCTGCAGATGCACGCACACATATGTTTCATTCTTTTACCTCCAGTAAGCCCCACACAGTTGGATTGCTGAGAGGTAGTCAGAGGCCACGCCCCCTTTTTACACCACTCTGCAATAGCGCCTCCTGGCGCACTGCTGCTTGGGGGATGAAGTCCACTTTAGTCCTGAGGTCCTCAGGACACAAGGGGACCTCATCGCCCCATCGCCCCACCACCAGTGCGCTAAGAGGCGCGTTTGCAGAGTGTTGTAAAAAGGGGCCACCTCTCAGCAATCCCACTGTGTGGGGCTTACTGGAGGCACCTGGTGGGCTAGTTGGCCCCTAAGGACCCTCAGTAGCGACAGGGACTTTATCCCCCAACCAAGAGCGCATCAGTAGGTGCGTTTGCAGAGTAGTGGTGAAAGGGGGCAGGGCCTCCGGCAAGTTGCCGGTTCGTCTTTTTTTTTTAAATTTAGGAAAGGGGGCTGTGTAGACCCCCTTACCTTGGCGCTTTTGGGCCCCGGGGACCAAATCCCCCGGGGCCTGACCTATTTTTTAATGTGCAATCAATTAAAAAGGGAGGGGGGTCGCGTGGCCCCCCTCCCGAGGCCAATATATGCCCCGAGGACCCCATCCCCCGGGGCTGGGCCTTTGTTTGTCTTTTATTTTTTAAAGGAGACAGGGGCCCCCTTCCCCAGGCCGATTTCGGCCCCGGGGACCCCATCCCCCGAGGCTCACCATTTTTTCCAATATTGTTTTTTTTTAAGGGAGGGGGCCGAGTGGCCCCCCTCCCCCAGGCCATTTTTGGTTAACATGCAGCTCCCTTTGCCCAAAAGCAATTATGCTTCGCTTCATGGAAGTGAGAGCATTTTTAATGCTTTCGCTTCCATGAAGTGAATCAGAATTTGCTATGGCTTGGCGGGAGCAGTGGTCCCCTCAAGCCATAGCAAACTGCAATGTCCTGGGGGCGGGCACCCAGGGACATTGCTGGAGCCGGCCTTCGGGGATGGCAGTCCCCAGGGCCATGGAGGGCTCCTGGAGTGGGCTGCGCGGCTCCCCTCCCATCTTGTGTGTAGCCCCTGGGAGGTGGTGGTCCCCGGGGCAGTGTGGGAGGGCTCGAGCCCCCCACACTACATTTTTAAAGATAGCCCCGGGGAGGTGCGGTCCCCGGGGCTGCGTGGCCCCCCGCATTTAAAGGTTAAAGCCCCATGGAGGTGGCTGTCCCCGGGGATGCGTGGGGGGGTAGAGCCCCCAATGCCTTTTTTTTTTTTAAAAGCCCTGGGGAGGTGGCGGTCCCCGGGGCTGCTGGGGGGAGGCAGGAGCCCTCCCATGCTTTTTTTAACAAAAAAAGCCCCGGTAGGATGGTGGTCCCGAGGGCTGGGGCGGTCTGCATGGCCCCCGCCTATAATGAATATCGCCTCGGGGAGGTGGTGGACCCCGGGGCCGCATCTATTGAAATAATTGACCCCGGGACCTGGCCCACCCGGGGGCCTAATTAAACGAAGCGCAGGAGACCGTGCTTTGTTTTTTTTACATTTTCGGCGGGATTTGCGGACTATACGCAAATCCTGATGAATTTTTATTTTTTATTTTAATGCTTTTTTGGGACCGCCTGAGCAGGCCTAGGGAGTCAGGGTGTTTCTACCCGCCCCCTTTTCTTGTTTTTTTACAGTTATTCTTGTGACTCGGTTCAACCGAGTCACAAGATGGCTGCCAACACTTCCTGGTTTGAAGTGTTGGCAGCCAATCAGATCTCAGGCACGAGACCTGGAGGGTTTGCGGATCCTCCGCGTCCCTAGATATACAATTTGAAATGTCTTTAAATTTCTCAAAAACTACTGAACGGATTTATACCATTTAACAGAAAGAGTGCACTCTGGATCAAGAGCTACCTTTCTGCCAACTTTGGTGCAATTCCATTCAGCAGTTCGGGCTGTAGCAGCGTCAACAGTTTCTTATCGAAATTAACATGGAGAAAAAGCATTTTGGGACCCCCCTTTTTTCTCGGCCCCCGCTTGACGAATCACCCAGAAACTTTCAAGACAAGAGCTGACCTGAGCGCCCCATTAGTTTGGAAAAATTAGCAAAGATTCGTCAAATGGCGCAAAGATATTGGCAAAAGAAAAGACGCTTTTCCTATGGAAACTAGGTCCTAACTATAACTACCTACTGGCGACCGCCAGTAGAAAATATATATTATATATATATATCTATATATACATATATATATATTAGGTCCTAACTATAACTACCTACTGGCGACCGCCAGTAGAAAATATATATTATATATATATATCTATATATACATATATATATATTAGGTCCTGACTATAACTACCTACTGGCGACCGCCAGTAGGAGATATATATAGATAGATAGATAGATATATTAAAGAATGTGTTCTTGTATCTGCAGGTGTGGACTCTACTTGCAACAATCCACCCTTCATCCTCCACCATTACACCTTGCTAAGCTGACCCTACCACACGTTCATGTCATAGAGTTAACACCTCAGGGAAAAAAACATCCATAATAACTTCCCTGAGTGTCAGGGTTGTAGCCCACACTGGTGGCAACTGTCACCAGTGTGAGGAGGTGCCCTATAATGCAACATACCACCTTGTTCTCTGTACCATACTTTCCCTCTGCAGTACCAGGAGACACCACGAGGAGCTGAACATCGACACAACACTCCATGCATTCTATGTGAAAGCTTAAAGCGCTCTTGGGATCAAGCAGATGGAGTCTCTCCTCCTCTTTTGAGAGATTTAGTGAAGAGAAATACGCTGGTAGGGTTATGTAAAAAGGTGATACCACTTAAAGCAGCAAAGAAGGAAGAGTCTCAGCACCAACTTGCCAGGAAAGAGAGTAGTGTAAGGAGGTTCCACCAACTGTGCCTGCATATCGCTGACAGCGCAAGCAAGTGATAGCAATAGGAAAAACTGTGTAGATGGTAAGAAGCCACAAGGAACAGCTGTGCGGGGGCTCAAATAACGTGGACATGAGAAACTTGAAGACTAAGTTAAGGTTCTATTAAGGCATGATGACAGGTGTAAGAAATTATGAGTATTAGTTGAGGAGGGTACCTACCCAGTCTTTGTTAGGGTGCAGTCACTGAATTAACCTGAGCTCAACTCCTTGGTAGCTATGGCACAGAGCAGACAGGCTTAACTTAGTGGCAATTTGTACACATTTTATGCAATACCAAAACAGTAATAAAGTCAAAACACAACTGCAAGAAAAACAGAGTTAATTTTCATAAATAAAACTACACCAAAACAATAAAAATACAATAAGGGGAAACAAAGATGGGATTTAACATTTTATTTAAGTAGGAATAGTATGAAGAAGTACAAAGTGCAAGTGATTGTCTATGGTCGCAGTAGAGCAGGACCTAGGCACAATTTTATGCTGACTGCAATGAAGCACCGGTCGGATACACCAACCAGTTGCATCCTGGTCAAAGATTCTTCCTTCTGGCTTTATCCTTTAAGTCCTGGTACACTACAGAAGTACACTTCGAATGACCCCTAGGACCTAAGCAGAGGCACTTAAAGACTCATAAGGTGTCAAGGCACAGGCCAAACAGCAGGGTCCAGTAGCCACTGGTCACTGGTTGCAGGAAAAGGCCTCTTGTAGCTTGTGGTGTCGCTGTAGCTTTAACAAGAGGTCACTGTTTCGACTCAGAGTCCACTTCTTTGTCTTGGGTACAAGAGAGAGCAGGTGCAGTGCTTCAAAGTGTTTCTCAGGTCACAGACAGCAGGATCAATCCTCCTTTAAACTTCCTCAGGGCCAGTAGTGTTCTGAAGTGGGTCACTGGAGGTGCCACATTTATGCTGGCACTAGCTAGTGTGTGAGAATGACTCCTGGGCACACCCTAACAATGGAGTAAAAGGTTCTAAGCCAACCCTACCCAATTTTGGCATTTTCAAGATGGCAAGTGGTCGGCCATACTAAACTTAGGCCCTCTGGGTTGGAGATGTGTGTGGGGATGGTACTATGGAAATACCAGTGTCCCCCAATAATTACCACTAAAATCCACTTTGGGGCAGTCACTGTACCCACAATAACCTCTGAGACATAAGTCTGGTAGACCAAAAGTAGGGATTTCCAGTAACCAGACTGAGGATACACTAGAATTGTTTTGGTACCCCGTATTCTTTCCTTTCAGGTGTGCCACAAAGTGTTCTATGTAAACCCTGCAGACTTGTCAAGCAGGATTTAACAATCAAGCTACATTTCACACTGTAGTGTCAAAAAGGATGCTCATAGCCCCCACCCTGTATAGTCAATCATGTTCAGAGGAGTAATCTCTGTCCATTCAGGTCAGCCTATTGTTTGCACCTCAGAGGCCTTTCACACCTATTCAAATGCAAATTACTGGCTGCCTGAAGTGGGAGAGCAAATGCAAATTTAGCCTCCAGGAACTTCAGGGAAGGAAACGGTAACTTTATACAAGTTACTTTTCCCTTAGGTTTATGAAAAATCCGACATCAAGATTGAATATGATTTTTAATATCTAATTTAAATTTTTTTTTATTTTTCTAGCTAGTCCCATTCCTGAGATACAGAATTTGGATTTCTAATCTGTACTCTGGTTTTCTACATAAGGCAGCTAGGCCTGCCAGTGTGAAAGATAGCTTTTGGGTGCTAGTCACTGTATGGACATGTTAACATTACATTTCTACCTGTCCTACTTTTAAATACCTTGCACCCACTCTTGTGGACTACAAGGCCTACATAGGGGTAAGTTATAAATCTTTAAAAGGGAAGTTTTGACCAGTCAAAAGGGGTATTTTTGACAGGTCGAATTGCAGTGTTTGAACTGTCATAGTCAGCCTACAATGGTAGGTGTGAAGCCATGTTTGCTCTGCCACTGTAGTGGATGGCACAATAAGTGCTACAATCCATTCGTGGCAATTGACTTCCATGCCTTGGTACATCTTGGTCAATATACAAGGGACTTATAGGAAAGTTAATTATACCAGTAAGTAATATGCAAATTCAACCATTTTAAAGGGGGAGCACAGGCACTTTACCACTGGTTAGCAGGGTTAAAGTGCACAGAGTTCTAAAGTCAGAAAAAATACAGGGTCCAGCAAAAGGTGATAAATATGGGGTAATCATGCAGAAAAGGACTCCTTCCTACAAAGGGTTTTATGGGCAACATAAGTGCCAAGCCTTCCAGAAAATGCATCACAATAGATGATTTGAAGAGGGAAGGCTGGTCTGAAAACCTAAAATGGCTGAAGGGGCTGACATGTAACCTTTAACTGAGTCCACTACAAAGCTTTGCTGGGTTAATGACAAAACAAACAACACATCTGATAGATTGCCCTCAAGGGATCAATGTAATGGTCCCTACACAAGGCTACAGACTTCTCCCAGTGCAACAAAAAAATGCATTTAGTCCAAGAACGTCTAGCTACGAAGATCACATCCACCACTTCAGGCGGCAAATTAAAACTACCTAGTTGTCTCCATTTACTCTCCTTGCATGGAGGTTAGATTATGGAGATTCAGGTATAGGGCCCTGCTGTGTTGCTGAGACAGGTGGTCCACCCAATTGGCAGCCAGATCATAAGGCAAATGCTCAAGAGATCTGGGTACCATAATTATCTGGCACAATCCGGGCCAGGTCTGTCTTGACTTTCTTCAGAACTCAAGGCAGGAGAGGTAATGGTGGGAATATGAACAGGACGCCTGTAGTCCATCGCAGGCAGAATGTGTCTTAAAGTTACCTTCCCGCTGACAACTCCAGCAGCATGAAGTAGTCTCAACACTACACATTTGACTGTGGCAAAAAGATCCAGCCAGGTACATCCCACTGGTTGAAGACAGGTTGAGCTACTGTGGGATAAAGATACCACACGTGAACCGCCAGCTGATACCTGCTCAGTTTTCATCTGCTTTGGCACTCTGAAGCCCTGCCAAGTGGTCGGCCACCAGAAAAAAACCCTGCTGATCAAGTCACCTCCAAAGGTGCAGACCCTCCTGGCACAGGATCCACAACTCTATCCCACTTTGCTTGTTGTAGTCGTGTCATCTTTGAGAACCTGCACCAACTTCCTTTTGATGGTGGGTAGGAAGGTTTTCAGGGCCAGCCGAATAGCTTGAAGATCACAGGTTGATGAATTGTATTGCAGTATTTATGAAGCACTTACTATCCCAAAGTGAGGCACTGAAGCACTTGACTACATGGACAGCAAGCTATGGCGCACAAGGTAGGTGGTGGAAAGGGTGATGTCTGGTTTTTTTAAGTGTTTCCATGTCATGGGTTATGGCTACCTAAGCGCGGTTATCTTGTTATGGAACGCAGTGCTTAGCAATGTGGTGGATGAAGAGGTGTGAGATAGATGCACAGTTCAAGGTTTTCCGTACGCTGGCAACTTTGAGCAGTTCTGCAGGTCCTGAGCAGGCATTGTTGGAGAGAGAAGTGGGGAGATATTTTGGGATGGACTTTGATACTATAATCCCATATCTGAATGTCATTGTGTAATGTAAAGAAGTGGTCATAGTATGGAACTAGTTGGGACCTGCAGTGGTGGACTAGAGTCCTCTGATTGTCCAGCACTCTGTGGCAGATCTCTTCAGTTATTCCATGTTGGTGAATGCTGGTTTGTAAACTGTTACTGTACTGGGTGATGGCCAAGACTCAGCAAATATGTCTTATGTGAGGCTAAGAGGATTAAGCAGTATAAGGGAGGTATTATGCAGCTTATAAGACCTATAATTGGCTGCCGACAGCTGAGTGTTATGGTATTGGAATTAGTGTGGTCCAGAAGGGTTATATAGGAATACAATACTATATAATAGCCAGGCTAGCAATAGGCCATCCCTTCTTACCTTACCTGGATATGGGAATTAGTGTGCTTGCCAAGCTGTTCCATATCTGTGGGCTGTAAATTGTACATTGTACTTGAAAGTGAAATTATCTTTCTGGGTTCTATCCCAGGGCTGTGGGATGATGTAGGTATCTTCGAAATATCCATGATGTCAATAGTTTCTGAAGTGTATGTGCTATGAATGCTGCAAATCTTGGCTGGTAGCAAATTCCAGAGATTGGTAGCTTGTGATGTAAAACCAGTGCCTCCTATGCTTTTTTTATAGAATGGTGGGATGATGATTCATGGTGCAAGCCACAGAGAGCAATGTCCTATTTTGTTTCTTTTGTTTGAATTTAACTTGTAAGTATAGTAGTCCTTTTCCTTGCAACTGGAGTCATGCATTCTCCTGGGTGAAAGCATGGAGGGTGTCTTGTGGCAGTATTTTGGATGAGTCGTATTTTGTATATGATGAAACTGGGTATCCCAAAGTATAGGTTGTAGGCATTATCAAGCTTGAAAATTGTGAGTGTGAGGATAGCTTGTAGCTTTTGTTGGTATCCATGGGATGATGAGGCTCAGTGTTTTCATTGGGTAGAAGGCACTCTTTGTGACATTGTAGACATGTGGTATCAAGGGTAGGTTTGAATCCATGGTTCCCCCTAGGTTTCTAACTTCTCTTGATATTCTTGGAAGGGCAAGAGTTCTTTGGGTCATATTGTTACTACTTTTGCTATTGTCCGTAGGTCATGATCTCTGTCTCTGTATTGTTGAACTTTAGGTGGTTACTCATTTTCTGTGTTCTTATGGTGTGAAGGCAGTCCAGTTTTAACCTGTAGAGGTCCTCCAAGCCATTGACGTTTAAAATGATTGTGTGTCATCTGCATTGTTGTACAGGTGAGATTGAACGATTTAAGCCTGTCTCGTAAGGGGGATAGCTCAATGTTGAAAAATAGAGGAGGAATGATGGGCCCACGACGGACGCCATAGTGTTGAGTGTGAGGTGCTAATGTGAAAGGTGGTAAGGATACAACACTTTGTATGTCTCTGAGGTAAGAAGCAATCCATTTTAGAACATTTTTACATATTCCAAGATGATGGAGTCTTTGTAGTAGAAGTTTGTGGTAGTGGACAGTGTCAAATTCTGCTGATAGGCCCAGAAGCAGTAGGACGGCCACTGCATTCTAGTCCACTGTCAGGTTAAGGTTATCCCAAATGGATATCATGGCTGACTGTGCCTCTGCCTGATCTGAAGCCAGATTGCTGGTCTGAAATTGTCCTTTTGTTCTGTAAATTTTGAATATCGAGTTGAGAAAACATTGTTCTTTCAAATATTTTTCCTTGGTATGGGCCATTTGATATTGGTCTCTAGTTTGCTGAGTCCGATAAGTTTGAAGTTTTTCTTTTTAAGAAATGGTCATATGTAGGAGGTATTCACCTCAGGTGGGAATGAACCTAGTTCCAGGGACTTGCTGAGTATGCTTCTAACTACCTCCGCTGCAAAGGTTGTGCGAAGGATAGCGTTAAAGATTTTTGGAGGTGCCAAATATGAAGGTGATTCTGATGGCCTGCTTGTGATGACAAACGTTGAGGAAATCTCTTCTGAGAGAGTACTGAAAGTATTAGTGGAGGATGATTGTTTTCATCTTGTTCTATGGTGGCTGGGTCATGTGTTGGGGTGGCGTTATCTGTGTTCTCCATAAGGATATTTTCTTTCTCATTTTTAAGTTCAATGTCATGGGAATTTTGTCACAGAAAGCTTGCAGTTGTGGTGTTTCTGTGTTTTGGCACTCTGGATTGTGAAATTCTGCTAGAATCTTGAGGACTTTCTTAGAAAGGAAGTCTGCTTCAGTTATGCATGTGAAGTAGCGTTGTCTTTTGTGGCTCTGATCGCTGTTCAATCGGTTTTGTTATAGTGGTATAGTGTGACTGTCTTTTTCATTGCTTGATTTTCTTCACTTTTGTTGTAGAGTTGTGTTTTCATTCTTTTGTTTTCAGTAAGGACATTTTAAATGTCTCCTTCTGTAATAAAGCACTCAGAGGATAAATGTCTAGAATGGGTCTGAGACTTCTATCCTTAGGTATGAGAAAGAAGTGAGAATAATGCTCCTCATCTGTCTCCGCCTCAGGAACCCTCTTCATGGTACCCTTTGCCAGGAGAAGGGTGACCTCATGCATCAAAATTGTGGAATGGTCAGGCAAGACTTGTCTTGGTACAGGGGAATCTGCGGGGGCGTTGTATGATACTAAATTGAGAAAAACAATATTGGAATAGACATATTTTGCCCAAATAAATCAAGCAAATATTGTGAACCTACACTTAAACAGTAAGCACACAAATATCAATGATAAAAATATTGCGGAAAAAAATATATATTACAACAGTATCATAAATAAAATAAAGAAATGACAAACATCTCCTAAACTAATGAACCATAACAATCATGAAAACCAAAATATCAAACACACGAAAATCATCATAGTTCTAAATAAAACGCACATTACATTAAATTTCTACACACATACACAAATAACAAAAGAAATGTAAAATATATTAAATAAATAAAACACTAATTTGCATTTCCATAAATAGCACACAAAAAAATTGAACTATTCTTCAACCAACCAATCTAAATAAGCGTACAAACAAGTAACAAATAAAAATGCTTTTCTAATTAATAAGCAGTATAAAAAAGGCAAACAAAACGCTTCCTAAAAAAGAATGACAGCAGGATAGTGTCTGTCTGCTGGATTGCAAAGCTACAAAAGAAGACTGCAACACTTCAACAAACCACTAAAGACTACAAACAATGTAAGTGTAACAATTAATGGAAGCTAAAAAATCTAGTAACTAACTAAAGGTACTTGAAGATAGCAAATAAGTAAAACTACTGCATGTTCATTACTCAAAATTACAAGTGCATCCTCTACAAGAAGGAAAAAATGCAAAAAATAAAATAAAAGATACAGAGGCCAAATTACTGAAATTAAAAAAGCCCACCTCGAAAGTATGTATAACAACAAAAGCCGAAAATTAACATTAAAATAAAAATAACACTTAAACAAATTAAAAAATAAAATAAACAAATCCCCAAATAAATTTTAATTTAAAAATAAAGCGATACAGTTTACAAATGATTCCTCTCCACAGATTGCAACAAAATAAAATTGGGCCAAAACATCAAACACAACTGCAATCCAGAATACAAGTGCAAATGTGCACCTGCAATGTACTGATATTAAAAATAATATAACTTTACCTGTTATTTTTTTTTAAATAAAATTAATGTCTATTTTCTATACTCTAAAACCTACAGATAAAATGTTGGAAACAGCAAAATACATCAGATCCCAAAAAGGAAGCTGTTATTAAATTATAGAGTATATACTTATAGAAAGGAAAACACCACCAATGAGAAAATACGATGGACATGCACAAAACCAAATAAAATTCAAATGCATCCTATGGCCGAGCTACCACTAATAATGAAATAGTTGAAAATGTTGGGGAACATAACCATTCCCCTAATATTACTGAACTAGAAGTCAGAAATATTTTACAGAACCTTAGGGCGGCCAGGCCAGAGACAAGAGCTATCAGGAATGATATTTAGAAATATTATACCAAATGTTCCTGAACAAACAACAGGTTAACTACCTCGCATACCTGATGGAGCAAGGACTCGTAAATGAGACTTGCTCGAAAGCAATCCTTTCGTTTTAACTCATTAACGAATTACTAACTATGTGTTTGTAATTAATAATTCGCATTTTCGAAAGACACGCGGGACAACGAAGCTTGCATATGTGTTTACTAACTTTAACAAAATGAACGAAGGACTAAAACGCACTCTAACAAGGGATCTTTACTGCGCATGCGTCTACTGCATCTACGTAGTATGACGTCTTAAAGCTTGGGGGGAAAATCCTGCGCATGCGCAAAAGGCATTAAAATGGCTGCTTGAAAGCTCACATGCATGGCACCTGCTTTGGCTAAATAGAAAATAAGTTTTATACTAACGCAAATGCAGAAAAGGGTAATAATAATTAAAGTGGGTTAGAGTAGAGGTTGGTGGTAAACAGTGAAACCATTTATTTTTGAGAATAACATTTCTTCTTTTGACTTTATTATTAGTGCGCATTTGGGCCTTCCACACTTGTCTGAATTGAGCTGACTGACTTGACCCCGCACATGCGCAGATGAGAAAGAATAAGGAAGGATGAGTAAGGATTTGTCACGCGTCCAAGGCCAGAGAAGATGTGCCCTGGGAACATGAGGGTGAAGAGTTCATATGAAGAAGCCTTATTCATAAAGTTGAAACATTTTGTATTAATAAAGTTTGGAGATGTATGGGAAAAGAAATGATTTAATAAAGTTTCAGGGGATGGGTTTGAGAACAATGGTTCAATGAAAATAAGTGAAATGTAAGCACGGTGTGACGATCATCCCCCCTCGCCTGACCAATAAGAGTTAGTATTTTATGATATTGAAACATTAATGGGTGGTACATGAATACTGAAAAGTATAATTGAGGTAGTTTTAGTTAGTTAGTTTAGCAGACATGGGAGAGCAGCAGCAGACACGGGAGAGCAGCCGCAGACACGGGAGAGAACAGCAGAAGCGGGAGCAGAGGCGATACAGAGCTCGGGATGCTGTTGATGCTGGGGGGGTGGTCCTGATGCTGTGAGACACTGATGAAGAAACTGAATGCAGAGACCTCCATCTTAACTTAATTGGGTTAAGAAAGAAGATCGCGGAAGAACCACGAGGAGGAAGAGAGTGTCAGAGAGGGGTGCGACGCAGTCGTCGGTATTTAGAGAGGTGAAGTATCCTGTCCTGAAGTCTTTGTCTCCTGATCTATCCCGGGGGACCCTTACCAGCCCTTTGGCCAGGGGGTTGGTTTTCACACCATTCTAGGTAACTATGAATATATCGTATTGATAGATGTTCTTCTCTCTCTGTCCTCTCCTTTCTGAGGCATAGTTATTGTGTGAGTCTGAAATATTTTTGCTTATTAATTATTGATTGTGTTGAGACTCTTGAGAATGAGGGTGTTTGTACTGAAACTTTGAGATGGTTCACATGCAATTAATTTAGATAAAGATTTTAAAACTTCCCGAGTCTGTGATTATTTTACTTAAAGAATGTTTAATAAGTTAAGTTAATTATCACCATCAATTAGTTCCAACTAATGGTCCATCGACCAGAGGAAAGAACCTTTTGATCAGTGAAAGGTTTAGTTAGAACAAGAAATATAACTATTCCTCAAAAACATGAAATCTATAAACTACAAGCTCCAGCGGTCTACTAGGTATTAGTGTAAGAAGTTATATGGGCCCAGGTGAGTATATGGTAGTGGAGTATCTGTTGTTAGTACACCGCTGGATCATACCAACCCTAAATAAGAGTAGTTGCAGTAACACGTAGAACCAGAGAAATGCCAGTAGGACCTAAAAAATAGGCATATATAAACAGACACCAATATTTCCAAATCACACAACACCTTTTTACTATAAAACAACTAAAATAACAATTTTAAAAAATCATGTATTCTACCAGTAACAATTTATTAACCTTAACTCAATGTAACACATGGATGATGGATGGCACTTTTATGTTGTGCCCTACACTATTCAGTCAAGTTTATAAAATACATGATCCGTATACAAATACAAATATCCCATTAGTGTATGCACTTACAAGGACATTTTAAAACATAAAACACACTAACAGCGATAACCAACAAAATGTCATCATAGATTTGCAACAGGTAAATATTTAACCACAGTTAAAGACTACCCACACACTCCAATTCAGGAGTACTATTACCACTTTAACCAGAGCATTTGGCGGCACCTACAAAAGTCTACTCTAAGCATAGAACATGCAAATAACTTAGAATTTGCATATGAAATAAAGCTAATAACTGTAACTTGCTACCTGTAACAGAAATCGCTAAACATTATGACATGCAACCTATTACCAACAATAGCAAACAAAACTAGCTCTACTAATGGCTTATTTTGAGGATACTTAGGTTGGTCGACTGCACTGAGACCACAGACACCAACCCAAGTATCACATTCCATGGTGTAACGTCTATGACAGCACTATGTCCAAAGAAGCACACACAAATAATGCAGTGGAAGGGTGGCAAATTCCTTCCAGTGAACAATTAAACGAAGCCACAGTACACTCAACCAATTTCTAGAAATACTTAAAAAAGAATTAAGCTACCAGGAGCTCAAATAGAACAATTCCCCACCCAACTCAGACCAAAAGTCTCCCAATAAACTGAAGAAATGCGTGAAGTCTTAGCATTCAAAGTAAGACTATTTAATAACCACCCAGGCCTACAATTTCTAGGCTCAATAGCAAGAACCCTACTTTAAAAACATGCTACATTACAACACCATTTAATCTGCCTAAAACACAAACACTTATACTTCATGATTATTTATTTCTAAATCAAATTAAAGCAAATTTAAAATACCAGTCTGCATAAAAAAAACTTGAAAATAGAAAACCTCAGATTAATAATTAAAATTGACTTAAAAAAAAAACACATTATAACCAACTTTATTGAAGTTTTGCGGCAAGACATGTCATCACACAGTGCAAAATATGGTTGATATACATGAGTGACATTGCAACAAGCCTGGGTATTTGTATTGTACAATAATACAATTTCAGATCGAGAGACTGTAATAGCCACACCATTTCCCCCATATCCGTTCATGCTTCTGAAGGCAGCCACGAGCCTCAAAGACTGGCTTCTCCCGATGAGCGCACCAGTCCACCCTTGCTCGCCAACTTGTAACAGTCGGTGGCGTCTGTTGTTTCCATGCACAGGCCACATCCCATTTGGCAACCAAACAAGCCATCCCCAGGGAAGCACGTTCAGCTCTAGGGCCCCCTACTTCCTCCAGCAGCCCATGCAAAGCAATACGAGGGGTTAACTCCAGGGAGCGGCCTAGAACAGCGGAGAGTATGTGTCCCACCTCCTCCCAGAAGAGCCGCAGAACCAGACATTCCTAGGCAACATGGTAGAAGTCCGCCATTGGAAGCGTACATCGCAAGCAGTCTGCTTGCGTACCCGGGGGCACGCGTTGTAAGCGCCTCGATTGAGGTAAATCACATGCAAGTAATTGAACTGTATCATACGCAGTCACGTCGAGATCGCCAGTTAGCTAGGCGTCATGCAAGCCTCTCTCCAATCGTCCTCATCCAGGTCTCCCACCCAGGACTCCCATCACTGTTGAGCCTTCTCCAGGCCATCCGGAGCGTGAATCACCAGCGATTGATAAATTGCAGATGTTGCCCCCTTACCTAACTTCCCTTGGAAAATCTTCACCTCCAGTGGACTGCATTCAGGCAAAGAGTCTTCCGGGAGGTTGTGGGCCAACAGGGCGTGGCGTGGTGGGAGATACCGGAAAAACTGCAAGTTAGACAAATAGTGCTTGATTTTTAACTCCTGAATGGACACAATGCTCCCCCCCCTTATAAACATCTCCAAGGTATGAGATCCGGAGGCGATCCCAAAGTATAAAACCCTCCAAGGCTGACAGCTGACCAAGCCATGTTCCCCGCCATGGGGGGGTCATTCCAGTTAGGCAGCGATTCCAACCAGTGAGGAGAAGGGCCGCCCTCCAACAGGTGAAAGACACCCGCGTACAAGAAGACAGAGTATTCAGTAGATGCGCTCCATATAGGAGATCAAGCATGCCGTCTATCCCCAACGAATGTATCTCCAACTGATACGCCGGATCATCCCACCCTCCTGTGAACCAGTCGTTAACCGGGACCAAGTGTGCTGTAAGGTAATTTAAGTAAATATCCAATAAACCCTGGCCTCTATCAAAAGAAGACTTACGCAGGGATTGGAACGGCACTCTGAGGCCCCCAGCCCACACAAATCTGGTGATATTCGCGGACAAGGAATGAAACCACTTGTGGGGGATAAAATATAGATAGTTACTCAGCACATACAAGTAGCGCGGCACACACACCAATTTGAAGAGGGTCGTACGCCCCATTGGGTTCAATGAAAGTGTGGCCCAGCGGCTAAGATCGCGACCCCGGAAATTAAGGGCCCAGGCCAAATCCGGGAGGGGAGACACGTGGACCCCTAGATCTTTAAAGGAATTATGCCGAGTAGGAATGTTAGGGCACCCAAGAGCCTCGCCCCTAACCTCCACTCAGCAGGACTTGCCTTCATTGACCCGAAGCCCCGATGCCTCACCATATATCCGAAGAATTTTAAGGCAGCGGGGCCCCAAGCACTTTGGATCTCTCAAGAACAAAAGCATATCGTCGACATATAGCACCACGCGGTCTTCGAGACCAACTCCCCACTGCCAGCCCTACACCTGAGCATCACAACGTATAAGCATCGCCAGGTGTTCCATCACCAAGGCAAATAGCAGCAGGGACAATGGGCACCCCTGGCGCGTGCCATGCTCAATGGGAAATGCTATAGATAAGACCCCGTTCACCCGAACCTGAGCGGTCAGGGAATGGTAAAGAAGCCGAACCATACAGCGGAACTCCTCCCCAGACTAATCCGGTGAAGAACCCTGTCCATAAAAGCCCACAATACAGTGTCAAATGCCTTGGTGAAATCTATTGGCAGGAGAGCCAGCGTGCCATCAAGGTCCGCCACTCGGTACAGCGCCACTTGAACTCTCCTAATACAGTGGCGTGTACTACGGCCCGACATGAATCCACGATGATCCGGGTGGACCAGGTGGGGTAGGTCCCTGCCCAGCCACGCGGCCAGTACTTTTGCATAGATCTTGATGTCAGTGTTAATCAGCGAGGTCGGCCGATAAGAGGAACACTGATCCCTAGGGAGACTCTCCTTAGGCAGGACCACGATTGTACTGCAGTCAAGTTATGGTGGGAAAGACCACTGCTGCAAAGCCGCTACATAGAAGTTCAGCAAATGGGGGACAAAGGGTCTCACGAAAGCGCTTGTAATATTCGATGGGATACCCATCAGGGCCGGCCTTCTTCCCAGCTTGCAAACCCAGCACACAAGAGTTAAGGCTTGGTCCAGGTCTCGGGCCAAAACACTAGGTACAGCAGGTAGTGATATACTAACAAGAAGGCGGTTTGCGACTTCTGCGGTCGTTGGAGGGCATCGCGAGTATAACCCCGATAAATATCCGCAAAGGTCTCAGCAGTCACGGAAATCTCCTCCTGGGGACATCCTGACAAGTCCCGAATTACTTGGACCACCCAGTCAGAGACTCCATGGGTTGCCAGCCAATACAATAGTTTACCTGATTTATCGCCTGAGGCATACACGTTCCGTGTCGAAGCCCTCCAGCACTGTCTGGCCTCCTCTAAAGAAACCTGCTGCAATTCCGTATGGGGTATGGCCAGGGGACAACAGGACAACGGGACCGCTCGCTGTCCCTGCGGTGAAGATCAGCTTCCTCTTAAAGGATCTGGCTTCTAAGTCAGTCAGGCACGCATCTCAACACGCCTCAGCCTGACAAACATAGCCTTTAATACGGCCTCTTAGGGATGGGTTACTGGCCGTCCAAAGCGTCGCAGCTGATGCCACCGAGCCCACATTGAGTTACAAAAAATTGATGTAATTCCTCTTCAACAAAGGCCTCACATTCCGAACTCTACAAGTACCAAGCACTAAACCTCCAAGCCAGGCGTAAAGCGGCGGGTTGAGCTCCCCATGACAGTAACAACGGGGCGTGATCAGAGATACAGCACGGAAGGATGCGTACCGACTGAACCGAGAGAAGGTCCACCACCGCAAGCCACACCAAGTCTATGCGAGATTCCGCAGCATGCGCGGCGGATTGATGGGTGTAAGCCCGCAGACCAGGATGCCAGGAGCACCAGGAGTCGCAGAGACCCAAAGAGTCCACCCAGAAGGACAGGCAGACCGAGCAGGAGCACCTGGCAGGATACACGGCAGAAGAGGTATCTAGGACCGGGTTCGGAAGTGCATTAAAATCTCCAACTATTGTGACACCATGAGAGACATTCAAAATGAGGGATATCAGGAATTGCAAGGAAGGCTGCAACAAGGGTGGCGACTCCCCTGGAACCACGTGTAAAACCAGAGTGGTAACTTCTATCATAGTCAAAGCAGCCTAGAAGGGAACAGTTTGACCCAGTAGGTGGGTCTTCTGCAATAGAACGACTGCTGGTCTGTGATGCTTAATGTATCGTAACACTGCAGAACGCTTAATGTGGTCCAGGATGCTGTTCACATTCCAGGAGAGCACCGCTATCTTAGGGGAAGTCATAACACAGATGAAAGAAAAGGTACAACCCACTCCCAACCCAAGGGGGATGTGATACCCTGAGAGCCTGCTGTGCCTTGCTACTTCAAGTTAACCGCAATTGTCTGTGTGAATGCCGCTACTAACCTAGAGGAGAAAAACAGCATTAAAACAAAACATGCAATAAAAGAAACCAGGCTTAGTAGCTCAACTAGAGAACCCACCCACCCAATGCCCCCCCACCCCACACTTCACCGAAGAAGCATCTGTCGCCCTAACTAAATGTCCCTGAACCTCTAACTAAGGGATAGGAAACCTCTGTGGTCCATAGGTGCCCATACAACAGAATCCAGCACCTGACAACAAATTACCATACATGCAAATTAAATGTGTTCCTTCAGAGCCCAACAGAAGCAATAACCAAGGCAAGAGAAGAGCCGCACGAGTCGTGCCCCCATTGGAGACAAAGGAATGCAAGCCCGACCATCCCCTTCGGCAACCCCTCTCAACTCACAACCCCCCATACTAGTATCAGCATCACAGAGAAGGAGCATCTAGGTCATGACGCATCCGACAGCTGAGAGGAGGAACCCAAGTCCACCTCTGCAGATCGTTAGACCAATGGAGTATCTGACAGGTTCTTAGTCTCCCCTTGTGTAGCTGAGTCCAGGACCGGATCCCCCTCAAGGTGAGCCCGGGCCCTCCCCACCGGCCTCACGTTTGACCCCGAGGCCTCCGGGACCAGGAGCGCCCCACTCCACCTACAGCAGGAGAGCGACCCTGTACGCACTTTGGTGCCTGCAGTCTGGCACGGCTCGGAGGGGGTGTGGGCGCTGCAGCAGCCGGTGCTCAGTTGCCCATTCCCAGGCCTGATCCGGTGTATCAAAGAAGAGAGTGCAGGACTGGAAGAAGACCTTAAGGCGAGCGGGAAACAGAAGCAAATAACGCAGGTCTAAGGCACGGAGCTTCTTTTTCACCTCAGCGAAGGAGCGCCTCTGCTGCTGCACCGCCTTGGTATAGTCTGGAAACAAGAGTGTCTTCAAGTTTTCGAACCGTAGGTCAGGATGGGCCCATGCCTCCTGTAGTATTACATCCCGGTCTTTAAAGTTGAGCAGTGGGGGGCGTGGCCAGCAGCCAACGGGAATGGCCGCACACTAGCGAGGCTCCGGAGCCCTCGCCCGCCATCCGTCACAAATCCTGATCAAAATTTGACTCTGAACCCCGATACTGGTGGACTTCATGCCCTGGCGGTGGCGAGTTCCCGTTGCCCACGGATCTAACGCCTGACGGCGCGAAAACCAGACAAAGAAGTGAGGAGGCTGCGGAGGTAAATAAGCCTCAAAATGGCGGCACGGCGACCGCAATGATATTGCCGTAGAACAGCAGAGCCCGGAGCCAGCGGTGCTTTGAGTCTGCCTCGGCTGCCTGCCACAAGGATTGTGGCCGTGTACGATCAGGGGCGGCCCGCGGGGGGAACTCCTCACCTGAGGTGGGGGAGCGGAGCCGGAGTGCTTTGCTCTCCGCCGGCGACTGACGGCAACGCGCCGGCTCGGAAGAGGACGGCGCAGACGGCAAGCTGTCCCGGGACCCTACAATCGTGCGTCGTCCTGATACTCCGGATACTCCGGCAGTGCTCGACATCGGCCTGATTTGTACCCGCACGGGTGGGGGAGACCCCCCGCGGGCCCTGTGGTGCAGCCCTGTGGTGCAGCCCTGCAGTGAGATCACCGGTGAAAGGACCAGAGGAAACCCACGGCAGCACCCGCGAGAGGCCGGTAAATAGCGTGGGAGCCGCGACCGGAGAAATGGCGAACCATCCAGTGAGGCGGGGATAGTGACCACAGTACAGACCCGAGGTGTGAGAGACTAGGTGAGAGCTCCTGTGCCAGCTCCCGGGTCAGTAGCTTTATGAGACCATATGTTGGCTGGATAATCTAGGAGGTCCCTGAACTGCACTCCTGCGGCCTGCGTGGCGGCCCCCCGCCCGAGACACCAGTGGGGAAGCACGCTGCGACAATATACCTGTTTATAACAAGTGGGGCCTTCATAACGGTTGCGAAGAGAGGACCCCTCGACGCATCGCGCCTCCGGGAGACTGGGTACTTCTCCTGCCACAAAAGTCAGTAAGGTGAGAGAAGGGGCACCAGCGTCCATCGTTTTACACCACCTGCGCGTGCCCCGTCCGGGAAACCTGACAGGCCACCGGAGGCACGTGCGCCCCGGGCAGGCGGCAGAGACTACCGGTCTTGGCCCCCATTACGCCTCCTATCGCCTGCCGAGCACAGAAGGATCATGGCAGGGGGAGAGGTACTAAAACTTCGATGCAGACCAAACTCGACAAATTTGCATGGTCTAAATCCGGAGAAGATCAGGGGGTCCCTCGGTCAGAGGTCCGTGACGAAGCGGGGTCATCACCCACCCCACAGGACTAACGCTTCAAGATATCATGACCGCCATTACTGGAGTGCATACCTCCCTGGAGACCCGAATTGATGTAGTGAATGTTGAGGTCTCACTCATAAGGGCAGACCTCCGGAAGATGGACGATAGAGTCAAAGAGGTTGAAGAGGTCACAACGGAACTCACAAAGGAAACCTCCCAACCTAAACGAGAAGTACAACGACTGTGAGATGCCCAAGCCAAGATGGAGGTACAACTGGATGACTATGAAGGGTGGGCACGGCGAAACAACGTACGCATCCTGGGGGTCCCGGAACGGGCCGAGGGTCCGGCTACTGATATCTTTGTCGAGGACCTAATCTCTAAATGCCTTAAACCAAAGGGACTATCCAACTACTTCTCTATTGAACGGGCTCATCGGATCCCGGGGGGGGGGCAACCTAAGCCTGGAGCTCCCCCTCGGCCAATAATAGCAAGAGTCTTTAACTTCAGAGATCGGGATGCTATCCTTCAGGCCGCACGCTCCTGCCCGCCACTCACTATAGAGAACAGTGCCATCACCATTTTTCCGGACTTCACCACGAAAGTCCAAAATCAAAGGCGCAGCTTTTTAACGGTTAAAAAGGCGCTAAGAGAACGGGACATGAAGTATGCAATGCTCTTCCCGGCGAAACTACGTGTTACTGCAGAGGGAAAATCCTGGTTCTTCTCCTCCCCTGAGGACGCATGGGACTGGCTTGAAGGGTGGTGCCGAGTGGAGAGGCCCGCCACGGAGAAACACACCGACCTGCGACACAACAGGATGAAGCCCGCCACTGGGTCCCGGTCCGATTACGCTGCTAAAGACAATGCGCCACCCCCTGGGAGCTGAGGAACCATCGGACCTTGACTCACCTTTAAGTCGAACACTACAGCTAAGTGACTCTGGATGCGCCTGTGTCGTATCCATGTGTGAATGTTTGAGGTCCATAGCGGGGGGTTTTCGTTAGGACACTGCTGAACCGTGAAATAAGACGCAGAGTGTTTGCCTACTGACTTTCCGGGATCGGCAGGGAGATCACTTTTTCTATTGTGCTTGCCATGTAGCACACTCTGGGAGGAGGTCCACACCTATTATGCAGCTTGTTTGTTGAATGATGTTCAGATTCGGGCGGGGGTGGCTGCCCACCAGGCACCTCTGTTATTATGGGGGGGGGGCGACAGGCACTCTGCCTTGTTGGGGAGTGGGTAGTTTTAGATCCACTGGCAGGGGGGCAGGGAGGGGGGTGGTGGGTGGGGGGGTTGTTATGTTTTTTGTATTCAAAGTCCGTTGTTTGCAACACTGCACCCAGTCACAAACATTACCGTCACTCATGCTCAATATGGTTTCCAACCGCTTCGCGTACTCTGTTTGCGCACATGCTGCCTCATGGTTCGTTCTGGGGATCATATATACTTACCCGTACCTGTGACAATAATTCAGTAGAGACGTCACTTTCCGCTCTGACATGGAACGTCAATGGGTTAGGGGTTCAAACGGAAGAGGGGCCTGGTGCTGCAATACCTTAAACGCCACGCCCCTGATCTAGTCCTGGTACAGGAAACTCACTTGGTCGGCAATAATTGCAAAGCTCTGCCCCGTTGGGTTTACAAACTTCTTGTCCATGCAGGGTACACTTCCGGCTCCAGGGGTACAGGTATTTTAGTGAAAAGAAGTCTTCCACTCACACTGACGCGCACATGGGCAGATCCTCAAGGCAGGTTTGCGGTCTTAGAGGCTAGCTGAGAAGGGGAAACCCCTCAATGTGGTCTCAGCCTACATTCCGCCAGTACTGGGGAGGGAGGCATTGGCCGACTTGGGGAAACTCTTACTAGATCTCCCGGCGGGCCCACTAATTCTGGGGGGGGATTTTAATATGACTCCCAATGACCTAATAGATCAATACCCGGCACGCCCCCAGCACTGTTCTAGCACGCACATGTCAGACTTTTTCGCACCCATGGGCGTCACTGATATATGGCGCTATTTCCATCCAGACCTCACACACTTTACCTACCACTCAGGTGCCCATGGCAGTCTCTCCTGTATTGACTTTTTCCTGACGCAGTCGGTCCATATCGATAACTTTAGGAAACCACGCTGTTTGCCCCGGGGCATCTCGGATCACTCCCCAGTGTGGGTGGAACTCACACATTACAATAGGCGGCAGCGCAACACTATAGTTATTAATCCCTGGATGCTCCAGATCCCGGATATAAAAGAGAGCCTACTATTACAGTCCGAAAACTATTTTAAAGAAAATGTCGGGTCGGTGGACTTTGCACAGACAGTATGGGAGGCCTTTAAAACCATAGTGAAAGGTCAGGCGTTGGCTCTCAAGGTGGGGTACAATAAGAAGCAAAATCTACAGCTAGAACAGCTTGAGGAAGAACTGCAGCCACTTGAGATGGCACACTCCCGTTCCCCCAGTGCGCTTACGGAGCATAGTCTAACAACAAAGCAACTTGAATATAAAACCCTAGCCCGGGAGCGGGCTGGTGCACGCTTACTGGCCACACGTCACAAGCTTTACGAGCTTGGGGATCGAGCGGGCAAGCTGCTCGCGTGGTTGGAAAAAAGGGAACAGTCGGAGCGGTGGGTCCCTTGTCTTACGATTGATAACACACAGACGTTAACAGACCTCCAGGCAATCGCGGATGCCTTTGCGGATCACCTGGAGCAGATATACACGCCCTCGGCCGTGGCCACGGAGGAGGACCCGCGCCACTTACTGGCGGACATGCGTCTACCTGTCCTGTCCGCGGAGGAAAGAGACGAGTTGGAGGTCGATCTCACTGACAAGGAGATCGGCTCCGCAATTAACAGCATACAATCGGGGATGGCTAGGGGCCCAATGGGGTCCCGATTGAATTTCTCAAATCTACCGCTTCGCTTGTGGTGCCCCACCTACGGGACATGTATAATGAGAGCTACGATAAAGGGATCCTGACAGTGGATCAACGATTGGGCTCTATCGTGGTTATCCGTAAGCCGGGGAAACCCACTGATAGTTGCTACTCCTATAGGCCGATTTCCCTGATCAACGCTAAGGCCAAAATTCTTGCGAAGCTCCTGGCTGCCCGCCTTACCCCAGTCCTCACGTCATTAGTTCATGCTGACCAGTCTGGCTTTATGCCAAACCGCAACACGGCATTAAATATCCGTCGCCTCCACAATGTCCTGGGCCGTAAACACGTCGTAGCGGAAGACGCCGTGGTGGTGTCTTTGGACGCCAGGATGGCGTTTGACTCCATCGAGTGGACATACCTCTTCGAGGTGCTGCGATGCTTCGGGTTTGGCCCGAAATTCATGGGATGAGTTAAGCTGCTTTACACAGACCTTAACGGTCAGGTACGGGTCAATAACCGCCTTTCAAGAACGTTCTCACTGAGAAGGGGCACGAGACAGGGGTGCTCCCTGTCCCCATTGATTTTCTCATTGATCTTGGAGCCACTGGCATCATGGGTCAGGGGGGATCCGGTGTTACGAGGGCTGAAATGGGCGGAGGGGAGGGAGGACAGAATATGCCTCTACGCTGATGATATTCTACTATATCTGGCGTCTCCAACAAGATCGGTGCATAGACTTTTAAACATCTTCACTAACTTTGGTAAATATTCGGGTTACTCCATTAATTGGTCCAAATCGGTGATTTTCGCCCTCCACGGCCCGATCCCTGCACTTCCACCTGACAGTGACATTGAAATGGCCACCGAGGGTTTTCGGTACTTGGGGATCTATGTTAGCCCTGATCCTGTACTGTTCCGCACTAAGAACTTAGCTGCGCCTCTGGACAGATTGCGCAGCGATGTCAAACACTGGCGAACATTACCCCTTTCCCTGTTGGGCCGAGCCGCGCTTTACAAGATGTTGGCTCTCCCCCGTTTCCTGTATATACTCCAGAACTGCCCATACAAGATCCCCGACTCATATTTTAAAAATATCGAGAGTGAGGTTCGGACTTTGCCATGGGACGGAAAGGCGTCCTGTATCGCCATGACTAAACTGACCAAGGGATGGTACGACGGGGGTATAGCGCTCCCAGATATGCATCTGTACTATTGGGCTTCGCAGCTGGCGGTGGTGAACCAATGGTTGTATCGCCCCCCGATGGACCCCACCTTTCTTCTGGATAGTTACCAAATGGGTCGGGAGGGCTTGTTGGGGTTTGTAGAGCGCAACCGTCATGATTGCCCTCCAGTGTTAAGTTGCAGGGATTTGTATGACCTTGTTGAACACAGCAAGGTAAGCTTGACCAAGCTGTGTTTGACTGGTCAGGTTTACTCTGTGGTAACGCCATCCTTATGCTTAGCACTGTTTTATATCTGGTCATGATGCCCTTCTTGTAAGCCCATGGTAATCTGTTTACTTTTTCGAAGTTTGCTGCTATTTGTATTTGTATTTGCCTGTGCTTTATTATAGTTCCCAAGAGCCTGTCACTAACTCAAACATCCAGGAACAGGCGCTCTGCCTTGTGAGCACGTTGCTTTCCTCTTACGCTGCTAGACGCGTGTCTGGCAACGTGCAGAGAAACCCCACCCTTCTGCAGCTATAAAAGACTGCCACACCCGCTTACGCTTGCTTGTGTTCGTGTACCGCTAACCAGCATCTCCACTTACCTGGAATCTCCCGACAACGCTTCGCGCTCCAGGCTCCTCTCCAACTTCCGGTTCTTCTTCTGGCTTGCGTTGTTTCCCCTCCACCTTGGCAAAGTCAGATCCTGGTCCGTCCCCGTCAATCTTCCGGCGCTCGCTTCCTGTTCCCGATTCTTCACCCGACCTGCAACAAGAGACAAAGAAAGAAGAAAAAGAATCAACAAACCAAGTAAGAACGTTCCGCTTGCGAGACGCGCTCGCATGAATGCATAAAGACAATTGAAAAGTACTCAGAGAAAGGAGATACTTATCTCAATAACAGTTTGGCTGAATTAAGCCATCTTGCCGCGATCTCCCCGTCAGAACCTAAAACACACAAAAGAGAAAAGACAACGCTAAGGTTACAACAGAGTTACCGAAAGAAGGCTCTGTGAATCAATCTTTCCGTAAAACAATTACGCTCATTTAATGTTTTATTTGGGACACTTGTAAAGCGTCAAAAGACACCTGATTTTGTAAGTGATTCAAATGACTAGGCTTACATTAAGTAAGAAGTTAAGTTAAGACGTGAGAATTGATGTGTTTATATTTATTGCAGAAAAGAGACCAAGAGACAAGCATTTTAACTTCATCCCTGAATAATAAGGATAATGCTAAGGTATTAACAGAGCAACGAATAGAGTCAATGTTAGATACATGTGAAGGACAGTCTTAGGAGTGAATAGTGTGGCACTCATCATTGTTTATTGTCTTATAGGCTTTGAACCACGACAGACTTAGCCGTCGGACGTGTCCTTACTGACGAGAAGAGAGTGGCGAGAGTGTCCTTTTATTTATCGTTTTGATTCTTTTGTCCCTTTTTCCCCCTTCCCCCCGAGGACCTAAGAATCCAGGCTGTTAATAGACAAAGGCTTAGGAGGACCTAGGTCTTAGGGGGCATAGGAAAATATCTTCCCATCTCTCATCTGGAACGCCTGGATTTCAGGTGAGTGAAGGTTAACAGAAACACAAGCCTTCACAACATTTAAGTTCTAGTTGAGAGATGGACCCAAACAGAGATCATATAAATGCCCGAGACATGGCGCAAGCCTTATTTGAGGATACCGAAACTGATAGAAATGTTGCAGGATTGTTACAGTCTATGCAGTTAGAAATGCAGAAGCTAAAGCAAGAAAACTTAGAATTGCGACAAGAAGTCATACGTTATAAACCCAGGGATTTGACTTGGTCAAATATGACAGTTCCCCCTTTCACTTCATCCTTTGAGACAGGAACCAAACCTAAAACTACAAGTTCCTTTAGGAACACCGAAGAGAACACGACACCAATACAGGTCACAGTTGCAGTTCCACCTACGGTGCCTTTATCAGCCCCGGAACGGTTTTGGGTGACAGCGCAAAGTTTAGTATCTTCATTAGCCAATGTCAATTACATTTTATGTGTAAACCTCAGGCTTTTGTGTCGGACGCGGCTAAAGTGGCCTTTGTACTTTCATACCTGGGAGGCACTGCTGCAAACTGGTCGATCCCTTATATAGACAGAAATGATCAGGTGCTATATAATTGGCCGTTGTTTAAACAAACCATGACTAAATTGTTTGCTAAACATACATATGTACAAGCTAGTGACAACGAGCTGTTGAACTTGAAACAATCTGGTAAAGACCTTTTAACGTATTTAACTCATTTCAATCGTCTTTTAACAGAGACCCAATGTCCAGAAGAGAAGCGCATATCTCTGTTTTATCGTGGATTACGCGATGAGTTAAAAGACGCCTTAGCCCACATAGTGGACCTTCCAGATGAATATTCCGAGTTTGTTGATTTGGTGGTTAAACTAGACCACAGGCTGAATGAAAGAAAGGGTGACAAGTTCAGAGTTGAACATAGGTTAACATGGCTAAAGTCAGAAAAGAAAGAAACAGAAGTAAAACAAACCGAGTCAGAACCCATGCAGATAGGTACTATTAAGGGGCCACTTACTCCAAAAGAAAAAGAACGTCGTAGGAAAGTAAACCTGTGCCTCTATTGTGGCCGATCCGGTCACTTTGCAAAGGAATGTCCTACTAAACCAAAAACTCCTAAAAAGGTTAGCATAGTAGCAAAGAACCCTTCAGATCAGGAAAACTAGGTAACTCGTCAAGGAAGGAGATCACTTGTACGAGGCAGCATCAGTCTAAGATCTCCCAATCTCGACTCAAGTTTGTACCCAGAATACCAAAACATTTTATAATTCAAGTCATTTTAATACTCAATGCCCAAGTCAGACATACTGTGTCAGTCTTATTGGATTCAGGAGCAACCGGAAATTTTGTGGATAATCAACTAGCTCAGAAGCTTCAGATGCCTGTTAGACTGAAACAACAACCAGAACCAGTTTGTGCTGTAGATGGCACTGCCCTGTCTTCAGGAGAAATAACCCATCAAACAGAGCCTATGGTCATGGTTTGTCAAAACGGACATACGGAGTCCATTAGTTTTGATTTGATTGATACCCCTCTTTTGGGGTTATATTAGGAGTTCCTTGGCTTATCACACATAACCCATTCATAAATTGGGAGACCAGGACAGTAACCCTAAATTCTCTATTTTGCAAGGCCCAATGCTACCAAGTAGCCCATCAGGAATTCGAAACAATTGTTCATTGTGCGAATTCGTTAGTCACCACAAATCTCATTCCACCCGAGTATCAGGAATTTGCAGATGTATTTGACCCTATCAAGGCCACTGCTCTGCCCCCTCACAGACCATATGATTGTCGCATAGACTTGATACCAGGAGCGCCCCTACCCAACAGCAGAGTGTATGCGCTTTCTGAGGAAGAAACAAAATACCTAAGATCTTATCTGGATGAACTTCTGGATTTAGGCTTCATACGTCATTCTACGTCCCCGGTCTCGTCGCCTTTATTTTTCATCCCGAAGCGAGACGGTGGCTTGAGAGCTTGTCTCGATTATTGCGGATTGAATAAGATCACCATAAAGAATAAATATCCTTTACCGTTAATACCTGTATTGTTAGATCAGTTGAGAGATTCAACAATCTATACCAAGTTGGACTTGCGAGGGGCATATCATCTTGTACGAGTAAAGGAGCATGACGAGTGGAAGACGGCATTCAGAACTAAATTTGGATTGTATGAGTACACCGTCATGCCCTTTGGCCTGTGCAATGCCCCTGCGGCATTTCAGTTTTTATTAACGAAGTGCTAAACGAATTTCTGGACATAAGCGTGATCGTATATATTGACGACATCTTAATTTATTCTAAGAATGAAGCAGAACACACACAGCAGGTTAAGGCCGTATTAGCTAAATTACAAGACAACCACCTTTTTGTAAAACTTGAGAAGTGTGTTTTTAACACTAGACAGGTGGAATTCCTTGGTTATTGTCTCTCACCTGCTGGTATTATGATGGACAAAAGGAAGGTGAGTGCTATCCTGGACTGGCCAGAACCCTCTTCCGTGAAAGAGGTTCAAAGAGTTTTGGGTTTTGCCAATTTCTATAGATGCTTCATCCCTCAATTTGCGGAAACAGTGGTTCCCATCACAAGACTGTTAAAGAAAGGACAGACATTCGACTGGTCTAAAGAGGCCTCCCAGTGTAGAAATAAAAACCTTCTTAGGGGTTCACTGATACATCTGGTCCTTAAGACCAACAAAGAAGAGATTGGCACAGAAGCTGTAATATCAAAAAACATGTTTTATTAACCTCAGATGAGGGAGATTGCATCTTACGGTACCCGCAGGCCACTGTAGGAGGCATTCTAATGAGTGCAGAGAACAGGGTCCTTATATATGTATTTGTTACATAGTCAGCATAAAATCAAGGGAGGTCCTAGCACATACAAGCATGCTTATTGACTAATATGGGTATACAAAATTTGCTTGCTCCACAAAGTGGGAGGGGAGACTAAACTGCTTACATGAGTAAGAATAGCCTGACAGTTCTATACTAGGAGCAGGTGCATTCTACCAGCTAGGCCTCTCTGAGCATGTGCAAGACTCTGGAAGAGGGAGAAAGCACATGGCGAGCACATGGCTAACTAAAATGGCTGCCAAGTACAAAATGGCTTTCAGCTCATGCTAACAGCGATTCCTGCAATCTTTAACAGACGATCCTTTTAGCATGAGCTAAAGACATTCCCATGATCTAGTAGAGACATAGAAAATATTTTGCACATTTTCTTCTCATAAATTCATCAACATCCTATGCTAGGTGGGCATTTACATTCTAAACATTTCATTAAGCAGGTATATACAAGGTATAAGCAGGAGTACAAAGTGAACAGAGCATTGGGTCATACAGGTAGCAAGAGAGAATAATGACTATTATCTCAAACAGAAATCTCAATATTTTCCAATCCTAAGCAGAAAGCAAATACCAAAACCATCTAGTCTAATTTTAAGTTTCAGGGCTCTGATGGGGGCTCGTCAAGTCAATTTCAAAATAGCCAACAGCACATACCTAATAAAAACATTTTCAATAGACTTTCTCAGTATTTTTTATGAGGGCTAAATTATCAATTAATATACTTAAGGAAAGAGTAAAGTAACATGCTCAGATGAACTTTTCTCGTGCAGAATAAACATTACTCTTAAAAAATATTAAAGCAATCGGACATATTATTACAAAAACAATTGTGGCTCCGGGGGACCAGGAGGACCACACAAGACCATAGGAATTTAGGACAAGGAGCCGCAAAGGGCTGCTCCTCCTCAAAAATGGGACGACCAAAGGGGTACATTACTAACAAAAAAAAGAGTCCTTGGGAAATTGTAGTACAACCACCAGCCAGAGGGGAGTCTTCTCCTTGTGTCCGTTTTGAGCCTCACAGGCAGGCTCTTGTTGTTCCCACGGTGGAGCTGCACAACTCGCAACTCAAGAATCACGGAGAAGGAAAAGTCTTTCTTTCAGGATAGGGCAATCACCCCCCCAGGGCAAATACCCTCAATGATCCTGTCCAGTGTCTCAGGCAGTGCACCAGTTTTCTTCACTTTAATCTAACAGGCACCAAGGGCACAGCACCTGTACCCTAAACTCAAGTCCTTCCCTAACTCCTGTATTGCACCTCTGGCGCACTGCTCTTTTGTTGGGGCACAAATTATACCCAGTGTGCTCGGGCATCTCTTGATCAACAAACAAAGGCGTAGACTTGCATTCACTTGGGACCAGGACTCAAAGGCCTGAAGCAACCCTTGTTTCAAAGGGGTCACCTCAAGCAAAAGCCTCCTTGCCGTCCTTGTCGTTCTGTGACTCTCTCAGCTGGGCATCAAAAACTGGATCCACACAAAGATTTCTCCATCCTGATTTGTAACCCCGTCTTTCGCCCAAGACAGTGGCAGGGGTACACACTTCACGTCCCAGTGCTTCCGCCTTCACTGAGGTCCTAGTTGCCAGCAACGCCTATGCTGGTTCCTTTCACTTTGGCTTCAAACTGGAGTGGCGCTGACTCCCCAGGCTGGATCTGATGTCCGGGCCCCTCTGGCAATGGTTGTAAGGCAGCAAATATCTATTGGTGGACAGAACAAGAGGTCTTTAGACAAGGCACAGAAATAATCTATCAACAGAGAGGATAGTCTCAGAATACTCTCTTAGTCCTGGGGCGCCCCATACATTAGCAAGGCACCCAAGAGCCACTTCATCTATTTGAGAGTAGAAAACCCTGGACCTATTGGCAAGTATAAAAGGAACGTTTTGGTGAACTGACAAGAGTAATACATCACCCAATCCCAAACAGCCAAGGAAGTCTGTGTTCATTTACTAGATTCTGAGGAAAAGAGAAAAACAATACAGACATACTCCAAATACTTACATTGGTGTATTCCTATATTACCAATCTGAAGAACCCTCAAGAAAAGGGAAATGTTCTTTTACTCATAGATTTTACATTACTTGTACAGGACTGCAGACACTTGTAAAATAATTTCTCTTACATGTTATGCTTAGGACCATGCTCTCATGTTATAGGTGCAGCAGGAAAATCTAAAACTGCTAATTTAACAGGGATTCTTATTGCAAAAAGAACTAAACTTCAACATAGTGGGTACTTTTTCTCCAGCAGAACATGTTATGACAAACAAACTCCTATAAAACAATATTTTCCTTCAAAATGTTTGCTAAGGATCACATGAGCGTCTTTCCTGCATTGTACTTTTCACGATCTGGACTATGCAACATCATTTTCAAAAGGAAAAAAACCCTATCTCCAGCTCTAATAAGGGCTGTCAGCTTATTTACACAGACTAGCTAATAAAAGACTAGCAATGCCCTTGCAAAACTGTATAGAACATGAGAATAACAAACAATAATAGTGTTGCCACCTGAGATTTTTGAACAGAAACCCCCACTATACAATTTTCCTTAAAGATCAAATAAGGGAATATCAATCTGTTCTACTCATTCTTTCATACAGGATGGGCAGAAACATAGCTTATGTGTTTCATCTTTTTATTAATTCTAACAATTTTAAAACAGTATTACAGAATAGCCAATTATAATTGTAATTGTAAGTAGCATTTATATAGCGCAGCTGTCACCCAACGGGCATCCTGGCGCTGGGATTACCTAAATCACTGTGCAGCTATAAAACTAGGAATCATCATGCGCCAATCTCTCAAGGCTATTCTTTTGGATAGAGCCTGGTTTTTAGCTTTTTCTAAACTGCAGTAAGTCATCAGTCTGTCTGAGTTCACTTGGTAGTTCATTCCATAGCCTTGCGGCTGCATGAGCCAAATGATCTACCTCCTAGTCGGGTTTTCTTGACTCGTGGGGTACATACTAGGTGGGCTGCCGAGAACGAAGACTTCTAGCTGGGGAGTACCAAGTAAACATTCTCTGTAATGGTTTAGGCCCCATTTTGTGTGCCGCCTTATGAACAATGCAAAGTGCCTTAACTGTCACATGGCCATTTCCTAGATAGCTTTAGACAGACTCAAAAAAAAGTGAGAAAAAGAAGAGAGAAAACATAATTTTGCCTACCCTTAATTTGTAGAGGAGCTAGCCTCCTTCCCCCATTTTGACAGTAGGAAAACCTGAAACAGGTTTTACTTCTGTCAACACTTTCAACCCCTATTTGTAGCAACTGGGCACAAACAAACTTGTAGGAGATATCTTAGAAAGTGGCTATTCTCTGATTCAGTCTAACACAATGCAAATTGAGTTAACTTTAAACCAATTTCTACAGCAATTGTACTAGATTAACATGAGGGCGCATGAATGCAAACTAAAATCCATTTCCTCCTTATCGTAGCCCCTACACAGTATTCTTTAAACTAAAACCATTATGTTGATATACAAGGCAGATCAATGCTCAACTGAGAGTTGTCTTCCTTCGTGGCATAGGACTGCGCAAAACGTGTGTTTGCCAAAAATAGGAAGCAAAGCTTCTCTTTCTCTCTTTGCGCTATCATCTCGTCTTTCAAAAACTTTTCGAAGGTCGAAGTGTCCCAGCAAACATTACCCTTCACCCTGCTAAGTTGCTAAATGCAGAACTCCGACCTTTGACCCGTTCAGCAGCTGTTCATTTTGTTTGTGCAAGGCTTGCCATGCGGTTTTCGTAATGCAAAGCAACTCTGGAGAATCACAGCTAAAACGCAGTCCTGTCCGATCCGTTTGCTACTAATTTAAAGGTAGGATAATAACGTCTGCTTATACTTATTTTCATTTATGTACAGTGGTGTGCAGTCTAGTAATACAGAGATCAGCTGTTTGTTCTATATTTGCATATGTATACTTTTATTGAAGCCTAAGAGCACGTTAAAACTGCCTTGAGTGGTAGAACTGCTTGTAAAATTGTGAATTTAGCTCAATTTCGACTTTGGTGGTAGGGGCACTTAAAAATGAATATCCTACAATATTTTTGCATAATAGGAACCCCCAGAGTGTTCTCTAGATAGCCCAGGAATGGGAAATCAGAAATGTATAAGATATACCCTTATAAAAATGAGTTTTGTACGGCTGGGTAAAGTGACATTTCACATTTTAAGTTCCCTTTTTCGGTACAGCACTGCTTAAATTCAACTTTGATGCTAGGAATTCACAGTATGATGATTAGGCTTTATAAAGATGAAAAAACGAATTTAAAGCATTTATTTTTAACAATATATTTTTTTCCCATATAATAATTTTTTCATTTTTTTAATCAAAACCAACCATTTTGATGATTCCACATTTGAAAAGCAAGCTTCATTCGTAGCCTATCATATTTAAACGCATTCATTCATAACCCTAAGCACAGAAGCCTTACTTGAAACAGGAAAAGTCTGCGCCACTTTTTAAAAGGACAGTTATCATTTAACATCAGAACCATAGATGTACTTATGAAAAAAAGGCATTAAGAAAGGAAATCCCTACTTTCAATTTTGTTCTCTGTTATCCAAAATAATGAAACTGGTGTTTTGAAACTTTTAAAATAGGGCAGGCCTGTATACCAGTTTTACACTGACTTAAAATGTCGCTGACACAGCATTCCTGTCTGTGGCCGTGAGCAGGAATAGCCATATGCTATTTATGCAGCTGTTGTTTGTCAGCAGGCGTCGGATTTTCACGCCTTTCTCAGGAAAAAACCCCTTTATTATTTGAAATACCCTGACAGAGTTAAATCCCCATTTGCTGTGTCAAACAGTTTCTTTTCAGTTAGTCAGTTTAAACACAGCTGTTGGAAAGCTTTTTCTCGGGTGCTGAGAGAAAAGCATGTCACAGTCTATTTAAAAACTTAGGCATTTCAATGCAGTCAAATCTATCTTTCTATAATGTGTATTTAGTTCAGCAACGACCAAATTCACTCATATGATGTGCATGCCTTTTAATGTCTAATACAATGTATTTAAGGAAAAGGCTGTAACATTGTGTATTTAAGTCTATTGATTACAAAACAATCAATTTCGTTTTTTTTCCTCTGTATGAGGCCTATTTTAATCCTATTGAATACGAATTCTAATTTTATGTTTAGCATTGTGGCAATTTGCACACATGTATAGTGTCTTACTCTGTCAATTTAAATAGTAACATGCAGCTGTTTAGCATATGTTACATAATTTATTTCTGGATTTTTATTTAATATGTAAGTAACTAAATGACAGTTTGCATAACAGAATGATAACAGCAAAAAAAAGCATAAACAAACTCATTGAGCTCATTCCAGACAGTTACAGAAGGACACAACACAGCGCGCTTAAAGCTAGCCATTCGTACACAGAGTACTCACACAAGTATTACCAATGTCAAACCAAAAAACCCCACATAGACATTTAAACACACATTGAACCCACAAATCAACACTTAGGACAGCTTACAAAGTGTACGCAAGACCAACCTATTCGTAAATACTAATTGTAAGTCATATTTACAAGAAGAGCTCTCAAAAGTAGCCCAAAAAAACTGTTCCATGGTCAAGAAGCCAAAATACACCAAATTCGCCAGTTTTGGCTGGTAGAACACTCAAAAAGCGCTCTGCATATCACCACTTATGAATGTTACTAAGTGCGCAGATCCGGATCCGTTTTATGTACATATTTAGTTCCATGGGGTACTTAGTCACCAAGGAAGAAATATCTTTTTACTATACGTAAACCTATTTAGGTATCCCCTCTGAGGGAGTCAACTAAGTACTTACTAAATCCATATCGGTACCTCCAAAACAGCAACACTTTCAACAAAAGTGTGCTAGAAGCAGGCATGCCAAAAATATTATAGCATATATAATATTATACTCCAAGTGACACTTAACACAATGTGTGCCGTTCAAATTTTCAAAGTTAGAGAAAAATCTCCTCATTACCTGCCTATATGAATTGCAATGCATATATAACTTACAAAACAAATTCCAAAATTGGCCAATCATACAAACAAAGCCACAGTAAGTGTTACTAAAACTACCTTACCAATCAAAGGCATCAAACCAACAGCAAGTGCCGCAAAACGGCTCTTACCAATCAAATGGTGTCCAGATTCCAACTGCCAAGTTCTGAGTGACCTAACGGTCGTTTTAAAATACTCACGCCAAAGAAGTTCTCAGTCAGGAGCGGCAAACACTTGGAGGATCAGAGCAGGAAGACCAGAAATATACTGGGCTGGAAGACAAAACAATCTCCGTGCGCAGGGTACCTCCTCAGTAGATTCCTGTCTCCCTTCAAGACCACTCCCTTGGATAGCCGCTGCACTGATGAGGTCCACTTTCGGGCGCCATTTGTAGAAATAAAAACCTTCTTAGGGGTTCACTGATACATCTGGTCCTTAAGACCAACAAAGAAGAGATTGGCACAGAAGCTGTAATATCAAAAAACATGTTTTATTAACCTCAGATGAGGGAGATTGCATCTTACGGTACCCGCAGGCCACTGTAGGAGGCATTCTAATGAGTGCAGAGAACAGGGTCCTTATATATGTATTTGTTACATAGTCAGCATAAAATCAAGGGGAGGTCCTAGCACATACAAGCATGCTTATTGACTAATATGGGTATACAAAATTTGCTTGCTCCACAAAGTGGGAGGGAGACTAAACTGCTTACATGAGTAAGAATAGCCTGACAGTTCTATACTAGGAGCAGGTGCATTCTACCAGCTAGGCCTCTCTGAGCATGTGCAAGACTCTGGAAGAGGGAGAAAGCACATGGCGAGCACATGGCTAACTAAAATGGCTGCCAAGTACAAAATGGCTTTCAGCTCATGCTAACAGCGATTCCTGCAATCTTTAACACCAGGCCTTTCAAACCTTAAAAGAAAAATTTACGTCAGCACCGGTGCTCCGACATCCTAATCCCGATTTGCCATTCTTTGTTGAAGCTGACGCTTCACAAGTAGCTGTGGGGGGGGTTCTCTCCCAAAGAGACGAACAGGATGGTCAGTTGCATCCTGTGGCCTTTTATTCAAAGAAAATGCTTCCAGCAGAGCAAAATTACACAGTCATGGAAAGAGAATTGTTGGCAATCAAGTTAGTATTTACTGAATGGCGTCATCATTTGATGGGAGCCAAATTCCCGGTGACAATTTTTAGCGATCATAAGAACTTGCAATTTTTCAGTTCAGTAAAAGCTCTCACTCCCCGACAGATGCGTTGGTTGAATTTCTTTAGCTCCTTTGATTTTGTAATCACGTTCAGACCAGGTACCAAACAAGTATTATCGGATCTGTTGTCTAGGTATGGGCACACCATTGAGTCTAGAAAGGAAACAGATAATCCCTCCATTATTCCACCACAAAAGATTGTAGCACCCTTGAGTTCCCCTGACTTTATGACTCAACTTAGACAATTACATTTAAAAGAACAGGTGAAAGAATGGTTGCACGACTCGAAGAATTCTCTCCAAGAGGGTCTGCTTTACCATGAAGATTTGTTATATGTACCTAGTTCAGATTTGCAACTAAAGGTTTTGCAGTGGAATCATGAGTCACCTCTTGCTGGTCATCCTGGAGCTCAAAAAACTTTGGACAATTGTCGAAAACAGTTTTGGTGGCCTACTCTAGTAAAAGATGTTAAAGAATTTGTTGCAACCTGTCCCATTTGTGCCAGTAATAAATCCTCCCACACCGCTCCTGCTGGTTTACTCCAACCCTTACCTGTTCCCCCACAACCCTGGCACACGATAAGTGTGGATTTTATCACGGGACTTCCGCTGTCAAATGGTCACAACACAATTTTGGTGGTGGTGGTGGATTATTTGTCCAAAATGGCCCATTTTGTTCCCTTATCAAAACTCACCTCTGCAATGGAGTTTAGTCACATCTTTCTATCGCAAATTGTGAAATTACATGGCTTGCCAAATAAGATTGTTTCGGACAGAGGTAGTCAATTCGTGTCCAAATTCTGGAAACACTTTTGTGACTTATTAAAAGTAAAGGTAGCTCTGTCCACAGCTTTTCATCCAGAAACTGATGGTCAGACGGAAAGGGCGAACCAGACCTTATTACAAACCTTGCGTTGTCTAATGGCGGAATTCACTAGTCACTGGGACAAAGCTTTGGCTTTAGCGGAATTCTGTTACAACAATAGTGTTCATGTATCTACTCAATGTTCCCCATTCTACTTTTTACAGGGTTTTCATCCCAAATCACTACCTCTGTCTGTAGAACGCTCTTGTTTACCAGCCGTTACGGATCGATTACACGATTTATTAGACATACAGGCGAGAGCAGTGAAACATTTAACCAAGTACAAGGAACGAATGAAAGTTCAAGCTGATAAACAGAGTTCCAGCCCCTAATTTTAAGGTTGGGGACAAGGTGTGGTTATCCACCAGGAATCTACTATTGGCAGGACCTAGGAAATTGCAGCCAAAGTTTATTGGGCCTTTTAGCATCCTTCAGGTACTGACCCCCGTTTCGGTAAAACTGCTCTTACCCCCCGAGTATTCAGTGCACCCTACCTTTCATGTGTCATTATTAAAACCTTATAATCCGCTCACTAGACAAGACCCCCCTCCTCCTCCTGTAGTTATCGATGGGCATTTGGAGTATGAAGATCAAAAGATACTAGATGCAAAACGGTTGCAAGGAAAGTTACATTACTTGGTTGCTTGGAAGGGTTATCCAGTAGAGGAAAACTCTTGGGAACCAGCTTCAGCAGTGCACGCTTCTCGGTTGATTAGAGCCTTTTACCTCAGAAACCCACACAAACCACGACCAGTGGGGAGGCCTTTGAGGGGAGCGACTGTTGGGGTTTGTAGAGCGCAACCGTCATGATTGCCCTCCAGTGTTAAGTTGCAGGGATTTGTATGACTTTGTTGAACACAGCAAGGTAAGCTTGACCAAGCTGTGTTTGACTGGTCAGGTTTACTCTGTGGTAACGCCATCCTTATGCTTAGCACTGTTTTATATCTGGTCATGATGCCCTTCTTGTAAGCCCATGGTAATCTGTTTACTTTTTCGAAGTTTGCTGCTATTTGTATTTGCCTGTGCTTTATTATAGTTCCCAAGAGCCTGTCACTAACTCGAACAGGCGCTCTGCCTTGTGAGCACGTTGCTTTCCTCTTACGCTGCTAGACGCGTGTCTGGCAACGTGCAGAGAAACCCCACCCTTCTGCAGCTATAAAAGACTGCCACACCCGCTTACGCTTGCTTGTGTTCGTTTACCGCTAACCAGCATCTCCACTTACCTGGAATCTCCCGACAACGCTTCGCGCTCCAGGCTCCTCTCCAACTTCCGGTTCTTCTTCTGGCTTGCGTTGTTTCCCCTCCACCTTGGCAAAGTCAGATCCTGGTCCGTCCCCCGTCAATCTTCCGGCGCTCGCTTCCTGTTCCCGATTCTTCACCCGACCTGCAACAAGAGACAAAGAAAGAAGAAAAAGAATCAACAAACCAAGTAAGAACGTTCCGCTTGCGGAGCGCGCTCGCATGCATGCATAAAGACAATTGAAAAGTACTCAGAGAAAGGAGATACTTATCTCAATAACAGTTTGGCTGAATTAAGCCATCTTGCCGCGATCTCCCCGTCAGAACCTAAAACACACAAAAGAGAAAAGACAACGCTAAGGTTACAACAGAGTTACCGAAAGAAGGCTCTGTGAATCAATCTTTCCGTAAAACAATTACGCTCATTTAATGTTTTATTTGGGACACTTGTAAAGCGTCAAAAGACACCTGATTTTGTAAGTGATTCAAATGACTAGGCTTACATTAAGTAAGATGTTAAGTTAAGACGTGATAATTGATGTGTTTATATTTATTGCAGAAAAGAGACCAAGAGACAAGCATTTTAACTTCATCCCTGAATAATAAGGATAATGCTAAGGTATTAACAGAGCAACGAATAGAGTCAATGTTAGATACATGTGAAGGACAGTCTTAGGAGTGAATAGTGTGGCACTCATCATTGTTTATTGTCTTATAGGCTTTGAACCACGACAGACTTAGCCGTCGGACGTGTCCTTACTGACGAGAAGAGAGTGGCGAGAGTGTCCTTTTATTTATCGTTTTGATTCTTTTGTCCCTTTTTTCCCCTTCCCCCGAGGACCTAAGAATCCAGGCTGTTAATAGACAAAGGCTTAGGAGGACCTAGGTCTTAGGGGGCATAGGAAAATATCTTCCCATCTCTCATCTGGAACGCCTGGATTTCAGGTGAGTGAAGGTTAACAGGGCTATCTAGGGGCCCTCTATTTGAAGGCTGGGAAGGGCCGATATCTAGGCCCTGCGGCCCTCACAGTGGATGTCTGGCGTCGAGCCAATCGAAGACTTGGCTGGCTTGATGTATTGACCAGGGCTACCCCATTGTGGTCAGCCCAAAAGCTGGGCTCCCTCTGCAACCAGCCGGGCTTCGAAAGATGGGATACTATCGGTATCTCGACGGAAGGCCACATGTGGAAAAAGGGAAAAATACTGCAATTTACAGAACTGAGAAAGGAGTATCAACTCGCTCAGGGAGAGGTCTTTCGCTATCTCCAGATTCGTCATGCTCTCACAATAGCTCTCCAGGGTGTTGAGGAACTGCCGGAGTCATCTCCCCTCGAGAATCGTCTCCTCTCTGAACCACTGCCAAAAAAAGCAGTGTCGCTTACATACCGGAAGCTCTGTAACAATCTACGAGACCCGTTTCAATCCCTCAGAGATAAATGGCAAGCATATCTCGGACAACTTGAGGATGACGACTGGCAAACAGCGCTGATGTCCCCCAGGGAAGCGGCTATCCCTCTCAGGCTCCGCCTTGTTGAACTAAAAGTCCTACATAGAACATACCTCACAGGTATCACCCTTGCAAAGATCGGGAGCCGACAAGACTCTCTGTGTCTCCGTCGTTGCAATGGGGAGGCAACCTTCTATCACATTATATGGGAGTGTTCACCTATACAGGCCCTATGGGAGAGGGCTACACAGCACATGCAACGAGCACTGCAGAAAGACATTACACTGACACCACAGTTGGGGTTCCTCAACATTTGGGAGGCGACAGATCTCACCGAGGTGGAGCAGCAGTGGGTCATCCTGGGATACACATTGGTAAAACGGAACATAGCTACAAAGTGGGGAGCAGCTGACACTCCATCTTCCGGAAACTGGGCAAGAGACCTAGTTAAATGTATGGTCGCAGAAAAAGAGGTTTTCAAGTCTAGAGGCTGCCCCAAGAAGTGGGATAGGAAATGGGGAAAGTGGAATGTTTACAGGGGGGACCTATGTGTCTCGCCGACCACGGAAATGAAAATGACGGACCGCCGATGGGACAGAAGGGGTGTGGATGGCTGAGTGAAGCCGAGATTCTGAGTGGTAAAGTCTATAGACAATATATGTCTGACTATGTTTTGATCACTGCTATTTATGTGACTGGTATTGCTTTATTTCCAATAAAAACAACTGTTAAAAAAAAAAAAAGTTGAGCAGCCTCAGGATCACAGGTCGTGGGGAGGCCCCAGGCGGAGGCCTCCGTACCAAGGAGCGGTGCGCCCGCTCGATGACAAAAAAGGGAGACAGTTTGTTTTTGGGCAGCCATGTCCTAAACCAGTCATCCGGCACTCCAGACAGACCCCTTTGCTCCAGGGATTCAGGTAGGTCAATCAGCCTAAGGTTGTTACCCCATGACCTGTTCTCTACATCCTCCACCCTCTCCATCAGGGCAGACACCAAGGCGGACAACCTGGAGATCTAGCTCTTGAGAGAAGAGATTTCGTGCTCGGCAGAGGAGACTCAGTGTTTAACCTCTGTGGTCCTGTCCACCACATTAAGCAGGTCCTGTCGCAACAAAGATAAGTCCACACGGACTTCACGGCATCCCTTGAGTCCTGTATGGCCTTGAGGACCACAGCCAGATCTGCGGCCCCCTGCTGCACCGCGCCAGACATCTGACCATTCGAACTCTCTCCCTGGTCGTGAGGAGCAGTCATGGGATGGTGTATTGATCCATCTTCGTTTGAGCCAGCGGCTGCGGCGGAACCTTCCCAAACCCATCCTCTAGAGCCAGACGCCCAGAGGTCAGGTGAGCACCTCCAGTACAACATCCAGATCAGCTGAAGAAGCAGGTCGGGGGCCACCAACCACCAGGCCACCAGACAAGATGATCCCCCACTCAGCAAGGCCAGGGCAAGAGCTATCCAGAGCTGCTGCAGGTGGGGGCGCTATATAAGAAGGCCCCTGCTCAGGCCAACAGTCCTGGCTCTCACCTCCAGCACACCTCAATGCCCCTCTCCACACCCCTGGAGCAGCAGTCCGGAGGCAGTTCACTCCCTACCCCGAGCCACATACTCAGGGAGGGGTCCCAGCCCAGTCTGCCGGAAAAGGGCCACACAGATGCACAGTGACAGAGGAAGCAAGCCAGTTGGGACCCTTGCTATCACCCGGCTCGAGAAGGGCCCCCATTTCCCAGGAGTGGGAGGCCCTTCGGCTGCAGAGGGCCCCGCCCGGCAGGATCCAGCCCCGGCCGCTATCACTCCGGCCCCAGCGGGCAGGTGCTCCACAATCCGCTGCCACCCAATGCAGTCACAGCAGCAAGACCCGGCCGAGCCCAGCCGCCGTAGCACAGGACACAACAGCAGGCCCAAAGGCCAGATGCAGCAGGCCGCAACACCGCCTCCGCTCCGAGTCCTCACCACTGCCAAAACGTGGTCCCCCACAGTACCAGTCCCCCCCAAGGGCCCCGCAACCACACATGCGGTCAAAGCCAAGACAGAGGGGGGAGGGGGAAGGAGAAAGGAAGACCAGCAGCCAGCACACCAGCACAGGCCCCTACCTCCGTTCTGAAGCGGCCTCCGCTGCACCATCACGGTCCTCCAAATTGGGCACAGCAGGCAATCGGAGTAATCAGCCCCGTACCTCCCAGGAGCCACTTCACAGCCGCAGATGCAGGGGAGGGCCAACCTCCGAGCTGATTAGTAACTCCCGGGGCAGCTCCACGCCATGCAGCCGGTGTAGTCCGCCGCTGACTGCTGCTCGTCTCCACCGGCCCGCCAATGTCCACAGTGAGAAAAAAAGGGGGGAAGCCCACCAGACAGGGCCCCTCTCACCAGACAGACACTCCTCGTTGGGGGGCCCGACACCGCGGACCCTGGGAAAATGGGACGGGTGAGTTCACCCTGCTCAGTGCAGCAGCCCTGCGCAAGTCCCAGTTGAAACCCCGCACAGCGGCAGGCCTCCACTCCGCTACAGCAGTCCAGTGGCCCAACACTGGGTTAATAAGGGCTCAGCCAGCACCCGGAGTCCCGCAGGGAGCCCCAGTGCCCCTTAGTGAGAAGAAGGACATCGTTGTCAGGCAGGATGACTACGGATCTTCCTCCGACGGCAGGAACACCACTAAAGCTCGACCGCTAGCTTGGAAACCCAGGCCACGACCCCAGTAATATAAAAATTGACTGATTTAAAATAATATATAGATAAACTATGCAAAACAACCAGTATTATTTGAGCTAAACAAAAACCTTTCTACCAGCTATGCTTCCACCATAAAAAAAAATATATGTAGACACTAAATAAAATATAATATGCAAAACAATTACATTTTGCACCCAATAACATAAATAAATAAAATAAGAAAACACTTATGATTTAGTAGCTAATGTCCTAGTCAGTCAATCCAAAAAATACAATCCCAAAAAGTATTGATTAAAAAAAAAAGCCCAAGAAATGCAAAAATAAATCAGAGACAATACAACATTGAGAACAAGTCTGATAATCCAAGGAAATGACCCAAAACCTAAAAAAGTTGAAAAAAATGTAAAAGCTCCAAGAAAACCTAAAAGTTAAGGAAAAAGTAAAAAATTAATTTGGCTGAAAAATACCCAAGGCATTTTTGTGAATAAAAAAAATAAAATGTATCCAGGTTAAAAAATAGTCTCTAGCTTCCGAAAAATAGAAGCTATAAAAGAAAAACCATGTTAACCCTTTCAAAAAAACGTATAACCCTAGTACAAACACACAATAAAAAAGCATTAAAACCATTCTTAAGCACATTGAACACATATAAAATAAACATTTAATTTCTCAATGAGGCCTATAACAGTACCCAAACAACAAGTTACGTACCTTAGGCAACGCCTTATCTGATACAGATTCTATCTAGCCACAGATTCCTTACCTTAGAATATTCCCCAGGTGTCAGACTGGATCTGGAAACTTTTGGTCAGCAGTACCACTGCATGCTGGTATGTGGCGTAGTTGAGCTCTGAGTGGCTTTGTTGGCGTCATCTGCGTCAGAAGTGACATGTACAGTACCTATATAGTCACCACCCCAGTGTGCTGGCATCTGTTTCTTTTCGCGACTTTCCACGCCAGAAGCTCAGAGCCACGGTAAACACTGACCACTGCTGTGCAAAACTAAAGCCCTTAAAAGGGTAAGTCCCTTTCACTATAATCCGCTTACAGGGCAGGGAGTATGGGAGGGCCGGAATTTGCGGCTAGATAGTGTCCCTACGAGGTAAGGTGTTACTGAAGGTAAGTAACTTGTTCATCTGATATAGACTTATATCCGCAGATTCCCTACCTTATAATAGATACCCAAGCAATACCACCCAGGAGGTGGGGCTGTGATGCGGATTAGACTAAAAAGTCCTGTTGGACTGAATGGGCAAAGTGACCATCATGCAGGACCTGACTGTCCAGGCAGTAGTGTTTCATAAACATGTGCAAGGAAGCCTTCATTGCTGCCTGACAGATATCCAGGACAGGAACTCCTCAGGCTAATGCAGTGGTCGCAACCTTGGCTCTGCTAGAGTGAGTGCGCAAAACCTCAGGGGGTTGCTTTTTGGCCACTGCATAGCAGATTTTGATACAGAACACTAGCCATCACAAGATAGTCCATCTGTGCACCGCCCTTCCTTTCTTTGCCCTGACATGTCCCACGAAGAGTTGATCGTCCACCTGGAACTCACGAGTACGATCAAGGTAGAACGCTCTTTTTGGGTCCAGTCGGTGGAGTCTTTCCTCCTTTTTAGAGGGGTGAGGCGCAGAGTAAAAGGTAGGCAAAGCGATGGACTGGCCTACATGGAAAGGAGTTACTACCTTCGGTAGCAAGGATGCTCAAGTTCAAATGAGCAGCTTGTCTGGGTAGAAGGTAAAATATGGAGGACTTACAGACGGTGCCTGTAACTCATTGACCCTCCGGGCAGATGTTATAACCACTAGAAAGGCCATTTTGATGGTAGGAAGCCTGAGTGGACAGTTGTGGAGCGGTTCAAAGACAGCACACATCAGAAAAGTGAGAATAAGGTTGAGATCCCACTGGGGAATAATAAAAGACGCTGTAGGAAACATATGCTGGAGATCTTTCAGAAACCTATGTACAATACAGGATTTGAAAGTGGCGACTGATCTGGCAACCGCAGAAATGCCATAATGGCGGAAAGCTAACCTTTCAATGTGCCCAAAGTACAGCCCTGCTGGGCTAAGGTAAGAATAAATGAAAGAACCTGGGAAAGGGGTGCAGATAGAGGGTCAACATGTTTATCTGTACACCATGCCACTAACATACTCCAACGGCAGGTGTATACCATCTTGGTGGAGGGACGCCGGCTGCCAAGATAACATTGCAGACTTGGGCAGACGGTCTAAAGTGGTCAACTGTCACCACTCATTCTCCACGCATGAAGGCAAAGTGTTTTCAGGTTTGGGTGCAGAACCCTGCCCTGCTGCTGCGACAAAAGATCCTTCCGAAGAGGCAGCCTGATCAGAGGATCGATGCCACAGCTCAGGATACTAGACTCAATGTGCTCAATCCGGAGCCACAGGAATGACTCTGGTTCGGCTGTTCCTGATCTTCTTTAGAACTCTGGACAGGAGTGGTATTGACGGAAAGGCGTATAGAAGGCCGAAGCTGCACTTGAGACTGCAAGAGCTGCCTTGGAAACTCCAGGGCGCAAAACTGCTGACATTGCACATTCTCAGCAGAGGTGAACAGATCTAACCAAGGATCTCTCCACTCTTGGAAGAGACCTTGTGCCACTTTCGGATGGAGACGCTATTTGTGATCCACTAGGCATCCACAGCTGAGTTTGTCCGCTCTAGTGAACCACAAGGGTTATGCCCTGGTGTTCCAGTCATGTCCAGAGATACAATTCCTCTTGACAGAGTGTACATGACAACACCCCTTCCTGTTTGTTGCAATATCACATGGCGGTGGTGTTGTCCTGAATACCTGTACTAGATTTCCCCTGTTTGAAGTAAGAAAGGGTGTCAGTGCCAACTGGATCACTCAAAGCTCCAACAGAATGATGTGGAGCCCGGATTCTGCTGATCTCCCCCTCTCCCAGATAGCCGCCCCAGCCCAAAAGTGACGCATCTGTCAATATAGTCAGCCCTGGTTGGGGAAGGGATAGGGGTCTGCCACTGACCCAATCGTGGTTCGTCAGCCACCCCTGCAGGTCCTTCACAATTTCCACCGAGATCTGGACCATGTCAGATAGAGTCCTTTGATGCTGCACCCACTGGTACTTCAGGCCCCACTGCAGGAGGGTATGAGGCCCTGCAACCTCAGAGTCAGTCTCACCAAAACCCAGGATAGAGGCTGAAACATCGGTATCATAGCCTGAATATCCTGGACTGACCACTTGGGAGGATAAACCCGAAACTGCACTGTGTCCCGAACAGCTCCGATTAAAGGAAACATATGAGAGGGAGTCAGGTGTGACTTTGGCACATTGAGAAGGTTTGCCATAATCTGGAGGTGGGAGATGACTGCCTGTGGTGACCCCGACTACAACAGCCAATTGTCAAGGTAGGGGAAGATTGGAACCCCTGACCTCCAGAGGTGCGCTGCAACCACCACCATCATCTTGGGTGCTGGTAAGGAAAAAGGGGAGTTTGGCAATCTGAAAGTGCCCCATCGTGAACTGCAGGTAACATCAGTGTGCAGGCAGGATGGGGATGTGTAAATAAGAGTCATACAAGTCCAATACTACCATCCAGTCTCTGTAGTCTAGGGCAGACAGGACTTGCGCAGGCATATTGAATTTCTCTTTATTCAGGAAGAGGTTGAGAAGGAGCAGGTCTAGAATAGGCGGTCCTTTGGCACCAGAAAGTAGTGGAATAGCAACCACAACATACTTCTAATGCCGGCACCCTCTCTATAGCTCCCTCGGCTAGGAGAGCCAACACTTCCTAACAGAGCAAAGAGAGGTGGTCCTCTGTCAGCCTGTAGTAAGTGATGGCACAGGTGGTCACAAAGGGGAGGGAGTAGTCTGTCGTGTCCACCCCACATCTTATGGGGAACTTGGCTGCATCCCTCCCATCATCAGTTGTTTGAGAGAGTATGGCTTGGGTCTCCTCGGAGACTATGGGCAGCACTTGCGCAAACGAGTCCCAAATCGTATGGGAGTATCAGCCCAAGAGGTATGCAGTGTTCACCGACTGCAGTGCCAGGCTGGCAGAAGAGAGTATCCTCTTCCCGAAGGTATCCAGCCTTTTGGACTCCCTACCTGGTGGAGTGGTAAGAAGTGCGCCGGGGTTGATTTTGGAGGTGGAGGTCTGGACCACTAAGCTCTCTGAGGTGGGGTGCTAGGTGAGGAAACTAGGGTCCCCTGGGGTGGCACAATGGCAGCGGGCAATTGTCCAACCCTCAGGAACCCCTGTGCAGGATTTGGGCCAGGCCCCAAGTAGGACGTAGTTAAGGGCTTCATTAAATGGGAGTAGTGGTTCAGTGGGTGCAACTCCTGGCTGAAGCACCTCCGTCGAGACATTTGCCTTGACTGCCACCGACAGGCGCATAGCTTCGGGGGGGGGGGGTGTTTGGGCTCTTACACCCCCTAATAAATGTATTTTGTGATAAATAGTTGGGTACAGGTGCTTTCAGTCGGGTATGGTGTTGTGTCTGTCGGACTTCACTAGGAATTTTTACACATCCAGACAAAAATGCACACACACCCTCTCCCTCTCTCTGTTTATAAAGACTTCAAAAATGTTGGTTGTTTCACAAAATAATGTGCTTTCGCTTACATAGTACCTCTACCAGTCCGCATTCCTATCCATTTCCGCTGCCCCTTAAGCCCCTCTCGTGCACCCTGCTTGTATTTTAACATTATGTGCCAGTGCTATTTTTGAGAAATCTGAAGCTCCCCCCCCCCCCCAGTCTTACTGACCAAGCTACGCCCTTGGCCATTGAGTGTAATGTAAGGTCTAGGACCTCTGCTGCCCTCTGCACCACCATTTCAAACGAGGTGCCATCCTCCGTAGCCACAGTAGGGGGAGAGTTCAGGCCAGTGTCTGGGGAGGTGTCCACTCCACTGGCATCCTCCAGATCCTCATACCAGGTGTCCTTGGGATCTTCTATTGGTTGATATCCATAAGATTCTGCAGAGCCCCTCCTAACCATCCCCTAATCCAGGCCTGTCAGAGGAATAAGGCACTGGCTCCGAAATGGGTAGTCTGCCTCTAGTTGGTGCCGGCATCAGACGACGTCCGTCCAGCTCTGTATTAGAGTCGGGAATGATGATGGGGTGGAGCCACCGCTGGGTATCAGTGGCCCCGGTGGCGTCAGCACTGAAGCCAGCGCCGGGGAAGGTCGAGGTTGCTTGACCAATGCCGCTCTGTATCTGTCACTGGATCCCTGGGGCCCGACTGGTGCAGGGGGCGAGGCTGCCGGCAGAAGACCAGAACGGTCCCCTCCTGGACCAGTGGGGCCCGAGGGCGCTCAAGAGGGGCCAGGTTGCCCAAAGATGAGGTGCATGGCCATGTGAAGTTATTTGAGTTAAGTGGGTGTTGCTCCAGCTCCCGGAAACTCATAGAGGCACAGAGACGACCCAGCGCAGGTTCCACCACAGAGCTAGGCCTCGAGTGACTACGACCTCATGTCTCATCCAAAGACTTGAACAGCGAAGTTGAAGACCTCTTTGACTTCTTTTTTTTGTGGGACTTACCCAACTTCCCTGATGACTTGGAGTGGGATGACAATCGTCTGGTACAATTTCGCGAATGATCTCAGGACTTTCCTCGTGAGCGAGATCTGGGCTGTCGTGCAGTCGGCTGATGGCGGGCGCTGAGGAGCTTGAGGGACCGCGCCTTAGGATGCATGGCGTGGAAATCCTCGTATGTCTTGGCAAAGACAAACCAAGTGCAGGTTCATCACCAAATCGGATGGTGACAGGTGTCGCATGGTTTAAAACCTGCCTTTCTGGTGGACATCCTTCACACCAGGAGATAAAATCTCGAAAAATCTTCGAAAAAAACGTTGAAAAAGGGACTGTCAAAAAGTGACTGACCTCTCTCTGGACCAGCGCTGACTGGCGTTAAAAGAAAAGAACTGACATCAGTGCGCTGGGGTGGCGCCTATATAGGCACTGCTCTTCACTTCCACCGCAGACGAGGCCAAAAGGAGCCTAATGACACCACCTACCAGCGCACAGGGGTACCGCTCACCAAAAGTTTCCGAATCCAGTCTGACGCCTCGGATAAGGTAAGGAATTTGCAGCTAGAAGTCTCTATTCGATACAAACATATACCATTCTAAATAAACGCAAATACTAGCCTGACTAAATCTAAACACCTCCCCCACCACAAAACCCTTATAAAATAAGTTTAAAATTTGCTTAACTGAATTGGTGACTAGCAATGGGAAATCATGACCGCAAACTCCAGAAACAACCCAAAATGACAAAAAAAAGACTAAAAAATAATTAAAGAAATTAAAAGAAAAAGGAGAACATTTTAAATAAAAGTCTTCCATACCATAGAAATCAATATTAAAACATGTATTTTATTTATTAATGTTTATAAAATACTAAATATTAAGTAACAAATGTTAATTTTTCTATGTTTAAAAAAATGAACAGTGTTTTATGTAAAACATATTAAAAAATACTGAAAAATATAAAACCAATTTTTCTGTACTTTCTAAATATAACAATGGCTAAAACATCTAAATAACATTAAGAATTAAGTTTGTTAAACATTACTCTACTGAGGGGCCCATTACGATGTCGGGTGGTCAGCCTGTCGGTGGCGGTTCGTCCGACATCAGAAGCAGCGGTCCGACCTCCGCATTACGATGCGTTCAGTCAGTCCGCTGCAGGCTGGGGGAAAGACCGACGCCTCTGATAGGACCGGAGATCCTGTTGAGGCATTGGTTGGACAGATAATCCACAAGTGGCAGGCACCGCCATCAGGATTATGATGTCCGTTTCCGACAGCCTTTCCGACATGGAAAGGCTGTCGGAAAGTGACTTTGGGGGCCCCTAGCAGGGCCCCCGTCCCCCTGCGGTCTCCGCTATGAGGCCTGGGGGCACCTGTGGTGCCCCCCCCCCAAATATCCAGGGGCATGGATGTTTTAAAAGTGTATTTTTTCTATTCCGGCTCGTGCTGCAGCCCGCGGCACAAGCCACAATAGAAAATGTACACTTTCTGACCGCCGTGAAGGCGGTCACATCATAATCATATGAGCGGGACCGACATCGTAAGCAAGCCCAAAGTGTTTAAAAACACTGTATAACTACAAATAAAAATGTATATACACTTGAACTATATCATTTGTAATTCATATATTCTGAATTAAAAGTATTCCTATCTTGGAAATAAAAATATAATCTAAAGAACTTGTAGTGATTATTGAATAATGCACATTAAAAAGGCAATATATATATTAAAAGATGTTTAAAAATGTACATAGCACTGCAAATAATCACATTGTGGAAAATGTTGGACTTAGATGGTTTCGGATTTACTATTTCCACTCTATACTTAACCAAACTGAGGAAAGTGTTGGACCTTGATAGCTTCAGATTTACTAATCCCACTCCAAACATAACTATGTTTGGTAAAGTTTTGGTATTTGGGGGTGGATTTACTATTCCCACTCTAAACTTAACCACATTGAGGAAAAAGTTGGACCTTGAGGGCTTCAGGTTTACTATTTACACTCCAAACATAACCACAGTAGGGGAAGTGTTGGACGTTGAGGTTGTGATTTACTATTCCCATTTCACCCTCAACCACATTGTGAACAGTGTTGAACTTTGGGGAGTTCAAAATTACCATTCCAAACTTGACCATATTGGGAAAACTGCTCGACTTTGGTGGGGGACAGGGAGGTACAATTTATTATTTCCACTCCAAACATAACAATATTAAGGATAATTCTATACTTTCAAATATACTAATGAACCAATACCATAAATTTATAATAAACATTACACTGAAAAGGATACATTACAGAAATACATTTTAATTATCTCAAAAACACACAAATAAAAAAATTCAATTTAGATAAATACCAAAATATGAAATAAGTAATGATTTACTATAAATATAAAAATTTAATTGACTAATTTACAAAAAAATGAATTAAACAATATAAAAAACATTAAATTGTCTAAAAAATATATAATTAAATAGCAAATATAAAACGTTCAATATATACAAAAAACAAACACCTTAAAAACCAATATTTATTCAAATTAATTAAATTTAATTCTTTTAGGTAATATAAATAGTTTAAATTATAAATAAACAAAACAATTCAAATTATAAACCAAAAATTAGATGAGTAAAAATGTCTAAAAAACACTATCAAAACACACTGTTTTAACATACTAACATTTTTAAATAGAAATGATTAAAAATATATATTTCATAAATAATATATTATAAACCACAATTTTAAAACAAACTTTAAAAAACATTCTTAAATGTAATTACTCCCCACCCTATTCCCCTATAAAACCTACTCCCACTCCTAAAATGATTATACCAAAAACAAACCAACTAAAAACAAACATAATATACTAAAACAAAAAACCCAAAATACACTGAAAAAAATAATATAATTACAAATATATCACGCACAACATTTAAAAGTATTTGAAAAAACCTGCAATGTTCTGAGACACAATATTTTTTGATATCGCAATATTTAAGACATGATAATATGCCTCACAATATTTTTCCAATTATATTTTGTCAGTACACCATGGGAAGGGTGAAACAAACATAGGTTGTAGTTTCTCTGAACAGTCTAACACCCATTGATCCAATGTGATAGATTTCCACCTCCGGAGGAAAAATCAGATCCTTCCTCCTACTGGCTGGCTGTGGCTTTGGGAGGCCAAATCAGAGCAGGTTGGTGGCCGCTGCAGCAGGGAAGGACGTACAAGATTTCTGCCCTTGCTGATGTCAACGGCTTAGGCGGCCATGTGCCCTTGGACCCGCAAAAGGTCTAGACTGGTTGCTGAACTGGTGGTTGTGAGTAGCCCCTGAACTTCATGGATTGCTGTTTAAATTGGTGGGTTGATTAGAGCAATCCTCAGGAGCAGGCCATGGCACAACTGTCTTAAAGTCATTCCAATGCAGAGTCACCCTTTTCCTTGAAAAGCCTAGAGTCATCAAAGGGCATGTCCATATGGGACACCTGGACATCCCCTGAAAAGCACTTTGCATGCATCCAAGCATGATGCATCAGCATTATGCTGGTGCCCATGGCCTGATCCACACAGTCTGTGGTATCACAGCCAGCACATAATACGTACTTCACCACACCCTGCCCATCTTGACTGGCTTAAGTAAATGTTGCCCTGAGGTGCTCTAGAATGGCCAGCAAGATTTCATTGGCCATGTTCCATGATGAATGAGTGCATCTATTTTTAGTATTAAATCTGTTTTTATTGCGGAACAACAGCAGAGATACAACTGTTAGATGCCTACAACCCAGTGGGCCGGCGTAGTATGGAATAGGTTTAACAAAGCAGCGAGTCAAGACCAATCATGGAGCAGGCACAGTTTAGTATAGTTAACACAGCATGCCGCCTACAACCCAGATGGGCCGGCCGCATCTGAAAAGGGGCAGAGGTGGGAGCTGCTACGCAAGGCTGGGGTCGTCAGGCGGCCAGGCTGGATATACCAAAGCTGGGCCTCGGGAAAAGGACCCACTGTGGTCGATCGGCTCCAAGAGGCGCTCCATGTTAAAAACAAGAAACTGAAGGATAACAGGAACTAAAGGAACCCCACAAGAAACCCCCCCCCCCCCTCCTCCCCTTCTCCTCGGTGAGTTTTGGTGTAAGGAGTTATATGCGCAACTACCCATGGGACAAGCTGCAAGGAAGGGACCGCCACGCGCCGGGAGGAAACAGTAATCGACCAGGGTAGTCTAGGGAGCGAATGCAGTGGTGTCAGGAACCAGCTTCAGGATGCGGAGATATTGTGGGCAGGTCAGTTCCCGAAACTGCGCCGAGAGAATAGACAAGAAGGGCGCCCAGAGTTTGGGATAGTCCTGGTCTTTCCCCAGCGCAACCATGGAGAGCCTCTCCATCGCTAGCAGATTCCACAGTTGGTGTAGCCAGTGTGAGTGGTCAGGGACTTTGTCAGTTCTCCACCTCGCCAGTATCACTCTATGCGCAGCGTTCAGTGCCAGGGCCATCTGGCGCCCCCTTAGCGAGCGCAGAGGGAAGGTGAGCACGTTGGGAAGGCCTAGAAGCGTGTACGCGGGAAGCTGGGGTATGGAAGTATTAAAAGCGGAGTCAACGTCGTCTAAGATATGCTCCCAATACCGGGTCAGCTTGAGGCAATGCCAGAGCAAGTGCACAAGTGGGTACAGTCCCGGGCACACGTAACGAGGATATAATATCAGGAGAAATGTCTCATACTGCAGAAATGTGGAGGGTCTACACCAGAATGATAATCATAGGTGTTTAATATAGTAACAGAGCATAAGCAACCAGCCAAAACAAAAGCAACCAGCCGACACGTGTTTCGTCACAAAGGGTAGTAACCCGTGACTCTTCAGGGCTGAAAGGCGGTGCCAACAAGGTGGATTCAAGTGGCCATCTTCCGGAACCATTTTCCTTCCTGAACAACACTTCTCCCAGTTTCCTGTACTCCGGCGCATCCGCCGTTGTCGTCCTGGACTACTGACCTGGCACACCTAATTCTATATTCCCCCTTGTGCTACTTAGCACTTGGTTAATTTCGTCGCCACAGACTGCATCGACTTTTCTGAAGGTCAATAGTCCTCATCGGCTTATCCGCCGCCCGGCGATATCCGTCTTCCTTTCCTTACATTTGGCAGTAGTCCACCTACCGTGGTTCGCACTGCTCTTCCTTGCCGTTTTGGACTCTTGAACGGTCACTTGAATCCACCTTGTTGGCACCGCCTTTCAGCCCTGAAGAGTCACGGGTTACTACCCTTTGTGACGAAACACGTGTCGGCTGGTTGCTTTTGTTTTGGCTGGTTGCTTATGCTCTGTTACTATATTAAACACCTATGATTATCATTCTGGTGTAGACCCTCCACATTTCTGCAGTATGAGACATTTCTCCTGATATTATATCCTCGTTACGTGTGCCCGGGACTGTACCTACTTCATTTGTGTGGATTTCTATCCGTACCATCACGGGGGTTTTAGGGCATATCCCCTGACCTGGTTTGCACCGTTCACACTCCTAGTATAACATAAACTCAGCACGAATTAGCTTGAGCGCCATTATTCCTGTCAATACTAAAAACCCCACACTGATACATACCAAGTGCACAAGTGACCCAGGATTCCCGCACCCCCGCCAGCAGAGGCCCGAACCCTGGGGTTGCCACTTGGAGAGCCGCTCTGGGGTATGATACCAGTAAGTAGCAATTTTAAAAGCTGTCTCGGTGTGGGTGGCGGAGTACGTCGTGTGGTGTACGCGATAAAAAATGTCTTCCCACTCCTTGTCCGACAATTCGCGCCCCAACTCCCTCTCCCAGCGCCTCTGGCCGGCCGTGCGTGGTCTCGGGGTCGCAGTATTGAGAAAGGAATAGAGTTCCAAGATAAGGCTCTTATCGTCCTTCTTAGCAAGTAACCACTTCTCAAACGGTTTCATGGGCCGATGAGCAAGAGGGCGAGTCCCGGGCGCCGAAATCCAGTGGATCATTTGGGAGTTTAAGTAGAAGTCAGCGTCAGGTAAGTTGTAGTCCTTCTGTAGTTCCTTGAAGGGAATGAGGCCCTTGATGTCATATAAGTGGCCTATGCGCTTGCATCCCTCCGCGGCCCAACGCGTGGCCGCCGCGCTGTCCATCCCCGGTGGGAAAGCGGGGTTCGAGAACAGCGGGGTCAGAGGAGAAGGGAAAGAGGTCAAGTCCGCTCCCCGTGATACTCTATCCCATGCCAACATCGTAGGCCTTGTGACCGGTGAGGAGTAAAGTCCCCAAGCGCGAGCCGACCTCGGCAACCAGGCGTCGCGCCAGATATGGTGGCCAGCCACCGTTTGGTCCATAAAGACCCAATATTTCTCCGTCAGAGGACGGTTCCATTCGACGAGATAGCGGATGAGGGAAGCAAGATAATATCGGGTGATATTGGGGAGCGCTAGACCTCCGAGATTCTTAGCCCTGTAGAGCTGGGTTCGTGACAGCCGTGGGGAGACTGAGCCCCAAACAAAGCCCTCAATCGCCTGTTGTAATTGGCAGAGTGCATTGGGTGGGGGAACCAACGGTAGGGTCTGGAACAGGAAGAGCGCCCGCGGCAGGACATTCATTTTAATTGCGGATAACCTACCGAACCACGTCAGGGGCAGGCGACGCCACCACTGGAGGTCCGCGCGAATTCGGGAGAGCAGAGTTGAGTAGTTCCCCTCCGCAGTTTTCGATAAGCTCTTGTGGAGGGTCAGACCTAGATAAGGAAGCCCCATGGCCACCCACTCAAAAGGGAAGCATACCCGAAGGGCCTCCTCCACGTGGGGGCTAACAGTGACGTTGAGAACCTGGGATTTTTGCGTGTTAATTTTAAAGCCGGAAAACCGACTGAACGTATGCAGGTCCTGCATGATGGCCGGTAGCATGGTTAGGGGGTGAGCGACTGTGAAAATGATGTCATCCGCATACAGACTAATGAGGTGGCGGTCCCGACCGAAGGGAATTCCCTGAGCAATAGGATTGTCCCGGAGTCGCTGGGCTAAAGGCTCCATATAAAGCGCGAAAAGTAGGGGAGACAGGGGGCACCCCTGTCTCGTCCCTCGCCCCACTGCAAAGTACTCAGAGAGTATACCATTGACCCGTACTGCTGCCTGTGGGGCATTGTAGATACTCGCCACCCAGCCTCTAAATCGGGGCCCCAGCCCGAAACGCTCCAAGGCGGCAAAGAGATACGGCCAGTGGACACGGTCAAAGGCCTTTTCCGCATCAATCGCCAAGAAGAGGGCCTCCTCCTTAGAGCGATGAACTTTGTCGATGAGATGACAGAGGCGCTTAGTATTGTCCCCGCATTGCCTCCCGGGGATAAAGCCAGACTGATCCGGGTCGACCAAGCCAGGCATATGGGGGTTTAACCGGTGCGCCAGTATGCTGGAAACAGTTTGGCATCAACGTTCAACAGGGAGATTGCTCGGTAGGAACCGCAGGACTCCGGATCCTTGCCCGGCTTGAGAATGACGGAGATAGTGGCCTGGAGCATGGAGGGGGCAAGGGATCCCGAGTCCGAAAAGGAATTAAAAAGACGAGTAAGCAGCGGGGCGAGTTTGGCACAACAGGTTTTATAAAAAAGGGCGCTGAAGCCATCTGGACCCGGGGCCTTTTGCAACTTCGGCCTGGAAATTGCTGAGATGACTTCATCTATGCGTATGGGAGAGTCCAGGACTGCGGCCTCGGCCTCTGGCAGGGGCGTCACCGCCGCCTCGCTCAAATACGCGGAGGGATCAGGACACAGGGAGGGGTCTGCCCTATACAGCGTATGGTAGAAAGAGCGGAAGGACGAAGCTATCTGGGTGTCGTCCGTGAGAAGACGGCCGGACCCATCTCGTAATGTTCTTACCGCGTGCGTTTCTTGCTGGCTACGTAAACAATGTGCCAGCATGCGGCCCCCTTTGTTGGAGCCAACAAAATATTTGTGCTTTAGGCGGAGCACTGCATGCTCAGCCCGGTCAACGTCCACCCGGCGCAGCTGGAGGCGCGCTTTCTCCAGCTGTCGCCAGATGCGATGCGCCCCGGTCCGTTTGTGTATTGCCTCCAGCTCCACGACGGAGGCCTCAAGCTCCGCACGCTTCGCCCGTCTAGTCTTATTGTCGTACGCGGCCTTGGCGATAAGGGCACCACGAACTACCAGTTTTAATGCCTCCCACACCGAAGTAAGCGGAGTACCCACACCATCGTTGTTAGCGATAAAGTCCGTAATACACCGTTTGATGTCTGCGACCACCCCCGGGGAACAAAGTAAGGAGTCACGCAGGCGCCAACGCAGAACGGAGGACGAGGCCGCCGTGGGGAAGCGCATTGTTAAAGAGATATGCACATGATCAGAGAGGGACCGGGCTGCAATTGCAGAGTCCGTGACCAATGCCCATGCAGCCGAGGTGACTAGAGAGTGGTCAAGGCGGGCGTATGTTTTGTGTGCGGCTGAAAAGTAGGAGTAATCAGTCTCATTTGGGTGCAAGCAGCGTCAAGCATCCCTCATCCCCGCCTCCCGGAGCCAATCCCCACCCTTCGCCGATAGCGCACCGGCACTACTGACGCGTGAGCCAGAACGGTCGAGGTTCCCATCCATCACGAGGTTGAGGTCACCCCCTATGACAACACCATGATCCGGGGAGTGCAACACCGCAGCGCAAGCCTCTAACAAGAACCTCTCGGGGTGATCATTGGGAGAGTAGATGGAAGCCACTGTGCAAGAGGTATGCCCTACGCGTAATTGCAGCGCTAGAAGGCGTCCCTTGATTTCGGAAACCGTCCCCACTACCGACCCCTTAAAGTGTTTGGCCACCAGAATGGCCACCCCTCCCTTTTTACTATGGGCAGAGGACCAGTATTGGTGGGGGAAGTGACCATGCCGCATTCGATGGGTGTCTGTTTGTAAGAGGTGAGTTTCCTGGAGAAGGCAGACATCGCCCCCTGAGTGCTCTAGTAGGGACAGGACTGCCTTCCGCTTCACTGGGTTGTTAAGGCCCCAGACATTGAGGCTGACTATTGTAAAATCCAGAGGGAAAGGTTGTATGTCAGAGTGCCGAGCGGGGATGCGTGTCGTGTACTCGGAGGAGGAAAGGACCAAGGGGCCCGTGTGCGCGGGCAGCGCATGTAGCAACAGCAGAGGAGCTCACCGAGGAGAGAACCCACCCAAACCCAACAAACATGAGAAGAAGGAAAAAATAACATGACGAAAGTCTGTCAAAGGGTACCAGAGAGAACACGACCAAAGTCCGTCTCAGGAGGCGAGGTGCAGGGGATCACGGCCGCGACCGATGTCAAGCCCGAAGGGAGAACAACCAGCATCCTCTTCGACAATGGAAAAGTGTCTGAACACCGGTCTGGATCCGCCCCCCCCCCGACGCCCCCCTAAAGACCACACCGTGACCACCCGGCGGCCACTTCATGGAGTATCCGGGCGCTCTGTGGCTTTTGTGACGGAGGAGAGCACAGCTTCTTTCTCCCTGTCTTTGGTGGCCTGGTCAGGTTTCTTGATTGGGGGTGACCTGCCCACGCGCTGCCACCCAGAGGAGCGGCGTGCACGCCGCGGGGTTGACTGTCCCGCATCGTCAGGGGGGGCGGCGTGCTCAAGGCCCAGGATGGTCAGCGCCTCTTCCAGCGAACGGAGCTGCAGTAACTTGCCCTGATGTTTGAACACCAAGCGAAAGGGGTGGCCCCAGGAGTAAGGTATGTTGTTCTCCCGAAGGTGCGAGGTCACAGGTTTGAATGCACGTCGCTTGATGAGGGTGGAAGCCACCAAATCCTGATAAATAGCTGGGTGGTGGCCCCGAAATAGTATGGGCTGGGCCTCGCGTGCTTTCCGTATTATACGCTCCTTTAATTGGAAATCGTGGACGCATACCAGTATGTCCGGAGGGGGCGCCTTGGAACCCCGGGGGAGGCCCACCCTATGGGCCCGATCCAATTGTATGTCTAAGCTGTCCTCCTCTCCCAGGATGTGCCGAAAGAGCGCTGCGACATAGGCCCGGAGGTCCTCGCCCTCCTCCTTCCAAGGGACCGCCCTGATGCGCACGTTGTTCCGCCTGGAGCGGTTCTCCAAATCCTCGGCTTGGGCCTGGAGGTCGAGGTTCTGCTCCCGGAGGCGCAACACATCCTGCTGCAGGTGGTGTAGCTCTTCGTCTCTACTGAGGTCGTGCTCCTCAAGGGTCGCCACCCGCTCCCCGATCTCATCCACATCGCGCCGAACCTCCTTGAGATCAGAGGCTAACTGGGATCGCAGATCCTGTATGTCTTCTTTTATGGCCGAAAAGAGTTCCACCATGAAGGCCTTGGTGGCCGGGGAGTCGTCGCCCTCCGGCGTGTCAGCATTTCTGTCCCCCTGGGACGTGGAGGCCCGCTCTGTTTCTGTAGCAGTTCTTTGAGCGATTTTTCCTTGCGCGCCCTTGCCGCCGCCATGGTGCAATCCACCCCACCGCCACTTAGTGGGCCACGACCGGGACCGCCGGGCCGCCACCAGGATGCGGGCCCCTCACCACCACTCCAGGCCCCTTGCCTTCGTGTGTATGAGTTCTTCACCTGCTACCGACACCAGGGCAGCGCGGGGGCCAGCCGGCCTCAAGGACCCACGGGGGCCACCAGCACCCCACACACGGCCTCAGGGAACCACGACCAAGGGGCCCCCCGCCGATCCACGGACCGAGCGAGCCCCGGCGTGGCCCCTCCGCAGTGGGCTCTCTACCGGGAACGCCCCTCGCTGGGCCGCCACTCACAAAGGCCCACCGCTTCCAGACCGCCGGGACTCAAGGGGAGCGGCCGTCCCCACTCCCTCCAGGCTACACAGTCGCCCCAGCTAGTCACTGCACTCCCAGACTCTTATGCACAGCCAGCCAGGTCGAGAGGGGGAGGCGACAACCCCGTCCGCCACCAGTAGGTTCACACGGCCGCCGAGCCCCACCCGGAGCACCGCAGCCAGTCTTTGCCAGGGGGGGCACCCACAGGGACCCCCCGCTAAGCCCGAAGCAACACTGCAGCCCCCGCGGTCCGGACCTGGCTCAGCAATACCGCCTGCCCGAGCCCGCCGTCCGCCGATCCGCAGACCGACCACAGCCGCACCAGGTCGCCCCACTCACGCTAGGCCAGCTCGCTCCTCACCTCAGTCGTCTCGTTCGGTCCGGCTGGAGTTTAGGCCGGAGCCCACTCCACCGCCGTCCCCGGCTCCCCCGGACCAGCGCTGCGGGCTCCAACTGGGGGGGGCAGGCGGGATCAGCTCCAAGGCACCACACGGGGCACCACACACCGGCTCCGCCGCTCCCTCAGGTCTTCAGGTAGTGCCGCGGGCGCAGGGGATCAAGATGGCGCCTGCCGGGAATCCTCCGCCGTGGCCGCAGCAACAGCCGTCACGTCGCCGCCCTACAGCCGGAAGGAGTGTGAAAGCACACCACGGCAGTCCGCACAGCCCCACTCAGTCACTGGGGAAGCCGCACCGCAACAGCCAAGGAAGCCCCGGCGGGGCCGCACTCCACTCCCGGCCCGGCAGGCCGCCGTCGCCGCTCCCCGCCGTCGAGGACCGTAAATATGGGATTGCGGTTGGCCAGAATCGCCCCAGCAGCGCCGGGACAGCTGGTGGAGTCGCTCCGGTTCCGGTGGCCGCCGGATGGCACCGGAGATGGGTGCTAAATCAAAGCTTAATCGTGGTGGCGCCTGAGGGACAGAGATCCACGTCCGATCACGCCGCCATCTTGGCCACGCCCCCCAGTGTATCTATTTTTAACCACAACAAGGAGCCTCTGGGTCTACAACAAACAGAACATAAGAAACCTAGTAATGGTGGAGTGTCCCTTTTAAAGGACGGTTTCCCTCACCCACCAAGAGGTGGCATGCTTCATCATAGGGTAACCTTGCACCATGAAGCCTAGTCATGGTGCGGGCTACAACCACCTTTCTGAGAAGGAGGAGCTTAGGGATGTTATAGGAAAGTAGGATCTGCTTCTTATGGTTACCCCCACTTTTTGCTTGATATCACACTGTTTTTGACTAGTCTGACTGGGATCCTGCTAATCAGGACCCCAGTCTATCTGCTTTCTCCCTAAAATGTTATGTCATGTACTTAGGTACACTCCAGATTGGATACTGGGGTACCCTTATAAGTCCCTAGTATATGGTACACATGTCCCCAGGGCATAGGTACCCCAGGCCTCCCATGGGCTGAAGCATGTATTATGCTACCCATGAGAGGCAATGCAAAATGGAACTACAGGCCTGCCATTGCAGCCTGTGTAAGATGGTGCATGCACCACTTACTTTAGATATAGATTTACTATATCCATAGGTCACTACATTTAAAAGCTATAAGTCACCCCTATAGCAGGCCTTGACAATCCTGAGGGCAGGGTGCTGGATTTTACGTGAGAGGGTGCCCCTGCATGAGCAGAGCACCCCTGCAGCCTTCGGAGTCCATTCTCCCGGGTTGTCGGTGACACAGCCAGACAAATAGGTAAAGGTGCATTATATGCTCGCGTAAAATGCTATGTCGAAAACGGCTGGTACAAACCATGTCGTGTTTGGTATCAAGCACCTTGGAATCATACCTCCACACCGGTAACCGGTGTGGGAGGTATGATTCCACCCTTCAGAAGCAAGCTTCGTGGGGTCCCTGGTCTTCCCGGTACAAACCTTCTCGACCCGGACAGCACAAAATGGTTGCTGCAGAACAGAGACACGTTTCTGCCCTCCTGCTGCTGAGCCAAGCTCGAGCAGAGGAAGGCAGCACAATAGGCATCCTGTCACAGGGAGGTGTGACCACCTCCCAGACAGGATTTAGTGTATTGGAGCTGGGTGGGTGCACTTCCAAAGTGCCTGAAAGTCTGTACGAGGGGCACATTTGGTGTCCCTGTGCATAGTCCAGTTCAAACCAGTCCTGGGAGCCGTTGGCTCCTGCTCTGGCACGAAACTGGGCAAAGGACATGGGAGTAACCTCCCCCCTGTCCTGACCCTCCCCTGGGAGGGTCCCCTGAATCTGTCCAACCCTCTCCCTTGGGTACAAAAGGGCTTACCTGACTGTAGGACCCTAGATTCGACGTGGACAAGATTCTGATCAAGAAACCACTGACCTTCGACCGTCTGGACACTCTGGACTTCGACTGGGCCCGACTTCGTCTCCCTCTCCGTCCAAAGCATCGTCTGTGCCCGTGCACCATACAGGCTCCGTGCAGGACCTGTGGAGCATCAAGGACAACTGAAGTATCTCCCTTGGGGTGAAGGAGTCACTCCCCTGCGTTTGCAGGCACCGTAACACAACTGACCGGTCTGATGATCCTGAGCTCCTGCAGACTGCGAAGGCTCCAGCAACACAGGAGGTGGGTTCCTACATTCCTTGAGGTTGAGCTGCCCTCTCATCAAGTTTGAGGCCAGTATCCCTCATGGGGATTACATAACCTGAACCCCTGTGCACCGCGTACTTTTGCAAGTGCATATGCTTGTTGGCGTTCCCCAACTAAGTACATTGGGCTATCGATAGCCCCAACCTCTGCGCACATTTCGTACAAAAGACTTTGGCCTCCTAGCACTCTGTGCCCTGCAAGCTGTTGTTTTGTGAAACTGCTAGAGGTCCCCTCACGACTCCTGTGCCTTCGGCCTGTGGGTCCATTTGAGGGACAACACTGCTTTTCTTGTGCTCCCCTGGTTGCTCCAGGCCTGCCCTGACTCCCCTTGCTGTGGTGAGTCCTCCGGTCCTTGTTGGGCCAGAGGGTCCGCTTCCCTTGACCATCTTCATGAGTTGCCGCTGCCAAGGCTTGTTGGTGCTCCCGCCGGACACCGACCCCTCAGCACTCGACATCCTTTGTGGAACAGCTCATATATTCAGGTTCCTTCCATCAAGAATCCACCTGTGGGTTCCACCGGACACTTTTCTTCTTTCCACCAGTGGCATTTCTTTGAAGACTCCCATTAAGAACGACGGCGGTTTCCGACGCCACTTCAGCCCTATGCACCCGGCTTCCCTGGGATAGGTAACTATGGTACTTCGGTATCCATGGGTGGGGCTTCTCTCCAACCTTCTATGTTCCAAAGGGTTTCTTCGTAATCCAATGGGAAGGGTCCTTAAACTGTAAAACTGCAACCGCGACTCTCCCGTTGAATTGCACGTAGCACGCGGTCGTGTTCTCACACTGCACCTGTCCTCCGTGGGGTCCCTACTTACTCACCTTGGGTGGTTCCTTGGGGTCCCAGTGATTCTACACTCTCTAGACACTGACTTGACTTGAGTCGTGGTTCTTATACCAGTATTTTAGTATATGGTTTGGTCTCCCCCGGGAGCCCACTGTGTATTAGTGCTACTTACGATTGTTTCTGTGCTACAGTATTGTGTGCTTTGTGTTTGTCTGCATGTAGCAGATACCGTGAGGTATTTAAGGTGTTACAATAATAAATATATAATCTTATAACTACTGTGTGGTTCTCCTTTCATTTAACCAATACAATAAGGTTGCATTCTGGTGAAACAAGCTGCTTAACACTCCTTCAAGACTAAGCCTGAAGGCTGCTCTCCACAGCTACCACTTGGATAGCTTTCCAAGGTTATCTTTGACCTCTTAAATCACCATAAGGGTTGTTTGGACTGGTGCAAGGTGCCCACTTTAACTAGTGGACATCATATACCAGGCCAACTTCTCACAGATATTTTGAAAAGAGGTATAATAAATGCCTTAGAAGAGCTATGTGTGATGAGGGCAGCAGAGCAAATCAAGATAAGAATTTGATAGCTAAAACTAGCTGCAGGGTACGCAAATATCTTTATTGGTGCATCTCTGGGCCAAGATTAAAAACCAGGACAGAGAAGGTGGGGATTCAATCCTGTGTCTAGGTCAAAAAAGTGATAGGTCAAAGGTAGGTCAACATGTTTCTGCCTATTACCCTCAACAGAGCTGTGGCAGCCTTCTTCAGGACCTATTATCAAAGCTTCTGCGTGATAACATGCTCATGTGTAAACAAATGAAATAACTAAGGTTTATACAAAACCAGTGGTCTTTGTGGAAGTCCAAGTAATCAGGGATCCACTGGCAGTTTACCTGAAAATAAAGTATGTGTAGCTTCTTCATTAAATCCACCAATTCAATAAATGAAACAATACTTGGTCAAACATTTGTGTGTCCATTCCAAATCCTACTATAAGGACTGGATATCTAGCGAGGCCTCACATAACTAGCGATTGCCCCTGTATATACATAACAAGCCCACTACTATATTTTTAGCCATCAAAAACAACTTTGTTCTTGGAGAAAGAAAAAGAAAATTAGGTTTACCCGCTAACGTCGAGCATCATGCCTCAACTTTACCTTGGCGTGCTGCTCAAGGTATCATCTGTCCTAAGTAGTGGAGAGAGGACAGAGACAAAACAAAGATTGGCAACAGGAAACAAAAAGAAGAGAAGAGAGATTTATGGTATTTTGTAATTCTTTAGAGCATCTGTGACCCATAAATACACCCAACTCATCCTCTCACTCACCGATGACCCCACCACCACCAGAACCAACGTCCACAAATGCATGACAAGCGTTGCTGACTGGATGAAGAACACAGACAAGACAGAAGTACTCGTCTTTGGCAACAGCAGCAACACTTGGAACGACTCCTGGTGGCCATAAGACCTAGGACATGCACCCATTCCCTCCAACCAAGCCAGAAACCTCGGAATCATCATTGACAACAAGCTCACCATGAAATCACAGATCAACGCTGTCTCATCCGCCTGCTTCCTCACTCTGCGCATGCTACGTAAGATCTTCAAGTACCTACCCTTACACACGAGACACACCGTGACACAAGCCCTCATCACCAGCCGACTGGATTACGGCAATGCCCACTGCGTATTAATCGCCGCACACCTTCTACAGAGACTTCAGACTATAGAGAACGCCGCAGCCAGACTCATCCTCGACCTTCTCTGATGAACACAGATCACACCACACCTCAAGAAACTTCACTAGCTCCACATACAGGAGAAATGCCAATTCAAGCTGCTGACACACGCACACAAAGCTCTACACAACCAAGGACCCACCTACATTAACCACCGCCTCAACTTCCACCACCCATCGAGAAGACTACAGTCTGACTCCTTTTCACTTGCCCATACTCCCCACATCAACCGAAGCAGAAGTCGAGGATGCTCCTTATCCCACATCACAGCAAAGACCTGGAACAGCTTCCCCGCGCACCTCATGACCATCACCTCACTTCCGGAATTCCGAATGGACCTCAAGACCTGGCTGTTCGAATAAGCGTCTGGGGTCTGCAAGCACCTGGAGACCCTATTGGGTGATCAGCTGTGCTTTATAAATTCTGATTGATTGATTGATTGATACACTCACATGGTCGCACCCCAGTGAGTTTGGTACATACTCAGCCACTGTCTGAATTAAAGGGTAAGTGATTCCTAGGTGACCAAGGTGGCCTGTGTTGACAGAAATGTCAGTATTGAAGTGTATAGGTTTACATAGGCGGTGACGCCTCTCTTTTAACCCAAGGAATGAATAGCTCCTAACACAAAAAGGTAATATGTTTTGCTAGGGTGGCAACATGGGTTATGACCTCCCTCCTTTCTGAATACAAAAGAAGGAGGGTTATGTAGGGGCAAAGGCCAAGCAGTTCAGGAGGACTAGTAAGCATGCTTGACGTTCAGTATATGTAGATATTGTGTACAATTGCCCTTATACAAAACTCTAGCTGTATAGAATCTTGTCAGAGGGGTACCCAAATTCGTGATGTTAGTACCCCATGGGGAACGATAGCGCTAAGGCTTTTAGACAGAATTCCAACCATATTAGGTGTTACAAGGGGAAAGGGGAAATTGCTGCAGATATCCAACCCACTCACATTCTGTAGGTTCAGAGTCCTCCATCTATATGATGAGGTGGGAGAAAGTTGTCCATCCCCTCAACATTATGGTTATTAATGGGAATGTGCTGCAGCCCTTGGATTGCAGCCAAATCGGAGTCGAACGGGCCTCCAACCACTTGTAGTACTGGTGTCATGGAAAAGGCTCGGAGTCTGGTTCAACTATGGTTGGCTATGCTTTGGCTGTTTCATAACATGACACAGGCCTGGTTTGGGACGATGTTGGATCTGGCATGGGCGCCAGCACGGAAGGGACCGGACTGGACCAGGTTGCTCCTGCGGCTCTATGGGGCCTGAAGGAGCTCCAGAAGAAGCCAGCAGAGTCTTAAAGATTTACGACATGGCCTCTTTAAAGGCCTCTATCTGCTGTGGGGTCGATGAAAGCCTGGGTAATTTGGAGCATGCTGGGACCAGCTGTGGAATGGGATCAGAGTCAGTTGATGCTGGAGAAGAAAGGCACTTGAAGTGCCAACAGAGAGGCTTTTCGCCTCACATCAAATGATGAGGGGGCCTCCTTGCACTTGTGATGCACCTTAGACTTTGACTTACCCAGAGACTTTGGTCTGGCAATCAGGCATGTGACCACGGTTTCAAACAAGAGCTCTTGTGTTCTCTAAGGTACAACTTTGATTCCCACTCTAATATTCCTTGGGTGCATCAAAGCGCACTTGCAAACGATTTCCAGTGGAGACCGTGTGCCACAAATGCAAGTAGGGTGACCATCTGATATGAAGTAAAAATGTGGACAGGACTATAAAAAGTTCAGGACAAAGGGTCAGAATTCAGTACAAAAACATAGGACTAAAGGTCAATTTTACGGACACATCCAAGGAGAGGCCATACCCCACCTACTTTATCAGTGCATTTATTTACTGTTTTCTGTATAGCACTATTTGGTCACTATGGTCATGCTTATGAAGGGTGAACAGGGACCTGGCCCCTTGGATGGTTGTGCTGGGCAAAAGCCCACTCTGTCCATGTCATAAACGGTTCTGCAGTCAAATCAAGACTGAACCAGTGATCTGGCTCATCCCTAAGTGCCAAAGTACATGCAGAAACTTCAAAATATTTGGGAAGTAAATTTCACAAGCAAAATGTAAGAATATGATGAAGATTTAATAATGTAAGATGTGTTTCTTGAACCATATGGTAGTATTTTCCCCTTTATATACAATTAGACCCTAGATTGAACTGGAAATCAGTTACCTTTCGATACTAAGGGATTAATATCTACCATTACCCTACTGATTTGCAGGATGGAAATCTGGCCAGAGCGACACAGTCCCTCCAAGCCCAGTTTGCTTTTTGGTCTTCACTTCCACTTTCAGTAATGGGCCATGTAGTACTAGTGTAGATGGTGGTGCTACCCCGGTTATTATATTATTTTGCCAACCCTCATCCTTTGTTCCTTCTTCAGACAGCTCGACACGTCCCACGTCTGATTTCGGGGCTGGGCGCCACCAGGTAGCTCTTTTCACTCTAAAGTCACCTATTTCAATGGGTGGATTAGCCCATCTGGACTTAGAATGCCATTATTTAACTGCAAAGCTCCTATGGGTGTCTCTCTGGCTGTCTGGCTGCCCTCTGCATAAGACGGGATTTACTTGTAAAGGCTTTGAGGAGGGCTTACTGCACTACTCATTGCGTCTACCCAACGCCACCCAAGGTTATTCCACCTGGCTTTCTCTTACCCTACTAGAACCCGTAAACTCACTAACACAAAGAAATTATACACTCCTGCAATACCTTTGCTAGACATCGCCACTTGCACAGGATTGTTTTGCTCAGGGCAAGACCATCATGGTCATGATGAAGGCCTCTCAAATTTGGGATATTTGTATGATGACGGCGTGCTACCAGATTTCCAAAACCTTAAGGGAGACTAGAGTCTTCACCTGGGTCAATTCCTTTATTAAGAACACCTTAGACAGTCATTTAATGCCCTATTTCATATCCACCACCTAGCACCAACCCCACACGAAGTATACCAGATGCTCTACACCATAGGACTGGCAACAAACTGATAAGATGGGTGTACAGAGCTTTCCTGCAACATGGGGACCACTATAGGGCTTCTATCCATGCTAACTGTAAGAATGGCATAGCCAAACCTCTGCATGATGTGGACTGGGCTAAAATATTGAAATATCCCCACAAAGAATCCCACAACCGCCGTTTCAAGTATATTCAATTTAATATTCAATTTATATTCAATTTCATATTCTGAACTGAGCCTACCTTACATCAGCCCACATTAGCAAAATATATCGGGAGCTGTAGCTGCATGTCCTCTCTGTATGCATTTAGATGCCGATCTGTTTCATATGCTTTGGTCTCGCCCCACACTTCTTTCATACTAGCAAAGAATTCTCGAGGTGTTGTCCCCCACAATGGGCTGTGTGCTAACAAATTCCCCAGAAGTGGTTCTATTGGGCATATTCCCCCACCCTAAGTGCGAGAAACCTTCCACCAGGTTCGTCGACCTGGCTCTTCTTCTAGCAAAACCCAATATTACACTGCTCTGGAAGGATTCACTTCCTCCGGTTATTGTAAGTTGGACCAAGGTCTCACTCTCTTGGTTTTGATCTGCAAGCACCCTGTTACACAGAGACGAATGAGCCAGTCTGATAAAATAGTTTATTGCACAGGCATAGGATATTTTGGTGGAGGGCTTTAAAGACTGCACCAAGGAGGATACTATCCCCCCATAAACCACCTCCCCAACACATGTACTCTTGGTTTCTATATAGTAGTTGTTCTTGCCACATCTAGGCAACTACTCAAGGCAATGGTCTATGGGTGCTTATCTTCGACACACTGTAATGATTTCCCCTATGGAACATTTTCTTCTAAGCATCACAGGCTTCATTGCTCTGCTTCCCTACGCTGATAGGTGAAGCAGCCGCAACTGGGCAGGGGGTGTGGAGAGGCACAGTTATTATGGGTCAGTTTGTTACATAGAAAAATTTAACAAATGTATGCTAAATCTTCAAAAATAGCTCAGCACTGTTCTTCTGTACTTGTAGGATGGAATCTATTGCCACATACCTGGCTACTATCATGTTATGTAACCTCTTTTGGCATGCAAATATAAAATGTTTTTAAAAGAAATATAATAGTGTTTCAGTTTAGTGCATTAGATCACAACATTGCATTGACATTTATTTAAAGTGAAGGTTTCTAAAAATTAACTTTAAAACATTCATTAACCCTGCTCTTAGCAACACCAGGAGTGACCAAAGTGAACCAATTGTCTGGTGTCCCTTACATCATAGCCAATATTATTGTTATGGGTGGTGGAACATTCCAGGCTAATAAAACATACAAGTGAGTTTTTTTAACACAGTCCATCTTAAACTAAATTACTTGAAAGTGCTCTAAACTGTATCAAGTAAATTAGACACATGAAGTAAATTGATTTGACTACGATCGCACAATTTAGCCATGCAGGAAAACTGGGATTTTAAGCTAGGGTTCCCGGTAACACATAGTGCACTTAAACCACTGAGTAGATTTTTTTTTTATTCCTCTTTAGAAGCAGAAGACAGTGTTTTTGTACTACTATGTAAGATGACTAGAAAACTGTGTAAATTAAATACAGATCACCGGCTAATCTGACACAATATATTTAAACAAAAGGTCCCTAATGAAGGTAAGGGAACGCAAGACACCATATGCTAATATCACTGGCTTTTTAGACATTATATTCTAGAGGTGAGAAATCCACTGAAAGCTTAAGCCAGGCTAGAGCAAGAAGCCTGGCTCTGGCTCAGCTCGAGGTCCTGTTGGAACCTCGATTCCATAACGAGTCGAGCTTTCATGTGGCTTCTGCCTACCTCCTTCCCTCATCCCAGCATGTAGCATTAGGGACAGGACTGCTGACTTTGGAATTTGGGAACAGGTTCGAGTTTCTGCAATGGATCAACATCCTGTGGTTCTGGGTAAAGCGCTTAATCTCCCCATGCTTATAAGCAATGAATGTGACCTTGGGCAATGTAAGTGGTGTTCATGTAAAGTGCTCTAATACCTTTGGGTCGAGTTCACGCTATATAAAAACTTCAGAAAAATGCACAAAAAAGTCAAAACAAAGCCCTTAACATAAGGAAAGATAAATACCCATTTCCTGGCTGATTTGTACAAAGTTAAACTAGAAAACCAGGATAAATTGTGACTTCCCTGCTTAAAATGCGTGATCTAAGGCAAATGTTTTACTTCACCAAAACTCTTTTTTCTTCATTAATGCATATGAAAGCACTTTCAAATATGTGAGTTCCGAATACAAGTTGTATAAAAAGCTATTGTATTTGATTTAATAGACTTTAATGTGATGTATTACCGTCAATGCTGCACGTTAAAGAAATACTCTTCTTTTGAATTATATAATATTTTATGATGTTTGTTATATGATTTACACAGCAAACATATCAGGGCTTGGCTCGTGCATGGGCTCTAAGACCCGAGCCAGACCCTTGTCTCTGCACTCCTTGTTAATTTGTTGGCTCCCCACCTCGAAGCTATTCAATGCAGCAGTGGAAGGTCATAAAAAAAGTGTAGATACTGCCATGGGTACGGAGTCAGTAAGCGCAGAGGCGTAATCAAAGGCATGGCTAAAAGGAGCAAAATATTCTGTAACTATTTTGTTGATCTCTCATTGTCAGGTAACTACATATAAAGTAACGCACTAAAAAATGAATAAACATTAAACTAATCAGTGGGAAATGCACTATTTTATGTTAAGAAACCTCTGTCGGTTAATGCGATTACTACAGATGTATATGTGTGCAACCAGAGGCCCACAGAATTGAATACTGTTTGGTGCAGCAGGGAAAAGTGACTTGTGTATTTTTAGTGCTAGGAGGTGCCTGAAAGCACTATGAATGTTTAAGTTATTATTTTAAACGTGCATTATACACAGTATAATATAAGTTGCCACTAAATACACGTATAAATTTAGGTTAAAGATAAAAAGTGCCTCCAAATATATATATATCATAGTAATATGCAGACCATACCTAGTGCAAACTTTTTTTATAACTGTCCATTAAAAGTATGCACTCCATAGCTCAGCTTGGAACACCCTTAAAGTACGCAATAAGAAAATATCTTGTCATCAGGCAACTTCAAGTGATTCCATCAATTAACGCCTCCCAAGCAGCCTTTCCATTTGTCAATTAACCAATTACACACATTTGCTTTGCATTTCTTTAGGAAAGCAGACACCCTAACAAGAAGATTTCTTTTTAGCTGTCTGCCCCTCCCTCCGGAATGCAGCACAGGAGATTCCTTCCCTTGCACTTCAGCTGAGGAATTTCAATTGTGGAAATTAACTTTTGTACTTTAGCTGAGAGGCTAAAATTACGGACAAATGCCATCCGTTAAGACGCCAGTCACGGACAGCAGACTTTAGGGCAAATTTGGGGACAACCCATGAAAATTAGGGACGGTTGGTCACCCTAAATGCAAGTCATAGGGTCTCTGACCGACAACTGCTTCTTGTAGTTGCGAAACGGCTTGAATCCTGTAGTTTTGACAGGAGACATTTTCTTCCCTAGCACACTTTCTTAGTGTTTTGAAGAAGTCGGAAAACTGCCAGAGTGAGGAGCGGAACTTCGGATCTGCATAGAGGTGCGTGGAAGTAAAGGATCAGACGTCAGCGTGCAGGGCTGGCACCTATTTCACTCCATCACTTTACATAGATGAATGGCAGTATCTAGTGGCTCTTGGGACTATTGCTTGAGGATTCTCTGTATCCAGTCTGGTGCCTGTGAATATTCTAAAGGCAAGGAATCTGCAGTTAGAAGTATCCATCACAAAGAGAGAAGATAGGAGTGCTGCAACCAGAATCATGTGTGATTGAAAGAAGTGAGCAGATATAAATCGAGATTTACACAGCAGGTGCACCAAACTGTACACTGCCTATGAAACATTTACACCATATCTAATGTTTTGACCGTCTGAATAAATATACCTGTTACGAAAATGAAATAGCTTGCCCCACCAGCAACATTAGCATACAATGGGGATAAGCACACTCAGATCAGGAATACATGTGCAGCATTTTATTCTTAAACCATTTAATTTGAAGTCAAAACCAACCCTGCTCCCCCTGGTTCAGATATTGTAACATGCTGGTGCACATGGTATGTTAATCAATGAATTAAGTAATTTCCTAACCAAAAAAATAATTAACATACCATCTTTCACCAATCCAGTCCGGACAAAGACCCAATACAAGTAAGAGTCCCAGTGTGGGTTGAAATGCATAGACAGATAGAGAGGAGGAATTCTAGTGTCACTAAGGAACAACAGGATAAGGAGGGAAAGGTTCCAAAAAATCAATGTTAACATTCTTTCCCCTAACAGGACATATAAAGAACTGTGTAGAGGGCACAAGCTGGACAATTGTCTCTTAAAGCCACCCTGTTTAGTCCATTAAATCCAAATAGGCAATTTGGAACTTTTGAAATAAGACTGCAGAGAATAAATCCTGCAACACAAAAACGCACAAAAGAATATGGATGTTAGGTTGCCAACATTTTATAAAAGTGTTTTTCAACCTCATTTTTCTAGATAATTTGATATTAAATATATAGCTATTTTACTATGAAACTAATAAAAAAGAAAACAGTGTTGTTGACGCAAAGTAAAGGCATGCACAAGATCACGAACGTTGTAAAGATTTTGAAAAGATGTTACATGGGTGCAGAAATTACAATGTACATCGTTATACTAAATAGTTTATAATGGTTTGGAAGAACATTTAGTCATAAATTGTGACAACCAGAAGCAAGAGTGTCAAAGTTGTAACCAACGAAAAAGTTACTTGCCCTCTGTAGCAATCCTTCTGATAGATAATCTACCTACCTACAGATTCCTCACCTTCTGAATACCCCAGGTGCTAGACTGGTTCTGCAAACTTTCCTAATAACTCTCCTCTACTGTAGGTAGCGCTGGCTCCACCTCTGCTCTGTAAGTGATGCAGGTTTGTTGTCACTGGAGCCTTATACTGCCACCCTAGCACACTGAGTCAGTTCATATTCCATTTTTTTCGAACCCTTAAAGGCAGACACAAGGAGAACAACAGATAGAGTGGTTGTGCAGTGCCACAACCTTGGATCTTCATTAATATCAGTGATCATCTTTCAAAACAGGGACGTGGGCGGGATTGGTGAGGAATTTAAAGGAAGTGTATCTAATGGAAAAATAGTTACCAATGGTAAGTAACTTTTTTCTGATGGATACTTTTACCTGCAAATTCCTCACCTTCTGAATAGATACCATAGCAGTACCCCGTCCCAGGTAGTGGGTATAAAACAATTGTCAGAGAGGAAATCCTGTAATAAGGAACAAGCAAAATGGACATCTCTTCTCACTTCTGAAACAAGCAATAGTGCTTTGCAAAAGTGAGAAGGGAAGCCCATGTTGCCCTTTATTAAATCTCAGCCATGAGATCACCCCTATAAAGTGCTGAAGCCTTTCTCTGTTCGAATGAGTGTGGATTCCCTCAGGTGGATGCCTCTTGCCAAGGGCATAACACATTTTCATGCACAAGAAGATCCAACAGTATAAGGTACTCACTTTTTGCTGCCAACATATATACCAGAAAGCTGGTTGTCAGACCTTATCTCCCTTGTTCGGTCTATTTAATAACTGACCACTCTACGAGGGTCCAGCCGATGAATTCCCTACTCCTCCGTGGTAGGATGAGGTGGATAAAAAAAAAGTGGGAAGGGTGATGGATTGTCCCAGACAGAAAGCCAGCTAGAAAGGTGTTATCACCTTAAGCAAGAAAGTCGCTTTAGTCCTCAAGACCAGTTTGTCTGGATAGATGCATGAGAAGGGCGGGTGAACACATACAGCTTGTAACTTGTTGACACATCTAGTGATGGCCACAGAAAAGTCTTAAAAGTGACCCTCAACTGAGCAGGGGTTCAAACAGAGCTCCCATCAGAAAAGTCAAAAGTAAGTTCAGTTCCCATAGGGGGTTACAAAATGTATAGGAAAAGACATACAAGAGTCCCTTCAGAAATCTGATGGCAATCTGAGATTTAAACAACAAAGGTTGGTTGGGAATGCAGGTAAATGCTGAAAGAGCAGCCTTTGACCATGCCCACCACACAACCCTGTTGAGCTAGTGAAAGAGCAAAACTCAAAACTGCCTTCGGCGGGTACTAGTCATGACCTGCACACCATGCAACAAAGCAATTCCACCTTCCTGAATGGACAGATTCTGGAGGGGAAATAAGCTGAGAAATATGTCTACCACCTCTGGCTGCAGATGGAAGGAGCTCAGTTGTCCTTGCTCCATCCCCAGACATTAAATTGGAGCCTCTGCAGGTTGGGGTGCAGAACCTGCACTCCCCGCCCCTACTTAAAGAAGGTCTGCTCAGAGGCAGCTGGGTGTCTGGGCACAGAGAGGGCCTTGGGTCTTGTACCACACCCTCCTTGGCCAGTCCTCGGAAAACAGAATGGTTTGGCCAGGTCCTGGCAAAACTTCCTCAAAACCAGAGAAATCAATGGCATAGGAGGAAATGCATATTGAGGTGGAAAACTCCACCTCTACTGAAACGCGGCCCCCAGGGCTCCTGCCAATGAATACTGGAGGGCACAGAACTGTGGGCAGAGCAGTTCTTATAAGTGGCAAAGAGGTCTACTTGAGGAGTGCACCACATGGCAAAGGCATTCTGGATCATCTGCATGTGAAGATGCCACTCGTAGTCAGCAAGACTGTGGTGTTCCAAGAGCTTGCCAAATGTTTGCAAACCAGCCAGAACCCATGTCCCTGTCTCCAATTCCAGAGACTCAGTGCTTCTGGGCAGAAAAGATGAGATGCCGCACACAGCTTGTTGATGTAGCACATTGCGTCATGTTGCCCATCAAGATCTGGACAGACTGACTGCAAAGGGAGCTCTTCAGCAAGGGCCAGGCAAATTGGCCTACATTCTGTTAGAGACCAATAGCCCTTGACCTCCAGCTGCGAACCCTCCCAATGGTGGATGTGTGAGTCCCTAATGTAACCACTGCTCTAGGGTGGGGAAGAAGTGCATCCTTTGTGTCAGGTGCTCCTCTACCGACCACCAGCTCAAGTCTGTTGCATTATCTTGAGAGATCATGATGGTGTTCATCAGATCTCCCCATTTTAGTACCAATGCTGATGAAGGCACCATTGGAGAGCTCTCATGTGCCAGCCTCCGTGTGTGACTGGTAGAACGCAGGAAGCCAGCAGACCCAACATGTGAAGAACCATCAGGTCTGGAATTTGAGCTCTCTTCTGAAAAATCAAAATTCTATCCGGAATATCCTGGATACTGTGAAAAGGAGAATAAACTCTCAAAGATGTTGTGTCCTGTACTGCCCCCATCAACTGTTGTAAGGTTCAACAGGACCTGCGCACAAGTCTGCATTTTAGTTACATGTTTAAACTTGACATCTTTTTCTAAACGGTGACTTTTACATGCCTTGCACTTACAAAATAACATACGTAGAAATTATTCTGCTTGCAGCATATTTCTCAGTAAACAGGTCCCTATTCACCTTATACAGAGACGTCTGTGGTGTTAGGGATTGATCCTCCTCAGAAACCCCTATTTCTGTCTGTAGGTTGCTCAGCTTGAACCTTTAAAACGATCCCCCGTCTATAGTTTTCTCTTCTTTGAATTCAATTAATTAAATAAATATGGGGCAAGTACCAGTGGTTATTCCACTTAATTGCAGACATGCTGTAACACAACTGTTACAACAACAAGTGCTCCCTCTTACAGGGAGAGATGTTACCACCAGGATACAAAACAGAGGTATTCTATTCATAGGTCACGTTACCTGCAGCCGTGCCAATACACAAACGTACCATACATACATAACAGCTGTAATATCAGAGCCTAGGAATATTTAGAAATACCATTAACATTTCAGGAAGATACAAATTGATTCCAAGGTGCCCTACCACATCCACTAAACAATGTAAGACTAAGTCCCCTCAGCAATGAGGGAGACACATGGCCAGTCCTAGCCGGCTATACACTATATCCAACCTTAGGAACACCAAATGCTGTAGAGCTCCGTGTTCTTTACACAGGTCTAATTAGACTATACAGACGTTTAACATAGTTCGTTCAGCAACCCCACTGAGGGGTGTTCAAGCTGCGTAGCCACATTTACACATGCCTGCGATTAGTCCAGTAACCATCAACACAATTATGGGTAAAGTGTCCACCAGACGGAAGAATATTCCATCCAGGATTGCCCAAAAAACAAACCAGCTTGAAGCAGTATTTCCCTTTACAGGACCTCAAGAAAAACACAGAATTCTCACAATGTGCCTACAACTAGGGATGGTTCCCCCAGTGAATGACTATGACTTGGGGCACAGTTTGTGTTGCAATATATACTATAACACATGGTACACCATCTATAGCTGTTTTGCCTGATGTGTAAAAAACAAATTAAAAATGAATAAGGTGCTGCCTCTGTCCTGAATTTGGGGATGAAACTAATTGGCAATTATGCCACAGTCACTTCAATTATTTTAAGTAACACAAAAGGGGAAGCAGCAGCACTGGCAGTACACCAAAACCTAACAGTTTGTTTTAGTGGGCCAAAAGGGCAAAAATTATTGCTAAAACCTATACATCTATAGGTCGAAATAATTTGGGAACCAGACCAAATAAACCACAGCTTAAGGGTAATTCTGAAACAGGCACCTGAAGCCTTCTAAACAAGCATTGGCATAGCCAATAGGTCTCGCTTTTGGGACCTTATAAGTGTTTACCCATGCAACAGTTGATGTTGTTGCACCAAGGATATTGTGCTGCATAACTAAATACTTATAAGGTCCCAAAAGTGAGACCTATTGGCTATGCCAATGCTTGTTGTTCTGTTGTCACACGTACAACCCAGTCACCTGCGCCCAGGAAGTGTCAGCCCTGCAGGGAACAGGTCTCAGCCTCTGGCTAGTGTGGAAAGGGCTGAGTGTGTCACAGTAACTATAGAGGAAAGAAACACAGCTACAAGTACTAGAATGCAGAGAAAGGAAGCTGCCAAGCATTTTGTTTTTTGTATATTAAAAAGTTGTTGGAAAAGAGCAGTATACAGAAGAGGTAGCGCATGGGTGGATAGATATTTCCCCACACAAGGAATCTTGCACCTCCTCTGTACATGCTGTGAATGTCCAGAGTTTTTCCTGTAACTGTTTCTTAGGTTAAGGAAGTATGCACGGCTGTTCACACTATCAGAAGGGAGAGAGTGAAGGGTTCAAGGGGAGCATAGGTTACAAGGGTGGGAGTGCAGGGTAAGAAGAGGGCGCCATGTGGCAAAGCAGGAGGGCAGCATGTGAACAATGGCAGTGCAGTGTGAAAAGAGGTAATCAGGCTATAAAGAGAGGGATCACAGTGTGTGGGGAGGGGAATGAATGGTGCAAAGAGGGGCAAAAAGGGGTGCGAAAGGAAATACAGTGTGCTTCGCGAATACCAGGTGCAGTGAGGGGAAGCGCGCACAGTGCAAAGAAGAGGAAATCAGGATGAAGGGAGGGAACGAGCAGTACGTGGGGATGGAGAGCTGAGAACGCAGGGTGCAAAAGTGGAGCACAGAGTGCAGTGCAAACTGCAGTGCAGGGGACACAGAGGGGTAGTGTATGGTGCAGAAGGGGATCTCGTCCAGGATGGCGGCACGCATGGTACGAAGCTGGAATACAGAGTGAAATGCAGGAATACAGGTTGGGAGGCAGGGGTGATGGGTGCCAACCTCCCTTGAAGACACTGAACTGCATTTATTTCCTTGAGGACGTGTCTTGGGTTGAAAAATTATAGATGATAGAAAGTGCCACAGCTCTTCCTGGCTGCAGAGAGCTGCTGGTAAAAGCAGATGCTGCCTCTCCCTTTGTGTGTCATGGCTTCCAAGCCCGACCACTAGACAGTGCTACTTTCACTGTGTCTTTACTTTTTAAATTTGGGACTTACAGAGAAAAACAGATGTTTGCAGTAATTTGAGTCACATAGCCATCTTCCGTGACCCACTGAAATATATCTCTATGGCCCCAGTGCTGCTCACTGCGTCTTATCCCTCATTAGCCCAGGACATGCCTTTGGCCCCAGCCTTCACCTCCGGTGTCACCCACAAATCCTTCTTTCAATGACCTGTGTGCCCCGCCTGCTTACAGTGAAGTGCCGACTGTCAACTGGGAGGTGAAGAATTGATATTGATGTGTTTTTATTCTTCATATTGTGAGGAACGACAGAGGGAAAGTAAAAGAAGCTCTTCTGACAGGAAGGGACGCAGCCCCTCAATGCCGTTCATACCACGTTCAGGTGACCTGAAAATAAAAGAAGGACAAATGGATCGGTAGCTGGAGGAAGGGAGGTGGGAAAAAAGAGAGAAAGATGGACAAACTGGGGAGGACTCTTCTTGGCTGGAAAGAGAAGGAGTTACGAGCAGAAATGGAGCAGAGGAAGTGACAGAGGAGGAGAAGGAGGAGAAGATCGGAGACGATGGGAACCTGGATTCAAGCAAAAGAAAACAAGCATTGGCCGCGCAACAAGCAAGACGTGCGGCCGCGAGTTGTGTGCGCGCGCGCAAAAAGAAAAAAAAAGTGAAAGCGTTTCACTTGCGGGAGCGAGCAGCGCCAGGAGCGATAATTGCTACCATATGGCGCCGCTCGCTCCCGCAAGTGAATCGCCAAACGTGCACGCGTTGCCATTGAAGGCAATGGAACGCGTGCACGTTTTTGGCTGAAAAGCCGAAGCGATTCCAAAAGGTCTTTTTGCCTATGCAGCGCATGCGCGCTGCGTAGGCGAGACCTAAAAATGCTGGAGTAAACAAAAAATAAAGAAAAAACTAAAACATGGGGTGGATCTCTGCAACAGGAGACCTCTGAAAAGCGTTATAACTTGCGTAACTTTGAAACAATTAAACAGCCTGATGGTATCAGTATACTGATACACGTCCTTCTCGATCCTTTCAGGACTCAACAGACCATCGCTCAGAGAGAGGAGGTAGATCAGAGCACAGACAAGAGAAACCATGTGAAACAGAGAAAGGGCTCAACGCTCATCTGACATCATCATGGAAAAGAAACTTCCACAACAAAAACCCCAACTTAAAAAGAAGAAAGTTGCAGATATTTCCATTAAATATGCCACAAATATTGAGGACACTGCTTCAGAACAAGGAGTGGGCACTGACACTGCTAGAGAGTGTGGCAGATTTCACAAATGTTCACCTGAATCTTCAAGAGTTTCTGGTTGTGAGAGCAGCTTACAGCTTTATTCAAGTTAAAACACCACACCAGCAGGTGATCCCTCCTGATAAATACCTCGTACCATAAAAGTAATTTTTGAAGAACATTTAGCACTTACACTTGACATTCTCTTAGCTGAAAGGGATTGGCCCCCTGAGTTTGTTCGGAAAGTCCCACAAGGGGAAGATATAATAATACCATCTTTCTCAGTCCTTGTTCCTGAAGCTGTCGAACAAGCGTATGCCACAGAGTGGGCCCTTGCACAAGCCCCAGCATTCTACCACAACCAAGCAGGTTGGGATCAAGACTCACCTTATCACATTATATTTATAAGGTCCAGCCCCCAAGTGCAACCACAATGCCCAATTAAGCATGAAGCTAAACGCCCAGTTAGAGAAATTCTAACACAAATAGAATATCAAGTTAAAATTGAGCCTTGTATCTCTCTCATGAACAATCCTTTGTTTCCACTAGCAAAACCAGATCATTCATACTGCCTAGTGTTAAACTGCAGACATTTAAATAGTCATACACACACGTTTGAGGTAGAAAATGTACACAGTGCAGCACTAATAAACAACATAGAGTACAAAAAAATACAAATCACCTTTGGACATTTCCAATGGCTTTTTCTGCCAAAACATAGCACCTGAAAGCAGGGATTTAACCACATTCACTGCTTTAGGAAGTCAAAAAGTATTTTGTTAACTTTTTCAGGGGTATAAGAACAACCCTGATCTGTTCCATGGCCGGGTAGCATCGATTTTACATGAAATTGACTCAGAAGCATTGTCCTATGTCAATGACATATACCTTCTGGATGATGATTTAAACAAACATCTAGACAAAGTAGATCGCATAGTTTTGGGCTTTGCTGAACATGGATACAAATTTAACTTCCAAAAAACAAATTTTGCTTATCTCAGTGTCCTATTTTTGGGTTATGAGTTGTCAAATGAAGGCAAAAGTCTTGCACAACATTTCCTAGAGAAACGTGCACTCCTACAACCACCTAATGCAATAAAAAGCTACAATGAGTTTTAGGCTTTCTAAGCTTTGGTAGAATATACATACCATATTATGCACAATGCGTGAAACCGTTTTATGAATTAATACGTCCAGACTTTTCAAGCACACATTGGACACCAGGGGGGCATGGCTTATCAACATGGCCGCTTAGACGTGTTTCTCTGAGCTCCTCGTGGCGGCCCGAATATCGGAAGAAAACCTGCATCATCCTGCATCATCCTGCCCCTGAAATAAGCCATAGCCGAGGTCCAGAATTGTGTTGGACCCCACTCAGCTAAAGAGAGGACCGCAAATTTGAGAGGAGCCCCGGGACCGGTGAGACGACAGTGAAGTCCCCGGAGAGCGGCAGCGCCATCTTGGGTGGGGGTTAACCGAATAATTAACTCGCCTGCGAGACTGGAGAGACTGTGAATCTCGCAGTTCCCCCCCTGGGCGAAAGAAAGCGTGGACAACGAACCGGGAGGTCACCTAACACTGGTGAGGAGCTCTGGGAGCCGTGCGTGAGCGGGAGGCGGAGGCCGCAATCCTGGTGGGAGTAACTGATCGCGCCGGGGAGCCCTCGAACTCCCATTTGGCACCCCGGGAGGGGAAGGAATCGATCGGCAGTCCGGGAGGGCGCCGACTCCTGACGAGAGGCCTGGAATTATATCCCGCCGTGGGACGACGGTCCCGCCACTTGCTGCACGGCGGGAGACAGCCGAGCACCCCTGAACTGCCCGCACTACTGAAAGTAGGAAGCAGACCTCCCGGCCTTGGCCTCCGCCTCCGGGGGGAAACGCCCAAAGGCATAGAGAGACAGTAAAGCTAAGCTGGGACATCAGTGAGTGGGCCCACAGCAAAAATTCACCCCTGCCTATAACGCTGAAGCGCGGTCGACCCCCGGGCCTCGGTTGAGTTGTATCGCTGCAGAGACACTGCTGGGCCGGGCTGGGCCACGACGTAACTGGTCCCCAGAGGGACTCAGGAATGAACACACTGAAGTGGATGGGAAAGACAAGACCTGCAAACACTGGGGGTAAACTATATCCTGCGTGATTGAGAGGCTTAAGAGTGAGACAGTTAAATTGTTGACCAAGACACCAACTAGGAGTGGATAAACCGACAAGGCAAGCTACTGCGATGCAGGTTTGCGCCACACGCGTCACGGCGCAGCCCGAACAAAAAGAAACAAACAACAGAAGGAAAACAAGGTAAAATAAAGGGGGGGATAACCAGAGCTTGGATAGCACCGCAATACAGGGGAGCTGGTAGCCTGTTCTGCAGATCTATCACAGGACAACCAGGGAAGTCACCTCTCATTTGGGGCCATACAGAGAGAACGCCCATTAAGATAAGTGGAGGCTGGGAAGGGAAATCGGCAGCAAACATGGTAAAAGACAAGGCACTCAAGGCACAGACAAATAAAATATCGAACTATGCCCAGCCGCTGGTGTCTGGTCCAGAATGCAGAGAAGACGACGCCAATGGCGGGAAGTCTCCCAAAGAGCAAAGCAATGAGGGTCCCCCCACATTGACGGACGTGATCCAAGTAATCCAATCAACTAGAGACGACATGGTCCACAGAATCGACAGGGTGGCCATAGATGTGAATCTGCTGCGGTGCGACCTGAGGAAAGTTTCGGTCAGGGTGACCATCACCGAAAAGGACGTGGACACACTGCAGAAGGAAATAAAAAGTCTTAGTGCTACGGTGGTCGAACTTAAAAAGAAGGCAATAAAACTATATGAGAGAGCGGAGGACTTCGAAGGGAGATCTAGACGGAACAACCTAAGATTTGTTGGTTTCCCTGAAAAAGCGGAAGGTCCCTCAACTGAATTATTCCTGGAAGATTGGATAACCAAGGAAATCACCCCCAAGAGACTCTCCAAATTTTTCAGTGTTGAAAGAGCACACAGGGCATTGGTACCCTGGCCCAGACCAGGAGCACCTCCCCGGGCCATTATCGCAAAACGTTTTATTTATAGAGACAGGGACCTTCTCTTGCAGGTGTCCCGCAACAAGGGGCAGTTCTTTTTCGAGGGTCACCCTATCTCTGTATACCCGGACTATACTCAAAGAGTACAGGAACAGAGGAAAACCTTCATCACGGTCAAACGGAGACTTCGAGATCTGAACCTAAAATATAGCCTCATGTTTCCTGCAAAACTGTGAGTTGAGAATGAGGGTTGCACACTGTTTTTCTTCTCAGCAGGGGAGGCGAGCGAATGGCTGGACATCAGGGGAGCTGGAGGTAGACGCCTGGCCTCATCCACGGGTTCCACTGGAAATCCAACGTCTAAGACTTCGACACAGGAACACAGGCAGTCACAAAGACAACAGCAGATGAACAGAACAGGTGGCCCAGGCTGAATCAAAGTTCTTCTCAATGGCACATTACAAGCTTCGGACACGGAGACGATACCGGAATCAGAAGGGATATCTCAAGGCCCAGAGACTGATATCGGAGACCAGGGAAGTGGACATAATTGAGTGCAACCGGAAATTCAAAAAAGAGTTGTGCAGATAAGTGACTAATGAGCAATCACAGAGTTATATATGTTTAATGGTGGGGGTGGCATGGGCAAAGTATAGGTGAGAATAATAACATAACTAAAAATCAGAGCAGGGGAAGAGACAGGCAACCGCGGGGCAGCGATGCCCTCTCCAGAGTTCGGGCCCGCCTAGGGAGCTTGAGAGTATTCTCGCACCTTGGCGGAAACCAGTTCTCTAGCACAGCACTTGAAATACACACATTTAGATAGGGATCGATGTGAGGCCGGAGCACTGACCGGACCTCGAACATTTATGATATGGACTATAAGAATACATAAGGGTTGGGTGGAATGGGGTGGTATGTGCTGAATTTTGTTCTGGTTGTAATGCTAGCAGCGGAACTCACTTGACTGCCCAAGGGGCGGGGGAGGGAAAGAGAAAGTTCAGTTATACACGTTTTATCAGTTATGGGGAAGTTTGTAAGGTCGCGGGAAAACTGTGCTTTTTTAATCGGTAAAACCTGGTCAGAGGAAAGAGATCCACTGGAGGAAAATGTAGGTGATGAGGGCGGAGAGGAAGATAAAAATACTTATTTTAAATATTCAAGGTATGGCAGGCCTGGAAAAACGCCGTAGAGTGCACGCATTTCTGAAATGGTACAGAATAGCAGTGGCCAGATTACAGGAGACACATGTATGGGGGACACCATCTCTAGTCTGCGTAAAAAATGAAGGGGGCAGCTATACGCTACCTCATATTCGGGCTTCGCGCGGGGCACCCTTGTGTGGGTGGCGCCTTGGGTCCCCTTTCAGCATCTGCACCATGTCCTGGACCCTGAGGGAAGATATGTTATCTTGCATGGAAAATGGGAGGGAAGAGAACTATGCATTATCAATATTTATCCCCTAATACGGACTGCCCTGATTTTTTCCCATTAATCCTGAAGGCGGCAACACCATATATAGGTGCAGAGACTATCCTCATGGGGGATTTTAATTGTGTCTTTGATGTGGTACTGGATAGGGAACCCCTCCCCCCCAGAGATAACACTAAACCTCGCATGTCTGCGTCTCTGAAAACAACAATGCAAGGTATGCAGCTTAGGGATGAATGGAGAGCTAGGAACCCGCTTAAAAGATTGTTCTCATGCTACACTCCAGCTGCCAATACATTTAGCCACATAGACCACTGCTGCCTTACGCCCGGACTCTCTGCTATGACGGAGGGAATTTCCTATCTTCCTCGCTACTTATCTGACCATGTGCCGTTATTACTCACCCTGAAGAGCGGAGAGGGTTGTCCGGCCATCCCGCTCTGGCGGCTTAGGGTTAAAGCACTCACAGACCCACCATACGCGACAACAGTATCAGAGGCCCTCAAATACTATTTTGACGAAAATTGGGGGTCGACAGCCACCAGATCGACGGAGTGGGAAGCCATGAAGGTGGTTATACGAGGGGTTTGCATGAAAACCACATATGGGGTGAAACAGCAGTTGGTCAGAGATATAACAGCACTAGAAAACCAATTGCAGAAACTAGAAGGAACCATACACACGACGCCAGCACGCATGACTGAATGGACCCAGGTCCGAGGGGAACTACTTGAAACTTGGTCTAGATTGGAAAAATTCACATACACAGCATATAGACAAAGATTACATATGGAGGGGGACAGGTCAGGGGCACTCCTTGCGAGATTGATCAGAACGGAGAGGGAGCACACACCTATTTTGCAACTTCAAAATAACAACGGGGACATTGTACACACAAGGGGCGATCCTGAAAGAATTCGCAACTCACTTAGAGACAACATGCACAAATAACCTTCAGATTCACCCGCACATACTGCAGGAATTCCTGGACAGCATTACACTCCCTACTCTGGGGAAAGCAGAGGCAGATGCCCTAGGAGCACCAATCTCAAAAGACGAAATTGTCACAGCTATCAGGAAACTGAAGCCGGAGAAATGTCCGGGGGGCGATGGGCTCCCGGAGAAGTTCTACCAGAAATTTGCGCCGCTGATAGCTGATCGGTTATTGGAAGTGTTTAACAAAGCCTTAGTTAAAAAAGAGTTATCAAAAACTATGCTGGAGGCGGTGGTGGCTATGGTCCTCAAACCAGATAAAAACCCCCTCTCTCCGAATTCCTATAGACCGATTTCCCTACTAAATATAGATGCCAAAATACTGAGTGGGATTCTAGCATCCCGATTGTTGTCTTATATGCCCCAATTCATCCATCTGGACCAGGCTGGGTTTATTCCTAAACTGAATACCACATATAACCTGCGTAGGTTGGCACATGTGTGGCATGCACCGAGTATAGAAAAGGAGAGCTGCGCATTGGCATTGCTGGACAACCAACAGGCTTTCGATTCAGTAGAATGGGAGTATATTTGGGCGGTACTTGAAAAGATGGGATTAGGAAGGAAATATATAAAATGAATGGGGATATTGTACACTAATCCAGCAGCCAGGGTGCGACTCCGGGGCCAAGTGTCAGAACGCTTCACATTACGGAAGGGTACCTGACAGGGGAGCCCCTTTCCCCGCTCTTGTTCGCCATTGTGATGGAACCTCTGGCAGTCACCGTGAGAAACAGAATGGGGAGATGGGGAATTCAGGTGGGAGATACGAATCATGTGGTCTCCATGTACGCCGACGATACTCTGGTGTACCTGCGCCAACCTGAAGAAGCAGTACCGGTACTTCTCACAGAGCTCGAGAGGTTCAGAGAGCTATCCGGCCTACGCCTCAATCCTGGGAAATCCAAACTGTTCCCCATGGGGAGCCTGGTAGGGAAAAGTGACGTTGAATTGCCTAGAGTGGGAATGGGATGGATAAGAGACAGAGTCAGATACTTGGGGATTAGACTCACGCACACACACACGGCATATCTAGACAACAACATAGGACGGAACGTGGAAGGCATCAGAGGATCGGTTGCCTTCTGGAAAGAGCTTTCACTGTCCCTGATGGGCAGAGTGGCACTGACAAAAATGGTCATCCTACCACGATGTCTATATGCCCTTCAGAACTCCTTGTACAGAGTCCCACATAGGTGTTTCACACAATTAGAGCGCCTTATGGTTAAACTGCTGTTGGGAACCAAAAGGAAACGAATAAAACTAAAAACTCTGCAAAGAAAATGGGAGCTGGGGGGAACGGAGGTTCCTCGATTGGAACTATATTATATGGCTACACAGCTCCAACATGTGGTACTGTCATAAGGTTTCTGCACATACACAGAGCTATGCACAGGATAATGGGACCCCGGAATACAGTGGTTTGCCTACCATATACCGTAGCACCCAAAAACCCCAACCCAACTAGCTTAGCATCTCATTAGCACCCAAGTACCAATGATTGGACAACCCAGAACACGGTATCTTTATCTCAGGACTCGCAGAAGCAAGAACACTCTTTCGTCACTCACTCGTACTTGTCCACAAGGTGCGTAGGAAGAGACACTGGATAGGTTAAAATGTTTATTCCAACTTACGTGCTCTAATGTACAGTACACGTGTCAGCACTAATAGCATAATGCATATGACTAATATAAGCAGCATGGTTACAATTCCATAGAATACAAACGGGAAAGCATTTCATAACTCAGTGGATAAATGTCTAAATAACATTACCACCCTCCCCGTGCAGTAAGATAGTTTATTATAAAAATAGAAGACCTCTGGGCTTTGACTAGCGTAACCCCCATACCTCAGTCTCTAGATGCAGAATTACATCAGCAGGACATCATAGCTCTTCTCACTGAAAAGGATTTCTCCAAGTCCGCCAAGCGCCAGTAAAAACTGCAGTATTAAAGGCACACAAAGTTTCATGGCATTTGCGCCTAATGTTATGTCTGGGTGCGCGAGACTGGCCATATCAGGAAGAACCAAAATACATTGTTATGCGACCTTGTACATGTTGTGCAGTCTGAGCCCAAATCAAACAAGAGAAAAGGTGAAAGACAGAAAATGCAGACAGCGCAAAGGAACTTGGCAAGAGCAAAGGGCGAGGGAGCCCTGGCTCAGTGTAACGTGCGCAAAGAAAAGCAGCATGGCAGCTAGGCCTAGGCCAACATAACAAGGCAGGCAACAAACCACAAGACACCCTCCCTGGTCAGTCCGGCGTCCAAGACAGAGGGCAAACAAAAAAAATATCCAGTAGAGCACAGGGAGCGCCCAAACGGCGAAAAACAAGTCAATCCATGAAAGTGTAAGTGCAGAAAAAGCCATACCCTCCAAAAGGGCATCATTGGAATCGTCAAAAAACATAGATGCCATCCAATCCATGAGATCAAAAGAGCAGGAATGCTCCTCAGCAGAGGGAGCATCCAAAAGCAATGCGGGACAACTTGCGTGATAAACGAAACAGCTTTGTTGTAGGAGATCCTGGGCAGCCGCCCAGATATCCCATTGCGCCAAAATCCCCAGTGCAGCCGCACGCGCCATACAGCCGGCAACGGAACAGTCCTGCTCATGGGCCTCTAAGGGACCCATCAACTGAACAAAATCCGGAACAGACAATGACGAATTGGAGAGGCAATAATCCAAGGTCCAGGTGAAAGGACAGCGGATGCAAGTCATTACAGGTTGCACGCAAGTGAAATACGCAAAGCGAAAGGAAAGAGTATATGACACACTCAGTGTCGCCAATGGCAAGACACCAAAACCAGCCAAAAGGCGCCACGAAGCAGCTGGAGGCGTTCTGGATCGAGCAGGTCCCATCGGGGAGCAGCCATTGCGCATAAAACAAATTAATAACAGGACACCAGCCGCCAAGGCGATGATCAACGGAAACCGCCAAAGACGCTGGAAAAATAGAATGAATAAACGCCGGGATGACACCAAAAATAGTTTGGAAGGAGGACACCAAACCAGACCCCACGACTTTAAAAAGTGTACCAGACCCTCTGTGTTAGATGCGTTAAAAATACGATGAATTAACTCCCCAAAATGTTGGGGGAGATTAGTGTTCAAAAGGGCCTGTATTTCACTGTGGGTACTCGCCACCTGGAGAATGAATGTCTCCCGGGCGGACGTGAGCATAACTTCCTCGTTCAATAATAGTGCCTTTATTCTGCTCAGTCTATTGAAATCTGCCTCCATGGTAGGGATGGAAGGCCAAATAGAGATATCAACCTTGCCATGAGGGGGAGGAAAAGCACATTTTTGCAGCAGACAACCCTGTGCGAAACTGTTACAATGTAAGGAATGCCAGCCTGCAGGCCACAACAGTTTTCGTTATTTAAAAGTAAATAACTACCATTGGAAAGGAGAGTGAAAGTAGGAGAAATAACAGGAGCAGGAATACCTTTCAGCACACAAGCAAGATTAGGAGCGGAAACGCTACATGAGCCATGCAATTTAATGTGTTTACAAATAAGCGAATGACCCATAGTCGAGTCGCAGTACTCCCCGTGAGAAAGACTTCCTTGCCGTCCCGAAGGCATTTATACATGAAAGGCAAGGACCAGAGTTCATGCAGGAAAGCACTGCCCAAGGGCCGGTAACGGCCCACAGGATAATGTTTCATGCACGAGTCAAATTCAAATAAGGAAAAAGGTAAAGCGATAACCCCATGAACTAGCCACACAGCAGAATCGAGTTCTGCAACAGAGAACGGCAAAGGATCCATCTTTTCGATATGTAATAGAGTGTAAGTTGCATCTTTCATGGACATAAATTGCTGTTTGTCAGTTAAGTTAAAAGGTAGAAACAAGGCAGAGGTGTTCAAAATGCCAAGGAACTTTACCTAACTTGAGCGTTTGTAAAGTCCATGCAAACTGCATGACTGAGCGCAATTGATTCTGACCATGATATAACACAGAAACATCATCTTGTACAATATCAACAACAGAGGACACAATATTCTCTAAAGTATAAATGCGAGAAGACAGGGTATTAATACTATTGTCAACAACAGCAAGCACCTTTTCCAAATTTGCTTGATCTATTTCCCGAAGACGGGAAGCAGCTTCCATTTGTGATAGCTTCCAGAGTTCATTATATGTCTCATAAATGAATCTTTTAGGTCGGGGACCACGAGGTCCCAAAACAAAGTCGGACAGATCAATATTGCCTGAAAGGAGGGACAAATGTTGTTTAACAGAATCAAGGGACGAATGTTGCAGCCATTGTTTGCATAATTTACCAACAGAATATGTAGTGACAGTACGAGAAGCAGTAAATCTCGGATCAGGCCTATCCTGTGTGTATCTAGTACCTGAGTCATGAAAACGCATTTGACATGCATTAGATGATATAGGCCATACCAACCAGGGTGACTGATCCAGTTCGGAAACATTAAATGAATTATTCTGTAATAGAGCCTGTAGGGTCGCTCAGGGACAGGTTAAAACGTGAGCTATCATTGGGAAAACTCGACAGGGATGGAATTGAGGGCGAGTTCAATTGTTTAGTGGTAGCCAAGCCCCAACACGTAGTTTGATAGATGGAAGCATTTAGGAACATAATTTGGGTAGGGATGAGGCAAGCACGATGCAACGCCTCGGTTCCCTGTACCTGCCATGGCTTGGAGCCCCAAATAGATTTAAAATCTATTGTATCCTCCCAGTACTCATAACCACCCACTGCTAGGGCACTTAAAAAGGAACCTGAATAAAGCAATTTGGTGTGTGTTAACATAATTTTCTGAGTTGATGTCGTATTAAGTCTAAAATAATAGGATGAAGGGTTCGACCGATTAAAAATCAGTAAAATAGGTAAACTTATTTCGAAGAGTTTGTGAGCTACCTGGCAAGGGGTTTGGACAATGTTCCCATTGGGTGTAGTTAACAGAACTACGCAGGGCACTTGGCTTATGGAGAAAATGATTACCCCAATGTTGGTAATAATACAAATCGGCATAATTCGCAGAATTCATATATAAATCTTCAGCATTAAAAGATGCATAATATTTTAAATCGGCAAACAATGCTTCAACGGCATGCACATCCCAATCATCAGAATGAATATTATTTTGTACTACATCACCCATTGAAACACGAAGGACATTAGGTACATTAATAATTTCCGTCGGACCATGGATTTGATAGTTCACTGCATCCCATACGATGCCATCAGCAACTGGAAAAGCTGAAATGTTCACAAATGTGTGGTCACGCTTCATGATGTGAGACGAGGAATGAGGAGCCAAAGTTCCAGAAACATAGTCTACAGCAGAGCGTTCAGGTAAATAGTGACCATTGATTAGTAGAAAAAACACTGTGACAAAGCCAATGGACATGAACAGAAAAATCAAGAAAAGTACCAACCAGAGGTATGTCCAGGGTGGAATCAAAAATTGTCTCTAAACCAGGATACAAAAAGACTGAACTTGGATGGGACTTTTGAAGATGTGGAATCCGAATCAAAGGAATAACGAGTCGGGCTCAGTGGCGTTATTGGTTGATGTGCCACCGATTCAGATGCAGGATAAGTATACTCGTCCTCGTCGATATTGGTGGAGAGTTGGGGATCAATTGTAGTTTCAGGCAAATCAACCATCTCAATTACAGCATCAGCGACCGTTCGTGTAGATGGGCCACGAACATATGTCCGATAAATGGCAGGACAAGAGACCGCTGGTGTGACACTATTCAGGATCGGCCAGGCGCTGTAGCTTGACATTTTCCACTGAGATGTATCTGTTCTCCTTGCGACCAGGAAGCGGTGGTAAAATGACTGTACGTGTTCCCTTCAAGCCCAGAACTGGAACCGGTGCACGAAAAGAGGGGCCGAATTCTTTTTTGTTTTCAACCTTCTCTCGAACCAGTTCTCCAACTCTTGGAAGCCAGCCGGCTACCGGAATCTGCAACGCAGGATCTGTGGCTGAAGGCAAATGTGTAGTTGCAAGTTTGTCTCGGGCTTCTTGTAAGTCCTGTAACATAGCAGAATGGTTATCTACATCAAACTTGGCGGATTGCGCCGCGATGTCTGGACCCTCAAGGTCAGGCACAAACATTCTTATGCCAAAGAGCATTTCGTATGGGGTCCGCCCACCCAGAGGTCTTCTAGGGAGATTATTAAGTGCACGTTGAACGGTATACAAGTGGGCCAGCCAGTTCCTGCCAGTACCTATAACTCTAGCTGTTAAGGATTGCTTTAAGTCACGGTTCATTCGTTCAACGATAGAGTTGCCCTCAGGCCTATACGGAGACGAAAATTTCACCCGCACCCTAAGCCGAAGCCATTGCGTCCTTGTAAGCCCTAGAGGCAAACGCTGGACCTTGGTCCGAATGGAAGGTGCCGCATGCGAAAATTCCCACAAAGACACGCAAATCCCTGATTACATTTCGAGCGTCAGCACTACGTTGTGGCCAGACCCAGAGGAACCGTGGTGCACGAGTCCACTGCTACTAAGATGTATTTATAGGCAGTGTCTGATGAGAATGGACCGCAGTGATCCAAGTAAACACACCCAAAGGGTCTGTTAGCAATGCAGAGCGGGGTCTGTGGTGGGCTTGCTACCGTGGAAGGCTTAATCTGTTGACAAACATCGCAAGAAAGCACAAAAGCACGGGTGTCTTTATACAATCCACGCCACCAATAACGCTGCTGCAAGATGGAAACTGTAGCTGACACACCTGCATGAGCCGAAGCCATGCCTTCGTGTGCAGCCGATATCAAGGCACTCCTGCGGTCCGCGTTGGGGATCAGCCGATCTCCAACGTCAGGTATTGTTACATAAGGAACCTGATCGGGACTTAATTTGTAAGAATACTTGGAAGGGAAACCGGTAGGGTAATTATCACCTTCCTTGGTTGCAGCAATAGCTGCTAGAATAACAGAGTCTATTTTAGACATGGACCTGGTAACCGCTGCTACTGAACACGTGACTACTGCTGAACGGGCAGCTTCATCTGCCAGATCGTTACCAATAGCGTGTGCGCCCACCCGCTGATGGCCCAAGGTGTGAACCACCTGTGTGAGGGGCAGACGTTGTTGCAATTCTGCCACTCGAACCCAAAGCATTTTATGCTTAATTGTGCTCCCTTTTGCGTCCTTGTAGTCATTTTTCGACCAGAAAACAGATTGTCATTGTAAGATTGTACACAGTAGTATGAATCACATACAATAAGAGTGGTCTCATCCTGAGAAGCGAACTCAAGCGCTAAGTAACAATGCATGCAGCTCGGCCAATTGTGCGGTACTATCTCCAAGTGTGCGAGTATGCACTGCAGAGGATTTGAACTTTCCATCTACAAAGGAACCCGCAACAATAGCACATGCAGCTGAATAAGCGTGCTTGGACCCAGTGGCCGGTTGCGCCGAACCATCGGTGTAGATCACACATTTTTAATCCTCAAGCGGTAGTAAAAACAAAGGAGGAGGATGAACAAATTCATACTGCAAAAACTCCTGAGTCTGAAGAGAAGAATCAAAAACAAAAGTGACGTCCGAAGACATCAAGGATGTAGCCCATTGTATCCAACGGGATGCATTGCTTTTGAGTTCGGTACACTTGCCTTTGTTACTGCCTCTAGGGCAGGACAGGGTGTTACCACTAGAATCCGCTTCCCTGTGCCAGTGCGCTTCTTTTAGAATCGCCATTTGCACTGCAGTTAGAACTTTTTCGACAGATGTAAAGCGCAATTCAGCGGAAGTGTACAGATGTGACTTGTATGCGATGGGTACTGTATCACCTTCATTAAAGGTTAAGTATGTGAATCCCACCGCCCCCGGAATTATTCTAATCACCAGGTTTGTGTGGTTATCACGAGTCAAAAGATATTTAGACTCCAAAAGGTCTGTCTGCAAAGACTGCAGAATTGAGGTATGCTCAGGCAGCCAGCAAGACCTTGAATAAGTAGGTTGTATCAAAGCATACAAAGGCTTGATACGCTGGGCATATTCGGGAATGTAGGTACGCCCGAAATTCAGAAAACCCAGCAAAGACTGAAGTTTCTTCAGAGTATTTGGGGGCACAAATGTGCACATTTTTCCAAGAAATGGGGGCTAAGCCCTTACCTTCGTTATTGAGCTCATAGCCCAAGAACAGAACGGTAAATTCAGCAATGTGTGACTTAGCAAAGTTAAATTTGTAACCCTGCTCCGCAAATTCAAGAATAATGCGGTCCACACGGGACAGATGCTGATATAACTCGCTCGTCTGTCAGATAGATGTCATCTACGTACGAACATGCGTCTTGATCAATGTCATTTAACAAAGAAACAACACGGGCGGCGAATATACCCGGACTATTTTTATAGCCCATGGGTAAACGCCGGAACTGGAATAATTTACCACCGGAAGTGAATGCGGTCCATTGACCACTCTCCGGGGCTAGGTTGTGCGTGTAGAAACCGTTTGAAAGGTCAAGTGTCGCTTTATATTTTTACGAACAAGACTGTCTACAAGCGCAGAACTATGTGTATTCTGTACCGCAAAGTTCCGACAATGGGAATTTAAATGCCGGTAATCCAAAACTAAGCGGTACGATCCATCGGGTTTAGAAACCACGAAAAGGGGATTGTTCATAGGTGATACGCATGGTTCGATTACTCCCTGATATTCCAACGGTGTCAGAATTTCGGAGACGGGGCCTTTTGCCTGCCGTTTAATGGGATATTGGGGTTGTGGCTGCGGTAGTGACCGCAAAGGTATTGCATGAGGAGGTGATTCTTCATCCCATCCCACATGGTTGCGGTATAACGCTGGTGCCAGGTACACAGCCCACTCAGCTGCAAGTGCTTCAGCTTTGTCTTTGGGACATGCCGTGAAAAGCTTGGAAGGATTACCTCCTCTCCTTTATGTGCAGCTAAAACGAATGGGGTGGCCAATCCACCTCTGCTAACAAAATGTCATATGAAGAGGTTAGATATTCCCAAAAATCCCTTTTATTTCACGCGGTATGTCACCTTCAATTTGGATGACTATGTTGTAAAGTCTGTCAGGGGTGCCACTCTCGTGTCAGCTGTCTCTACAGTAACGAATGTTTCAGTTGCTGTCGCTCCATATGAGGACGTAGCGCTCCCGCACTATGGTAACTTCCGCGGCGCTGTCTAGGAGGGTCACTGCCCACGTCCAATTCTGGAGTCTCGTTCTCACGGTCTGTGGCATATTTCGCTGTTACAGCGGCAACTTTTTTCTTTTGAAATTGTGGTCGAGGAAGGTGAAAGTCTTCTGCTTTCCCTCTGACTTGTTGTCGAGGTTGGTCTCGCTCCTGGGGAGCCTCTCAGCCCCTTCCTCTATCCTGCCGTCCTCCTCCACCAGCCTGTGACGACGTCTGTGCCTGTGAAGAACGAGGAGAACGCGTATCAGAGCTCTGAAACCTTTCTGGTGATTTAATTCTCGACCTATCACGTAAATCATATGTACGTTCAGAAGAAACCGAAACTGGGGAAGCGCTCTCGACCCCGGCTTCTTTTGTTGCTTACCCTGTTTTTTCTGTCTCCAACTTTTTTTAGTGAAGACTGGTCTATCATCTTTCTCAGATGTACTTTTTGTTTGTGTAACTTGTGTTTGCGATTGAGTTTGCATTTTTACAAAAGGCTTGTTGCCTAGGCTGTTTCTTCCAATTGTTTTATAAGCCCGGGCAATAATTTTCGGCAATTCGCGAGGCCTGTCCAACTCTGGGACTAAAGCCAAAGCATTCGCTACTTGAAAGTTCATTGCATCGCCCTTGACATTTCCAAGGATCAGTTCAGCTACTACATCAAACACTCCCACTAGTCTCATCCCTAATTCCACAGCCGCTTCAGGGCCATGTTCGTCCTGTACTTTTTAATTACAGAGGGTAGAACCGTCATGGAAGGAGTACCAAAACATTTTGAATAAACTGCTGCGAATACCTTACCCCAATTTTCACATGATGTCAAATCGGGGATTAAGTCTTTTGGCAAACTTATCGTAAGGATGCGGTGTTTATCCACTGGGGACGTATGTGGAAACACCGCTTCTATCTGATCGAACTTTTCGGCAAGCCAGTAAGGATAATCGTCCTTACTTTGTGGACGCTTGCCCATCACAGAATTTACCATGACAGGACTTATGGTAACTCCAGCTGCAATAGCTGGTTGGCCAGCGACTACAGGGGCAGCTCCATGTAGGCTACCTGTAACGTATGTCACTAAGGCTCGATGCACTCGCACCAGTTCGGTATGCATAGTGCGCAGTTCCGCAATCGGTAATGCCAGATAATTTGGATGCGGGGTATACCCGGCCAATACAGGCCAAGTGGCCCCCTCAATGGATAAGGGGCCTAAACGAACTGCGGTATTTGGTTGTGGAGGGCGCCATTAAACCAAACACGGTGCTGCCAAGCCGTGAGAGGCACTTCAAGATTAGTATAGGGTCGATAGGCAGCAGGAATAGCGGTGGGTTTATATTCATGAAACAGCTTATCACCTGCATCCACCGCTTCAAAAGTGATCCAAGTGTAAAACACTTCAAAGTGATAAGTCGGATCGGCTTGAACCACAAAGACCAACTCGACCCCAGCATCGGGCACTCCGTATACACCTAGGTGTTCTCGGATTGGTCCTCGGCTATGTGCAGCTATCGCCACACCAGCCATAACTAAACAATTGTATTCGACAACCTAACAGGGAGCACAAAATGGGTTAATTATGTAACCTTTTAATAACTTCAAGCTTGAAAGAACCTATAAAACGTTCAATATAGGAGGTATCACCGTCACTTACGCCTCCGGAAGCGTACGTGAGGGTTTTGTGGACAAGCACAAGTACTACTCAAGCTGTCTCGCAGATAAGCAGCCCCACGGTGGTCGCGCCATGTCATAAGGTTTCTGCACATACACAGAGCTATGCACAGGATAATGGGACCCCGGAATACAGTGGTTTGCCTACCATATACCGTAGCACCCAAAAAACCCAACCCAACTAGCTTAGCATCCCATTAGCACCCAAGTACCAATGATTGGACAACCCAGAACACTGTATCTTTATCTCAGGACTCGCAGAAGCAAGAACACTCTTTCGTCACTCACTCGTACTTGTCCACAAGGTGCGTAGGAAGAGACACTGGATAGGTTAAAATGTTTATTCCAACTTACGTGCTCTAATGTACAGTACACGTGTCAGCACTAATAGCATAATGCATATGACTAATATAAGCAGCATGGTTACAATTCCATAGAATACAAACGGGGAAAGCATTTCATAACTCAGTGGATAAATGTCTAAATAACATTACCACCCTCCCCGTGCAGTAAGATAGTTTATTATAAAAATAGAAGACCTCTGGGCTTTGACTAGCGAACCCCCATACCTCAGTCTCTAGATGCAGAATTACAATCAGCAGGACATCATAGCTCTTCTCACTGAAAAGGATTTCTCCAAGTCCGCCAAGCGCCAGTAAAAACTGCAGTATTAAAGGCACACAAAGTTTCATGGCATTTGCGCCTAATGTTATGTCTGGGTGCGCGAGACTGGCCATATCAGGAAGAACCAAAATACATTGTTATGCGACCTTGTACATGTTGTGCAGTCTGAGCCCAAATCGAACAAGAGAAAAGGTGAAAGGCAGAAAATGCAGACAGCGCAAAGGAACTTGGCAAGAGCAAAGGGCGAGGGAGCCCTGGCTCAGTGTAACGTGCGCAAAGAAAAGCAGCATGGCAGCTAGGCCTAGGCCAACATAACAAGGCAGGCAACAAACCACAAGACAGTACACTGGTTGGATGAACATGATAATTGGGAGAAACAGCTGTTGACAGGTACACACGAAGGGGCTACTCTTCCAGAGCTCCTTATGCTGGGTACCGGAGTACCCGAATCCTACCCAAAAGACACGTGGCAGTGGTCTGGGAAGCATCTGTACAGAAAGTAGTTAGGCCAGCACCCTATGCCCCTGAAACACCAATATGGATTGTAAAGCCCTTCAAAATGATAGGGAAAACAATGGCCATTAATAAATGGGCGGAAGGAGGTTGCCAAATGATGATAGACCTATACAGCAACGAACGGTTCATAATGAGGGAGGAGGCAGAGAACACATTTAAGCTGGGCAGAGGGCAATACTTACAATACGCGAAAATCTTAGAGGTAGCCCGGGAAATATGGCCTACATTTCCACAGGTACCACCCATCACAGCATTCTTACAGGCGATAACTAGCCTAGCGGGAGGTCGTAGATTGGTCTCGCACATATGCAGAGCACTAAGGGAGGGCCACCCCAACAGTCCCCTTCCAATACACACTAGATGGGACAGAGCAATGGATGAACCCATAACTGAGAAGGAATGGAGGAGAGTCCATGAAGGGGTTAAACAGATAAGCTCTAAGGCGAGGTTCAAACTCATACAATATAATATAATTCATAAGGCATATTTAACCCCGCGAGTGGTGCATAAAATATACCAGGAGCATGCAAACCAATGTCCTACATGCAGATACCCGGACGCTCATTTCATACATATGATGTGGGACTGCCCCGAACTAACAAAATACTGGGGAAAGGTAATAGATAGCCTACAAACCACTACTGGATGGAGAATACCAGCCACTATAACACCAGTGGTGGTGCTGGGGCTGAGGCTTCTCCCCACACCAAAAACCAAAAAACTCAGCAGAAAGTTTGTTCCACTGGGACTTGTACTAGCAAAAAGAAGGATAGCAATCAGGTGGTTGAGCCCGGACCCTCCCACAATTGAGGAATGGGTAAAATACTTGAATGAATGGGCCACAGCGGAATTAGTTTGAATGAAAAAAGTCAGACGAGACGATAAACTAGAAGAGGATGCGCGGGTCTGGCACCTAATGATAGCAGATATACAAAAAAAAGAGGACTCTCCGGCTGGGGAGGTAGAACCAATTCAGTCAGAACAGGAAGAGATAGGCACAGCGGTACTGACTAGAGGACCTCCAACAATGAACGCAGTATAGACGGATAACATATTAAAATTAGGACAGTTTTTTTTCTCTTGCAGGTGTATGGAATAACACGACCTTAGGGAGGGGGAGGGGGATAAGTTGAATGTTATTGTTATTCATGGTTGATAAAATGGTATAAGCAAAATATGAACTGTAAGCGTCTCAGAGGAAGCTCTGAGGATATGAGCTTGTGATATTTGAAGTATGCTATCTCCGCAGATTGGAGACAAGGACTATATAAGTTGATGTGACATGCACAAATGGAACTGTGTTGTTACTATACAAAATGCCAATGAAAATATTTAAAAAAAAAAAAAAAATTGGACACCAGAACATACACAGATTCTGAGAACACTGCAAACAGACATGTTTGCATCTAGACACTTACACACATGTGTCAACACAACAAATTTGGTTATCCGCATAATTGCGGGAACCACTGGCTACACGTCACTTCTATGAAGGTTATACAGTAGCAATTGCATATAAATTGCGTTTATATTCAAATGCTGAAATGCGTTTTGCACCCACAGAAAACATACTGATTGACGTTCAGACAGCTGTTATGTAGGAAATATTGTTGGCGAGGGGAAATGCATAATTGTGGTTACTCCTATTCCAGCCTTAGAGTCTGTCAAAAAGGCCAGCATTCCTAACGCAAAAGCCTTACATCCTAGATGGATACAGTGGGCCACCTCCTCCACAGCTACTGATGTAGAATATATTTTTTACCCCCACTTTACAAACACATGAATTCCTCCAATAAGAACAAGAATACTCTGTGCCCAGTACATTTTGCCTCTTGACCAGAATGACTTTATTGTATATACTGATGGTTCAGCCCAGCCCGCTGTTGGAACAAAATAGCAATACTCAGCAGCCTGCACAGCAGTGCACGGAGTCATGAGGAATGGAGAATTCCACCCTCAAAAAACCTTTACACAATCTCTAGGGGATCGTACTGCCTAGCTGGCTGATGTCAAAGCTGTAATTCTGGTGCTAGAAAATACTGATCCTGAATTTCCCACACTCGTAGTGTGCGATTGGTATTACTGTGTCTAGTCCTTCAATGAGCATTTACATTATTGGCACTTCAATGTATTCAGAGATTCAAAAGGGAACACTAGCAAGCATAAATTGCTTTGGGGAAAGGTGGCACATCTTAAAGAATGTGTGCCACGAGCTCATGTAATTCCAACTTTGAGCCTACAACGTGTTAGAATACACATTGCAGGGAATTCACTGGCTGATGAAGCCACAAATGCAGCAGTTCAGATTCCTGTAGTAGCAGCAATTACTCGTTCACACACAAGAGTGGATGGTGACATCATGGTAGCTGTAAATGCTTCATGCACTGGCACACCATTACCCAAACCATTTCCAGTGAAATACTCCTACCTATCAACATGGCCCTGGGGTCCTATTCCACTTCTTGTGCCGTTTGTGCATTGGGATATGGGTCATAGAATCGTATTGTCCCATGTGGCCCGTTTTCTCTTCCATCCTGAAGTATTTTATGGTTCCTGGAAATTCCCGGGAGCCACTGATATAGGTTTACTTTCATTATCAACCCCCTATGGCTGGCTCTGCTTGTGCATGGTATTACCCGGGGCCTTTATTGCACCTGCTTTGCATCTGTGAACAGCCATGTGGTTCCACATCCATCCCCCGGGGCCTGGTAACGGTTTTCAGCCTCCTGCCCATCCCAGTTCCTGCTACGGTATTAAAACTTTCACCCTACCACCAAGCTTGGCTTTCCACCCGCTCACAGAAAACAGGTCTCTCTGATTTCCCTCCCTGGAGGCCTGTATGCAACTTATCAGCACTCTTCTGCTTACCGGTCATCTCTGGATGCCCTTGAGAATCTTCTTCTCATCAGCTTCTTCTATCAGCAATCCGTCACTGAGATGTCCGGCATCCTGAAAGAAGAGAAAGGATGATTAAGAATTTGAATTCAACTTGCAAAGGTTTGTGCACTACCTGCTAAAATCTGAGAACCGGCATTCTTCCTTGAATCTCATTCTGAAAAGTGTATCGGACACATTGCTTTTGACAAAAGTATCGGACAAGATTTGTTTAAAAGCGCATTCCAAGATTGCATTAAGAGGCGCTTGTGCAACAATTTTGGACTGGAATTAGTGTAACTGAAGTACTCATGCATAATGAAAATGACTTGCATTGTGATCCATATGTTTCGTGTAAACCAAGACTTCAGCCAATCAAAAATCCTTTATTCAGTTACATAACATTCAAAGGTACAGAACATCCATGTAGTACGTGCAACAATTTTGGACTGGAATTAGTGTAACTGAAGTACTCATGCATAATGAAAATGACTTGCATTGTGATCCATATGTTTCGTGTAAACCAAGACTTCAGCCAATCAAAAATCCTTTATTCAGTTACATAACAATCAAAGGTACAGAACATCCATGTAGTACGTGCAACAATTTTACTTCATTCAATATCCTTAATACATAAATATACTGTCATAAAACATTAAAATGTAATCAAAAAACTTAATCTCAGTAGACCACGTGCAGTGCCGTTCCATTACAGCTGTCTCTGTCGGAATATCAAGATAGTCCCTCAAATTAATAGACCTATCTCTGCATGTCTAAATTATTAATTAAAATGAATCCTAGTTTTCAGAAATATATCAAATTCATGGTAATTTATAAAATACAATATTTTAAAAAGTGCTTTCAAATTGGGCTGGCCAACCGGTATTAACTATATAAAACACAATTTACCTAAGACATATATGATTAAAATGGTTGCCACAGGACAGCCCGTGTACTAAAATATTAAATTTACAATAAGTTCAGAATCTTCTCCCGCTTTGTCCAGTTATTGACCAACCGGCTCCCGGAAAACACAACCGGGTCAGATGTGTCAGTCATCAAGATTCGTTTTGCCTCTCTAAAGTGTGGTACCTCCAAGGCCAGGTAGATCGAGTGCAACCATTTTCTATGCCCACGACGATATTCAGGACAGACAAACATAATATGGTCAAGAGTCTCAGAATTCATGCCACAAGCTGGACATTGCTACGCAAACAAATGATTGACGGAATGCTGAATAAATCATACATTCACCCCCAGTCAAGAGATCTGGGTTAAATCCATTGTTCTTTTGCTCACCATGCCACCCCAGTTTAGACCCAGCCATATGCAAATTAGTCTTGACCCTGTGCCTCATGGAAACAGTCCAGACCGAACTGCCAAGCCAGGTCCTCCCTGGACAGGAAACAAGCATCCTGGGACCGGTTTTTGGGTATTACCCTTCATCAGCCAGGCTAGCTTGACTCCAGTGGCACAGTGAGCAAGGGACCCACGCCTGGGCATACCCATCCCACTTAGGGTGAAAAGTGCTACGCAAACAAATGATGGACGGAATGCGGAATAAATCGTACATTCACCCCCAGTCAAGAGATCTAGGTTAAATCCATCGTTCTTTTGCTCACCATGCCACCCCAGTTTAGACCCAGCCATATGCAAATCAGTCTTGACCCTGTTCCTCATGGGAACAGTCCAGCCCGAACTGCAAAGCCAGGTCCTCCCTGGACCAGAAACAAGCCTCCTGGGACCGGTTTTGTGGTTTCACCCCTCATCAGCCAGGCTAGCTTGAATCCAGTGGCACAGTGAGCCCGGGACCCATGTCTGGGCATCACTGGCGCACTTAGGGCGAGAAAGCAGAAGACACACAAATGATGGATGGAATGCAGAACAAATCAAAACATTCACCCCCAGTCAAGAGATCTGGGTTAAATCCATTGTTCTTTTGCTCACCATGCTACCTCAGTTTAGACCCAGCCATATGCAAATCAGTCTTGACCCTGTTCCTGTGAGCAACAAACTATAGATTTAGACCCAGATCTCTGTACTGGGGTGAATGTTTGACATTCTTCAACATTCTGTCCATCAATTGTCTTTTTTTTGTATTTGTCAACCCGAGTGAGAAGGGTATGCCTAGACATGGGTCCCGTGCTCTCCATGCCACTGGAGTCAAACTAGCCTAGCTGATGAGGGGTGAAACCCCGAAACTCGTCCCAGGATGCTTGTTTCCAGTCCAGGGAGGACCTGGCCTGACAGTTCGGGCTGGACTCTTCCCATAAGGAGCAGGGTCAAGACTGATTTGTATATGGCTGGGTTTAAACTGGAATGGCATGGGGAACAAAAAAAGATGGATTTAGGCCCAGATCTCTGTACTGGGGTGAATGTTTGACATTGTTCAATATTCTGTCCATCAATTGTTCTTTTTACATTAAGACTATTAATAGCAGAGAGGGCATCCTCTAGCCTGAAAGATATCTCATTGGTCTTACCATTTCCCAGCTTGATAAGATCGCCCTCGGAACACTCCTCTACCATATTAGGAGGCTGCTTTATAGATGGAGCCTGAGAGTATAGTTTTGCAAAATGTTCTTCCCATCTTTCTGGCGAAATATTATTCCCCATGAGAATTATTGGTTAACTTATGAACATTTCATTTGTTGTTGAAATATTTTGTTGCTCTGATACTGCGTGCTAGGAGTGACAATAGTTATAACCCTGGATCAAAGAGGACTCTGAAGTCTCAGTTGTACTTTTAAAGTGGAGTCTATGCTGTAATAGGAATTCACTTTTTGTAAGTGAGCGTTATCATTCATGTTATGTTGTACATCCCTTGTTAACAGTCACATCTGATAATGATACATTATTGTTTGTTGTTGTAGATCAGTCACAGCACATCACCTCAGAAGTCGTTGTTCAGGTGCCAGGAGAGCTCGATAAACAGACACAGTGGTTTCCTAGAGTGGAATCAAAGACACAGGTCTCCTTCTTTTCTTGTTTATCCCAACCCCCCCTTCCCTTCTAAGGAATAGTACGATTCAGGGTTGTCAGTCCCTCGATCGGATGCTGCACCAGGAGTGATTGGAGGTCCAGCAAGTACTCCAAATAAGTGGCGTGACACCTATTGAGTGCCCAAAACATTCCTTTTGCTCGTATTCCCGGAGTGGGGGATAGAGTGATACCAAAACCAAGAGCGCATCCTAAAATTAATCATAGCTGCTCATGAGGGGTCAGCTTCTGTCCATGCTGATGTGGCTGCAACAGTTTCCTTACTACAGAAAAGTTATTGGTGGCATGGTCTCTACAAACAGAAAAAACAATATGTCCTTAGCTGTAACATTTGTCAACAAATTAAAAGTTTCACCCCAGCTCACACAGACCCATGTCTTAGTCTCAAACAAACCATTGGCATGTATCTATCTTGACCTCGGTGGACCTCTAAATTTGGAGGGTTCGTTTAAATGTATTCTATTAGCAGTGGATTTATGTTATAGATTTCTATGGGTGTGGCCACAGCGATAAGCTGATGCTGTGATAAAAAGTCTGCAAGTCTTCATCGGGACATATGTAGTAGCTGCATTCCACTATGACCAGGGACCAGTGTTTGCCTCTAGGGCTTACTGGGAACCCTGGGTATGGCTGTGCATCGGTCCTCCCCCTATCATCTGAGGGAAATTCGATAGTGGAACGGAAAAACTGTGACTTAATGCAGTCTTCAACACCTAGAGTATTAGGTTCCAGTTGTAGTTGGATCCATCACTTGTATCGAGTTCAGAGAGCTTTAAATACTTTGCCTAGAAGATCCTGGGGTGGCCGGACTCCCTGTGAAGTCCTGCTCGGCATCCAGATGTACATTCCAGAGCTTGATGATCCTAGCACAGTGGCAGCAGATACGCCTTTTGACATCAATGAACGTTTCACTGTCTTACATGAACTACAAGATGTCTGCGATGACGCCTCAAATGAAAATACTAAACATCCTGCCACTGAAGAAGTGAAGGTGCAACTAGCAACTCCTGTCTCGATTTCTAAAGTTGGGGATCAAGTTTGTGAGAAGATTACCGAAAAAAAGGTGTTCCGCCCATCATACAGAAGACCGGTGCCAATCGATGGCATTACAGGTACCAGAACTGTGATTTTTCCACCAGTTGCTGGTTGTAGAAAGAAACGATTTGTGTCCATTGATACAGAGCGGGGATGATGGGTGGGTCGGTAAGGAATCTGCTGTTAGATATTGTCTACCAGAAAAGGCGTTACCGAAGGTAAGTAACTTGTTCATCAGATAGAGACTTCTAGCTGCAGATTTCTTACTTTTGAATAGATATCCAAGCAATACCATCCCCAGTGGTGGGTCTGTAGACAAATTTAAACTAGGACGTCCTGCAGGACTGAATGGGCAAAATGCCCATCTTTGCAGACCTGACTGTCCAGGCTGTAATGCTTGGTAAATGTGTGCAAGAAAGCCCACGTTGCTGCCTGGCAGATGTCCAGGTCTGGGACTCCATGTGCTAATGCAGTGGTCGCAGCTTTAGCTCTGGTGGAATGAGCCTGTAAGCCTTCAGGAGGCTGTTTCTTTGCCAGTTGTTAGCTGATCTTGATGCAGAGAAAGGCCCATCAAGAGATGGTCCACTTCTGCACCGCCCGACCTTTCTACACCCCAACATACCTCTCAAAGAGTTGGTCGTCCACCCAGAACTCTTTTCGTGTGCGGTCAAGATAGAACGACAATGCTCTTTTTGGGTCCAAACGGTGGAGTCGCTACTTTTCCTTAGAGGGATGTTGAGGAGCGTTGAAGGTGGGCCAGGTGACAGATTGGCCCACATGAAATGGTGTTACCATTTCGGCAGGAAAGAGGCCCTAGTGAGAAGCATCAGTTTGTCTGTATAAATTGATACGAATCGAGGTTTGGAAGATAAAGCCTGCAGCTTGCTCACCTTCCGGGTAGATGTAATTGCCACGAGGAAAGCTGTTTTAATCGTGAGTAGCCAGAGGGGACAATTGTGAAGAGGATCGAAAGGACACACATCAAGAATGTGTAGACCAAATTAAGGACACACTGAGGCATAATAAAAGGAGAAGTGGGGAATCATATGTACAAGGCCCTTAAAAAATCTATTTACAATAAGTGACTTAAATAAAGAGGGTTGGTTAGGCAGCCGCAAGAAGGCAGACAGAGCAGAAAGATAACCCTTCTGAGTGCCCAAAGAAGAGCCCTGCTGGGCAAGGGTAAAAATAAAAAGTGAAATATCAGAAAGGGAGGCAGAAAGTGGGTCAATAGACTTTTCTGTACAATATTATATAAGTTTCTTCCAACGGCAGGCGTATACTGTTTTGGTGGAGGGATGCACAGTTGCCAGAACAAAACTGCAGACTTCGGGAGGAAGGTCAAAGGCTGCCGCTCAATCTCCAAGCAAGAAGGCAGAAAGTTGACAGGTTCGGGTGGAGGACCCTCCCCTGCTGCTGAAACCGAAGACCATCCCAAAGAGGCAGCCTGATCAGAGGATCGACATTCAAGTTTAGAAGCTCAGGATACCAAACTCTCCATGTCCAGTCCAAAGCCACAAGGATGACTTGGGCCTGGTTGTTTCTGATCATCTTGAGAACTCTGGGCCGGAGTGGTCTGGGCGGAAAGACGTACGGGAGACCTGAGCTCCACTCGAGACGAAAAGCGTCTCCGAGCGAGAGATGCCTTGGAAACTCTAGCACACAAAACGGCTGACATTGCATGTTCTCAGCGGAGCTGAACAGATCTAACCAACGCTCTCCCTACTGCTGAAAGAGACTTTGCACCACCTTCGGGTGGAGACGCCATTTGTGATACGCTAGGCATCGACAGCTGAGCTCATCCGCCTTGGCTTTCAGGGAACCTTGCCAGGTGTTGAACCACCAGGAATATGTCCTGCTGTTCCAGCCATGTCCAGAGATGCAGGGCCTCTTGACAAAGGGTCCATGACCCCACCCCACCCTCTTTTTTGCAGTACCACATGGCGGTGGTGTTGTCCATGAACTCCTCCACTAGCCTTCCTTTGATGAGGGTAGAAAGGCTTTCAATGTCAGTCAGATCGCACAGAGCTCCAGTATGTTGATGTGACGTCTGGATTCCACCGGAGACCAGAGTCCTCTGATCTCAACCTCTCCCAGGTGGCTGCCGCATCCCAGGAGTGACGCATCAGTCACTACTATGAGTTCTGGTTGGGGAAGGGAGAGAGGGGTCTGCCTCTGACCCAATCACAGTTTGTTAGCCACCACTGCAGGCCCCTTGCATTTCCCTCCGTGATCTGGACCATGTCGGAGAGATTCCCTGATGCTGCGCCCAATGGAACTTCAGGATGCAGGAGGCCATGAGGCCCAGCAACTTCAGAGTCAGTCTCACCGAAACCCAGGATAGAGGCTGAATCAACAGATTCATAGCCTGAACATCCTGGACTCACCACTCAGGAGGATAAGCCCAAATTTGCACTGTATCCAGAACAACACCAATAAAAGGGAGCATCTGAGAGGGAGTCAGGTGTGACTTCAGCATGTTGAAAGTGAACCCCAGCAAATGCAGGAGGTTCGAAGTAGTCCAGAGATGGGCGACAACAGCCTGGGGCGAGCCTGCCTTCAGAAGCCAGTTGTCGAGATAGAGGAAGACTGGCACCTCTGATATGAGCAGATGAGCTGCGACCACCACCATCACCTTGGTGAACACCCGAGGGGCACTGGTAAGGCCAAAAGGGAGCACAGTGAACTGAAAATGATCGTGGCTGGTGGGCAGGCAGGACGTGGATGTGAAAATAGGTGTCCTACAAGTCCAACACCACCATCCAGTCTCCTGGGTCCACGGCAGACAAGACCTGAGCTAATGTGAGCATCTTGAACTTCTCCATTTTGAGGAAGTAGTTGAGGGCTCGAAGATCTAGGATAGGACAAACACCCTTGTCCCTTTTGGGGACCAGAAAGTAGTGGGAATAGCAACCACATCCTACTTATGGCACCGGAACCCTCTATATGTCTCTCTTGGCCAAGAGAGCCATGACTTCCTAGCGGCGCAGTGACAAATGATCCTCCGTCAGCTGATTGTAGGAAGGAAGCATGGAGGGAGGGGTGGTCTGGAAGGAGAGGGAATAGCCCCTTCGGATGATCTGCAGAACCTACCTGTCCGATATTGTTTATCAGGCAACAATTTGCCGGTTTGTTAAGTTCCTGGCTTTGATGGAAAGAATGTTTAAATCTTTATCTTAAACCGTTAGCATTGTTTTAATTCTTCTTCTGCACTAAGTGTGTAGTTTTAACTATGAAGCTATCTTTTTGTATCATATCGATATTTAATGGATTGATAAATTATAGGCACTTATGCACTTTAGTTTAATATGCACACATTGTTTTAAAAATCATTCTTTTTCTGCTATTCTTGCTTATAGCGAATGCTTCACGGGAAAAATTGTTTCTTTCATCTTGTGCTATTTGTGATGATTCTTATTAATCAGACAATAAATATTACATTACATTGCGTACAGCCCGTTTTCCACTGCCTACTTTGCACTGGTTCTATCTCTTGCAATGCAACAGGTTCAATCTACCGATATGGTTCTATAGGTGCGTCTGCTAAGGGCTCATCTTCAGTGCTTTCCTATGAGATTACAGTTGCTACAGGGTGCCTATTATTAGCCATTCTTGGATGCTCCAGGACCTGGATTATTGGATCCCGGGTTCTCTTCTACGGTTACACTGCTGGCTGGCACACCATCAGCAACTTTTGAATGGGCTGGACACGACCATGTTTGTTCTCTGGAACTCGCAGTCCAGGCCACTGTGGAAACATCGTCTGCGGCAGCGGGTTCCTACCTGGATCCCATTGACTCTCTGAGTATAGGAGACATTTCAGGAGCCTCCTAGGTTTAATTCGGCACCTTGTTTTTATTTCAAATTAATTTTTATAACATCATGTTTTTTAATTGCCATTTTTTTAACACATTATGGCTTTCATTCGCTTTTATTACTAAAGTGCATTTTATTATCATTATTTGTGTTTTTATAGAGTACATAGCTACCCGAGAGGGCTTCCCAGTGCTAAGCATGAGTGGTGAGGAGTAAGGCAGGAACCACAGAAAGAGATTAGAAAAGCCAGGTTTTAAGAGATTTATGGAAAATACCAAGGAATGGGCACATTCTTAACAAATCTGGGAGAGAATTCCAAAGTTTAGGACCCAAGTAAGCCAAAGAACGCCCGCCCTGACGTGATCTTTTAATGAGGACTGCACACAGATTGCGATTGCTAGAGCGGAGAGAAGGACCAGCATTTGACACAGCCTTATGCATGTAGCAAAGGGCTTTAAACTGAATACATTTTTGCACAGGCAACCAAGGAAGGTCTCACATACGGTGCACGCGGAAGCCTGTTTAGGAGATGGAATACATTCTAGCAGCTGCTTACTGATCCACTTGCAGACATGTAAGTGAAGTTTCAGAGGCCCCAAGGTAAAGGATATTGCCATAGTCCACAGGATTAAGACCTGAATAACTGTTCGCTGTGCTGAGAATGGGAATATCCAAAGAATTTTTCATCACCGCTTTAAGATAGCAAAACAAGTGGAGGCTACCTTGGAAATCTGAGGCTTCATTGAGAGCTCACCAGAGAGCCAGAAACCCAAATTCTTAACCAATTGAACAGGAGCTGGAGGAGAGCCAAGGATATCTGGCCAGTGATGGGGTTCCCAAAGTACAGGGTTATTACCCAGAATCTACACCTCTGTCTTATCTCCATTCAGTTTCAAGGAATTGTTGTTCATCCAGGTAGCTACCTTCAGGAGACAGATGTTCAGGGATTCAGAGCTATGAACTTTCTTAGATGAAAGAGACAAGATGATATAGGTGTCATCTGCATAAAAAACAGAGAGAGAGCCCCCAGCGCTGCACAATATCAGCCAAGGGTTGCACATAGATGTTAAACAGCATTGGACTCAAAGAAGACCCCTGGGGGATTCTTGAGGTGAGAGGATGGAGACTGGAAGTATGGTTAAAAGCAAAGACCTGGAAGGTTTGTTCTTGTAAAATTAAGCTAACCAGTACGGAGCAAGATCACAAAAACCCATATCCTCCAATCTTTTGAGGAGCAATTCGTGAGATACAGTATTGAAAGCCGCACTGAGATCAAGAAGCATTAGGGCAGCGGTACCACCATTGTCAAGATGAGATCTGAGTTGCTCAGTGGCTCCCAGCAGAGTGGATTCAGTGCTGAAGCCAGATTGAGATGGATGAAGATCGTTTGGCTCTACAAATGCTGAAAGGAGAAGATTAACGCTTTAAAAATTTTGGGGAGAATATGGGTAGAAGCAAAATAGGTCTATAAAGAGACCCATTAAGAGGATCAGGTTGGGTTTTTTGAGAAGGGGCAAGTCATGCTTCAGGGACTCTGACGTCTAAAAGTGAAGAGTTGAGAAGGGCAGTCACTTTTCGCAGAAGTTCAGGGCAAAGTTTGTTCATTGAGGACAATGGGAGGGGATCTAAAGGTGAGCCAGACTTTATAGAATTGAGCAGGGTAAGGACAGCAGGGACATCCAAAGGTGGGAAAGACTCAATTTGGCGTTTAGGACCCTGACCAAATTGACCGTCACTGCATAACCCCTTTGATGCGACAACAGCCATGGTCCTATCCAACACCCATTCTGACTAAGGCTGAAAAGGTCTGAGACATGAACAGAAGGAAGGCCTGAATGTCCGCCACCTTTTAAAAAAAAAAAAAACCTGTCAATTCTTTACATTGAAACTGTGTAAGAAAGGAAGGAGGGGATATCCTTCCAGGATCAGATAATTCTTTAACCACGCAGAAGAGCCTTTTCAGACAATTATGGGCTGATGTGATTCTGTCGTAATAAAGAGAAGCTTGAGACAAACAGCAGGCTTTATGGTATTCTTTCAAAGCTAGTTTATATATGCGTTTGTCTATCTCAGTATAGGATTTACTCCAAATCCTTTCCAGATGCTTACAATGGTTTTTAATCCTCGGAAGAGTGTCATTCAACCAAGAGGCTGGAGAGGGCTTTCTGGACTGAGTGATGAATTTCAGGAGGAGAACCGAGTCTTAAGAATCTCTAAACCAGTTATTGACCTTAAGAGAATCAGAGTCAATAGATTGACTCAGAATAGGTAGTGCAGTTTGTAAAGAAGTGTTAAGGGCAGAGAGATTGAACTTAGACCAATTTCCAGAAAGAGCAGATGCGCCTAGATATTGTGCTGTTACAGAGGAAGAGACTGAAACTAAAAAGGTCCAGCAAAGTGGTCTGACCAAGGTAAAGAAATTGGACAATCTACCTCAAGATCTATAAGGTTTGTAAAAATGGGGTCAAGTAGATCCCCTGAGCTGTGAGTTGGGGCATTATACATTAAAAAAAAGATCTAGAGCTCTAAAATCCTCTATTGAAGAGGAAGCAAAGCTACAAGATTGGTCCTCTAAATGAATGTTGAGGTTTTATATTCATTATTAATAATAAGGTTTATATTTTAAGTTTGATTTTTTATTAGATTAGCTTTGAAGGTTTAGTTTGAAGCAAGAGTCTCCCTCAGCCAAGTAGTGGGTGTTTTAAGATTCAACAGGGCCCGCGCACAATTCTCAATTTTAGTTACACGTTTAAACTTGACATCTTTTTCTAAACTGTGACTTTTACATGCTTTGCACTTACACAATAGCACACTTAGAAATTATTCTGCATGGAGCATATTTCTTAGTAAGCATTTTATCATGTAGTTCGAACACTCTGTCCACAGCTAAAGAACATGGTAAGTGAAGCCCTTGTGTAGGAAAGTGGGTTTCTGTTGCAGTACCCCCTCACACTTTTTGCCTTACTGATGCAACTTTGACTGAATGTGCACTGGGTTCCTGCTAACCAGGTTCACAGTGCCTGTGTTCTTCCTTAAAACTGTACCTTTGTTTCCACAATTGGCACACCTCTGGCCCACATATAAGTCCCTTGTAAAAGGTACCGCTGGTACCAAGGGCCTTGTGACTAGAGAGGGTCTCTAAGGGCTGCAGCATGTATTGTTCGACCCCCAGAGACCCATCACCTAACACATATATACTGCCATTCCAGACTGTGTGTTTTGGTGCAGACAAAACTTAAGAGTTGACAAACACTGCATGTGGCATAGGTAAGTCATCCCTCTAGCAGGCCTCACAACCCTAAGGCAGGGCGAACTATACCACAGGTGAGGGCATAGCTGCATGAGCAATATACCCCTACAGTGTCTAAGACCATTATTAGACATTGTAAGTGGAGTGAAGCCATATTGAGTACATGAGCTGGGAGTTTGTCATTATGAACTCCACAGCTACATGATGGCTTTACTGAATGCTAAGAAGTTTGGTATCAAACTTCTCAGCATAATAAACCCACAATGATGCCAGTGTTGGATTCATTAATAAATGCACTCAGAGGGCACCTCAGAGGTGCCCCCTGAAAACCTACCAAACCACTAGTGTGTAGCTGACTGGTGTGCACCAGCTTGCCACTTCCTGACATGTTTCTGACCTCCTGAGGTGGGAGCCATGTGCTCATGTGGGTCAGAAACAAAGCCTGCTCTGGGTGGAGGTACTTCACACCTACCCCTAAGCAGGAATAGCATTCAAGGGCGGTGAGCCTCAAAGGCATCCTGCCCTTTGTTATGCTAGCCAAGGCCTCTCCAGCTAGTGAGCTAGTGGAGATGCTTGCCCTCCCTGACGAAGCCCCACTTTTGGCTGGAAAATTAGGAAGCAGGAGAGGTTTTCCCCTCTTAGTCAGGGTCACCCCTAAGGTGTTCTGAGATTAAGTGACCCCCCTCCTTTGAAAATCCTCCATATTGTTTGCGAGGATTTCAGCCAATAGGATTAGGGGTATGCCCCCTCCCCAAAGGGAGTGGACATACAAAAGGTGTAGTCACCCTAAAGGTAAGTAGCCCATTGACTACTACCTTCCAGTACCTGTAGTGCCCCTAAATTGAGTATTTAGGGGTACCAGTGAACCTTGTTCCTCAGATTCCTGTGACCTAAGAAGAAGAAGGACGGGTGAAGATGCCCTGCAGCCAAGCCTGAAGATGACTACTGATTTGACCCCAGCCCTACTGGCCTGTCTCCCGCTTAAATACTCAGCAAGAAGACGAAGCCTGTCCTGCAGCCAGCGACTTCCAGAAACCAGAGGAAGACTGCCTGTACTTCAACAATGGCCAGAACTCCCAAAGACAGTAGCTCTGTCCACAAGAGACCATCTCCAAGGATTCTGGATCCAGCTGAAACCGTTACTCTTGCCTACTCTGCACCCGATGCCCACAGCCCGAGTCTGAGTGGCCCACCTGTCCAGTGGAGTATCCCCAGCGGTGGCTGACCTCTCCTGGACTCCACGAAGATGCCTGCAGCCTCATCTCGAAGAGTCCTCTTTTCCGGTAAAGAAATCCTGACATCCAAAGGCACCCCTGCATTCTCAGCCCCTCGTCTTTGGGGAGTCCAGCCTACGGTGTCCAGGTGTCCACCGACACCTCTACTTACCTGCTCAGCTGTTGGTCACCTTCGTCCAGCCTCCTAGTCCGAGCCTGCAGCCTCTTTAACACAAAAGAGATTCCCCATTTACTTGCATTGGACGCGCGACGCTGATTTGCACCCTGCATCCGGCCGCCCCTGTACCGCTGATGGTGTATGGTTGGTGCTGCCGTGTGGCCCCCGTGGTTGCCTAAACCCCGGGGCCTGTGCCCTGAAACCACGGATACCTACCTGCAACCAGCACCTCTGGGGGTGCCCCCAGTCTCCATTGACTAACATTGGGTTCAGTGACCTCTGCACCCGGCTGCCCCATTGCCGCTGGTGGTGCAGTGCCTACCTTGAGCTAACCCTTGCTCAGTGTTGGTCTAAAACCCCAGAGACTGGATGTGTAAGTGCAGTACTTACCCACAAATGTGCATAACTGGTTTTCTCCCATAGGATTGCATTGCATTTCTTGATATTTGCACTGTCTATCTTTTACATTGCTAAGTTAGTGCTACTGTTGATTGACACAACAAAGTATTTTCAGTATCACTGTAAATATTCGTATTGCTTTTGCAAACACATTCCTACTGTACCTGAAAATAATTACTATTTTAAACTGGTATTTACCTGCAACTGAGTTTCTCTTGGTTCTAAAATAAAAGTTACAAAGTAATATTTTTATACAAAACAATTGGTCTTGGATTTAGTATTTGAGTGTGTGTAATCATTTCTTGCCTGAGTGTGTACAACAAATGGTTAACACAGCCCTCTGATAAGCCTAATTGCTTAACCACACTACCACACAAAAGAGAGTAAAGTACTATTTACTTTAGCCTCTGGGGATCCACTGGACTCTGTGCACACTATACCTTACTTTAGTATAGTATATAAAGAGCCAGCTTCCTACACCTTGCACTTGGTTGTCCGGCTGGGGACAGCTCTGAGTTGAAAGACATACAATCAGTTCAGTGCTGCACCTCTGGCAGTGAGATCGGAACAGTGCTTTTATTACATAAACTACCTCTGAGCCAAACTCAGCAGTGAAGCACTTCGGCTGAGATTATCCTGGAACCCTGTGGTTGAGATGCACCCCTATTGACTCTAATCTCTATCCTGCAAAGGACGGTAGCCTGCTCTATACCAGATTGGTTTCCTGATACATTACAAACAGGTATGGGGATTGGGTTGTCCCAAGGGATCTGGCAGACAGTACTCGGACTATGCTCTTGATAGTGTAGGTAGTATTAGATAGAAGTCTAAGTATGATATATCATAATTTATTAATATAACACTGTAATGCTATAATGGTTGAACTGTTTATATTTTTCACCATTCTTGTAACGCTGGTTACAATGTTTTGTTTCATCCTACTAATAATTGCAGCTCATGCTTTTAACACAAGAATACAATTGCTTCAATAAATGTTTGAAAAGCCAAGTTGTGATGTTCTTTTGTATCCCTCTGGATTTGCCTGAGTAACAATGAATGATTTCCTTGGGGAATTAGAGTGGTCATGTTCCGAGGTTGCAGATACCATCTGGTACCCTGTAAGGTTAGGGGTCCAGATGGCGCACTGAGAGCTAGTTAGGAATTAAGCAAACATACTCTATGTGTGGACTCAGTCCCCATATCCTGACGGTTATATTGTCCAGATACACAGTCCTACTTGATTCGTAGGAACTGTATGACACAGCAGGAACTGAGAGGACTGTAAGTGAGACTTGGGCCAGTTGACAGAAAAGCAAAGTCAAACAACTGGGATGCTGTTTCCCATAGGTTTCCAGCCGCGGTAAGGCTGTCTTGAGCAACTAATTGTCAAGTTATAGGAACACTGATATTTGGTTCGAGCAGATTATTCACAACTACCGTCTTTATTTTCTTGAGCACTCGGGATGCCGATGTCAACCAGAAAGGGAGGACAGTGAACAGGCAGTGGATGGACCCTACCACGAACCGCAGGTACCTCTTGTGAGACTATAGGATCAGAACATGGAAATACGCATACTGTAAGTCAAGGGACATCGTCCACTATTCCACTTCAAGCATTAGAAGCTCCTGAGCCAGGGACAACATCTTGAACTTCTCTTTGTAAAAGTAGAAGTTCAAGATCCCAAGGTGTAGGATCAGATTAAGACGTCCTAGGGAACCAGAAATACAGATAGTACCAGCCCTGCCCAATATCCTGCTGTAGGACTAACTCCACTGCTCCTTTTAGCCACAAGACTGTCATCTCCTGCTTCAGGATTCAAAGTGAAGCTCTGACTGAAGAGGGGGAGGGATCTGGGGAGGAGCTTGCTGGGAGGGGAGGGTATATCCTCTTTCTATCATTGGTAAGATCCACTGGTGTGATGTTATAATATCCATTGCCTCCAAAAATGAATATGTCCTCCCGCCAGCTGGCTTCACATGCTCCTGTAAGTGGGAGCTAAAGCAGTTTTTTAAATGGTGTGGGTGGCAAAAAGGTTGCTGGGCTTGTCTGCTTATTCCTTTACCTCTGTAGAAATGGGTTTTGGTGTAGTATGATCTGGAATGGCTGACACTGGCCAAAAGCAAAACCCCTGGAGAAGCCACAAAATGTCTGAAACTGTCCAATCTCATGCTGGGGATTACTGGCCCAACAACTGGGTCGTTGCCTTACCCACCTTGAACATCTCCAAGGTTGAGTCTACTTTTTCTCCACACAGGCAAGCCCAATGAAATGGCATGTTCATAAGACTTGCCTGCACATTACCGGAGAAGCCTGCGAACCTCCTCAGGGCTCTGAAAGAACAACTCTACTGTGTTCAGGCCTGACTTGATAATCTGCATAGAGGTGTTCATTCCTCTGTACCTCAGCAGAATGGGCTTTCATGTGGTCTGGTAAACGTGGCACCATCATGCGTGACATATTCCATAATGTGTGAATATACCTGGTAAGTCAGCATGGAGCATTCATGGACCTCAAGTCCAAGCTATTGGCAGAGAACCCTTTTTTCTTGTCCGCCTGCAATTTTTTAGACTCTCTCTCTGGGGGTACCATAGGGAATGCATTTGGGTTTACATTGGTACAGGATGGGACCTTCACCATCAAACTTTATGGTGAGGGATGTGCTGAGAAGAAGGCAGGATCCACTGGAGTTGGCCTATACACCTTGGCAATGAGTCGGTTCTCAGCTAGAGCAGAGGTAGGCTTGTTCCAGGCTACTTTAATGGGGTAAAAAAGGGCCTTGTTAAATGGCAGCAGCGGTTCACACACTACTGAAGCGGGCCGCAGCACATCAAATCTGCATGTTGGATGTGGCCTCTATTATCCGTAGGAGCAGTTCCAATACTTCCACTACCTTCCTTATGTCAGCATGGAAGGCAGTCAATTATTCTGGAGCCAGCCCTGCAAGACACTCCAACTCAGTCTCCGGGGATGTGTCCAGCCAACTAGCATCCTGCAATACCAGGAAATCAGACATGTCTGAAGAAGGAGGGGGCTTCAAACTGGCTTCCTCACTGCTGTCATCATCATAAGGCATCAGGATATGATCTGAAGCAGATCCATGTAGGTCATCCAAGTTTGCCCATAGTCTTAGTGCGGTGTGGGCCCAGGGTGTGACCCCTCTCTATACCTGACCTCACTAGCTATCCTTTGGCCCTCTCTCCTAGAACGCATAAGAATGGCCTGGAAATTCGATGACTGTACAGTGGAGGCACTGGCACCAGTGAAGGATCCGCTGGGGAGCGTCTGGGTACTGGAATGGCTCCACCGGGCTCCTCCAATGTCAAATGGCACAGGCGGCAGGCCCGCCAGCAAAAAATCTAAATTGAGTTGAGGAGATCCCATGGGGTCCATTAGTGCACCAGAGGGCACTGCCACTTGCCTCAACGAGAGCTTGTGCCAAAAACATCAAAGGGGCTGGCCTTGACACAGCAGCCAATGGGGGGACTGGCAGCAGGCCAGGAATAGGCACAGTGGTGGGTACTGGAGTCGGTGGTGCCCCTGGCAGGGGCTCCTTATTTGGACTGATGTCAACAAGCTCCGCCTCAGAGGACTCGCTGGAGGTGGAGTGTGTTGAGTTGACCGACCTCGGGACCTCAAGCCAAGTCTAGGGTATTGTCATCGTTCTTTGCTCCTCGGAGGACAGTGAGGAACAATATTTGGAGGGTGGCCGCTACTGACTTTGAGCCAACACTCATTGCAGGCCATAAAAAGTTAGGCCTCCTGCTCCTTAATGGCCTTGGTGTGCATGAGGTCACATTTGTCACACAATGCGAGTCATGCTTCTGCTCCAAGCACCACATTCTGACCTTGTGAGGATCAGATACGGACATCTGCCCACTGCAGGAGCAGCAAGGCTTGAAGTCTGATTTATTTGGGGTGGGTGAGAGATATTCCTAAGTGCCGTTCTATTGAAATTTGAAGGAAAAGTAAAGAAAACAATAAATCACAGCAAGCAGCTCCAGATCCATGTCAAAGGGCAAAGGGGGGAAAATATAAATAAAAGGGAACTAACGTTGGTGCACATGGGCGGCGCTATGTGGTTCCAGTGTTCACACCTTGTGCCACTTCTTGTGCAGTGGATGAAGGCAGCACAACCTGCCCTTGGAGGGGAGCTGTGCCAAAGGTTTCCTGATTCAGTCTACCGCCTGGGGATATTCAAAAGGTGAGGTATCTGCCAGTAGAATTATCTATGAGAAGAATGTGTTACTCACCTTGCAACAGCTCCTACATGCCAACAGGTGGCACCATCGGCCTCCGTTACAACTCCAACCCACTTTCGGGTACAAAGACAGAGTTGCTAACAGGCACAGCGCCTGGGCAGCTGACTTCAGTTGTTTCCTATTATTTTTCCACGACCTCAGATGTGGAGCATGGCGGAGAAGACAGAAGGGCTGATTTACAAGCCCCTTGCGCCACTTTTGCGTCATTTTTCCCATGGGAAAAATGACGCAAAAGTGGCGCAAGGGGCTTGTAAATCTGCCCCAGAGTTTGTACTGGCAGTGTTCAAACCCAACTTGCAAACCTTATCATCCCCGAAAGCCCACTCCACTGAACCGGGAAAGGGGGTGGGAGCAGGCAGGCAGTAAGGAATCTGCAGTTAGATAGCACATCCACCTTAAAGACTGTTACTGAATGCAAGAAACGTTTTCTTCCGATTGATAATTCTAGCTGCAAATTCCTCACCTGGTTAATCCGCACCACCAGAATGCAGTCTCTCCAATGAGGTAGGTCCTAGGGGTGGACTTACACCAGGATGTCCTGCAGGACTGAGCTAGCCAAATGAGACTCTGTAAGGACTTGAGAATGAATGTAGTTCTGACTGGTAATAGTGTGGACAGATGCCTACATGGCTGCCTGGAAAATGTTCAAATAGATGAACACCCCTAGCTTAGGCTGTAGTGGAACCTTTCAAACTGGTGGATTGAGCCCTGAGGCCTTCGGGACAGTCCTTTTCCTCCTAGGATTAACAGATGGATGTTGTAGACTAATACATTGTGGTTAGGCCCTTTTCTGGACTCCCTTTCCTTGCTCTGTACCAGAGAACCCAAACAAGATTCAGTGTTTCCCAAACTGTGGGTCACGAGGTGATTATTGGTGGGTCATGAAAGTCCAAGCAATGAAGATGCCTTTAAATTCTGTATTTAACTTGTCACACTTGCTGCGCTTCAAAGTCAGAGGTCAAATGTCAGGCTACACCATATGACAAATTGCTGGTCATTTTCTTTTTTTAACATGGGGACCGGTGTTTACAAATTCCTCTCACTTTGCAGTCAGAGAAAGAAAAGTGAATATCAAAATCTCGGTGGGGTACATGGAGTGTGAAAGGAAAGGCTGTACGATGTAATTTTTTCTTAGCACAACATGTACATTTTTTTAATTAACTGTACACATTCAGCAGCAAGGAAAGCAAAAAATTAAGCACTTTTTTTGTAATTCTGAAGTGTGATGGAAACAAAGAATTCAATAGGGTCGGAACAAATAAAGGCACTTTACTTGGTGTTGCACAATAATTTTCACTGAAGCTCAATTTCCACAAATCATTTGTGTGCAATATAGTTTTATTAGTAAAACTGTATATCAGTGCAGATTTAGCGGACGTCTTTAAACGACATTGCGCTACCATACAATGCTTTACTTACATTTAAAAACAATCTCCTGCTTCATGTCCTTTAAAGCTAGGTGGGTTGCGTAAATTGTTCTAAAAAGTGAATTGTGGAAGTTTGGGAAGCACTGCAATACTCAGCAGTCGTACCAATATAGAAGCTAAGGGCATGGCACAGGTCCAACCTCATTCCAGTGAAACCTCGACTTTTTAATTGGATGAAGTGGAGAAAAGAAAGCAGAGAGCATGATGGACTGCCCCACATGGAAAGGGAACGCCACATTGAGGAAAGGATGCATGTGTCCTACGTAATAGCTTGTGAGTGCAAAAAGTAGGATACAGAGTCTGAGCTGACAAAGCATACATCTCATTGCTGTGGCATGCAGAACCGATGGCATTGAGAAACCGTTTTCAAAGTCACAAGCCTCTGAGTAGAGCTTTGGAGAGGCTCGAAGGGAGTACACATCAGAAAAGTTAACACCAATTCGAGATTCCACGGCAGCATAACAAAAGGAGCAGAGAGATCATGTGAAAGTACTTTAGGAAACGTATAACAGCAGTTAACCTGAAAAATGATAGCTGATTAGGCAAACAGATGCCGAAAGGGCTAAGAAGTAACATTTAATAGTGCTCACTTCAAAGCCCTGTTGAGCCAAAACTAGTACAAACATAACATCAGACCGTTTCACCTGAAGGGGATCAACCTGCTTCTCACAGGAAGTGACAAATTTAACACAATGGCTTGATTATGTAGACCTGATGGATGGGCTCTGGGCAGCATCAATGACATCCACCACTTCTGGTGGAAAGATGAAACATCTCAACTGGTTTCTATACAGAAGTGTAGATGGTGGAGGTTTGTATATAGAACTCAACACTGCTGTTGAGATAGCACATCTTCCAGAAGAGAAGCCTATGTGGACAGCAAATTATCAGGGTCAGGAGATCCGAGTACCAGACTCTCCGAGCTCAGTCCCACCTGACTTTCTTCAGCACCCTCAGATCAGAGGCAGTCGTGTTAAAGCAGACGGCAGGCTGAAGTTCCTTTAAAGATGGAAAGAATCTTTTAGAAAGACCCTTCCACAGCCTTCCCCTCCAAAGAGGGAAACACCAGAGACCAAAATACTGTGCACTGAGCGAATTCAAAAGTGGAAAAATGGTCTAGCAAGGAAGCACCCCACTGGCTGAAGACGTCCTGTGCCACCTCTGTGTGTAGACGCCAATCGCGATGGGAAAGGGCACACCAGCTGAGTTAGTCTACTCACATGTTGAAGGATGCTGCCAGAAGATGGACCATCAGGGAGATCCTGTGAAGAGCCAGCGAACAGCACAGTCTCAATGCCTTGCTTGTTGCAATAAATACCACATGGTAGTGTCACCAGCACGTGGAGAGACCTGCACTTGATGGTGGGGAAGAAAGCCTGGACAGCCAGCCAGAAGACATGCAGCTTTAGAAGATTTCTGTGATGACAATGCTTCATGGAGACCGAAACCTCCTATCGCAACATCACTGAGCTGTATATCTACCTCTGCATATTCTAAGGTAAAAAAAAACTCTACTCAGATGATAAATCTCAAGAAATCTTCATTAAGCTAGCCAGTGTGACACTGGATCCTATGGAATCTCTACTCTTATCAACTATATGCCAAAGGACCATTAAGAGGACGATGAGGACATGGCTATGCTAACCAATATTTCCAGGACTCCCCTATGTTCTGGTCACCAAAAGACCTCTAAAGGTACTTTTGTGCTGTACAAGCCTTGAACAGCCTGTGCTCCTCTAGGGATTAAGGAGCTCTTGCACAGCGAGGCTCATTTAGACATCTAGGCTGTTCTGGTTTTAATTTATGATCTTTTGATGTTAATCTCCAGCCGGTCCTTGAAGCCTGAAGAGCAGATCCTATGGATGTTAGGGGCTAGATGCAGAGATCACTCATGATGATGCGGCAATCTTGATTTTGAAGCAATACCTTGGAGATCCTTCTGTTCTAGAGGTCCTAATGGCAGTTGTGGAGACAATAGTGGAGCCATAGATTTTAGGGTGATTTCTCCCTGGGGTAGCTATGTCAGGATACCAAGGGCTGCAGTAGGTCAATCTTTTCTTCCAAATTCCCTCGACCCTTCTCTCTTGGCCAGCTTGCTTGTGCCTCCAAGCAACAGTGGCAGTGTACATCTCCAGTCAGTTGGTTACAAGCCACCAAAAAGCTATTTTATGAAATAAAAAAAGCCTTTACTATGAAGAAAAATCTTTTGCATTGGCACAATCACATGAGCAACCTTTCCAAAAAAAAAAAAAACTCTAGAAGATTACCTAGACAAATGAGGAGAAAGGAATTACTGTGGGAGAAAGGCCATTAAGGTAAGGACAACAGAAAAACACATTTTAGCAAAAAGCAGATAGAGACCTCTGCATTTCAGATATTTGTTTAACTTAGTGAAAATATGAACTTTGTTAAAGAACAAATTACTTACCTTCGGTTACACTTTTTCTGGCGGATACAGTATCTGCTTGTGGATTCCTCACCTTTTGAATTACTCCTTGTCCAGCATTCCACTGAAACTTTTTTCATAGCTGTCCCACGTCGACGAGGATATCACAATGGTACAGCTCCACTCACAACCCCGCGTCACGTCATTGGAGCCATAAGAAGACCTTGTCAGCGTGCCGACGTCAGTTCCACCCATTTTGTTCATGCCTTCGAGGAGAACGGGTGTACCGACAACATTTCACAAGTATACACATATACAAGAGGAAGCTCTTGGGCAATTTGTTTGGAAACATTACAGCACAGCAGGTCCTGTCGTGGGGAGGAGCACCATCTCAGTGAAAACAAGAGAGGCTGTGGCTGGAAACAAATTCTGACCTGTGCAGTGCAGTGATCCTATGAGGAAATAGACTTACCTGAATGCCACGCCTCCTACTAAGGATGTTTTTTAATGCTCAAAATATGTGCAAGGGGTAACAAAACCCACTCAGGGAAAGAGTAAGGGACTACATGTCCCAGCATGCCGCACTATGCAAACCAACTGCTGGTGATTAAATAATTAAAAGCATGCTGCCATGAACATAAAAGAAAACGTGGCTGTACCCTTTGCTTTAGTAGCAAGCCCACGATGAAGAGGTGTTTAGCCTCGAAACGCGTCGGCAAAGAATGCAACGTAGCGTGATATCCAGGAAAGTCTCATTCAGAGACCGGATGGTGGGAGATCTGCTGAGTGCCCTCATGAAAGCTCTTGGGCAGTTTGTTTGGAAACATTACAGCACGGCAGGTCCTGTCTTGGGGAGGAGCACCATCTCAGTGAAAACAAGAGAGGCTGTGGCTGGAAACGAATTCTGACCTGTGCAGCGCAGTGATCCTATGAGGAAATAGACTTACCTGAATGCCACGCGTCCTACTAAGGATGTTTTTTAATGCTCAAAATATGTGCAAGGGGTAACAAAAACCATTCAGGGAAAGAGTAAGGGACTACATGTCCCAGCATGCCGCACTATGCAAACCAACTGATGGTGATTAAATAATTAAAAGCATGCTGCCATGAACATAAAAGAAAACGTGGCTGTACCCTTTGCTTTAGTAGCAAGCCCATGATGAAGAGGTGTTTAGCCTCGAAACGCGTCGACGAAGAATGCAACGTAGCGTGATATCCAGGAAAGTCTCATGCAGAGACCGGATGGTGGGAGATCTGCTGAGTGCCCTCCTGAAAACTCTTGGGCAATTTGTTTTGAAACAGTATACAACATATGCATAAATATAACAGTATACCTTTCAAAGAAGAAGGGAAACTGGAAATTCTAAGATATAGACATTTCCTAGTGACAAGCATCATATTAATCCAAATGGCAACGAAATACAAAAATGTCCTACCCAAAATTCTTTTCTGTATAAGTAGGCAGACAATGGGGAGGCGGGTGGGTCAGTGAGGAATCCACAGGCAGATACTGTATCCACCAGAAAAAGCGTTACCGAAGGTAAGTAGCTTGTTCTTCTGATGGATACATCTGCCTGTGGATTCCTCACCTTCTGAATTGAATCCCCAAGCAGTCCCGCTCCCGGAGGAGGGTGTCCGCCTACCTATACCAAAAAATCCTGCAGCACAGAACGTGCAAATTGGCCATCCCTCTTCACCTCTGAGCCTAAGCAGTAATGCTTCGCAAAAGTGTGGAGGGAGGCCCAAGTTGCCGCCTTGCAGATGTCTTCAACAGGGACAACTCTAGCCAAAGAAGACTTAGCTCTGGTGGAATGAGCTTGAATACCTTCAGCAGGCTCCTTGGCCAAGGCGTAGCAGATCTTGATGCAGACGACGATCCACCTGGACACAATTCGCTTGTGGACAGCCTTGCCCTTCATTTTTCCCACGTACCCAATGAAGAGTTGGTCGTCCAGCCTGAAGTCTTTAGACCTGTTCAGGTAGAAGCTGACCGCCCTCTTAAGGTCCAGGCGGTAAAGTCTCTCCTCCTCCTTGGAAGGGTGAGTGGGAGGATAGAAAGTGGGTAGAGTAATAGATTGCCCTAGGTGAAAAGGAAAGACCACCTTATGCAGAAAAGCAGCTCTGGTCCTAAGAACCATCTTATCTGCATTAATAGAGGTGAAAGGAGGCTTAGAACTTAGAGCCTGTAGCTCACTAACCCTCCTAGCCGAGGTAATCGCAATCAGAAACATTGTCTTGAATGACTGAAGCCTCAACAGACAACTATGTAGAGGCTCAAAGGGGGACCTCATCAGGAAAGTAAGAACTAAATTTAAATCGGACTGAGGCATAATAAATGGAGTTGGAGGAAACCTGTTAGTGAAACCCTTAATGAATCTCATGACTATAGGAGACTTAAACAATGAGGGTTGGTCTGGTAAGCAAAGAAAGGGGGACAAGGCAGATAAGTAGCCCTTCACAGTTGCTACAGCACAACCCTGTTGAGCCAAGGAAAGAGCGAAACTCAGAATATCCGACAACTGGGCCTGCAAAGGATCAATTTATCTCTCTCTGCACCATTTAATAAACTTGGCCCAACTTCCAGAATAGACAGATTTGGTGGAGTGTCTTCTGGCCGATAATATAACATCCACTACATCCGGTGGGAGAGAGAAAGAACTCAGGTTGCCCCGTTCAATCTCCAGGCATGAAGGTGCAGGCTCTGGAGGTGGGGGTGTAGAACCTGTACCTGTGACTGCTAGCGGAGGTCTGCCCTGAGAGGGAGACGGAGCGGAGGGTGCAATGAGAGGTGAAGGAGGTCTGTGTACCACACCCTTCTTGGCCAATCTGGGGTGATCAATATGACTTGGGCCCTGTCTTAGCGAATCTTCCTCAGAACTGGAGGAATCAAGGGTATGGGAGGGAACACGTAAAGAAGCTGTGAGCCCCAATCTAACTGAAACGTGTCTCCCAATGCTCCCCTCCTTGGATACTGGAGGCTACAGGACGATGGCCAGTGCGCGTTCTCGTGAGTGGGAAACTGGTCCAACCGAGGAAACCCCCACATCCTGAAAATGTGATGGAACACCTCCGGATGAAGACGCCACTCGTGATCAGCAGAGTATTGCCGACTTAGACTGTCCAAACGCACATTCAGCACCCCGGCCAGAGGATTTGCAATTACACAAATCTGAAGGCCCTGAGCCCAGGACCAGAGTCGCAGAGCCTCTCTGCAGAGACGAAACGACCCTACTCCTCCCTGTTTGTCTATCTACCACATCGCGGTAGTGTTGTCATTCAGAACCTGAACTGACTGACCGCGAAGGGAGGAAAGAAAGGTATTGAGTGCCAAACATATCGCCCGCAATTCTAGAAGATTGATGTGAAGCAATCTCTCCTCTGGAGAATAAAGACCCTTGATCTCCAGATCCCCCAGATGAGCACCCCACCCCAGGGTGGAGGCATTGTTATCACTGTGGCCACCGAAGAAGGAGGTTGAAACGGCTTCCCTTGAGACAGGTTGCCTGGAACACTCCACCATAACAGCTCCACTGCAGTGTCTCTGGAGATTGTGGCCACCTCCCTGAGATCCCCATTGTGTTGAAATCACTGCCTGCAGGGGCACCACTGGAGTGCCCTCATGTGCCAGCATGCATGGTTGACCAACAGTATGCAGGAAGCGAACAGACCGAGCAGATGCAGAACCATCAGGACTGGTACAGCCGCTCCATCTTGAAACATTGGAATCATAGCTTGGATGTCTAGAATCCTCTGAGGAGGCGGGAAAGCACGACTCACAGTAGTGTCCAGTACGGCCCCTGTGAACAGGTTGCGTTGAGAAGGCACCAGGTGCGATTTGGGTACATTTGTCGAAAAACCCAAGTCGAACAACAGCTGTGTTGTTACTTGCAGATCATAAAGCACCATCTCTGGCGACTTTGCCTTGAGCAGCCAGTCATCCAGATAAGGGAAAACAGAAATCCCGACCTTCTGAGATGCGCTGCCACCACCGCCATCACCTTTGTGAAGACCTGTGGTGCAGATGTAAGACTGAACAGGAGGACCGCAATCTGGTAGCCTTGATACCACACCGTAAAACGGGGTTACTTCCGATGAGAGTCCAGGATGGGAATGTGAAAGTACGCATCCTGTAAAATCGAGACCATCCAGTCTTCCTGCTGCAGCGCCAGTACAACCTGAGCTAGGGCCAACATCTTGAATTTCTCCTGTTTGAGGTAAAAATTTAAGATCCTGAGGTCTTGGATCGGTCTCAATCTCCCGTCCTTTTTGGGGATCAGGAAATACCGGAAGTAGCATCCCTGACTCCTTTCCTGCTCCGGAACAACCTCTATCGCACCTTTCTGTAGCAAGGACAAAGCCTCTTGTTACAGGAGCAACAGATGGTCCTCTGAACACCAGCCCTGGCGAGGGGGAATGGAGGGGGAATCTCCCGGAAAGGAAGGGTGTACCCATTTTTTTCTACAAGATTCAAAACTCAAATATCTGATGTAACAGATTTCCAATTTTGTAGAAAATGGGACACCTGACCTCCCACGGATCCAACATGCTCTAAGATGGGGGATCTAAAGCTGCTTCCCTGCGGAGCCAGCAGGTGGAACAGGAGAGGAGGAGGAGGAGATGGAGGAGACTTGTTGGCGAGCAGATCTTCGCAGACGACCTCTTGCCTTCCCTCTGTATGTTCTATGCAATGGGTTCTGTTGCTGCTGTCGGGCTCGAAATGGAGCAGCCTTTCCAAAGCCCCGAAATCTTCGGTATCCAAAACCCCTAGGCTGAGATTGCAAACCTAGAGATCTAGCGGTAGCTCTACTATCTTTAAAACGCAGTAGCGCTGAGTCCGCCTTGGTCCCAAAGAGTCTAGAGCCATCACACGGAAGATCCAGCAGTGTGGACTGAACATCTGGAGAGAAACCTGATCCTCTCAGTTAGGCGTGCCTCCTAGTTGCCACCGATGAGCCCATCAGCCTAGCAACGGAATCAGCTGTGTCAAGTCTGGACTGAATAACCTGATGGGCCGCAGCTTGAGTGTCCGACAGCACCTCAGCAAAGTGGCCCTGGACATCCTCTGGCAGTTTAGGAATAACATCCCTAGCTGAGTCCATCAATGCATAAATGTAGCATCCTAGCAGGCATGTAGCATTAGTCGACTTTAAAGCCATACTGGCTGATGAGAATACTTTTTTAGCCGGCTGTTCCAGTTTTTTTAAGTCCCTATCTCCCGCAGTGGACGGAAAGGAACCTGAAGACTGTTTTGATGAACATGAAGCTTGAAACACCAAGCTCTCGGGTGAAGGGTGCATTGATAAAAACGCTGGATCCCCAGGCGCAACTTTGTATCGCCTTGCCACTGTTCTGGAAACAGCTGGGGCAGACATGCTTTTGCCATACTTCCAGAATGGGTTCCGTCAAAGCTTCATTGAACCGAAGCAAGGTTCCATCACTGAAGAAGGGGAGTGAAGAACCTCCGTCAGAATGTTTGATTTGACCTCTGCAGGGGCAACTGCAAATCCAGACGGTCAGCAGCCTTTCTTATAACAGGATAGTAGGAAGAAACCTCCTGAGAAGGAAGAGCTTTGGGAGAAGAGAGTTCCCACTCTGGGGAAGAATCCAGCCCACTAGCTTTCTGAAGTCCTTCAAAATCATGCATGGGAACCAGTATCTCCCCTTCCTCCACTTCTTCCTGTTGCTCCTGGAATTCCTCCTCTTCCAGAAGCCTCTGTGCCTCCCTTCTTGATTGCATCTTTGGTATCAGCGTCGGTGGTGCCAGACGCGGTGCCAGTTACTTCGGAGCTGGCGTCGATGGAGGCCCTTCAGGGATGGCCAAAGGCGCCGCACGGAGTCGAGACGGCGCCGGACCGAAGCCTGACGGCGCTGTAGAATAGTCCATCCTTCCCTCCTGGGACGGAATCAGCGTTGAGAACCTCGGCGTCGGGAGAGGCCAAGTCGGATTCATTGGCATGAAAGGCATAAAGGGTGCATGGGCATAATGATGGGGTACGCCCATGTTGAAGGAAAGCGGTCCCACGAGGCCACCAGGCGCACCAGAAGGGTTAACCGCCCTGGCAAACATGCCAATCATTGCATTTAAAAAATGTGATGGATCCGTACCTGGAGCCAACAAAGGTGAGTACGGATCTGGAACTGCCTGTTCTGGAACCCCCCGGGGTTTTAAGGCTGGATCTGGCTGCGGCGCCGGAGACACTAGAGCCGGAGTGGTCAGAGGCAAAGGAGTTGCTTCCCTGGGCGCCGGAGAGTCCCTCAGAGCCGGAGAATGCACCGGAGTCACCTGCGGTGAAAGGGAAGGCGAGATGTCATCCTTCCTGGGACGCCGTAGGGCTGGGAACCCCGACTTCGGTGACTTGTCTTTAGAAGTGCGACTCTTGGTACTATGACGCCGTTTCTTCTTATGTTTCCTCGCCGACTTCGAGGTGTGTGGAGTCGGCGACTTCAACTTCGACTTTGTCTTCTTCCGACCCCTCTTCTGCTTCTTCGCCCAGGCCATGCAGTTTCGCTTCCCTCTCCTTGAGGGCCTTCGGGTTCAAATGGCGACACGAAGAGCATCCCTCGATGTCGTGGTCAGACGACAAGCACCAAAGGCAATCGTCGTGGGGATCCGTGATGGACATATGTCCCCCACATTCCCTACAAGGTTTAAAAACAGACTTTTTCTGGGCAGCCATCGCACTGCTACAATTACAGACAACTGTAACAATGTTAAACTACAAAGAGATGGACAGTCCTAGAAAAACCGCTACAAGTCGAGGGCGCGGAAAAAAAGGGAACTGATGTCAGCATGCCGACCAGGTCTTCTTATGGCTCCAATGACATCACGCGGAGTCGCAAGCGGAGCCGTACCATTGTGACTTCTTCATCGACGTGGGAGAGTTATGAAAAAAGTTTCCGTAGAATGCTGCGCAAGGGGTAATTCAAAAGGTGAGGAATCCACGGGCAGATATATCCATCAGAACTACTCCTTAATGATATTTTTTTATCCAACTCAATTTCCTTCATTGTCTTTTGTGAAAAGAAGCATTAAGCATTGCCAATTCAACAGGCTGGACACTTTCTGCCCAAAGACTTGAAGGATGACACTCAATGATTGACAACCAATTTTATATGTGAGCTGCAAGATGGCATTCGATGTACATTTCAGGTTAATTAGTGCTTTGTCAATATGGTCTGACCAATTCAGCTTGTGGTTGAAGCGGATACGCAAATAACCATAGACTCGCACTTTCTCAAGGCAATAGTCACCAATCATTAGATGCCTCTTACAATGTGGTAATGAAGACAGCCATAATCTTGGTATTGGATGGGGCTAATGTGTAGATCCTTAATTTCACAGCTCTCAAAATTTGGGAGGGACTTGCACATTTCATTCTAGGTGTGTGTTAAAATGACTGCATTATCAGAGCAGAGGGGTATAATGGCTTTCTTGTTGCCAATTTTCGGGGCATCCAGGCCATCGTTTTCAAAGAACCCTTCCACAACATTCAAGAAAAGGGATAATAGTAAGGGGAGCAAAGATGCACCCTGGCCTCAATCCAGAGTGGATGTTAAAGTAATCATTGCATTCTCCCATGGCTCTGTAGTGGAAACAGGCATTTGAATCCTCATGCGAATTTCTAATAGCTTGCAGCAACAGACCCAGAGTTTTCATAGCTTGCCACAACTTGGATCTATTCATCAGATTGAACGCCGATTTTAAATCTATAAATGAAAGATAAAGCGGAGACTTGTAAGCTTTGGCATATTTCCTACAGATCATGTATAGTTTGGTAGTTTAGTCAATGGTGCTAATTCTTTTACAGATCCCGGCCTGGGCATCAATTAAGATGGATTTTTTTTGTACGCGCAGGCCTGCAGCCTATTTCATGAAACTCACTAAGATTTTGGCCACTTTGTCGAAGCATGAGATCATTCTATATTTGCTCGGAAGAAGCGTGCTGCCATTTGGAATGATTACAGCAGATCTCCATGAAGGGAGAATCAAATTGGTAGCCAGTACTGCATTGAAGATTGTAGTCAGGACTTCAGACCAGGGTTTAGGATTGAGTCGAAACAGACTGGGACGAAATCAGGCCCCAGTGCTTAGCTGCCCCTCCCGGTTTTGATTGCTCTGTCTCGGGCCTGAGGATAATGAACTGCCCAGATACTGGAAGTCTATTGTTGGTAGTTGAGGAGATCCGCACTGACGATATAGAAACTTTCAGAGCTTCATCCATGACTGAGCACTAATGTGGTTCTCTTGCTTATTTACTCATTCCCAAAGACACTTGAAATTTAGTCCCAGACATTTTTGCTGTTTTTCTCCTTCGCTGCCTTTCTCAAGTCTTCCCATATCTGTTGTTGGTAAAGTAGCTACTTGTCTCTTAATGGACAAGTTACTTACCTTCTGTAACACCTTATCTGGTAGAGACTATCTAGCCATAGATTCCTTACCTTAGAATTATTCCAAGGCATCAGACTGGATGTAGAAAATTTTTGTGAGCAGTACCCCTGGGCGCCAGTAGGTGGCAATGATCGCCTCACATGGTGTTTTTGGCTGCGCCAGAAGTGATGTGTGCAGTGTTTATATAGGCACCACCCCAGTGCGCTGACGTCAGTTACTTTTCTCGACTTTACACGCCAGGAGTGCGCAGCCATGAAGAACACTGACCACTGGTGTGGAAATCTAGGGTCCTGAAAGGGGAAACCCTGTCCCTAGAACTCTGTTCGCAGAGTGAGAATGGGTGGGTCAGTAAGGAATCTGCAGCTAGATAATCTCTACCAGATAAAGCGTTACCAAAGGTAAGTAACTTGTCCTTTTGATAAGGACTTCTAGCCGCAGGTTCCTTACCTTAGAATAGATACCCAACCAATACCTCCCCGGAGGTGAGTCTGCGAAACAATTTCACACCAAGAAGTCCTGCAGGACCGAACAGGCAAAAGTGCCCATCCCAATGGACCTGACTGTCCAGGCAGTAGTGTTTTGTGAACGTGTGCAAGTAAGCCCACGTTGCTACCTGGCAGATGTCCAGGACCAGGACTCCGCCCACTAAAGAAGTGGTTAGAGCCTTGGCTTTGGTGGAATGAGCACGCAAACCCTCAGGGGGTTGCTTCTTGGCCACTGCGTAGTGAATTTTAATGCAGAGCATCATGCATCGGGAGATGGTCCGTTTCTACACAGCCTTTCCCTTCTTCGCTTTGACATATCCCATGAAGAGTTTGTCGTCCCCCGGAACTCTTTTGTGCGGTCAAGCTAGAATGACAACGCTCTTTTTGAGTCCAGTCGGTGAAGTCGCTCCTCTTCCTTAGAGGGATGTGGCAGAGCGTAAAATGAAGGCAGAGTGATAGACTAGCCTACATGAAATTGAGTGACAACCTTTGGCAGAAAGGAAGCTCTGGTTCATAGAACCAGCTTGTCTGGGTAGATGTGCCGGTATGGAGCCTTGGATGACAAAGCCTAATGCTCACTGACCCTTCTAGGGAGATGTTATTGCCACCAGGAAGGCAGTCTTGATGGTACGGAGCTTGAGAGGACAGTTGTGCAAGGGTTCAAATCAGGAATGTCAGGACGAGACTAAGGTCTCACTGAGGCATGATAAAGGGAGAAGGAGGAAACATATGTTGTAAATTTTTCAAGAACCTATGTACAATAGGGAATAAGAAGATCGGTGGCTGGTGAGGCAATTGCAGAAAGGCTGACATAGCAGAAAGATAATCCTTTAAAGTGCCCAGAGCAGAGCCCTGCTGGACAAGGGAAAGAATAAAGAGAAGAACCTGAGGGGGTCAACCTGTTTTTCTGCACACCATGTCACAAAGATGATTCTTTCGTAGAGCTAACAAAATTGTCTTTACATGCTGCTCATGTTCTGGTACGCTATTGGAATAAATGAGTATATCATCTATATAGACGATTACGAATAAGTCCAGATAGTCTCTTAGGACGTCGTTTAAAAAAAATTGAAATGCGGCAGGCGCATTACAAAGTCCAAATGGCATCACAGTGTATTCATATAAACCATATCTGGTTTTAAAAGCTGTCTTCCATTCGTCGCCAGAACGGATGCGCACCAAATGGTATGCTCCTCGTAGATCTAATTTTGTATAGATTACAGCTTTTTTAACTTGATCCAGAAGAACCGGAATCAGAGGTAAGGGGTATCTATTTTTGACAGTGATCTTATTCAATACCCTGTAATCTATACAAGCCCTCAGATCGCCATTTGCTTTTGGAATAAAAAAAAGTGGCGACGCTGCAGGGGATTTAGAGGGTCGAATGAATCCGTTTGCTAAGTAACGGTCCAGGTATTCTCTCAGATATTGATTCTCCTGCTCGGTGAGAGCATAAATCCGACAACTTGGGACGATGGAGCCTGGTACTAAATCAATTTGACAGTCATACTGTCGATGAGGCGGTAAAACGTCTGCTTCTTGCTCATCAAATACGTCTGCGAACGTTGCATACTGCCAGGGTAATTCAGTGTCTTTTTCTGTCGCAGTTGCTACGTGTAGAGTAGATGGCATGGTGATCTTTTCCTTTATACAGTGTTCATGGCAAAAGGATGAGGTAAAATGCATGATTCTTTTGGCCCAATCGATGTGAGGATTATGAAGCGTTAGCCATGGTGTTCCTAAAATAAGACCATACTGTGGTGCCTGAATTATGTCGAATATGATTTCCTCTGAATGTTTTTCGTCTTTGATATGATCATGGCAAATTAACTGTATTAATGTTGTTTGCAATGACACAGGGCCTCCTGACAGTATACTGCCATCTACTGCTTGCACGACTTCAGGGGTTAGCTTCTTCTTGCAAGGAATCTGCAGTTGTTTTGCTGTGGAGTCATCTATGAAATTTCCTGTCGCGCCAGAGTCTATTAAAACACTCATCGTGTGTTTTTTCGTCTGAAAACAAATTTCTACCTCAATTCGAAAATGTGCTGTCTTAGGAATGTTTAACATGGTACTCATAGTCTGTGAAGGGATGGTAACGACACCCAAGTGTAACCCTTCCTTACTTCTTGGGTGTGTCAGTTTTCCTGACTGTGTTCCAAACTGGCAACACTTTTAGTGGAAGGTGGTCCCTTACCTTTTGGTTTTACTGGACATTCTTTTACAAAGTGTCCTTTGCGACCACAATATAAACATTGTCCGTTTTTCCTACGCAACTCTTTTTCCTCTTTTGTTAATGGTTGACGCAATGTCCCAATATCCATAGGCTCTGGTGCATTGTTTGTAGGGCTAGAACTAGAAAAGGACCTTGTTTTGTCAAAACGCCACATTGTTTTCTCTGGTTTTTTCCGGTCTCCCTTTCGTTCGGATAGGCGTTGATCCAAACGAAGTGTTAAGTTAATGAGATCAGAGCAATTTGTGGATCGATCTGCGCCAAAACATCTTTCAAGTCATCTTTTAGTCCCTGATAAAATAGTGGTGACCGTTTCTCTTCAGGCCATGCTGTTTCTGCGACTAATCTGTTAAATTGTGATAAATAGACAACCAAATCTTTGTTTCCTTGCTTTAACTCTAACAGTTCTCGATCTGCTGAAAGAGTCACGGCTCTCCTGTCAAAAACGTTTTCAAATTCTTGTACAAAGAGTTTCTAGTTATATAACAATGGGCTGTCTTTTCGAACCAATGGAATTGCCCAGGTAGCAGCGTCTCCGGACAAATATGAGATTAAAAATGCTATCCTGGATTGAGGATCAGGGAACGCGCTTGGTCTACAAGTGAAATGTAACTCTACTTGAGTAAGAAATATTTGAACCTTATTTGAATCCCCAGAAAAACGCTCGGGAGCGGCTAATGGTATCGAAGTAGGAACGGTTACAGCTATGTTCGTAGGTGTAGAATCTGGAGGGAGTGGAGTTTTGTTCCAAACCCCCCGCAAAGGAGTTTGCTCACTAACTCCTACCTTAGTTTGTAGTTGAGCTACCTTATCAGCCAAAGCAGCAGTTGCGTTTTTGGATTCAACCATATCTCTTTGCATTTGAGTGATTACTTTCAACAGGTCGTCTAAAGTGGCCATGATAAAGCCTCGTTACAGACCAGGAGGAATTAAATTCGTGGGCTCACTATTCTGTCAGAGCGCCACTTCCTCGGACTCTGTACGTTGCTCTATGGGCCCACCTCTCGGTACCTCCAATTCAGGATGCTATTACAGCACTGAAAGTTAGAGTGACCAAGTGGGGGAAGGGTTTGAGGAAGGGAACAGCTGGGAGGGAGACCTGTAAAACAAACAGATAAACATACAAACAATAACAATCAGTATAAATAATTCTCAGGTACCAGACTCTGTCATAATTTTCTGTATAACTTGTATCACATTTAAAGGAAAATGAACAATGAAAGGAAAATACAAAGAAAACATATTGCAGTGCTTAATGTACATTTACAGGACACCGCAGCCACCATTTAGCACCAGGAAAATGTAGTTTCCCACATCGTACCACAGTGGGGGCGGGCCCTAGAATGCGCGCCACAGAGGCGACGCTAACAGAAATCCTCCTTTTTCAGGAAGAAATTGAGAGGGCGCAGGTCTAGGATAGGAAGAAGGCCTTTGTCCTTCTTGGGCACCAGAAAGTAAATACCAACCATGACCTACTTCTGGTGACGGCACCCTCTCTATTGCCCCCTTGGCTAAGAAAGCCACCACTTCCTGTCGGAGAAAGAAAGATCAGCATCCATCAGCCTGTCACAAGCAGGTGGCATTGGTGGAGGGGTAGTCTCAAAGGGTAGGGAATAGACCCTCTGAACAATCTGCAGAAGACATTGGTCTGATGTTACAGACTGCCAGTGGTGCAGGGGACGACGGATCCTGCTTCTCACTGGGTACCCATAATTATACGGGGCAGACTATGAGGCTGCATGGACAAGTCCGACCGCTGGCTGTCCGGGTACAGATGCAGCTGGAAGCCCCTTCCATGGCCACGAGCGAAAGCAGATTGGGGGTGATGAGGGGCCACGGAAAGGCCCAAGGGCCTAGCTGTAATCCTGCTGTCCTAAAAGCGCTCCAGTGTTGAATTCGCCTCGTCTACGAAGAGATGGGAGCCATCGAAGGGCATGTCCATAAGCAACGCTTGAACTATAAGCAAAGGTGTGCAGTTCCTTAAAACAATAAATAAATAGAAGTCTAAAGTTCCAGGGAAAGGTATGCGATCCAATAGGAGCACGGGCCCTCACACCCAAACTAGTGGGCCCTTTATCGGAGATCTTTTTTTAGCCGTCTGGTGAAGTGAGGGTGTGTGGGCTCAAGAAACATGTGTAGAGTGGTGATGAAAAGTGTGCTAAAATAGGTATTGCAATACTCCGAATCAATCTATTTAATGAGTGAGCTCAATAGCCTAGTTAAAAAATTTGCGCTTACTTAGTATATAATCGTCCTAGTTAGCATAGGTCTAAAAAAGGTCAACATGTTTCTCGCCTAAATATGTATAAAGCAATCATGTGGCGATTCTTTAGGACCTAAGACAAGAAACCTACACTACACTGTGACCCGATTCAGTAAGTAAAAATTCTGTGTTAGGATAAACTGTCACACAACAAGTCAAGTATTAGTATTTGTACCTTAGAATGAGTAAAGATCAACATGGAACACAAGAATAGACCAACCTAACAAATACATTTTTTGACTCACAAATGAACAATTTATATAAACGGCATGCGCAATGAATCGTAACTGCATGTACCAAGTGATTAGAAAAACAATAGCACCACCATCCATTCATAACACAGTGCTAGTGACTTGCTAGCGAAACAACGTGTGCTTGGCAAAATGTAGCTAGAAATCACCCAATTAGGGTATTAAATAAAGCCCCATGAGGATAAGGCAGAGGAAACGCCTATTAGCATCCTAAATAGGGGAAAAAGTAAAGCTTTTATGATGAGAGCATCTTACAGCGGTCCCAGGAGAATTTCTGTGGTCATGTCTCCATACTTACTTGGATGCGATGTGGCATCTGCCGTGAGACCAACTCTGCTTTCTCGGAGGGAATCGAGGGGGGGTGGATCCTTTTGAACACTGCTGCATAGTGCACGTGTATGGATGCACCTACAGTGAATGCAATGACTGGTGCAACCTGGTCGCCATCTTGGGTCTGGGAATATTACTGATGTATGATGCATCATTTTGTTAGGAGGGTGTTTAAGATAGCCATAATTGCGTATTGTGCCAAAAGGGGGTCCGAGTCTCAAAGGCTAATGGTACTCGAAATGATTGGCAAATTCAAAGATGTAAGTACTCAAACAAGTGTGTACCCCTCTATCACCCATAGAGGATGGCAAATTCAAAGATGTAAGTACTCAAACAAGTGTGTACCCCTCTATCACCCATAGAGGATGGATTGTCGCACTATCTCAGAACAGAATACCCAACTATCTCACGTCAAGTAGGGTCAGAGGGGGGGCAAGATCATCTGTAATATCCTCTCGCAATGGTGGGTGGTGAATCCTTTTAAAATGGACACCAAGTGTGTTTTTCATGCATTATTGCCCCACACAAAAAATTGAATATATACGAGTCAAGTGGGGTGTGTTTGTTGTTCAGTTGTACCCATGGAATGTCATCGTTGAGGCCCCCGATGTGTGTGGATAACCGGAAAATCCAGTTTTTGTTCTTTTTTTTTTTTAAATGATTTTATTGCTTGATTTCACAAACATATAAACAAAGAATATCAGTATCATTGTTCATGAAAAAATTGAGAGTTTGGCATATGTCATCATTTAGTTTTAGAATTTCTTTAATATTTTTGAAACAAAAAACATCATATGCAGCTGGTGCAACAACCACCTTTTGACAAAAGCAATAAATTCGAATTTCACAAACAAAGACTCCCTCAGCCCCTCACCCAACCCTTCCGAACCTGGTTACGGCAAAAAAAGGAAAAAAGGAGAAGGGAAGATGACTCATGATGAGTAACATATAAAAGCGAGCCCTGACTCCCAGTCTCTCAATTTCGTTGAACATCCTATGTTGTTGCTCTGTCTGGATCTGATAGGCGGAGGAGGCGGAGGTATTTAGGACAGGTCAGTTCTCGAAATTCTATCGACAGTAGAGACAAGAAGGGCCTCCAGATTTTGGGGAATGCAGAGTTTTGATCTTTCAGAGCGAGGCTGATACGCTCCATCCCCATAATATACCACAGCCTCTGCAACCAACCCAGGTGTTTTGGGGAGGTTTGAGTGCCCCAGTGTATGAGAATGTTCTGCAGTACTGCTAATAGTGCTAGGCCTATCTGTCTGCCTCTGCGAGATCGCAGGGGGAAAGTAAGCGCGTTAGGGAGCCCTAAAAGGATGTAAGCCGGGAATCTAGGGAGTTCAGTATCAAGGTGAGTATCAATATCATCCAGAACCTGGGACCAATATGTAGTTAGTGTAGGGCAATCCCATAGTATATGTGTTAGTGTGCCTAAAGCACCACATTGACGCCAACAGTTTGGTGATTTGGATGGAGCAAATGTATGCAATCTGCTGGGGGTAAGGTACCAATACATTGTGATTTTCGTGGCTGTCTCAATCCCTGGAATATTACGAGCCGTGTGCCGAACCCGATAATATATCTCTTCCCACTCCTTTGCGGTCAGTTCTCTCCCAATCTCGGACTCCCACCGCCTCTGACCCGGTGATTTCGTTAGTGGGCATTCTGGTGTCAATAGCTTATAGAGGTGTGTGATAAGACGTGAATTTGTTGCAGTAGATAACAACCATCGCTCGTATTGTGTGAGGAGGTGCTGAGCGCCTGGTCTAACTGTGGGTTGCATCACCCAGTGACTTATTTGAGTGTAGTGCCATCTCTCTCTTTGGGGGAGACTAAAATCTTGACGGACAGAGTCGAACGGGACGGGGCCTTCCTTATCAAATAGGTGTCCCACCGATCTACACCCTGGTTGAGACCATCGAGAGAAACCAGGATCTGTGAGTGCCGGGGTAAAGTCGGGATTCCCAACTATGGGGGTTAGTGGAGAGGGGAAGGATGTAAGCTGTCTACGTGTTGCCACTTTGTCCCATGCTGTTAATGCGGGCCCAGTGATTGACGACAAATATAGGTTTGGGGGCGTGCTTCTTTTGGGAGGAAGGGTATTCTCCATAAGGGTTGGCCAGCTAATGCCTTTTCCATGAACAACCACTGTTTCTCGGACTCTGCCTGTGACCATTCAACAAAGGCTCATAGTTGTGAGGCCTGGAAGTATCGGACAAGGTCAGGGACTCCCAATCTTCCCTCTAGGGGGGTCTGTAACCAAGGTCTCTGTTAAGTCTAGGACGTTTGTCAGCCCATATGAAGTGGTTTATATCAGTTTGGAGTGTCCGGATGGAGCCTGGCGGGGGGTCCAGCCGGAGTGTTTGAAAGAGGTATAGGATTTTGGGAAGAATTGCCATTTTCACTGCCGCTATGCTCCCCAACCAGGAGAGGGTGAGTTGCCTCCAGTGCCGTAGTTCGGCCCGCGTTAGTTGGAGTAGTGAGCGGTAGTTGAGGGCCACTGTCTAAGCTATCGTAGGGGCTATCAATAACCCTAGGTACCTAATGTGAGAGGTGGCCCACTGAAGGGGAAAGGTCTTTTGAAGTGAGGTTAGTGTTTGTTGTGACAGTGTTAAGTTCAAAGCTTGAGATTTTTGGATATTTATTTTAAACCCTGCTACTTGCCCAAATGCCTCTAGTTCGTTGAGGAAGGCTAGTAGGGAAGTTGCTGGGGACTCCAATGTGACCAGAACGTCATCCGCATATAGGCTGATGGTATGAGCCTCACCTCCAAATTGGATTCCCTTGATGTCTGGGTGTGAGTGAATTCTTTGAGCTAGAGGCTCCATATAGAGGGCGAACAGCAACAGTGACAGCAGACACCCTTGTATGGTGCCTCTATTGATATTGAGTGAGGCAGAGGAGTGGCCATTCACTCGGATCACCGCTGTGGGTCCGTCATATTTACTGGTGATCCACTGTCTAAATCTGTCCCCCATGCCAAAGTGCCCTAGAGTAGCTTCTAAATACGGCCAGTGGACTCTGTCAAATGCTTTTTCAGCGTCGACAGAAAGGAGGATGCGTTCTTGGTTGTGTCTCTGAGCTTTATCTATCAGGTGGAGTACTCTTCGTGTGTTGTCCCTGCGTTGCCGTTGTGAGACGAATCCCGCCTGGTCTGGGTCAATCAAACCTGGAAGCAGGGGGTTGAGTCTTGTCGCAACTACACCTGTAAGGATTTTAAAGTCGACATTCAAAAGGGTCTATAGGAGGAGCATTGGGTTTTATCTTTCCCTGGTTTAGGGATAACCATGATAGAGGCCGTTTTCATTGAGGGGGGAGGGTCGCTGCGGTGCCGAGGGCGTTAAACAGTCGGGTGAGGAGGGGTGCTAAGATGTGGCAGAACATTTTATAAAAAATGGTGGGAAAGTCATCTTGTCCTGGGGATTTAGAGAGTTTTAGCTTAGCTATGCAGGAGATGACCTCCTCTATTTTAATTGGGCTGTCCAGCTCGTCTCTCTGATAGGGAGAGAGAGAAGTGTGTGTTTCCTGGGGGTACATTTGGATATCTTCCGGACGCAGGTTCTGCGCCGAGTATAGGTGCTGATAGTAATCCCTGAAGGCCTTAGCTATAAGCGGGTCTTCTGTCTGTGCCTGTCCCTCAGAGTCCACTACTTCCTGTATTCTCTGTTCCTGCCTCTTAATTCGCAGCCTATTATCGAGAAGTCGCCCTGCCTTGTCCCCCGACATAAAAATGGTGTTTTAGTCGAAGTGCCGAGTATTCGGCCTGGTCTATATCCAATCCTGCTATTTGAGTTCTGGCTGCCTCCAGCTGCCTCCATACCCTAGGTGCTCCTGTGCGTTTATGAATGCGTTCAAGTTCTGTCACCTGACGGGAGAGGTCCTCTCTTTTTTCCCTATGCTCTTTGTTTTCTGCTGACGAAATAGCTATGAGTTCTCCCCTCACTACTGCCTTCAGTGCGTCCCATACCATAGAAACCGCAGTGTTTGGGTTATCGTTAATAGCCAAATAATCAATGATCGTTTTGGTCAGTCGCTCTACATTGGCTTGGCGGTATAGAAGGCTGTCTCGCAGGTGCCATGTTCTCGAACCTAGCTTATGGCTGGGGAGATCAACAGTGACGATCACAGCTGAATGGTCGGACAGAGATCTAGGTTCTATAGTGACATCCTGAACCTTTGTTACTAACTCCCTGGAGTCTAAAAAGTAGTCTAACCTGGCATAGGTTTTCTTTGCAAAGGAATAGAATGTATAGTCTCTGGTCTGCCCATGTAGATTCCTCCAGATGTCCCTGAGCCCCCTGGTAGTGAGCCAGCTCCTCCCCCCCCTCAGAGAGCGCCCCCGTCTGCCCGTGACGTTGAGCTGACCTGTCCAAAGTGTTCTCGAAGACCAGGTTCAAGTCACCGCCCAACAACGTCAGTCGGCCTGGTACTCCTAAAGTCTCTGCGATCGCTTGCTTAAGGAAGTCTTCCTGTCTCTCGTTGGGTGAGTATATGGACACACTTGTGATTAGGTCCTCGCCGATTCGCAAGGAGTATTCTAAGAGTCTGCCCTTTATTTCAGCTTCTTTCGCAATGACCTTACCCTTAAAGCGTTGGGAAATTAAAATGGCCACACCTGCTGTTTTATTCGCTTGAGAGGAGGAATATTGATGTGGAAAGTGTTTAGAGCGGAGTCTGTGTTCATCTCTAGGAAGGAGATGGGTCTCCTGTAATAGGCATATCTCCGCCCCTGTGTGTTCTAAATAAGATAATATAGAACTCCGTTTCAGAGGTTGATTAAGGCCTTTGACGTTTAGTGTAAGTATTTTTACTTTATGCAACATATCGTTGGGGGCGAGCGCGCTGTGGGATGGCCATATATGTGGAAGGGAGGGACGGGACATGTTACCGTAGCATGCAAGTTTTCATAAGAGAATATGTATGTCATCAATCAATCAATCAATTAAAACTTTATTCGGCCACGTTCTGGCCATAAAAGTACATTTTACATAAAAACACTTGCATAGTAGATTAAAATACACAAAGTTAAAATAAATTCAGAATACAAGGCATATTCTAGCGACTCGGGTCATAATTGTTAACCCACCATATTATTTCTTTTACGAATTGCCCCTGATAAAAAACGTGCAACCCCGTAACAAACAAAGGGGAAGAAAGCATTTGTAGATAGGTCAATGCTGGCCTAACTTGTGCAAAATGGCAATCTTTTAAAAGTGGTAGAATATATTTAGCTCGAAGTTCGGTATAAAAACCACAAAAGAACATAAAGTGCAATAGGTCTTGTTCAGAGAAGTTATCACATGCACATGGTTGCAAGGAACCTAACTTTGAAAAGCCTTTGGGTACAGTTAGGAGCCAGTGGATACAATTAAATCTAAATCTAGATAAAATAAAGCGATGATGCAGGTTATTAACAAAAGACCAAAACGGTTGGCTTAAAATACCAGGACTTAAAATCATAAAATATCTGCAAGAGGGTTTCATAAGTTCATTTGCTTCTCTATCTAACTGCCTCCTTAGAAGAAATTGAGTTTTTTTTTCTCACAGATTCGGGTTGCAGATTTCTGGGTTTATTAAATAGCTCCGGTTGCCCAAGAGCTGAAAGCTGCTGTGAGATATAATTTAACCAAGGAATTTCTGCAGCACCATCCAAACTCAAACAGTCCTCTAAAATAGTCTGGTTTAAATTTGGTTTTTCTCTGGACCAAATTTTTAGCCACCATATCAGGGGTGCTACAGCAATGTTATCTGTCAAGTAGCCCTGCCTTAGTTCCTCATGTATAATAAAAGCTGGAGTGTTGGGGGGAGCAGCTAGGAGTTTTCAGTAAATGTTTATTTTCTACCCCTGAAGTTCATTACAATCCTTATAACCCCAAACCACACTACCATACACTGTCATAGCGACACATTTCTCATTATATATTTTTAGCAGTGGTTGTATGGGTTTGCTCCCTAGTCTTCTAGCGAAATGCAGTGAGGTTCCAGCTGCTCTTGCCAAGGTGTTTTTCTTTAGAGCATGCTGTGCTACCCAGGTGCCCCTGTCATCAAATAATACACCCAAATATGGATAAGTGGGCACGTTGGTTAGCACTCCTCCTTTACAGGGAAGGGATTTATTCACCTTTTTGGGGTAACCAATTGACATTATATGTGATTTATTAAAGTTGACCGCAAGATCCAGGGCTACCATAAAATCAATAAAAATATTAACTAAAGATTTCAACGCATTTGGGGTCCTGGCAATTAAAACTGCGTCATCCGCATATATGTGTCTCATTGATGCGCTTTCCTTGTCACCAGGTCGGACCCCAACTGAAACTAAGGAAAAATTACCCAAAAAACCTAAAGAACTGTAACATTAATATGACAAAACGCAAAAAACTGAAAAAAAGAGTCCATTTCTGATATGTCCATTTTGACACTTGTGGGAGCGTGGGAGGGGGGGATCCTTCCCCCGACCGGTACCGGCTGCTCGTAGATCAGAGAAGCTTCCAGCTTGAGCAGGAAAAGGGAGATACTCCCGCCGCAGAGGCATAAGCAGATACGGTAGTGGGCCCTATCAGGGCAAGGTCGGTCACGAGGCAGAGCCTGCCAGGGAGTCAATGACCACTTGCTTTTCTTTAGCAATCGTTGCTGGGTCCGGGTGGAGGCCGCCCAGGGGGGGGGGGCGGACCATGGTCCCGTCGCGGTGAGGCACTGGAGCTCCCGGGGGCCTCCTCATCTCTGTACGTTGTGGAGGAAGAGTCTCCTTCCAATGTCAACACTCGATGTGCTTCCTCCATAGACCTAATTTGATTTAGCCTGCCAACATGGCGAAAAATGATGCGGAAAAAGTGTCCCCAGAAATAACGCGCACCCGCGGCCCGGAGATGTTATGGGGCAAAAGTCTTTTCGTCTTTGAAGTGTTGATGCTGCGAGGTCCTGACGAAGAACTAAGCGTGCCCCCCGGAACAACACTGGTGTTGTATCTCTGGCTTTCTGGAGGAACTTTTCTTTCAGAGGAAAGTCGTGGACGCAAGTAAGTATATCCGGTGGAGGAGCTTTAGCCGAGCGTGCAGGTCCCAATCTATGAGTTCTGCCCAGTTGAATAGTCACCTCAGGGCCCACCTCTAGGATAGTTCGAAACAGGTCTTGCACGTATGAAGTGATATCGGATCCCTCAGAACCGGATGGCGCTCCACGGAATCGTATGTTGTTCTGTTGGGATCTATTCTCCAGGTCCTCTGTGTGGGCCTGGAGGTCCAAGTTTTGGTCTTTGAGGCTTAGTATCTCTTGTTGGAGTTGTTCAATTACTTCGTCTCTGCTTCCTTCATGGTCCTCCAATGTGGATACCCTGTCGCCCAACCCGTCTATATCTCGTCTGGCTTCTCTTAGTTCTTGTGCCACTTCCTTCTTAAAGGATTGTAAGTCTTCTCGCAGGGATGCGAAAAGTGATTTCAGATAGAGGCGAGTGATGGATTCGTCCACCGGTCCTGTTGTCTCCTCTGACTCTCTCGGGGGTGCGTCCCCAGCTGGGGTCGCCGCTGTTTTCAGCAGATTGTCTTTCAAATTACGGTCCTTTTTCGCTGTTGCTGTTGTCATCTTAGAGGCTGATAAAGTTCCTCAGTGTCTTTCGCTCCGGCGCCCAGGGAGCCGCGTTCTTAGATCTAGTAAGCACAGATTGGGGGCTTATATCTCCTGCCAAGTCCCCCAGTCCCAGACCAAATTGTTGTTGCCGAGAGGCTAAAAAGCATGGCAGCCGTCACCAGGAGGGTCCTTATTAGGGGGCAGTGTGCAGCCTTAGGATCGGATTCTCCCTAAAGGGGGGTTATTCCATTTAAGCACCACGCAGTTATGGCCCGTGGGGAAGTGTTGTTTGGTTCTAATTGTATTTCTTTCGAGAGTTGAAATGCTGGAAAACATCAGATGGCCGCACCCTGTTATGTTTGTGAGAGCGTGCTTGTTTCCTTTGCTTCAACTGTGTGTGCCGTCTCCGTGAATCTCCTCTCCCTGGATCCTGATGGGACTACCCACCCACGCCCCCGGCGCTGGTCCAGATAGGAGTCGGGGCGCCACTTCGATCCAGACCCAGGCACCCGTCACGGAGGGCAAGGAGGGGGTCCCCCGTTCAAACTTGCGGCTTGCGCAGAGTGAGGGACTGCCACCCAGGGCCCCAATCCTCCTCCCAAGCTCTTCACCTGCCAGCACAGCCTCAAAGTCCTGGGGGCACACCCTAGTCCGGGGGAGTGAAGTCAAGGGGCCTCTGCCAAAAGCGCAGTAGCGAAAGTTCCACGTCTTCCTAGGCTTGTTCTCCTATGGGTTGCTATTCACTCCTGTTATTCTTATGTGATCAGTAATCTGGAGGGTATTTCTTTTGGAGGCCAGTCCTCCCTTCGCCAAATGGTTCGTAGACACCGAGCACTGTGGCTATGTTCCCTCACCTCGATCTGCTGCGCTGTTCAGGAACCCGGCGCATCCCCACGCCCGGGCTGTCTCCTGGGGTCTCTCCTACCTTGTTGCAGTGCCACTGTACTATATTTTCGGGGGTGCTCCCGCTCGCGCAGGACTTCTATGTCTCTTCAGGGCCCCTCCTCCGGATTTCGCTGCCGCCCACAGCTGCAGTCGGACTTTTGCCTCCCCTTCCCCATCCGTGGCCGCCTCCTCCCTGCGATGTCTCATGGTCCGCTGGGGCTGCCAGGCGCCACGCCGCAGCCCGGCCGAGCCACGGCCCAGCTCGCCTCGTGTGCATCACAGCCCAGCGCCACCGAGGCCCAGGGCTTTCAGAATCCGAAGCGGGGGGCGCCAAGCAGAGAGGCCCCCCCCCAGCCCCACTGGCAGTGCTGCACTACTCCGGCGTTGATGCCGTCCCTCGGGTCGCTCTACTTCGGGCCGCAGATCCGGCCAGCGCTGCGCCGTCAACACCCGTGGCCGCAGGCCCCCTGGCGATCACTAGCCTTGCGCGGCCACTACTCGATACGGCAGGGATTCCGCGCTGTCGGGTGGGCTCCGCTGTTCTTGCTCCACTATCAGCCCCTCGGGCAAGGCTCGCTCCTCTGTTTAGGCTATTTTTGGCAGCCAGGCCCGGCGGGGAGCAGAGAGACACTAAAGCACGTCTCTCCCATCAGCCATCTTGGCCACGCCCCATATGTCATCATTTACAATGAGGGAGTGAAAGAAAAGATGAAAGGGAGAGAGAGGGGGACACGGGGGGAGATCCACATGCGCGCTCTGCGTACGATGAGGGTCGTGAGAGAAACACGACAAACTGTTTCTAAGGGGGATGTTGAGAGGGTAGGGAACGTGTGGGCAGCTGAGGACACATCAGGTTTATTGGAGGTATGAGATCCTAGTGGGTCTATTCTGAGGGTGGCTGCGGGGGGCTCATGGATAAGGGCCCATTCAGGTCAGACAGGCATGGGGGGGACAGGGCTGGTGAAACCTGGTGTGCTAGTTGTAAGAACTGGCGGTATATATGCCAGATGTCTTTAGGTCGTGAGGTGGGGGGTTGAAGTGTGGTGTATGTGTCAGTCTGCATATCGCAGTAAGTCATGCTGCGAAGCCATGCTTCCTTCTTGGGGCACTGTCTAGTGCCCCAGTGTAATGCAATTTCTCTTTTTGCTAATAATAGTGCTATAGCGAGAAACCTGCGGTAGCAGAGTTTTATACTGCTGGCTGTTCCCAGCAAAGCTAACTTAGGGGAGGGGGAGAGTGGAATGGAAGTTATGTCAGAAAGCACTTGAAACACTTCAGTTCAGTATTCTGTTATGGGCAGGCACGTCCAAGTCATGTGTGCAAAATCAGCGTCAGAGGCTTGGCATTTGGGGCAGTTTGAGGATTTGGTGGGATCGTATTTGGTCAGTTGCTGCGGCGTGAAATAGATCCGATGTATAAACTTGAAATAAATTAATTTATGTCTGTGATTGGGGGATACCCTATTTATTTGTTCGTGGTAACAGTCCCATTCTTTATCGGTCAACGGTTGACCCAAGTCCTCCTCCCAGTGACGCTGCACCCCCCCGTCTTGAACTTGTTTGAGCGCCACACACGCCTGATATAGCTTGGTGATCAGATGAGCACCATCCTGGTCAGTTATAAGCATCGTAAGAGGTGTGAACTCTTCAGGAGGGAGAGGAAAAGAGGGAGTGGCCAAACGGAGAGCACCGAACAATCTGGTCGCTATGAATTTATCCATGTAGGATATCTCGGTCCGTGTGGTTATGTCCGCCTTGGTTATCGCATGTCCGTCAGGGAATAGGGAGCCAATGGTGTGTAATTGTAGCTTGTTGAGGGTGAACTGAACCACCTTCTCAGAAGTGAGCGGTAGAAACGGATTCTGCTGTAGTGGGAGGTTATGTGAATATAAAGAGCCAGAGCCCAGTAGCCGGCTGAGTCTGCGCCAGGCCCAGCAAGTGGTGGAGAAGGGTTGTATATCATTTGGGTCAAGCGGTATGCCCAGGGGGAGCAATGCGCCTAAGGGAGTAGGGACGGGCAAGTCTCGCTCGGGTTTGGTATATGGTATGCGGGCGTCTGGGTGGAACTAGTGGTGAGCAAACTGGGCCTGTGCGACCAGATAATAGAGATGTAAACCGGGAACCGCGAATCCCCCCCGTTCATAGGGGAGCATAAGGGTGTCCCAAGCTATCCGCGGCCTCCGCCCGGCCCAAACCAGATGAATGAGTAAGCCACGGGGCTGCGTGAAGAAGGCCTTAGTTAATGGGATTGGTATATTGACAAATAGATATAGGAATTGGGGAAGGACATTCATTTTAATGAGGGCAATGCGTCCGGCCATAGATAACGGCAGCTGAATCCATTGTTCAATCTGTGAAGCAAGCAACTCTATGCCTGGCCCATAGTTAAGGCGGATAGCTTCTTTGTTTCTATGTAAAGTGATACCTAGGTACTTGGTAGTATCAACCGCCCATCGGAGTGGAAGGCCATCCCCGGTCGGGTTGGTCGAGTCAGTGATCGGGAAGAGTTCTGATTTGTCCCAGTTAATTTGCAGCCCGGTCATGTCGCCGAAGCGGCAGATCTCGTCTATGAGAGGTTGTAAATTTGTACTGTGGTCTCAGAGCAGGATGTCATCTGCGTACATGGATAACAAAAGAGGTCCTGAGTGGAATTGGAGGATGCAAAAAATGTGTTTTTCTTGTAGATGCCTGACTAAGGGATCCATTGCTACTATAAAAAGTAAGGGGGATAAGGGGCAGCCCTGGCGGGTGCCACGTGAGACCATAAAAGGGGGGGAGAGAGAACCATTCACTCAAAGCCTGGCCGTAGGGGAGGAGTATAACAGAGCAATAAAGTTTGCTGGGATGCCAAGCTTACGAGAAATGGCCATTCCAGAGAGTCAAAGGCCTTCTCTGCGTTTAGAAGGGCCACTGCTGCTGGGACAGTCGGCAATATCCTATTTATCACTGGGAATACAGTCCGGAGATTCAGGGCAGTGGATCTATGTGGAATGAAGCCTGATTGAACCGGTGAGAGAATTTGGTCCAATAGCAGTGATAGTCTGGTAGACAACATCTTGGCTAGTATTTTGTTGTCAAAATTCATTAGGGAGATGGGGCGATATGAAGTGCAATTAGTGGGCTCCTTACCCGGTTTTAACAAGAGGGATATGGCTGCTTCCCTCACTGAAGGGGGAAGATTGTCTTTTTCAAGCGCTTCAGCATATACCACGAGAAGATGCGGTGCTAGTGTTTGTTTGAATGTCTTGTAGAAAACCCCCGACAGACCATCAAGGCCAGGGGCCTTCGATCGTCTAGCGCATCTATTGACTGGGTAATCTCCTCGACGGTAAAGGGTTCACTTAGAAATTGTGCCTGCCCTGTAGTTAGCCATACCATTGCGATCTCCTCCAGGTAGGCAAGGTGCTGTGTAAAACCTGTGGGGAGTTTAGTCGCATATAGGGACCGATAGTATGAAATTAGCTCTGTCATTATATCAGCATTGTCAGTAGCTGGAGAGCTGTCAGGCCGTCGCAGCGCCGCAATATGGCCAGCTCCTCAGGGGGTTGCACCAATCGTGCAAAAGTCCTGCCAGGGCACTCCCCCTCTCCGTATCTACGCGCCGCTTGGTATTTGCCCAGTGATGTGGCTTCTCTATCCGCGTGTTCGTTAAATTCAAGCATGAGAGCATTGCATTTGTTAAGAGTGCTTGGTGTGGTGGGTAAACTGTCCAGGCACGTCAATTCGGTTTCAACACGGGCAAGGCTACCATGTATTGAGCGCAGGACCCCGGCCTGTTTGGAGATGCAAATACAGCGGATATACGCCTTAAAAGCGTCCCATATTGTGGCACTGAGCCTGTGTTTAGTGTGAAGTATTCGTCAATCGCGTCCTGTAGTTCAGATTTAAAAAGTGCATCTAACAGAGCTGTGGCCGGGAATGACCATCTGTGTTCCCACTCGGTAGAGAGTGGAATTTTTAGATTGAGAAGTACTGGAGCATGGTCTGACAGAGTACGAGGTAGTGTTTCTATGTCACTGGCTCATTGACAACCAAGTGCGTTGGTGAACCAGTAGTCTATTCGTGTCCAGGTCGAATGTGGTGCTGAATGGAATGTATATCCTGGTGTATCTGGATGGTATGTGCGCCATATGTCGGGTAGAGCAAGAGCTTGTGTTAGATCCCGGAGTGCCCGATGGGCATGCAGTTTTGTATTTTGCACGGGGTTAGAGGAGTCGCAGCTGGGATCAAGCCATACATTCAGATCTCCGCCAAGGAACAGTGTGTCATACTCATGGCGGTCAAGCAGAGTATGGAGATCGGAGAAGAAAGTGGTGTCATCTATGTTAGGTGCGTAGATGTTGAGAAACATGACTACTTTGCCCAACAGTGTTCCTACCACTAAAAGGTACCGCCCTTGTGCATCAGATACTGTGAGTTTGTGCGTGAAGGGGAGGGTATGGTGAATAAGGAGGCAGACTCCACGAGAATAGGTGCTGTAGCATGAGAAGTATCTATGGGGCCCCAAAGAGGAAGCAAATGGGGGGGGGCGGGGGGAGGTTTGTGGGGGGAGGTGGGTTTCTACCAAAAATGTTATCTTGACGTGTCTCCGGAGGTAGGCTAGCACGAGTTTGCATTTCTTGGGAATGTTAAGTCCCCGCACGTTCCAGGTAATCAACTTGGCCTCCACATTAGTGCCAGAGATCAGCACCGTAGGGGAGAATGTATGTGTGTGTGTGTGTACATCCAATGTAGTGTAGGGAGTGTGCTGCATATGGAGAGGGGGGGACATAAAGGGAAGAGACTAAAGAGGGCAAAGAGAGCCAGAAAGAAAGATATGCAAAAGAGAAAGCCTCAAAAAACAACTCCCACCCTCCACCCACACCAGAGCTCAAGGGCCTGGCGAACACCCAATATCCCAACACGAAAAGAAAGTGTCCCAAAAACAAACCATTCAGAGTCATCCGTAGGGGGCGAGCAATGCCTCGGATGCCCGACGCCCATTTCTGAAGCTATGCAACTTGCAGAAGAGGAATACAAAAACATTTATAGTACTTGGAGACGCCATAACAGTTATTTAGTTCTAGATGAGTGGTTAATACTAAGGCGAAAGAAGTCCAGCGAGACGAGGGGGTCCATGTGGCTATCACCCCGAGGGGAAGAGCTCAGCACTTGCAGCCAACTGCCAATCAGGGAGGAGCATCCAGAGGAGCAGGTGGGGCTTCTACGGTTGTTGGTTTGTTGTTGTTTTCAGAAGGACAGTACATCGGCTGGAGTGTCAAAAAAACGAGGTTTGCCGCCCACTAAAACCCGTAATCGTGCAGGGTACAGCATGGCATATTTTAGACCGATTGTGCGAAGCTGCAGCTTAGCATCCACAAATTTGGGACGGGCTTCTTGGACTGTGGCCGTGTGGTCTGGATAGAAGGAGAGCACAGAGCCCTGATATTGCACCGGCGCATTTTCTCTGGCCAGGCGAAGGATAGTGTTGCGGTCCCTGTAATTAAGCAAGTGGGCTATTATAAGCTGCGGAGGGGCTCCGGGGGGGGGGCGAGGGCCCAGGGATATGTGTGCCCTTTCTACAATGAGGGTCTTGGAGAGTTTATCTGCTCCAACTAGATCGGTAAGTAGTGATTCGACAAATAGCTCAGGGCATCCAGTGTTTGTAGATTCCACAAGACCAAAGATACGAATGTGGTTTCTTCGTGACCGGGCCACTAAGTCCTCGTTTTTAATGGCTACGGCCTTAAGCAGTCGCTCCATTTTCTCCAACCGGCGTGTTGTGTCTTTGGCCTGGTCTTCGTGAGCAGAAATATGTTGCTCCGCTTCATCAAGCCGGGTGTTGTGCCCATCGAGCCGCTCCCCCATTCTGTCTATTGCACGAAACCCAGCACGGAGCTCTGCCATTATGGCCGCCGCGCCCTCCAGGGCGGGAGGCTGAGCGTTCTGTTCCGCCTCACCATCTGCATCAAGGCTCTGGTCTGGGCGCTCCGATGTGCCCGGCCTGTCAAAGGTCAGCCTGCGCTGCTTTGGGTCCCCCCGTCCCATGTCTGTAATGCGAGCGACGGTATCAGCTCAACAACCGTATAGGTGATGTGGTGGGATCGCCGCAATGAACGAAGGCAGGTATGAGGAGGACAACCAACGCCGGGAGCAGCCACTCAGTGAAACCCCTGAGAAGGGGGAGTCCCAGGAGGATAGGAGGGTATCAGGCTGCCTCCACTCCGCATGGCAAGGGGCTAGGTTCAAGTGGTCAGCAAGCAGAGGGGAGGCCACCCATCAGGTTCATCTGGCACCTTCCTGCAAGCATGGGCCTAACCAGCACAGGTGGATATGTGGGAGGCAGAAAGGGAGTGTCTCCAACCAGACCCCAGGTCTCTCGCGACTCCCAGTCCGTAGTGTTGCAGTTGGTTCTTGATGCAGGTGGAGGAGGGGGGGTGGTATTCCGCAAGCACCCCACTCCCGGTCGACTCACGGGGCTGCACGCACCAGATGAGGGAGGAGAGTCGGTAGGCGCAGGAGCTACGCGAAGACAGAAGGGGCGATGATCTGCAGTGCTCACATCCCACGCCCCAGGAGGTTTTTGTCTTTGTTGTCTGGGCCCCCAGTTCACAATGGCCGTGCTCAGTCCCAAATTAGTAGGCAAATGCGGGCCCCAACAAGCACTAATCGTCGGCACGTGCAGTCAGCTCCGAAGCCTCTCCCTCAAGCGCCCCATGGGCTCCGCACCAGGATGGAGAGGTGCGCGTGTAGTATCACAGGGCCGGCACGGGGACTTGCAGGGATGGTGCTGTGCCTGGGGAGGGGGGTGGGATCCAGCCCGCACGGGCCTTCGCGCCAGGTCGCGCAAGCCGCAGCCTGGCCTGGTTGACTAACCTGGGTCGCAGATGGCCTCAGCCGTTTATTTAGCGGCCACAGCAAGGTGTCCCCTCGTGCCTCCAGTAGCAGTGATCAAGGTAGGCAGGGGGCCCAGCAGAGCACCATAGCTCCGGCCTCAGGCTCACCCGCGGCCTATATCGCCGCGGGGCCTCCGAGGCTGGCTGGGCCTCCGCACGCCACCACTCGCCTGAACAGGATTCTGCGGCCGCTCAGGGGGAGTAACGCAGGATCTCGCTGCCTTCGCAGCGTCGCCGCAGTGTCGGGTGACCTCAGCGCGGCATCTCCAACGGTGGAAACAGCAGGATCATGAAGTTTTTGTTAAAATAGGGGCTTCGATACCGTGCAGCCATCTTGGTCGACGGCTCGGCCACGCCCCCCGTTTTCCTGTTTTGTTCTTTTTTAAAGAAGATATCCTGTCTCACATGTTGGTGGGCTTCTAGGATGGACCATCTTAGGTCACCCGGGGAGTGACTCATTTTTGTGATGGACTTTTACACCGTATATTGCTGCGGTGTTCTGTAATTCTCACTTTTACCACACTGGTAGTCATGCCTATATATTTCATTTGGCATGGACAGGTACTCATGTATATGAAATTCTTTAAATTACAATTCGTATGTTTCTTTAGTGTCCACGTAAGGGTGTCGGTCAACTAAATATTTTTAGTGGCTTCTGTTAGAGCACCTACATTACATAGACCACAAGGGAAGTGTCCCACTACTGGGGGCAGGTCCCACAGAGGCCTTTGTGTGGGTGCTGTGGATTTTGTTTTGTCTGGTGTGGATGAGCATATCCATCAAATTGGCCGTTCGTTAGTATGCGAACCTCGTTGGAGGTAGCGTGAGGTTGCCTGTTTGCAGGATTGTCCAGTGTTTCTTAATGATTTTTTGAATGGTGTTGGACTCTGGTGTAAAGGTCATTACGCAAGTTAGAATATCAGACCTGGGTCTCACCCGTAGCTCTAATAGGGCCTCCCTGTTGTTCCGTGTAAGTTTTTGTGCAGTTTTTATGCATTTAGCAGGGTTGTGACGGGTCTCTGACTAGCTAATTCTTTGGCTTGTTCATTGTAATCGCTGATCTCACTGCTATTGCAGCGGAGTCTCAGAAACTGCCCATATGGTAAGTTGTCCTATAGGGCCTTGGGATGGTGACTACCAAAAAGGAGAAAGTTGTTACTGTCAGTGTTTTTTTTTTTTAATAAGTCTTGGTATGTAATCTACCATCAGTCAAGTCGATCATCAGGTCCAGGAATGGCAGCCCCGTCTCTGAGATGTTAGCCGTGAAATGAAGCAAGGGGTTCAGTGTACTGATCCACTCAATGAAGGGGGTACACATGATTTTGTCTCCCTTCCATAAAAGGTAAATGTCGTCAATGTATCGACGCCAGGTCAGAATGTTCATGTGATAAGGGTTAGTTGGGCACAAAATGTACTCCTTTTCAAACTGAGGCATGTACAGGCAGGCCAGACTTGGGGCACAGGTACTGCCCATAGAAGTCCCCTGGGTTTGATGGAACAGTTTATCTTTATATGGGAAAAAATTTCCGTGAGGGCCAAGGAGGCACACTCCATGATAAAACTCATCGTAGTGGACGAAGTCCAATCTGTTGATCGAATTATGTTTTCAATCACCTCCAGGGTGGTTGTCTGGGGGATGCTTGTATAAAGGGCTTCCACATCAAGGGTGACCAGGAGGTAAATCTGTGGTCTGTCATTGTTAATTAACTCAATTAGATTCAATATATCCCTTATATCTTGTACAAAGGAGGGTTTCTTTTGGACCAAAGGTTAAAAAAAATGGTCACAGAAATTTGAATGCCGTTCTAGTAGAAAACCTATGCCTGACACAATTAGTCTTCCAAGTGGAGGGAGGATACCCTTATAAATTTTAAGGAGGGTTTAGAAGTAGGGGATTCTGGGTTGTTTGTTCACAAGGAACTCTGCCTTGTTTTTAGACACCCACCCTCTTATAGTTCATTGATGCAAGGAGCACATGTGCTGGACCTAAAAGCTCTGAACCAGGAGCTTTTAGGTCTCTTTTGTAGAGACCATAAGCGATGTCTGGACATCCCCAGAAAAGCCTGTCGTCCTCAGCCAGGTGTGGCACCGTAAGGCCACTGTTAACGAAACCGCACAGCCCAGTGAGTTGGCTGTATCCAGTCCACATCTGATCATGAACTTAGCTGCGTCTCTCCTATTGGCAACAGTCTGGGTGAGTACAGCCAGGGGCCTCCTCTGGGACAGTAAGCAGCACCTGCGCAACCGTATCCCACAGAGCGTGGGAATAGCTACCCAAAAGGCATGTTCACGGACCGCTGTGCTAGGCTGTTGGAAGACATCTTTTCGCCTAAGTTGTCCAGCCTATTGGATTCCCAATCCGGTGGGGCGTTTGGAAATGCGCTGGATTGACATGGGAAGTGGAGGCTTGGACCACCAAGCTCTTCAGGGTAGGGTGTTGCATGAGGAAGTTAGATCCCCTGGGGCAGGGCAGTGGCAGCAGGGAAAAGTCCTGTTCACAGCAGGCCCTGTGTTGGGCTTGGACCAAGTCCCAAGCAAGACGTCAGTAACAGCCTCATTAAATGGTAGAAGAGGTTCCAAAGGGGACACTCACGGTTGAAGCACTTCTGTCTAGACATTAGTCTTGACTGCCTCTGAGAGCAAGCTAAGATCCAGGACCTCTGCTGCCCTCCTCACCACCATTGTAAATGACGCTCGCTCCTCCTTCCCCGGGGTAGGGAAGGAGAAAGCATGCCAGTATTTGGAGAGGTATCCAGTCCGCTGGCGTCCCCCAAATCCTCGCTGATATTGTTCAGATTCCAGCAACCCCTCCCACTCCTCCCCAAGTTCTAGCCCATAAGAATAGGGCTCAGGCATGGCTTCAGTCTGCATCAAGGGAGGCCGATCCGGTTCCAAGTCGGGGATCAGAATGTGGACGGTGCTGCGGGTGGGCACTGGCGGTGCCGGGAGCCGTGGCAAGATTGGTGCCATTCCAGATACATCTGTGGATCCAAGGAGCCTGATTGGTGCCGGAGTGGATCATGTAGGGGGGCCCCTGCTGAACCTGCAGGGCCCAAAGGCTTGCCAGAGGGAACAGGCAGCCCAAATATGAGGTGCATAGCCTCACAACATTCTCTGAATTTGGCTGGGGTCGCTCTGCCTGGAAACTCAGAGAGGGGTGGAGACCGTCCAGGTGCTGGCTCAATCGTGGTGTCTGGCCTCAAATGTCGTGTCGACGCACCCTCATCTCGTAGGACGAGGAGATGTCAAAGAACTCTTCGACTTCTACCTGAATGACCTGATGATATATATATGATATGATGACCTGACGACTGAGTGTGACAAGGATCTCAGACTCCATGACTGCTCCCAGGACCTTCCTCTGTTCAAGGATCTGGATCATCCCATGTTGAGCTGCCAGGAGCTTGAGGGATTGCTACCTCAAGGCCTTCAGGTTCATGGCACGGCAATTGGAGCAGGCCTTCACATCGTGATCACACTCGAAGCACCAAAGGCACACAAGATGCGGGTCAGTGACTGACAACGAGCCGTGATGAGCACCGCAGGGCTTGAAGTCAGGCTTCAGAGAGGACATCCTTGCCACACTAGGTAGAAAACCTGAAAAAGACTTGACAAAAAGTAAAAAAAAGTTAGTCAAAAATTAACTAAGGAGTAGCTCTTTGGATCTGCACTGAATGGTGCTGAAAGAAAAGAACTGGCATCAGTGTGCCGGGGTGGTGCCTATATAGGAACCATGCACGTCACTTCCAGCGCCCCCGACCCCACACAGAGACAATCAACGCCACAGGGGTACTGCTCACGAAGATTTTCTGGACCCAGTCTGACGCCTGTGGTTAATTCTAAGGTATGGAATCTGCGACTAGAAGAATCTATCAGATAGATCTTTATATTCTCTCCAGAAATTTGTAAAAAAGCTCCTCGTTTGCTGGCATTGTGTGTTGCCCAAGTAGGGTCTTTGAGAGCTCCAGCTTCATTTTACAGGACACATGAACAAGTTACCTTCGATAACGCTTTTTCTGGTGGATACAGTATCTGCCTGTGGATTCCTCACCTTTTGTATTACCTGTTACGCAGCATTCCACAGAAACTCTTCTCCATAGCTCTCCGGTGTTGACAAGGATGTCACAATGGAACGGCTCCGCTCGCGACCCCATGCGACGTCATCAGAGCCATAAGACGACCTCGTCGGCGTGCTGACGTCAGTTCTACCCATTTCTTCTGTGCCTTCGAGGCAAACGGGTCAACTGACAACATTTCCAAAAGTATACACAGTATACAATTTAAAGAAAGAAACTGGAAATTCTAAAATATAGACATTTCCTAGTGACAAGCATCATAATATATCAAATAACAATAAAATACATGTATTTCATGCTAAATATTTTTTCGGTATATACAGGCAGGAAACTGGGAGCGGGTGGGTCAGTGAGGAATCCACAGGCAGATACTGTATCCACCAGAAAAAGAGTTACTGAAGGAAAGTAACTTGTTCGTCTGATGGATACATCTGCCTGTAGATTCCTCAGCTTTTAAATTGAATCCCCAAGCAGTCCCGCTCTCAGAGGAGGGTGCCTGCCTACACCAAAAAATCTTGCAGCACAGAACGTGCAAATTGGTCATCCCTCCTCACCTCCGAGTCTAAGCAGTATTGCTTCGCAAAAGTGTGGAGGGAGGCCCAAGTTGGGGACACCTCTAGTCAAAGCCGAAGAAGACTTGGCTCTGGTGGAATGAGCTTGAATACCTTCAGGAGGCTCCTTCTTGGCCAAGGCGTAGCAGATCTTGATGCAGAGGATGATCCACCTGGACAGTGTTCTCTTGTGGACAGCCTTGCCCTTCATCTCGCCCACATATCCAATGAAGAGCTGATCATCCAACCTGAAGTCCTTAGTCCTGTCCAGGTAGAAGCTGACCCCCCTCTTGGGGTCCAGTCGGGGAGTCTCTCCTCCTCCTTGGAAGGGTGAGGGAGAGGATAGAAAGTGGGTAAGGTGTAAGGTGATAGATTGTCCTAGGTGGAAGGGAGTAACCACCTTAGGCAGGAAAGCAGCTCTGGTCCTAAGAACCATCTTATCTACATGAGCTGAAGTAAAAGGAGGCTTAAAGCTAAGGGCCTGTAGCTCACTAACCCTCCTGGCAGAAGTAATTGTAATCAGAAAAACTGTCTTTAATGCTAGAAATCTCAATGGACAACTATGCAGGGGTTCAAAGGGAGACCCCATCAAGAAAGTAAGGACTAAATTCAAATCCCACTGAGGCATGATAAATGGAGTGGGAGGACACCCGTTAATGAGACCCTTAATGAATCTCATGACTATGAGAGATTTAAACAGAGAGGGTTGGTCTGGTAAACAGAGAAAGGCAGACAAGCAGCCTTTGTTGCTACTGCATAACCCTGTTGAGCCAGGGAAAGCAAGAAACTGAGAATCTCAGACAAATGAACTCGTAAAGGATCAATGAATCTCTCTCCACACCATTTCACTAACCTAGCCCACCTACCGGAGTAAACAGATTTGGTGGAGTGTCTTTTGGCCGATAAAATAACATCCACCACATCCCGCGGGAGAGAGAAAGAACTCAGGTTGGCCCTTTCAATCTCCAGGCATGAAGGTGCAGGCTCGGGAGGTGGGGGTATAGAACCTGCCCCAGCGACTGTGAGAGGAGGTCTGCCCTGAGAGGGAGACGGAGCGGAGGGTGCGACAAGCGGTAAAGGTCTGTGTACCACACCCTTCTTGGCCAGTCCGGAGCAATCTATATGACTTGGGCCCGGTCTTGAAGAATGTTCCTCAGAACTCAAAGAATAAACACGTAAAGAAGCTGTGAGGCCCAGTCTAGCTGAAACACGTCCCCCCAATGCTCCCCGCATCGTATACTGGAGACTGCAGAACAACGGCAGAGCGCGTTCTCGTGAGTGGGCAAACCGGTCTAACCGAGAAAACCCCCACATCTCGAAAATGTGATGGACCACCTCCGGATGGAGACGCCACTCGTGATCGGCCGAGTACTGCCGACTGAGACTGTCCGCACGTACATTCAGCACTCCGGTCAGATGATTTGCAATTACACAAATCTGATGGTCCTGAGCCCAGAACCAGAGTCGCAGTGCCTCTCTGCAGAGACAAAATAACCCTACTCCTCCCTGTTAGTTTATGTACCACATTGCGGTAGTGTTGTCTGTCAGGACCTGAACTGACTGCCCGTGAAAAGAGGGAAGAAAGGCCTTGAGCCCCAAACGTATCGTCCACAATTCTAGAAGATTGATATGAAGCAATCTTTCCTCTGGTGACCAAAGGCCCTTCACCTCCAGATCCCCCAGATGAGCTCCCCACCCTAAAGTGGAGGCATCCGTTATTACTGTAGCCACCGGAGAAGGAGGTTGAAATGGCTTCCCTTTAAACAGGTTGTCCGAAACACTCAAACACAACAGCTCCACTGCAGTATCTCTGGAGATTCTGACCACCTCCCTGAGAACTCCGTTGTGTTGAAACCACTGCCTGCGGAGGCACCACTGGAGTGCCCTCATGTGCCAGCGTGCATGGTTGACCAACTGTATGCTGTAAGTGAACAAACCGAGCAGGCGTAAGACCTTCAGGACTAGAACAGCTGCTCCATCTTGAAAAATTTGAATCATAGCATGGATGTCTAGAACCCTCTGAGGAGGCGGGAAAGCACAACTCAGAGTAGTATCCAGGACTGCCCCTATGAACAGATTGCGCTGAGAGGGCACCAGGTGAGATTAGGGTACATTTATCGAAAAACCCAAGCCGAACAACAGCCGTGTTGTTACTTGCAGATGATGCAGCACCATCTCTGGCAACCATGCTTTGAGCAGCCAGTCATCCAGATAGGGGAAAACAAGAATCCCCGATCTTCTGAGATGTGCTGCTACCACCATCACCTTTGTGAAGACCCGTGGTGCGGATGTAAGATCAAACGGAAGGACCGCAAACTGGTAGTGTTGATACCCCACCGTAAAACGGAGATACTTCGGATGCGACTCCAGGATGGGAATGTGAAAGTATGCATCCTGCAAATTGATAGACACCATCCAGTCTTCCTGCTGCAGCGCCAGAAGAACCTGAGTCAGGGTCAACATCTTGAACTTCTCCTGCTTGAGCTACAAATTCAAGATCCTGAGGTCTATGATTGGGCTCAATTGCCCGTCCTTTCTGGGGATCAGGAAATACCGGGAGTAGCATCCCGGATCCCTTTCCTGCTCCGGATCAACCTCTATCACACTTTTCTGTAACAAAGACAGAACCTCTTGTTGCAGGAGCAACAGAAACAGATGGTCCTCTATACACCAGCCCTGGCGAGGAGGGAAAGGAGGAAACTCCTGAAAAGGAAGGGCGTATCCATTTTCTACGAGATCCAAAACCCAGAGATCTGACGTAATAGATCTCCAATTTAGTAGAAAATGGGATACCTGACCTCCCACCGGACAAACATGCTCCAAGATGGTGGATCTAGAGCTGCTTCCCTGCGGTACCAGTTGAGGGAACAGGAGAGGAGGAGGAGACTTGCTGACGAACTGAGCCTCACAGGCGACCTCTACCTTTCCCTCTGTATGATCTACACAGAGGATTTGCCTTTTGCTGCTGCTTGCGGGCCCGAAAGGAAGGAGTCTTGCCAAACCCCCGAAATCTTCGGTAACGAAAGCCTCTGGGCTGGGACTGTAGACCCAATGATCTAGCTGTGGCTCTACTATCCTTAAATCGCTGCAGTGCTGAGTCCGCTTCAGTACCAAAGAGGCGAGAGCCATCAAAAGGCAATTCCAAAAGGGTGGCCTGCACATCTGGAGAAAAAGCAGACCCCCTTAGCCTTGTTGCTACTGAGAAATCCATCTCTCTAGCAACAGTCAGGTGTGTCAAGCCCTGACTGTATGACTTGATGGGCCGCAGCCTGTGTGTCCGATAAAACCTCTACAAAATGGCCCTGAACGTACTCCGGAAGCTTGGGAATCACTTCCTTTGCAGAATCCATCAGTGCGTGTATGTAGCGACCTAGCAGACACGTTGCATTCATTGATTTTAAGGCAATACTGGCTGAGGAAAACACCTTCTTGGCTGATTGTTCCACCCTCTTAGATTCTCTATCTCCAGGCGTGGATGGAAAAGAGGCCATAGATTGCTTTGCAGAGAATGACGCCTGAACAACTAAGCTCTCAGGGGATGGATGCGCAGATAAGAAAGCCAGATCCCCAGGCGCTACTTTGTACCTTCTCGCCACTGACCTGAACACAGCAGGGGCTTCTGCCATACCTCTAAGATGGGCTCCGTCAAAGCCTCATTAAATGGGAGCAGAGGCTCTGTCACAGAAGGAGAGTGAAGAACCTCAGTCAGGATGTTTGACTTGATCTCAGCAGTAGGCAACTGCCAAGTCCAGTAGATCTGCCGCCTTCCTTATGAAGGAGTGGTAAGAAGAGACCTCATGCGAAGGCCCTTCGGAGCAGAGAGTTCCCACTTCGGAGACGTAGCTAAACCACTAGCCTCCTGCAGTCCCTCAAACTCTTGCATTGGATCAACAATCTCCCCTTCTTCAGCCTCTTCCTGTTGCTCCTGGAATTATTCCTCTGTGCCTCCCTTCTCGACCTCATCTTAGGTATCGGCGGCCCAGGATGCAGCGCCGGGGACTTCGGGGCCAGCGTTGATGGAAGCTTCACAGAGAAAGCTGATGGCGCCGTGCAAAGCCGAGACGGCACCAGACCGGAGCCAGACGGCACCGGAGAAAACTCCATTCTTTCCTCCAGGGATTGCACCGGCGTGGAGTACCTCGGCGTCAGGAGAGGCCAACTTCAAGGGGTCATCGGCATAAATGGCATAAAAGGTGCCTGGGCATAATGAGGTGGCAAGCCCATGTTGAAAGACAGCGGTCCCATGGGGCCAGCTGGCGCACCAGTAGGGTTATCCGCCTTGGCAAACATGCCGAACATCACATTTAAGAAATGCAAAGGATCCGTACCTGGGGCCAGAAAGGCAGGGTATGGATCCGGTACCGCCTGTTCAGGACAGCTCCAGGAGGCTGTAAGACTGGCCCCGGCTGCGGCACAGGTGTGACTGGAGCCAGTGGCGGAGTGGTCGGAAGCGAAGGCAATGCTTCCCTGGGCGCCGGAGAACCTCTCAGAGCCAGAGAGTGCGCTGGAGTCACCTGAGAAGGGTGATACTTCATCCTTTCTATGACGCCAAAGTACCGGAGACCCCGACTTCGGAGACTTATCCTTGGACGAGTGACACCAAGACCCATGACGCCGCTTTTTCGTGCTTCCTCGACGACTTAGAGGTGTGCGGGTTCGGCGACTTGGACTTCGATCTCGTACTTCTTCGGCCCCTCTTCTGCTTCTCCGCCCTGGCCATAAACAACTTGGCCCCCTCTCCTTGAGGGCCTTCGGATTCATGTGACGACATGACGAACATCCCTCGAAGTCGTAATCCGACGAAAGGCACCAAAGACAATCATCATGGGGGTCAGTGAATGCCATATGAAACCCGCATTCCCTACAAACCTTGAAACCAGATTTCTTCTGAGCAGCCATTGCAATGCTACAATTTCAGGAGAACCTGCAACAACAAAACTACTCAGAAATAGAGAGCCCTGGAAAAACCGTTGCGCGATGGCGCGGAAAAAAGGGAACTGACGTCCGACATGCTGACGAGGTCTTCTTATGGCTCCGATGACGTCACGTGGGGTCGAGAGCGGAGCCGTTCCATTGTAACGTCCTCATCGATGTGCAAGAGCTATGGAGAAAAATTTCCGTGGAATGCTGCGGAAGGGGTAACTCAAAAGGTGAGGAATCCACAGGCAGATGCATTCATCAGAACGAACCAACTGCCATGCTTCTGAGTAGCACACTATTTTCTCCTACAAGAGGTTGACCAGAACATGGAGTTATTTGGAGATAGCAGTGTAGTTATCTAGGATAGTTTTGTAGTCCTCTATTGCAGAGGTACAGATGACAAAAAGGTGATCTTATATGATATCAATCAACCTGTTCTTATCTTTAAAGAATTTCCCCACGCTCTATTTGGTTGACATCCTATAAGAAGTTGGTATGATATCAGGGATATATATCACAACAGTAGGTTGTCCTGTAGGAATTTTGCATCTAAAGCATAATGGGCTGTGGTTGTTTTCTGGGTGCTGTACTACCCTTATTTCCACAACCAGACGCCACAGGAAATTTCTGAACAAGATGTAATCAATCATGCTGGTGCCCCTATTGCTCCTGTAAGTAGGCTGGCCGGATTATCCGAGATGGTACGAACGTTAAGAAACCTGATTCTAGCATTACCTAACAAATTGTCCTTGAATTGCTAATTTAATTGAATTTGGGACATACAACGGTCCTCCTCGCTAAATATATCATTGCACAATCCAACAAAAATGGATCATCCCACAATCCTCTTGGGGGCGGACATTGAAATCTCCATGGAAACATATCAACTAGACCTTTAGGAAAAGACATTATAGGTGAATAAAAAACAAACAAAACAAAAAAAAGACAGCAGAAAGGACAGACAACTAACCTTTAACAGTGCCCACAGAGTCCTTCCTCGATTAAAGACAACAAAAAGCAAAACTTCCAACAACTTTGCCTGTAATGGATCTATATGACGGGATTTACATCAGGCCACAAATTTATCCCAGCACCCATGTAAACAGTTTTTTGTAGATGAACGCCTAGCCATCAGAATGACACCCACTACCTCAGGATGGACATTGAAAGCAGTCAACTGTAGCAGCTCAATCTCCACATATAGAGGTGTAGACTGCACAGTCTGGGGTACTTGACCCTGCCCTGCTGCTGCAACAGGAAGATCCTTTCGATGCAGCAGCCTGATTGAGGACAGATGCTCATGTCATGATGTTCTGGGTACCACACTCCTGACAGAACCCAGAGTTACTAGGATGAATTGGGCCCATTCTTTCCTGATCTTCAGAACTCTGGGCAAGTGAGGCAGTGGCGGGAATGCATACAGGACTACCAAGTTATACTGTAGGTGGAATGCATGTCAGAGAGACTTTTTCGGAACTCAACTGTGCCAAATGTCTAACCTTGAATGTTCTCGGTGGGAGCAAATAGATCGAGCCAGAGTTCTCTCTTTTGTATGGAAGACACCCTGTGCCACCTCCAGGTTTAGCTGCTATTTATGATCTGCTAGTCATTGCCAACTGTGGTAGTCTGCCCTGGCATTTAAAGATCCTGACATGTGGTTCACAACTACGGAGATGCCCTGCTGACTCAGCCAGTTCCAAAAGCGCAGGACATCCTGGCATAGGGCCCAGGACCCCACTTCACCCTACTTGTTGCAGTACCATATGTTGGCAGAGTTGTCCATGAGGACCTGAACCAGTCTCCTTTAGGTGGACGGCAGCAAGGCCTTCAAAGCCAAGCAAATGGTCTGCAACTCCAACAAACTGATGTAGAGGCAAGTCACTGCCACAGACAAGAGTCCTCTGATCTCCACCTTTCAACAGATGACCTCCCCAACCCAAAAGCTTTATGTCCGTCATCACTGTCAACTCCTGGTGTGTTAGGGACAGGAGTCTGCCGCTGGTCCAATTTTGAGCAAACAGCCACCACTGCGGGCCTTTTGAAGTCTTCTTCGAAACCTGGATGGAATTGGACACGTTCCCTTGGTGCTGAGCTCAAAGACTTGAGATTCCACTGCTGAGTCCAGCATGTGCCATCTGGTGTAGTCAACAAGCAAGATACAAGCAGCCAAGAAGTCTCAGAACCCCTTGCACAGAGACAGGGGATCGATGCTGAAACATCTGGATCATAGCCCAAATGTTTTGGACTCACTGAACTGGTGGTAAGGCTCAGAACTGCACTGTATCTAGGATTGCTCCGAGAAACGGGAGCCTCTGTAAAGAGTCAAGTGTGACTTCTGCATATCACTCGAGAACCTCAAGGATGTTAGGAGTTTCGCTGTCGTCTGGAGGTGGTCTACAATTGACTGTTGTGAGCCCGCTTTCAACAGCCAGTCATGAAGGTAGAGGAACACTGGTAACGCCAACCTCCAAAGATGCGCTGCTACCACTGCCATCACTTTCATGAACAACCCAGGGGCACGGATACGGTCAAAGGGGAGCATTGAAAACTGAAAATGCTCCTGGCTGACCTTGAACCAGTTAACAACGCCTATAGGACTGCAGGATGGAATAGTGAAAATGAGCGTCCTGCAGGTTCAGCTGTACCATCCAGTCTCCTGGATCTAGGGCAGATAGAACCTGGGCCAGCGCGAGCATCTAGAACTTCTCCTTTTTGAAGAAAAAATTGAGAAGGCAAAGATCGAATATAGGACAAAGGCTTCCTTCCTTCTTCGGCACCAAGAAATAACCGGAGTAAAATCCAGTCCCTATTTCCAGTGCGGAGACCCTCTCTGTGGCTGCTATATTCAAGAGAGCCTGGAATTCCTGCTGTACAATGGACAAATATTCCTCCAAAAGCTTCTCTCATGCGGGTGGTACATGCGAAGGCTCCGAGAGGAAAGGAAGGTATACCCTTACTGAACTATTTGGAGCACCCATTTCTGATGCTCTGCCCACCGTGGTGGTAATACCTTATTCTGCCTTTAACGGCACACTAAAGCGGTTTGGTAGCAGGAGCGGTGGCGGACTGAGCAGTGCGCACCCCTGAGGCCTGTACTGTTGTCGGCTAGATACCCGAACCCAGCCTCGAAAGGACGGGGTGGGAGGTCTGTTGCTGTGGAGGTGGACCTTGGCATTGTTTTTAAGCCAAACTCCTTCAGAAGCCTCGAAAGGGTCGAAATTGTAGGGGACATGTCCTCACAGGTGCAAGAAGCCAGAGAGTGGATATGTCCCAGTGATACCTAAATTCACCCTTAGATATTACCAGTGCAAAGGGAAACCATAACTAGTACATTGGCTGGACACTCATCTTTAAGAGTTCCCCAGCTACATGATGGCTTCACTGTTCCCCAAGGTGTTTGGTACCAAACACCTCATCTTAATAAACCCACACTGATGTCGGTGCTGGATTTATTAATAAATGCACACAGACACCTTAGAGGTGCCCCCTGAAAACCTACAGACTACTAGTGTTGACTGACTGGTCTCAACCAGCCAGCCACCATAGACAGATTTCTGACACGAGGTGAGAGCCTTCACTCTCGGAAGACAGGAACAAAGCCTGCTCTGGGCGGAGGTGTTCACACCTCCTCCAAGCAGGATGGACATTCCAGGGCGGGAAGCTTCAAAGGCCCTGCCGCCTTTGTTATGCGACTCCGGGCCTTTCCAGATAATGGAGGTGCCCTGCCCCCACTTATTGGTGGAAAGACAGGCGGGAAAATTAGTTAGATTAGGAGGTGTGCCCAAATGCAACCAGCATCACCCCTAGGGCGGGCCAGCTGGTGTGGATCCCACTTTTCAGATTCCTCCTTGTTGTTTTGGCAGGAATTAGCCTTCTAGGGTCAGGGTTATGCCCACTTTCCACAGGAAGTGGTCATGTATAGAGTGTAGACACCCTAAAGGTAGGTAGCCCATTGGCTACTGCCTGTCGAGGGACGTCAGCATCACTGAGACCCACTTAAAAAAGTGGCCCAGCTACCTGGATTTTTCCCTGACCACAAGGTGCATGTTTGTGCACCAGCCCAGCCGATCAAACAACCCTGCACCCGAGCCCCCGAGCCTGGGTCCTGACGAACCGACTGTGCCCCTGTGCTCCAAGACCTATTGCGACATCAGCCCCCTTTTTGGGAGCCCTTGGACTTGCCCGCAAGTCGCCCTGTGCAGCCTCTTTTCAGGTGGCCCCCTTTCTCCATAGCACCAGCTTCCAGCCTCACTAGCCCCCTGCTCTCAGTAGAACCCGGGCGGTTCCCGAAGAACTTCTGGTAGTACTTTGAACCTTGGCCCACTACTAGTTCAACCCCCGAAGGTGAACCCCTGAAACAGACTGTACCTACCTTATATGCATCTGTGACTCTCTCCCCCCCACCCCCCCGGTAGGATTGCATTGTGCGTAAAAGTGCACATGCTTATACGCTTTGCTTACCTGTGCATAATTGTATCAAAAACTGTACTTACCTTGAAACGAAGTTCTCGAGTTTGAAATGTATATAAAAAGTGATATTTTTAAAATTGGTCTCAGATTTATTCTTTGAGTGTCTAATTTTTTTCCTCTGTTGAGTACAACAAATGCTTAGTACCCTCTGATAAGCCTAACTGCTCGCCCACACTACCACAAAAGAGCGTTAGTATTATCTACTTTAGCCTCTGTAAGCAATTGGTGACCCACTGGACTCTTTGCAGTGTACTTCGTTTTAGTACACTATATAGAGGGCCAGCTTCCTACACCATGTGCACGGAAGACCATGTGGCTGCCATACAGACCTCCTTTTCGGAGACATTCACTATGAATACAAATGTGCCCCCCTTCTTTCTACCTTGTGGAGTGCACCCTTGGTCTCTGCGCTACCTATATACTAGCGGTTTGCAGCATGTCTGGATTATTTGGACTATCCACCTTGCAATGTGGAGACCGGTGCACCCTTGTTAATTTTTGCAAATGAGATGAAGAACTGTCTTGTTTTCCTGACCCTTCTTGTTTTTATAAGTAATGACTATCCCTCTTTACGTCCTAGTGTGTGTAAGGCTCTTCCGGCCTGTTTTTAAAATTTTGCTAAATACTGTTGCCATGTCCTCATTACCACTGTCCTTGCGCATTTGAAGTAGGTTTCTTGCGTTGCAAGTGCTTGCAATTCAGTCACTTCGCAAGGACATGATGGCAATTAAGGAGGCTGTCTTGAGTGTCAGTCATTTGAGATCTGCTTTGTGCATATGCATAAATGAGGTATTCATGCATGTTAACACTAGGTCTAGGTTCCATAGTGGCATGGGCAATGTCCTTGGTGAAGCTATCCTATTTGCTCCTTTCAAAAACCTCTTTAACCACTGGGGCTTTGAAGAAACTTCTTCCTATTACCCATCTATTATATGCTACTATGGCAGACAAGTGGGCTTTCAGAGACGTGTATGATAACCCCTCATCTAGAAGGTGAGTGAGGTACTTTACCACCATGGTTTCTTGTGCAGTTGATTTTTGTTCTTGGTCTGTCACACCAATGTATCAATCTGTTTCACTTTGTTGAGTAGCACTTCCTGGTGCTTCCTCTTCTGGCTACTTTAGGATTTGCATGGTCCTCTCTGGGAGACCTAGGTGGCCAAACGGTCATAAAACATGCTGCCAAGTGGAGGGTTGCTGGCTCTGGGGGGTAAATCTGGCCTCTTTACCATGGTGAAGGAAGCATATGCAACCCTCCCAGGCAGGTCTATCAACAGGTGAATTTCCTCTGACCCTCGATGTAGCTGGATTCAAAGCTTTAGCATTTTGCGTTCTCTTGTGTTGCAAACAGGTCTATCTGTGGTTTCCCCATTGGTGGAAGATGGTTTTTACTGTTTGATGCTTTAGTCCCCACTCATGTGAGGAGTTTGTCCATTTAGCAAGTACGCTTCCATGTTTTGGACCTCTGGTAGATGGACGGCTACTAGTGCTATCCTCCATGTCCTGTGCTAATTGGGACAGAGCATGTGACCTTGTACCCCTTGTTTGTTGTCCATTTGAATTTGGGCAGTTCTTCCCAGGACATGTTTTTGGAAGGCCTTCAGTGCCAGAACAGTATGTTTGTGTTTAACTGCTTCTGAGCTCTATTGACCACTGATGTTTAATTTTCCAGTGAGAGGCGCCAAACTCTGTGGGATGCATCTATCGTGATGGTCACTGAGGGAGTTGTATGCATGAAAGGACTGCCCACTGAGATTTGTGTTCCACCAAATTCCTCGGTGTCTTCTCTGTGACAACTGCTACATCCTCCCAACTCCTGATTGCCTGTGACCATTGACTCTGCAACCACTCATAGTGGTCTCATTTGTAACCTTGCATGTGGTAATAGTGGTAGGCAGGATGCCCTCATTCCCATTATTTTCACTATCCTCACTGCCAAGACGATTCCCTCTGGTAAAGGATCGTTTGCTTTGCCAGTGTCTTTCGCAGGTTGGAAAGGCTTTTGCTTCATTAGAGTTTAGTCTTGCCCACAAGAATGTCTTTTCTCTTTGTGGCATTGGTGAGGATTTCTCCATGTTTAGGAAGAATCACAATTTGTGAAGAATTTGTAGGATGGTATTTATACTCTCCTGGAACTGAGTGAACGATTTTGTCTCTACTAGCCAGTCATCTAGATATAGGTAGCCATGTATCGTGGGTCTTCGAGTGTGCCACCACTACAGTGAGGCACTTTGCAAACACCCCTGGTGCAGACTTGATCCCAAAAGGTAGAACCCTGACCGGATAGTGTACCTTGTCCACAACGTACCTCAGTAACTGTGTCCTTGAGGTCTATGGTTGCCACGAAGTCCCACTTCTACAGGCACAACATGCCTACTGCAGCGCGATCATCCTGAACTTCTGCTTTTTTATGAATGTGCTAAGGGTACGCAGATCCAGGATGAGTCTTAAAGTGGGGTGGGGGGGCTGGCTTTGGTACCAGGAAGTAAACTAAGTAAATCCCTTGGTAATTTTTTCTGTCCTTTCAGTACCCTTTCTTTTGCATGCTTATTTAAGAAGGCCCGCGACGTCTTGTAGTAGTTCCATCTTTTTGTCTTTGTTGCAAGGACTGGTCTTTGGCCTTATGTTTGGTGGGGTTCTTAATAGTTCTGTACAATATCCATGCTGCATTACGTTTCAAATCCATTTGTCTGTGGCAATTCTTTCCCACTCCTTAAGGAATCTTCAGAATCTGCCCCCTAAAGGTGTCCAGTAGTGTAGGAAGGGACCTGATAATTCACTTGTTGGGATTCCCGGCTCCTAGCAGAAGGAAGCCTCTTCCTCCGGCCCCTCCTCAAAAGGGCTAACTTGCTGAACTGGGACATTGTCACTGAGGCGGTGTGCTTATTGATCAGGCCTAGGGCACAAAGCTGGTGTTAGAGGTGGCTGGCTGTGAGCCTCCTCTTACTGACTCTTCTTTGTGCTGACCTTCCTCGGAAAGGTACACAGAACTCAAGAACTGCAGCCTTGGCAGTGTCACCGTTTTTTTCCCCACTTTCTACAGTGAATCCACTGCTGGGCTGAGCAGGTTGTCGAGGGGAAAATTCAGTACCACTGCTTGCACCTCCTGTTTGAACCCAAAGACTGGTAGCCATGCTTCTCAGGGGGGAGCTGTTGCACAGCTGTTTGCATGCTGTATTTGCTGCATCTAATGCTCAATTGAGCCATGTGTTCAAGATAGACTTGCCTTCTTGGGAAAACGTTTGCTCTGGCTTTGAATTGGTCCACAAGGTGCTGCATCAGCTTGGCTCATTTCCTCACATGGCTTGTGAGCATATCGGTTAAAGAGTTTGCGATGCGCTATTGGACACCTCCATTTTTCTCTTCATTACTTCCAACTTCTTGACCTTCCTGAACGGTGGGGCCCACGTTGGTTGGAGCATTTGCCCCATTACTTGCAATGGCCACAATAAGAGTCTGGTCCCACACTGAGCTCTAATGTAAGGTGGATCTGAGGAACGCTGTACTTTTTCACCCTTGGAGTCACTGCTTTTGCTACAGTTTCCCCACATCGTCTCGTCATTGGTCTAGGATGCTTGGTAGAATAGGGAGAAACATTTTTCTCCATGTTGGTAAGAGGGTTTCCATTAGTAAACAGGACAATGTCTGTTCCTCGTCTGGTTGGACCCCTTGTGTGTCTACTGCCCTTTTAACCAGAACGTATATTGCAATGTTGCATTGTGGAGACGGTCTGGAGGAGTAGGCGTCCCCCTTCTTTCTCTGGGGAGGAAGCTTCTGTGTCCTGCCACCTTTCCTAATCTGGGTCCTGCAGCAACCCAAATAAATCACATCATCTTGCTTGTTGAAAAGTTCCTCTTCTTCCTCTTCTTGGGGCTCAGCGGTTATTGAAAGCTCCAGCTCTACCAGTTGTACCTCTTACACTTTTTCTGCTTGGGGCTTCAATGGTACGCAATATCCCAGGAAGGGATCAAACTAGTTCTTCTTCACAAGGGCCGCCATCTCTACTTGGAGACTGTGCTTTCTTTCGGTGTCAAAAGCTTTGTTCCAAGTCAAGCTCTTTCTCTTTGGCACCGAGGCCACCATCTTGCGGCTCGTATTCCCTCCTGTGCTAGATCACCTTTCCGAGTCAAGGCCCGTCCTAAGTGTGCACCTTCAACTGTGTTTTTCAACAAAACAGTGCAATAAGGTCCACCAGGCAAAGCTCCAGGGGACCCACAAACATCTATTTCTAAAAGCAATTGTCCCCACAACTGAAAGCTTCCCTTCTATTGTGACCAGTATTTGATAACAAAATGGTTACTTACCAGTAGGAGTAGTTTTGCAGCTTGAAGAGTTTTCTGGATTCACATGCTGTGCTATATTCCGGCATCTAGTGGTTGGGTCTGGAATTGTCTGTTTTTTTCTTGTTTGGGGCGTCGACCACCATTTGGTGCTAGGTCCATCCCTTGTGTGACGCCAGACGGTGCCCCGGAAGCTCCTGTGCGTGGTAGCCATCTTTGGATTCTTTTTTCCCCCTTTTTCTCTAGGGTATGTCTTAAATCCTGCTGTCTTCAGATGTTAGTTTTGGTTTAAGTGATCTTGTGCCCCACCTTTTAGCATTCCTCCTCTGAGGGGAGGTGGTTGGGTCGCATATGAATCCAGAAAACTCTTCAAGCTGCAAAACTACTCCTACTGGTAAGTAACCATTTTGTTTTGCAGCATGAATCCTTTTCTGGAGTCAAATGCTGTGCATTAGATTATGTAGCGGTTTCCCCCTCCTTGGGGTGGTTGTGGGAAGATGAGGAAAACTTTGCAAACAGGTGTTGAAGTACCTTTTGTCCCACTTGAGCTTCCTTAGTCATCTGTATATCCATGCAGTAATGTTTGGTGAAGGTGTGTGGGGATGCCCATGTTACAGCAGCACATATAGTGTCTATTGGCACATTGACCATGAACGCCAGGGTTGCCCCTTTTTTCCTAGTTGAGTGGGCTTTTGGCCGTGTGTTTAGAGTTTTTCCTGCTGAGGTATAGCATACTTGAACTGCCTCTACAATCCAACTTGCAATTGTCCCCTTTGTCACGGCTGCTCCCTTGTTGGACTTTGAGTGAGAGACGAACAATTGATTGCCTTTACAGATTTGTTTTGTCTCCTGTAGATAGTCTAGTGATGCCCTTCTTATGTCCAGGGTATGAAGGCTTTTTTCTAGTCATGTTTGTTGGTTTTTGAAGAAGACTGCTAGCTGTATTCTTTGGTTCATGTGTAATTTGCTTACTATTCTAGGTAGGAATTGAGTGTTTGTCCTTACGATAATCTTGTCCTTGAGGATTTACATGTATGGTTCCTCAATCGTTAAGGCTTGTAGTTCACTTATTCTCCATAGAGATGTTATAGCGATTAAGAAGGCAGTCTTTCTAGTGATGTATCAGAGTTCTGCTTTGTGCATGGGCTCAAATGATCCTGTCATTAGTTGTGTTAGGACTGTGTTTAAGCTCCACAATGGGGCTGCAGCCTTTCTTGGGGGTGCCATCCTCTTGGACCCTTCCAGGAATCTCTGGATGACTGGTGCTGTAAAAAAACGTTCATGAATCTCCCTTGTTGTAGGCTACAATTGCTGCCAGGTGCACCTTGAGGCTTGAGTAGTTGATGTTACTGTCGAGCTAGCGTGTAAGATATATGAGCACTGTTTCCTGTGTGAAAATAGAGTTTAGGGTATTGTTTTCTGTACACCATATGGTATACCGTTTTCACTTGTGATCTGTTTTCTTGCCTCCTTTAGTATTTCCAATGTTCTTTGCGGTAAGTTCAAATGTCTGAACTATGAATTCAGGCGCCAGGCTGCGGGTCGCTGGTTCTGGGTGAAAAATTTGACCCCTTTGCATTGCGAGGAGGAACTGGTCTGCCTAGAATTTGATCTGTCCCCTGGACAGTTCGAGTAGGCTTGAGTACCAGGTGTGTCTTGCCCATTGAGGGGCTATGAGAATTAGGTTTGTTCCTGGTTGTCTAGCTTTCCCCAGAACCCTTTGCAGTAGAGGAATTGGAGGAAAAACATATGCAAATGTCCCTGACCAATTTAGGGACAGGGCATTCCCTTTTGATAGGTAGTGTTGAAACCTGGAGGCGAAGGATTGGCATTTTTTGTTCTCCACTGTTACGATTAGGTCTTTTTCTGGGGCTCCCCAGAGGTTGAAGACCCGTTGCAGGCTACTTTGTTTTATCTGCCATTTGTGCGAGCTGCTGTTCGGTCTGCCGAGTTGATTCGCTTTGCTGTTGCCCTTTCCTGGCAGGTGAATTGTCTGTAGAATGATTTTCTTTGAATTGGCCCATTTCCATATTTCCTGAGCTAGTTTGCTTAGGGTGACTGATTTCGATCCTCCTTGTTTGTTGAGGTAAAAGATTGAGGTGGCATTGTCCGTCTGGACCAATACTGTCTTCCCTCCTATGTGGGCTTGGAATGCTTTTAGTGCCAAGAACACAGTCTTCATCTCTAGGAAGTTGATGTGCTTTATAGTCTGCATCGTTCCACTGACAAGGTACCTGCAGGTTTCCTGAATGTGCTACTCAACCCTTGTGGGACGCATCGGTTGTGATGGTCACTGAGGGAGTTGGTGTTTTGAAAGGTCTGCCTAGTGTTATGTTCTTGGATGCCCACTATTGCATCTCAGTCTGAACCTTTTCTGTTACAACCACTAGATCCTCCCAACTCCCTGTGGTTTGTGACCAACTGCTGCATAGCAACTCCTGCGGAGGGCACATGTGGAGGCATGCATGAGTGATGAGAGGAATGCATGATGCTATCATGCCCATGAGTTTCATGACAGAACTCACTGTCAAGAGACTGACCATTCTGGTAGAGGAGAGTTTCTAGTCATATAGCTTGTATTCTCCTCTGGGTCTGGTATGCCCGTGCAACCTTTCTTTTTTAACAGTTCTTTTTATTGAAAAGAAGGCATGACATTCAAGAAAGGTACATTACACATATCGTGGCAACAGGGCTATGGTACAGGGGAGTCACGTGGCAACACGAAAGCAAAACAATACAGAAATCACAATTAGAGCGTATTAAAATCTCGTGTGACAGGATCTTCCCTCGCCCTCGGGGGCTCACATATACCACCCCTGTGGGTGTTCCATTTATCCCATATCTGGGACCACTTGGCGGGGCACCCCCTAGCTTCATATACAGTTCTCTCTGTAACCATGCACCAGTCCATATCCTTGCTCCAGGTCCCTATATGTGGCGGGGTCTGGGCCCTCCACAATATTGCGATGTTACGCTTCGCCACCATCAGTCCCAAGGTTACCCATATACGCTCTTTAGAGTTGAGGTCAGTGGGGCCCCAGGCGTTTAGGATAGCAAGCTTGTTACAATCGACCTTCTGCCCCAACACCCCCTCCATGAGTCCCACCACTGCCGCCCAATACCTTTGAATAGTAGCGCACTCCCAGAGTGTGTGAACAAAGGTGCCCTCCTGCCCACATTGTCTATAGCACCCGCCGTCTATACTGTACCCCATCCGAACCAATAGCGGACCTGACAGGTAGGACCTATGAAGGATCTTTAGCTGAATTAATCGAAGCCTTGAAGAAATGGTTACCTCTCGAGGAGAGGCCACTGCTGCCAGCCACTCCTAGTCATCCAGGCACGCTACATCGTGGTCCCATTTTTCCCTTAGCTGAACAAGGGGGTCAGACATGTTGTTGATTAGTTTCTTGTAGATCAGTGATATGGCCATCTCCGGCAAATCGCCATCCAGTACTCTGTCCTCGAGCGGGGAGGAGTCAGGAAGTCACTCCCCTGGGGAGCACAGCGAGCAAGGCATGCCTAATTTGTAGATACCGAAAATACTCAGAACGCGTCCTTTCAAATTCCTGCTGCAATTGCGTGAAGGGAATGATATCGCCTGACTTCCACATGTCTCCCACCTTGGATATAACAATAAGATCCCAACGATCGAAACCCTTGGAGTGGATCAGCCTACCTAGTCGCTCGTTATGCCACATCGGTGTGGCCTGTGTAATCTTGCCCTCCCACCCAAAACTCTTTGTGGCTGCTTTCCAAACTTGCACCGCATGGCCGGTGGGCCCAGTCAAGGCTGGCTTCAACGAACGCACGTATAATGCCCCTTCAAAACTCCCTCCCGGAAGAAGCCACCTATCAATCTGGAAGGCAGGATCGCCCTGCTGTCGATACGTGCACTGGTTGATTGCAGCAAGGTGGGATGCCCAGTAGTATTTCTTGATATCCGGCAGTGCAATGCCCCCGTCAAACCACCCCAGTGTAAGCTTGTGTGTGGCTATCCGGGGGGGGGGGGGCTTACCCTCCCAGAGAAGGTCCCGTAGGAGACCGTCTATTTCCTTAAAGTACGAGGAGTTAAAGTAGTGGGGAGTGTTTTGCAAAGCATAGAGGAATCGAGGGAGGGACATCCTCTCTCTCTTGGGGCGAGCGGCCCTTTTTAAGATGGAGTGCTTTCCAGTGTCGGACGTCAGATCGGAGACGCTGCAGAGGCGGTAGGAGATTACGCTCATAGAACCTGGTTGGCTCCCTAGAGACCCAGATCCCCAGGTACCTGAAGCCATCCGTGGCTTCCACTAGCTGGAACCCACGGGGAAGTCGAGGCATCGCCCCGCTAAGGACATAGAGCACCGACTTGGTCCAATTAATTTTGTAACCGGCGGAACTGCCAAATACTCGAAATATATTCAGGACCCTGTTTAGGGATGCAGTCGGGGATGCGAGATAGAGCAAGATGTCGTCCGCATATAGCGATATGCGGTCTTCCCAACCGGAGGTCCCATTGAGCCCCATGACAATAGGGTCTCTAAGGACCCACATCGCCAGTGGCTCAAGAGTAAGGGCAAAGAGAAGCGGGGACAAGGGGCAACCCTGCCTGGTACCCCTGCCGAGTACAAAAGTGGAAGATTTCCTGTTATTAACCACTATTTGGGCTAGTGACTGTTGATAGAGAAGACAAACCTAGTTAATATATTCAGGACCCAGACCTAATTTGTGGAGCACTGCAAACATGTAGGACCACTCGATGGTGTCAAACGCCGCGGCCAGAGAAACCACTACTGCGTCCTCGCGAATAGTAGCAGCCCGGCACAGCACACCATGGAGTCTCTACGGTCCAGCCAGGCCAGCAGTTTACCGGCTTTATCACCTACGTCGTAAATCCTACTGAGTGTTGCTCTGTGATATGATTTAGCGGCCTCAGTAGCTAAGTCAGTATATGCCTTAATTTTGATTTGTAGTTCGTGTTGCGTCTCCTCCAAGTGTTGCCCTCTAAGTGCCCCCTCCAACCGTAGAATATCCCCCTCCAAACGGGTCATATCAGCGCGTCTTTCCTTCCTCAGGCCCGCAATTTGAGCCAGAGCCACCCCCCGAATGAAGGTCTTGTAGGCCTCCCACAGTGTCGCAGATGATTCAACTGACCCCTCGTTCTCCTGAAAATAAAGGTCGGAGTCGCCCAAGATTCCATCACTAATCTGGGGAATGTTAAGGTACCAGGGGTTAATCGGGGCCATGCGACCTATAATGGGCTCCCCCACCTCAAGGCGACCGGATCGGCGAATGGTCGGAAATGCCCCTAGCTAAATGCTGTATTTCTTTGACACTGTCGACTTGGTGAGCTAACATAAGAACATAGTCAATCCGGGACATACTGCGATGCGCTCCAGAATAGAATGTATACTGTTGCTCAACCGGGTGCAATTTCCTCCAGACGTATGCCCGTGCAACCTTGGAGTTTAATCTGGTTCCCAGGAAGGTATTTTCTTGTTCTGACTTTGTGGATGACTTTGTGGTTTATTGAAAATCCCAATTTTTGCAGTGCCGTGATCACCTGATGAACGCGTGTGTTGCCATGAAATCCCCTTTTGAAGTGGTGGGATTACTTGCTGTAGTGTTGACATTTTGAAATGCTGCATGCAAATGAATTTGTTAATGAATCGGAGGTCTAAGATGAGTCTTAGCTCGAGATCTTGCTTTGGTACCAAGAAGGTGAATAGTTTCCTTTGTAGTGTTCCCTCCTTGGTACCGTCTTTTTTTTCTTCTTTTTTCTCTCTCTCTCTCTCTCTCTCTCTCCCTCTCCAGAAAGGACTGCCTTGGTTGCTGCTGTCAGGCTTGGTATCCGGACTGCTGGTTTGATTGCTGTCCGCTGCCCTGTGTTTGCTGTTGACAAGTTAAGACTCCCCTTCCTTCCGAGGTTAAAACCTCCTCTCTTGAAGGTGTCCCTCTGTTGCAGGGCTCCCACAGCCCTGGCCATCTCATTGTCCTTTATTTGTTGAAGGGATTCATCTACCTTACTTCCAAACAGGGAGTCTCCTGTGAAGGGTTTGTTAATTATTGGGGTTTGGACCTCTTGCTTGAAGCCTGAGATTCGAAGCCAGGCGTGCCTTAATGTTGTGCCTGTGCACATTTGTTTGCTGGCTGCATTGGCTGCGTCTAGGGCTGATTTCAGGCAGGTGTTCGCTCTGTTTTCCCCTCATGTATGATGGATTTTGCTCTTTTCTTGTCCTCTTAAAGCTTGTTCATCATTTCTTCTGTCATCCCATTGTTGGTGGCCATACCTGTTGAGGGCATTGGAGCTTGCAATGAGCAATTGCATTGCTGCCTCCCTCTCCATCTATCTCCCCACCATGTCCATTCTTTTGCTCTCTCTCTCTGGAGGTGGGTCAGTGGAGTGAGCATTGCTCCTTTTTGCCATGGTGACAATGATGGAGTCTGGCACTGTGTTTCCCTGAATGTATTTAGGGTCCTTTGTCCAAGGCTTGTATTTTTTCTCCACCCTTAGGGTTACCACTTTTGCTGAGGCAGGCTCTTTGAAAGCCTCCTTGCCCTGTTCCAGGATACTTGGTAGCATTGGGAGGTATTGTGTCCCCTTGGTGGATTGTGTTAAAGACCCTAGGAGGAAGTAGGAGTCTTCTTTCTCCTCCTCTAAGGGGACCCCGAAGGTATCAGCTGCTCTCTTGAGGCGGTTGTAGAAGGCTATGTGGTCTGGTGGCGAAGCCTTCAAGGGATAGATACAGACCTCTTCTGGGCTTTCTGTGAACAGGTACTTACATTCTTCCTCGTTAGTCCCAGAGGCTTCCTCTTCTGGAGCGTCAAGCTTCTATTAGACATCCTCTTCGTGAGGTTCGAGGGTTGCCAGAGCTTCGAGGGTATCTTCCTCCTCTTTGGCGTTTCATCGGAATTCTGAAGTCCTTCAGTGCCTCCAACTCCTTTTTTCATTGAAGTGCTGCCATTTCCACTTCCAGGCGTCTCTCTTTATCCACCTCGAGGGCCCTTTCGGCATCTGATGCCGGGGAGATCCTCTTCTTGGTTGTGGTGGATTCTGCCTTCAAGGGTGTGGCTTTCCCCTTCACGGCCTCTTGGTGCCTGCCTTCATAGATTTAGACTATCTTCCCACGTTGGTAGCCCTGGGGTGGGATCCGTAGGTTTCTTTTGGTCGCGGCTGACCCTTGGTCGTCGTTTTCTTCGACGCCTGGGGTGCTTTTTGCGCCTTTTCGGGGCCCTTGGTTTCCGACGGGTGAGGATTTTTTACCTTGTCCTTCATCACCCTCTTCGTGGTGACAGAATTCTCCACTTATATTGAAGACTTGATCTATTTGGAAACTTTATGGGATCCGGCAAATACAATGAACGTTCACATGATTGATGTTTTAAAACTTTGCCGTCTGCCTGGCAGACTCACAGGTCAGTCCCAGTATGGGGTCTCATTGGGCTCAATGGGGCAATATGATTGTATGCATCTTTCTATACCATGATGGGGCAACCAGGTACCCAATAAGTGTTTTTTTGGATCTATATTCTGCATGTATTCCCATAGCTTAGTGAGAAACCTGGAGAACGGAGCCGTCTTACTAAGGCAATTACAGCTGGTCCATTTACGTTCAGGTTACACGATATATGATATGGTCAGATTTCTGACAGACATGGAAATTTTCTCTGCTTATGTTATTTGGTATTGGCCTTTTTCCATGCCGGAAACCCTCATTGCTCGGTTTCTTCTTCATACAGAATCTTCGTGTTTACACTAGCTTCCTGTACGCTGTTCTACGGGGTGCCGGTCTTTGCCTATACCTTTTAGGTAAGGAACGGTGTATACATAGGCTCTTTTTTCTGTTTCCTTTTTGTTTAGCATGTTGATGTGCGGACATTTCAGATAGATATCAGGCATGTCTGCTTTGGGACTCACTTCTTTCCAGAACTCTATTCTTCACTTACACATCTCTATTTGCTTGTGTGGCACCTTCCACGGCAGCATGAATATGGTGACAGGGTTTTTTATTAAGGTGAAGCCATCTCATGAACTCTTTCACCTTTTGGCACATTAAAATCTTTTATTCTATGGCGCTTGCTTTGTGGTGTTTGGCTGCATTGGGCAATGTCCAACTCTTGGGCAATTTTCTAATGGCAATTTTAACTGTACATACATTTGTATATGGGAGATTCTAATTGTAATAAAATTATTCGCAGCCTTGAAAAAGTCAGTTGGACGAAACACGTGTCTGCTGCCAGTGTGTTTTTGAACATGGATCTTTGAAAAGAAGAGAAAATAAAGACAAAGGAATATTTTATAGACTCCCTGTGATTACTAAATTGGTTACTACCTACATTACAATTTGGACTGATTGAGGTGTGCCTCGGCATATGTGCACGATCTTCGTGGTACGCCCCTTCTCGGCGTCCCCTTCGAGGATCTCTACGTCTGACCCCCTGCGTGTCAATTCTGAGGCCACTCCCTGGTCGTCCTCGTCACTTGAGAGGCCCAATTCCCTCAGCGATGGTGGTTTCTGGCTTTGGAGCATGGCTGCGTAATGGTCCTTCCTCTACTTTCGACATGCCTTGAGTGTCTTCGAAAAGAACACCGCGCAGGCCATGCAGTCTTTATCCTTGTGATCCCTCGTCAGGCAGAGGTTAAAAAATAGCGTGTGGATCGCGCTGTGCAGATTTTTGGTGGCAATTTGGGCAAAACCTTGCCCTCTTTCGATCCATCTGCGTCGTTGCTCCTTTGGGGTCCCCCGACAGGGAAGGGTGTCCGAGGTTTCTCCTTCTCCGGTGAACTCAGTCTATAACCAATAGTTTTTTCACTCTAATTCCTGGATTCTTTGGGGGATTTCATCCAAAACTTCGGAGTGTCTCCCTTTGTTTCCAGATCCAACGGCGGAAAAAAGAATCCGAATATGGCTACCATGCACAGGAACTTCCAGGGTGCCATGTAACGTCACACAATGGATGGACCTAGCACCAAATGTTGGTGGACGACGCCCCAAACAAGAAAAGAAAAAGAGAGACAATTTCAGACTCAACCATTAGATGGCGAAATAATGCACAGCATGTGAATCCAGAAAAGGATTCATGCGGCAAAACCAGTTTCTCATTTGGTTGCGAAGTATATGGCTTCAGGCACCCAGAGATCAGGGTGCTATCAATCCGGCCTTGCCCCAGCTCCATTTCTCATCTCTACACGGTTACAAAATAATGCTTTGAGCTGCCACAGCCTCTTAAGCAAGGTCAGCCTCACAAGCATCATTTACCTCAACAACTGCTGTTGATACTCCAGGCATCAGCTAGTGGGCACTCAGCATCTAAGTTGAGCCTGGGCCATCCATCTGGAGTGGAATCACTGCCACTACATGGGGAGGCAGTCATATCTGTCAGACACTTGGTGCAGATTATACACCTTGCAATTTCCTTGCATATGTCAACACAAAGCTGCGTCAACTCACAGATCCCAGACTAAGTCAACATGACCCAAGAGCAGGAAAGGAGCCTTACAAGATGCAAATGTGTGTGCGTGTGTGTGTATATATATTTTACCTACTGGCAGTCGCCAGTAGGTAGTTATAGTTAGAACCTAGTTTCCATAGGAAAAGCGTTTTTTGATTTGCCAATATCTTTGGCGCCGTTTGATGAATCTTCGTGAAATTTTCCAAAAAATAGGGTTGGACCGCTCAGTTTGTGTGTTGAAAGTTACGGGGTGATTGGTCAAGGGGGGGCCGAGAAAAAAGGGGGGTCCCAAAGCGCGTTTTCTTTATGTTATTTTCCATAGGAACTTTATTACAGGCTACAGCCCGACCTGCTGAACGGAATTACACCAAATTTGGCAAAAAGGTAGGTCTTGGTTTAGAGTGCGCCTTTTTTTTTTTTAAATGGTGAAAATCCGTTAAGTAGTTCCTGAGAAATTTAAAAAAGAAAAATATAGATATCTGAGCACCGAGGAGTCGCGAACCCTCCCGAGCACGAGCTCAATTTTGATTGGCTGCCAACACTCCAAACCAGGAAGTGTTGGCAGCCATAACCGAGTCACAAGAAAAAGGGTGAAACAAAGATAAAAAACATGAAAAGGGGGCAGGGAACAAACACCCTGACCCCCTAGGCCTGCTCAGGGCCAAAAAAGCATTTTTTAAAAATCAATCAAAAAAAAAAAAAAATTCGCCCGAATTCACGCTGGGGTCGTGAATTCGGCTGAGAAAATAAAAAAATTAAGCGCGGACTCCCGCGCTTCGTTTTTGAAAGCCCCCGGGTGGGCCAGGTCCCGGGGGCACTCACCAATTAGGACCTCAGGACACAAGTGGACTTCATTCCCCGAGCAGCAGTGCGCCAGGAGCTTTGTTTGCAGAGTGGTATAAAAAGGGGGCGTGGCCTCGGACCACCTCTCTGCAACGCAGCTCTGTGGCATATACTGGAGGTACCTGGTGGGCTAGTTGGCCCCCAGGGACCCTCAGGAATGAAGGGGACTTAATACCCCAACTTAGAAAGCGCCAGGGGGTGCATTTGCAGAGTGGTGGGGAAAGGGGGCGTGGCCTTTGTCCACCTCTCCAAAATCCCACTGTGTGGGGCTTACTGGAGGAAAGACGTAGGCTAGTTGGCCCCTAAAGGACCCCCAGCAGCATAGGGGACTTCAATCCCCATCCAAGAGCGCGCCAGGGAGCGCGTTTGCAGAGTGGTGGGCAAAGGGAGCGTGGCCAGCTATGAGAACTTAGCAATTCTGTTGTGTGAAACTTACTGGAGGTAATAGGAGGGGTAGTTGGCCCCCAAGGTTGTCATTGGGGGCCAACTACCCCTCTTGTTACCTGCAGTAAGTCCCACACAGTGAGATTGCTAAGACGTCTAAGGACATGCCCCCCTTTCTCCACCACTCTGCAAACGCGCCTCCTGGCAGACTACGGGATGGGGGAATGAAGTCTAATTTACTCCGGAGGGACTTTGGGGGCCAAGAAGCCCTCTTGGTACCTCCTCGAAGTCCTATGCAGCGGAATTCATGAGCGCTGGTCGGAGGCCCAGCACCCTTTCTCCACCACTCTGTAAACGTGACTACTACTTGAAGAAGCATATTTCTGCAACCCCGGACTTAAAGGTAGTTTTAATCCCCCTGCCCTATTATGTACTAGGGCCTTACAGAGGAGGTCATGCCAATCACAGGGGGTACCCCAACACATAGTGTTCCCTAGTGTATGTAGGTGTTTTCACTGTATTCTAAGTGTCTTTTAGCATAGCACTGGCTCTAGGCCTGGTTAGTCAGAGTCAGTTACCACCAGTACCCGTCAGCAAAAAGTTGGGGGCAAAGGATGACTTTGCAACAAGGCCCCTTTCTGCTCCTCTGTTGGTTCTTTGTGCACATCTCTTGCTTCTTTCTGCACCTTTCTTCGTCTTTCTGGACTTCTGTTGCCTCTTTCTGCTTTTCTCTTGCTTCTTTCTGCGCCTTTATTCCTCTTTCTGCACATGTCCTACCTCTGAAGGCATAGTTAGAAATTAGCATTTAAAAAACCTTTGAAATTCACTGAAAAAACCACAGGTTTCAGGGACGTTCTAGTTAGAAATTAGCATTTAAAAAACCTTTGAAATTCACTGAAAAAAACCACAGGTTTCAGGCACGTTATAGTTAGTTGTGTTGTAGGGATTCTGCACATATACAGAGCTATGCACAGGATAATAGGACCTCGGAGTATAGTGGTGAAACAACCATGCACCTTAGTACCCACAATCCCAATCCGACTAGCTTTAGCGTCTCATTCGCAGCGAAGCTACCAAAGATTAGACAACCCAGAACACGGTCTCTCTCAGGACTCGCGGGAGCAAGAACACCCTTTCATAACTCACTCATACTTGTCCACAACGTGCGTAATAAGAGACACAGTATAGTTTAAAAAAGTGTATTTCAACTATCGTGCTCTAAGATACAGTACACGTGCCAGTACTATCAGCATAATGATAAAATAAGAGGCATAGTTACAATTCCATAGAATACAAACGGGAAAAGCATTTTATAAAGCAGTGGATATAGGGCTAAATGGCCTTACCACCCTCCCCGTGCTATTAACTAGTATATTATAAAAATAGAAGACCTCTGGGCATGGTCAGGCGGACCCTCATACCTCAATATCTAGATGCAAGGTTTACATCAGACAAGCACAGCTCTTCTCCCTGGAAAGGTTTTCCTCCGAGTGCCACCAACAGGGAGCTCACAATATTAAAAGCACACGAATTTCTCCAATGCAGCTGTATTTCGTGTTATGTCTAAGTGAGAGGGGCTGACCAGATCAGCAATAACAAGGGACATTGTTTTTCGACCTTGTACATGGTGTGCAGACGAAACCCACAGGGAACAGGAGAAAAGGTAAAAGACAAAAAGGCAGACAGTTCTAATATAGCCGGGCACAAGCAGAGTCTGGAAAAAATAAAGTCACAGAGTAACGTGTGCAAAAAAGGCATCATGGCAGCCAAGCCTAAGCTAAGCTAACTTAGCAATGTAGACAATGAGGCCACAAACCACACTACACCCTCCCCTGGTCAGTCCATAGGCCAAGACATAGGATGAAAACAGAGTTCAAATAGATGGAGCAGAATGTAAACGGCTAGCTATGAAAAGTCCCCATGAAGGCTAGTGAATGGAGGAAAAAAAAAATGTTCAGGACAAAAAAAGGTTTCAGATAGGGCCAGACATCGGGGTACTACAAAAATATATTTAAAAAATCCAGAAATCCAGTACGCGGAAAGCGAAGGCCCCTAATCCAATAGAGTGAATGTGCAGAAAACTGCCACACCTTCCAAGAGTACATCATTGGTATCGTCTGAAAAAAGAGATGCCATCCAGTTCAACAATTCAAAACTGCATTCATGTTCCTCACAATAGGGAGCAGTGATCAGCATTGCGGGACAACTTGCGTGATACTCAATATAACTTCGTTGTAGGAGATCCTGAGCAGCCGCCCAGATATCCCATTGCGCCAAAACTCCAAGTGCAGCCGCACAGCCATCAATCCTGCGCCGGAACAGTCCCGTTCATGGGCCACTAAGGGGCCCATCAACTGGCCAAAATCCGGGTCCGACAGACGTATTGGAGAGGCAAACATCCAAGGACCAAGAGAACAGACATCGTAAGCATGTCATCACAGGTTGCACGCAAGTGAAATACGCAAAGCGAAAAGAAAGTCTATAGGACACACCAAGTGTCGCCAGTGGTAAGATGCCGAAGCTGATGAGCATGCGTTCACGGAGCATCCGAAGTCGACCTTGGTCGAGGAGACCCCCAGGAAGTGCAGCCATTGCGCAGCAAACAAATTAAAAGTAATATTCCAGCAGCTAAGGCTAGGAGCAATGGGAAGCCGCCAAATACGCTGGAAAAAATAGAAGGAATAAAAGCCGGAATTACACCAAATATAGTTTGAAAGGAGGTAACAAGGCCGGAGCCCACAACTTTAAAAAAGTGCACAAGACCTTCGGTGTTAGAAGCATTGAAAACACGGTGAATCATTTCACCGAAATGTTGTGGGAGGTTTGTGTTCAAAAGAGCCTGTATCTCACTGTGGGTACTAGTCACCTGGAGTACAAAGGTCTCCTGTGCGGATGTGAGCATAACCTCCTGGTTTAATAATAGCGCCTTTATTCTGCTCAATTTATTGAAATCTGCCTTCAACATTGGTATGGAAGGCCAAATGGAACTATCTATTATGTCCTGCGGGGGTGGAAAAAGCACATTTTTGCCTCACACTACACAGTGGGAAACCGTTACAATATAGGGGATGCCAGCCTGCATGCCACAGCATTCTTGATTATTCAGAAGGAGATAGCTACCATTTGCAAGCACAGTGAAAGTAGGTGATATAACAGGAGCCGGAATGCCTTTTAAAACACAAGCAAGATTCGGAGCCGAAACATTACAAGCCCCGTGCAATTTAATGTTCTTACAAATTAGGGAATGACCCACTGTAGAATCACAAGACTCTCCTGTGAGAAAAACCTCCTTTCCGTCCCTAAGGCATCTATACATGAAAGATAGGGACCACAGTTCATGCAAGAAGGCACTGCCTAAAGGCTGAAATCGGCCAACAGGATAATTTTTCATGCATGAACTGAACTCGAATAAAGAAAAAGGCAAAGCGATAACCCCGTGAACTAGCCACACTGCAGAGTCCAACTCCGCCACAGAGAATGGTAACGGCTCTATCTTTTCGATATGTAAGAGAGTGTATGTTGCATCCTTCATGGACATGAATTGCTGTTTTTCAGTTAAATTAAAGGGCAGGAATAAGGCTGACGTGTTTAAAAAATGCCAAGGAACTTTGCCCATCTTCAATGTTTGCAATGTCCACGCAAACTGCATCACTGAACGCAATTGATTTTGACCATGATATAACACAGACATCATCCTGTACAATATCAACAACAGACGAAACAATATTCTCCAATGTGTATATGCGGGAAGACAGCAACAGAAAGCTCTTTTTCTAAATTAGCTTGATCGATTTCCCGTAACCGGGAAGCAGCTTCTATCTGCGAAAGCTTCCAGAGTTCATTGTAAGTTTCATAAATGAACCTCTTAGGTCGAGGACCACGAGGTCCTAGCAAAAAAATCGGACAGATCAATGTTGCCTGATAGGCGGGATAAATGTTGTTTTACAGAATCCAATGAAGAGTGCTGCAACCACTGTTTACACAATTTTCCAACAGAATACGTTGTAACAGTACGGGAGTCAGAAAACCTCGGATCTGGCCTATCCTGTTTGTAACCAGGAGCTGAGTCATGAAAACGCAGTTGGCAGGCATTTGATGCTGTGGGCCAAGCCAACCAAGGTGACTGAACAAGCGAAGAGATATTAAACGAATTGTTTTGAAACAAAGCTTGCAAATTGGCAAGGGAAATATTGAAATGCAAGCTCTCGTTGGGAGAGGACAATACGGGAATGGAGGGTGCATTCAATTGTTTTTAAGTGGCCAAACCCAAACAGGTTGTTTGATAGATCGTACGATTTAAAAATAAAATTTGGGTCGGAATTAGGCAAGCACGGTGTAAGGCTTCCGTGCCGCGTACCTGCCATGATTTGGTGCCCCAAATAGATTTTAAGTCAATGGTGTCCTGCCAGTGTTCATAACCACCCACTGCTAATGCGTTCAAAAAGGAACCCGAATATAGCAATTTGGTGTGGGTCAACATGATCTTCTGAGTGGACGAAGCGTTCAATTTAAAATAGGACCCAGGGTTTGATCTATCAAAATCTGTAAAGTAAGTAAATTTACTTTTAAGTGTGTGAGAGCTACCTGGCAAAGGGGTCGGACAATGTTCCCATTGTGTGTAATTAAAAGTACCCCTAAGTGTACTTGGTTTATGGAGGAAATGGTTGCCCCAATGCTGGTAACAATATAAATCAGCATAACTCGCAGAATTTAAGTACAAATCTTCAGCATTAAAAGCAGCATAATATTTCAAGTCAGAGAATAACGATTCAACGGCATGCACATCCCAATCGTCAGAATGAACATTACTTTTAACTACATCACCCATTGAGACTCGGAGGACATTCGGTACATTAATTATCTCGGTTGGTCCATGAATTTGGAAATTTACCGCATCCCATACGATGCCATCAGCGACTGGGAAAGCTGAAATGTTCACAGATGTGTGGTCACGCTTCATGATGTGAGATGAAGAATGCGGAGCCAAAGTTCCAGCGACAGTTCACTGCAGAGCGTTCTGGTAAATAGTGACCATTTATGAGCAAGGATAAAACTGTCACAAAGCCAATGGACATGAAGAGGAAAATCAGGAACAGAACCATCCAGATGTATGTCCATGGTGGGACCAAAAAATTGTCTCTGAACCAGGATATAAAAATACTGAAGCTGGACGGGATAAGTGATGAGGTGGAAGCCGAATCAAAGGAAAAACGGGTTGGGCTCAGTGGTGTGGCAGGTAAATGAGCCACCGACTCGTTTGCGGGGTATGCATACTCTGTCTCCTCGTTGCAGGAGGAATCCGGGCAGTCGAGCAGGCAAATCGACCATCTCAATGGCAACATCAGTGTCTGTGTAAGGTGTTGGGCCACAAACAGGAGTCCTTGAAATGGCTGGACATGATACCGCAGGTGTCACACTATTCAGGATCGGCCAGATGTTGTAGCTTGACATTGTCCACTGAGATGTATCTGTTGTCTTTGCGACCAGGAAGCGGTGGTAAGAGGACAGTACGAGTACCCTTCAAGCCAAGGACTGGAACTGGTGCACGATAAGAGGGGCCAAATTCTTTTTTGTTCTCCACCTTCTCTAGGACCAGATCCCCAACCTTCGGAAGCCAGCCGGCAACCGGAATCTGCAACGCAGCGTCAGTGGCTGAAGGCAAGTGGTCGTTTGCAAGTTTGTCACGGGTCTCTTGTAAGTCCTGCAACATAGTAGAATGATTATCTACGTCAAAGATTACGGTATTCGCCGCCATGTCTAGACCATCAAGGTTGGGCACAAACATTTGTATGCCAAAGAGCATTTCGTATGGGGTCCGCCCACCCAGAGGTCTTCTAGGGAGATTATCAAGTACACGTTGCACGCTATACAAGTGGGCCAGCCAGTTCCTGCCAGTACCTAAGACTCTAGCTGTCAAGGATTGCTTTAAGTCACGGTTCATTCGCTCCACAATCGAATTACCCTCAGGTCTATATGGAGACGAAAATTGCACCCGCACCCCCAGTGACCTCATTGCGTCCTTGTACGCCTTAGAGGCGAACGCTGGACCTTGGTCGGAATGGAAGGTGCCACAGGCAAAAATTCCTACAAAGACACGCAAATCCCTCATGACATTTCGAGGGCCAGCACTCCGTTGTGGCCAAACCCAGATGAAACGTGTGCACGAGTCTACTGCAACTAAGATGTATTTGTATGCAGTGTCTGAAGAAAACGGACCACAGTGATCAAGGTAAACACACCCAAAAGGTTTGTTAGAAATGCAGAGCTGTGTTTGTGGTGGTCGTGTAACCGTCGAAGGCTTAATTTGCTGACAAACGTCACAAGAAAGCACATAAGTACGGGTCTGTTTATATAAACCACGCCACCAGTAACGCTGCTGCAAGATGGAAACAGTCGCAGATACGCCAGCATGGGCCGAAGCCAAGCCTTCGTGTGCGGCCGTTATCAAGGAAGGTCTGCGGTCCGCGTTGGGAATCAGCCGATCACCAACGTCTGGAATTGTTACGTAAGGAACCTGTTCGGGACTTAAGTGATAAGAGTACTTGGAAGGGAAACCCCGTGGGTAATTAGCACCTTCCTTTGTTGCAGCAATAGCTGCCAAAATCTCATTATCTATTTTAGGCATGGATCTTGTAACTGCTGCTACTGAGCACGTGGCTACTGCTGATTTGGCAGCTTCATCTGCCAAACTGTTACCGACAGCGTGTGCGCCCACACGCTGGTGGCCAAGAGTGTGAATCACCTGTGTGAGGCAGACGTTGTTTAAGATCCGCCACTCGAACCCAAAGCATTTTATGCTTTATTGTGCTGCCTTTAGCATCTCTATAGACGTTTTGAGACCAAAAGAATAAGTTGTCATTGAAGGATTGAACACAGTAGTAAGAATCGCATACAATAAGTGTAGTCACGTCTGGAGTCGCGAACTCGAGTGCGAGCACCAAAGCACGCAGCTCAGCCAATTGTGCAGTACTGTCTCCTAGTGCCTGTGTGTGCACTACAGTCGATTTGAACTCACCGTTCACCATAGTACCTGCAACAATAACACCCGCTGCGGAATAAGCATGCTTTGAACCCGTGGCCGGTTGCGCCGAACCATCGGTGTATATAATACATTCGTACTCCTCAAGCGGCAGCAAAGACAGAGGAGGATGAACAAATTCATACTGTAAGAACTCCTGTGTCTGAAGAGAGGAATCAAAGATAAAAGTGACATCCGGGGACGTCAGAGATGTAGCCCATTGTATCCAACGGGGGTGCAAAGCCTTAGAGTTCGGTACACTTGCCTTCGTTACTGCCTCAAGGGCAGGGTATGATGTTACCACCAAAATGCGTTTTCACTGTGCCAGTGTGCATTCTTTAAGAATCGCCATTTGCACCGCAGTCAAAACTTTCTCCACAGAGGAAAAGCGCAACTCCGCTGAAGTGTAAAGATGTGACTTGTATGCAATCGGTACTGTGTCACCTTCGCTAAAGGTTAAGTACGTGAAACCCACTGCCCCTGGCACAATTCTAATCACCAGGTTTGTGTGGTTATCACGAGTCAACAAGAACTTAGATTCAAGTAGATCAGACTGCAAAGAGTGCAGTATCGAGGAATGCTCAGGAAGTCAGCATGACTTCGAAAAGGTCGGCTGTATCAAGGCATATAGAGGCTTGATACGCTGGGCATATTCGGGAATGTAAGTACGCCCGAAGTTTAGAAAACCCAGTAATGACTGAAGCTTCTTCAGGGTGGTTGGAGGGCGCAAAAGTGCGCACATCTCCAAGAAATGGGGAGCTAAGCCCCTACCTTCATTGTTGAGCTCATAGCCCAAAAACAAAACTGAATTCAGCGATGTGTGATTTGGCAAAATTAAATTTGTATCCTAAGACCGCAAATTCAAGAATAATGCGGTCCACACGCGAAAGATGCGGCCATAATTAGACGTCTGTCAGATAGATATCGTCGACGTACGAACACGCATCTGGGTCTATGCTGTCCAACAAAGAGACAACACGGGCGGCGAAGATACCCGGGCTATTCTTGTAACCCATGGGCAAACGCCGAAATTGAAATGGTTTTCCACCGGAAGTGAAAGCGCTCCATTGGCTGCACTCCGGGGACAAAATGTGCGTGTAAAATCCATTGGATAGGTCAAGTGTCGTTTTATATTTTTTACGAACAAGACTGTCTACAAGCGCAGAACTGTGGGTATTTTGTACCGCGAAGGCCCGACAATGAGAGTTCAAATGTTGGTAATCCAAAACTAGGCGGTACGATCCATCGGGTTTAGAAACCGCAAAAAGGGGATTATTCATTGGTGATACGCATGTTTCAATTACTCCTTGATATTCCAACTGTGTCAGAATGTCTGAAACGGGACCTTTAGCTTCCCGCCGGATGGGATATTGGGGTTGTGGCTGTGGCAGAGACCGTAACGGTATATCATGGGGGGGGGAGAATCCTCATCCCAGCCCACGTGGTTACGGTATAGCGCCGGAGCCAGGGCTCCAGCCCATTCAGCTGCGAGAGCCCCCGCTTTGTCCTTGGGGACATGACGAGAAAAGCTCGGAAGGATTACCTCCTCCCCTCTACGAGCAGCAAGTACGAATGGGGGCGGCCAATCCGCCTCTGCCAACAAAATATCGTAAGAAGTCAGATTCTCCCAAAAAATCCCTTTAATAACACGCTCAATGTCACCTTCAATTTGAAGGACAATATTAAATAGTCTGTCAGAGGGTGCCACTCGGGTGTCAGCTGTCTCGACAGTAATGAATGTGTCAGTTGCTGTCGCCTCCACATGAGGACGCAGTGCCTCCCGCACTATGGTAACTTCCGCGGCGCTGTCTAGTAGCGTCACTGCCCACATCCAATTCAGGAGTCTCGTTCTCACCGTCTGTGGCATACCTCGCTGTTAGTGTTACAACTTTTTTCTTCTGAAACTGTGGGCGAGAACGTGGAAATTCTTCTGGTTCCCTCGGACTGGTCGTCGAGGTTGGTCTCGTCCCTGTGGGACCTCACGACCCCTTCCTCTATCCTGGCGATCTCCTCCACCAGTCTGGGAGGTCGATGGTGCCTGTGAAGAACGAGGAGAACGCGGGTCAGGGACTTGAAATCTATCTGGAGATTTAATTCTTGCTCTGTCGCGCAAATCATAAGTGCGTTCAGAAGATATGGAAACCGGGGATGCGGCACGCAACCCCGTTTTTGATTGTTGCTTACCCTGTTTTTTCAACCTCCAGTTCTTTTTAGTAAAGAACTGTTTCTCATCTTTCTCAGACTGAGTTTTTTGTTGTGGCTGTGATTGAGTTTGCGTTTTAGCAAAAGGCTTAACCCCCAAACTATTGCGGCCAATGGTTTTATAAGCCTGTGCAATAATTTTCAGTAATTCGCGTGGCTTGTCCGGCTCCGGGACCAAAGCCAAAGCATTAGCGACTTGAAAGTTGACTGCATCACCCTGGACGTTCGCAAGGATTAGATCAGCTACTACACCGAACACTCCCACCAGTCTCATCCCCAATTCCACAGCCGCTTCAGGGCCGTGTTCATCCTGCACTCGTTTAATTACGGAGGGGAGAACCGTCATGGAAGGAGTGCCGAAACACTTCGCATACACTGCTGCAAATACCTTACCCCAGTTGTTGCATTCTGCCAACTCGGGAATTAAGTCTTTCGGTAAACTAATCGTCAAAATCCTGTGTTTTTCCGCAGGAGAAAGATTAGGAAAAACAGCCTCCAGCTGGTCAAATTTTTCTGCAAGCCAATAAGGCAAATCATCCTTATTCTGTGGGCGCTTGCCCATCACCGAATTAACCATAACGGGACTTATGGTTACACCGCCTGGTCCAGCTGGATGCGCTGCAACTCCAGGAGGGGCTCCCTGGACGTTGCCTGTAACATATTGTACCAACGCTCTGTGCACGCGGATTAAAGACGTATGCAATGCACACAGTTCATCAACCGCAAGCGTCAAATAACGCAGATGTGGGGTATACCCGGCCAAGACTGGCCAAGCGGCCCAGTCTAATGATAAGGGGCCTAAACGAACCGGGGTGACCGGATGTGGGAGGGCGCCATTAAACCAAATACGGCGTTGCCATGCCGTAAGTGGTACTTCAAGAGCCTGATAAGGCCAATAAGCATTGGGTAGGGCTGTGGGAGCGTACACATGAAACAAATTGTCCGCTCCTTTCACTGCCGGAAAAGTGACAAGAGTAGAACACCTCAAAGTGGTGAGCCGGGTCAGCCTGCACCACAAAGATGAGAGCGACACCCGCATCAGGCACTCCATAAGCCCGTAAATGAGCCGGAAGCGCCGCGCGGCTATGTGCCGGTATATTTACATCCGCCATTAAGACTAGGAATGTTCAACAACCTAATGTGAGGCAGCACAATATAGGGTTAACCTAAACACCTTTTAAGAACTTCAAGCTTGAAAAAAACCTATAAAAACATCAATGTAGGAGGTATCACCCTCACACACGTTTCCGGAAACGTATGCGAAGGGTGTTGTGGACAAGCACAAGCATTACTCAAGCGTCTCGCAGATAAGAAGCCCACCACGTTGGTGGCGCCATGTTGTAGGGATTCTGCACATATACAGAGCTATGCACAGGATAATAGGACCTCGGAGTATAGTGGTGAACCAACCCATGCAGCTTAGTACCCACAATCCCAATCCGACTAGCTTTAGCGTCTCATTCGCAGCGAAGCTACCAATGATTAGACAACCCAGAACACGGTCTCTCTCAGGACTCGCGGGAGCAAGAACACCCTTTCATAACTCACTCATACTTGTCCACAACGTGTGTAATAAGACAGTATAGTTTAAAAAGTTTATTTCAACTATCGTGCTCTAAGATACAGTACACGTGCCAGTACTATCAGCATAATGATAAAATAAGAAGCATAGTTACAATTCCATAGAATACAAACGGGGAAAGCATTTTATAAAGCAGTGGATATAGGGCTAAATGGCCTTACCACCCTCCCCGTGCTATTAACTAGTTTATTATAAAAATAGAAGACCTCTGGGCTTTGTCAGGTGGACCCTCATACCTCAATATCTAGATGCAAGGTTTACATCAGACAAGCACAGCTCTTCTCCCTGGAAAGGTTTTCCTCCGAGTGCCACCAACAGGGAGCTCACAATATTAAAAGCACATGAATTTCTCCAATGCAGCTGTATTTCGTGTTATGTCTAAGTGAGAGGGGCTGACCAGATCAGCAATAACAAGGGACGTTGTTTTTCGACCTTGTACATGGTGTGCAGACGAAACCCACAGGGAACAGGAGAAAAGGTGAAAGACAAAAAGGCGGACAGTTCTAATATAGCCGAGCACAAGCAGAGTCTGGAAAAATAAAGTCACAGAGTAACGTGTGCAAAAATGGCATCATGGCAGCCAAGCCTAAGCTAACTTCGCAATGTAGACAATGAGGCCACAAACCACACTACAGTTGGACATTTCAGTCGTACAAAACCAGAGAAATTCGGCCGTTATAGTTAGTCCAGCTAACTATAACTCGCACCCCCACAATGCACTGCTGATGACGTCACATATTACATCACTCATGACATGGTCAGTGACATCACTGATGACATCTCAAATGACATCACTGATGACATCATCCACTTGATAATCTGATGCATCTTCTCACACCCTAATATAACCTTTTATACACCCACTCTAAATTACAGACTGCTATTCTCAAAACCATAGACACTCCAACACCAATAACTACATACCCACTCACTGATTCTTAGGTCTACACACACATCCACTCACTCACCCATACAGTCACTCATACATTCGGTCACTCATCAGTACAGGACTATCATATGCACTCATACACCTATATAGACACTCACCCCGCAACTCATCCATGGAGTTACTCACACACCTAGTCAGTCATGCAAAGAATTAATCACACTCCCATTTACTCACCTATACAGTTATACACACACCACCTCACTTACTCCTACAGATACGAACACATACTTACGCTCTTACACAATCACTGATAGAAGCACACACTCATCCATACAGCCACTCACAATCACTCAGTCATTTATATACTCCAACAATCGCATATACTGCCTTTCACACATGTAGTTACTCACACATGTACCACTGAGACATCCATTCACTCACCAACACACTTATACACACACTCACCCACACAGCCCTTTACAGATGCACTCTTGAATCCATACACCCAGTGAATCACCCACTCGCACATCTATGCACAGTCACACACCTCCCACCCACACAAACACTGAGGCACCCATACAGATACTCAGACAACCAATCAATAACCAATGTAGACACTCGTGTAGCTATTCACCAACCCATGCAGCCGCTTATACACCAACAGTGATACAGACATTCACAGTTTAGTCACTAACCCATGCATTCAGTAAGATACGTTTAATCTCTCACTTATAGTCAGTCACGCACCTACTAAATCATCCATTGAGACACTCATATACCCACTCATTCTTCAATACAGCTTGGCCTATATATTAAACATATTTAAACTTTATAGAAACAGTCACTGGATGATGTCATCCGTGATGTCACTGACCATGTCATGAGTGATGTAATATGTGAAGTCATCAGCAGTGCATTGCGGGGCGCGAGTTATAGTTAGCTGAACTAACTATAGCGGCCGAATTTCTCTGGTTTTGTATGACTGAAATGTCCAACTTGACTATAACGTCCCTGAAACCAGTGGTTTTTTCAGTGAATTTCTAAGGTTTTTTAAATGCTAATTTCTAACTATAACGTCCCTGAAATCTCTGTCTTGCTCACACATATATATATATATATATATATATATATATATATATATATATATATATATATATATATATATATATATATATATATAATCTATGGCGGTCGCCAGTAGATAGTTATAGTTAGGACCTATTTTCCATAGGAAATCTGCGACATTCTATTTGAAATAACTCTTGCGTCGGTTGACGAATCTTCGCGAAATTTTCAAACTTTATGGCCCGCTCCGGTCCGCTCCTACCCTGAAAGTCTCAGGGTGATTCGTCAAGCGGGGGCTGAGAAAAAAGGGGGTCCCAAAACATGTTTTCCCCATTCATTTTCCCATAGGAAACTTTAGACACGGCTACAGCCCGAACTGCTGAACGGAATTACACCAAATTTGGCAAAGAGGTAGTTCTTGGTTCAGAAAGAACCCTTTTTGTTAAATGGTGTAAATCCGTTCAGTAGTTGCGGAGAAATTAAAAAAATGAGTCAAAAATCAATTTCCCATAGGAAACTTTATGCAAGGCTACAGCCCGAACTGCTGAACGGAATTACACCAAATTTGGCAAAGAGGTAGTTCTTGGTTCAAAAAGAACCCTTTTGTTAAATGGTGTAAATCCGTTCAGTAGTTGCTGTGAAAATCAAAAGTAAAAACACATATATCTGGGCGGAGCCTAACCACACATGTCATCGTGAGATCTGATTGGCTGTCAGCACTTCATCCTGGAATTGCTGGCAGCCATCTTGGGACCAATATAAATGATAGTACCCCTTTGAAATGCATTGTAGTGAATCGAAGATTTTGAGGGTTACCAAAAGGAGAACTATAAAGGGTGATAACAGACTTTAGTTACATTAGAATTCATTTGTTGATGGTACCATACTAATTTCAGGAATTGTGGTGTGTTTTAAGGTGATTTTACCCTGTGAAAAACCTTCTGCTGGGATATCATGAATCATGTTTAAGAGAAAACTATTTTCACATGCTTGTCCCATACAGTTTTGGAAGGTGCCCCAGAAGCTAAAATGAGAGCATATTTTCTGTAAATTCACATTATCTTTCTCAGTCATGTGAGAATGAAGTCTGACATTCTCAGTAAAACATGTACATCCAACAAGGGCAGAGACTGTCAGTTGATTCCTTTGTGTTCTACTGCAGCTTCCCAGAGTGTTCTAAAGAACAACTAGAGTGCTAACAGCCTTACTTATGACAAAAGTATGGCACACCTGAAGCCATATAGATTGGAATAAACTGGTAACACTTAAAACATTTAATTTAAAAAGGAACAAAATGATGGGGTTCATCTTGTCATAGAAATTATGGTTAGTGCTCTGGAAAGAAAAATTAGGACATGTTTCAAGTGTGATCTCAAATATCTTCCTGTTATATTTCAACAGGAGCAGCCTGTCAGTTGATGCCTTTCTGTTCTACTGCAGCTTCCCAGAGTGTTCTAAAGAACAACTAGAGTGCTAACAGCCTTACTTATGACAAAAGTATGGCACACCTGAAGCCATCTTGATTGGAATAAACTGGTAACACTTAAAACATTTAATTTAAAAAGGAACAAAATGAGGGGGTTCATTTTGCCATAGAAATTATGGTTAGTGCTGCAAAAAGAAAATTTAGTGCATGTTTTAAGTGAGATCTCAAATCCTCTTCTATTTCATTAGAAAATTCTGACATGCAGACTGAAACAATCACTTTCAATACCAGCAGTAGACTTCCAGTTAACTCCTTGGTGAGCAGTAGCTTTACTACAGTGATCTAATGAACAACTAGAGTAATAACATTCTGAATTTATGGCAAATGTGTGACACATTTGAATGCCTTCTTGATGGAATCAAAGTAAAAACTGAAAGCATTTCCTACTGAGGAGACTGCAGTAAATGAGGAAATTAGGAAACTTCATAACAAAGAAGTCTTCCAAGATGGCCACCAGTGAAAAAAGAGCCCAAATGTAGCACAAATATTACCCAGATGTAGCCCACATATAGCCCAATGACAAAAGTGTGCAAAACACCTTTTATTTTTAGTTTTTTGCAGTTTTATGTAGTGCAGACTGGTCAGGTATTGGAGAGTTGCATCTTAAAACATGACCCCCTACACTACAAAAACACCACTGCACTACCCTAAATCCTAAAACACTACCCCAGCACGACCCCCTACACTACACAAGCACCACTGCACTATCCTAAACCCTAAAACACTACCCCCAGCATGACCCCCTACACTACACAAACACCACTGCACTACCCTAAACCCTAAAACACTACCCCAACACCACTGCACTAACCTAAATCCTAAAACACTACCCCCAGCACGACCCCTACACTACCCAAACACCACTGCACTACCCTAAAACATGACCCCTACACTACACAAACACCACTGCACTACCCTAAACCCTAAAACACTACCCCCAGCACGACCCCCTACACTACACAAGCACCACTGCACTACCCTAAACCCTAAAACACTACCCCCAGCACGACCCCTACACTACACAAACACCACTGCACTACCTTAAACCCTAAAACACTACCCCCAGCACGACCCCTACACTACCCAAACACCACTGCACTAACCTAGATCCTAAAACACTACCCCCAGCACGACCCCCTACACTACCCAAACACCACTGCACTACCCTAAACCCTAAAACACTACCCCCAGCACGACCCCCTACACTACACAAGCACCACTGCACTACCCTAAACCCTAAAACACTACCCCCAGCACGACGCCCTACACTGCCCGAACACCACTGCACTGCCCTAAACCCTGAAACACCAGCCCCTGCACGACCCCTACACTGCCCGAACACCACTGCACTGCCCTAAACCCTGAAACACATACCCTAGCACGACCCCTACACTGCCCGAACACCACTGCACTGCCCTAAACCCTGAAACACCACCCCCAGCATGACCCCCTACACTGCCCGAACACCACTGCACTGCCCTAAACCCTGAAACACCACCCCCAGCATGACCCCTACACTGCCCGAACACCACTGCACTGCCCTAAACCCTGAAACACTACCCCCAGCAAGACCTACACTGCCCGAACACCACTGCACTGCCCTAAACCCTGAAACATCACCCCCAGCAAGACCACCTACACTGCCCGAACACCACTGCCCTAAACCCTGAAACACCGCCCCCAGCACGACCCCCTACACTGCCCGAACACCACTGCACTGCCCTAAACCCTGAAACACCACCCCCAGCACGACCCCCTACACTGCCCGAACACCACTGCACTGCCCTAAACCCTGAAACACCATCCCCAGCACGACCCCCTACACTGCACGAACACCACTGCACTGCCCTAAACCCTGAATCACTACCCCCAGCAAGACCCCCTACACTGCCCGAACACCACTGCACTGCCCTAAACCCTGAAACACCACCCCCAGCAAGACCCCCTACACTGCCCAAACACCACTGCCCTAAACCCTGAAACACCACCCCCAGCAAGACCCCCTACACTGCCCGAACACCACTGCACTGCCCTAAACCCTGAAACACCACCCCTGCACGACCCCCTACACTGCCCGAACACCACTGCACTGCCCTAAACCCTGAAACACCACCCCCAGCATGACCCCCTACACTGCCCGAACACCACTGCACTGCCCTAAACCCTGAAACACCACCCCCTGCACGATCCTCTACACTGCCCGAACACTACTGCACTGCCCTAAACCCTGAAACACCACCCCCAGCACGACCCCCTACACTGCCCGAACACCACTGCACTGCCCTAAACCCCGAAACACCACCCCCAGCAAGACCCCCTACACTGCCCGTACACCACTGCACTGCCCTAAACCCTGAAACACCACCCCCAGCATGACCCCCTACACTGCCCGAACACCACTGCACTGCCCTAAACCCTGAAACACCACCCCCAGCACGACCCCCTACACTGCCCGAACACCACTGCACTGCCCTAAACCCTGAAACACCAGCCCCAGCACGACCCCTACACTGCCCGAACACCACTGCACTGCCCTAAACCCTGAAATACCACCCCCAGCACGACCCCCTACACTGCCCGAACACCACTGCACTGCCCTAAACCCTGAAACACCACCCCCAGCACGACCCCCTACACTGCCCGAACACCACTGCACTGCCCTAAACCCTGAAATACCACCCCCAGCCCGACCCCCTACACTGCCCGAACACCACTGCACTGCCCTAAACCCTGAAACACCAGCCCCAGCAAGACCCCTACACTGCCCGAACACCACTGCACTAAAGCCTGAAACACCACCCCCAGCAAGACCACCTACACTGGCCGAACACCACTGCACTGCCCTAAACCCTGAAACACCACCCCCTGCACGACCCCCTACACTGCCCAAACACCACTGCACTGCCCTAAACCCTGAAACACCACCCCCTGCACGACCCCCTACACTGCCCAAACACCACTGCACTGCCCTAAACCCTGAAACACCACCCCTGCACGACCCCTACACTGCCCAAACACCACTGCACTGCCCTAAACCCTGAAACACCCAGCAGACCCCTACACTGCCCGAACACCACTGCACTGCCCTAAACCCTGAAACACCAGCCCCAGCAAGACCCCTACACTGCCCGAACACCACTGCACTAAAGCCTGAAACACCACCCCAGCAAGACCACCTACACTGGCCGAACACCACTGCACTGCCCTAAACCCTGAAACACCACCCCCAGCACGACCCCTACACTGCCCGAACACCACTGCACTGCCCTAAACCCTGAAACACCAGCCCCAGCATGACCCCCTACACTGCCCGAACACCACTGCACTGCCCTAAACCCTGAAACACCAGCCCCAGCACGACCACCTACACTGCCCAAACACCACTGCACTGCCCTAAACCCTGAAACACCAGCCCCAGCACGACCCCCTACACTGCCCGAACACCACTGCACTGCCCTAAACACTGAAACACCACCCCTGCAGCACCCCCTACACTGCCCGAACACCACTGCACTGCCCTAAACCCTGAAACAACACCCGTGCACCGCCCCTACACTGCCCGAACACCACTGCACTGCCCTAAACCCTGAAACACCACCCCCAGCATGACCCCCTTTACTGCTCGAACACCACTGCACTGCCCCAAACCCTGAAACACCACCCCCAGCACGACCCCTACACTGCCCGAACACCACTGCCCTAAACCCTGAAACACCACCCCCACTACACTGCCCGAAAACCACTGCACTGCCCTAAACCCTGAAACACCACCCCCTACACTGCCCGAACACCACTGCACTGCCCTAAACCCTGAAACACCACCCCAGCACGACCCCTACACTGCCCGAACACCACTGCACTGCCCTAAACCCTGAAACACCACCCCCAGCATTACCCCTTACACTGCCCAAACACCACTGCACTGCCCTAAACCCTAGAACACTACCCCCAGCACGACCCCTACACTACCCGAACACCACTGCACTACCCTAAACCCTAAAATACCCCCAGCACAACCCCCTACACTACCCGAACACGACTGCACTGCCCTAAACCCTCAAACACTCACCCCAGCACGACCCCTACCCTACCCAAACACCACTGCACTGCCCTAAACATTAAAACACTCCCCCCAGCACGACCCCTACACTACCTGAACACCACTGCACTGCCCTAAACCCTAAAACACTCCCCAGCACGACCCCCTACACTACCCGAACACCACTGCACTGCCCTAAACCCTAAAACACTACCCCCGCATGACCCCTACACTACCCAAACACCAATGCACTACCCTAATCCCTAAAACACTACCCCCCGACTGAGCCACTACACTACCCTAAACCCTAAAACACTACCCCGCACGACTCCCTACACTACCCAAAGACCACTGCACTACCCTAAACCCTAAAACACGACCTCCTACACTACACAAACACCACTGCACTACCCTAAACCCTAAAACACTACCCCCTACACTACACAAACACCACTGCACTACCCTAAACCCTAAAACACTACCCCCAGCAGTACCCCTACACTACCCAAACACCACTGCACTAACCTAAACCCTAAAACACTTCCCCAGCAGTACCCCTACACTACCCAAACACCACTGCACTACCTAAATCACTACCCCCAGCACGACCCCGTACACTACCCAAACACCACTGCACTACCCTAAACCCTAAAACACTACCCCCAGCACGACCCCCTACACTACCCAAACACCACAGCATTCCCTAAACCCTAAAACACTCCCCCCAGCACTACTCCTACACTACCCAAACACCACTGCACTACCCTAAACCCTAAATCTACCCCCAGCATGACCCCTACACTACACAAACACCACTGCACTACCCTAACCCCTAAAACACTACCCTCAGCACAACCCTCTTCACTACCTAAACACAACTGCACAATTTGTTACAGGCGTTGCAACGCAGGCCTGTGGTGCTTACTGGAAGTACCTAGTGGGCTAGTTGGGCCTCAGGGACCCTCAGGATTCAAGGTGACCTAATCCCCCAACTTAAAACGCACCACGGGCGCGTTTGCACAGTGGTGAGGGGGCGGGGCCTCAGGTGACATGTGCGCAAACACGCCCTGTGGTGCGTTTTAAGTTGGGGAATTAATTCCCTTTGAATCCTGAGGGACCCTGGGGGCCAACTAGCCCACCAGGTACCTTCAGTAAGCACAACAGAGTTGCGTTGCAGAGAGGTGAAAAAGGTGCGTGGCCTCGGAACGCCTCTCTGCAACTCAGCTCTGTGGTCCTAACTGTAGGTACCTGGGGGCTAGTTGGGCCCTAGGGACCCTCATAATTCAAGGGGACTTAATCCGCAACTTAAAACGCGCCACGGGTGCGTTTGCACACATGTCACCTCAGGCCCCCCTCCCTTCACCACTGTGCAAACACGCCCTGTAGCGCGTTTTAAGAGGTAGTTTTAATCCCCTGCCCTATTATGTACTAGGGACTTGCAGAGGAGGTCATGCTAATCACAGGGGTACCCCAACGCATAGTGTTCCCTAGTGTATGTAGGTGTTTTCACTGTATTTTAAGTGTCTTTTAGCATAGCACTGGCTCTGGTTAGTCAGTCAGTTACCACCAGTACCCGTCTGAAAAAGTTGTGGGCACAGGATGATTTTGCAACAAGGCCTCTTTCTGCTCCTCTGTTGGTTCTTTCTGCACATCTTTTGCTTCTTTCTGTGCGTTTTTCTTCTTTCTTCACATGTCCTACCTCTGTAGGCATAGTTAGAAACTAGCATTTAAAAAAACCTTTGAAATTCACTTAAAAATCATAGGTTTCAGGCACGTTATAGTTAGAAATTAGCATTTAAAAAACCTTTGAAATTCACTGAAAAAACCATAGGTTTCAGACACGTTATAGTTAGAAATTAGCATTTAAAAAACCTTTGAAATTCACTGAAAAAACCATAGGTTTTAGGGACAGTTATAGTTAGTTGGACATTTCACTCGTACAAAACCATAGAAATTCCCCCGTTATAGTTAGTTCAGCTAACTATAACTCGCGCCCCGCAATGCAATGCTGATGACGTCACATATTACATCACTCATGACATGGTCAGTGACATCACTGATGACATCTCAAATGACATCACTGATGACATCATCCAGTGACTGTTTCTGTAAAGTTTAAATATGTTTAATATATATAGGGAAAGGCGTATTGAAGAATGAGTGGGTGTATAAGTGTCTGAATGGATGATTTAGTACGTGAGTGACTGACTCTACAAGTGAGTGATTAAATGTATCTTACTGAATGCATGGGTTAGTGACTAAACTGTGTGAATGTCTGTATCCGTCTGTCTGTTGGTTTGTAAGCGGCTGCATGGCTTTCTGAATAGCTACATGAGTGTCTACATGGGTTATTGATTGATTGTCTGAGTATCTGTATGGGTGCCTGAGTGTTTGTGTGGGTGGGGTGTGTGTGACTGTGCATAGATGTGTGAGTTGGTGATTCACTGGGTGCATAGTTTCAAGAGTGCATCTGTGATGGACTGTGTGGGTGAGTGTGTGTATGGGTGTGTTAGTGATTGAATGTATATCTCAGTGGTACATGTGTGAGTAACTACATATGTAAAAGGCAGTATATAAATGGCTATAAGTGAGAGTGTGTGATTGTGAGAGTGGCTGTATGGATGCGTGTGTGCTTGTATCAGTTATTGTATAAGAGCGTAAGAATGTGCTAGTATTTGTATGAGTAAGTGAGCTGGTGTGTGTATAACTGTATAGGTGAGTAAATGGGTGTGTGATTAAATTTTTGCATGACTGACTAGGTGTGCGAGTACCTCTATGGATGAGTGGCGGTGTGTGAGTGTTTATATAGGTGTATGAGTGCATATGATAGTCCTGTACTGAGTGACTAAGTATGAGTGACTGTACGGGTGAGTGAGTGGATGTGTGTGTAGACCTAAGTCAGTGAGTGGGTATGTAGTTTTTGTTGTTGCAGTGTCTATGGTTTAGAGTGGGTGTATCAAAAGTTATATTAAGGTGTGAGAAGATGCATGAAATTATCACATGGATGATGTCATTTGAGATGTCATCAGTGATGTCACTGACCATGTCATGAGTGATGTAATATGTGACGTCATCAGCAGTGCATTGCGGGGCTCGAGTTATAGTTAGCTGAACTAACTATAACGGGGAATTTCTATGGTTTTGTACGAGTGAAATGTCCAACTAACTATAACTGTCCCTAAAACCTATGGTTTTTTCAGTGAATTTCAAAGGTTTTTTCAATGCTAGTTTCTAACTATGTCTACAGAGGTAGGACATGTGAAGAAAGAAGAAAAAACGCACAGAAAGAAGCAAAAGATGTGCAGAAAGAACCAACAGAGGAGCAGAAAGAGGCCTTGTTGCAAAATCATCCTGTGCCCACAACTTTTTCAGACGGGTACTGGTGGTAACTGACTGACTAACCAGAGCCAGTGCTATGCTAAAAGACACTTAGAATACAGTGAAAACACCTACATACACTAGGGAACACTATGCGTTGGGGTACCCCTGTGATTAGCATGACCTCCTCTGCAAGTCCCTAGTACATAATAGGGCAGGGGATTAAAACTACCTCTTAAAACGTGCTACAGGGCGCGTTTGCACAGTGGTGAAGGAGGGGGGCCTGAGGTGACGTGTGCAAACGCACCCCGTGGCGCGTTTTAAGTTGCAGGATTAAGTCCCCTTGAATTCTGAGGGTCCCAACTAGCCCCCCAGGTACCTACACAGTTAGGACCACAGAGCTGAGTTGCAGAGAGGCGTTCCGAGGCCACGCACCTTTTCACCTCTCTGCAACGCAACTCTGTTGTGCTTACTGAAGGTACCTGGTGGGCTAGTTGGCCCCAGGGTCCCTCAGGATTCAAAGGGAAGTAATTCCCCAACTTAAAACGCACCACAGGGCGTGTTTGCGCACATGTCACCTGAGGCCCCGCCCCTCCCTTCACCACTGTGCAAACGCGCCCCGTGGTGCGTTTTAAGTTGGGGGATTAGGTCACCTTGAATCCTGAGGGTCCCTGGGGCCCAACTAGCCCACTAGGTACTTCCAGTAAGCACCACAGGCCTGCGTTGCAACACCTGTAACAAATTGTGCAGTTGTGTTTAGGTAGTGAAGAGGGTCGTGCTGGGGGTAGTGTTTTAGGGTTTAGGGTAGTGCAGGGGTGTTTGTGTAGTGTAAGGGGTCATGCTGGGGATAGATTTAGGGTTTAGGGTAGTGCAGTAGTGTTTGGGTAGTGTAGGGAGTCGTGCTGGGGGGAGTGTTTTAGGGTTTAGGGTAGTGCAGTGGTGTTTGGGTAGTGTAGGGGTAGTGTTTTAGGGTTGTGCAGTGGTGTTTGGGTAGTGTAGGGGTAGTGCTGGGGTAGTGATTTAGGGTAGTGCAGTGGTGTTTGGGTAGTGTAGGGGGTACTGCTGGGGGTGTTTTAGGGTTTAGGGTAGTGCAGTGGTGTTTGGGTAGTGTAGGGGTACTGCTGAGGTAGTTTTTTAGGGTTTAGGGTAGTGCAGTGGTGTTTGTGTAGTGTAGGGGGTAGTGTTTTAAGGTTTAGGGTAGTGCAGTGGTGTTTGTGTAGTGTAGGAGGTCGTGTTTTAGGGTTTAGGGTAGTGCAGTGGTCTTTGGGTAGTGTAGGGAGTCGTGCGGGGGTAGTGTTTTAGGGTTTAGGGTAGTGTAGGGGGTCATGCGGGGGTAGTGTTTTAGGGATTAGGGTAGTGCATTGGTGTTTGGGTAGTGTAGGGGTCATGCGGGGTAGTGTTTTAGGGTTTAGGGCAGTGCAGTGGTGTTTGGGTAGTGTAGGGGGTCGTGCTGGGGAGTGTTTTAGGGTTTAGGGCAGTGCAGTGGTGTTCGGGTAGTGTAGGGGGTCGTGCTGGGGGAGTGTTTTAGGGTTTAGGGCAGTGCAGTGGTGTTCGGGTAGTGTAGGGGTCGTGCTGGGGGAGTGTTTGAGGGTCTAGGGCAGTGCAGTCGTGTTCGGGTAGTGTAGGGGGTTGTGCTGGGGGTAGTATCTTAGGGTTTAGGGTGAGTGCAGTGGTGTTTGGGCAGTGTAGGGGTAATGCTGGGGGTGGTGTTTTAGGGTTTAGGGCAGTGCAGTGGTGTTCAGGCAGTGTAGGGGGTCGTGCTGGGGGTGGTGTTTCAGGGTTTAGGGCAGTGCAGTGGTGTTCGGGCAGTGTAGGGGGTGGTGTTTCAGGGTTTAGGGCAGTGCAGTGGTGTTCGGGCAGTGAAGGGGTCGTGCAGGGGGTGGTGTTTCAGGGTTTAGGGCAGTGTAGAGGGTCGTGCTGGGGGTGGTGTTTCAGGGTTTGGGGCAGTGCAGTGGTGTTCGGGCAGTGTAGGGGGTGGTGCAGGGGGTGGTATTTCAGGGTTTAGGGCAGTGCAGTGGTGTTCGGGCAGTGTAGGGGATCGTGCTGGGGGTGGTGTTTCAGGGTTTAGTGCAGTGGTGTTCGGGCAGTGTAGGGGGTTGTGCTGGGGCTGGTGTTTCAGGGTTTAGGGCAGTGCAGTGGTGTTCGGGCAGTGTAGGTGTTCGTGCTGGGGCTGGTGTTTCAGGGTTTAGGGCAGTGCATTGGTGTTCGGGCAGTGTAGGGGGTCATGCTGGGGCTGGTGTTTCAGGGTTTAGGGCAGTGCAGTGGTGTTCGGGCAGTGTAGGGGGTCTTGCTGGGGCTGGTGTTTCAGAGTCTAGGGCAGTGCCATGGTGTTCGGGCAGTGTAGGGGATCGTGCAGGGGTGGTGTTTCAGGGTTTAGGGCAGTGCAGTGGTGTTCGGGCAGTCTAGGGGGTCGTGCTGGGGGTGGTGTTTCAGGGTTTAGGGCAGTGGTGTTCGGGCAGTGCAGGGGGTGGTGTTTCAGGGTTTAGGGCAGTGCAGTGGGTTCGGGCAGTGTAGGGGTCGTGCTGGGGCTGGTGTTTCAGGGTTTAGGGCAGTGCAGTGGTGTTCGGGCAGTGTAGTGGGTCTTGCTGGGGGTAGTGTTTCAGGGTTTAGGGCAGTGCAGTGGTGTTCGTGCAGTGTAGGGGGTCATGCTGGGGATGGTGTTTCAGGGTTTAGGGCAGTGCAGTAGTGTTCGTGCAGTGTAGGGGGTCATGCAGGGGTTGGTGTTTCAGGGTTTAGGGCAGTGCAGTGGTGTTCGGGTAGTATAGGAGGTCTTGCTGGGGGTAGTGTTTCAGGGTTTAGGGCAGTGCAGTGGTGTTCGGGCAGTGTAGGGGCGTGCTGGGGGTGGTGTTTCAGGGTTTAGGGCAGTGCAGTGGTGTTCGGGCAGTGTAGGGGGTTGTGAAGGGGGTGGTGTTTCAGGGTTTAGGGCAGTGCAGTGGTGTTTGGGCAGTGTAGGGGTCGTGCTGGGGTGGTGTTTTAGGGTTTAGGGTAGTGGTGTTCGGGCAGTGTAGGGGGTCTTGCTGGGGGTGATGTTTCAGGGTTTAGGGCAGTGCAGTGGTGTTCGGGTAGTATAGGAGGTCTTGCTGGGGGTAGTGTTTCAGGGTTTAGGGCAGTGCAGTGGTGTTCGGGCAGTGTAGGGGGCGTGCTGGGGGTGGTGTTTCAGGGTTTAGGGCAGTGCAGTGGTGTTCGGGCAGTGTAGGGGGTTGTGAAGGGGGTGGTGTTTCAGGGTTTAGGGCAGTGCAGTGGTGTTCGGGCAGTGTAGGGGGTCGTGCTAGGGTTGGTGTTTCAGGGTTTAGGGCAGTGCAGTGGTGTACGGGCAGTGTAGGGGGTCGTGCTAGGGTTGGTGTTTCAGGGTTTAGGGCAGTGCAGTGGTGTTCGGGCATTGTAGGGGGTCGTGCTGGGGGTAGTGTTTTAGAGTTTAGGGTAGTGCAGTGGTGCTTGTGTAGTGTAGGGGGTCGTGCTGGGGGTAGTGTTTTAGGGTTTAGGGTAGGCAGTGGTGTTTGTGTAGTGTAGGGGTCATGTTTTAGGGTAGTGGTGGTGTTTGGGTAGTGTAGGGGGTCGTGCTGGGGGTAGTGTTTTAGGATTTAGGTTAGTGCAGTGGTGTTTGGGTAGTGTAGGGGGTCGTGCTGGGGGTAGTGTTTTAGGGTTTAAGGTAGTGCAGTGGTGTTTGTGTAGTGTAGGGGTCGTGCTGGGGGTAGTGTTTTAGGGTTTAGGGTAGTGCAGTGGTGCTTGTGTAGTGGGTCGTGCTGGGGGTAGTGTTTTAGGGTTTAGGGTAGTGCAGTGGTGTTTGTGTAGTGTAGGGGTCATGTTTTAGGGTAGTGCAGTGGTGTTGGGGTAGTGTTTTAGGGTTTAGGGTAGTGCAGTGGTGTTTGTGTAGTGTAGGGGTCATGCTGGGGGTAGTGTTTTAGGGTTTAGGATAGTGCAGTGGTGCTTGTGTAGTGTAGGGGGTCGTGCTGGGGGTAGTGTTTTAGGGTTTAAGGTATTGCAGTGGTGTTTGTGTAGTGTAGGGGGTCATGTTTTAAGATGCAACGCTCCAATACCTGACCAGTCTGCACTACATAAAACTGCAAAAAACTAAAAATAAAAAGTGTTTTGCACACTTTTGTCATTGGGCTATATGTGGGCTACATCTGGGTAATATTTGTGCTACATTTGGGCTCTTTTTTCACTGGTGGCCATCTTGGAAGACTTCTTTGTTATGAAGTTTCCTAATTCTCATTTACTGCAGTCTCCTCAGTAGGAAATGCTTTCAGTTTTTTACTTTGATTCCATCAAGAAGGCATTCAGATGTGTCACACATTTGCCATAAATTCAGAATGTTAGTACTCTAGTTGTTCATTAGATCACTGTAGTAAAGCTACTGCTCACCAAGGAGTTAACTGGAAGTCTACTGCTGGTATTGAAAGTGATTGTTTCAGTCTGCATGTCAGAATTTTCTAATGAAATAGAAGAGGATTTGAGATCTCACTTAAAACATGCACTAAATTTTCTTTTGCAGCACTAACCATAATTTCTATGGCAAGATGAACCCCATCATTTTGTTCCTTTTTAAATTAAATGTTTTAAGTGTTACCAGTTTATTCCAATCAAGATGGCTTCAGGTGTGCCATACTTTTGTCATAAGTAAGACTGTTAGCGGTCTAGTTGTTCTTTAGAACACTCTGGGAAGCTGCAGTAGAACACAAAGGAATCAACTGACAGTCTCTGCCCTTGTTGGATGTACATGTTTTACTGAGAATGTCAGACTTCATTCTCACATGACTGAGAAAGATAATGTGAATTTACAGAAAATATGCTCTCATTTTAGCTTCTGGAGCACCTTCCAAAACTGTATGGGACAAGCATGTGAAAATAGTTCTCTCAAACATGATTCATGATATCCCAGCAGAAGGTTTTTCACAGGGTAAAATCACCTTAGAACACACCACAATTCCTGAAATTAGTATGGTACCATCAACAAATGAATTCTAATGTAACTAAAGTCTGTTATCACCCTTTAAAGTTCTCCTTTTGGTAACCCTCAAAATCTTCGATTCACTACAATGCATTTCAATGGGGTACTATCATTTATATTGGTCCCAAGATGGCTGCCAGCAATTCCAGGATGAAGTGCTGACAGCCAAGCAGATCTCACGATGACATGTGTGGTTAGGCTCCGCCCAGATATAGATGTGATTTTACTTTTGATTTTCTCCGCAACTACTGAACGGATTTACACCATTTAACAAAAAGGGTTCTTTCTGAACCAAGAACTACCTCTTTGCCAAATTTTGTGTAATTCCGTTCAGCAGTTCGGGTTGTAGCCGTGGCTAAAGTTTCCTATGGGAAAATGAATGGGGAAAACACGTTTTGGGACCCCCCTTTTTTCTCGGCCCCCGCTTGACGAATCACCCCGAAACTTTCAGGGTAGGAGCGGACCGGAGCGGGCCATACAGTTTGAAAATTTCGCGAAGATTCGTCAACCGACGCAAGAGTTATTTCAAATAGAAGGTTGCGGCTTTCCTATGTAAAATAGGTCCTAACTATAACTATCTACTGGCGACTGCCAGTAGATTAGATTATATATATATATATATATTCACTGAAAAAAACCATAGGTTTTAGGGACAGTTATAGTTAGTTGGATATTTCACTCGTACAAAACCATAGAAATTCCCCGTTATAGTTAGTTCAGCTAACTATAACTCGCGCCCCGCAATGCACTGCTGATGACGTCACATATTACATCACTCATGACATGGTCAGTGACATCACTGATGACATCACTGATGACATCTCAAATGACATCACTGATGACATCATCCAGTGACTGTGTGTTTCTGTAAAGTTTAAATATGTTTAATATATATAGGGAAAGGCGTATTGAAAAATGCGTGGGTGTATAAGTGTCTGAATGGATGATTTAGTACGTGCGTGACTGACTCTACAAGTGAGTGATTAAACGTATCTTACTGAATGCATGGGTTAGTGACTAAACTGTGTGAATGTCTGTATCCGTCTGTTTGTTGGTGTGTAAGTGGATGCATGGATTTGCGAATAGCTACATGAGTGTCTATATGGGTTATTGATTGGTTCTCTGAGTATCTGTATGGCTGCCTGAGTGTTTGTGTGGGTGGGGTGTGTGTGACTCTGTACATAGATGTGTGAGTGGGTGATTCACTGGGTGCATGATTTCAAGAGTGCATCTGTGATGGACTGCTTGGGTGGGTGAGTGTGTGTATGGGTGTGTTAGTGAGTGAATGTATATCTCAGTGGTACATGTGCGAGTAACTACATATGTAAAAGGCAGTATATATGTGTGTTAGAGTATTTAAATGGCTATAAGTGAGAGTGTGTGATTGTGAGAGTGGCTGTATGGATGCGTGTGTGCTTGTATCAGTTATTGTATAAGAGCGTAAGAATGTGCTAGTATTTGTATGAGTAAGTGAGCTGGTGTGTGTATAACTGTATAGGTGAGTAAATGGGTGTGTGATTAATTTTTTGCATGACTGACTAGGTGTGTGAGTACCTCTATGGATGAGTGGCGGTGTGTGAGTGTTTATATAGGTGTATGAGTGCATATGATAGTCCTGTACTGAGTGACTGTAAGTATGAGTGACTGTACGGGTGAGTGAGTAGATGTGTGTGTGTGTAGACCTAAGAATCAGTGAGTGGGTATGTAGTTATTGGTATTGGAGTGTGTATGGTTTTGAGAATGGCAGTCTGTAATTTAGAGTGGGTGTATCAAAAGCTATATTAGGGTGTGAGAAGATGCATGAAATTATCACATGGATGATGTCATCAGTGATGTCATTTGAGATGTCATCAGTGATGTCATCAGTGATGTCATCAGTGATGTCACTGACCATGTCATGAGTGATGTAATATGTGACGTCATCAGCAGTGCATTGCGGAGGCGCGAGTTATAGTTAGCTGAACTAACTATAACGCGGGAATTTCTATGGTTTTGTACGAGTGAAATATCCAACTAACTATAACTGTCCCTAAAACCTATGGTTTTTTCAGTGAATTTCAAAGGTTTTTTTTAAATGCTAATTTCTAACTATAACGTGTCTGAAACCTATGGTTTTTTCAGTGAATTTCAAAGGTTTTTTAAATGCTAATTTCTAACTATAACGTGCCTGAAACCTATGATTTTTTAAGTGAATTTCAAAGGTTTTTTAAATGCTAGTTTCTAACTATGCCTACAGAGGTAGGACATGTGAAGAAAGAAGAAAAAACGCGCAGAAAGAAGCAAAAGAAATGCAGAAAGAAGCAACAGAAGTCCACAAAGACGAAGAAAAGTGCAGGAAGAAGCAAAAGATGTGCAGAAAGAACCAACAGAGGAGCAGAAAGAGGCCATGTTGCAAAATCATCCTGTGCCCACAACTTTTTCAAACGGGTACTGGTGGTAACTGACTGACTAACCAGAGTCAGTGCTATGCTAAAAGACACTTAGAATACAGTGAAAACACCTACATACACTAGGGAACACTATGCGTTGGGGTACCCCTGTGATTAGCATGACCTCCTCTGTAAGTCCCTAGTACATAATAGGGCAGGGGGATTAAAACTACCTCTTAAAACGCGTGTGCAAACGCGCCCGTGGCGCGTTTTAAGTTGCGGGATTAAGTCCCCTTGAATCCGGAGGGTCCCTGAGGCCCAACTAGCCCCCAGGTACCTACAGTTAGGACCACAGAGCTGAGTTGCAGAGAGGCGTTCCGAGGCCACGCACCTTTTTCACCTCTCTGCAACGCAACTCTGTTGTGCTTACTGAAGGTACCTGGTGGGCTAGTTGGCCCCCAGGGTCCCTCAGGATTCAAAAGGGCGTGTTTGCGCACATGTCACCTGAGGCCCCGCCCCCTCCCTTCACCACTGTGCAAACGCGCCCGTGGCGCGTTTTAAGTTGGGGGATTAGGTCACCTTGAATCCTGAGGGTCCCTAGGGCCCAACTAGCCCACCAAGTACTTCCAGTAAGCACCACAGGCCTGCGTTGCAACGCCTGTAACAAATTGTGTAGTTGTGTTTAGGTAGTGAAGGGGGTCGTGCTGGGGGTAGTGTTTTAGGGTTTAGGGTAGTGCAGTGGTGTTTGGATAGTGTAGGGAGTCGTGCTGGGGGAGTGTTTTAGGGTTTAGGGTATTACAGTGGTGTTTGGGTGGTGTTTGGGTAGTGTAGGGGGTTGTGCTGGGGGTAGTGTTTTAGGGTTTAGGGTAGTGCAGTGGTGTTTGGGTAGTGTAGGGGGTCGTGCTGGGGTAGTGGTTTAGGGTTTAGGGTAGTGCAGTGGTGTTTGGGTAGTGTAGGGGGTACTGCTGGGGGTAGTGTTTTAGGGTTGTGCAATGGTGTTTGGGTAGTGTAGGGGGTACTGCTGGGGGTAGTGTTTTAGGGTTTAGGGTAGTGCAGTGGTGTTTGGGTAGTGTAGGGGTTCGTGCTGTGGGTATTGTTTTAGGGTTTAGGGTAGTGCAGTGGTGTTTGTGTAGTGTAGGGGGTAGTGTTTTAGGGTTTACGGTAGTGCAGTGGTGTTTGTGTAGTGTAGGGGGTCGTGCTGGGGGTAGTGTTTTAGGGTTTAGGGTAGTGCAGTGGTCTTTGTGTAGTGTAGGTCGTGTTTTAGGGTTTAGGGTAGTGCAGTGGTGTTCGGGCAGTGTAGGGGGTCGTGCTGGGGTGGTGTTTCAGGGTTTAGGGCAGTGCAGTGGTGTTCGGGCAGTGTAGGGGGTCTTGCTGGGGGTGGTGTTTCAGGGTTTGGGGCAGTGCAGTGGTGTTTGGGTCGTGCAGGGGGTCATGCTGGGGGAGTGTTTTAGGGTTTAGGGCAGTGCAGTGGTGTTTGGGTAGTGTAGGGGGTCATGCTGGGGGAGTGTTTTAGGGTTTAGGGCAGTGCAGTGGTGTTTGGGCAGTGTAGGGGGTCGTGCTGGGGGAGTGTTTTAGGGTTTAGGGCAGTGCAGTGGTATTCGGGTAGTGTAGGGGGTCGTGCTGGGGGAGTGTTTGAGGGTTTAGGGCAGTGCAGTTGTGTTCGGGTAGTGTAGGGGGTCGTGCTGGGGGAGTATTTTAGGGTTTAGGGTAGTGCAGTGGTGTTCGGGTAGTGTAGGGGGTCGTGCTGGGGGTTGTGTTTCAGGGTTTAGGGCAGTGCAGTGGTGTTCGGGCAGTGTAGGGGGTCGTGATGGGGCTGGTGTTTCAGGGTTTAGGGCAGTGGTGTTCGGGCAGTGTAGGGGGTCATGCACGGGGTGGTGTTTCAGGGTTTAGGGCAGTGCAGTGGTGTTCGGGCAGTGTAGGGGGTCGTGCTGGGGCTGGTGTTTCAGGGTTTAGGGCAGTGCAGTGGTGTTTGGGCAGTGTAGGGGGTCTTGCTGGGGGTGGTGTTTCAGGGTTTAGGGCAGTGGTGTTCGGGCAGTGTAGGGGGTCTTGCTGGGGGTGATGTTTCAGGGTTTAGGGCAGTGCAGTGGTGTTCGGGCAGTGTAGGGGGTCTTGCTGGGGGTAGTTTTTCAGGGTTTATGGCAGTGCAGTGGTGTTCGTGCAGTGTAGGGGGTCGTGCTGGGGATGGTGTTTCATGGTTTAGGGCAGTGGAGTAGTGTTCAGGCAGTGTAGGGGGTCGTGCTGGGGCTGGTGTTTCAGGGTTTAGGGCAGTGCAGGCAGTGGTGCTCGGGCAGTGTAGGGGGTCGTGCTGGGGGTGGTGTTTCTGGGTTTAGGGTAGTGCAGTTGTGTTCGGGCAGTGTAGGGGTTCGTGCTGGGGCTGGTGTTTCAGGGTTTAGGGCAGTGCAGTGGTGTTCGGGCAGTGTAGGGGGCATGCTGGGGCTGGTGTTTCAGTGTTTTGGGAAGAGCAGTGGTGTTCGGGCAGTGTAGGGGGTCGTGCTGGGGGTGGTGTTTCAGGGTTTAGGGCAGTGCAGTGGTGTTCGAGTAGTGTAGGGGGTCGTGCTGGGGGTGGTGTTTCAGGGTTTAGGGCACTGGTGTTCGGGCAGTGTAGGGGGTCTTGCTGGGGGTGATGTTTCAGGGTTTAGGGCAGTGCAGTGGTGTTCGGGCAGTGTAGGGGGTCTTGCTGGGGGCAGTGTTTCAGGGTTTAGGGCAGAGCAATGGTGTTCAGGCAGTGTAGGGGGTTGTGTTGGAGGTGGTGTTTCAGGCTTTAGGGCAGTGCAGTGGTATTCGGGCAGTGTAGGGGGTCTTGCTGGGGGTGGTGTTTCAGGGTTTAGGGCAGTGGTGTTCAGGCAGTGTAGGGGGTCGTGCTGGGGGTGGTGTTTCAGGGTTTAGGGCAGTGCAATGGTGTTCGGGCAGTGTAGGGGGTCGTGCACGGGCTGGTGTTTCAGGGTTTAGGGCAGTGCAGTGGTGTTCGGGCAGTGTAGGGGGTCGTGCTGGGGGTGGTGTTTCAGGGTTTAGGGCAGTGCAGTGGTGTTTGGGCAGTGTAGGGGGTCGTGCTGGGGGTGGTGTTTCTGGGTTTAGGGCAGTGTAGTGGTGTTCGGGCAGTATAGGGGGTCGTGCAGGGGGGTGGTGAGTCAGGGTTTAGGGCAGTACAGTGGTGTTCGGGCAGAGTAGGGGGTCTTGCTGGGGCTGGTGTTTCAGGGTTTAGGGTAGCGCAGTGGTGTTCGGGCAGTGTAGGGGGTCGTGCTGGGGCTGGTGTTTCAGGGTTTTGGGCAGAGCAGTGGTGTTCGGGCAGTGTAGGGGGTCATGCTGGGGGTGGTGTTTTAGGGTTTAGGGCACTGCAGTGTTGTTCGGGCAGTGTAGGGGGTCTTGCTGGGGGTGGTGTTTCAGGGTTTAGGGCAGTGGTGTTCGGGCAGTGTAGGGGGTCTTGCTGGGGGTGATGTTTCAGGGTTTAGGGCCGTGCAGTGGTGTTCGGGCAGTGTAGGGGGTCGTGCTGGGGCTGGTGTTTCAGGGTTTTGGGCAGAGCAGTGGTGTTCGGGCAGTGTAGGGGGTCGTGCTGGGGGTGGTGTTTTAGGGTTTAGGGCACTGCAGTGTTGTTCGGGCAGTGTAGGGGGTCTTGCTGGGGGTGGTGTTTCAGGGTTTAGGGCAGTGGTGTTCGGGCAGTGTAGGGGGTCTTGCTGGGGGTGATGTTTCAGGGTTTAGGGCAGTACAGTGGTGTTCGGGCAGTGTAGGGGGTCTTGCTGGGGGTAGTGTTTCAGGGTTTAGGGCAGTGCAGTAGTGTTCGTGCAGTGTAGGGGGTCATGCTGGGGGCGGTGTTTCAGGGTTTAGGGCAGTGCAGTAGTGTTCGGGCAGTGTAGGGGGTCGTGCAGGGGGTGGTGTTTCAGGGTTTAGGGCAGTGCAATGGTGTTCGGGCAGTGTAGGGGGTCGTGCTGGGGGGGGTGTTTCAGGGTTTAGGGCAGTGCAGTGGTGTTCGGAAGTGTAGTGGGTCATGCAGGGGGTGGTGTTTCAGGGTTTAGGGGAGTGCAGTGGTGTTCGGGCAATGTAGGGGGTCGTGCTGGGGCTGGTGTTTCAGGGTTTAGGGCAGTGCAGTGGTGTTCGGGCAGTGTAGGGGTCTTGCTGGGGGTGGTGTTTCAGGGTTTAGGGCAGTGGTGTTCGGGCAGTGTAGGGGGTCTTGCTGGGGGTGATGTTTCAGAGTTTAAGGCAGTGCAGTGGTGTTCGGGCAGTGTAGGGTGTCGTGCTGGGGGTGGTGTTTCAGGGTTTAGGGCAGTGCAGTGGTGTTCGGGCAGTGTAGGGGGTCGTGCACGGGTGGTGTTTCAGGGTTTAGGGCAGTGCAGTGGTGTTCGGGCAGTGTAGGGGGTTGTGCTGGGGCTCGTGATTCAGGGTTTAGGGCAGTGCAATGGTGTTCTGGCAGTGTTGGGGGTCGTGCTGGGGCTAGTGTTTCATGGTTTAGGGCAGTGCAGTGGTGTTCGGGCAGTGTAGGGGGTCATGCTGGGGCTGGTGTTTCAGGGTTTAGGGCAGTGCAGTGGTGTTCGTGCAGTGTAGGTGGTCGTGCTGGGGCTGGTGTTTCAGGGTTTAGGGCAGTGCAGTGGAGTTCGGGCAGTGTAGGGGTCATGCTGGGGCTGGTGTTTCAGGGTTTAGGGCAGTGCAGTGGTGCTCAGGCAGTGTAGGGGGTCGTGCTGGGGGTGGTGTTTATGGGTTTAGGGTAGTGCAGTGGTGTTCGGGCAGTGTAGGGGGTCGTGCTGGGGCTGGTGTTTCAGGGTTTAGGGCAGTGCAGTGGTGTTCGGGCAGTGTAGGGGTCGTGCTGGGGCTGGTGTTTTAGGGTTTAGGGCAGTGCAGTGGTGTTCGGGCAGTGTAGGGGGTCTTGCTGGGGGTAGTTTTTCAGGGTTTAGGGCAGTGCAGTGGTGTTCGTGCAGTGTAGGGGGTCGTGCTGGGGATGGTGTTTCATGGTTTAGGGCAGTGCAGTAGTGTTCAGGCAGTGTAGGGGGTCGTGCTGGGGCTGGTGTTTCAGGGTTTAGGGCAGTGCAGGCAGTGGTGCTCGGGCAGTGTAGGGGGCCGTGCTGGGGGTGGTGTTTCTGGGTTTAGGGTAGTGCAGTGGTGTTCGGGCAGTGTAGGGGTTCGTGCTGTGGCTGGTGTTTCAGGGTTTAGGGCAGTGCAGTGGTGTTCGGGCAGTGTAGGGGGTCATGCTGGGGCTGGTGTTTCAGTGTTTTGGGCAGAGCAGTGGTGTTCGGGCAGAGTAGGGGGTCGTGCTGGGGGTGGTGTTTCAGGGTTTAGGGCAGTGCAGTGGTGTTCGAGCAGTGTAGGGGGTCGTGCTGGGGGTGGTGTTTCAGGGTTTAGGGCAGTGGTGTTCGGGCAGTGTAGGGGTCTTGCTGGGGGTGATGTTTCAGGGTTTAGGGCAGTGCAGTGGTGTTCGGGCAGTGTAGGGGGTCTTGCTGGGGGCAGTATTTCAGGGTTTAGGGCAGAGCAATGGTGTTCAGGCAGTGTAGGGGGTCTTGCTGGGGGTGGTGTTTCAGGGTTTAGGGCAGTGGTGTTCAGGCAGTGTAGGGGGTCGTGCTGGGAGTGGTGTTTCAGGGTTTAGGGCAGTGCAGTGGTGTTCGGGCAGTGTAGGGGGTCGTGCTGGGGCTGGTGTTTCAGGGTTTAGGGCAGTGCAGTGGTGTTCGGGCAGTGTAGGGGGTCGTGCTGGGGGTGGTGTTTCAGGGTTTAGGGCAGTGCAGTGGTGTTTGGGCAGTGTAGGGGGTCGTGCTGGGGGTGGTGTTTCTGGGTTTAGGGCAGTGTAGTGGTGTTCGGGCAGTGTAGGGGGTCGTGCAGGGGGTGGTGAGTCAGGGTTTAGGGCAGTGCAGTGGTGTTCGGGCAGTGTAGGGGGTCATGCTGGGGGTAGAGTTTTAGGGTTTAGGGCAGTGCAGTGGTGTTCGGGCAGTGTAGGGGGTCGTGCAGGGGGTGGTGTTTCAGGGTTTAGGGCAGTGCAGTGGTGTTCGGGCAGTGTAGGGGTCGTGCTGGGGGTGGTGTTTCAGGGTTTAGGGCAGTGCAGTGGTGTTCGGGCAGTGTAGGGTGTCGTGCTGGGGGTGGTGTTTCAGGGTTTTGGGCAGTGCAGTGGTGTTCGGGCAGTGTAGGTGGTCTTGCTGGGGCTGGTGTTTCCGGGTTCAGTGCAGTAGTGTTCGGGAAGTGTAGGGGGTCTTGCTGGGGGTGGTGTTTCAGGGTTTAGGGCAGTGCAATGGTGTTCACGCAGTGTAGGGGGTCTTGCTGGGGCTGATGTTTCAGCGTTTAGGGCAGCGCAGTGGTGTTCGGGCAGTGTAGGGGGTCTTGCTGGGGGTGGTGTTTCAGGGTTTAGGGCAGTGCAGTGGTGTTCGGGCAGTGTAGGAGGTCTTGCTGGGGCTGGTGTTTCAGGGTTTGGGGCAGTGCAGTGGTGTTCGGGCATTGTAGGGGGTCTTGCTGGGGCTGGTGTTTCAGGGTTTAGGGTAGTGCAGTGGTGTTCGGGCAGTGTAGGGGGTCATGCTGGGGCTGGTGTTTGAGGGTTTAGGGCAGTGCAGTGGTTTTCAGGCAGTGTAGGCGGTCGTGCTGGGGGTGGTGTTTCAGGGTTTAGGGCAGTGCAGTGGTGTTCGGGCAGTGTAGGGGGTCGTGCTGGGGGTGGTGTTTCAGGGTTTAGGGCAGTGCAGTGTTCAGGCAGTGTAGGGGGTCGTGCTGGGGGTGGTGTTTCAGTGTTTTGGGAAGAGCAGTGGTGTTCTGGCAGTGTAGGGGGTCGTGCTGGGGGTGGTGTTTCAGGGTTTAGGGCAGTGCAGTGGTGTTCGAGTAGTGTAGGGGGTTGTGCTGGGGGTGGTGTTTCAGGGTTTAGGGCACTGGTGTTCGGGCAGTGTAGGGGGTCTTGCTGGGGGTGATGTTTCAGGGTTTAGGGCAGTGCAGTGGTGTTCGGGCAGTGTAGGGGGTCTTGCTGGGGGCAGTGTTTCAGGGTTTAGGGCAGAGCAATGGTGTTCAGGCAGTGTAGGGGGTTGTGTTGGAGGTGGTGTTTCAGGCTTTAGGGCAGTGCAGTGGTATTCGGGCAGTGTAGGGGGTCTTGCTGGGGGTGGTGTTTCAGGGTTTAGGGCAGTGGTGTTCAGGCAGTGTAGGGGGTCGTGCTGGGGGTGGTGTTTCAGGGTTTAGGGCAGTGCAATGGTGTTCGGGCAGTGTAGGGGTCGTGCACGGGCTGGTGTTTCAGGGTTTAGGGCAGTGCAGTGGTGTTTGGGCAGTGTAGTGGGTCGTGCTGGGGGTGGTGTTTCAGGGTTTAGGGCAGTGCAGTGGTGTTTGGGCAGTGTAGGGGGTCGTGCTGGGGGTTGTGTTTCTGGGTTTAGGGCAGTGTAGTGGTGTTCGGGCAGTATAGGGGGTCGTGCAGGGGGTGGTGAGTCAGGGTTTAGGGCAGTACAGTGGTGTTCGGGCAGAGTAGGGGTCTTGCTGGGGCTGGTGTTTCAGGGTTTAGGGTAGCGCAGTGGTGTTCGGGCAGTGTAGGGGGTCGTGCTGGGGCTGGTGTTTCAGGGTTTTGGGCAGAGCAGTGGTGTTCGGGCAGTGTAGGGGGTCATGCTGGGGGTGGTGTTTTAGGGTTTAGGGCACTGCAGTGTTGTTCGGGCAGTGTAGGGGGTCTTGCTGGGGGTGGTGTTTCAGGGTTTAGGGCAGTGGTGTTCGGGCAGTGTAGGGGGTCTTGCTGGGGGTGATGTTTCAGGGTTTAGGGCCGTGCAGTGGTGTTCGGGCAGTGTAGGGGGTCGGGCTGGTGTTTCAGGGTTTTGGGCAGAGCAGTGGTGTTCGGGCAGTGTAGGGGGTCGTGCTGGGGGTGGCGTTTTAGGGTTTAGGGCACTGCAGTGTTGTTCGGGCAGTGTAGGGGGTCTTGCTGGGGGTGGTGTTTCAGGGTTTAGGGCAGTGGTGTTCGGGCAGTGTAGGGGGTCTTGCTGGGGGTGATGTTTCAGGGTTTAGGGCAGTACAGTGGTGTTCGGGCAGTGTAGGGGGTCTTGCTGGGGGTAGTGTTTCAGGGTTTAGGGCAGTGCAGTAGTGTTCGTGCAGTGTAGGGGGTCATGCTGGGGGCGGTGTTTCAGGGTTTAGGGCAGTGCAGTAGTGTTCGGGCAGTGTAGAGGGTCGTGCAGGGGGTGGTGTTTCAGGGTTTAGGGCAGTGCAATGGTGTTCGGGCAGTGTAGGGGGTCGTGCTGGGGGTGGTGTTTCAGGGTTTAGGGCAGTGCAGTGGTGTTCGGGAAGTGTAGTGGGTCATGCAGGGGGTGGTGTTTCAGGGTTTAGGGTAGTGCAGTGGTGTTCGGGCAATGTAGGGTGTCGTGCTGGGGCTGGTGTTTCAGGGTTTAGGGCAGTGCAGTGGTGTTCGGGCAGTGTAGGGGGTCTTGCTGGGGATGGTGTTTCAGGGTTTAGGGCAGTGGTGTTCGGGCAGTGTAGGGGGTCTTGCTGGGGGTGATGTTTCAGGGTTTAAGGCAGTGCAGTGGTGTTCGGGCAGTGTAGGGTGTCGTGCTGGGGGTGGTGTTTCAGGGTTTAGGGCAGTGCAGTGGTGTTCGGGCAGTGTAGGGGGTCGTGCACGGGTGGTGTTTCAGGGTTTAGGGCAGTGCAGTGGTGTTCGGGCAGTGTAGGGGGTTGTGCTGGGGCTGGTGTTTCAGGGTTTAGGGCAGTGCAATGGTGTTCTGGCAGTGTTGGGGGTCGTGCTGGGGCTAGTGTTTCATGGTTTAGGGCAGTGCAGTGGTGTTCGGGCAGTGTAGGGGGTCATGCTGGGGCTGGTGTTTCAGGGTTTAGGGCAGTGCAGTGGTGTTCGTGCAGTGTAGGTGGTCGTGCTGGGGCTGGTGTTTCAGGGTTTAGGGCAGTGCAGTGGAGTTCGGGCAGTGTAGGGGGTCATGCTGGGGCTGGTGTTTCAGGGTTTAGGGCAGTGCAGTGGTGCTCAGGCAGTGTAGGGGGTCGTGCTGGGGGTGGTGTTTATGGGTTTAGGGTAGTGCAGTGGTGTTCGGGCAGTGTAGGGGGTCTTGCTGGGGGTAGTTTTTCAGGGTTTAGGGCAGTGCAGTGGTGTTCGTGCAGTATAGGGGGTCGTGCTGGGGATGGTGTTTCATGGTTTAGGGCAGTGCAGTAGTGTTCAGGCAGTGTAGGGGGTCGTGCTGGGGCTGGTGTTTCAGGGTTCAAGGCAGTGGTGCTCGGGCAGTGTAGGGGGTCGTGCTGGGGGTGGTGTTTCTGGGTTTAGGGTAGTGCAGTGGTGTTCGGGCAGTGTAGGGGTTCGTGCTGTGGCTGGTGTTTCAGGGTTTAGGGCAGTGCAGTGGTGTTCGGGCAGTGTAGGGGGTCATGCTGGGGCTGGTGTTTCAGTGTTTTGGGCAGAGCAGTGGTGTTCGGGCAGTGTAGGGGGTCGTGCTGGGGGTGGTGTTTCAGGGTTTAGGGCAGTGCAGTGGTGTTCGGAGCAGTGTAGGGGGTCGTGCTGGGGTGGTGTTTCAGGGTTTAGGGCAGTGGTGTTCGGGCAGTGTAGGGGGTCTTGCTGGGGGTGATGTTTCAGGGTTTAGGGCAGTGCAGTGGTGTTCGGGCAGTGTAGGGGGTCTTGCTGGGGGCAGTGTTTCAGGGTTTAGGGCAGAGCAATGGTGTTCAGGCAGTGTAGGGGGTTGTGTTGGAGGTGGTGTTTCAGGCTTTAGGGCAGTGCAGTGGTATTCGGGCAGTGTAGGGGGTCTTGCTGGGGGTGGTGTTTCAGGGTTTAGGGCAGTGGTGTTCAGGCAGTGTAGGGGGTCGTGCTGGGAGTGGTGTTTCAGGGTTTAGGGCAGTGCAGTGGTGTTCGGGCAGTGTAGGGGGTCGTGCTGGGGCTGGTGTTTCAGGGTTTAGGGCAGTGCAGTGGTGTTCGGGCAGTGTAGGGGGTCGTGCTGGGGGTGGTGTTTCAGGGTTTAGGGCAGTGCAGTGGTGTTTGGGCAGTGTAGGGGGTCGTGCTGGGGGTGGTGTTTCTGGGTTTAGGGCAGTGTAGTGGTGTTCGGGCAGTGTAGGGGGTCGTGCAGGGGGTGGTGAGTCAGGGTTTAGGGCAGTGCAGTGGTGTTCGGGCAGTGTAGGGGGTCATGCTGGGGGTAGAGTTTTAGGGTTTAGGGCAGTGCAGTGGTGTTCGGGCAGTGTAGGGGGTCGTGCAGGGGGTGGTGTTTCAGGGTTTAGGGCAGTGCAGTGGTGTTCGGGCAGTGTAGGGGTCGTGCTGGGGGTGGTGTTTCAGGGTTTAGGGCAGTGCAGTGGTGTTCGGGCAGTGTAGGTGGTCTTGCTGGGGCTGGTGTTTCCGGGTTTAGTGCAGTGGTGTTCGGGAAGTGTAGGGGGTCTTGCTGGGGGTGGTGTTTCAGGGTTTAGGGCAGTGCAATGGTGTTCGCGCAGTGTAGGGGGTCTTGCTGGGGCTGATGTTTCAGCGTTTAGGGCAGCGCAGTGGTGTTCGGGCAGTGTAGGGGGTCTTGCTGGGGGTGGTGTTTCAGGGGTTCGGGCAGTGTAGGAGGTCTTGCTGGGGCTGGTGTTTCAGGGTTTAGGGCAGTGCAGTGGTGTTCGGGCATTGTAGGGGGTCTTGCTGGGGCTGGTGTTTCAGGGTTTAGGGTAGTGCAGTGGTGTTCGGGCAGTGTAGGGGGTCGTGCACGGGGTAGTGTTTCAGGGTTTAGGGCAGTGCAGTAGTGTTCGGGCAGTGTAGGGGGTCGTGCTGGGGGTGGTGTTTCAGGGTTTAGGGCAGTGCAGTGGTGTTCAGGCAGTGTAGGGGGTCGTGCTGGGGCTGGTGTTTCAGGGTTTAGGGCAGTGCAGTGGTGTTCAGGCAGTGTAGGGGGTCGTGCTGGGGCTGGTGTTTCAGGGTTTTGGGCAGAGCAGTGGTGTTCGGGCAGTGTAGGGGGTCTTGCTTGGGGTGGTGTTTCAGGGTTTAGGGCAGTGGTGTTCGGGCAGTGTAGGGGGTCTTGCTGGGGGTGATGTTTCAGGGTTTAGGGCAGTGCAGTGGTGTTCGGGAAGTGTAGGGGGTCTTGCTGGGGCTGGTGTTTCAAGGTTTAGGGCAGTGCAGTAGTGTTCGTGCAGTGTAGGGGTCATGCTGGGGGCGGTGTTTCAGGGTTTAGGGCAGTGCAGTAGTGTTCGGGCAGTGTAGGGGGTCATGCAAGGGGTGGTGTTTCAGGGTTTAGGGCAGTGCAATGGTGTTCGGGCAGTGTAGGGGGTCGTGCTGGGGGTGGTGTTTCAGGGTTTAGGGCAGTGCAGTGGTGTTCGGGCAGTGTAGTGGGTCATGCAGGGGGTGGTGTTTCAGGGTTTAGGGCAGTGCAGTGGTGTTCGGGCAATGTAGGGGGTCGTGCTGGGGCTGGTGTTTCAGGGTTTAGGGCAGTGCAGTGGTGTTCGGGCAGTGTAGGGGGTCTTGCTGGGGGTGGTGTTTCAGGGTTTAGGGCAGTGGTGTTCGGGCAGTGTAGGGGGTCTTGCTGGGGGTGATGTTTCAGGGTTTAGGGCAGTGCAGTGGTGTTCGGGCAGTGTAGGGGGTCTTGCTGGGGGTAGTGTTTCAGGGTTTAGGGCAGTGCAGGGGTGTTCGTGCAGTGTAGGGGGTCGTGCTGGGGATGGTGTTTCAGGGTTTAGGCCAGTGCAGTAGTGTTCGGGCAGAGTAGGGGGTCGTGCAGGGGGAATGGTGTTTCAAGGTTTAGGGCAGTGCAGTGGTGTTCGGGCAGTGTAGTGGGTCATGCAGGGGATGGTGTTTCAGGGTTTAGGGCAGGGCAGTGGTGTTCGGGCAATGTAGGGGGTCGTGCTGGGGCTGGTGTTTAAGGGTTTAGGACAGTGCAGTGGTGTTCGGGCAGTGTAGGGGGTCTTGCTGGGGGTGGTGTTTCAGGGTTTAGGGCAGTGGTGTTCGGGCAGTGTAGGGGGTCTTGCTGGGGGTGATGTTTCAGGGTTTAGGGCAGTGCAGTGGTGTTCGGGCAGTGTAGGGTGTCGTGCTGGGGGTGGTGTTTCAGGGTTTAGTGCAGTGGTGTTCGGGCAGTGTAGGGGTCGTGCACGGGGTGGTGTTTCAGGGTTTAGGGCAGTGCAGTGGTGTTCGGGCAGTGTAGGGGGTTGTGCTGGGGCTGGTGTTTCAGGGTTTAGGGCAGTGCAATGGTGTTCTGGCAGTGTAGGGGGTCGTGCTGGGGCTAGTGTTTCACTGTTTAGGGCAGTGCAGTGGTGTTCGGGCAGTGTAGGGGGTCATGCTGGGGCTGGTGTTTCAGGGTTTAGGGCAGTGCAGTGGTGTTCGTGCAGTGTAGGTGGTCGTGCTGGGGCTGGTGTTTCAGGGTTTAGGGCAGTGCAGTGGTGCTCAGGCAGTGTAGGGGGTCGTGCTGGGGGTGGTGTTTATGGGTTTAGGGTAGTGCAGTGGTGTTCAGGCAGTGTAGGGGGTCGTGCTGGGGCTGGTGTTTCAGGGTTTAGGGCAATGCAGTGGTGTTCGGGCAGTGTAGGGGGTCGTGCTGGGGCTTGTGTTTCAGGGTTTTGGGCAGAGCAGTGGTGTTCGGGCAGTGTAGGGGGTCGTGCTGGGGGTGGTGTTTCAGGGTTTTGGGCAGTGCAGTGGTGTTCGGGCAGTGTAGGGGGTCGTGCTGGGGGTGGTGTTTCAGGGTTTAGGGCAGTGGTGTTCGGGCAGTGTAGGGGTCTTGCTGGGGGTGATGTTTCAGGGTTTAGGGCAGTGGAGTGGTGTTTGGGCAGTGTAGGGGGTCTTGCTGGGGATAGTGTTTCAGGGTTTAGGGCAGTGCAGTGGTGTTTGGGCAGTGTAGGGGGCCGTGCTGGGGGTGGTGTTTCAGGGTTTAGGGCAGTGCAGTGGTGTTCAGCAGTGTAGGGGGTCGTGCTGGGGGTGGTGTTTCAGGGTTTAGGGCAGTGCAGTGGTGTTCGAACAACAGTGTAGGGGGTCGTGCAGGGGCTGGTGTTTCAAGGTTTAGGGCAGTGCAGTGGTGTTCGGGCAGTGTAGGGGGTCGTTCTGGGGGTAGTGTTTTAGGGTTTAGGGTAGTGCAGTGGTGTTCGGGCAGTGTAGGGGGTCTTGCTGGGGGTAGTGTTTCAGGGTTTAGGGCAGTGCAGGGGTGTTCGTGCAGTGTAGGGGGCCGTGCTGGGGGTGGTGTTTCAGGGTTTAGGGCAGTGCAGTGGTGTTTGGGCAGTGTAGGGGGTCATGCTGGGGCGGTGTTTCAGGGTTTAGGGCAGTGCAGTAGTGTTCGGGCAGTGTAGGGGGTCGTGCTGGGGCTGGTGTTTCAGGGTTTTGGGCAGAGCAGTGGTGTTCGTGCAGTGTAGGGGGTCGTGCTGGGGTGGTGTTTCAGGGTTTAGGGCAGTGCAGTGGTGTTCGGGCAGTGTAGGGGGTCGTGCTGGGGGTGGTGTTTCAGGGTTTAGGGCAGTGGTGTTCGGGCAGTGTAGGGGTCTTGCTGGGGGTGATGTTTCAGGGTTTATGGCAGTGGAATGGTGTTTGGGCAGTGTAGGGGGTCTTGCTGGGGATAGTGTTTCAGGATTTAGGGCAGTGCAGTGGTGTTTGGGCAGTGTAGGGGGCCGTGCTGGGGGTGGTGTTTCAGGGTTTAGGGTAGTGCAGTGGTGTTCGGGCAGTGTAGGGGGTCGTGAAGGGGGTGGTGTTTCAGGGTTTAGGGCAGTGCAGTGGTGTTCGGGCAGTGTAGTGGGTCGTGCTGGAGGTGGTGTTTCAGGGTTTAGGGCAGTGCAGTGGTGTTCGAACAGTGTAGGGGGTCGTGCAGGGGCTGGTGTTTCAAGGTTTAGGGCAGTGCAGTGGTGTTCGGGCAGTGTAGGGGGTCGTTCTGGGGGTAGTGTTTTAGGGTTTAGGGTAGTGCAGTGGTGCTTGTGTAGTGTAGGGGGTCGTGCTGGGGGTAGTGTTTTAGGGTTTAGGGTAGTGCAGTGGTGTTTGTGTAGTGTAGGGGGTCATGTTTTAGGGTAGTGCAGTGGTGTCTGGGTAGTGTAGGGGGTCGTGCTGGGGGTATTGTTTTAGGATTTAGGTTAGTGCAGTGGTGTTTGGGTAGTGTAGGGGATCGTGCTTGGGTTAGTGTTTTAGGGTTTAGGGTAGTGCAGTGGTGTTTGTGTAGTGTAGGGGGTCATGCTGGGGGTAGTGTTTTAGGGTTTAGGATAGTGCAGTGGTGCTTGTGTAGTGTAGGGAGTCGTGCTGGGGTAGTGTTTTAGGGTTTAGAGTAGTGCAGTAGTGTTTTTGTAGTGTAGGGGGTCATGTTTTAAGATGCAACGCTCCAATACCTGACCAGTCTGCACTACATAAAACTGCAAAAAAACTAAAAATAAAAAGTGTTTTGCACACTTTTGTCATTGGGTAATATTTGTGCTACATTTGGGCTCTTTTTTCTCTGGTGGCCATCTTGGAAGACTTCTTTGTTATGAAGTTTCCTAATTTCCTCATTTACTGCAGTCTCCTCAGTAGGAAATGCTTTCAGTTTTTACTTCGATTCCATCAAGAAGGCATTCAGATGTGTCTCACATTTGCCATAAATTCAGAATGTTAGCACTCTAGTTGCTCATTAGATCACTGTACTAAAGCTACTGCTCACCAGGGAGTTAACTGGAAGTCTGCTTCTGGTATTGAAAGTGATTGTTTCAGTCTGCATGTCAGAATTTTCTAATGAAATAGAAGAGGATTTGAGATCTCACTTAAAACATGCCCTCATTTTTCTTTCTGCAGCACTAACCATAATTTCTATTTAAAAAAGAACCCCCTCATTTTGTTCCTTTTTAAATTAAATGTTTTAAGTATTAACGGTTTATTCCAAACAAGATGGCTTCCGGTGTGCCATACTTTTGTCATAAGTAAGGCTGTTAGCGCTCTAGTTGTTCTTTAGAACACTCTGGGAAGCTGCAGTAGAACACAAAGGCATCAACTGGCAGGCTGCTCCTGTTGAAATATAACAGGAAGATATTTGAGATCACACTTGAAACATGTCCTAATTTTTCTTTCTACAGCACTACCCATAATTTTTATGACAAAATTAACCCCATCATTTTGTTCCTTTTTAAATTAAATGTTTTAAGTGTTACCAGTTTATTCCAATCAAAATGGCTTCAGGTGTGCCATACTTTTGTCATAAGTAAGGCTGTTAGCACTCTAGTTGTTCTTTAGAACACTCTGGGAAGCTGCAGTAGAACACAAAGGAATCAACTGACAGTCTCTGCCCTTGTTGGATGTACATGTTTTACTGAGAATGTCAGACTTCATTCTCACATGACTGAGAAAGATAATGTGAATTTACAGAAAATATGCTCTCATTTTAGCTTCTGGAGCACCTTCCAAAACTGTATGGGACAAGCATGTGAAAATAGTTCTCTCAAACATGATTCATGATATCCCAGCAGAAGGTTTTTCACAGGGTAAAATCACCTTAGAACACACCACAATTCCTGAAATTAGTATGGTACCATCAACAAATGAATTCTAATGTAACTAAAGTCTGTTATCACCCTTAATAGTTCTCCTTTTGGTAACCCTCAAAATCTTTGATTCACTACAAGGCATTTCAATGGGGTACTATCATGTATATTGGTCTCAAGATGGCTGCCAGCAATTCCAGGATGAAGTGCTGACAGCCAATCAGATCTCACGATGACATGTGTGGTTAGGCTCCGCCCAGAGATATATGTGTTTTTACTTTTGATTTTCTCAGCAACTACTGAACGGATTTACACCATTTAACAAAAGGGTTCTTTCTGAACCAAGAACTACCTCTTTGCCAAATTTTGTGTAATTCCGTTCAGCAGTTCGGGCTGTAGCCGTGTCTAAAGTTTCCTATGGGAAAATGAATGGGGAAAACACGTTTTGGGACCCCCTTTTTCTCGGCCCCGCTTGATGAATCACCCGAGACTTTCAGGGTAGGAGCGGACCGGAGCGGGCCATAAAGTTTGAAAATTTCGCGAAGATTCGTCAACCGGCAAGAGAGTTATTTCAAATAGAATGTCGCGGATTTCCTATGGAAAATAGGTCCTAACTATAACTATCTACTGGCGACCGCCAGTAGATAATATATATATATATATATATATATATATATATATATATTAAACCAAGTTTTTGCCTTTCGGCAAAATGATAGAAACGCACTCACTCGTGTCCAGGAATCAAGGCGGTTTTATTTAGACAATTGCCATGCCTAACGCGTTTCGCCTTAACACAAGGCTTGTTCACGGGATGGTATGACATGAAAAAAGACATCTTTTATTTCTATTCGCACACAGTTACTTCCTGTTTTCTGCTAAGTGCATTGTGGTTAGTGTAGTTTAACATTTATAAAAACTTGTGAAAAGTCAATTTGAAAGTGATGTGAATGTGCTCATTTTGCATGTGATATTTGTTTAAAACCAATTCATTTAAGGTCATTTGCGGCCAACTTTGCTTAGTGTCCATTAATATGCCTTCATTCTCATTTATTGCTCTCCGGTGAGCTTATTTTGAATGGCCACTATTTTAAACCATTCTTGGCAATAACTTGTTTTCTGCAGCTTGCTCATTCTTTATTTTCTTCGTTTCTTTTACTTAATTAGATCTTTTCTTTTCTTTTTCAATTCTCCAGTGAGTTCTTTTCTTTATTGTTCCTTATGCCTTTCGTTACCTTTGAATGGTTTATTAGAGGTGTACATAAAGTTCTTCATTTTGGTTGAGACCTCTCGGATCCAGAGTTCTGAATGCCACTATGTGTCTTGATTCTTTTGTCGCAGAATCTTTTGCGATCACCACCTCTCTCCGATTGTGGGATTTGTTCTAGGGCCCAATATTTTAAGGATTCCCATTTTCCTTCATGATTTAATTCCATGTGCTTTGCAATGGCATTTGTTTGGTCCTTGTGTTTCGTGGCTCGAACATGTTCAAGAATTCTCTTCTTGACTTCAAAGATTGTGCTTCCGATATATCGCAACTTACATGGGCATTCTACCATGTAGATTACATAATTACTTTTGCAGGTAAGATGTTGCTTTATTTTCCATTTGGTGCCCTTTCTGATGTCAATTTCTCGTTTGTGAGTTGCAATTTTACACACCTTGCAATGTTTGCATGGCCAGAAGCCTTCTCTTTGGAGCCACGTTGTTATTGGTGCTTCCTGGAAATGGCTATGTATGATTTTATCTCCAATGTTTTTAGCCCTGCGATATGTCACATTAGGGTGGTCACCAATAATTTTTGTTAAAGTTGGATCCAATTGTAAAATACCCCAGTGCTTTCTGATGATTTTAATCAAACTCTTATTTTCTGCACTAAATGTTGTTATCAGTCTTATTGGCGAAGATTTGGTTGAATCATTTTCTTTTTCTTTGGTGTTTTATTGAGTATGTCCCCTCGTAGTTGGTTTGATACTCTTTGTAGACTTTTTCAATTACTTTTCTGGGGTATTTGCGTTTCTGAAATCTATTGCTTGTTTGCTCACAGTGTTTGGTGAATTCTGTGTCAGCTGAGCAATTCCTCCTTAGTCTTAAAAATTCCCCATATGGGATGCTCCATTTCAATGATTCATTATGGAAGCTTTCACCATGTAATATCGCATTGGAAGCTGTTGTCTTGCGATGTAACGTTGTGTGAAGGGAATTATTTTCCACGTAGATGTCTGTGTCCAGGAAGGTTACTTTTTTGCACTGATTTCAAAGGTGAATTTTAGTTTTGACTCATTACTGTTTAATTTATCAAAATAATTTTGAATTCCAATTCAGTGCCATCCCAAATGATCAGGAGATCGTCTATGAAGCGTAGCCATATTATGGTTTTTTCCATAAAATCATCATTTTCTGAGGTCCATGCCAGTTTTTGTTCGAACCAGCCCATTGTTAAATTAGCATAATTGGGCGAAAAGGAAAACCCCATGGCACAACCTTTTATTTGTTTGTAAATTCGTTTGTTGAATAGAAAGATGTTATTGTCCAGGCACAAAGAGATCATCTCACTTAACATGATGTTATGTTGTTGATACTGGATGTTTCTTTTACCTAAAAATATTTGCATGCCTGGATCCCTATGGAGTGTTCAATATTCGTGTATAGCTGAAATCACATCCATGGTCACTAATTTGTAAGTTGGCTGCCATGAGACTCCTTCTAATTTTTGTAAGAGATCTGTGGTGTCTTGTAGGTGGGAACTGAGATCTTTGACAAGGGGTGCCAAGAAATAATCAATGTAGTTTGAAATTGGTTCAAGTAACGAGTTATTGGCAGAGACTATTGGTCTCCCTGGTGGATTCACTTTGCTTTTATGTATTTTAGGTAAGCAGTAAATGTTGCCAAAGTTGGATGGTTATGGCTAAGATATTTTCGTTCTTCTTCATCTATTAATCCCTTTTCAAACCAATTTTGTAGATGTAAGGTCAATTTGTTTTGAATTGCTGTGGTGGGATCGCTTGGTAATTGATTGTAATATTCCACATCCATCAATTGTCTATTGACTTCTGCAACATAGTCTCTTTTGGCTTGAATAATGATGTTACCACCTTTATCTGCAGGTTTTATTTCAATAGACTTATCCTGTTGTAGCGTATTTAGTGCTTCTCTTTGATGTTTCGATAAATTGTCCTTGATTTTGATGTACCTGATTTTGTAGAGATCATCTATTATTGCCTCATGAAAAGATCTACTTTATTCCCTGGTGGTAAATTTGGATAATATTTTGATTTTGATCAAAATCAAAATATTATCCAAATTTACCACCAGGGAATAAAGTAGATCTTTTCATGAGGCAATAATAGATGATCTCTACAAAATCAGGTACATCAAAATCAAGGACAATTTATCGAAACATCAAAGAGAAGCACTAAATACGCTACAACAGGATAAGTCTATTGAAATAAAACCTGCAGATAAAGGTGGTAACATCATTATTCAAGCCAAAAGAGACTATGTTGCAGAAGTCAATAGACAATTGATGGATGTGGAATATTACAATCAATTACCAAGCGATCCCACCACAGCAATTCAAAACAAATTGACCTTACATCTACAAAATTGGTTTGAAAAGGGATTAATAGATGAAGAAGAACGAAAATATCTTAGCCATAACCATCCAACTTTGGCAACATTTTACTGCTTACCTAAAATACATAAAAGCAAAGTGAATCCACCAGGGAGACCAATAGTCTCTGCCAATAACTCGTTACTTGAACCAATTTCAAACTACATTGATTATTTCTTGGCACCCCTTGTCAAAGATCTCAGTTCCCACCTACAAGACACCACAGATCTCTTACAAAAATTAGAAGGAGTCTCATGGCAGCCAACTTACAAATTAGTGACCATGGATGTGATTTCGCTATACACGAATATTGAACACTCCATAGGGATCCAGGCATGCAAATATTTTTTAGGTAAAAGAAACATCCAGTATCAACAACATAACATCATGTTAAGTGAGATGATCTCTTTGTGCCTGGACAATAACATCTTTCTATTCAACAAACGAATTTACAAACAAATAAAAGGTTGTGCCATAGGGTTTTCCTTTTCGCCCAATTATGCTAATTTAACAATGGGCTGGTTCGAACAAAAACTGGCATGGACCTCAGAAAATGATGATTTTATGGAAAAACCATAATATGGCTACGCTTCATAGACGATCTCCTGATCATTTGGGATGGCACTGAATTGGAATTCAAAAATTATTTTGATAAATTAAACAGTAATGAGTCAAAACTAAAATTCACCTTTGAAATCAGTGCAAAAAAAGTAACCTTCCTGGACACAGACATCTACGTGGAAAATAATTCCCTTCACACAACGTTACATCGCAAGACAACAGCTTCCAATGCGATATTACATGGTGAAAGCTTCCATAATGAATCATTGAAATGGAGCATCCCATATGGGGAATTTTTAAGACTAAGGAGGAATTGCTCAGCTGACACAGAATTCACCAAACACTGTGAGCAAACAAGCAATAGATTTCAGAAACGCAAATACCCCAGAAAAGTAATTGAAAAAAGTCTACAAAGAGTATCAAACCAACTACGAGGGGACATACTCAATAAAACACCAAAGAAAAAGAAAAATGATTCAACCAAATCTTCGCCAATAAGACTGATAACAACATTTAGTGCAGAAAATAAGAGTTTGATTAAAATCATCAGAAAGCACTGGGGTATTTTACAATTGGATCCAACTTTAACAAAAATTATTGGTGACCACCCTAATGTGACATATCGCAGGGCTAAAAACATTGGAGATAAAATCATACATAGCCATTTCCAGGAAGCACCAATAACAACGTGGCTCCAAAGAGAAGGCTTCTGGCCATGCAAACATTGCAAGGTGTGTAAAATTGCAACTCACAAACGAGAAATTGACATCAGAAAGGGCACCAAATGGAAAATAAAGCAACATCTTACCTGCAAAAGTAATTATGTAATCTACATGGTAGAATGCCCATGTAAGTTGCGATATATCGGAAGCACAATCTTTGAAGTCAAGAAGAGAATTCTTGAACATGTTCGAGCCACGAAACACAAGGACCAAACAAATGCCATTGCAAAGCACATGGAATTAAATCATGAAGGAAAATGGGAATCCTTAAAATATTGGGCCCTAGAACAAATCCCACAATCGGAGAGAGGTGGTGATCGCAAAAAGATTCTGCGACAAAAAGAATCAAGACACATAGTGGCATTCAGAACTCTGGATCCGAGAGGTCTCAACCAAAATGAAGAACTTTATGTACACCTCTAATAAACCATTCAAAGGTAACGAAAGGCATAAGGAACAATAAAGAAAAGAACTCACTGGAGAATTGAAAAAAGAAAAAAGAAAAGATCTAATTAAGTAAAAGAAACAAAGAAAATAAAGAATGAGCAAGCTGCAGAAAACAAGTTATTGCCAAGAATGGTTTAAAATAGTGGCCATTCAAAATAAGCTCACCGGAGAGCAATAAATGAGAATGAAGGCATATTAATGGACACTAAGCAAAGTTGGCCGCAAATGACCTTAAATGAATTGGTTTTAAACAAATATCACATGCAAAATGAGCACATTCACATCACTTTCAAATTGACTTTTCACAAGTTTTTATAAATGTTAAACTACACTAACCACAATGCACTTAGCAGAAAACAGGAAGTAACTGTGTGCGAATAGAAATAAAAGATGTCTTTTTTTCATGTCATACCATCCCGTGAACAAGCCTTGTGTTAAGGCGAAACGCGTTGGGCATGGCAATTGTCTAAATAAAACCGCCTTGATTCCTGGACACGAGTGAGTGCGTTTCATCATTTTGCCGAAAGGCAAAACTTGGTTTAATATATATATATATATATATATATATTATCTACTGGCGGTCGCCAGTAGATAGTTATAGTTAGGACCTATTTTCCATAGGAAATCCGCGACATTCTATTTGAAATAACTCTCTTGCCGGTTGACGAATCTTCGCGAAATTTTCAAACTTTATGGCCCGCTCCGGTCCGCTCCTACCCTGAAAGTCTCGGGTGATTCGTCAAGCGGGCCGAGAAAAAAGGGGGTCCCAAAACGTGTTTTCCCCATTTATTTTCCCATAGGAAACTTTAGACACGGCTACAGCCCGAACTGCTGAACGGAATTACACAAAATTTGGCAAAGAGGTAGTTCTTGGTTCAGAAAGAACCCTTTTGTTAAATGGTGTAAATCCGTTCAGTAGTTGCGGAGAAAATCAAAAGTAAAAACACATATATATCTGGGCGGAGCCTAACCACACGTCATCGTGAGATCTGATTGGCTGTCAGCACTTCATCCTGGAATTGCTGGCAGCCATCTTGGGACCAATATAAATGATAGTACCGCATTGAAATGCATTGTAGTGAATCAAAGATTTTGAGGGTTACCAAAAGGAGAACTATAAAGGGTGATAACAGACTTTAGTTACATTAGAATTCATTTGTTGATGGTACCATACTAATTTCAGGAATTGTGGTGTGTTCTAAGGTGATTTTACCCTGTGAAAAACCTTCTGCTGGGATATCATGAATCATGTTTGAGAGAAAACTATTTTCACATGCTTGTCCCATACAGTTTTGGAAGGTGCTCCAGAAGCTAAAATGAGAGCATATTTTCCGTAAATTCACATTATCTTTCTCAGTCATGTGAGAATGAAGTCTGACATTCTCAGTAAAACATGTACATCCAACAAGGGCAGAGACTGTCAGTTGATTCCTTTGTGTTCTACTGCAGCTTCCCAGGGTGTTCTAAAGAACTAGAGTGCTAACAGCCTTACTTATGACAAAAGTATGGCACACCTGAAGCCATCTTGATTGGAATAAACTGGTAACACTTAAAACATTTAATTTAAAAGGAACAAAATGAGGGGGTTCATTTTGCCATAGAAATTATGGTTAGTGCTGTAGAAAGAAAAATTAGGACATGTTTTAAGTGAGATCTCAAATATCTTCCTGTTATATTTCAACAGGAGCAGCCTGTCAGTTGATGCCTTTGTGTTCTACTGCAGCTTCCCAGAGTGTTCTAAAGAACAACTAGAGTGCTAACAGCCTTACTTATGACAAAAGTATGGCACACCTGAAGCCATCTTGATTGGAATAAACTGGTAACACTTAAAACATTTAATTTAAAAAGGAAGAAAATGAGGGGTTCATTTTGCCATAGAAATTATGGTTAGTGCTGCAAAAAGAAAATTTAGTGCATGTTTTAAGTGAGATCTCAAATCCTCTTCTATTTCATTAGAAAATTCTGACATGCAGACTGAAACAATCACTTTCAATACCAGCAGTAGACTTCCAGTTAACTCCTTGGTGAGCAGTAGCTTTACTACAGTGATCTAATGAACAACTAGAGTGCTAACATTCTGAATTTATGGCAAATGTGTGACATCTGAATGCCTTCTTGATGGAATCAAAGTAAAAAACTGAAAGCATTTCCTACTGAGGAGACTGCAGTAAATGAGGAAATTAGGAAACTTCATAACAAAGGAGTCTTCCAAGATGGCCACCAGTGAAAAAAGAGCCCAAATGTAGCACAAATATTACCCAGATGTAGCCCACATATAGCCCAATGACAAAAGTGTGAAAAACACTTTTTATGTTTAGTTTTTTGCAGTTTTATGTAGTGCAGACTGGTCAGGTATTGGAGCGTTGCATCTTAAAACATGACCCCCTACACTACAAAAACACCACTGCACTACCCTAAACCCAAAAACACTACCCACAGCACGACCCCCTACACTACACAAGCACCACTGCACTATCCTAAACCATAAAACACTACCCCAACACCACTGCACTAACCTAAAACATGACCCCCTACACTACACAAACACCACTGCACTACCCTAAACCCTAAAACACTACCCCCAGCATGACCCCCTACACTACACAAGCACCACTGCACTACCCTAAACCCTAAAACACTACTCCCAGCACGACCCCCTACACTACACAAACACCACTGCACTAACCTAAATCCTAAAACACTACCCCCAGCACGACCCCCTACACTACCCAAACACCACTGCACTACCCTAAAACATGACCCCCTACACTACACAAACACCACTGCACTACCCTAAACCCTAAAACACTACCCCCAGCATGACCCCCTACACTACACAAGCACCACTGCACTACCCTAAACCCTAAAACACTACCCCCAGCACGACCCCCTACACTACACAAACACCACTGCACTAACCTAAATCCTAAAACACTACCCCCAGCACGACCCCCTACACTACCCAAACACCACTGCACTACCCTAAAACATGACCCCTACACTACACAAACACCACTGCACTACCCTAAACCCTAAAACACTACCCCCAGCACGACCCCCTACACTACACAAGCACCACTGCACTACCCTAAACCCTAAAACACTACCCCCAGCACGACCCCTACACTGCCCGAACACCACTGCACTGCCCTAAACCCTGAAACACCAGCCCCTGCACGACCCCCTACACTGCCTGAACACCACTGCACTGCCCTAAACCCTGAAACACCAACCCTAGCATGATCCCCTACACTGCCCGAACACCACTGCACTGCCCTAAACCCTGAAACACCACCCCCTGCACGACCCCCTACACTGCCCGAACACCACTGCACTGCCCTAAACCCTGAAACACCACCCCCAGCACGCCCCTACACTGCCCGAACACCACTGCACTAAACCCTGAAACACCACCCCCAGCACGACCCCCTACACTGCCCGAACACCACTGCACTGCCCTAAACCCTTAAACACCACCCCCAGCACGACCCCTACACTGCCCGAACACCACTGCACTGCCCTAAACCCTGAAACACCAGCCCCAGCATGACCCCTACACTGCCCGAACACCACTGCACTGCCCTAAACCCTGGAACACCACCCATTGCACGACCCCCTACACTGCCCGAACACCACTGCACTGCCCTAAACCCTGAAACACCACCCCCAGCACGACCCACTACACTGCCCGAACACCACTGCACTGCCCTAAACCCTGAAACACCACTCCCAGCACGATCCCCTACACTGCCCAAACACTACTGCACTGCCCTAAACCCTGAAACACCACCCCCAGCACGACCCCCTACACTGCATGAACACCACTGCACTGCCCTAAACCCCTAAACACTACCCCCAGCAAGACCCCCTACACTGCCCGAACACCACTGCCCTAAACCCTGAAACACCACCCCCAGGAAGACCCCTACACTGCCCGAACACCACTGCACTGACCTAAACCCTGAAACACCACCCCCAGCATGACCCCCTACACTGCCCGAACACCACTGCACTGACCTAAACCCTGAAACACCACCCCCAGCACGACCCCCTACACTGCCCGAACACCACTGCACTGCCCTAAACCCTGAAACACCAGCCCCAGCACAACCCCGTACACTGCCCAAACACCACTGCACTGCCCTAAACCCTGAAACAGCAGCCCCAGCACGACCCCCTACACTGCCCAAACACCACTGCACTGCCCTAAACCCTGAAACACCAGCCCCAGCACGACCCCCTACACTGCCAGAACACCACTGCACTGCCCTAAAACGCCAGCCCTAGCAAGACCCCCTACACTGCCCGAACACCACTGCACTGCCCTAAACCCTGAAACACCACCCCCAGCAAGACCCCCTACACTGCCCGAACACCACTGCACTAAAGCCTGAAACACCACCCCCAGCAAGACCACCTACACTGGCCGAACACCACTGCAATGCCCTAAACCCTGAAACACCACCCCCTGCACGACCCCCTACACTGCCCGAACACCACTGCACTGCCCTAAACCCTGAAACACCACCCCTGCACGACCCCTACACTGCCCGAACACCACTGCACTGCCCTAAACCCTGAAACACCACCCCTCAGCACGACACCTTACACTGCCCGAACACCACTGCACTGCCCTAAACCCTGAAAAACCACCCCCAGCACGACCCCCTACACTGCCCGAACACCACTGCACTGCCCTAAACCCTGAAACACCACCCCCTGCACGACCTCCTACACTGCCGGAACACCACTGCACTGCCCTAAACCCTGAAACACCACGCCCAGCACGACCCCCTACACTGCCCGAACACCACTGCACTGCCCTAAACCCTGAAACACCACCCCCAGCAAGACCCCCTACACTGCCTGAACACCACTGCACTAAACCCTGAAACACCACCCCCTACACTGCACGAACACCACTGCACTGCCCTAAACCCTGAAACACCACCTCCAGCAAAACCCCCTACACTGCCTGAACACCATTGCTCTGCCCTAAATCCTGAAACACTAGCCCCAGCACAACCCCCTACACTGCCCGAACACCACTGCACTGCCCTAAATCCTGAAACACCACCCCCAGCACGACCCCCTACACTGCCCGAATACCACTGCACTGCCCTAGACTCTGGAACACCAGCCACAGCAAGACCCCCTACACTGCCCGAACACCACTGCACTGCCCTAAACCCTGAAACACCAGCCCCAGCATGACCCCCTTCACTGCCCGAACACCACTGCACTGCCCTAAACCCTGAAACACCAGCCCCAGCACGACCCCCTACACTGCCCGAACACCACTGCACTGCCCTAAACCCTTAAACACCACCCCCAGCACGACCCCCTACACTGCCCGAACACCACTGCACTGCCCTAAACCCTGAAACACCACCCCCAGCAAGACCGCCTACACTGCCCGAACACCACTGCACTGCCCTAAACCCTGAAACACCAGCCCCAGCATGACCCCTACACTGCCCGAACACCACTGCACTGCCCTAAACCCTGGAACACCACCCATTGCACGACCCCCTACACTGCCCGAACACCACTGCACTGCCCTAAACCCTGAAACACCACCCCCAGCACGACCCACTACACTGCCCGAACACCACTGCACTGCCCTAATCCCTGAAACACCACCCCCTGCACGATCCCCTACACTGCCCAAACACTACTGCACTGCCCTAAACCCTGAAACACCACCCCCAGCACGACCCCCTACACTGCATGAACACCACTGCACTGCCCTAAACCCCTAAACACTACCCCCAGCAAGACCCCCTACACTGCCCGAACACCACTGCCCTAAACCCTGAAACACCACCCCCAGGAAGACCCCCTACACTGCCCGAACACCACTGCACTGACCTAAACCCTGAAACACCACCCCCAGCATGACCCCCCTACACTGCCCGAACACCACTGCACTGCCCTAAACCCTGAAACACCAGCCCCAGCACAACCCCGTACACTGCCCAAACACCACTGCACTGCCCTAAACCCTGAAACAGCAGCCCCAGCACGACCCCCTACACTGCCCAAACAGCACTGCACTACCCTAAACCCTCAAACACCAGCCCCAGCACGACCCCCTACACTGCCAGAACACCACTGCACTGCCCTAAAACGCCAGCCCCAGCAAGACCCCCTACACTGCCCGAACCCCACTGCACTGCCCTAAACCCTGAAACACCACCCCCAGCAAGACCCCCTACACTGCCCGAACACCACTGCACTAAAGCCTGAAACACCACCCCCAGCAAGACCACCTACACTGGCCGAACACCACTGCAATGCCCTAAACCCTGAAACACCACCCCCTGCACGACCCCCTACACTGCCCGAACACCACTGCACTGCCCTAAACCCTGAAACACCACCCCCTGCACGACCCCTACACTGCCCGAACACCACTGCACTGCCCTAAACCCTGAAACACCACCCCTCAGCACGACACCTTACACTGCCCGAACACCACTGCACTGCCCTAAACCCTGAAAAACCACCCCCAGCACGACCCCCTACACTGCCCGAACACCACTGCACTGCCCTAAACCCTGAAACACCACCCCCTGCACGACCTCCTACACTGCCGGAACACCACTGCACTGCCCTAAACCCTGAAACACCACGCCCAGCACGACCCCCTACACTGCCCGAACACCACTGCACTGCCCTAAACCCTGAAACATCAACCCCAGCAAGACCCCCTACACTGCCTGAACACCACTGCCCTAAACCCTGAAACACCACCCCCTACACTGCACGAACACCACTGCACTGCCCTAAACCCTGAAACACCACCTCCAGCAAAACCCCTACACTGCCTGAACACCATTGCTCTGCCCTAAATCCTGAAACACTAGCCCCAGCACAACCCCCTACACTGCCCGAACACCACTGCACTGCCCTAAATCCTGAAACACCACCCCCAGCACGACCCCCTACACTGCCCGAACACCACTGCACTGCCCTAGACTCTGGAACACCAGCCACAGCAAGACCCCCTACACTGCCCGAATACCACTGCACTGCCCTAAACCCTGAAACACCAGCCCCAGCACGACCACCTACACTGCCCGAACACCACTGCACTGCCCTAAACCCTGAAACACCAGTCCCAGCACAACCCCCTACACTCCCCAAACACCACTGCACTGCCCTAAACCCTGAAACACCAGCCCCAGCACGACCCCCTACACTGCCTGAACACCACTGTACTGCCCTAAACCCTGAAACACCAGCCCCAGCACGACCCCCTACACTGCCCGAACACCACTGCACTGCCCTAAACCCTGAAACACCACCCCCTGCATGACCCCCTACACTGCCCGAACACCACTGCACTGCCCTAAACCCTGAAACACCACCCCCTGCACCACCCCTACACTGCCCGAACACCACTGCACTGCCCTAAACCCTTTAACACCACCCCCTGCACCGCCCCCTACACTGCCCGAACACCACTGCACTGCCCTAAACCCTGAAACACCACCCCCAGCACGACCCCCTTTACTGCTCGAACTCCACTGCACTGCCCCAAACCCTGAAACACCACCCCCAGCACGACCCCCTACACTGCCCAAACACCACTGCCCTAAACCCTGAAACACCACCCCTGCACGACCCCCTACACTGCCCGAACACCACTGCACTGCCCTAAACCCTGAAACACCACCCCCTACACTGCCCGAACACCACTGCACTGCCCTAGACCCTGAAACACCACCCCCAGCACGACCCCCTACACTGCCCGAACACCACTGCACTGCCCTAAACCCTAAAACACCACCCCCAGCATTACCCCCTGTACTGCCCAAACACCACTGCACTGCCCTAAATCCTAGAACACTACCCCCAGCATGACCCCCTACACTACCCGAACACCACTGCACTACCCTAAACCCTAAAATACTACCCCCAGCACAACCCCCTACACTACCCGAACACTACTGCGCTGCCCTAAACCCTCAAACACTCCCCCAGCACGACCCCCTACACTACCCGAACACCACTGCACTGCCCTAAACCCTAAAACACTCCCCCAGCACGACCGCCTACACTACCCGAACACCACTGCACTGCCCTAAACACTCCCCCAGCATGACCCCCTACACTACCCAAACACCACTGCACTGCCCTAAACCCTAAAACACTACCCCCCGCATGACCCCCTACACTACCCAAACACCAATGCACTACCCTAATCCCTAAAACACTACCCCCGCATGACCCCCTACACTACCCTAAACCCTAAAACACTACCCCCGCACGACTCCCTACACTACCCAAAGACCACTGCACTACCCTAAACCCTAAAACACGACCTACACTACACAAACACCACTGCACTACCCTAAAACACTACCCCCTACACTACACAAACACCACTGCACTACCCTAAACCCTAAAAAACTACCCCCAGCACGAACCACTACACTACCCAAACACCACTGCACTACCCTAAACCCTAAAAAACTACCCCCAGCAGTACCCCTACACTACCCAAACACCACTGCACTGCCCTAAACCCTGAAACACCACCCCCTACACTGCCCGAACACCACTGCACTGCCCTAAACCCTGAAACACCACCCCTACACTGCCCGAACACCACTGCACTGCCCTAGACCCTGAAACACCACCCCCAGCACGACCCCCTACACTGCCCGAACACCACTGCACTGCCCTAAACCCTAAAACACCACCCCCAGCATTACCCCCTATACTGCCCAAACACCACTGCACTGCCCTAAATCCTAGAACACTACCCCCAGCATGACCCCCTACACTACCCGAACACCACTGCACTACCCTAAACCCTAAAATACTACCCCCAGCACAACCCCCTACACTACCCGAACACTACTGCGCTGCCCTAAACCCTCAAACACTCCCCCAGCACGACCCCCTACACTACCCGAACACCACTGCACTGCCCTAAACCCTAAAACACTCCCCCAGCACGACCGCCTACACTACCCGAACACCACTGCACTGCCCTAAACACTCCCCCAGCATGACCCCCTACACTACCCAAACACCACTGCACTGCCCTAAACCCTAAAACACTACCCCCCGCATGACCCCCTACACTACCCAAACACCAATGCACTACCCTAATCCCTAAAACACTACCCCCGCATGACCCCCTACACTACCCGAAACCCTAAAACACTACCCCCCGCACGACTCCCTACACTACCCAAAGACCACTGCACTACCCTAAACCCTAAAACACGACCTACACTACACAAACACCACTGCACTACCCTAAACCACTACCCCTACACTACACAAACACCACTGCACTACCCTAAACCCTAAAAACTACCCCCAGCACGAACCACTACACTACCCAAACACCACTGCACTACCCTAAACCCTAAAAACTACCCCCAGCAGTACCCCTACACTACCCAAACACCACTGCACTACCCTAAACCCTAAAACACTACCCCCAGCAGTACCCCCTACATTACCCAAACACCACTGCACTACCCTAAATCACTACCCCCAGCACGACCCCCACTACCCAAACACCACTGCACTACCCTAAACCCTAAAACACTCCCCCCAGCACAACTCCCTACACTACCCAAACACCACTGCACTACCCTAAACCCTAAATCTACCCCCAGCATGACCCCCTACACTACCTAAACACAACTGCACCATTTGTTACAGGCGTTGCAACGCAGGCCTGTGGTGCTTACTGGAAGTACCTAGTGGGCTAGTTGGGCCCCAGGGACCCTCAGGATTCAAGGTGACCTAATCCCCCAACTTAAAACGCACCACGGGGCGCGTTTGCACAGTGGTGAAGGGAGGGGGCGGGGCCTGAGGTGACATGTGCGCAAACACGCCTTGTGGTGCGTTTTAAGTTGAGAAATTAATTCCCCTTGAATCCTGAGGGACCCTGGGGGCCAACTAGCCCACCAGGTACCTTCAAAAAGCACAACAGAGTTGCGTTGCAGAGAGGTGAAAAAGGTGCGTGGCCTCGGAACGCCTCTCTGCAACTCAGCTCTGTGGTCCTAACTGTAGGTACCTGGGGGCTAGTTGGGCCCCAGGGACCCTCAGAATTCAAGGGACTTAATCCGCAACTTAAAACGCGCCACGGGGTGCGTTTGCACACGTCACCTCAGGCCCCCTCCCTTCACCACTGTGCAAACGCGCCCTGTAGCGCGTTTTAAGAGGTAGTTTTAATCCCCTGCCCTATTATGTACTAGGGACTTGCAGAGGAGGTCATGCTAATCACAGGGGTACCCCAACGCATAGTGTTCCCTAGTGTATGTAGGTGTTTTCACTGTATTCTAAGTGTTTTTTAGCATAGCACTGGCTCTGGTTAGTCAGAGTCAGTTACCACCAGTACCCGTCTGAAAACGTTGTGGGCACAGGATGATTTTGCAACAAGGCCTCTTTCTGCTCCTCTGTTGGTTCTTTCTGCACATTTTTGCTTCTTTCTGTGCGTTTTTTCTTCTTTCTTCACATGTCCTACCTCTGTAGGCATAGTTAGAAACTAGCATTTAAAAAACCTTTGAAATTCACTGAAAAAACCATAGGTTTTAGGGACAGTTATAGTTAGTTGGACATTTCACTCGTACAAAACTATAGAAATTCCCCCGTTATAGTTAGTTTAGCTAACTATAACTCGCGCCCCCGCAATGCACTGCTGATGACGTCATATTACATCACTCATGACATGGTCAGTGACATCACTGATGACATCACTGATGACATCTCAAATGACATCACTGATGACATCATCCATGTGATAATTTCATGCATCTTCTCACACCCTAATATAACTTTTGATACACCCACTCTAAATTAGACTGCCATTCTCAAAACCATAGACACTCCAACACCAAAAACTACATACCCACTCACTGATTCTTAGGTCTACACACACATCCACTCACTCACCCGTACAGTCACTCCTACTTAGTCACTCCGTACAGGACTATCATATGCACTCATACACCTATATAAACACTCTCACACCGCCACTCATCCATAGAGGTACTCACACACCTAGTCAGTCATGCAAAAAACTTAATCACACACCCATTTACTCACCTATACAGTTATACACACACCAGCTCACTTACTCATACAAATACTAGCACATTCTTACGCTCTTATACAATCACTGATACAAGTACACACTCATCCATACAGCCACTCTCACAATCACACACTCACTTATAGCCATTTATATACTCCAACACACATATATACTGCCTTGCACATATGTAGTTACTCACACATGTACCACTGAGATATACATTCAATCACTAACACACCCATACACACACTCACCCACCCATACAGTCCATCACAGATGCACTCTTGAAACCATGCACCCAGTGAATCACCAACTCACATCTATGCACAGAGTCACACACACCCCACCCACACAAACACTCAGGCACCCATACAGATACTCAGACAATCAATCAATAACCCATGTAGACACTCATGTAGCTATTCAGAAAGCCATGCAGCCGCTTACAAACCAACAGACAGACGGATACAGACATTCACACAGTTTAGTCACTAACCCATGCATTCAGTAAGATACATTTAATCACTCACTTGTAGAGTCAGTCACTCACGTACTAAATCATCCATTCAGACACTTATACACCCACTCATTCTTCAATACGCCTTTCCCTAAATATATTAAACATATTTAAACTTTACAGAAACACACAGTCACTGGATGATGTCATCAGTGATGTCATTTGAGAGGTCATCAGTGATGTCACTGACCATGTCATGAGTGATGTAATATGTGACGTCATCAGCAGTGCATTGCGGGGGCGCGAGTTATAGTTAGCTGAACTAACTATAACGGGGGAATTTCTATGGTTTTGTACGAGTGAAATGTCCAACTAACTATAACGGTCCCTAAAACCTATGGTTTTTTCAGTGAATTTCAAAGGTTTTTTAAATGCTAATTTCTAACTATAACGTGTCTGAAACCTATGGTTTTTTCAGTGAATATATATATATATATATATATATATATATATATATATATTAGTTGTGCAGAGAACACAAAAATCAGTTACCGGTTTTCCTTCATATGCATAAAATTGAATGTTAATATAAAGAAGTGGAAGCTCAGATACAATACTGTTTACAATTGAAAGTTTATTTCTTAAAGTACACCAAATAAGATGCAAGCACTTTCATGACAAATATACAGAAAAGAAGTACATTAACACGGAACAGTACGTTAGCTTAAATGAGGGGGGGATATCTTTCAGTGTTATGGCATACACTCCCAAAGGGTCCTCAATTCCTTTCTCCAGTTAATTTACATGTACATTTCAATAAAATATTGTTTGTTAAAAAAGTGAACGCTCAAAATGGAAGTTAGTGCATTTCTGTTTAAAATAACTCCAAAATTGAAATGTCATGCCAGATACACTAAAACAAAAATGTACAAATTTGCGCAAAAGGAGATTAAGGTATTACAGCCACCTTTTCTGTCTGAACAGTCCAGAAAAATAAAGTTACTACAAATACAGCAGGCAAACTGACTGTTGGACTGATGAATATAGGATATATAGCGTATTGAACCTCAGTCTCGAATTGTGCTAAATGCTCATACGTATGGCACATTTTTGGTCCATGATGGGGGGGTTTATGCCAACACAGATCCCAATTGGTTAGAGAAATATTAAATTGTTGCTCTTTTTACTTTCTTAAATGCCAAGTGTATGTTGGAAGATCAAGGCAGAAATTTATAGGAAATAATCAGGGGTACGTCGAGTAACGTGGGGCTCTCCACGGCGAGGTGCCGGATCAAACTGAAGGCTGTGAAAAGGAGATAAAAACATTTGTTTAGTTGAAATACATTTCACACGTGGAACTAAATTGATCATGTAGGGCAAACTATTACATTTCTAAACGAGGTACCAGCTACAGCGGACTTAACTTTTAACAGCTCTAGTATCCATTTCAGGAGAAACTTAGTATGATAGACTGATTTATGTGTCAACAGTTTTATATAACCCGACCTCCTACCCTGACAGTCTGCAGTGTACTTTACTGAAGACCACGAGGTCAAACAAAAGTTTAGCAGTGCATAAGAAATGTAGAGAAAAAAAACAACTCAGGCGATCGATTGTTATATCCATCCTCTACTGGCAGTCACAGTGTGTGATCAGCCATACAGCCATTCAGACACCCACTCACTCAGTCACTACACACCCACTTACCCACTAATAGAGCCACTTAGTCACTCACCCACCCATACATCCAATGACACACCCACTCACCAATACAGCCACTCACAGCATCTCATTTCATTCACACAGCTGCTTACACAGCCACTTATACACCCATAGAGCGACTCACACCGATATGCACAAGGATACATAGTCACTCCCATGATATATATTAAAAGTAGTATCACTCATTAGTAGTACATCTAGTATACTACTTTAAGTTTTGTACTACATTAGTATATATGCTTCGCAATCAAATTCTTACAAAATACTTACACTCACTGGATGGCGTCATCAGTGATGTCATTTGAGATGTCATCAGGGATGTCACTGACCATGTCATGAGTGATGTAATATGTGAGGTCATAAGCAGTGCATTGCAGAGGCGTAAGTTATAGTTAGCTTAGCTAACTAGAACTGCTGAATTTCTCTGGTTTTGTTCATGTGAAATTTGACCCCAACTAGAACGTCCCTTTAACCTTTGTTTTTTGTGTGTGAATTTCTAAGGTTTTCTTCATTCTATTTGCCAATGTGAACGTCCCTGTAACGTTTTTTTTCTTTTTTCCACTGAATAAATATATATCTGAAGAACCAAATGAGAAGTACTGTGAACTACTAAATTCAGAGGAGGGAGATGGTTACACAACTAGCCTACTGTAATAAATATTTAAAACAAGATGTTTATAGTACATGAATGAGAGAGTGGTCTATGGACCACTGTTGAAACAGTATTTCTGCATCCTTTTTTTGAAAGGCAAATGGGGTCTTGGTCCTCCCTTCCTCCATAGGGGGATAGCAACCAAAGAGCAATGGACAAGAGAAAGATGTCTTCTTTGCTGTGCATCATTCTTCAAGGAGGTTAGCCTCAACCAGGAAGACCTGCGAAGGATAAGGTCATGCCAATATACCAAGCAGCCAACTACACATAATCCAACTAAGCACTTTATCAGACACCAAAAGGCCTTCACCCTAAACTTTCATTGTATCGTTTCACTTGTCTTTTGCTAATTTATCAGCATATCTTATGGACTCCCATAAAGCTCTGTCATAAAACCCCATAGGAGTTGTTGCACTAGCTATTTCCAGAAATGCAAATGCATTATATATGCAAATAATCCAGTCAATTGCTTTCCCTGTCTAGGGCACCGCGTCTGGTGCAGCTAAATAGTGTTTCCTAACAACAGAAATGAAAACAGAGTAAGTAGAGGAGTCCTAAAATACTGGAGCCTTCTGAGATGATTTTCGCTTTTTTGACCAGTCCTGGGGCCAGCTTACTGGTTGCTGCTGAGAGCAATTTCTCATTTCCTTTGTCCACAAATCCAAAGGGGTGTAGATTTCAACCTTTGCCGAAGCATTTTCATGAGAGGTTTGGGATATCTCAAATGCAATGTTCATCTATGTAACTCTATAATATGTAGCTTGTGAAAAGTAGCGATATCAATTGGCCAGACCTTTAATGGCAAACCAGGTTGAGATGTAAGGGGTATACGAAGTGGATGTGCCAAAGCCCATACAGGACTCCATATACTTAGGAGGCCGTAAAATCATGCTTCCTCTTTTTTGTGTCTGGCAAAGGGATCACCAACGAATTGTTGGTAGCTGGTGTTAATTGCGTCTTCATGGTAAGACTTGCCATAACTACTGGCTGGTCTCATTGTCCCAGCCTAGAGGAGACCTCGTCATTCCAGGTTCCGAGGGTGGTTGTGTGCCTGATCAGCAAAGGGGAAGCCATCTTTCTAGATACTATGAGCAAATTGTGAGGCACTGTGTGTTAGAGAGGCTGTCCTTGATGGAAATGTAGACTATAAATGCTAATGTTCTGTCATCGGAGTTGTAAAGCGCATGGCTGCCCCAGTGACGGGGCGTCCCAGCGCTGGGTCCGCAGAAGGAAAGAGTGAAAGGCGAGACAGAGGAAGCAATTAAGGGAAGAGCCAAGTCTTGACTGCCTTCCTGAACACCTTATGGTCTTGTAAATTCCTGATGGTGCTCGGGAGAGCATTCCAAAGAGATGTAGCAAGAGCCCGGAATAAACGGCCGCCCACCCGGGCTCTTCTGACACGGGGGTACAAACCAGTAGTTGGTGTGATGAGCGGAGGGCACGTTCTGGTATATAGGGAGTGAGAAGATTGGTTAGAATGGAAGGGACCTGGGCATGGAAAATTCTGTGGGCGATGCAGAGATTTGAATTTAATTCTTTTTTCCACCGGGAGCCATTGTAGTTTATGTATGTATTTGGACGTGGAACAAGACCGCAGGAGGGCAAAGATGGAACGGGCAGCGTCACTTTGCACCCTCTGTAATCTAGTGATGCCTGCCTTATTGGCACCCAGATACAGAGAGTTGCAATAGTCCAGTCTAGAAAGGATGGTAGTCTGGACGATGACTTGGCGTGTATGATAGTCAAAGAACCCGAGCAGCAGCTTCAGGCCGCGTAAGAGGCCGAAGCAGCTGCCCGCCACTAGTTTGGTCTGTCCCTGAAAGGTAAGTGCGCCGTCCAGCCACACACCCAGATTTGTTACGGTATCCTTAGGAGTGGGAGAGACTCCCAGTGACGTGGGCCACCATTGGTCGTTCCAGAGGTGTGTATCCCTGCCTACAAGGAGGATCTCAGATTTACTTGCATTCAGCTGCCAACAATTGGTGGTCGTCCATTCTGCAATGGCCCTCATATTGTTGCGGAACTTAGTGATGTGTTGGTCAGAGGTAATGGATAGCGAGATGACAAGCTGAGTGTCATCAGCATATGAGACCATAGAAAGGCCTCTGCTTTTAGCAACTTCCGCCAGGGGTTGAACACAGATATTAAATAATGTAGGACTCAAAGCTGAGCCCTGGGGAACCCCCTGGTGGACAGGCTGCTTCTGGGAGCCGTAGGGAGGAGAGATTACTTGAAAGGATCTGTCCGATAAAAAAAGACATGAACCAGATGAGGCCCCCTTTTTTCCTCAGAGGGAGCCCTTGATCTTTGTGGTAATTGTTTTGTGCGATCCAGATAGAAGGAAAGCGCACGTTTTGGATCCAGGAGGTGGAGCCTCTCTTCCTCTTTAGAAGGATGCGGAGGCAGAAAGAAGGTGGGCAAAGTGATGGCCTGTCCTATATGGAAAGAGGTAACCACTTTGGGAAGGAAAAAAAGCCTAGTGCGGAGGACAACCTTGCCCGGATGAACAGCTAGGAAAGGAGGCGTAGAAGAAAGGGCCTGTATCTGACTCACCCTGCGAGCAGAGGTGATGGCAACCAGAAAGGCAGTTTAAAGGGTGAAGAGTCTGAGAGGACAGTTATGTAGCGGCTCGAAAGGAGCACACATCAGATAAATAAGAACCAAGTTCAAGTCTCACTGCGGCATCACGAAAGGAGTTGGAGGAAAAAAATGAGTAATGCCTTTAAGGGAACGATTTACAATAGGGGACTTGAAAAGAGAAGGATGGTCAGGCAGCCGAAGGAAAGCCGAAATGGCTGAAAGATAGCCTTTGGGAGTGCCCAGAGCAGAGCCCTGCTTGTCCAAAGAAAGAATGAAGAGGAGAACTTCTGAAAGGGGATCCACAGCCTTTGCTGTGCACCATGCCACAAATTTGTTCCGTCTACAGGCGTATACCGTTTTAGTGGAGGGACGCCTGGCTGCCAAGATAACATTGCAGACTTTGGGAGGAAGGTCGAAAGCTGTCAACTGTCGCCGCTCAATTTCCACGCAAGGAGGTGGAAGCTGGACAGGTTAGGGTGGAGGACCGTCCCCTGCTGCTGCGACAGAAGATCCTCTCGAAGAGGCAGGATGATCGATGGCCATGTGTAACAGCTTGGGATAGCAGACTCTTCTCGCCCAATCCGGAGCCACAAGAATGACTTGGGGCCCGGTCGCGCTTGATCTTCTTCAGCACTCTGGGCAGAAGTGGTATAGACGGAAAGGCGTATAGAAGACCGCATCTCCACTTGTAACGAAAAGCATCGCCTAGCGAGTGCCACCTTGGAAATTCCAACGCGCAGAACTGCTGACATTCCGCGTTCTCTTCGGTGGCGAACAGATCTAACCAAGGCTCTCTCCACTGCTGAAAGAGAGCTTGCACCACCTCCGAGTGAAGACGCCATTCGTGATCCATCATGCACCTGCCGCTGAGTTTGTCCGCCCTGGCGTTCAGAGAACCTGCCAGGTGTTGAACCACCAGAGATATGCCCGGATGTTCCAGCCATCTCCAGTGGGGAGAGCCTCTTGACATAGGGTCCACGACCCCACCCCACCCTGTTTGTTGCAGTACCACATGGCGGTGGTGTTGTCGTCCGTGAACACCTGCACCACTCTTCCCCGGACAGAGGGAAGGAATGCTTTTAGTGCAAGACTAATCGCCCGAAGCTCCAAAAGGTTGATATGGAGCCCAGACGCTGCCTGAGACGAGAGGCCTCTGATCTCCGCCTCTCCCATGTGGCCGCCCCACCCCAGCAGTGACGCATCTGTCACCACTGTGAACTCTGGTAAGGGAAGGGAGAGGGATCTGCCGTTGATCCAATCCCGGTTCGTTAGCCACCACTGCAACTGGTGTGCAGTGCCCTCCGAGATCTGGACGCAATCTGAAAGATTCCCGATGCTGTGCCCACTGGAACTTCAGGTCCCACTGCAGAGCCCGCATATGCCACTAGCAAAGTCCACCAGCAGGAGGCCATGAGGCCCAGTAGCCTCAGGGTCATTCTAACCGAAACCCGGGATAGAGGCTGAAAGATCGGAATCATAGCCCGAATATTCCGGACTCGCTGCTCGGGAGGATAAGCCCGAAATTGCGCTGTGTCCAGAACCGCTCCGATGAAAAGGAGCTTCTGAGAGGGTATCAGGTGCGACTTCGGCACATTGATGCCGAGCCCCAGCGAATGCAGGAGGTCGGCCGTAGTCTGGAGGTGGGAGACGACAGCCTGGGGCGAGCCCGCCTTCTACAGCCAGTCGTCGAGATAGGGGAAGACTGGAACCCCTGATCTGTGCAGATGAGCTGCGACCACCGCCATCACTTTCGTGAACACCCGAGGGGCGCTGGTAAGGCCAAAGGGGAGCACGGTAAACAAAGTGATCGTGGCCTACCGTGAACCGCAGGTAACGCCGGTGGGCCGGCAGGACGGGGATGTGAAAATAAGCGCCCTGCAAGTCCAACCCTACCATCCAGTCTCCAGGGTTAAGAGCAGACAGGACCTGAGCCAGTGTCAACATCTTGAACTTCTCCTTCCGGAGGAAGAGGTTGACGTTCCTGAGATCCAAGATAGGACGCAGGCCCTTGTCTTTCTTGGGCACCAGAAAGTAGTGGGAATAACAACCACGACCGACTTCTGGGGCAGGAACGCGCTCGATGGCTCCCTTAGTCAAGAGAGCGGTAACTTCCTATTGGAGAAGGGCCAGGTGATCTTCCGACATGCGATGGAATTGAGGTGGCATGAATGGAGGGGTAGTCTCGAAGGGGAGGGAGTAGCCCCTTCGGACTATCTGCAAAACCCACCTGTCCGACGTGATGTTGAGCTAGTGGGGGAGGTGATGGCGAATCCTGCCGCCCACTGGCAATTGATGGGCCTGAAAGGTCGGACTAGGAGCGTTTGGAGGTTGCTGCAGAGGAGGCGCTGGTGGACTGGCCTGCCCGCTGGCCCCCGACCCACGGCAGTGGGATCCACGTCCCCGGCCACGCAGAGGCTGGACAGCTTGCGCAGGCCTGTGACTCTGGGCGGAACGTGGTGGGGCACCCCTTCCATAGCCATGAAAGGAGCAAAAAGCAGACTGCGCTGGGCGGGAGGTGGAAGCGAGGCCTAAGGATCTGGCCGTAGCCCTAGAATCCTTAAAGCGCTCGAGCGCGTTGTCTGTCTTGTCGCCAAACAGGCGACGGCCATCAAAGGGCATGTCCAAAAGTGTTGCTTGGACATCCCCCAAAAAGCCAGTGGACCTCAACCAGGAGTAGCGACTCAGTGCTACTGACGTGGAAATCGTCCTGCCCATTGAGTCGGCAGTGTCCAGCTAACACCGGATGGTGAACTTCGCTGCGTCTCTCCCTTCGACAACAGCACGAGAGAGCACGACCCGGGCCTCCTCCGGGCACTGTGGCAGCACCTGCGCAAACATGTCCTACACAGAGTGGGAGTAACGGCCCAATAGACATGCGGTGTTCACCAACCGCAATCCCAAGCTGGAGGAAGAAAACTTCTTCCCAAGGTGGTCCAGCTTCTTGGATTCCCCATCATGTGGTGCGTTAGGGAATGCGCCCTTGGACGTTGAGGCTTGGACTACCAAGCTCTCAGGGGTGGGATGGGAAGAGAGGAAAATGGGGTCGCCCGAAGCCAGGCGGTAGCGTCAGGCAATTATCCTGTCCACAGGAGCCCCTGTGTTGGGCTTGGACCAAGTGCCCAAAAGGATGTCCGTAAGGGCGTCATTGAATGGCAGCAAGGGCTCAGAGGAGGCCGCTGCCGTTTGAAGCACCTGTCAGGAGGTTAGTCCTGACCGCCACCGTAGGAAGCTCAAGGTTTAGGGCCTTGGCTGCCCTACGCAACACCACTGCGTAAGATGCACCCTCCTCCGTAGCCACGGTAGGGGGGAAGATAGCATGCCAAGGTCTGGGGAGGTATCCAGACCACTGGCCTTACCAAACTCCTCTCTCCAGTCCGGTTCCTCCAACTGGTCTGCAAGAGGGTCCACAGACCCCTCCCAGTCCTCCTCACCCTCTCCTGTGAGCCACTCAGGGCGGTAGGAAACATCAGGGGAGAACAGGGTGTACAAAAGTACCGGTCGGCGCCGGTCCCGACGTCGGACATCAGTCCAGATCCATGTCCTCATCGAGGGGGAGGCCGGGGTAGACGCTGGCTGGGGAAACAACCGGCGTCCGAGGAGTCGTCACTCAATTCAGCACCGGAGGTGTCACGAGGTTGACCGGCGCCGATCCGGATCCACATCGAAGGCCTAGAGCCCCCAACCGAGTCCGCGGGGCCCGAGGGCGCCGGCGGAGTCAGACTGCCCAAAGATGGAATGCAAGGCTTCGTAAAAGCTTCGAAGCTGGGTAGGGGTCGCTCCGGCTCCCGGAAAGGAAGGGAAGTCCGGAGCCGACCCAACAGGCTCCGTGGGTGGAGCCGGATGACATTCTTCCGCTTCCCGCGTCGGCCGACAGACGGGGAGAACGCGAAGAGCAACAATGTTTCACCTTCTTCTTGTGCTTCGACTTACCCTAAGACTTCAATGACGAGTGGTGGTGGTGGCTCCGCGACCGGTCCCTCGAACGGCAGTCGGAGCACGACTTCGGGTCGTGGTCGCGCTCCAAGCACCAAAGGCACATGAGGTGCGGGTCCGTGACAGACATCAATTTGCGACAGGAGTCGCAAGCCTTGAAGCCGGTCCGACGTGACATCCTTCCGTGCACCAGGAGTCGATTGACTCAAAAAAGGTGTCAACAAAAGTCGCAAAAACTGAGTCAAAAAGTGATTCGAGGTACCGCTCTCTCCGGATCTGCGCTGGCTGGCGAGGAAAAAGAAAACGGACGTCAGCACGCGAGGGTGGCGTCCAAATAGATACCGCAACGTCATTCCGGCGACCACGACGCCAAAAACGAACGCAAAGTCGACCGACGCCACCTATCGACGCGCAGAGGTACTGCGGAGAAAATATTCTCCGGATCCAGTCGGACGCCTGGGGGTAATTCTAAGGTGAGGAATCCATAACCAACTGTCTCTTTCAGATACCATACTACAGACCAGAAATATTTTGGGAACGCAACAAAAAGTCAATGAAATCTGATAAAATGGTTTCAGCCCCACAAAGGCATTAGCATGGCAGTCACACATTACTTGTGTCATTAGCACTAGTATTTTCAGTTAAAGCCCCAGGCGCCACTAAAAATAAACAATACTCTGGATACAGACATGCACTTCATTTGGGAGCGAGATGCAGATCAAGTAGATGTAACATGCAAAGTCCGTTAAGACTGATGCATAATCAAATGTGATCACTTTTAGCTTACACACCAGTCACTAGCTTTTCAAGCTCCCAACAAGGATGGCAAAATAATGCACTACAAATCAACTGAGAACAGAACATCTAATAATATGCCATATGAAACAGATATTAAACAAAATACATAAAACAATAGTTACTTACAAGGAATATTTTAAAGTGTCATCAAGTTCCATGATGGCAGCCTGGTTCCCACAGCGGTAACAGTAATTGGGTGCACTAAAAATGGTTACCACATTTCGGTCATGGCACCAATTGTATCCCTGGAAAGAGATTACCAAACATTTTGTAAAATGGAGATATTTTTTAAGCCAGATTTTGAAACATGAACAAACACCGTAACATGTGAATGTATGGCAAATAGTAAAAGCAGGAAATGGACACATTCAAACTTAAGGAGCATACTCGCAAATGAGCCATTACAAGAAAAGTCTTAGGTGGTGAATTTAGCATTTATTAGCCCAGTTTGTCTCCTCCAAATGGAAAGAAAGAAAAGTTATTTTCTTGTATTACTAGTTCTCCATTGTAGGTATCCTAACTGAAGTAAAAAAAAAAAATAAGTTACTTACCTGGAACTATAGTTCTCCAGTATTGGAATCTTTCATAGATTCCCATGCTTGAATCATTCCCCGTCGTCAAGACTGGAGTCCCCGGTATATCAAAACAGCAATGCAAAGTTAGCTAGAAAACAGGCCTAGGCCTGTAAGAAACTGGCTCTATATATACTACACCAAAATGAGGTATAGTGTGTATAGGGTCCAGGTGACTCCAGAGGTAGGCAGAGGTTAAAGTTAGATAGAACCTTACTCTCTAATAGTGGTAGCTTGGTCGAGCAGTAAGGCAGTATCAGAGGACAGTGTTAAGCATTTGATGTACACACTCAGTCAGCAAATGAATTCACACACTCAAGAAGTGAACTCTAGGCCAATTGTTTTTGTCTGAAAAATATACTGTTTATTTTACAACCAAGCAAGCCTGGCACAGGTAAGCATAAAATACTATGTAGAATTAAGTTACTGAATGTCGAACAGTTTGAAAATGATGTACAGGGGAGCAGTAGTATGCAACACTTAGCAAATGCAGTACATTGGAATGAATAGGCTTTTTCAGTAAATTGCAGGTAAGTTACTTTTACGTTACTTTTTCTAACTCAGTGCTGGATGCCTGGATTCAGCACTGGGACATTTCCTGGAAACGGTGAGTAAATGCGTTTGTTATTCGTGCGATTTTTAACCCCTTCGGTGCTTATGACAAGCTGGACTCGTCATGGCACACAGTGCTCGTGTGCTCATGACGAGTCCAGCTCGTCATAAGACCACCCACGGGGAAGCGCTGGCGCTCCCCGTGGGAATCCGATCGTTAGTTTTTTTGGGGAGGCAGGGAAGGGCTTCCCTGCCTCCCCTCGCCTCCCCCATCAATGACGCCAGCGCGCGAGGCGCGCTGGACATCATTGAGGGTTTCCTTCTTCCCGACGCGCTGGAAGCCATTTGCTTCCAGCGCGCCGGGGAAATCAGGTGAGGTTTGGCTCGGGGGGTTTGTATCAAAAGAGGCATCGAGGGAAAGGAAAGGGTTTTCCTTTCCCCGATGCCTCTTTGTGCATTCCTGCTGCACGATCATGTGATCGTGCAGCAGGAATGCCCACTAGGCACGAGGGAGGGAGGGCAAGAGGCATGTGAACGGGCCTAGAAGCCCCGACCCACATACACTAGCGGTATGCAACGTCTTCCCGCCCTTTCCCCACAATGATGGACAGCTTAATCAAAGGATCCCGGCGCTTTCGGCGCGGTGGCAAAATTACAGACACACAGGTCACTGGAGACAATTCTTCTGTTCCTATACACAGCTGTAGTGTAGGAAAGGCACTATACATTTACCCAACGAGGTAGCAGTTACTGATTAGCCAGTAGAAAGTACTCCAGTTGAGTAGAGGTATTGCACAAAACGGTGGCATCTTCGTGGATAAATATGCAGGGCAGGTGTGCAGAATGTGCCTTCTCTCCATTTCCATACGTGAAAAGTTAGCTGTAATCCTTGATGGAGGTCTTTGCATCCTTCATTTTCTCGAGCGCAATTCTCGTGTAGAATTCGTGAGCGTGGTTAAGCAGATGTGGCTTCTCTCCATTTACACCCTGAAAAGTTAGCTGTAATCCTTGATGGAGGTCTTTGCATCCTTGAATTTCTCGAGCGCAATGCTCGTGTAGTTCCTGTGACCAGGAGGTTCCTTCTCCTCGTCTGCCGCTGAGATCGTGCTCTGACCCTTTATAAACAAGAGGCATGTGAACGGGCCTAGAAGCCCCGCCCGTTTGGCCCCGCCACACATACACTAGCGGTATGCAACGTCTGCCCGCCCTTTCCCCACTATGATGGACAGCTTAATCAAAGGTTCCCGGCGCTTTCGGCGCGGTGGCAAAATTACAGACACACAGGTCACTGGAGACAATTCTTCTAGTCCTTTACGCAGCTGTAGTGTAGGAAAGGCACTATACATTTACCCAACGAGGTAACACTTACTGATTAGCCAGTAGACAGTACTACAGTGGAGTAGAGGTATTGCACAAAACGGTGGCATCTTCTTGGATAAATATGCAGGGCAGGTGTGCAGAATTCGTGAGCGTGGTTAAGCAGATGTGCCTTCTCTCCATTTCCAACGTGAAAAGTTAGCTGTAATCCTTGATGGAGGTCTTTGCATCCTTCATTTTTGAGCGCAATTCTCGTGTAGAATTCGTGAGCGTGGTTAAGCAGATGTGGCTTCTCTCCATTTACACCCTGAAAAGTTAGCTGTAATCCTTGATGGAGGTCTTTGCATCCTTGAATTTCTCGAGCGCAATGCTCGTGTAGTTCCTGTGACCAGGAGGTTCCTTCTCCTCGTCTGCCGCTGAGATCCTGCTCTGACCCTTTATCCCCTTCGGTGCTTATGACGCAGCTGGACTCGTCATGGCACACAGTGCTCGTGTGCTCATGACGAGTCCAGCTCGTCATAAGACCACCCACGGGGAAGCGCTGGCGCTCCCCGTGGGAATCCGATCGTTAGGTTTTTTTGGGGGAGGCAGGGGAAGGGCTTCCCTGCCTCCCCCGCCCCATCAAGGACGCCAGCGCGCGGGCGCGCTGACATCGAGGGTTTCCTTTTCCCGACGCGCTGGAAGCCATTTGCTTCCAGCACGTCGGGGAAATCAGGTGAGGTTTGGCTCGGGGAGGGGGGTTTGTATCAAAGAGGCATCGAGGGAAAGGAAAGGGTTTTCCTTTCCCCCGATGCCTCTTTTGTGCACTCCTGCTGCACGATCATGCAGCAGGAATGCCCACTAGGGACGAGGGAGGGAGAGGGGGAGAGAGAGAGAGAGAGAGTGTGTGTACACCCCAGCTTCTATTTTATTTTAATTTGCTTCTCCATGAAATGTAAATGGGCAGTAGACCACAAAGTTATTAATGGTATGTGGCTAGGACGCGTCAATTCAAACTGCTCCCAATTCACACCGGTGAGCGTATTGTGTAGGTGGGTAATTAATGTGCACTGGTGTTCAGCTTTGCGCTACAGGATTTTTGTACAATGCATATGCATGCTGACTGTGTGCACGGGGGATTTATATAGGTGCTGGTCAGTGCATGAGGAGTGTCAGCAGGACACGTGTATTGCCTACATAGAGACACAGGTTATGTGGACTGGACTAGGTAAATTTAGAATATATCTGCGTTTGTGAACTACATCTACACGGTGTGTGTATAGGTAGAAGGGTACATAAACTCCAGCACGCAAGGGTGAGGAATGTACAGGAAAAAGTACAAATTTACAATGAAGAGCGAACTTCCTAGAGGGGGCTGAGAGTGAAAGTATTAGTTCTGAAAGTGTCTTTGGAAGAGAAGAGACTTGAGGTCAGCTTTGAAGATCCGGGTAGAGGAGGTGGCATGGAGCAATGGGGGAAGCGAGTTCCAGATTCTCACCGCATTTCCTGAGAAGGGTTGCGCCATTGATCTTTCCCTTTTTGAAGACGGGGGGGGGGGGGGTGGGCTCAAGCAGAAGCTTTTCCGCATTGCGAGAAGGGCGAGAGCCACCGGACAATTTCAATTTATTTGCCAGGTAACGAGGGGAGGAGGTGTGTAAGGCTTTGTGTGTGATGCAGGCAGTTTTGTAAATCGATCTTGCCTCGATCGGAAGCCATCGAAGAGAGGATAGGAGTGACGTGGTCGCTTCGTTTAGACCCTGAAATGAGGCGAGCTGCTGAATGGAGGATGGATTTGAGAGGGGAGAGGTGTGATTTGAGTAGGCCCGTCAGAAGAGAATTTCAATAATCCAGTCTTGAGAGAACCAGAGATTGTACCAAGGTTTTTAAGTCTTTCTCCGGGAAGAACCGACGGATCACCCGTAGAAGGCGCAACTGGTAACGTGCGTTCTTAGCAATAGAGTTGATGTGGGAGATTAGGTTGAGTCTTTTGTCAAGAATGACACCTAGGGATTTAGCGCTGTCAACAATGATGGGTTTGTTGTTGAGTAGGTTCAGCTGATCCATCCAAGATTGAACAGGAGGAGGTGAGAGAGGTAGAGAGGAGGAGGAATTCAGTTTTGGCGGGATTCAGAATGAGTTGGTGAGCTAACATCCAGTTGTGAATAGAGTTGAGAGTAGAGTTGAGTAGTGAGAGATCGTGTGCGGAAGATAAAGGTATCTTCCCACTAGTCCACCAGGCTTTTATTTGTGGAGAGCGACCCCTTGGGTGGCAGAATAGCAGTATGTTTTTAGGCCCATCTGCCCCCAAGGAGGGCAGAAGCCACTAGACACCAGGGTTTTTTTAAATTTTTGTGTTGGGGAGTGGCCAAAAGGGCAAGGGTTGCTCCCTTTTACGGGGGTGAATATTTTATTTATACTGTTAGGCCCACCTACCCCTTAGCTTGGCTGGTGGATTGTGTGTGGACTGGTGCATTATTTGCATATGTGATTGTAATGTTTTTTTTCCTCCTTTTTATTCTAGTGTAAAGCTTTTGATTCCTGTTTGCGGTTTCGGCAGTGGTGGTTCTGCAGTTTTGCGTAATTGCATTTATTTGGTAAGAAAAATATTTTTGTTGTGTGTACTCCAGATGAGTATTATTGTCATGCATGAATGAATTTTTTGTAAGTGGTGCCATAATGGCAGCATATTTGTTAGTGTTCAGAGCATGAAATTCTTTGCGATGTTTTGCATTGTCTTATGTGTAATTTTTCTTCTTTTTTAGTGGGATATTGTTGATCCTTACTGTGTCTGTGCAGAGTAGGTGGTGGTGAGTCTAGCTGCTTCTGTCACGTGAGTGGTATAGTGTTGGAGTATATAGGTCTTTGTGATAAAGCTACATTTTGTTTATTTCTTTTTTTACAAAGGGTTTGTTGTTGTTGACTTGTTTGACAAGTAACCTTTATTAGTAAGCATTATGGCTAGCCGTAGAATTACTGCTCAGCAGGTGGTTGGTTTGCTTCTTGAATCTTCCTCTGAGCAGGATTATGAGACTGACAGTGCGTCTGAGGGAGAGGAGGGAGGGGAAGATTCAGGCAGTGAGTTTTCTCTCCACATGGAATCATCGGATGATGAAGGTACTCTCAGTGCAGATGAAGTGCCTGATTTAGAGGAGGATACTACTGTGCCGATGGTGCAAGAGGCATCTGGATTGCAGCCTGGGGCTGCTAGGCTTCCTACTGGAAGTGCTGGACTCTGGGTTGATCCAAACATGGTGCAGCCGGTGTTGCCTGCCTTTAGTGGTTATGCAGGGTGTAGAGTGGATTGTGAACATTATTTGCCTATACAGTATTTTCAGTTGTTTATGGATGATGTATTTTTGGGTGAGATTGTTGAGCAGACTAATTTGTATGCTGAACAGTTTTTGAGGGACAACAGTGCCAGACTTAGGCCCCATTCTAGAGCTACCCGGTGGAGTCCCACAAATCTGGAAGAGATGAAGAAGTTTTTGGGTTTTACTTTTTTGATGGGTTTGATAAGGAAGCCGTCCATGGGTTCATATTGGTCTACCAGTCCCTTGATGGCAACGGCCATATTTCCTGCAGTTATGACTCGTGATCAGTATTTACTTTTGCTTCGGATGCTGCATTTTGTTGATAATGGTTTGGCGTTGCCACGAGATCACCCTGAATGTGACCGTCTTTTTAAGATTCGGCCTGTTCTTGATCACTTTGTAGATCGATTTTCAGAGATCTATACTCCAGGGAAAGAAATATCTATTGATGAGTCTTTGGTCCTGTTCAAGGACCGTTTGGTTTTAGGCAGTACATTCCTAGCAAGAGGGCACGCTATGGAATTAAGCTGTATATGTTGTCTGAGAGTAGGACAGGATATGTTTTTAATTTGCGTGTGTACACTGGTAGGGATTCCACTATTGACCCCCTGGTTGTCCGTCCACTTTTGGAGTTTCAGAGAAAATTGTGTGGGATCTTGCTAGAGGACTGTTTAACAGAGGCCACCATTTGTACCTTGATAACTTCTACACTGCTGTGCAATTGTTTAAGGAATTGTTCAAAGTGGACACTTTTGCTTGTGGCACAATCCGCTCTAACCGTAAAGGTTATCCAAAAGAGCTTGCAAAAAACTTCAGAGGGGACAGTGCAGTGCCTTGCGTAGTGAGGAACTGCTAGCTGTGAAATTTGTGGACAGGAGGGATGTGTACATGCTGACTACCATCCATGATGAGAGTACTTCACCTGTGGCTGTTTGGGGTCATATTGCTGAAGTGCGCAAACCTGTGTGCATTTTAGACTACAATAAGCACATGGGTGGTGTTGATAGAGTAGATCAGAGGTTGGAACCTTACACTGCTATTCGTAAGTCTTACATTTGGTATAAGAAGTTGGCCATCCATCTCTTCAATTTAGCAACTTTCAATGCTTTTGTTGTGTTCAAGGAGTGTTCTCCTGCGTCAAAGTTGACTTTTGTTCAGTTTCAGGAGTCTGTCATAGGCAGCCTTGTTGTTGTGGAACAGGCAAGTGTTCCTAGAGTTGGAGTGGTGGAGGATGTGGGTCGATTGAAAGATCGCCACTTTCCTGATCACATTCCTCCTACACCCTCAAAAGACTTTCCCACTAGGAGATGTAGAGTCTGTTGGCGAAGAGGTACGCGGAAGGAGACCCGTATGTACTGCCCTGAGTGTCCTAACCCTGGGCTGTGTGTGCCTGCTTGTTATAGAGCGTACCACAAGCAAAAGAATTATTGGGAGCAACCATGAGTGGTAAAGTGAACTGCCTGGTCTGTAATGTTTAAGAATTGTTGTTCTGTTTCAAGGTTGGCATTAGTGCAATGTATTTAGTTTCCGATTTTGTGTTAGTAGATTTGTATCTATTTGCAATTTGTTTGTGTTTTCTTTTTTGTATAAAAAAATCCTAAATGTGATGGTGGTGTGTGTAGGCTGGTGCTTGGCTGGCGATGTGCGTGGAGTGGCGCTTGGCGGGGAGTGGCTCTAGGCTGGCGGTGTGCGTGGAGTGGCGCTTGGCTGGCGGTGTGCGTGGAGTGGCGTTAGGCTGGCGGTGTGCGTGGAGTGGCGCTAGGCTGGCGGTGTGCGTGGAGTGGCGCTAGGCTGGCGGTGTGCGTGGAGTGGCGCTAGGCTGGCGGTGTGCGTGGAGTGGCGCTAGGCTGGCGGTGTGCGTGGAGTGGCGCTAGGCTGGCGGTGTGCGTGGAGTGGCGCTTGGCTGGCGGTGTGCGTGGAGTGGCGCTTGGCTGGCGGTGTGCGTGGAGTGGCGCTTGGCTGGCGGTGTGCGTGGAGTGGCGCTTGGCTGGCGGTGTGCGTGGACTGGCGCTCGGCTGGCAGTGTGTGAGTAGTGACTTGCTACTGGTCACTACACACACTGCTAGCCGAGCGACACTCCACGCAATCCATCAGCTTGTGTGGTTGCTGTGTTAGGAATGTGGGCGTGTGAAAGTGATGGGCCCTTGAATGGCGCTGTCTGCTGGTGTGAGTGTTGTAATGTGATGGGCCCGCGGCTGGTGGTGTGAATGGTTTTGTATTTGTCACACGTATGAAAGGTGTATGAATGGCCTGTAAAGAGGTTGGTGCCTTGTCGTGGCTTTACAGCTCACGAGCTGTGAGTCAATGGTTCAGTTTCTCGTCCTTTCAATTATTAACAGTGCATTTCATTTTTGTGAAATCACTTAATACAATTGTATATACTGAACCATCACTCACCCTCGTGCCAAATCCAACCAGTATGTGTGTGTGTGCGCGCTTGAGGATTAGATGGCTGTGCAGTAATATATTTTTTTTGTCTCTCTCAAGCAGGGTGTACCTTGTCCCTTTTTGTGAATGTTGTAATGTGTTTGTTTCGTGCCTGGGGGTGTGAATGGTCTTGTGTGTATCACGTATGAAAGGTGTGTGAATGGCCTGGAAAGCGGTTGGGGCCTTGACGTGGCTTTACAGCTCACGAGCTGCGAGTCACTGGTTCCGTTTTTGTCCTTTCAATTATTGACAGTGCATTTCATTTTTGTGAAATCTCTTGTTAATAAAATTGTATATACTGAACCATCACTTGCCCTCGTGCCAAATCCAACCAGTATATGTGTGTGCTTGAGGAATAGATGGCTGTGCAGTAATCTTTGTCTTTTTAGTCTGTCTGCCAAGGTGTACATTCCGTCTAAGACTAACCTACCAACTGTAGATATTGTCGTAAACGAAACACCCATGGGAGTACATGGTGATATCTCTCTTGTGGATCCCAACAAGTTATGGTACCCACAATGTCCTGCAAACCTCAAAATGTCTGTCACATTTTCCTTGCAATATTGTGCCAAAATTTTCACGCTGCAGAAATAAACACATTATCTCAAAATGACCTGGTTTTGCAAGGGGGTCACCTGGGTTTTGGCCCGGGGCTCGGCGGCCATCTAGGGAAACCTACCAAACCCACACATTTCTGAAAAGTAGACACCCGGGGGCTTCCAGGGAGGTATGGCTTGCGTGGATCCCCCAACGTTCCCTTACCCAGAATCCCCTGCAAACCTCAATTTTAGCTGAAAAAAATCACTTTTTTCACACATTTTTGTGTGGGAAAGTGTGGCATCACTGGCCTCACACAAATTTCCTACCACCCAGCGTTCCCCCAGGTTTCCCGATAAAAATGGTGCCTCACTTGTGTGGGAGGCCCAAGTACCCGTGACAGGCAAGGGCCCACAACGTAGTGAGGTGACCTCAAAATTGCCTATCTCAAAACCACCTGGTTTTGCAATGGGGGTCACCTGGGTTTTTGGACCCGTGCTCGGCGGCCATCTAGGGAAACCTACCAAACCCACACATTTCTGAAAAGTAGACACCTGGGGCTTCCAGGAGGTATGGCTTGCGTGGATCCCCCAACGTTTCACTCAGAATCCCTGCAAACCTCAATTTTAGCTGAAAAATCACTTTTTTCACACATTTTGTGTGGGAAAGTGTGGCATCACTGGCCTCACACAAATTTCTACCACCCAGCGTTCCCAGGTCTCCCGATAAAAATGGTGCCTCACTTGTGTGGAGGCCCAAGTACCCGCGACATGCAAAGACACAAAACGCTTTGAGGCAACATCAACATTGCCTATCAAAAATGTTTTGGGCCCTTGCCTGTCGCGGGTACTTGGGCCTCCCACACAAGTGAGGCACCATTTTTATCGGGAGACCTGGAGGAACGCTGGGTGGTAGGAAATTTGTGTGAGGCCAGTGATGCCACACTTTCCCACACAAAAATGTGTGAAAAAAGTGATTTTTTCAGCTAAAATTGAGGTTTGCAGGGGATTCTGGGTAAGGAAACGTTGGGGGATCCACGCAAGCCATACCTCCCTGGAAGCCCCGGGTGTCTACTTTTCAGAAATGTGTGTGTTTGGTAGGTTTCCCTAGGTGCCGGCAGAGCTAGGGTTCACAAACTACAGCTAGGCACTTTGCCAAAAAGGGTCATTTTTCACTGCGAAATTGAGGTGTGACCACGTTGCGTTTTGCGCCGTTTTCTGTCGCAGGCACTAGGCCGACCCACACAAGTGAGGTACCATTTTCTCGTAAGACTTTGGGGAACGCGGGGTGGGTGGAAATTTGTGGATCCACGCAGATTCCAGAACTTTCCACCACAGAAATGTGGGGAAAATGTGTTTCTTTTGACAATTTTTTAGGTTGGCTAGGGATTCTGGGTAACAGAACCTGGTGGGAGGCAGTCCAGTCACCCCATCCTGGATTCCCCTGGGTGTCTAGTTTTCAAAAATGTATAGGTTTGCTAGGTTTCCCTAGGTGCCGGCAGAGCTAGGGTTCAAAAACTACAGCTAGGCACTTTGTCAAAAAAGGGTCATTTTTCACTGCGAAATTGAGGTGTGACCACGTTGCGTTTTGTGCCGTTTCCTGTCGCGGGCACTAGGCCGACCCACACAAGTGAGGTACCATTTTTCTCAGAAGACTTTGGGGAACGCGGGGTGGGTGGAAATTTGTGGATCCACGCAGATTCCAGAACTTTCCACCACAGAAATGTGGGGAAAATGTGGTTTTTTTGACAATTTTTTAGGTTTGCAAGGGATTCTGGGTAACAGAACCTGGTGGGAGGCAGTCCAGTCACCCCATCCTGGATTCCCTGGGTGTCTAGTTTTCAAAAATGTATAGGTTTGCTAGGTTTCCCTAGGTGCCGGCAGAGCTAGGGTTCAAAAACTACAGCTAGGCACTTTGCCAAAAAAGGGTAATTTTTCATTGTGAAAATGTGGTACGTCCACGTTGCATTTTGAGCCATTTCCTGTTGTGGGCACAAGGGCTACCAACACAAGTGAGGTACCATTTTTATCGGGAGACTTAGGGTAACACAGAATTGTAGAGCAACTGTTACCTATTGACTTTCGATGCATTTCTGCCTTCCAAATGAAAGACAATGTGTAAAAAATAAGTCATTTTGAAAAATGACCTATAATTCTCATGCTAGTATGGGTACTCCCAATTTCGGAAATGTGCAAATATCTACTGTTTCTAAAATCTACATTTTGTTCCCATTTCAGAAATACATAGGTGTCTTTCATAACAATTTTTCCATGTATACATTTTCCCAAAATAATTGCTATATACCCGGTACATAATAAAAAAACATTGCAAGATGCTGCTCAATTATTGGCTCTGGGTTCGTCGGGTTCTTGGTGAACCTACAAGTCCTATATATCCCCACAACCAGAAAGGTCCAGCGGATATAACGGTATATTGCCTTCAAATAGCTGTCATAATTAGAAGAAGTTACAGGTGAAAACGTTGACACAAATGGCTGTTTTTTTCAACTAATTTTCAATTTTTCCTTTATTTAACTGTTAGTTTCTATAAGGAAAACTTTAAGGATCTACACAAATGACCCCTTGCTGAATTCAGAATTTTGTCTACTTTTCAGAAATGTATGGCTTTCCAGGATCCATTATTGGTTCATACCCATTTCTACCATTAACTGGAAGGAGGTTGAAAGCACAAAAAATAGCAAAATTAGGCTATGTCCCAGAAAAATGCCAAAACTGTAAAAAAAAGTTGGTTTTCTGACAAAAGTCTGCTTGTCCCTGAAAGCTGGGAAGATGGTGATTTCAGCACCACAACCCCTTTTTGATGCTATTTGCAGGGAAAAATCAAGACGCTTTCATCTGTAGCCCTTTTTCGCATTTTTCCAAAAAAAAAAAAAAAAATTTAGCTGTATTTTGACTAATTTCTGGGTCCCCTCCAGGGGAATCCACAAACCCTGGGTACCTTTACAATCCCCATGATGTTAGAAAAAAAGGACGCAAATTTGGCATGGATACCTTATGTGGTGAAAAAGTTACAGGGGCCTAAGCGCGCACTACCCCAAATAGCCAAAAAAAGGCTTAGCACAGGAGGGGAAAAGGCCCAGCAGCGAAGGGGTTAAAGAATATTTTCACATTTCAAAACTCCACACTTAGAAACTTTTTGGAGCAGTACATTGAAATGAATGGGCTGTTTCAACAAATTGCAGGTAAGTTACTTTTACGTCACTTTTTCTAACTCAGTGCTGGATGCCTAGATTCAGCACTGGGACATGTCCTGCAAACAGGTAAGAAAACACGTTTTGGTTAATTGTACGATTTTTAAAGAATATCTTTAGTTTTCAAAACTCCACACTTGGTTGTTTTTTCGAAGAAAAATTGTCAATGTTATCCTATGGAGGAAAAACAGGTTATCGGTTTGCAGGTAAGTAAACTACTGTGGGAGATAAGGTTCTGGGGTTAGAACAAGTGTTCTCCCAGGGTCAGTGATGCACTGTTGTTGCACCCTCAGCGGCACTAGGGTGGCCGGGTGCAGAGTGTTGAGGCCCAATGCTATCCTATGGAGGATAGGGGGTCTCCGGTTGGTGGCTTCTGGCAAGCAGGCCACTGGGTTGTGGGAGCAAAGCTCCTAGGGTTTAGGTCCGGGCAAATGGGGAAACAAGTAGGCACAAAAGGTGCACCCTCAGCGGCACTAGGGCGGCCGGGTGCAGAGTGCTGTTTCGACGTCGGACGCCCTGTTGTTTTCTATGGAGAGCCTCCGGTTTGAAGAAGCACTACAGGCTCGGGGACGAGGACCTTCTGGGTGCGACCACCACTTCGAGGGGTAAGTTGGGATGTCTTGGGTTGGTTAGGCACCGTTTGTTTGGGCACACAAGGCCGTGGGGCGTCGGGTGCAGGGGTGCCTTTTAGGATCGGATTTTCTTACCCGCTCTGGTCGCGGTAGAGGGGGGCCTCTGGATTGAGGCTGCAGACGTCGTCTGGAGGCAGGTCAGGAGTCGCCGGCTCTCGGGTCAGGATCGCCGGGGTGACCTCCTCGTGGTGTTTTTCCACTCGAGCTCGGGCCGGGTTCGGCGGGTGCAGAGTGGGCTGGATTCGCGGTGTCCGGCCGGAGCCAGAAGCTGCAGTTTAAACACGACCGGTGTTCACGGGAGAAACAGTCTTGGAAGTGAAGGCAGGCAGGTCCTCCGGGGTTTGTGAGGTTGCTGGCTGCTGGACACGCCGGGATTTCGCAGGGGCAGGTTCGAGGGGAGACAGGCCTGTAGGGATGGGGCCAAGTCAGTGGGCGTCGTCCTCTTGTTAGCTCTGCACGGCTCTTCGTCCTTGTTGGTAGGCTGGATCTGAAGAAGGTTCAGGGTGCCCCCTAAATACTGAATTTAGGGGCGTTACAGGTAGGTAAAGGGCAGGGACCAATGGGTCCCTTCCCTGGGGTGGGTACACCCCCTATTCTGCCACCCTCTAGTGGGAGGGGGGCAGGAGCCTGTCCCTGGTTGGCTGGGTCCCCCATCCTCAAGATGGCGGGGACTCGAGGTTGTGCTTCACCTCGCCTCCCTCACCTGAGGGGTGGAGTTGGCAGAGGTGGGCACACCTCCCTTCCTCACTTGTTTTTCCCGCCGGTTCTCCCGCCCAAAGTGGGGGGTAGAACCAGTGGGGACCAGTTGCTGAAAGCAGCAAATGGTCTGGAGAGGCTCACAAAGGCGGCATGCCTTTGAAGCTTCTCCTTCGTGAACCCTGCCCATCCTGGGGGAGGAGGCTTGGCACCTCGTCCCAGGATGTGCATTGTTTCAGGCCCCCGAGAGCAGCAGGTTCTCGACCCAGGGGTCCAGAAACATGTCTGGTGATGGCAGCTGAAGCAGCCACTCAGTCTGGACACTAGAGGTGGGTTAGGTTTCAGGGGGCATCTTCTAAGATGCCCTCTGTGTGCATTTTTCATTAAATCCCACACCGGCATCAGTGTGGGTTTAATGTGCTGAGAAGTTTGATACCAAACTTCCCAGTTTTTAGTGCAGCCATTATGGTGCTGTGGAGTTCGTAATGACAAACTCCCAGCACCATATACTCTTAATGGCAGCACTGCACTTACAATGTCTAAGAATGGACTTAGACACTGTAGGGGTACAGGGCTCATGCACCTGTACCCTCACCACTGGTATAGTGCACCCAGCTAGAGGGGTGGCTGACCTATGCCAGGGCAGTGGGTTGTAGGCATGGCACACAGAGGTGTGTGCCATGTCGACTCTTCACTTTGTTCTGCACCAAAACACGCAGCCTGGAAAGGCAGTGTGTGTGTAAAGGTACAAGGCCTCTAAGGGTGGCACAATAAGTGCTGCAGCCCTTAGAGGTCTTCCCTGGTCACAGTGCCCTGGGTACCTGTGGTACCATTTACCAGGGGCTGACCTGTTCCCAGAGATGCCAATTGGGTACAGTTTTGGGGAAAGAACACAGGCCCTGGGAACCTGATTGGCAGGGACCCAGGGCACATCAAGTCAAAGTGCATCAGTGGTCTGGCAATAAGTGGGGGGGGGTTACTGCAACAGAAACCCACTTCCTTACAAGGCCCATTTCAGTTCTGTAACATATCCATCTTTTTTTGTAAAAGAAACCAAAAACTAGGCTTTATTTAGCCAATCAGAACACCCTACCCTCTAGAACACTCCTGAGAGAACCTCAGACCTTCAGATTTTCACAGCACTAGTGCCATAAACCTAACCATAAAGGTCTCAAAAGGTGAGCTTCTCAGGGGAGGAGGGTGGGTCGCATGTGAATCTAGGAAAGATTCCAATACTGGAGAACTATAGTTCCAGGTAACTAACTTATTTTCTTACTCCAGTATTGGAACTTTCGTAGATTCACATGCTTGAATCAGAGTAGCTAGCAGTTAGGAGCACATTTTTGTTATAACTGTCTTTGAATAGAATATACACCACGAAAAAGTAAAAGAGAAATGCAAATTTGTAATTCTTAAATTCATGCCTAAACAAAGCATTTAACAATGGGCATCCAAATATACACACATGTATATATATATATACACACACATACATGTATATATATATATATATATATATATATATATATATACACACACATACATGTATATATATATATATATATATTATATATATATATATATATATATACATACACACATTTTTTTCTCTCTAGCGGGTGCACAGTACGCGAGGACAAATCACCAGCACTCACGTGGGGGGGGAGGGGAACACTTTAATCCTCGTCCGGATTTATTGGCACTCTATTCAAAACAAACAAGCACGTTTCAGCGGTACGCCTTCCTCAGTGTTGGCGGCCGCCGTGTTCGCGCCTCATTTATTCAAATTACATCATCAGTTTTAATTGCAAGTCAGGCAAATGGGTCACGCCATTTTGGATTGATAATATTATAGGCAAATAACGTAACTTAATGGTTGCTCTTGCCAGGTTTGAGAAGTTGCAATTTTCACTCTCCAACAAAACGAAATGTTATTCATAATTAACACACGCACATAGCTGTAGGTTCTTGCAGCGCTGTGGAACATAATTACGCCCTGAATGGGCAATGCATTCAGCCTCTGCTGTGTGACATGTTAAGTCAGGGAAATGCGGTCAGGCCATCTTGGAGTGATAAACTTTACGTAATAAACCCAACTTATTGGTGGCTCCCGCTATGCTATGGAAGTTCAAATCTTCACTTGCTAACAAAGCTTGATAATACAAAACAAATCACACTCGCATAGCTGTTAGTTCTCGCAGCGCAGTGAAGGTAAATGCTACTTACCAGTATGCATCTGTTCTTGGCATGTAGAGCTGCAGAGTCGTACACTGTGCATGAGATCGCCATCTGGTGTTGGGCTCGGATGCTTGCACTTTGTTGTTGTCTTGGAAGAGTCTTTTGTAGTCACGAGATAGGTGACTCCTCCTTTGGACGATAGTGCGCATGGGCATCGACTCCATGGTTAGATTGTTTTTCGCCATGATGGGAAAAGATGGAGTCAGTAAGAAGAAAAAGATGTCCATGTGAATATATCTAATTAAGATTATACTGGAACGGATACAGGTTCCGGGAGGTGGGTGGGCGTGTACGACTCTGCAGCTCTACATGCCAAGAACAGATGCATACTGGTAAGTAGCATTTACCGTTCGAGGCATATGAGCTGCAGATCGTACACTGTGCATAGACTGTATAGCAGTGTCTCCCTAGCGGTGGTCACCTGTATCAGTTGCAGTAGTCTGAAAAAGTGTTTTAAGAACAGCTTGGCCCACAGCAGCTTGCTGCTTTGCGTGTACATCAACACAGTAGTGTTTGGTAAAGGTATGTGGCGTAGACCATGTTGCTGCCTTACATATGTCATTTAGGGGGATGTTCCCTAAAAATGCCATAGAAGCCCCTAGTTTACGTGTGGAATGTGCCCTAGGGGGAATTATTAAGGTGCGTTTAGAATTTGGTAGCAAATTTGAATGCATTTGACTATCCATCTAGCAATGCCAGCCTTTGAGATGGGATTACCTTTATGTGGTGGGGAGAAAGCTACAAATAATTGTTTTGTCTTTCTGAAAGGTTTGGTCCTGTCAATGTAGTAAAGTAGGGCTCTTCTGACATCTAGTGTGTGTAGAGCTCTTTCTGCTACAGAGTCTGGGTCTTGGAAAAAGACGGGTAACTCTATTGATTGGTTAAGGTGAAAAGCAGAAATTACTTTAGGTAGGAATTTGGGGTTTGGTCTGAGAACTACTTTATTACGATGGATTTGTAAAAAAGGTTCTTGTATGGTTAAAGCCTGAATCTCACTCACTCTTCTGAGAGAGGTTATTGCAATTAGGAAGGCTACTTTCCATGTAAGAAATTGTAACTCACATTTGTGCAGAGGTTCAAATGGGGGACCCATGAGCCTGGTGAGGACAATATTTAGATTCCATGCTGGAGAGGGTGGCAATCTAGGGGGAATGATTCTTTTAAGGCCTTCCATAAAGGCTTTAATTGCAGGTACTCGAAACAGTGACAAATGCTGTCTGTTTTGTAAGTATGCGGCTAGAGCGGCAAGATGTAATCTTATGGATGAGTATGCTAGGTTACATGTTTGCAGATGCAGCAAGTAACAGATAATGTTTTGTATGGAGGCATCTAGTGGGTTGATATTGTTGTTATTGCAATAAATAGCAAACCTTTTCCATTTTGCTGCATAACAAGCCCTGGTAGTGGGACGTCTGGCTTCTTTAATGACCTGCATACACTCAGGTGGAAGGTTAAGGTAACCGAACTCTAGGACTTCAGGAGCCATATTGCCAGATTCAGTTGACCTGGATCGGGGTGTCTGATCTCTCCATGGTTCTGAGTTAAGAGGTGTGGAGAGAGGTGCAGTTTGTGGTGTGGAACTACTGAGAGTTCGAGAAGTGTTGTGAACCATGGTTGTCTTGCCCATGTGGGAGCAACTAGGATCATTGTTAGAGACTGTTGTCTGAGTTTGCGTACTACTAGGGGAATGAGTGGGAGAGGCGGAAAAGCGTATGCAAATCTGCCTGACCAGTTCATCCATATTGCATTGCCCTTGGACGACGGGTGTGGGAACCTGGCGGCGAAGGTTGGGCATTTTGTGTTTTCTTGTGTGGCGAACAGGTCTATTTGTGGATGGCCCCACATTTGGAAAAAGGTTGTAGAACTTGCGGATGCAGTTCCCATTCGTGAATCTGTTGTGTCTGTCGACTTAACAGATCCGCAATGTGATTGTGAACTCCTGGAAGGTGTTCTGCAAGGAGGTAAATGTTTTGAGGAATGGCCCATCTCCATATGGCTTGCGCCAGGCGAGACAGCTGTAGAGAGTGTGTCCCCCCTGTTTTTGTACATAGTACATTGCTGTCATGTTGTCTGTTTTGACTAAGACAGTCTTGTGAGTAAGATGCGGTTGGAATGACTTTAGCGCTAGAAATATTGCTAATAATTCTAGGTGGTTGATGTGGAGCAGTTTTTGTGACTTGGTCCAGCTGCCCTGCGTTGTGTGGGTAAGGAGGTGAGCTCCCCACCCGGTGAGAGATGCGTCTGTTGTGAGCACTATTTGTGGAACTGGCTCTAGGAACGGCCGCCCTTTGGAAATGTTTTGTATGTTCCACCATTGCAGAGAGCGATGAGTGCGGCTGTCTACCAACACCAGATCTGTAAGCTGGCCCTGAGCTTGGTTCCACTGACGTGCTAAGCATTCTTGCAGGGGCCGCATTTGAAGTCGTGCGTGAGGGACAATAAAGATGCACGAGGCCATCATTCCTACGAGTTGCATAAACACTCGAGCTGGAAGGTAGTGTTGAGGTAGGAATTTGTTGATGAGGGCTTGCATACTTGTTATCCTGGAAGGATTGGGGTATGCAAGGGCCCTGGAGGTATCGATTGTGGCTCCTAGGTACTGATGTATGTAGGAGGGATGGAGATGCGATTTGGTATGGTTTATTGTGAACCCCAAATTGTGTAGTAGCCGAACTGTTTGGAGTGTGTGCTGTACACATTGGTTGTGTGACTTGGCTTTTATTAGCCAGTCGTCTAGATACGGAAACACGTGAATGTGTTGTCTTCGTAAGTGCGCAGCTACTACTGCTAGGCACTTGGTGAAAACCCTTGGTGCTGTTGCCACCCCGAATGGGAGGACTTTGAACTGATAATGTTGTCCGTCCACTATGAACCTTAGGTATTTCCTGTGCGCAGGGTGAATGGGAATATGGAAATAGGCGTCCTTGAGATCTAGTGTGGCAAGGAAGTCGCCTTGTTGGAGTAGTGGAAGTATTTGTTGAAGAGTGATCATGTGAAAATGATCTGAGTGAATGTAATAGTTGAGGGGTCTGAGGTCCAGTATGGGCCTGAGGGAACCGTCCTTTTGGGGATTAGAAAGTATAGTGAGTAAACCCCTGTGCCCTGATGTTGTAGAGGGACTGGTTCTATTGCGTGCTTTTGGAGCATAGAGAGAACCTCTTGATTGAGGAGCGTTAGATGTTCCGTGGACATGGGACGCTGTCTGGGTGGTATGTTGGGGGAGTAGAAGTGAGTTCGAGGCAGTAACCATACTGGATAATTTGTATTACCCACCTGTCGGTGGTGATGGAATTCCACGCAGGTAGGAACTTTGACAGTCTTCCCCGACGGGAGTGGAATGATCGGGGGAAACGGAGGGAAGTCACTGTTTGGTGGTAGGGGAGGTGCGTGTGTTAAACCCGCGTCCTCTACCCCTGTTGTTATTACCTCTGTAATTACCTCTGGAGTAACCTCTATTAGAGGAGGTTTGAGTGGTGTTTTTGTAGTTAGCAGAGGTGGTGTCTGTGGCTGTAGTTTTGGAGCCGCCTCTATATAAGGAGCGACGAAAGGAACCTCTGCTAGGTGTGGCTTGTAGAGCTCCCATAGCTTTGGCTGTGTCTGTGTCCTTCTTCATTTTTTCTAGAGAAGTGTCCACATTAGGCCCAAACAGGTGTTCCTGGTCTAAGGGTAGATTGAGGATGGTAGATTGTACCTCCTGCTTGAAGCCAGATATTCGTAGCCATGCGTGTCTGCGCAGCAAAACGCTTGAGTTTATTGTGCGTGCTGCTGTATCTGCTGCGTCAAGGGCGCACTTTATTGAGGTGTTTGTGACAATCTTGCCTTCTTGTATTAGATCATTGGCCTTGGTCTTATACTGATCTGGAAGGTGCTCAATGAGCTTTTCAAGCTCGTCGTAATGGGCTCTGTCATATCTCGCCAGTAAGGCTTGGGAATTGGCGATGCGCCACATGTTTGCTGCTTGAGACGCAACTCTTTTTCCCGATGCGTCGAGTAATTTGGACTCCTTGTCTGGTGGTGGTGTCTCACCAGTAGTCTGGGAGTTTGCCCTTTTCCGTGCATTAGCAACTACTAATGAGTCTAGAGGGAGTTGGCCTTTAATATAAGCTGGGTCAGAAGGGGCAGGTTTATATTTTTTCTCGATCCTTGGGTTAAGAACCCTAGCCCTAACTGGGTCTCTGAAGACCTCAGGGGCATGTTTAATAATGCCTTTAAGCATAGGTAGAGTATGGGTAGACTTTTGAGGCTGGCTAAAAGTTTCTAGTAAAAAGTCTTCTTCCAGGGGGTCTGAGTGTAACTTGACACCATGGTATTGTGCTGCCCTGTTTATCACCTGTGAAAACCCTATAGCATCATCTGGAGGTGAGGCTTTTGATGGGTATGGTTCAGGGACAGGTATATCTGGGAGGTCATAACTGTCCCAGGGGTCTTGTGGTGGGATACTGTGAAGGTCGTCATCAGTGTAGGTGTTGTGAGGTGACTGCATGTCATCATCATGATCCTCCCTGTCTGTATCCCCTTGTGGTGAAAAACAAGGTGGAGGAGAGTGAGGCGGGGAGTGTAGAGGGCTGAGGTGTTGTGGAGGTGGAGAGAAAGACCTTATAGGTGATGTGGAAGAGTCTTTCTTCTTATGAGGTGGCTCAGGTGTGGTTGGTTCCTGTATCTTCCTCTTGTGAGGTATTACTGATTGTACCTGTCCGGTAATAGGGTCAATGTGCAGAGTTTTCTGCTTTGGGTCGATGGGAACCAAGAGTTCTTCTGAGCTGGCGTGTTTGGTCGGCATCGAAGATTTCGGCTCCGAGTGTTGTTTGGGCTTGCGAGGTTGTTTGGTGTCCTTTGGTGAAGTTTTCGACACCGAGGGTTTTTTTGTCGACTCCGAAGGTTTGGTATGCTTCGGTGTCGAGGTGTCTGGGACCTTGGACTTTGGCGCCGAAGGGTCTGTTGGTGCCGAGACCTTAGTCTTGTGTTTCGGTGCCGATGAGTGTTTTTCGGCTCCGGGACGTGGCTGGCTCGGTCCCGAGCTGCCAGAAGGCTTTAGGTGCTTGGGAGTCGAGCCGGAAGGCGGGGCTCCTGAAGCTTTGTGATGGTGCAGACCTAGGCCCGAAGGCGAAGGTGTGACCGAAGCCTTTTGTTTCTTGGGGGCAGGGGCATCGACGTCAGTACTCACAGTACGTTGGTGTGGTGTGATGAGTTGGTCGTCGGACCCTGAGTCTTCGGCTCCGGAGGTGTCGATTTGTAAATCTCCGGTGTCCGGGTTGTCGGAGCCTGTGTCAAAGATGTCGTCCGGTGCGGGAGCGGCTGACCTGGACATTTCGTGTCGTCGGGCCCGGCGATCACGGATGGTCTTTTGGACCGAAAGGAGTCACAGGCTTGGCAGTGTTGGCTCTCGTGTTCTGGAGAGAGGCAAAGATTACAGATCTCGTGGAGATCTGTGTGTGGGAATTTAGCCCCACACCTGCATTTTTTAAATGGAGTCCTTTCCATATGCTGGATGATGGCGCCGACACGCCCAACGGACCAACGTCGGCGACCGGACTCGAAACAGTGTTGGAGTGGAGACGCGATGAGGGGATCGCGATCGAAAACAATACCGTCGAACGGTAGGAGGTTCTTCTGCGCGTCGAGAGGGGAACCGATCGATGTGGATCCGGAGCGCAGCAAGGTACATCCGAACCCGATGGCGGAAAAAAACAATCTGACCATGGAGTCGATGCCCATGCGCACTATCGTCCAAAGGAGGAGTCACCTATCTCGTGACTACAAAAGACTCTTCCAAGACAACAACAAAGTGCAAGCATCCGAGCCCAACACCAGATGGCGATCTCATGCACAGTGTACGATCTGCAGCTCATATGCCTCGAACACATAATTACGCCCTAAATGCGCAATGCATTTAACCTCTGCTGTGTGACATGTTATACCTGCAGTTTCCACCTACAAATCAAAGACCAAAATTGGGCCCTGGATGGGCAACATCATTCCAAGCTAATTAGTCTCTCACCCTAATTACCAGTATCACTGAATGGTTCCATATACCCATGGACCTGCCTGCTTCCTGCTTATAAGTGCACCCCAAGTTCCTCCCCAATATTCAGGCCCGTCGGTGACTTCGTTCCCATATCTAGAATAGATCGCGATTCCAGTCTTCGCAACTTTTTTCCTCTGTCACCGCCTCTGTCGCGTTCTACATGATCAATGCAAAGGTATTTAAGTAAATTTCTGTTGCTATGGTGATATGTCTTAAAGTGCCTCGCAACAGGGTAGCTCGGATCTCTGTTTTGAATCGCCCACTGGTGTTCTAAAATGCGGATTTTTGTCGGGTGGATTGTGCTTCCCACATATCTTAGGCCGTATGGGCATGTTAAGCAATATATCACAAAGGGTGTATTACAGTTCATGAACTTTGTGATACGGACCGGGTCCTTTAGATATTGGATTTTATACGCGGGCACCTTGTTGCTGTTTGCACAAGCCTTGCACCTCCTGCAGGGATAAGAAAACAAGTTACTTACCTGTAACTACAGTTATCCAGTATTGGTATCTTTCATAGATTCACATGCCTGAATCATTCCCCATCGCCGAGGCGGGAGTCCCACGGTAAATACAAAAGTAGTGCCAAAAGCAAATAACAGTAGTAGGCTAAAAGAAAAAAGCCTAAGGCCTAAATCTTAGTAGCCTATCTACATCATTATAGTAAAAAGAAGCAAAGTTGGTTCCAACCAATCAGCTACCAGCACCCTCTAGAACCTTCCCAGCAGAGGCAGCTCTCCTCAGATTTTCCTAGCACAAGTGGGAAGTAAGTATCCCAGATTATAGAGAACTGACTCGCCGGGGAGGAGGGTGGGTGCATGTGAATCTATGAAAGATACCAATACTGGATAACTGTAGTTACAGGTAAGTAACTTGTTTTCTTATCCAGTATTTGGGTATCTTTCATAGATTCACATGCCTGAATCAGAGTAGCAAGCAGTATACCAATATACTGTCGTTTGCAGATGGTGGGAGACACGTGCTCATAAACTCCGAAATAGCATCCACAATGGTTGAAAACATCTTTTTTTTTTTTAAAAGACCAAGCCTTTAAGAAAGCAAAAGCTATAGAAAAGATATATATATATATATATATATATAGTATATAGAAATATCTACGATTTTTAGATATACAAGTCTGAATATTTGCATGAAAAATTAAAAGTAATGGAATAATACAAAAGAGAAAAAGTACCTGAATCTGACCTTAATGAAAGAGATGGCGTAAAACAGCCTGTCCAACCGCTGCATCTTCTTGATGCGAAGATTGAAGACAGTAATGCTTCGTGAACGTGTGGACATTTTTCCATGTCGCAGCACAATAGATATTTTCCAGAGTCACTCCAGCAAACAAAGCTGTAGAAGTTGATACAGTTCTTGTCGAATGAGCTTTGACTTTCCTCTGCAAAGGCTTGTTAGCCTTGTCATGGCAGAAATTAATAGCAAATGCCAGCCATCTGGCTATTGTTGCCTTTGCTACTGCATTTCCAAGAGTTGCTTGACCATAGGCCACAAACAGTTGGTTGGACAGTCTGATGTCCTTAGTTTTCTGAAGGTAGAATTTTAAACGGCGCTTAACATCCAGAGAGTGTAATGCTCTTTCAGCTGGAGTGGATGGATCCGGAAAGAATGTTCTTAATCTTACCGGTTCATTTAAGTGAAATTGTGTCGGTACCTTAGGGATGAACTTGGGATTTGTTCGAAGGATTACGTAGTCCCGAGTAAACTGCAAAAAGGGTTCCTTGATAGTGAAAGCTTGGATCTCACCAACTCTTAGAGGTAATAGCCAATAAAAAGGCGACCTTCCAAGTGAGGAATCTGAGATCCGCTTTATGGATCGGTTCAAATGAACGCTTCATTAATTGCGCTAGCAAGGTGTTGAGTTCCCACTCTGGAGGGGGTGCTCGCACTGGAGGGAAAGCTCGGAAAAGTCCTTTCATGAATTATTTGACAAGTGAAGACGAGCAGAGAGGGAAGTTTTGCGCATTTCCTGAATCTGGAAAGAGCAGCAAGATGTACTTTGATTGATGAAAAAGTAAGCCCAGACTTGGCAAGAGAAAGCAGATACGGGAGTATTTGTTCTGCAGGAGCTTGAATTGGATGAATATTATTCGCCTCGCACCAGTAGCAAAATCGCTTCCATTTGAGGCGATAAGTCTTGATTGTGCTCTGGGCACGGGATTTGGCCAAAATCTCACGACAGTCCTGTGAAATGTTGAGGTCCTTGAACTCTAAGAAATCAGGAGCCATGCGTGCAAGTGCAGGGACTGTGGGTCCGGATGAAGTACTTGCCCTCTGTCCCTCGATAACATTGTAGGCGTCGGAAGAAGGCAAATGGGCCTGTATTGAGACAATAGGAGAAGTTCCTGGAACCAATATTGCCTTGGCCAACGGGGTGCAATCAGTATTAAACGGCAACCCTCCAGCTTCATCTTGCGGAGCACCTTCGGAATCAATGGTATTGGGGGAAAAGCGTATGCACAAATCCCTGACCATCGCATGGACAGGGCATTCCCTCTTGATCCCGGTTGAGGGAACCTGCTGGCATAGTATCGGCATTTCTTGTTCTCCCTCGTTGCGAATAGGTCCAGTGCAGGTTTGCCCCAAGCCTGGAACACTGTTCTCCTGCTCCCACTCGTGACAGTCCGACTGAGACCTGCTCAGCGTGTCCGCCAGGGTATTGTGGAGACCCCCCGACATGTTCGGCTCCGTTTTATCTTGTGGAGTGTGATCCACTCCCACAATTCGAGCCTCCTGCGAGAGCGTAGCTGATTTCGTTCCTCCTTGTTTGTTGACATAATACATGCTGGTGGTGTTGTCGGTACGGACTAGCACTGAGGAACCCGCAATCCTTGGAAGGAACGCTTGGAGAGAGAGAGAAATATGGCACGGAGCTCCAGTCTGTTATGCTGTTGTCTTTGTACTTGAGACCATCGTCCTTGAATCTGCAAATCCTGCAGATGACCTCCCCATCCTTCCATGGAGGCATCGGTCGTTAAAACGAAGTCTGGAATGGTCTGTAGGAAAGTGAGGCCTTGGGTTAAATTCTCTGTCTGTGACCACCAATGCAGAGAATTTATCATGCGCTGCGTGACCTTGATAGTATCGTCGAACAAACCCATGGCCTGTTGCCATTGAAGGTGCAGTTCTTCCTGAAGAGGTCTCATTTTGAGCCGTGCTAAGGGTATGAGATGTATCGCTGAAGAGCACATTCCGAGGAGCGAAGCAAACATTCGGACTGAAACGGACTTTCTTTTTTAAATTAACGTTGCCAACTTTTGAAGACGCAGCTGGCGGTCGTGCAACAAGAATGCTTTGCACTGGACAGTGTCTAACCGTGCTCCGAGAAAAGGCATGACTTGGAGAGGACGTAACTGATTTGCTCTCGTTGAGGGTCAGTCCTAGAGAAGCGAATAGATGTATACATTCTTCTGTGGCAACCTTGGTTTTGTGTTCTGAAGGACCTTTGAGCAGCCAATCGTCTAAATAAGGGAATACTTGTATTCCTCGAGATCTCAATGCTGCTGCTACTGGTGCCAAGCACTTCGTGAAGATTCTTGGCGCCGATTTCAGCCCAAACGGGAGCACCTTGAACTGATAGTGGGCGCCAGCCACAGTAAAGCGAAGATATTTGCGATGTTTGGGGTGGATAGGTATGTGGAAATATGCATCTTCCATATCCAGAGAAGCCATATAATCTCCTTCGTTTAAACAACTTAAAATCTCGGCAAGTGTGACCATTCAGAAACTTTGTTTCTTGAGGAATTTGTTTAGCTTGCGGAGGTCTAGAACCGGTCGCCATTCCCCTGACCTTTTTGATCAGGAAGAAACGAGAACAGAAACCTGTTCCTTTCTGAGATGATGGAACCCCTCTCTATGGCATTCTTGAGGAGCATCGTTAAGGCTTCCTTGAATAATAAGTGAAGACGAGGGGGACCCCTGGGCGGAGTAGTAGGTGGCCGTTTGATGAATTCGAGGGTGTGGCCGTTGGTTACTAGGTCTAGAACCAATCGATCTGACGTAATTTCCTGCCACCTGTGAACAAAAGCTGAAATCTTCGCGCCCACGGGTAAGGAGGGTAATATGGCTGGCGCCCTGTGGAGATCACTGCTTCCTGCTAGTGTGTCTGCCTTGATTTTGTGATCTCTTTCGACCACCTTGACGAGAGAAATTAGCCGTGGACGATTGGCGGTATGAGGACTGGCTGTAGGGCTGTCTATACTGGGATTGATACTGACTGTTCTGCTGGTTTTGGGATCCTCCTCTTGATGAAAAACCACGCCCTCTTGCTCCTCTGAAATTTCCGCGCTTGTACTGAAGGGTGCCCAATGATCGTGCGGTATCCGTGTCAGTCTTTATAGCTAAGAGGGTCTCATCAATGTGCTTACCGAACAAAGACTCTCCGTCATAGGCCATGTCCAGAATCTTTGTCTGTACCTCAGGTCTGAAAGTGGTGGCTTTAAGCCATCCCTGGCGTCTAAGCACTGCAGCTCCTGCAAGCTGACGGAAGTTGGTGTTTACGATGTCCAAAGCGCAATCTATAGTTTCCGATGCAGCACGTTCTCCTTCCAGCAGAATCTTTCTTGCCTCCTGCCTACGGTCTTCTGGAATGAGGTCAATGAAACCCGCCATGTCTGACCACATTTGACGGTCATAACGGCCGATAATGGCTAGAGAATTGGCAGCTCTGATAGAGGCCGCTGCCATGGTAGAATTTTTTTTGCCTATAATGTCCAAACGCCGTCCTTCCTTATCAGGTGGTGTGGTGATAGGTGTTGCAGGATTCTTAGAGCGCTGTTGGGCGGCCTGTGAAATCACAGAATCTGGCCGTGGGTGACCAATGAAGCAGGATGGGCGGTTGGCAGGGGCACGGTATTTCTTCTCTATGCGCGGAAGCACCGCCGGAATAGATGCAGGCGTCTTCAGGATCTTAACCCCTTCATTCCAAATATAGTCTATTATCGGCACAGCTCTCGTGATTTTCCTGGACTCTTCCTTGAAATCATGAAGGAAACATTGTCTGTTCGACTGTTACTGGCAGCTGAAATCTAGCTGCAGTCCGTTGCATTAAATTATGAAAGCCCCCGATGTCCTCAGGGGGAGAATCAGAAGGCAGAGGAAGAGGCGGAGAAGGCATCGGAATTACGTAGTCATCCCAGGGATCCGGAATATTAGAATTGTCAGGTAATTCACCCTCTTCAACCTCCTCTTCGGTTGGTAGTGCCATCTTGCACCCCTTCCGCTTGACCTGAAGGAGGGGCCGGTGTAACAGGAGCTTCAGGTTGAATCAATGGAACAGGAACCACCGCTGGTAAGGGTGGGTTCTCTGGAACTGCCTGTTGTGGGGGAAACCTGTCTGTAATCCGCCAGCATGCCTGTAGATCCTGAATGAGCATTGGAGGGAGGTGACTCATTTCCCTCTGGCGTACTTCCCTGTGATGGAATCTATGATGTGGAACAATAATATCTTCTTGATAATATTGATCTTGGTAGTCATCTTCGTCGTCATCCTGACACTTGATGTTTAATTCAGAAGGATGGTGAGCTGTACCAAAGGGTCCTTCATCATCTTCGTCCTCAGTCATCATCTTCAACGCAAGTGTCTAGGAGATGTGAAGACATAAGTGGTGAGATCTTGCTGTAGTCTTGCTGTCTTTGAAAAGTTTTAAGTTGGTAAAGACCCGATGACCTAGGCGTTGACTGCGCAGGTAGAGCTAACCCAACAGAAACTGTAGATTGAACAGGTAAATCCGTAGTCGATGGGCTCTTCATCGACGGGTTCTTCGTCGACGGGCTCGTCGCCGGCGGGATCTTCAATGTTGCCGTCGTCGGAACGGTCGTCTTCATCGACGAGGCAGACGTCGACGGCATGGGTTTCGTCGACGATGAAATCTTCGTCGACGGCGGAGACTTCGTCGACGGTACTGTCGATGAGCTCGACGTCGATATGGTCGACTGATTTCGACTTTCTCATCGACGACTCCTCAAGAACTGGTTTCTTGGTAGAGATAGAGATTTTTGTAGACCGAATAGGCGATTGAATGACCATAGTTGAAATAGTAGCCGTAGATGATGAGGCAGAAGAAGAAGTCACAGAGATAGTAGACGAAGTAGTCACCGTGACCGATTTAATATGGCTTTTACACAGTTTTTGAAGTAGATGCCTTTTTTGATTCCTTTCCTGCTGTGGATGACGGAGACAGCGTTGACCCAGAGGAAAGTTTTGGTGACCTCTGTGAAGGGTCAGAAACATCATGGGAAGATTTAAGGTGTTTTCTTCCCTCACTTGAAGAGCCGTCATGGGATGTGGCTCTTTTGCTGGAAGAAGAAGCTCTGTCATCCTCTTCAGCCGAAGAAGATTGGAGCCACAAGAGCACTCTTGCCTCTCTATCCCCAAGGGTCTTGGTAGGGAAGGTACGGCAAATCTTGCAATTTTTTGCCTCATACTTGGGATAAAGGCAATAAATGCAGTCCTTATGTTGGTCATCCACATGGACCCTCTTTTTATCACAGGTCCTGCAGGGTTTGAAAAGAGCTTTCCTGTCAGACATTCTGAAGAAAAAGTAGAACTGAGTTGCACCCAGGGACTCCCTTCCACACGACGTGCGGTGAAAATCTGAGGAGAGCTGCCTCTGCTGGGAAGGTTCTAGAGGGTGCTGGTAGCTGATTGGTTGGAACCAACTTTGGTTCTTTTTACTATAATGATGTAGATAGGCTACTAAGATTTAGGCCTTAGGCTTTTTTCTTTTAGCCTACTACTGTTGTTTGCTTTTGGCACTACTTTTGTATTTACCGTGGGACTCCCGCCTCGGCGACGGGGAATGATTCAGGCATGTGAATCTATGAAAGATACCCCAATACTGGATAAAAGCCTGTTATACCATGTATTCCTCTCTGCACTTTGGGTGACGGTAAGTAGCTCTCTACCAGCTGATCTCGTATGGAGCGTGTCCTTCTAAATGTCTGTGAGGGGTGGGGTGGCAAATCCTGTCCTATTACTGTGTCCGACTTTAATATGCGGCAGTTAGCCTGTATTATCTTCCTCACTATTCGCCGGACTGGAGAAGCTAGTTATCAGCCTGAAGTTATCCTTCATGTCCGTTTTCTCTCTTCTGGACTCCTCGCTCAGTAAATTAGTCCTGGACTTCCCTTCCACTCTTTTTATCGCTTTCTTCAGAACTCTCCTCTGGTACCCTCTCACCTCAAATCTTCTTATGCTCTCTTGTGCATCTCTCTGGAAATCCTCTTTCCTAGTGCCATTTCTTTTTATCCGTAATAGTTCCTCAGACGGGATGCTATTCTTTAGATTGATGGGGTTACTGCTCTTAGCGTCCAGTACTGAGTTCCCTGCGGTGGACTTCCTAAACAGTGCTGTCTGGATCTTGTCATCTTTGACAAATACCCTCAGGTCCAGGAAGTTAAGTTCTGTCGAGCTTCTCACTTGTAAAATTCAGATTCAATTCATTACAGTTGAGATAATCAATATTTTTTGGCTGACTCTTCTGTGCCCCGCCAAATCAGAAAGAGATCGCCAATATAGCGCCTCCAACTGACGGTCCTCTCAACCCATCTATCACATGTGTCGGACCATGCTACCTGCTTCTCCCACCAGCCTACGAACAAGTTCGCATAGCTGGGGGCGAAGCAGGCTCTAATGGCCGTCCCTTTCACCTGTTTGTATACCTGGTTCTGAAAGATAAACCTGTTATGCAGGCAGAAGTGTAAAAATTCAAACAACATCTCACTGTGCTCCATATATTTCAATGGACGATTTTTTTTTTAAAGTATCCGATGGCCTTAAGTCCATTGTCGTGTGCAACACTCATGTACAAACTGGATACATCTAACGTTATCATTAGGAAATCTGGTTCCCACACAATTCATTCAATTTGTTTAAAAAAATCTTTTGTATCTTTCGTATAAGAGGCTAGTTCAGATACGAATGGAAATAAGTAGTCTACAAATCTAGACATGTTCTCCATCAGACTGCCAATGGAGGAAATTATTGGTCGTCCTTGAGGGTTCAGTTGGTTTTTATGCACCTTCGGCAGGTGATAAAAAGTTGGTATTCGCGGATGCAGCGTCGATAGAAATGTAAATTCCTCAGTTGAGAGCATCCCCTTTGATTGCCATTTTGAGATCAGTTGCTCATAATCTGTTATGCTGTTCATATATTTATTGATCATGATAGGTAAGGATAATGCTACTTACCCAGTATGCATCTGTTCTTGGCATGTAGAGCTGTAGTGTCATATGCTATGCATAGATCGCCATCTAGTGTTGGATCCGGATGTTTGCACTTTGTTTTTCTTCGCAGAAGTCTTTCCAGTCACGAGGTAGGCAACTCCTCCTTTAGGTGATAGTGCGCATGGGCATCGACTCCATTTAGATTGTTTTCCGGCAGAGGGTGATAATGGAGTTAGTAAGAGTAGTAAAAGGAGATGTCCATGAATGCATGCATCTAAGTAAGATGTTACTGCAACAGGTATAGGTACCCGGGGAGGCGGGTGGGCGCATATGACTCTACAGCTCTACATGCCAAGAACAGATCCATACTGGGTAAGTAGCATTATCCATTCAAGGCATATGAGCTGTAGATCATATGCTATGCATAGACTACGTAGCAGTTATCTCCCAAAGCGGTGGCTAACCTGTATCTGTTGCAGTGGTCTGAAATAGTGAACTTAAAACTGCCTGGCTCACTGTAGCTTGTTGTCTTGCTAACACATCTACACAATAGTGTTTTGTGAATACGTGAGGTGTAGACCATGTTGCAGCTTTGCATATGTCCTCTATGGGTATATTTCTTAAGAATGCCATAGAAGCCCCTAGTTTGAGTGGAGTGTACTCTAGGGGGGGGAACTGTTAACGTTCGTTTAGCTTTTGCATAGCATATTTGAATGCACTTGACTATCCACCTTGCAATACCCGATTTTGATATGCGATTGCCTTTGTGTGGTGGAGCAAAAGCGACAAAAAGTTGATTTGTGTTACGAAAAGGTTTTGTCCTATGTAATAAAGCAATGCTCTTTTCACATCTAATGTGTGTAGGGCACGTTCTGCCACTAAATCTGGTTGAGGGAAGAACACAGGTAACAACAGAATGATTGATATGAAAAGCAGAAATGACTTTAGGAAGGAATTTAGGATTAGTCCGAAGAACCACTTTATTTTGGTGCATTTGTAAAAAAGGTTCTTCTATAGTTAATGCCTGAAGCTCACCCACTCTTCTGAGTGATGTGATGACGAGGAAAGCAGTTTTCCAAGTGAGAAATTGCAGTTCACATTTGTGCAGTGGCTCAAAGGGTGGACCTATTAGTCTGGTGAGAACAATGTTGAGATTCCATACTGGAACAGGTGGACGTCTCGGGGGAATGACCCTGGAGTCCCTCCATAAATGCTTTGATAACAGGCACTCTAAAAAGAGATAGATGTTGTCTATTTTGGAGGTATGCAGCTATTGCAGCCAGATGTAAGCGTATGGAAGTATACGCTAAATTGGAACTTTGCAGATGTAACAAATAACATAATGTTTTGTACTGGAGCATCAAGCGGGTTGATGTGGTTGATATTACAGTATATCACAAACCGCTTCCACTTTGCTGCATAGCAAGCTCTTGTGGTAGGGCGTCTAGCCTCTTTGATAATATTCATGCAGTCTGGCGGCAGATTAAGATAGCCGAACTTCAAGACTTCAGGAGCCAAATCGCCAGATTGAGTTGACTGGGGTCTGGATGTCTTATGTCTCCATGGCTCTGTGTGAGAAGATTGGGTGTAAGATGTAGTTTTTGGTGAGGAACTACTGAGTGTTCCAATAGGGTGGTGAACCAGGGCTGACGTGCCCATGTGGGAGCAACTAGGATTAGTGTCAGGGACGCTTGGTTGAGTTTCCGAACCACAAATGGAATGAGTGGGAGAGGCGGAAAAGCGTAGGCAAATATCCCCGACCAATTCATCCATAGTGCATTGCCTTTGGACAATGGGTGTGGATACCTGGGCGCGAAGTTTAGGCATTTTGCGTTTTGGTATGTGCTGAACAGGTCTATGTGAGGGACTCCCCAACATTGAAAGTATGGAAGGAGGATCTGAGGGTGGAGTTTCCATTCGTGTATTTGCGGTCTCTGCCTGCTGAGATCTGCAATTTGGTTGTGGACTCCTGGGAGGTATTCCGCTAGGAGATAAAGTTTGTGGTGAATGGCCCACTTCCAGATGTCATGGGCTAAATGGGACAGTTGGAGAGTGTGCCCCCCCCGTTTTTGTATGTAATACATGGTTGTCATGTTGTCTGTACGAATTAGGACAGCTTTGCCCTGTAGGCGAGTTTGAAACACTAGAAATATTGCAAGCAGCTCTAGGTGACTGATGTGGAGCAACTTCTGTTGTTGGCTCCGCAAGCCTTGCACTGTGTGCTGTTGTAGATGAGCTCCCCAGCCAGTGAGGGACGCGTCCGCTGTCAGTACTATCTGTGGAACCGGGTCTATGAACGGCCGTCCTTTTGATAAATTTTCTGAGTTCCACCACTGCAGAGAGCGAGGAGTACGGCCGCTTACCAACACTAGATCGGTCAAGAGACCTTGCGACTGGTTCCACTGACTTGCTAAGCATTCTTGAAGTGGACGCATGTTTAGTCTGGCATGGGGAACGATCATGTTGCAGGATGACCTAATTCCCAGTAGCTGCATGTAATCTCGAGCTGGAATCCAATGGTTGGATTGAAAGCGGAGAACTAAAGCCTGAATTTTTCGAATTCTGGCTGAGCTGGGAAAAGCGAGAGTTTTTTGAGTATCTATTGTGGCCCCTAGGTAGTCCTTTGTATTGGTTGGAGATGTGACTTTGGTACATTGATTGAGAACCCTAGTTGATGCAGTAACTGAATTGTCCTGAAAGTGTGCTGCAGACATTGTTGGTACGTGTTGGCTTTGATCAGCCAGTCGTCTAAGTACGGGAAGACGTGGATGCTTTGTCTCCTTAGGTGAGCAGCTACTACCGCCAGACACTTTGTGAAGACTCTGGGGGCGGTGGTGACACCGAATGGGAGTACCCTGAACTGGTATTGCTGACCAGCTACCACAAACCTGAGGAATTTGCGATGAGCCGGGTGAACTGGTATATGAAAGTAGGCGTCTTTTAGATCTAGAGTCGATAGAAAGTCGCCTTTCTGTAGTAGAGTAAGCACCTGTTGAAGTGTCACCATGTGGAAATGGTCTGCCTGAATGTACCGATTGAGTTCTTGGAGATCTAAAATTGGTCTGAGAGAACAGTCTTTTTGGGGAATTAGGAAATAAAAGGAGTATACGCCCGACCCGTGATGTGGGGCGGCACAGGCTCTATAGCCCCTTTTAGAAGTAGAGACTGAACCTCTTGTTTGAGGAGGTATAGATGGTCTGGTGATAGTTTGTGGGGCTTTGGTGGAATATTTGGAGGCGTGTTGATAAATTCCAGGCAGTAACCAGAACGGATAATTTGGAGTACCCAATTGTCTGTTATTGATTGCCAGATTGGTAGAAAATCTGAGTCTTCCCCAGACAGGTGTTGAGTGGTCGGGGGGGGGGAGGAAGAGAAGGCAAGTCACTGCTTTGTGTTGGCGGGGGAGTTGCGTGTGTTTGAACCCCGGACCCTGCCCTTACCGTTGTTACCCCTGTAACTTCCCCTGAAATAACACTGAGATGGAGAGGGTTGGTTATTGCCCTTATAAGTGGAGGTGGCTTCCGATGAAGTATTTTTAGAACCTCCTCGGTAAAAGGAGCGTCAAAAGGAAGCACGACCCTGTGTGGATTGAAGGGCTCACATAGATTTGGCTACCTCAGTATCTTTCTTCATTTTCTCAAGTGAAGAATCTCCCACTGGGCCAAATAGATGTTCCTTATCGAATGGGGTATATAAAATGGAGGTTTGAACCTCAGGTTTAAAACCAGATATACGGAGCCAGGCATGCCTCCTTAAAAGGACACTAGTGTTTACAGCTCTAGCAGCAGTGTCTGCAGCATCTAGAGAGCATCTTATTTGATTATTAGCAATAAGTTGCCCTTCATGAACCAGATCTTGTGCGTTTGATTTGTGTTCCGGGGGTAAATATTGGATCAGTTGTTCCATTTCGTCCCAGTGAGCAAGGTCGTATCGCGCCAACAGTGCCTGAGTGTTGGAGACACGCCAAAAATTGGCTGCTTGGGAAGCTACCCTTTTCCCAGAAGCGCCAATAAGTTTTGATTCCTTATCAGGAGGTGGAGCCTCTCCTGTTGTCTGGGAGTTGGCTCCCTTTCTTGCATTGAACACAACCAGGGAGTCTAGTGGCAATTGCCCCCTTATATATACTGGGTCCGATGGTGCTGGCTTGTACTTCTTGTCCACTCTAGGGGTGAGAATACGAGCTCTGACTGGGTCATTAAAAATGTAATCTACATGCCTGACCATCCATTTAAGCATGGGTAGTGTGTGTGGTACTGAGGGTTTCAAAGAGGAAATCCTCTTCCAATGACTCCTTATGTAGCCAACACTATCATCTGGTGGAGAGGGTTTGGTTGGGTACAGGTCGGGATCATTGCCCGTGGGCGAATTGGTGTTATAATCGTCCCATGGGTCTTGAAATGGCTGACCATCATCCTTATCTTGATCATCATCCCCATCATCTTGGTCAGGTGTATGTGGTGGTGAATGTTCAGGTGAAATTGGTTGAAGCTGAGGGGAAGGTGGTGATGAAGGAAGAATAGGTGGAGGAAGAGGAGGAGGGGAAGGGTTGGTTCCAACTGATCTCTTCTATAAAGGGACGTGATATTCTTCTGCATCAGTCCTTGTGGTGATATGGCCGGTCTGTGGATGTATATACAAAAGCTTTTGTTTCGGATCCGGTTTTTCAACTGGGGCATCGAAACTGGGCTTTGTAGCTGTTTTCTGTCCTTCGGTTTGTTTCGGCACCGAAATTCTCGGTGCCGGAGTCAAAACCGTTGATGTTTTTGGATCCGACAATTTTTTTGGGGCCTAATGGTGGGGGTCGGTGCCGGACTTGTGTTTCGACCCCGAAGGCCTGGGCTCCGAACTTCGTTTGGAAGGAGTCTTTTTGGAGCCGGAAGGCTTTTTGGTAGGCTTCGGTGGCGAGCCAGAGGGCGGGGCTTCCGAAGCGAGATCTCGATGCAGACCGGGGCCCGGGTTGGACCGGAGCCTTCTTTTTAGTTGAAATTGTTTCCTGGGATGAGGGGGGAGATGTACTCACGGTACGTTGACCATGTGGGATGTCCTCCTCTTGGTCGGATTCAAATTCTGAGATGTCGACCGGCTCCTGGTCCTCCTCTGTTCCCATGGCCTCGCCGGCCTCTTCGTCTGACTGTTGACCGGAAATGTCCGGAATGGAGCTTGTGTGCTGGCTCTGCATGTCGCAACGTCGAGCCCGACGGTCACAAAGTGTTTTCTTGGAACGGAAAGCCTGGCACACGTCGCAGTCTTGTTCTTTGTGTACGGGGGACAAACACAGATTACACACTTCGTGTGAGTCGGTGCGCGGGTATTTCGCGTGGCACAGAGGGCAGAATTTGAAGGGATTTTGTTCCATCGACTGCCTTCCACGAACTTTCCATCCGAAATATTATTTTAAGTAACTACGATACGCGATAGAAAGGGAGACGCGATCGAACACAAAACTGTCGAGGGTATCTTGCGCACCGAGGGAAACCGAAGGAACGGTGTCGAACCGGAGCGCAACGATAGACGCCCGAACCCGATGGCGGGAAAAAACAAACAATGGAGTCGATGCCCATGCGCACTATCACCTAAAGGAGGAGTCACCTACCTCGTGACTGGAAAGACTTCTTCGAAGAAAAACAAAGTGCAAACATCCGGACCCAACACTAGATGGCGATCTATGCATAGCATATGATCTACAGCTCATATGACTCGAACATAGTTCTCCCGGTTGTTGAGTTGGTGGCACGCCTCCTTACAGTAATTTTCTCGGGTCTGCAGCACCACATTTCCGCCCTTGTCTGAGGGCTTGATCACAATTGATTAATCTGCCTCCAGATTCTTGAGTGCCTGTCTTTGCGCATATGAAAGATTCAACATACTCTTAGATCGGTCTCTGTCCTCCCGCAGCTTAAGAAGGTCTTGATTAACTCTATCCGCGAAGATGTCAATAGCATCAGTAGAAGTTTGGGGATAGAACTTTGAAATTGGTCTGAATGGTCTTTATTGTATGATTCCTAAATGGGACAGTCCGATCCATGTCGTCCAGTCGTATGTTATTTAACTGTGACCCACTAGTGCCAAGTTCTTCAAGAACGGCTAGTGTATCTAGATCATTCCCACTTAGGATTTCTAGACCTGTTGGTATAGTTTCTATTGTTCTTTGTCCCAAACCTTTCAGTTTGAAATATTTAAATAGCTTGATCTTCCTTACAAATTTGTACATGTCAATCCTTGTTTGTGCATATTCAAAGTTTTTAGTTGGACAGAATGCGAGTCCTAGTTTGAGGACTGATTCCTCCGCTGGCGTCAGCTCTTTGGGTGTCAGATTGATGATGGTTAAGTTTTCTCTGCCATCTAAGGCAGTCATTGTCTGATTTTCGTATTCCGTTTGTTGTGGGTGGTCCTGTTCGTGTTTCTGCTTCCTCGGTTTCCACCCTCCCCTTCTCGTGACTATACAGCTTGTTGTTCTGGTGGTCTTACTTTGCCTCCCCGCAGCCACGTTTGACAGATGAGGCTGAATTCCTCGTGAAAATGGTGGGGGTGCTGTTACACTTGCTCCAGCACCTCCTCCTTCCTCTTCAGATTGCTCCGCATCAGTCACTTCAGACTCTGATGTATCCCTTTGTTCCACCACCTTTCGATTTCTGTTGTTTCCCATGTCTTGCCTTGGTTCGTCGAATTTCCTGGCGAACGTGAGAATCCTGCCTTGTTCGTAGTCTATCGCGTCGGTCAAACTTCTGTTGCTTTCTCCGTTTTATCTTCTGTTCGTAGGTCTCAAGGCGTTTCTTCATAAATGCCCTTAATTCATCATGTTTTGCTTTATCACCCTAGCCGATTGGGTTCTTCTCTAATTCCTCAATTTCTTTTAGCGCCCTTTCCCGGTCATTCCAGGCAAATTTCACGAGTATCGCCAGCATACCCTTCGAGGAATCTGCTGTGTATTCCGCCCATTCTTCCAATAGCTTGGGATCTGGGTTTTCATATGCCGGGACTGTGTATATTCTAAGTCCTCTTGGCACTCTACTCACGTCAATGTAATGTTGCAGTGAAGACGCCTCCCACCACTTCCTGGTTTCCTTCTCATACAACCTCTCAAGTTGCTGATATTTTTGTTTTAGGTCCTGATGAGGTTGGCTTGGGGCACCTCCTTCTCCCATAGAGCGCACACCAGGACGCACTCTAAAAATGTCCGAGGCCGCTTCGCGGCGTGCCGCTTCGCTGAACATCAGTTATTGTGAATAGAGTAAGCTCAGAGTGCACTCCCTCCCTCGCTATACTTCGCTGCAACAATGTTGCAATAAGAGTTCCACCCCTTACCACCAATCTTCCTCTCGCCGCGGGCACAAATCGGCAGGCAGACCCTCCTGACTCCTACCGGCAGCATTCCATCTCAGGTCGAGCAGTGCAGGGGCTTTTCGTATAATTCTCAGCTCCAAAGTCTGCCCGTACTCCTGCACTCTCTAGCGGGTGCACAGTACGGGAGGACAGTCTCGCGTTCGATATTGACGCCCCACAAAAAACTCACCAGCACTAAGGGGGGGGGAGGGTTTAATCCTCGTCCTTTGATGACACTTTTGAGAAGGAGGCACTGTACCTCTTCTGTGAGAAGTGTTACGTGCTCTGGTGAGTGTTTGTGAGGTGGTATTGTGGGAGGTTTGATAGTTAACTCCAGGCAATAACTTTTTTGTATAATGTCCAACACCCCCTGGTCAGAAGTGATGTTCCGCCAAATGGGTAGAAACTGTTGTAAGAGGCCCGACAAGTGCTTTTTGATCGCGGTGCACGAGTGGTAAGTCAGGATTTGGTAGATGTGGTAGGGGAAGTGCAATAGTTAATGTAAATTCTGTCTCTGCAGAGACATTCACCCTGTAACATTCTGTTTAGAATCTATCAATGATCTAGAGTGTTTATGCTTGTCAGACTAACTCTAGAACTACTGTGTCAGTTACTGTTGGGCTGTCGTGTGGATAGGACGTTTATTATTATACAGATGAACTTAAATAAAGAAGAAGTTATTACAAAGATACCGGAGTCTTCCCAGCTTCTTCACAGGAAGCTTTTGAGGGATAGTCCTTTACCTCTCCATCTAGTATTTTTCCTCTGTAGGAGTCTCTGGAATAACCTCTACCTGGTTCTTTGGTGACTATGTTGTGGAGGTTCAGGGGCAGTCTGTTTGCAGCATCCACGGAAGTCTGTGCGGCGAAAGGAACAGTGAAAAGTGGGTGTTTGAAGTGTGCCCAATGCCTTTGCAGTCAGTCTTTTTTTATTTTCTCCAGCATTTGATCTACCAGAGGCTCAAAAAGATGCTCTCAGTAAAATGGGAGAGCTAATAAGTTCTGCTGAACTTCAGGCTTAAAACCAAATATACGCAGCCATGCGTGGCGTCTGAGGCCTGAATTGATGCCCCGAGCAGCTGTGTCAGTGGTGTCAAAGGCACATCTTAGAGTAGTGTTTGAGATCAATTTCGCCTCAGACACTAGCTCATGCACTCTTACTGTGTTCTTCAGAGAAGTATTGAAGGAGCGCCTCTATTTCGTCTTATGTGGCTCTGTCGTACCTAGTTAAGAGGCCTAAAGAATCGGCATGTCGCCAGTGGTTAGGAGATTGCGCCACTACCCTCTTCCCCAGAGCATCTAGCCTCTTACTCTTCGTCAGGAAGGGGGCTTCTTCGGGTTGTTTTGGAGTTGGCCCTTTTTCTAGCTGTATGGACAACAAGAGTCTGGTGGGGGCTGACCTCGAATGCAAGTGGGGTCTGAAGGGGAAGCTTTATATTTTTTGTCTACATGGGGAGTTAACACCTGTCCATGGACAAGGTCCTGGAAAATATCCCCCGTGTCGCACATCTCAGAATTTAGTATAGGGCGGTAATGTGTTGTGTGGAGGAGTGGGTCTCAAATAAAAAACCTCCTCTATAGGGTCAGAATGGAGAGGAACATTAGGATAAGCTGCTTCCCTAGCAAGTAGCTCTTGGTAAGTGGAGGAATCCGGAGAAGGACGAGCTGGGTACATATCAGGGCAGGTGTATGCTGGGGGGGGGGGGGCAAATCAGCATTGTAAGTGTCTCAGGGGTCTAGTTGTGGGGATATGGGGATTAAATCTTCACACTCTAATTCCTTGTGGAATGGAAGTGGTGATCCCTGTGATGTGTATGAAATGGGATCTTCATGTAAGGAGTGTGGAGTAGGTGGTTCCTCCATAGGCTGGACTGGTGGTGGAGGTGCAGGTAAGGGGCTGGTGGCCTTATCTGCTTTTTTCCCTTGCTTTAGGAACTGGGGCTTCATCCATTGCTTCTTGGAAAGACGGTGGATGTGTGGCCACTTTAGGCGGCTGAGTAATGATCTTTCCTGTCTGGGGATGGATTGCTAAATGTCCAACGGGCATCGATTTCTTCTTAGAGCAGATGGAGGAGTGGCTTGTCAGTTTTGGCACAAACTGTATTAGCAGCTGCTTTCGGCACCGGAGATTTCAGTACAGACAGTGGTTTCGGTGTCAATGGGGCCAGTCCAGATGCATCTTTTGATGCCGACAATTTGCTCAAAGTAGAGTTGTTCGCGGTCAGAGCCGAGACTGACTTGCTAAGTTTTCGTAGCACCAGGGCTGGACGTTACATCCTAAGTTTAAGGTAAAGTGCCTACCATGGTCTAAAGGCAGTGGTGAAACGCTGAAGTGTTCCTGGGCCTTTGGCCTGCTCAGTTTGGAAGTTGTTTCGAGGAGGTTGTGTACTCACGACCTTCTGTGCAGCTGTTACGTCCTCGATTTCCAGGTCGGAGCCGTTGCCATCCTCTGGTGAAAACACTTCTGTGTCGGCTGTAGACGCCGCAAGATGGTGTTCCGGATGCTCTTCCAAGCAGATTTCCTCCGGATCACCACCTCTTCAGGACATTTCCAAATGTCGAGTGCGACGGTCACGGAGGGTCTTTTTAAATCAGAAGGAGCGACAGGCATCGCACTCGAGCTAGTTGTGCTTATGGGAAAGACAGATTACAGACCAGATGAAGGTCGGTCTGTGGGTATTCGGAATTGCAGAGTACAAAATAGAAAAGAGTGTTTGTTCCATCACCCTCGTGACATTGCAAAGAACGAATGGAAGACCCGAGCAACAACAGCCCCGAAAAGCAACGCTCACGTGGGGTGAGACCGATCAGGGAAATCACCCGGCGGAGATAGATTCTTCGACTAGATATGGAAAATAAGAAAGGGATACCCGTTTGAACAATACCGCCAGACAGGAGTACCTTGGAGACCAATAGTGTACCGACAACGGTCTCAAACTGGAGCACAATAGCACACGTCCCACACCAACGGCGGAAAGAAAACAAGCTAACAATGGAGTGGCTGCACAAGTGAATTACCAGTAAGAGGAATCACACAACCTTGTGGCTCGAAAGACTTCTGCGAAGAAAAACAACTTGCACAGATCCAGGCCCAACACTAGATGGTAGAAGTATGCACAGCACGTACATCTACATCCACACGTGCCTCGAACAAACAGTTAATTAGTTCATACCATGTTTTCGTATAAATGACTTGACAGTTCTCAGCCACTTACCTGTGCTCAGCATGACAGAGGGAACTGCCCTCTCCTGTTTACTACACCTCATCATAATTTAGATCAAGGGGCGAGATCCTTGAAGTTGAAAACATTTATGTTCTTGGTCTGCTGACTTACGGACTGAGCAGACAGCCAACATGTGAAGACAGGTACAGGATCTACTACTAGCAGACTGTCAATGATTTCTTACCACTGCCCTGTCCTGCCCAGATAGAGTTTCTATTAGTCTCCTTCAACGGTGGGCACCAACACCAATTTATAGAGAAAGCCTGTAGTTGTGTGTCACAAATTATCTTATGAAAAGGGTTAAACGAGTCTGTTCAGTTGTGACCAGTCCACATGTCCTGGATGCAACACAGATCTTTCAGCTGTTTGCCTATGAAATGTATTTTTTTACCAAGGTGAAACCATTTAGTTTGAGAGTTTAGCCCAGTTTCTCTTCATACAAACTGAGCCTGTCTGAATGAATCAAGACACTCAGCCTGACTTTGTTCAACTGCCCGTTACTGTGCCACACAAAGCACTCCATTGCCCAGTGCCATTTCTTGGATGTCTGGGTAGCTAACCAAGCAGGCAGGGATAGCCATTCGCAGGTAAATCCAGGCTCTGCACACATAAGACTTCCATATACTCATATATTGATATCAGTCCTCTCAAATGCAGTCTGGGGGCCACTAAAGAGCAGACATGTCCTATTTAAGTCTACTACAAACATATTTATGTGCTGCCTTTAGGTTAAAAGATATCCTCTTCCAGTATATCAATGACCAAAGGGTTACACCGTAGAGAATTCAAAACCAACCTCGGCAAAACATGCCGTTTTGTTTGTTTTTAATATCATTCCCAATTCAACTACACAGGAATAAATCGGAAAATGTTTTCTTTGGAGGTGTGTATCAGTTAATATTCAAAGTTATTTTCTCAAGTATCCAGACGCTTACAACTAAAAGTTATTCGTCAGGCATTCCTAAAACCTCATTAGTCTGTTTCAAATAGTGTTCTGTGCTTCAGTCAGGCTGATTACTATTTACTTTGGAAGACTCAGTGGCATCAAGCTTAAGCTTACGGATCCCCAAGTCAGTGGGCCAAGAAGGATATCTGTGCTTTCACATTTTAACATAGCTCTTAGCTCCTGCAATAAGAGATAGTCTTACTGTTGCTCCACTCCTACTTTATTTTAAGAAGCAGCTGAATGCTATGTTCTTAATGGGATCATGTATTTTAAATTTTATTTTGAAAACTGTGAAAAATTGATTGAAAATAGCTTTGCGAAGGACCCCAATACCCGAAGTACCATCACAGATGGCGATACATTTTAAAACATGCAAGTGTAAAGGCCTAGTATATGCTATGGAGCTTGTACAACAAAGTTTTGACATCCATGCAATCTCAAACTTATTATAGATTAAGACAAATAACTGCATGTTGCTCATTTCCTAAGAGTTTGAAGTTATTTGCCAAAGCAGAGCATCTAAAAATTTACTTGAAAACAAAGAACATACCTCCATGACAAGCTGGTGAGCTCTAGATACCAAAGTCAAACCATTAGCATGGTTAAAGGTTTCAGAAATATCTTGTCCAAAGGTGTACCCTGCACCGCGTGGAGAAATACCCCAACCACCGCGATCATCTGGATCAGACCATAATAGGTCACACATTGGACCCTAAAACACAGGAAAAAAGTGAATTGCACAAACAATTGGAGTAAAGGCTTGAATGACAATTAACAATCATACTTATGATCTGGGCAAATTGAATTATGCGTCAAGAACACCAAATTATGTGGCAGGGCTGAGAAAATTATGCAGCAAGAAACAGCAAATTATGCGGCTAATGCGGCACATTTTGTGATAGTATTACTTCATTTTTTTGCAAATTTTTAACTGGGCACTGGTTGCACCCCATTAGTACCAACTTAACACAAATTTAGCAATAAGCAACAGAAAGTTGACAATTAAACCCTTGCACAGGGCCTTCCACCATGCAGCAACACGCGTCGCTGCATTTGTGGCAGCTTTTTTACCATTTGAGCTAGAAACAAAACATTTTTTCGGTAAAATTTGCGGCAGACGATGGATTATGTGGCAAAGGCGTCAAATGTATAATTATGCGAAAATCGCAGCGGCCATACAATAGCATAATTTCAGTGGCCCCGCTTATGATTTATAATGGATAGAATAGTCAGTAGGGTAGTCCAAACACTGCAGTACTATTCGGGCCCTCTGATACAGCTTCTACCATGTGTGCTTTAAGCAGTTCAATGTAATTAGTCATGCGGTGTCAGCTTCTCCTCAGTATGAGCAAGGCCCTGCTCCCATATTTATTACTCACGTTAAGTGATTGGGTGCAGACAGAATTGAACAGATAAGCTGAACAAAAATCATCCAAAGTTTAACATGTTTTTAGTGGTGTTGCACGTTGAAAAAACAAATTCAGAAGCTTATGAAGAGGGTTACGAGTGAAAGTGAATCTGGTTTCAAATTTGAAGGTGGTCTTCTTTACAGTATAACTTGAGTACAATGTTAATTTACAGAGTAGCCGTTTTGAGGTAGGGTACACTCTAAACACTAAGCAAGGACGTTCGGAACTCCATAGTCTCAGAACACATTGCACAGTAAGTCTGATTCAATTGCAGCTGACTGGGAAAATCTGCTACTGTGTGCATCATTTATTCATGGAAAAAATACAATAGCCTTAATGAAAATTTTGAGGAACGCTGAATCCCAAAACTCAAACATTTAAAGGAAAAGTCAGCATTATTGAATGCATATACAACAGACACTGCAGCCTTTTTGGATGTTACATTTCACAGCTTTACATGAAGGAAAAAAGGGAAGCAGTCAGATAGGTAGCAACTATGGAAAGTTGAAATTACGCACTGCTCCTTAAAGGACCCAGCAGTGTCCCCTGTTCATCATGTCTTGCACTGGAAGATGCTCCAAAGCCTCAGTTCTTCTGATGGATATATGGATCCTAATTACAGGATATTGCTATCCAAAGACTACCTACATTGGGAGGAGAGTAGGGCGTTTATGACTTCTATGAAGATTCCTATGATGCAAAACTAGGATCACAAATAGTATTTTTTATGCATCATACGGTTTTCAATGATAGTATGTCAAATACTAGACTAGCAAGCATATATCCTTACTATGGGGCCTTCAGGCAAATGGATGGGAAACACTGCATACATAACAGCAGGTAGGTTTTAATCAAATCTCTCACCTTTTGCGTGAGAGCCATGGTGAAAGAAATCACTTGAGACCAGCTAGCTGCTCTTCAGATATCTAAAATAGACATTTGTAACTGAAGTAGTTGAAGCTCCCCCCCCCCCACCCCACAGAGCAAACCTTTAGTTGGTCTGTTAGCATTTTATTGGCCAACAGGACACATACAGCATACAATCCATCCTGACTTTCTAAAAGGTAGGGAAACCGGTTAAAATAGTCACTTAAATGTAACCTTGTATGCACATTTCTCTCTGCCAAAGAAGGAGGATTCTTAAAGAATACAGGAAAAGATGTGGTTTGCTTAACATGAAAACCCAAAATCACTTTTGGAAGAAATGAAGAATTTTCTCGTTACTATTCTATTTGAACAGAAGATTGTAATGATTGCAGAATACTTGGCCCAGAAGTCTGGACGGCAAATTAGATTAGGGGCAGGCCAAGATGGCCGGGTGGACATTGTCCATTTCGGCTCCGTAGCAACGCAGCTGTCTCGGACAGATTTCGAAGGACATTCATAGCCTAAAAGACTCAAATCCGATCCCGATGACAAGGAGTTCAAGGGGAACCTGCCGGGACCGAGAAATATGAGCGAGGTCGCCTGAATACCTGGGGAAATCGATGTGATCGGAGACCCCAGAGACCAGCACAGTTCACTAAGATGGCGCCGTGGGCTCTGGAGAGCGTAGGACACTAAGTTGCAGTCTTAGCGACGCAAAAAACACAGCCCTCAAAGCTGCAACCAATAAGCCCAAGAATCTCCACATGATCCCCCGGTACCCAAGGAGCCACCGCGACAACGTGAGATGCAGCATCACCTGATTAGCACGGCGGGAGCTCGCGGGAGAAGGTTCCGGTGACTCGAGGGTCCAACATGCCATAGCTGACTCGCTGCAGGGACGGTGAGTGGGGGAGCGGAGAATGCATCTGGCGATCTAAATCTGAGTTTCAGAGGACTGGAGGGTGCCTGAAGTAAAACCACATAAAAACTGCTAGTTTTTTAATGCGGGACACGCCGCGCCTGACCTCAAAATGGCGCCCGCCAGGGAAATACCACTAATCTCTAAATAGGGAGCTGTAGGAGCCGCGAGCACTGGGTGGCCCGGCGGCCGTTGAATCAAATTTGTCCCCGGAGGAGTGAGTTGGCTTCTGGGGCCCCCTGGACTCACCAGCGCTGGGCATATTCCTACGGAGCGCAGGGGATTCTACAACTTGGCCACAGTAAAGGAGGAATACAAATCTCGGCCTGCCTGACCCCAAAATGGCGGGCGACATCCCTTCACACAGGAGGAGTGCAGGAGGCTTGCCTGTAGTCCCATGAGGGTACGGAGAACTGAATTAAGGCCCCCTGGTTTGTCATGGACAGTTGGGAATGAAGGCTCAGGATCAGTGATACACGGGAGCACATAGCCACTGCCTGACCTTAAGATGGCCACCATGTAACATTACCTCAAGGAGTCTCATTACAGGCACAAATCGTACCGGATAGACGCTTATTGATAATCCCCATCCCTTTTCAGCCATATAGCCTTGGGCAGACTGACGGGAGGGCGCCGATGCGGGGGGCCTATATTGATAGGTGCGGAGCACACTGAACGCGACCGGACGCCTCAGGTAGCTCCCACTGCATCCGGGGGGGCACCCTGGGTGCGACGAGAGCAGACACACCCACGGGTGGGAGATGTCCAGGAGAAGCCCCAGCAGGTCATCTCTGACTGAGCGACCTCCACCGGCCCCGAGAATGGCACTTCAAACGCCACATATCAAGTTCAGGCAAGAGCCTCGCCGTGACCGGCGTCCGTGATGGAACTTTGACGATGCCCCCCTAGGCGGAATCTAGAACCTTCTGTAAATACTGCGGTGCCCGAGCAACCTTTGGCCGATGACGCTGTCCTATGCAGCTATAGAGGAGTTTGGCTCTGGTTCACCCCTCAGCCGTCACCTACCCAGCCGGACGTCGGACACTGTTTTTCCTCGTCTCCCCGTTGTATTTCCTACCCCATACCCCCTATGTTTATGCTATGCTTTTGTAACTCATGTAACTATGCTCCAGCAACTGATGTAACTTTGTAACTATGTTCTGAAACAATGTTCTTCCTCATGTAAGGCGCTCCGATACCTTCGGGTCTAGCCAGCGCTCTATAAAATATATATAAACAAATAAAATAAATAAGGTCTGCATACCACTGCCCAGGAAACATTAGAAAAAGGAGCATTATTTTGGGGTTGAAATAAATTTGCCATGTCAGCGTAGCTGGTAGTGAAAGAACTGGGATAAGTAGATACAAACTTCCATTTCCAATTCCTTAAGAAAGCACTGTTCCAGCTTCGACACCTGGAAGCAAACACTGGGCATTTTACGTTTTCTGTCCCATTGTAGGAGTATGAGTGAAACCCTATTTGAAGACATCCCAAAGAAAGCAGGTCATCAATAGCCCATTCATGACGAAAATAAGTTACTTAGCTGTAACTTTAGTTCCAGTATTGGAAACTTTCATAGATTCACATGCTTGAATCATTCCCTGTCGTCGAGATGGGAGTCCCCGGTAAATCAAAATAGCAATGCAAAGCCATCAAACTAGAAACTAGGACTAGGCCCATTTCAATTATATAACATATCCACCTCTTTTTGTAAAAGAGACCAAATAAAAACCACAAGCAATCAGAACAACCTTACCCTTTAGAACCTTCCTGAGAGAACCCCAGACCTTCAGATTTTCACAGCAGTAGTGCTATAGGATAACCATAAAGGTCAAAAAGAAGGTTGAGCTTTCTCAGGGGAGGAGGGTGGGTCGCATGTGAATCTATGAAAGTTTCCAATACTGGAGAATTAAAGTGACAGGTAAGTAACTTATTTTCTTACTCCAGTATTGAAACTTTCATAGATTCACATGCTTGAATTAAGAGTAGCTAGCAGTTATGAGCACAACTTTTGTCCCGATCCTTTTAGAAATAGTACATAAGGACAGAGAGTAGAAACCACTAAATTGTTTTCTCAATCTAGACTCTGAAAAGTATCCAAATAAGTATTTAATCATTCTGCGTAATCATGCAGTAACATTCAAGAATTAGCAAACCGTCATAGGCTTCTTGAAAATGTGCAAAAGTTATTTGCAAATAGTATAATGTGACAAAAGAAAACAACATTTACCAAAGAATGTGCGAGGAGTTAGGAAAGAAATAGGAAGGAGGGATGAAACAAAGCTCACCGCTATTGAAATCGGTTCCTCAGGACTGCTTGGCCCACTGCCGTATCACCACGTGTCGAAGAATACAGGCAGTAATGTCTGGTAAAGGTATGGATACTCTTCCAGGTGGTTGCTCTGCAGATGTCCCGGATAGGTACCCCAGCAAAGAGGGCTGTAGAGGAAGAGACTGCCCTCGTGGAGTGAGCACAGACTTTCCCCTGTAGGGGTTTTCCACCTAATTGATGACAATACTGGATAGAGCCGGAAATACAACGTGCAATTGCTTGTTTAGAAAGGGGGAAACCCTTACGAGGAGCACTGTAAGCTACAAAGAGCTGAGGTGACTTCCGAAAGTGTTTAGTTCTTTGGAGATAGAATTTTAAGCAACGCTGAATGTCTAGTGAATGAAGTGCTCTCTCAGCCAGAGTTGTAGGTTGAGGGGAAAAAGTCTTAAGAACCACAGGTTCATTTAAGTGAAAATCCGAGGGCACCCTAGGGATGAACTTAGGGTTAAGTACGGATTACCACTGTCATTCTTGAACTGAAGAAAAGGCTCCTGGATAGTGAGTGCCTGCAATTCGCTAACCCTTCTATCAGATGTTAAGAGCCAGAAGAAGAGCCACCTTCCACGACAGGAATTTTAAGTCTGCCTTATGGATATGCTCGAAGGGATGTTTCATGAGCTGAGCCAAGACCACGTTAAGGTGCCACAGTGGTGGAGGCTTAATCTGAGGGAAGACTCGAAAAAGCCCCTTCATAAATTGTTTAATTATTCTTGCTGACCAAAGAGAAGGACCTGAAGATGTTCTTCTGAAACGAGAGATGGCCGCGAGGTGAACCTTAATAGATGCATGAGCCAGGCCCACTTTTGCCAAAGAAAGGATGTAAGGAAGGATTTCATGAGCCGAAGAAGAGAAAGTATGAACTCTTGGCACCAGTGACAAAACCTCTTCCACTTCATCCGGTATGTCTTGTTTGTACTCTGAGCACGAGCTTGGGAAAGGATGTCTACATTCTGTGGACAGCTTCAGGTTGAGAAACAATCTGTGCTCAGGAGCCATGCTGATAATTGCAGGGATTTGGGATCCGGATGCAGTACTTGGCCCTGGGACATCGTCAGCAATGATGGGATAGGATCCAAGGGAATCGGTTGCTCCACCGACAGAAGCTCCGTGTACCAGTACTGGCGAGGCCAGGACGGTGCAATGAGGATCATTTTGCAGGGTTCCGCCTTTAACTTCCTGAGAAGCCTCGGGAGAAGCGGAATGGGGGGAAAAGCGTAGACAAAGGCGCCTGACCATGCCATCGAAAACGCACTCCACCAGGATCCCGGATGGTGATGCCAGCATGCGAAGTACCGGCATTTCCTGTTTTCCGGTGTCGCAAACCGATCTATGGACGGTCTGCCCCATAGTCGGAAGATGTCATCCAGTGTCCTCTGATCCAGCTCCCACTCGTGGCAGACTGACTTTAGCCTGCTTAGTGCATCTGCCGTCTCGTTGAGATTCCCTGGAAGATGCTCAGCTTTCAGTGAAACCCCATGTAGGATCGCCCATTCCCAGATACCTTGAGCTTCCACAGACGGGATCTCGTGCCGCCCTGCTTGTTGACATAGTGCATGTCCGTGGTATTGTCTGTTCTTATCAGAACCAATGAATTTTTTCATTCTCGGGAGAAACGCCTGTAGGGCTAGGCGAAATGCCCTGAGTTCTAGCAGATTGATGTGCAAAAAGACGATGATGCTGTTGCCATCGACCACTTATCTGGAAGTCCTGTAAGACCGGTCCCCAACCCTCCAGGGATGCATCTGTCGTAATTATCTGAGGAGCTGGGGTGACCAAGAAGGAGAGACTCTGGGAAATGTTCTCTTTGCGAATCCACCATGAAGCAGCTTCTCTCATTGGCGTAGTGCCCGTGATTATGTCCTCGAAAGATCCCTGCACCCGACGCCACAGTAAGTCCAGTTGCTCTTGGAGAGGACGCATTCGAAGCCTGCAATGGGCTATCAGAGGAATGCAGGACAAAATGGATCCCAGAAGGGACTTGTAGAGGCGAACTGAAAGTGACCTTTTTAGAAGTAGACGGGCCATTGACATCAGTTTGGCTTGCCTTTCGAGTGACGGAAATGCCCTGTTCAGGGACGTGTCCAACATGGCTCCCAGAAAAATGGCGTTCTTGGACGGACACAAGTTGACTTTTCTCTGTTGAGGGCAAGACCTAGACTCTTGAACAGCCTTGTACACGCTGTCACCGAATTCCTGGCTGAGTACTTGGAGGGGGCTTTTAGCAACCAGTCGTCTAGGTAGGGGAACACCTGGTGCTATTGTCTTCGGAAGAAAGCAGCTACAGGAGGCAGAATTTTTGTAAAGATTCTTGGTGCCGATCTGAGGCCGAAAGGGAGGACTTTGAATTGAAAGTGGCTCTTGGCTACTGTAAAGTGAAGGAACTTCCTGTGCGATGGATGAATGGGGACGTGAAAGTATGCGTCCTCTAGGTCCAAAGTGGCCATGAAATCTCCCGAATTTAGAAGTCGAAGTAAGGAGATCATTCGGAACGACTGATTGATGAGATGGGTATTGAGCTCCCTCAGATCTAGGATAGGGCGCCACTTTGACAGTCTTTCGAACGAGAAAGAACAGAGAGTAGAATCCCGTTCCTCTTTGGGATAACGGGACCGGTTCTATTGCCCCTTTCTGCAACATTTGTTGGACTTCTAGGCGCAGGAGACGGAGATGTTTTGTTAAGTGGGTGTGAGGAGGGGTGTTTGGAGGAGGATGAACCAACTCCAACGTATGGCCAAATTGAACTATGTTGAGCACCCAACGATCTGAAGTTATTTTTTGCCAATTTTGGAAGTAGAGAGAAATCCTGCCCTACAGGTGTTTGATGAGGGGAAGGAACAGCAGTCAGAGCCTGCAAGCCGCTATTGACGTCTGGAAGAATCCATTCCCCGACGTCCTGCTCTGCCTCTGGGCGCCAATTTTGAATGTGGAGAAGTGTGGCTCAATGGTTAGAGCGGCAGACCCTGATGCAGAGATCTGGCCCGGGACCAGGGTTCAATTCCCGCCTCGGCGGGTCTTGGGCTCAATTTCCTCGGACCTGATAATTCTCGCCTCGGTGCCTATTCTAATCATGGGTCCCACTCTGCAACTCTGGGCAATAGCTTGCTTAATCTCCACAACGGCCCCAACAGCGCTGGGATGCCTGGCTTCACCCTGGGGGTGCCCAGGAGTGGACATTTCACAGGGAAAAGCCAGGAAGGGTTCCACAGCGGTATGCGTACAGCGCCTGGACACCCCTTTGGGGGTATAGGTGCGCTTTACAAGTACAAATTTTTCATTTCATAGGTTGTTGACTGCCGCTGATTGTACTGCGGATGGTAAGACCGCGTGGCAGGTGTACAAGAGGAGTATCTATATTGTTGATACCCTCCTCTGTATGAAGGAAGCACTCTACCCCTTGCTCCTCGAAAAGGAACTTTGCGGTATTGAAGCGCCCCCAACGACTTCGCCATGTCTGTGTCCTTTTTTAATGTCTTGGAGAGCGTCGTCCACATGCTTTCCGAAGAGCGCTTCTCCATCGAATGGAAGGTCTAATGTTTTGTTCTGGACCTCTGGTCTAAACGAGGTTGCTCGAAGCCAACCCCGGCGAGCTAGGACCGCTGCTCCCGCCAGGGAACGAAAAGCAGTTGTATCAATATCCATTGCACAATCAATGACCTTAGAGGAGGCCCTTTCCCCTTCCAGGAGGATCTTTTTCGCCTCAGATTTACTGTCTTTGGGTAGTTGGTCGAGGTAAGGAGATAGATCACACCACATCTGGCGGTCGTAGTGGCCCAGAATAGCTAAGGCGTTAGCTGCTTTGACCAGTAGGCCTGACAGAGGAGAATCTCTTGCCCGCATGGTCTAAGCGCCTGCCTTCTTTGTCCAGAGGTGTAGTTAGAGGAGCTGCCGGATTTTTCAACTTCCGCTGTGCTGCCTGTGATATGACCGAGTCCGGTTTCGGCTGACTCACTAGGCAGGCCGGGCTATCCTCTGGGGCTTTATATTTCTTTTCCAATCGAGGAAGCACCGGGACCACCGTGGCTGGGGTCTTCATGACTTTAAGACCCTCTTCCCATACATGATTTACAATGGGAATGGTTCTTACCGTTTTCTTATAGGGTTCCTTAAAGTCATACAAGAAACAGTCTGTCTGCGCCAAAGGCATAGGCAGATCAAACCTCTTGGCAGCCCTTTCCAGCAGATTGTGGAAACCACCTATGTCCCCCGGCGGAGAATCCACAGGAACCAGTGAAGGGGAATAAGGGGTAGGGATAATATAATGACCCCATTCCTCATGCAGGTCTGGGAGATCCATGTCCCCTTGGTCATCATCCGAGGTATCTTGTGGATAAAAGGAGTAGTTGGTGGAAGATCCTCTATTAATTGCAGCGGTGGTGGTGGCACCCGGGGGTGGAAGGCACCGAGGTTGGTCCAGTGGGAACTGAGCCCTGTTCCTGAACCGAAGATGGTATTGGAAATCTCCGTCTGTAGTCTGACAGCATAAATTGCAAGTCCGAAATCAACGAGGACGGCATACAGACCATCTGCTCTTGATATCCTCTATGGTAGTCCTGGGGAGGATCATAGCCCTGCTCCCCTTCATATCCCTCTTCAGAATCCTCCTCCCTGCACTTAACGTGCAGCTCCGAAGGGCTATGGGCATATCCGAAAGGACCATCATCATCATCATCATCCTCCTGTTCCGGGAGGTGAGAGGGTAGTAGAGGGGTCACCTTGCTAGGTGAAGTGACCTCAGGAGTCACATGGCGCTTTGTCTCTGCAGAATTTTTTACTCCCATCGCCGACGATGAAGATATTGCCATCGACAGCGCTTTTGTCAATACCGTTGTCGTCGACGCTGCCGGTGTAGTCGCTCTTGTCGCCGTCGTCATTGCTGTCGGCGTCGACTGCTTAGTCGTCATTGCCATCCCCGTCGTCGATGGAGTTGGAATCGTCTTTGCAGACACCGTCAAAGCTCTCGGCGACGATCCCGTCGTCGGAACTGATGAAAGCTGAAGAGACTGGCCCATGTCACTCCGCGTAGACTGTGGTAACTTTTTTTCCTGTCTTTCCTCAAGAGGAACAGAGGAGGGTTTCTTGAACACTTTTCTTCACTTAGGAGGGAAAGAAGGAGGAACAGAGCTCTACTTCCTCACTCCACTTTCTCCTGTTTCAAGTCCTTTCCTCTCCTTTTCACCTCGGTGAGATTTAGTTGGACTGAGCCTGTCAGACCCATGGGAGGTCTTTTTAGAGGCTTTTTGAGGGCGCTCCTCAGAAGTAGGGTCAGACCTTCCTCTTTCTTCAGATCTTCTAGAAGACGAAGCAGATGAGGCCTCATCACTGTCGTTACTAGAGACTGGATCTTTTCTGGATTTAAGCTTCTGGAGCCAGGTAAGGAGACATCCCTCACGATCCCTCAAGGTTTTAGTAGAAAAGGTCCGACATACCTTGCAGTCCTTGGCCTTGTGGTCCGGATACAAGCAGTATATGGAATCTTTATGAGGGTCATCCACATAAAGCCTCTTTTTAGAGCAGGTGGCACAAGCTCTAAAAAGGCCTTTTTTCCTCCCCGTCTGCCATGATGAATAGAGAACAGACCAAGATTGCAGAGTAATCTGGAAATATATAGCTGAAGAATTCTCTTGAAAGTAGTAGAATAAGGAATAACTGAGCAGAGTTCTGTGGAGACTCCCTAGCACAACCTGCGGTAGAAAACCTGAAGGTCTGAGGTTCTCTCAGGAAGGTTCTAAAGGGTGAGGCTGTTCTGATTGGTTGTGTGTTTTATTTGGTCTCGCTTACAAAAAGAGGTGGATATGTTATAAAACTGAAATGGGCCTAGGCCGAATGTCTAGTTTATGATAGCTTTGCATTGCTATTTTGATTTACCGGGGACTCCCATTTCGACGGCGGGGAATGATTCAAGCATGTGAATCTATGAAAGTTTCAATACTGGAGTAATTTCCCGATACACTCTGCTTAGTGAATACAGTTGCGTATTTAACAGCCTTTATAGGTGGATGTCTTGAAACTGGCCATTAACATTGTTTGACCTTGCTTTTCATCTGCTGCCGCCCCCCCTTCTTGTTTAAGTAATAACTGGCGCATGTATCATCAGTCCAGATGAACATTGTTTGTTTGCAGAGAAGATAGGACAACCTTGAGGACTAGATGAGCTGTGATGGACGATGGGATATTGGATCTCTGTGTAGACCATACACCCTGAATTGGGGGTAAGCTCCTGGATCACACCCAGGTGAGCTCCTCATCCTGTCAGTGACCCAAATGTGACAACTGCTTGTGTGGATAGAAGCTTCTGCCATCCCAGCCTAGGCTCCTACCTGTACAGCACCAGGTCAGTTCTCTTCCTTTTGGCTAGATTACTAAAAACAATGCCAAATGGAGGGTCTTCAAAATCCCAGATAAAGCACCTTTACTTAGAATATTAATGACTATAAAACCCTCCAAACATTTCAATGATCCTCTACCCGCCAAGTTCATCAAACAGCTGAGACCCTCCATAATCCATCGCGACGAAGATGGTCCGTGCACACACACTCAGGGATTGTTCCCAAACTGCTTAAAGATAGGTCAGGGCACCCCTATTCCAAAAAATACATACACCTACAACTCTGCAACCACAAACAATTTCAACTCCTTGATCATCCATCAATCTGGATTCACAACTGGTCACAGCAATGAAACCGCTCTAACACACATTGTCGAGGATACCCAGAGAATGATAGACCAGAACGAACCCTGCCTACTTATACTACTTGATCTCTCCTCAGCTTGTGACACAGTTAAACAGGATAATATGATTGACCTTATGGAGAAGAGGATGGGACCAACTGGTCCAGTCTTAAACTGGTATGCCTCGTTCCTTCATAATAGAGCACAAAGAATCAAAGTCAATCAGACCCTATCTGACACCACACCAGTCACGATTCGAGTGCCTCAAGGATCTACACTTTCACCCACTTTATTCAACTTGAAGATAGTTTGCATGACTCATGAGGCGAACCACCACCTTGAGCTATCGGGTGGCAGTTGCTCCTCAAGAGGCTCCAACTCCCTGCTGCTGAAGTCACAGACGTTCAACAAAAAGACTTACAACCGCTCCTTCTTGGGTCTAGCACCAAGAATATGGAACGCTCTTCCCCAAGAAATTTGGACAATTCCCTCCTCTACCTTATTCAAAAAGAAGTAAGAAAGCTTCTATTGAATAGATCCCTCCACTAGTTCTTTTTAGGTACTCAGCTCGATCATTTTCTTGTGGACTTATCTGGATCTACTAAGAAGCTGTGTATATGGTATCCAATTTTTGTCTTGCATTGCTCCTTATATTTCCCTTCCTTGCATCTTACTCATTATATATAACCTAACTGCTATATGTACAGCGCTTTGATACCAGGCAGGGTCATGTTCGAGCTTTATAAAACTCGAAAAATAAATTAGAATGTTGGTACTGTAACAACAACAAAGATTACTTCTAAGCACTATCAAGGAAGACTGTCAATGCTGCGGAAGATTAAGTTCATCTTCCCCACTGACCTTAACACTACTGCAGTGGCCTCATTTAGTGTGCTATTCAGATGAAAAATATGAATGAAGCCACAAAGCTCAGGAGAATAAAGGTTGTGAAGCAGAGTTTGGATTTTTCTGTAGCTCAAGGTATTTCCAACATCTGGAAAATACGGTCCTCCCAAGGTAAAACTTTGCTATGACATGTAAGCAGCGTATATCTGGGCAGAGGACTTGAAGTCAACTTCAGGATATTGACTTGTAACTCCCAAGAAATTGATAAGTGCTAATGTACTTTGAAAATTCAGGAAGGTTGTTCCGTAGATCAACCAGTCGTCCACGAACAGGTAAAGCTGTTCTGTTTCTCGAAATGCAATGCTACTAGAACATACAAGGGACACAGAACATACAAGGGAGTTTATCTGAGGCAGACATTGTACTGAAAATGCTACTTTCCTACTACACAAACCCCAGAAACGTCATGTGTTTTCTTGAAGTGAGAAAGTGGAAGTATATTTCTTTTCTTTTCTACTGAACAGATCTAATCTCCAGGTTTGTGAAGAGGGAAAATGTGAGGTAGTGTCCACATACAAAACTTATCTTTTCTTACCCACTCATTTGCAGTTAAAGTGGTTAACTTTTTAATTCAAATTTTTTACTGTATGAGAGAATATTTTAAATACATCTTATGTTTCTGGGAAGAAAGAACCTATTCTCTGACTCCTTCCTGATTAAGTTCACCTTCTTGTACAGAATATAATGGTGGAATTTGGATGCTTTCCTTGGTGGAAATGTTGGTCGATGCACTTTCACATGTACTGCATACCCTTTTTACATAATACTCAGCACCGATTTGTTTTTGGTAATTCTTCACCATTCTTTTAGAAGGGCTTGCAATACTCGCATCAAATAGGAAGGTTGGAAAGTCCTTGCCTTGAATTCGCAGGGGCTTCCCTATGGAGGCTGATTGTTGGGTTCCTCTACACGCAGCAGATTCCCTCCGTTGGTATGGTTGTCACTGCTGCACAAGTGAGGGTTCGACCCTCTGGAGCTGTTGCTCCTGGATTCATCCACACCTTTGTTTTGGGACTACAGGCCAGTCAAACTTCAGCTTTTTTTTCTCTTTAAAATTTTTTTTTTTTATTGTTAGAAAGACAGACTGGTACAGTCAGCTTATTTGAAAATAGCTCAAATCTTATGAAAGAATTTTTTTGTATTGGTTTATTTTTTTACACAATGCTGTTAGAGTCCCCCATACATTTTTAGACAAAATGTACACTATTTAACAAAATGTGAGTGGGGAAGAGAGACCACACAGACTGTTTGGTCCATTTACAGCGTTCTGCACTTAAAAAAGGGTCGGAAGGACACTTCTTTGAGGGAAAGCTGCTGCAAAAACAGACCTGAATCAAGATATGAATGCTAAACATTTCAGATGAAAAATGTGTCAAAAACCGAACAAACTTAAGAGAAAACATTCTCTCAGAAAACCCCATACCCACTGTTCAGAGATCCCTTTTCACATGAGATGAGGAAAATATAGAACTGACACGAGCAACTGCTAAAATGAGACATGATCGAGATAATACACTTACTCCTTCAAACCGTGTCAAATTTCAGACTTCCATGGCTGCATTCCCTTATTCATTTTCTACATGGTTTCCTTTATAGTTAAGCTACAAGATATAGGTATAATGCTTTATGCTGAATTCCAAGGTTTATTTGGACATACTTTTACAAGAAATACAAAACATGGGAAAAAAAGTAGCCTTACATAGGCTACAGTGTATTTAGAATTAAAAATGCCCATTGTGTCATACAAAATGTATGACTTTACCTGTAGAGCAAACATTTTTTTTCCTTAGCTCTATAGGAATGGATCCGAAGGTCTCCAGGAGGCTGCTTTATAGCCAGGACATACAGAACAAGTCTTTAAGCACAGGATGATTTCCTGAACAACATTTCTTCCCCTTAGCATCAAAGACGGCAAAGAGCTGATCCTCCACCCAGTGCTCTTTAGTATGCTTAATGAAAAACCATCCCTTCTTACAGGGAGCACCCAGAGTGTCCGCCTCCCACCCTTCACCTCACAGCCCAAGCACACCAAGGTTCTTCCCTCAGTCCTACCCCCTTCAACATGTACAGGGCACCACTTGCAGACAGAGTCAGATTTCACTACATTAACATCTTCTATGCCAGAGATACCCTGCTCGTCCTCTCGCTCTCCGTGGACCACCTGAGCGAAGACCAACTTCCACCACTGTATGAAGAACGTTTCAAACTGGATGAAGGACAAGTCTGAAACTCAAAACTGACAAAGCTGAAGTTCTGACCTTCAGCAGACAACGCCCTCTGGAATGACTACTGGTGGCCGGCGGAACTCAGTCCCACCCCCACGCCAAAAGATCACACCTGCAACCTCAGCATCATCCTGGACAGCAATCTCTACATGAAATGTCAGGTCAACGGCATCTCCTAAGGCTGCTTCCACATGCTCCGCAAGTTTTTTAAGTGGCTTCCCATCAGCCCCAGGAAAACGGCGATGCAGGCCCTTATCAGCCGACTGGACTACGGCAACACACTATGCAGGCACCACCACCGAACTCATGCTAAGACTCCAGACTATCCAGAACGCAGCTGCCAGACTGATCCTCTGCTGAAGAGGACCCACATCACCTAGCACCTGAAGGACCACCACTGGCTCCCGGCAAGAGATGCCAAATTAAGCTTCTGACTCACGCCTACAAAGCCCTCCATGACCAAGCACCTGCTTACTTGAACTGCTGCCTGCATTTCCACTACCCTCCCAGGAATCTCTGCTCTGCACACCTCGCCCTGATACCACACATCCGCCACTCCAGAGAACACTCCTCTGACCTCGCCACCAAAGCCTGGAACACCCTCTCACTTTGTGGAAACTGGCAGAGATCGCTGTTAGCATGAGCTGAAGCCATTTTGTTTGTGGCATTCATTTTAGCCATGTGTTTGCCATGTGCTTCCCAGTCTTCGCTGTTGCCTGCTTCTCTATTTCGCCTGAGTCATCATCTATAGTTAACTCCTTCAGCACAGAGCCTGAGCACTGCGCATGCTCAGAAAGGCCTGTAGCTGCTAGAATGCACCTGTTACAGACTTAACTGTCAGGCTATTTTAACTGATGTCAGCAATTATGTAGCTCCTCCCACTGTTGACTAAGTGATTCTCATGTATCCTTATATGTCAATAGCTATTTGTGTGTACACTTGTACTGCCTCTTTTTGAGCTTCCATGCTTACACTGCAACTACACAGTGTATAAGCACCATGGTGTCTGTACTCCATGTGCTGCCTCATACATTGCCTGAGGGTTGTGTATCGACGTAGTTCCACTCATGAGGTTTTAATAAACTATTGTTTTGATATTACAGCTTCTGTGCCAATCTCTATTTTGTTGGTCTGAGGACTAAAGGACAAAGAAGGGCAAACCCCTGCACCGGTGGGCTCGGTGAGGCCCACCCCACAACTTCACCTCAGCACCCTCGCTGACCCACTTCAGGAATAGACTCATGACCAGGCTTTTCAACTTATAACTGCAGCACAGCGCCTGAATACCCTCTAGAGTGAAAAACTGCGCTCTACAAGTACGACTTGAATGATTGATAGATCTCATCTACCAGACAGTGCAAGCTGTCGGATTTCAAAAGACCTATTGTGAATTTACAGTGGGCTTGCTAGTGGTTGGCTTGGTTAGTTTTATTTGGTTGTTTCTTATTCCAAGGCTGGTCTTCATCTTCTTGAGTTTGTCCCTCTACAGGAGTACAGCCTGTTTAGCATCCATTTAACTGGCTGACTTGTATACTTGCACTGCTCACTTAAAGGAAACATGAAGGTGCTCGTGTTTTCCATCTCTCTTACTCATGTTCTTGTCCCACCCCCCAAATAAATACCTGCCCCATCGCTCAGAGTAGCTCTCTGCCTTGTTCACTTTTCCCACACTCCCATGTTGCTCTCTCCCTCGAGTAATGCTTACTTGTGTGTTTCTCCCTTGTCAAGCCCCTATGCTCTGTGTTCACAGCATCATGTGCTCCCATCGGCCACCGTTGTTGCTCTACCCCTCTTGTGCGGTCCTCCACCCTAAAATTCATTATGCTCCTTGAAGACCGATCTTGAAAGGCCCAACATAAGACATTGTGGAGAAATGCATAAACCACAAAAAACATACCTCATGAGGAACTTCTTGCAGACGATCTAATGCTCGAATGTGATCAAGAGTATCAATTGAAGGAGAAAGGCCACCATGGAGGCAGAAAATCTGTACAAAGATAATTTTTATATTCAGCAATTAGTAGTGCAAAATCAAGGTTTTGCAATCTTCGAAGCATTAAACATTTTCAAATAAACGCTAGAGGACCTAGAGAAGACCAACAATTTACTCAGCCAGAATATCTTAGTGCAAATTATACATCTGGGCCACTAATTGTTCATACCATCTCCTTTATCGTCCATGGGGTTAGAGTTAGAATTGAATAACCCTTACAAAAAATTACATTCATGCACAAAGTTACCTTTAGTTTGTGCTTTTCTTACCTCTAAACTAGTTAGGCGCCATGCTTTTGTAGCAGGTTATGCCCCCAATCAAGTCTATTGAACAAGTCAATAGTGCAGACCCAATAAGTAACTTACCTGCAAAAGCTGGAATCATTCCTTTGCACTGAGTTAGGAGTTCCACTGTACCTCTGCAACAGGAATAGAAGCCCAACGGCGGAAAAAAGAATCTGAAGATCGCAACCACGCACGTCGACCTCCAGGACACAGTCTGACGTCACTCAGGGGACGTACCTGGTACCAAATGGTGGTCAACTGCGACCAAAACAAGAAGAAAAAAAAAAAAAAAAAAAAAAGACCATTCCGGACCCAACCACTAGATGGCGGAATGATGCACAGCATGTGAATCCAGAAAAGGATTCACGCAGCAAAACATCTAATCCAGGGTTCATAATGAAAATCAAGAAAGCAGTGCCTCAGACATCCTCAAAAAGGATAACAGTTCTTTCGCTTACTGCAGCAAAGTTTCCCCCGCAGGTGCATCCCAAGATGCTAGAGAGAGGAGGAATCCCAGGATCCAAGTCCATCCAGGATGGCTAAAAACCCTAATCAGCTTAGGGTTAAGTGCCAAGATGATGACAAACACCAATGCAAGTAAGATCAAGGTCATAGCGATGGGTTCCATGGGGAGAAGAATGCCTTCACCAATTCTAACTTGGAGGATATAGGAATTCACATTTAACTGACTTTATGACTAACATTATCCAAAGGTGCAGTACCAGGATCCATCTGGGCTAAGAGCTAAACTGGATGGTGGCTGTTTCTGCCAGGGTTCTTGTTTCACATGACCATAAGCACCACCAACAGCCCAACAAGCTCCACCTTCACCGTTGAAACCAACACAGACTCCACAGATAGCATCTTGGCCCGTCCTCTTCTCCTGTCACAACCTTTTCAGGTAAAGGCAGACTCCCCTGAAGAGAAGTTGAGAGGTTTTCAAGTATCAGTAGGTCAGAGTGACAAACAGGAAAATTATATGATATTGGTAAGGGGACTTCCAAACAACCAGCAAGTGAGATCAAACCTATACTTTTCCAAACAGAACTTTGGATCAGAGGGTTTCCCTGGGGGACACCCGATATCTCCCCCACCACATCTTCAGCATTTGTTTTGAAAATCAGTTCTTAGTGCAGTCTATGTGAGAAACCAGTCATACATGAATGACATCTAAATTGAATAAAACTAATTAACAATGCGTTATAAAGTTGCAGGACATTTGCTGTCCAGAGCTCAATTGCATTAACTGATTTGGATTTAAGTAGGCCAAAATAGAAATTAAAAGAATACAAAACTGAGCCATATTTACAATCTGCGTAAAACACCCTTCACCCCCTTTTTCCTTTCTCAAAACCACCCTTGTGTTCTGAAATAATCCATCCAACCAGCTTATAAGGTTAAAATCATGCTTAGTCTTTTGATCTTTGGGACAAAGGATGACACAGGAACTTTAGATCTGTTTGGTCCTAAAAATCTTAGAAAATAAATGTGCACTTATTCCACTAAAAGCATCTTTGCTCTTGACCTCTTCTGTTCACCTACCTTTTTTCTATTCCTCTTTTTTTTTAAACCAATGCTGGTTCTGAGAAGATTTTAGTACTGGTCCAACCTATGTCTCCAGTAAGAGAAGCCACTCATTGCTATGCAGACAATCTCTTGTCCAGCATGGCCTTCAGATTCCTACGTCACAAACTACCATCACTGAACTGGACCATTTGCCTTCTAAACCTCCCTCATGAACACTGTAAACACAATGTATTATTTTTGCAACTAGGTGAGCCCCCACTGAACCACATGTATAAATCTACCTATCAAACGGGACTTCGAAAAGCAAATTCAGATGTCCTTCATTAAATCACACACCTTTAGTTTGTAAGTGCCTTAGATATTTTTCCATGTGTTTTCTCTAAGAAATCACTATTCTTTAGTACTAAAGATTACTCTGATTTCCTTATAAGCCAGAATATTTCATGTGACCTAACCCTTCATCTCCAGCAAAAATACCCTATAACTCAGAAGGGACTCAAAGTACTCCTTGAAAAAATTAGACAATGGGATGCCCAAGCAAATGGGCTTTCCATAGTTTGTCTTTGCATTCTCGCAACATGGGTACCTCAAACTACATGTCAAATTCTTCTTCTGTGAGGCTCCTTCATATCTAACTGTTTATACTCTTCACCGAGCATTGGCCTACCTAGTTCATAGCAAACCACAGATAGAATATTCAAAATTTGCTATTTGAATCACTGTCAAGCTTCCTTCACCAAGAGGCTCCAAGGAGTGTAATACCAGCCAAGCTCAAGAGTTCACACTTTACCAGATCATCCTAATTTGAAGTGTTTAATCTTTGGGAAATTAATTTAGATCAGGTGACTACTGCTGAGCCAGCTGGGCTAAAGGTCACAGTACCTTACCAGCTGAGAAGCTCTGGGTTGCCTCTGAACTTGGACTCAAGCCTGGGATAGTTGTGGAGAGGACGGATAAATTGGGTTTTCTGACAACCATGAGTGGAAAGTTGTAGAACAGCCATGCCCTCCAAGGCCGGAAGATATCACTCAAACTCTGGAAGGCCCGGAGTTCTTAAGAACATGCTCAGTGGAGTTCTGCACTACATGCCTTCCAATCCCCCTCAGCCCTGCACTTTTGACAGGTATGCAAAAGGTAGATCAGCGATTAAGCATTCTCTGTAACACACTGGTGCACAATCTATAAAACTGATGCATGTAGTTAATACTGCGATAACTAAACATTTTAGACATGTTAGTCGCTCAGTATAGTTATCAGATTCATTTTTACAGACCACATTTCATATCCACCTGAAACCTGCGAAGGTTTCTGAGTAAAGTGACGTAAGGTTGGGAATGTATCCGTCTCCACCAGTAAGGGTGGAGAGTGTACCTTGCTACCTCACTGGAACACAATTAAGAATCAGTTCCATGTGTATCCTGTAAAATTGCTGTTCACTCAGTCAAAGATTCTAACAAGTCACTTGAAAAAATGTTTATCGCACGCGAGAAACTGACAAATGCGATACTGGTGCTTTGTCTACAAAGCATAGTGGAACAAGTTATTTACCTTCAGTAACGCTTTTCCTGGTAGAGCCTCCAACCGCAGATTCCTCACTTTAGAACATTCCCATGGTGTCAGGCTGGATCTGGAAATCTTGATCAATACCCCTGTGCGCCAGCAGGTGGATTCGATCTGCTCAGCGTTGGCATCGTCAGTGTTGGAAGCAATGTCACGGTGCCCATGTAAGCACCACCCTGGCACGCTGACCATCAGTTTTTTTTAGGTCTATTTCCGTAGCAAAAATGCAGAACCACATAAATGTCTACAGAGCGTGCATTGTCTAATGGGATCTCTAAGGTGAAGAGCACACTTCGCAGAGCGAGTAGGATCAGTGAAGAATCTGAGGTTATTTTCTCTACCAGAAAGAGCGTTACCAAAGATAACTTGTTTCTCATAGAGACTTCTAATGGCAGATTCCTTCCCTTAGAGTAGATACCAACACAATACCTCCCTGCGAGTCTGAACTAGCTCAAACCAAAAACTCGCAGTGGACCAAAAGGTGGCCAAAATGCCAGTCTAGATGCACCAGTCAAAACACCCGCCCCCCCCTCCCCCGTTCCAATGCAGTAGTAGCAGCCTTGACCCTGGTGGAATAGGCACGAAAGCCCTCAGCTTGCTGCTTTTTAGCCAGTGTGTAGCATAATTTGACGCAAAGTACAGTACATGGACAGATGGTCTGCTTCTGCACAGCCTGCCCTTTTTTGCTCCACAGAACCAGGCGAGTAGTCAATCGTCCACCTGATGGTCCTTGGTGCGATGAATAAAGAGTGAGAGCTCTCTTCGGGTCCAGGAGATGGAGTCTTTCCTCTCTAGAAAGATGAGGTGGAGCAAAAAAGTAGGCAAAGTAATACTGACAGACATGAAAGGGGGGGGACCACCTTCGGCAGGAAGGTGGCACATGTCCGGGGAACCAGTTTGTCAGAGAAAAAGCTGGCCTATGGGGGTGAACGGATCTAGCTTGAAGCTCGCTAACACTCCTGGCTGATGTGATGGCCACTAAAATGACGGTTTCGACAGTTAAGAGCCAAAAAGGAAAGTTGTGTAGTGGCTCAAATGGGGAACACATGAGAAATGTGAGGACTAGATTGAGGTACCAATGGGCAGCACAAAAGGATTAGGAAGAAAGAAATGTTGCAAAGCTTTTAAAAGCGAGACACAACTGGTGACTGAACAGAGAGTTGGTCCGGCAAGCACAGGAAAGCCAAAATAGCAGACAGGAAACCTTTGACAGTGCCCACAGCAAGGCCTTGCTGGGCTAAGGATAAAACAAACAGCTACATCTCCGTGAGCTGCACAGAAAGGGGGCCTGTAGTGTGGGAGAGCACTAAGGCTTTATCAGAGGGTAGTGTTAAGCATTTGTTGTACACACTCAGGCAGCAAATGATGTCACACACTCAAAGACTGAACTCAGACCAATTTTGTTAGTATCAAAAATATTATTAAGTTATTCTATTTCTAGAACCAAGCTAAGCCTGATGCAGGTAAGTGAAATAAATGCTTTGCAAGCTCTCATGCAATGTTTTACAACTGAATGCAGGTTCAAATGCAGTTGATTGAATTTGAGGTAAGTCAATGTTTCCAAGTTACTTTTCAGATTACTATGTACGTTACTTTTTAGATTACTTTTGCTAATCAGTGTGATATGCCTAGATATCACACCGAGACATCTCCTAGACAAAAGGTAAGTAATTCACTTTTCGTATATATGCAGTTTTTCAATGTTCCATACAAAACCAAATCCACACTTACAACAATTTCAAGAAACGCAGTCAATGCAATCCTATGGAAGGAAATTGAGTTATCGGTTTACAGGTAACTAGTTACTTGTGGGAGTTGGTATTCTGGAGTTAGAACCAGGGTTCTCCCAGGGTCAAGGATGCACTCTTTAAACACCCTCTGCGGCACTAGGGCGGCGGGGTGCAGAGTGCGGAGACTAAATGTTATCCAATGGGGGATAGGGGGTCTCCTGTTGGTGGCTGCTCACGAGCAGGCCATAAGGTTGTGGGAGCAAAGCTCTTGGTATTAGGCTCAGGACAAAGGGGGATCCGAGTTGGCACCCAAATGCACCCACAGCAGCGCAGAGGCGGCTGGGTGCAGGGTGCTGTTTTGGCATTGGGTACCCTGTGTGTGTGTGTGTGTGTGAGAGTGTTTAAAGGTACATGGCCTCTAAGGGTTGCACAATAAATGCTGCAGCCCTTAGAGGCCTTCCCTGACCACAGTGCCCTTGGTACCATTTACAAGGGACTGTGGCCAAAGAGTGCCAATTGGGTTTTGTCTTAATGCAGTTTAAGGGAAAGAACATAGGCCCTGGGTACCTGTTTGGCAGGAACCCAGGGCACACTCAGTCAAAGTACATCAGCAGTTTGGCAAAAAGTGGGGGGCAACCAAGCAAAAAGAGGGCCCACATGACGTGAGGGACACCAGGTCACAAACATATCCCAACGGTGGGTGTATACAGTTTTAGTGGAGAGCCACCTATCCGCCAAGAAGACAGACTTTGGGAGGAAGATAAAAAAAACTCGTAACTGCCGCCGCACAATCTCCATGCATGAAAGTGGAGCGCATGCAGGTTCAAGTGCAGAAACCTGCCCTGTTGCAGCGACAGGAGATCCTGCTGCAGTGGCAGCCTGATCAGAGGACGCTCATGCTCAGGAGGTCGGGATACCATACACTCTGCCAAATCAGGAACCACTAGCATTACATCGGCCCAGTCAGTCCTAATTTTCTCCAGAACTCAGAGCAGGAATGGTATAGGCAGAAAGGTGTACAGGAATCCCAAAGTTCTCTCAAGTTGAAATGCATCTCCAAGCGGGAGTCACTCTGGAAACTTCAGTGAGCAGAAGTGCTGACATTGCACATTCTCATTGGTGGCGAACAGATCGAGCCATAGTTCTCCCCATTCTTGGAAGAGACCATGCGCCACCTCCAGATGTAGTACTCATTCATGATCCGCAAGGTATAGTCAGCTGAGTTGGTCTGCCCTGGCATTCAATGAGCCTGCCCAGTGTTGCACCACCCGGAACATATCCTGGCTCTCCAACAAAGGCCAGAGGCACAAGGAGGGGATGAGGAGGGTTGGGGGCAGGAGGCACACTGGTGAGGCTAAAAGGGAACAGGGAATACTAAAAATGCTCGTAGCCCCCGTAAACCGCAAGTAGCAGGACGGGGATGTGAAAGTAAGCTTCCTGCAAACCCAACGCTACCCTACAGTCTCCAAGGTCCAGGGCAGACCAGGCCTGAACAAAATAAGAGGGTCCCCAAGAGCAATATAGGCAGGTGGCCGGGGAAAAAATGAAAGCCAAAATGACCCTAAAAAGGGGAATACCACTTTACTTGAATAAATATTAAAGAAATTAGATAAAGATATGTGGCAAATTCTTGTTCAATTTTGAAGCTCAATCCAGTTCTAAAATTCAATTCTTTATCTATAGCGAGATATTTCCACTCCATACTATTAGAGGCAGGCGGTATTCCCCAGACCAGAGTCAGGTTGAGCATCTTTAATTTCCATAGAAAGGCAATGAGGACTCCGATCTAGTGTCCTCCATCCTTTTTCGGTATCAGAAAGTAGCTGGAATACCAACCACAACCTACTGCTAGTGGAGCCACCATCTCGATGGCTCCTTTGGCCAGAAGAGCCTGCACTTCATGACAGAGCAAGGAGAGATAGTCCTTCATCAGCCAGTCTTAGGATGGTGGCAAAGGCGGTAGGGGTTCCACTAATAGAACAGCGTACCCCTTCGCACAATCTGAAGTGCCCACTTGTCGGATGTAAATGCAGATCATTGGGGCAGGTGGGGCCCGATCTTGCAACTAACTGGATTGCTCTGCTGGATGGAGGGAGTACTAAAGAGGCTGGGGCTTCAGGAGGGGTGAGTGACTGGATAGCTTGCTGGGCCTGGCTCTCGTGTCCTCCTTGGGGTTTGGGACTCAGCCCACAAACGGACTGGGCAGGTTGCTATACTGCTGCTTAGACTGGGCAGATAGGGAAAGCCAAAGAGATCTGGTGGCAACCTGGCTTTCCTGGAAGAGTTAATGCACTGTGTCACCTTGATCCCCAAATAGGTGAGAGCCATCGAAGGGCATGTCAAGCAGGAACGCCTGCACATTCCTCCACCTACCCCAAAAAACTGTGGATTGCAACCAAGCTTGGCGACGCAGTGCCACTGTAGAAGCTAATAGCTCTACCTAGGGAGTCTGTGGTTCCCAGCCCACACCGAACTTTGCTGCATCCCAAACATCCACAAGGGCCTTGAGGATGGCTCCTCTGGAAGCATGGGAGGCAGCCGTGCAATAGAGCCCCACAACGCATGAGCGTAGCGGCCCAAGAGGCATGCGGTGTTCACTGACCGCAAGGCTAGGCTGGAAGAAAACAATGCGCTTCCCAAAGTGGAGTTAAAGGGAACCCATTTGGGTTGACCATGGCGTTTGAGGCCTGCACAACCAGACTCTTCTGGGAGGGGTGCTGGGACATGAAGCCCAGGTCTCCAGGGGCTGGATGATGGCATCAGACAATCATGCAGTGCACAGGAGACCCTGTGCAAGGTTTCTCCCAGGACCCCCAAGAGAACACCAGTGAGGGCTTCGATAAAGGGGAGCAAGGGTTCAGCTGAACACGCTTCTGGGTGAAGCGCCTCCGTCAAGACGTTGGTCGTGAACTAGACTGCTGGCAGCTGTAGATCCAGGACATTCGCTGCTCTGCACATCACAGCTGTGAAGGATGCACCTTCTTCCGAAACAAGGCCTGGAGGGGAAAGCATGCCAGAGTCTGGGGAAGTGTCCAAAACACTGGCATCATCCAGCTCCTCATACCAGTTTCCACCTGGATCAGGGTCCGCCTCCAAAGGGTCAATCCCTTCCTCCTCATCCCCCCCTTTCCCTCCCTTTAAGAAAGAAGGGTCTATCAAGGGACAAGAAGTCAAGGGGTTGGAAGGGCCTGATGTTGAATGCGCAGGAAAGATTATAGGCTCGTCTGAGTGGCTTCTGGGAAGTCATGGACGACGCCTGATGGAAGGGAGCCAGGTTGGAAGAAGGCATCCATGGCGACGTCAGTCTGGATGCAGAGGCCCCAGCTGGTGTTGGTGGCCGCCCCGCCAGCTCTGACCCAGCCGGAGCACCTCGCTGTTTTGTGGGGCATGAAGGTGCGCCAGAAGGACTCGGTGGCCTTAAGATGACAAGCATGGCACAATTCTTTTTAAGTTTAACTCTAGGTAGCATGGAACAGGCCTTGATGCCGGCTCTACAGGTGGAGTACGGGAGCAGGGCCTAGAAGCATAGTGTTTGGATAGAGAAGCCGGAGAATGCTAGGACTGCTTGTGCTTTTTCTAACTGACCTGACAAAGGAAAAAAGTCTTGGAATGCGAAGTCTATCGTTCATGGGAACGGCCTAGAGATCTACACCGGGAACTGCACGGAGCAGTATTCTGCTGCACCGCCAGAAGCTTCATTGTGTGCTCACAAATCGCCTTGGGGTGTATCGACTTGCACTCGACTCCGGTCTTGGGGTCGTGGTCCGAACCAAGGCATCAGGGACAGACCAAGTGGGGATCAGGCACAGACAACTGCACCACAAGGCTTGAACCCTGTAAGTTTTATAGGGGACATGACCCTAGAAAAAGGCTAAGCCGAAAACAAAAACACCAAGAAGAACAAACGTGCTTGCATCAAATCCATAAAACTGTAGTTACAGTCTTGTGGCAAATGACAGTTTGAAGGCTGAAAAAAGACAAATTATGTCTTGGGTTAAAGCTAAAACTTAAAAAGCCACTCCTTAAGAGTTAAAGAAAGAGATAAAGGTGGACAACAAACACTTTCATTGCTACTTCGCAGCAAGATGCCGATCTCATTTAAAAAAAAAAAAAAAAAAGCAATCTTTTACTGTAACAGTTCATGTTTCGTTTCAGTCTATCATAAGAATTTTGCTTTAGAACATACTGCCCCTTAATCATCCAGCCATAATAATACAGCACGTTCTGTAAGGGTTACGATGCACTATCTTCCGGGAGCACGTTTTTTGCCATTGGTAATAGCTGCTAGTAACATTGAGCATTAAATTATGCCTTTTGTGCCACAATAACGGCCACAAGAAGCCTGGTTAATGCCCGCCACTGGTATCTGGTTTTGATTGATGGTATTTAGAGATAAGCTACAATAATATGTATAAAACATTCATGGATCCTTTCAATGAACATTCCCTTGTAATTCAACAGTAACCATACCTGTCCGTCCACCAAGGCTGTAAGTGGAAGGTAGTCAAACAGATCTGTAAAGTATTTCCAAACATTTGCATTTCCATATTTTCTTAGACATTCATCATAGAAGCCATAAACTTGTGTGATTTGTCGACTCTCGTGGTTTCCTCTCAATATTGTAATGCGTTCAGGATATCGCACCTGGAAATGAATCAAACAAAACAACCATTGCACAGAAATTCAGACGTGTAATTAATAAAAGAAAAGTGTAGTTAAGAGCAGTCAAACACATCGACTAGCAAGCAAGCCGTAAACCACACAAAAAAAAGTTGGTAAGTCAGGAAAATTGGGGTGAGCAAGGGCAAGCATCACAAGTGAACACCACAGGTTATGTATGCAGAAGGGTCTGTATGACTTATTACTCAAGATTCAAAATCAAAACGAGTCGCGCAAAAGAATAGAACACACTTCATGTGCTTATTCTGCAAATTACTTTAATGTTATAATTCCCAAGCCAAGCTTTTATGTTAGTTTTTCCTCTCACAAACAGCATTGTAACTGCCAAAAGGGTTTGCTAGTACATCTAGCGTTCCAAAAAGGTGCTGTTTCTTATTGTTTAAAAATGAATTGTAATACATAGTAACTGAAAAAGTAGAGTACAAAGATAATAGCAGTTATAAATCCCCAGCTTGCATTGAAAACAAATCATCTAATGTTCTAGGAAAATATCATAAACCCCAAATAGTGAACCAGGCAACCTGTAGGAATTTCAAACAATTATTATATCTAGCATCCTAAAGCATTCAAGTGAAACAAAATATTTGGTACAGAATGCCAAAGGCATACATTCACACTGTGGTTTAAAAATCCTCCCCATAAGCATCTAAATTCACTCATCATGGCTGTATCCTGGAAACTGTTAAGCAAACATGAGACGTGCAACCAGGCATAACTTTTCAAAGACACCAAGCTCTCCAATGCACTAACTGTTGAGTCAGCCATTTCTTCTTTGATTTGCAGTTGCTACAAAGCAACTTTCTAGTCCTGACGGCAAAACCAAAATTTTACCACCGCTTGAGGCACAGAAAATTCAGCACACTAGCCTAAATTTGGCACAATTCAACATAGCATTATGGTAGCTACCGGAATAACCTTTAAAAAGTGGTAGCAAACTGTCTGAGCTCATTCATTGAGCATTCTCAGTTCCTCGACCCCCATCAGGCAGGATTTAGACCAGCACACTCCACGGAGTCAGTCATCCTAGCAGTTATGGACGAGCTTAGGAGAGGGGCCGATAAAAACATCACCCAGGCCCTGGTACTTTTGGATCTGTCAGCCGCTTTTGACACGGTCGATCATGACCTCCTGATCCATCGTGTCAGTAATGCTGGCATCCAGGGTCTGGATCTGAAGTGGATCTCCTCCTTCCTACACAACAGTTTTCAGGCAGTCCGTCTCGCCAACTTCTCAGCCAAGAAAGCTAGGCTGACCTGCGGGGTCCCCCGGGGTTCCTCCCCCTTGCCCCGCCTGTTTAATCTGTACATGCTACCTTTGATCTGGTCCCTACGCAAAAGTAGAGTTGTAACCTTCAACTATGCAGACGACCTCCAGTTGGTGTTTGAAATTGACTCTTCCAACACCTCAGTATCCAACTACCAGTCCACCATGAGCTATAATTAGCGAATGTATGTACGCCAACCAATTAAAACTTAATCCTGATAAAACTGAGCTGATTCTGACTGGAGGTACCGCCAACCCTTGGAATTCTAATTTCTGGCCCCCTCTCCTAGGTAGTCCTCCTTGCCCAGTAGAATCTGTAAAAAGCCTAGGGGTCATAATCAGCAACGACCTGTCTATGAAACCTCAGATTAGCGCAGTGGTATCTACCTGCATTTTCCACCTACGCAGAATTCGGAAGATCTGTAGATTTCTGACCACCGAGGCCTTGACCGTAGTCATCCTGGCCTTGGTCATCTCTCGTATTGACTATGCCAACTCGCTCTATGTCGGCATTCCGGCATACCAACTCCACCGTCTGCAACTGGTACAAAATCAAGCAGCCAGGCTCATTTTCCATCAACCTAGATACCAACATGTCCGCCCCTGATGAAGAGCCTCCACTGGCTTCCGGTGGCTAAACGCTGTGCATTTAAATTGGGCTGCACCATCTTTAAAGCCCTTGCCGGCCATGGCCCAGCATTCATCTCGTCTAGGATCCATCGCTATGCCTCCTCTCGCGAACTTCGCTCCTCCCATCTGAATCTGCTCACCACCCCCACCTTCAAACGCAAAAAACACGGTGGCCTCGGATTCTCTTTTCTGGCTCCTCAATTCTGGAACTCTTACCACTGGACTGAGGTTAACAACCTCTTACGCCCAATTCAGAACACTTCTTAAGACCCTTCTGTTCTCTCAGGCATATGAGTAAAGCTTCTGTCATCATACCACTGTTGCCTCCCGCTCTTAGCGCCATGAAACCGCCTGGTGTAAGTGCGCTCTACAAATATTTTTAACATAACAATTATATTAAGATTTCCCAAGGCCACGTCCCTGGCAATAAAAACATTTCAAAGGATTCTATGGCCGGGTCATTGTATACACAATAAGGAGCAGAAACGGTCAGTCTCGGTAAAGCCAGATGTAGCCGAATTCTACGGATGACACATTTAACACCTTCAAGCCTTTGATATATCTGTATGAACACTAAGGGCTTGAGCAAAAGCCTAGGAGCTATTTATGGCACCTGGTAAATAACGATACCACAGTAATCATTTACCAGGTGCGATAAATAGCACCTATTAAGAGTTACTGGGGAATAACATGCAGATTCGGGTATTTAACACACCAAAATACGCCTGGCACGGTAATTGCTGTATGCTTTTCCCCGTTACATTTTGCCAGCTCAAACCTGCTAAAATTTAACAAAAGGGTATTTAACGCATTTGATAATTATCGGATGTATTAAATACCTTCCAACTTGTAATCCCGGCCCATGCGTACACAGGGTTTATGCATGGGTCGGAATGTAATGAGTAACTTTGAGGGGGAGAAAGACACACAACTTGGTGTCTATGGACAGTGATGTACCTCTGAAGCGCAGAGCCACTGAACTGACCCAAGTAGCACTGGTTGGGGCTTAAGGCGGCAGACCCTGGATTAGGAATTGGGTTCACTGAAAGCACACAACCATCAGTTACGTTTCCCACCCAATATTTTAAGAAACCCACAAAATATAAAAACAGAACAAATCATATGAACACTACCGCAGGAAGAGAAGGGATATGCCAGAATGAGGGTGAGCTTGCATCACCAAGCTTGCGCTTCAGATTCAACGTACATACTGTCCTGAGATAACAAGTAATCAATTAAAAAAATTAATTCCATCCAACTAATATTCACACCAGACAGAACTGATGAAATTACTACCATTACCCATCACCAAGTCCACAAGAGCCATTGCAGAAGTCCAGGATCACCCTTCACATTCTCTCTAACAATGCCTGGCACTTCTCTCCAGAGGTGTCCACCAAACTCTGCTACAATGATGGGATCATTCATCTGGAGTATTCTGCCCCGAGAGTACAAAGAACTTTCCAGGAAAAAATAAGTACTTTAGCTCTCAAAAGCTTAATCAACCAATCTTTTGTCGTCATTATTTTCCATACTCTCCCCTGCTGACGGATGCTTGCGACATCTCATCTTTATTCTGGTATTTCGAAGGCATAGAAACTGCTGGGCATGAAGATTCACCAAGGACAGGTCTAGACCACAGTGGCCTCAAGCAGAAAGTGCGCCGAAATTTGGAGAGTTAGGACTAAGGGAGTTGTGGGTAAACTGTATTAAGAGATGGGGGTGGTGTACATCAGGCTGAAAGTACATTAGGACCAGGCAGCCAATGTCAATTCCTGTAAAGTGGCATGATTTCAAACCCATCCTTAAAGTACTGGCGTAACAGCACAAAATACTTTGAAGAACTGGTTCCTCATTACGTCCCAACCGATCAGTCCAACTTAACCAATGATCGATCCCTCAATCTCACTAGCGCACAGGCCCATACTATTTTAAATGCGCAATCCAGACTCAAGATCACAACCCAAACACAAGCACTTCTGAATTGTCTAAATTTAAAGAGGTTTTCTGATTTGCTTTCGACTAAACTCGAAACAAAATAAGGGTATCAACTGAACCCTAAGAAAGTCACTATCCCTATGCAAATGAATTTCAACTTCCCCTTAGTTAAACGATTTTCTATTAATGCCAGCACTCCTAAGTAATCAAAAGGCAACTCCTACTGCTTTCAACTACTACATAAATGAATCCGTCTCCCTATATTTTTCCAGCCTTTAACCCCTTTCCAAGGCGAAGGGTGTTCAGCCTAGTGTCCGGAGCCTTCGGATATTTGATCTACCTGTTCAAGGCAAGTTCCATTTTTATTTACCAACAGCTTTTGTACCAGAAAAAACAAAATATGGCGGTAGTCGTCAGTTTATCCGACTCACATATTCATTCCAGTATGCTCAATTCCTACTTTCCTCTGTACACTCCCCCAGTCAACCCCCCCATCCAAAAAGATATCAAATCTGTATGCTGTTCACTCTCGTAGCCAGTGTGTCAATTTCCTGTGCCGAAGGAATTGCACACCTAGATTTCAAGAATCATTTAAGAATTACAGGAATTTATTGCAGTTTCCAAGATGCAAATTATAGCAAGCAGTCAGTACAACCACAAGGGAAGATCACAAAAACAGTCAACAAAAAGAATGAAGTGGGTTGCTTCGTTCAGAAATTGGGAGTTTCCAGCATTAAAGAAGTTCTGGATCCAAATCATCAGATGTCGCTGGATATGGAAAGCACGCTGGTCAGGTGAGAGAAATTTTGAGACTGTAGAACCTTGTACGTTATGCAAGCAAATATGAAATTCATTTAAGTGTCCAGAGGGAACCAATGTGGTGCCATGTTGATTACAGCAATGTGCTCCAACGGTTGTACTTGGAGAGGTCAAGGTGGAAACGTGAAAAAACAATTCCATAGCCTCAAAAGCAGTGCGGAAGACATTTGGCAGGAAGCGGTAGAGATTTCCATAGAACAACGATTTTATGGAGTACCATTATTAAGAAACCATTTCAGCCAAACGATTTAATAGAAATTTTCAGAATGAATGGCATTTACCATTTCATTGAAACCAATTCACAGCATGACTTTGTTCGAAACTGGCTTTTGCATGCTGATTTTTTAAGGTGTAAATACAATAGTTGCAGATCTTACTTTCAGAAACAATTTTGTCAGAGGTATTTATTTCAGTGATTTACTTCAGGGGGCACTATTTTAGATTTACATATTTTACATTGTCTAACAATTACTTTGGATGCTTTACATTTGCTAACTCCTAAACACCATCTACCCCTGACCCCTCTCTCTCCCCCTAAACATAAATCAATCCCTGAAAGGGCAGCTTACACAAGCTTGTGGAGGCCAGGACAGACTAGGTAGAGTTCCCCTTCCTATATATCCGACAATGAAAAACTGCCTCTGTGATTCTGAAGGAAAAAATGGTCCCCAAGATACCACGTTTTGGTCGCTGCGGATTAATTCAGTTCTCCACATCCTAATCTTTGACAGAAACTGAGCTGTATCAGAGGACAGGATGTGTATAGATCTAAGCTGCTCTTGATGTTGCAAGTCCTCAACATCTGTGAGGGAAGGGCTGAATCAACTTCAAAGTTATCAACCATTGAGCAAGTCTTCAAGGACAACCATGTTGCTGAAAAGTTTCCCCTACACGTAGAACAGAAGAGGGGTGGACCGGTTTGCAGCAGTTTCCCGGTGTGGATGGAGGTCGCACCCAAATACTATAGTGGTGTCTGGATTGTCCGATTGGAACACTGCCCATAATGTGAACGTCTAACCAGAAGGTAGAGAGCGCTACTGTTAAGTCAGAAGATGGACCTCCTGATTAAACAGGACACTGTTTTGGATGGAGGTTATGAATTCTGGTTTACTGAGCTCTGCGGTCAGGGTGTCGTGGAGGATACATGCTGTTAAATGCAGACATCTATATCTTTGTTGTGTGTTTTTGGTCTTGTATTGGATATTCTGTTAGGGTTTTTTTCCCCCTCGGTGGTTGGTTGCTGCTGTAGTGATTAAGTTACCCAACCTAATAAGAGACTGCTGCCATGTTTGTGCAGCATTGTCTTAACATGTTCGGTTTGGAATGTCCAGTGGAGCAATGCAGACCGTACAATCTCAGGTGAAGACAAAATTTACATGTCTTGGTTTGAAAAAAGGCCTGAACCGGGGACTCCAGGCTGGTAGCCATTTCCGGATTTTCCTCCTCTTGACAACTAGAGACACCATTTTTCCTCACTGTGCACTCTAGTTGTCGGAGCGGCTTCACCTTAAGAACGCGCGCTGCGCGGACGCCAGCGCCTTGAGGGTTTGCTTGCGGTATTCTTTGCCATTTTTGCACACCTTCGCTATTTTCAAAATCTATTATAACGCTGCTATTTAATATCAATTTTAATGTTTGATGTTTTAATGTGTGGTACTGTATGAATTTGTTGTTAGGGGCTCTGGGGGCAACACGCTAAACTTTTCTACCTGAACTGGGGACTCCGGGCTGGTAGCCATTTCCTGATGGGCACTCTAGTTGTCGGAGCAGCTTCAACTTAAGAATGCGCGTTGCGCGGACGTGCGCGCCGAAGGCAAGCCTGTCAGCATCCCGGAAGCGCCCAGCGCCAGCTACGCTGCCCGTTTTCTGGTGGATCACACGGCCCTTCAGGTGTATAGCCGGAATGATCTCATCTCGCGTCACCCTCATCCCTGCCGCCCGGTTAGCAGGGGTGAGGTCTTAGATTACCCGCCCCCCCCCGCATGCAAGAAATGCAGCTTTGTCCTACGCCCAGGCATGGACACAGTCCCGCTCTGCGGAACCGATCGTAGTGGCAGGGGTAAGGGGCTTATGGTCAAAGCAGCGCTGATTAACACTCGTTGTTCAGGCAGGCACCACCAAGATATTTTCAATTTACTCTCCAATAAACAGGCTGATCTATTATTTATTACCTAGACGTGGCTCAATGCTTCCTCAAACCCTACTATGGAGATGGCGATACCCGTTGGATACAAGATCTCCCGGGTCGATCGCAAAGTTGGGAGGGGTGGTGGTGTTGCAGTCATCTTCAGGGACAAGTGGACCTTCCGCTGCGAGGAGTCCTCTCAGCTAGGGGAGGGTGAAGTGCTTGATTTTAGCATCACTTTCTCCCCACACGCCTCGCTGGGTGGAACCTTGGTCTACAGACCCCCTGGGCCTGCAGGGCCTTTTCTTAGAAACTTAGCGGATGTTCTCATTCCCCGCGCCTTGCCTTATCTCTTCCCGGGGGATCTCAATATTAATTAGGATAAAGATGATGTCGAGGATACCAGGGAATTCTCTCTCTTAATCTTGCCCAGCTTACTCAATGGGTCAGAGCTGCGACGCACTCAGGTGGGCACATTCTCGATCCTATTTGCTCCAACCTCCCCATTAAGGTGGAGGATCCTTTACCAGTGCCATGGTCCGATCACTTTTTGTCATATTTCTCCTGGGTTCTGGACGGCAATACCCCGACATGCGGCACAGGGCAAGGCTCGACCTTCACCAAAATTGATCCATTGGCGTTCAGCTGTGCTCTCGCTGAGACCAGACCAGCCATCTCGGTTGATCTGAAGGAAGGTCTCGAAAGCTTCTCCGTTTGGATCAAAAAAGCAGTGGACCGCTTCTCTCTTACGGCCCGCCGTAAACTATCCAGGAATTCTCCGTTTAAACCGTGGTTCTCTCATGAGCTAAAATTGCAGAAACACTGCAAAAAATTGGAACATTTCTGGCGGCTGGACTATTGCCCCTTGGCAAAACTGGACCTTAGGAAAGCCCAGAAGCTGTACTATTCTTCTATAGCCCAGGCCAAAAGCCTTTACTATGCGGATCGCATTGACTCGGCCAAGAACAATTCTAAAGAAATCTTTTCTATCGTCCAGAGCTTTATGGCCCCTAGAGCGGAAGCTATGATACTTCCCTCATCCAACAACTGGTGCGAGGAACTCTCTAACTTTTTCATTGAGAAAATTCGGACCAGCCAGGCGTCCTTTACTCTAGGTAACCACTTCATGGTCAGGCCCTTGCCCCTGGTTCAGCCGCATGTGGAGTCCCCCTCTCCGACGGCGTTTTCTCCAATTGATCTGCCTCAGTCACTGAGGGTCCTTAAGGCCTTGAAGTCTGGCTCCCCGACCGATCCTTGTGCAGCCAGACTCCTGGCTTTGGCCACAGAGACGGTGAACCCTGAAGTCAGACTCATTAATCTGTCCCTTCAGGAGGCCCTTGTTCCCGCAGTCTGAAAGCAGGCCAAGATTCTGCCCCTTCTAAAAAAATAAAAAATAAAAAAAAAACACATAGTTGGATCCGTTATGCCCAGTTAATTATCGCCCCATTTCCCTTCTCCCTATTTTAGCGAAAGCCTGTGAAAAAGTGGTCAACAAACAACTCACTGACTTTGCTGAGAGCGCTGGCCTACTTCATCCTGCTCAATCTGGGTTCAGAGCCTCCTATAGCACGGAGTCAGCCTTGGTGGAAGTCTCGGAAACTATTCGGGAGTGTCTGGATTCGGGCGGCAGAGCAGCTCTTATCTGGTTAGATCTCTAGGCAGAATTTAACACTGTTCCCCCCCTCTCTGCTACTTACCTGTCTTGCGGAAGTGGGGATATCAGGTGCTGCCCTGAGCTAGCTGACTTCTTTTCTGGAGGGGCGTACTCAACTGGTTTGGCTCCCCCCGTTCTCTTCCTCACCTCAGGAGGTAACTACTTGGGTGCCTCAGCGGTCCTCCCAAAGCCCCTTTCTTTTTAATCTAGGTCACCCCTTTCATTTACTTGGCGGAAGAATTGAGCCAAAATTATGGCATACGCGGATGATACTCAGCTACTGTTTACTTGGGGAAATACAGAGTGCTCCACGTCTCTTGCCAGAAATTGTTTGACCGCAGTTTTCCAATAGCTTTCCTCAGCACAGCATAAATGCAACAAGAATAAGTCTGAAATCCTTCTTTATGGGTCGTTTCCCCCCCAATTTAGAGCCACTCTTTGGCCTGCGGAATTTCCCATGCCAGCCTCAACAGGCAACCCGCCAAGATTTTGGGAGTTTGGTTCGAGGAGAACCTTTCCTTTTCAACCCAGATCAAGAAGCTTACAGGGAATTGTTTTAGGGGTACTCAAAACACTTAGGAAATTTCTCCCGCTTCTTCCCAGAGTAGCGAAGGAAACTGACTCGGGCCCCGATTCTCTATCGGATCGATTACGCGAATGCGCTGGACGCCGGCCTATCTTCTTAATAGGCTTCAGGTGGTCCAAAATGCGGCTGTGAGACTAGTCTTTAACACCCAGATAAGAAACAGCGTCAGACAGCATTTGAGTTCACTCCATTGGCTTCCTGTGGCCGAATGAGTCAAGTTTAAGGCCTCGACTCTGGCCCATCGGGCTTTGTATGCCTGTGGTCCTGGCTATCTATGGAAGCGTTTCAGGTTCTATACCCCCGTTAGACACCTCCGGTCATAATCCCAGCTCCTGGCCCACATCCCTCGCTTCCGGCTGACAAGAATGGGGGGCAGCTCACTTGCTGTCAGAGCTGCCACTGACTGGAATTCCCTTCCTCTTCGCAGCATTCAAGACCTCTGCTTATTCCAAAAAAAACTGAAGACCCATCTTTGTCTGATCTTCCCTTTTCCCAGGCTTCCCCTCTCCAGGCTCGCGCCGGGACACTGAGTATCTGTGCGCGCTATAAGTGCAAAATAACAATAACAATAATAATTAAGTGGAAATTGCAGATCAGAAATGAGTTAATTACCTGTTATGGCAGATTTCCAGCAATGGTAGCATTCACATGCCCAAGACATACTCCTTCAGGCCGGAAATCCAGGGAAAAGTTAAATAGCAGTAAACAGTGTTTAAATGGCCATGGGCTTTAACAGTTTAGTACCATTACCACCTCAGCTGCAGCAATGTAAACTGCAGCCAATGGGGTGAAAGCTCTCCTACTACCCCTAAAGGTTACTAGAGCTCAGATTTCACAGCACAAAGAGGGAGTACATATGATAGAAACAAGCATCTGACTAGGAAATAGAGAGCCACATGTGAATACAAGAAAGATACCAACGCTGGAGAACTGAAGTTACCAGGTAAGCAACTCATTTCTTCTCCAACATTCAATCTTTCATATATTTATATGCTTGAATCCAAATAGCAAGCAATACAGAACACAACTAAAGCAGGAGCCAGGCTCATCTTTACCAAAACAGGATGTGGAAGACTGAGTGGCCCACTACGGGGTCAGCTACTTCCATCACATAAAGGCAGATGTCTTGCAAAGCAACTCTGGTGTAGAGTACAGTTGTTGCCATACTTCTGGTGGAGTACGCCCTCACTCGGCTCTGCACAAGGTTTTGGGTTTAGTGCGGCAGACGGTGAGGCAGGCTGACAGCCAGCATGCAATACCCCACTTTACCATTCAGGGACAGGGCACGCCAACCTCTGTTCAAAGGACACAAACAGCTGGTCTGATGTGTTCAAGTCTTTGGTCTTGTTTATGTAAAATCGGATGCACCTACGAACATTTTTCAAGTGCACAGATTGCTCAGATGACTATGTTGAATTAGGGGAAAAAGGGCAAATTATTACAGCCTCAGTCAAATGAAAGACTGTAGAAACCTTAGGCATGAACTTTGGGTTCATCCGTAAGATGATTTTGTCCGTGGTCAATCATAGAAAGGACTCTTTTATAGTTAACACCTGCAGTTTCATACTCTCCTCCCTGACGTGAGTGCAAGCACTAGCATGGAAATAAATTTCAGTTGCCCCTTGTGGATTGCTCTAAAGGGAGACCGCACGAGTTGACTCAGTATATCCACCTACCATGGCACTGGAGAGTCATACAGCTGGGACGGTGCTAAAAAGACCCATGATCTCCTTCATAATCCTTTGCAAAAATCAAAGATGAAATAGGATTTTCTGTACGCCTAAGCCAGGAGACTGCTACAAGACTATTCTCACCGAATAGTAGTTCAATTCACTTTTGGCAGTTCCAGTAAATAGAGAAGTCGTTCATGTTGCTGCATGAAGATCGGGTGTGCAAAATCGCTTCTGTTGGCGTTGTAAGCCTTTGTTGATGACCTGTGGGTGCCTCTGGCAGAATGCTTCGGGTGTTTGCTGGAATGTCAAAATGGCCAAACGCCAAGTGGTACGGTACCAGGTAGTCAGGCTCAGTGACTCGAAAACATGAAGGCTCTCTCCTTTGTATCTTGGAAGTGTCTTCAGCCACAGTGTTGGCTCTGCAGATCTCCTCAGAAGGTTGCTGTACCCATACTGGTAGGGCCACACTAGGGGAATTAAGATCAAGGAACAGTGATCAGCCCTCGCCTTCCACAAGACTATGGGGGATCAAAATAAACTGAGGAAAGGCATATGTAAAGACACTGAACCATGTAATCGAAAATGCATTGCCCCAAGACTCTGGTTACCAGACTCTGCCGGCAAGTTACTGGCATTTATTATTTTGGCAAGAGGCGAATAGATGTACCTTGGGGAAGCCCCACAGAGGGAAGAGGTAATCCAGGTCGTTTTGGTGCAGCTACTATTAAAAGCACTCTAAGAGCGCAGCTGACGATTATTTGGCACCCTACAAGATGTTAGACTGATATCCACCTTGCTGGAAATAGCAAAGTTCCACAACATCTGTGCCTCTTCCGACAGAGAAAACAGACCTAGTTTCTTCTTGCTTTGTGATGTAGTACATAAAGGGCGTTTTGTTCCTTCGTTGCAATCGACAAGGCTTCAATGGAAACACTGATGACTGAATTTGTCAACTGAGTTGTTTTTTTTAAAGTCGAAGGAGCGAGCGCTGTAGACCGAGAGGGTGGCAATTTTGAACAGGGCTTCAAGGGATACTGATTTCTGCACCATCTTCCGCATCAGTGGATTTTCACTTTTTGGGGAATGTGTTTCTGAAAACATTACATTTTGGCCCTTGAGTGGGTGTATGCATGTCCTTTACGTAACAAGTGCAATTCTGAAGTCTACATGCTCTCTTTTTACACCACCTTCATGGAAGTGGTTGATGGAGCACTTTTGACAATATTCCCCCCCCGAGGATAAAGCAGACCCTTTGGCAGGGAGAACATGGTTTTCCAGCAGGTGCAGTGCCAACCTCCTCACACTGTCCCTTCAGTCTTGGAAGGAAAAGTTTTTACAAATCTCATGACATGCCTTGTGAGTTTGGTAAAACAAACAAGCATTGGCATAGCCAATAGGTCTCGCCTTTGGGACCTTATAAGTGTTTAGCCATGCAACAGTCGATGTTGCACCAAGGATATTGTGCTGCATAACTAAATACTTATAAGGTCCCAAAAGCGAGACCTATTGGCTATGCCAATGCTGGTTTACTGTTAGTGCCCATTTTGTAACCATTAAGGTTTTCATAGAATGTATTTGGATGGACTGGCGGGGAGGGGGGGGGGGGGGAGGAGGAGTTTGCAGGTTGTCCGCAATTTAAAAATAACATTGGCTGAAAGCAAAACTATTGTTTCACATAGCACACATTACCATACTAGTCCCTGGCACTGAAGGAAATACTTTGCATGTGAAAGTAAGAGAGCAAGCAGAAGAGTGACATGAAATAAAAGCGAACAACGTCTTCAAATAAAGAGCAGATGGGGGACCATGAAATAGCACTTCGTAATGATACCGCAGCAGCGTCTGGAATGGCTTAGCGAGAAAGTACGTACACTGAAACTGAGCAGACAAAAGACACTGAGCATAGGACTGAATGAAAGCACACCAAAGTGATGAGGGAGATCACTGTGGAAATACGTGAAAGAGCAGGGGGGACATTTGCACCTGAGAAAATGGAGACTGAAAGAGCCGGAAAGTTATGATAAATTAGAGCAAAGGGGCGCCAGGTTTGGAGGAAGAAAACACAAATTAAAAATATTTCTGAATGGACAATTTTTGTACGACGGTGGATACAGAGGTCAATTATACTGCACCGTCATAAAAAGGTCACTGGGATTTCAAACAAGTGTATGCCGGTATGTTCTCTCAAATGAGGCAGTCCTGCTGGCATTTCATGATGTGGCTCCATATGGTTTCTATTTAGAGCATCGTCGGCAACCGGAGATTTAATATTAGGGAAGGCGGTTAAGAATCCAAGTAAGGAGCAATTGAGTAAAAGAAAACAGAGGTTGATGTTAATGGACGCGGGAGCTCATATACAGGTGTGAGTCGAAAAACGGAGAATGGAAGGTGCATAAAAAACCCCATGATGCGCCGTTGCCTTCACCCCTCGCGTTATTCTCCCACATATCGCCTTATATTCATTACAGGTCAACACCCTCAAAGCGCTTAAGGGGCCGTCGGCCGGCAAGCACCATACACTCAACCTAATTCGAAAAGTTACTTTTCCCGCGAGGGTCTGTAATCTCTTTAGGAGCTAGGGTGTTGAGATAATGAAACGATTAAAATCAAAAGCCAGGAAATCCGCTAAAAATCAAAAGCCAGGATGTTCCGCGAACGTATTAGTAGGACTGCCATTTCCACTGACCGTGAGGCACACTAGGGCTTCATCAGCAGCGCTCAGAATGGCCGAAATGGGAAACGAAGCAAAGGCAGCCCTGACAAAAATGCAACAAGCATTGGCCGCGCGCCTCGTGCTCAAAGTAAAAAAAAAAAAAACAAGCCCGGGTGTTGTGTGCGCGCGCATTGACTTAATAGCTACTGCGGTGTAGTAATCGGAGAAAGGTAGATCTTAATCACCGTTTATATTTAATATTTAAATATGCTATACAAACGGCATCCTTTGTTATTCGAGAAAACATTTTTAAAAAACGAAAACGAGTTCGAATAAACTGACATTCGTTCTTCCCTTGATCTTTTTAAATTCAAACAGTCAGTGTAATGGATTGTTCATCTCGCTGCCTGCTGAGGCCGAAACTCCGTCTTAAGATGGCTGGTACTTTGCAGCTCGTGGCAGGTCACTTTTCTAGTGATTTGTAAACACGTTACAGTAGAGGCCCGGGCGAAGATGCCCAAATACTGCAAGGCTGCCCATTGTTACAACTGCGCCGGACAGCTTTCTGCGGACAACCGCAAGCTCAGCTTTTACAAGTGAGAGCTACGTGGAAGTGAGGAGGGGGAAGCAAAGCAAAAACCACGGTTGGGGCCCTTTTGAAAGGGAGGGGGCATTTACAGCAGTTTGTATGCTTTAAGGAAAAAAACGGGACGTTTAAAAGACCGGTAGCGGGAGTTCACAGCTCGGGCAATGGGTGACTCATTTGTAATCGGTAGTCGTTGTTGCATGCTGCTCTCAGTAGACGAGTCTTTGCTTTGATGGGCAAATACAAACCCGCGCTGAAAGAAAAACAAGGGAGACCGAGAAGCGCGCGCGCCTCGCGCTAAAAGTTAAAAAAAGAGACGTGCGGCCGCGAGACGCGCTCTCTGGTGAAGGAGGGGGAGGAGCGGGTGAGGGAGGGGGAGGAAAGCCAGATGGCGCCTCAGCGATGCGAGGAATGGATGGCAGCTGTGCGCGTGCACGCCATCGTGAACGCAAGCTGGAGGCCAGCAAAAGCCACTGGGTTAGCACTTTCAAAACCCATTTACTAAATCTCTCGCCGAGAGCACCGCAAGCGCTGGCTCAGGCGAGACCTAATAAATACACTGCGCATGTGGATTGTCTGTGTACATTTTGTTCTGTCCACAGCCCAAGCTGGTCCAGAACTGGGATATATACTAAACGTTTTCCATAAATATAACTCCAGATAGGTTAAAATGGCCTGTAATCACAGTAATTTTGGTAATTCCGTTTTACTCTTTGACAAGACAAGAGGGAAAGTACCAGGATAGGGTTGCAGAAAGATCAGAGTGAAGCTCTTCTCGGGTACTCCCTGAAACATGATGTGCAGTAGTGAGCTGAGCTATAGTGGCCTGTAAGGGAAAAAGGAGAGGTCACCACATGATCAGCAACGTAGAGGCTCACTGTACAAGTGTTTGAAGAAACTAGGATATGCATGACTGCAGGTTATCTACCTAGAGGTTAGTGCTGGTGACTCTAGCATTGTCCAGAATAGGCTTTGTAACAGGTGTGAACATCTGTAACGAGTCGGTAAAAACAAAGGTCAGGGTTGACAGGATGGGTAGCTTACCTAGGTGAGGTTGCGTCACAATTTTGTTTTGTGCGCTTGATCTTTTCGATTCTGCCTGACTTTGTAGTTCCTCTCCGTTGCGTACTTGGCGGTCAGGTTCTCATTCGTTCTTTCTTGGGTCATGTTCTATGTTTCCTTTTTGTATTGAGGGCAGTTCTATGAGAGTTATTTTTGCATTTGTTTCCTTTAATATGTTCAAAAGCAATGGAGCATCAAATATATAAGTCCTGATTGAGAAAATAGATGGGATAAAGTTGTTACAGGGTCCTGCACAGGAGCAAAGCGAAGAAAAACGCAAGCGAGGGTAAAACAAACACCAGTGAGAGAAACACACGGATGTGACAAACTTGACTGTGTTCTCTTGTTCGATTCCATGTCCTCTAATGGACGTAATACCAATATGCTCAAAGGTGAAGCAAAATGTTTGACATCAAAGTCACGCTTGAAATTGTCAGTGCTTGGGATGCGTTCATTATCAGTGTGGCTCTGGATTAACTTGTGCCCTTTTAATTTCTTTTTCTTGTCCTTCCGATTAGAAGGGGACTCATCCTAATCAACTCTTAGCACTAATTCTGTGCTCACATTTTATTTATAAAACTTGCTTTCTACCATCTTGCTCTGCTTAAAGTGGACTTTATGTGTACTGTCTCCAGATGTACCAAAACATTTCCACAATTACCCTGGTGCCAAGCACATGGGTGGGAGAGCGCTGAAGGCTTGATAATTCAGCAGAAGGCCTATTGAAGTACCTTGAGGGATTTGGCCTGATAAACCTAAAGAGCTCAGTTATGTTCAGTGCAATACAGATCGGGACTCCAAAGGGCCCTAGAACTAGGTCTCCAGTCCTCTGCCTAGTACAAGTGGTCTTTGTTGACCAGGTGAATATGCACAATTCCAAATTCCAATATCCAGAGCTGTTATGCAACAAAGTGAAGAGTCTCCATCAAACCCAGTGCCTTAATAATCAGTCATAACACTGATGTTCCACAGCCTCGGATAACTTTCAAGATAAAAACGAAAAGAACTCAGTCTTGAAATTCCACATTGTAAAACAGGCACTGTGTGGGCATGTAACAGACCTGAATGAAGCACTATATACAATGCATGAAGCTTGTCAGAAAGACCAGCCGCAGGCAATGGAGCATCTGAAATTACCGTAAAAACAATTCTTAACACCTGCTGAGGAAGGAGAGACAGTAAAAAACAGACCATCCAAATAAACATGAAAACCATAGAGAACGCCCCTCTCGTGCCACTTATACGCAGATAAAAAGAAACTGTGGGAGGACAGCTGATAAAAGGCTAGAAGACTGGGCAATAGCACAAGGATGCCCACGCAAGCGCTTCCACTGAAAACGCAAAAAATGAAATCATTTTTTTTTTTATATAAACGGTCTGGTGCAGTGGCAGATAACCCCAACACGGCTTAGAAAAACCTAAGAGTATGGCCGAGAATGACCATTTCAGAAGAAGTAAGCTTCTGTACCAAGTGAATCGTGACCTTAAGGATACAGTTGCCTTGCAAGTTGTAACGAAAAACAATCTGAATAAATCACACAAAGCAATACATACCTTTAAAGCTACCAGAAGTGTTACTGTTTCAACTGAGTAATAACCTCTGTCCACATAGTCTCCCATAAATAGATAATTTGTATCCGGTGATTTTCCTCCAATTCTAAATAGCTCCATCAAGTCATGGAATTGGCCGTGAACATCTCCACAGACAGTGACTGGGCAGCGTACCTCCTGAACATTGGATTCTTTGGTAAGAATTTCTTTTGCCTGAAAATGAAAGAAAAGTAGCAATTTTAATAACAAATGTCTGTTAACATGCTGTGCAGATAAATGTTCAAAACAATCACGGTCTTTCCTTTTCAACAGTGCTTAATGAGAATCATCAAATGAATACATTTTTAGGCTAGTAAAATACCAAGTGGCTTTCAGAGCAGTGGCCCTATGCACACATTTTTAGGTCTCGCAGACCTAGCGCTGGAGCGCGAATGCGCTCCTCGCTCTGTGAAGCTTATTGTAATCGATAAGCTTTGAGAAGGGGACTTGAAGCCCCGCCCATCATTCTCATTGGCTGGCGTCATTATGTTAAACGCTGGTCTCCCATTGGAAATGAGGCTTTTTGGTTACCGCCCTGTCTCCTTTTGGGACGGGCCATCCGGACTGGATGTTTTACTTGCGGCGTGACACTGTCTCCTTTAATTAGTGGGTGAGCACTTTCTTTTTGTCATTCTGGCTGCGAAGCGCGATGCTGCAGCGCTATGCACTCTAAATTGTATGTTTTTTTTATTACTGTAATGAGCGCGGCGCCCGCTAGGGACACCGCGCTCACTTTATTTATATTTTCACGGCTCTGTTTTTATTTTACTTTCAAACTGAGCGCGGCGCCGCTTCAAGGACAACGTGCTCCGTTTCATTATATATTTTTTTTATTTTTAACTTTAACACTGAGCGCAGCGCCCGCTTCAAGGACACCGCACTCAGTGTTAAAGTAAAAAAAAAAGAAAAAAAAAAAAAGAAACCGAGCGCGGTGTCCTTGAAGCGGCGCCGCGCTCAGTTTTTAAGTTAACCATTTGCAATACAATCGGACCGATTGCATTGCAAATGCTTGTTTTGATACGTTTCATTTGCCAGACCTGGTCTATTAAAAGTGGCCTTTCACCCTTCTATCAGTGTGGAGCGTCTTCTTGGCGCGCCGTCTCGCCCGATTGAAGGCGGCCAAAGGGGATTCACCTTGTGAAGTCGGGAACAGTAGTTTTAAATGCTGAGACGGCTACCATTACCCGCCCCATTGCTTTACTGCATCGACACAGTGACTAAAAGTAGATCTCGTTATACATCATGTGCTGCCAAAGTAAACAACACGTCACCGTGGGCTGTTGGCACAGCTACCCCCTTAGGCCTCTGTGGTTGATCATGAAACAGCCTCCGAGATGCTGGAACTGATAAAGCCACTTTCTTTCCGAGAGAGGTCTGGCTTGTGTGCAAAGAACGCCAGCCCCCTTTCTTATCGGAGAAGCAAGGCCAGGCAGTTCTTTTGGACAAAAGTAGATATTTTTTTGTTACACGTTCTTTTAGTGTGTGTATTTCTGTGTTTTGGTTCTGAGTAACCTCTGTAGACATGACGGCCTGCATCTGTCTTAGCGTTAAGTGTGCACGTGCTCTAGGTGTTACGATAGCAGCCGTTTTCTATATATTAATTTCACCAGATTTCCAAGGCTCTCATTGAGGATACACCACAAACACACAAGTAGGACTTTATTGTGGCAGCTGCTATAAACATAGGACTACAACGGCAAATCTCAAAGACAAAGGGCGACTAATTTAATTGGGTGCGCTTGACTTTTAAATCCAACAGGAAGATTCCTACTTCACAATTGATATATATCAAATGGATGTGGCATTACGGCAAGAGCTGCCGACTTTAGAACTGGTAAATCAGGCTCAACATTCGGCGATTCTGGGCTGATCACTTAATCTTCCCGTACCTTAAAAAATAAAAATGTGACCTTGTGTAATGTAACGGTTGCTCATATAACGCTCTCACACACCTTTGGATCTTATTTGCGCTATATAAAACTGGAAAAAAAATTGGCAGATAGTGCTAATCGCATACGGAAATAGTGCCAATCCGGAAAATAAAATGCACATTTTGTGGTCCATTATAAAGTATTATTTGGGCGCCAACGCATGGCATTGATTGAATGCCATGAATAAAAGGGTTAGATTGGTGAACCTAGCTCATGCATAAGTGGCGATGCCAGCTACCTGTGTACCAAGAGAAGGCAGTCATTGCTTTGGCAGAGGACTTTGGGTCTTTCCGGATATTGAAAAATGTGAATTTCACCCACCTCTAGTAATTGTATGTAGTTACCAAGCTCGAAAGAGATGGTCTTATGTAGGTGTGCACATGAGGATAATTTTATTACATTACACCTGGCGGCCCTCAACATTCTAAACCGGTGCAGCTCTGAGGCTAGAATTACACAGTATCTGCCTAGAACATTATCACTTAAACGGTGTCTGGCTGCTCTAAATAACAATTACCTGCTAGGCAACGGCTACGATTCAATAAAAATCTTGGAGTTTGTAAATGGCTACAAACTTTTATTATGATCCAATGTGACAAATATCCAGGTTTCATCTTCAAATTCTCACTGTGTTGATTGAAGTCTACAATCCTACATAGGATTTTCTGTTCAGACCTCATCAGCAGGGCTTCTAAGTCTGTGTTGCAAAATTGTGGACCATAATTAGTTTTCACCTGCGTAATTCTAAACCATTATCATCGATCATTCAAACTGGTGAAAAGGACATAAAAACAATAAGACCACAGTCCTTGAGTGTCTGCGTCTCTGCGAGGGAGAGCGCAAAAAACTGAAAGAGCTTGTAAGAAACAGTGAGGTCCCCCTTTCTGCAGGACAACCCCCCCTCCCCTATGCCGCCCTGCCTCCTTATTCCTCCGCGTAGCTGCCCACCGGTCTGCCATTGTATCCGCCTCCCCCCCACCCCCAATCCCCGTTTTATCGTACTAGGGCTCAGCCTGCCCGCCAACCTTCTCTTCTCACCCCCCCACTTCCCTTTTCGCCCCACCCCCTTTTCTCATATATTAGTACTGTTTGGTTTTGGTGCGTGTACCGTAATTAGCATTAGATATTCTACTGCGGGTCCATGTTGAACTTACATGCCACTGTCTGTACTGTTTTCCGCAACCTCATTCCTGGCAATAACAAGCATTTGCAATGCAATAGGTCTCGCATTTACGTGAGTTTAAGCTATTAGCATTCTAAATGACAATGCCTTTTATTTATGTTTTAAAAACTAAAACATAAATAAAAGGCATGGTCATTTACAATTTTTTTTAAATTGCGTATTCTCTCTACCTGGTGATGTATTTCATCCGTTCATGTACAAAGGTTTGGGCTTAACAAGTGAATTATGTATGTTTCCCAGGAGATCTTTGGGATTTTGAGTGGGTGGGTGGGAGGGAGGGCCGATCAGTGTTTCTTGTGAAACCTACATCCTGCCTCCGAGAAATCTGAACATCTGTCGGTCTGATCAGTATCTTCTCAAAGCTAGCGCCAAGTCAGTATTTCAATTGCAGGCTGGTGTCACCTACATTTCCTAAACCGAAGTCTTAAACGGGCCTTTCTGCAGCAACTAACCGGGAGGGGGTCCGAAGAAAGTGATATTATCCCGAATGTTACTTTGGATCGTAACACGAAGTCAGTTTGACTGCTTCGTTTCGGAATGCTTGGGGGAGGGGGAAAGTGATGTGATCCGAGCTTTAGCTAGGAGCGGGCACGGTGGGGGGGTTGGGGGGGCTGAGAAATGTCTTTTGAAAACATCATTTTGAAGTCTTCGAGCAAACCAATCGGTTATACAGCTTAGGAAAACTGCTTCACAAACAGAGTAACTGCTTGGCCATCCGATCGCGAATGTTTGGCTCGATGTAAATAAAAGCTTTTCCTTTGTTTTGAAAAATCGCTTTCGGTGGAGAGGTGGTCTGGCGGGACGAGAGTCGCGGGTATAGTGCACCAGAAGCAACCTTCACCAATTATGCACTTCCGCCCTCCAAAGAGCATACATTTACTGTGGCAATGACATTTGTTTCACGAACTGTACTTATTAAACAAAAGTGTGCTCTTGAGATTTGATTTGAGCTGATACAGCAAAAAGCTTTTGAAATCGTGTTAAAGTCACATAAGAAGCTGTTTTTTTCAGAGTAGCAATGTTAAAAATATGCTTTGGGTTTTGGGGTATGTAGATGGTGGTTTGTTCAAACACCCACGCAGGGGTAGCAACAAAGGCTAATGTTTGCAGTATCTTCATATAAATAAAGAATGCAATCTTTAACGGGTCATTAGCCTAAGGCACTCTGAAGCCTCAGGTTTAACTTTGCATGAGTCTTGTTTTCTCTGTATACAAACAAAGGTGACTGAAGAATATTGGGGGGTGTTGCCTTTGAACCCCGCCACTCCCCCCCCCCTCCCTCTTGAGGATGGCGATCCTTCGATCTGTGGCACTGTAGGAGTCTGTGACTGGAAAGCTATCTTGACAAGAGATTGACAGCTGAAGGGTTAAACCACTTACCTGTAGAAGTTTACTATTAACACGCATATCCGGAAGTGCCATATGTTTGGAGTTGAAGACCATTATCACATGCATGTTGAAGTGTGTTTGTTTTCAATGCTCCTTGTTTTTTTAATCCTTTATTTTCTTTAGTGTTCCCATACAGTCAATTAAGGGCCGCTAGCCGCCCTCTGTGTCGTCCGCCATCCGCTCCTTGTTTTTTTTTTATCCTTTATTAAGGTTCCCATACAGTCAATTCAGAGTCAGGCACATGGGGTGAAAAACGTGAAGGGGGTTTATATTTGGGAGCCCGGGAGAGAGACGCGCCGTCAGAATCACTTTTCACCCTGGACGTGGTGCTTTTTAGCCACCCCATGGGATTTTGTGAAAGAAAACTGAGCGTTTTACTAAGCTGGTGAATGAATCAGAAGCAGTGTGCTCCTGGCACTTAATAAAGGTTTACTTCACAGTCTGCAAATGCGTACCAGATAAGCGGCTGCTGCGGGGCAGGGCTCCCAGGCTGCACGCAGCTGGGGGAACACGCTGCATGCATGACCATGCAAGACATTGTCATTTACAACGCCATTTACAACGCCAATAGCTCCAACATAAGCAAATGCGAGACCTATTGCATTTCCAATGCTTGTTTTCAATGTAATGGCACAATTAAACATGCCAATGCCAATGTGTCTCGTCAGTGGGCAAGCAATACGCGTTGTCAATTTCTCTTAACCATGTTGTACAGCAGTGTGGCTGCTGTGCAGCAATGCTGAAAGTTTGAAAAAAAAAAAGTGCTAGGACTCAGCCAGGGTTGACTGTGCGAGCAGTGATCTGTTTTCTTGGTATGCCATCAGTCTCTGCCTTAATTAGCTTACATCAGAGCTGAAGTTTTCCCCACACAAAGTCAGCACCAAAAAGGCCATGCAAAGCACAAAGGCCAGCATTGTTTGCATCTTTATAGCATTTCAACACAAGTTGGCATGACTTGGGTGCTTTCTTCCTGGCAGGACAGGATGGGGCCAGCAACAAAGAGGGTGAGTTGGGAGGTGGACGAGACAAGTAAGGGGGGGGGGGGGGAGGACTAGACAAGCAACAAAGCAGGAGGAGGGTGGGTGGTCAGGGCAAGTAACAATGCTGGAAGGGGGGGTAAGGAAGGGGTGCAAGTAATAGGTGAAAAAGTACCCCTGAAAGTAGCGAGCAGTGTAAGAACACTGGGCATGTAAAGCAGTACTTTGGCCATGTTCCAAGGGAGGGACGAATGCATGAAGAGGAAGTAGAGCAGGCACTTGCTTGTAAAGGAGATGATAAAACCAACCAATGGAAAGCAATGGGCGAACCATAAAGCCCCCCCCCGCCCCAAGTCTCACAAATGTCAGCACATGTGCGGTCTCAGGCGAGTCCTAAAGTACTGCTAGTTGGGGGATGGAGAGGGGCAAACTGTCAAAGAGGCGATGGTGCCTGCCAAACAAACTGAAGGGAATAAAACCAACAGTGTCCCAAAACATTTGTGTCCCACTTGAGGGGAGCAGCTCCTACTCTATCTAATGCGTTATTTAGTGCGACATTAAAATCGCCACCCCATATGACTATCAACTCCAGTCGCAATCACCTTGGCCCAAGCTGTAAGGAAAAATTGTGGGTCGTCCACATTCGGACCGTATGTCGTCACCAGTGTCATTTTTGTGGACATCAGCATGCCACATATTATAATGAACCTCCCTTCCGGGTCGGTCTGAACTTCAGTGGTCGTCCAGCCTATTCCGCGCTTTATCAACACTGAGACCACCCCGTGCGTAGTTAGAGTATGGGGCTGAGTGCACCTCTCCCAAGTAATTATTGCACGTCTTGGGATCCGAGCCCCCCCTCAAATGCGTTTCCTGCAAAAACATACATCTATACGATGTCTGATTAAATACGCATGCATTAGTCTACGCATGCATTAGTCTAGACTTCCTAAAGTCGTTAAGCCCTCTGATGTTCCAAGTTATAAATTTAACCTCCGTCATGTTACTTTAGGGAAGTTGAGAGGTGTGCCTATGCAGGACATTTTCACCGTGAAACGTGAACCAAATTCTGAAATCTTGGAACATAGTTTTTAAGTACGCATGGGTAAACACACTGGACTGACATTGAGATAAACTTTGATCTGTGGTAAGACGAGTCTGCAAAGAAAACAACTGCATGTCTGTAAAAGTTAAAACCACCCCTCCACCCCCACCGACCTCCCAATCAGGTTGTGCCTCTGTGCCACCCACCTCCCTGGACCCCTCCCAATTAACACAAACTAAGGAACACATGGGAGATCTCCCTGTGGGGCTAGGGTCGCCGGCATAAACCTGCCTTGTGGCAGGGTGGCCAGGCCGTTCTCATGTTTATGAATTTTTTTATAATCTTGTGAACTTGTAAAATTATGGTTTGGGATTTTTTGGCTTTTAATGATTCAAAAATGTGATATCTATGTTCACCTTCACTTGGGAAAATGTGTGATGATTTGTGGTGGCTTGGATGATGATATCGTGTAATTGGCCTGTTGATAAAAAAAAAAAGTTTTTTTTTTTTTTTTTTAAATGATGTATAATTTCGGAATCTCAGCTTTGAAAAAGCCCCGGCTTGCGGGCCAAGGGCGAAACACGTGTTGGCTGATCTGTTTTCTAAATGACTGTCGTATGATCACATGCATATATTAAAAAGACTTCTGAAAAACAAATTAAGGCTCGGAAGTCCGCGATATAAAGAGAAGACTTTAAATATTGGAACCGATTCCTTATATTTAATATTTTACCTGATGCTCAGAAAACTTCTTTACATATTTGAGGACTGAAGTGGCGTCTTCTTGGCACATATATGCTTTGCGTACTTGAGGGCCGCCTTGGCATCTGTGAAGAAGTGAGCTTGATCGTCATAAGTTATCTTCAACCTGGCGGGGTACAGCATAGCATATGGAATGGAGGCGCTTTGTAATTTGCGTTTCACCGGTGCAAACTCCCTGCGTGCAGCCTGCACTGATGGTGTGTAGTCTGGGAAAAAGGAGAGTGTGTTACCTTGAGTGATAGGGCTCTTGATTCTAGCGGCTTTTAGTATCTCATCTCTGTCCCTATAGTTCAGGAGCGGCACTAATATAGGGCGAGGCGTCGCCCCCACAGGCAGTTTAGGGCCCAGCGAGCGATGCGCGCGTTCAACGATCATTACTGATGAGAGCACCGGCCCAAATAGTTTGCGCAATAAGTTCTCAATAAATGGCTCTATTCTCGAAATTGCAATGGTCTCCGGCAGGCCAATAATTCTAAGGTTGTTGCGCCTAGACCGCGCTTCTAAATCCTCGTTTTTCGCTTTAATCACAGCTAATACCTTTTCCATGTCTAAGACTTGTGCCCTGGATTCAGCTTGGAAGTCTTGGGTGTGCGAGAGCCTGTTCTCCAGGGCGTCTAGACGCGTTTCATGAGTGTCCACTCTTTTCTTGACCCCATCTAGATTTGTGGTGAGGGCATCTATCTGGTTTTCAATCGTTTTGATACTGGAGCGAACATCCAACATTATAGTACGCAGGTCTTCCTCATGGCACTCCCCAATGTCCTTGGCGCCATGATCGGTGTCTGGGTCGAAGCTGGCCTCCATGGTGCGAGTCTGGCGCTTATTTTCAAATGGGAGCTTTGACTGTTTGGGGTCCGTCTTCCCCATTACACCTGCTGGCACCCCTGAACACACACTAATTTGTGTTTGCAGGTAAATCTCCAATACGCTGGTTTATAGAACTGGGTGCACTAGATTGAGGTATGTCAGCAGATTGACAGAAGTCAGCTTAGCACAATTGAAGATTGTGTATTATGGTTAATGTTCTTCCGCGGAGCAGAGCACAGGGAGCAGCTCCTACTCTGAGTATGCACGAGCTGGGTGGGCGGGGGAAGACACTCCAGAGCAGTCAGAGGGTGGGGGGCGGGCACGCCCCCACACACGAGCTAACCGCTAACCGTGCGTGGAGGATCGCAGAAGCCGGGCCCCAACCCCTTCAACGTGCCCAGGGAGGCCCAAGAATTAGCCCAGCAGAGGCAGGGGGGGCGGACCAAGCGCAAGCTGAGCGCGATCCCACGAGCGCCCGCCACCTGGTCCCACCGATACAGGGCAGAGAAGCCCAGCAAGGAGAGCCCAAGGCGGTAGCTGCACAATCGGACACCCGCCCCACCATGCACTCACCTTACCAGGTTGATCCGTCGCCCCGAGGTAGACTCCACATGCGGATACGATACGATCCCACTCACGCTCCTTCTTGCAGCCACACGTCGTGCGGGGACCCCCCGCCTGGTGGTTCCCGAAGACAGATGACGCCGCAGGCCGCACTGTCCGCGGGCTCCCAATCGGGCTGGAGCAAATTCAGCTGGACATTATCACCGGGGGAGCCCAGCTTCAGGTCGATCTGCCCCAGACAGTCAATTTTCGGTTCTCCACCGGGCCGCTGAGGCAGGGGAAGGCCCGGGAGAGCGTCGCATGTCTCACCAGCAATATGGTGGTGATGTCGCAGATTGAACCAGGCCGTAGCACAGTCAGCTCTATATCTTCGTTATTGTTGCGCCCCCACCTCTGCAGCGCCTCTCATCCAGAGCAGGGGGGAAGGAAGAGTTAGACCCTAGTGCCTCACGTTAGTGGCGATAGATTCCAGGCATAGACGACGATTGCGAAGGATAATTAGGCCTGGCCTGCAGAGCCCCTCTAGAAGGCGGCCATCCTGCAGCACGGCAAGCCACACCCCCCAACCGATCTCGCTTTCAGATTCTGCTGCTAAAATCATGGGCGAAGTGATATTGAATCGTCTAACAGCATGGCTTGATCATTTTAATGTCATTTCTGATTTACAGTACGGTTTTAGGCAGGGCAAAGGGACGCTGGATCAATGCCTTAACTTGCACTTAGTGATTGGGAAATATACCATTGCCAAGAAGGGAATTTTACATTTGGCTTTTATGGATTTGACTCAAGCTTTTGATTGTGTTAACAGGCCTAAATTGTGGCTGATTTTAGGTAACATGGGCCTTGATGCAGAGTTGGTGGCTTTTTGATATACTGCCCATGAAAACACCACGGCTGCAGTCAGATATAACAGGGATGGCGGTCTGACAGATACCTGGGCTGTGAAGAGAGGTTCGACAGGGTTGCAACTTGGCCCCCCCCCTGCTGTTCACGCTTTACATTAACAAGTTAGGGGATTTTCTAATTTCAATCTGCAAAGACATCCCCAGGGCCGGTGCCAAGATGAACCCCGCACTCCTGTATGCAGATGACGTGGTCCTGCTTGCTATAACCGACATGGGCCTCCAACAACTCTTAGATGGTTTTATAGCTTTTATGGATTCTTTAGACCGGACCACAAATATATATATTTTTGGTTTTAAATCACATACTATGTCTATAGGCCCCCGAAAGGCCTCCAAGGATAAATGTTATTGTAAGGGGGCTGAGCTAACTAAAGTCCCTACCTTCCCCTATCTAAGGGTACTTTTTGATGAAGGTGGGTCTTAGTGTGCACAAATCACACAAAAAAAAAACAAAAAAAAACCTTAAGAGCGGCGGGGGCTACTCTGAATTTTGCTAAAAGATTAGGGTCAAAACCATTCCCCGCCCTGTTGAAGATCTACAAAGAAAAGTGTATCCCCATGGCAACTTATGGATGTGATATCTAGGGGTACAAGGACGGAAAGGATATCCAGGGGGCTGAAAACAAGTTCATGCGTAAGCTCCTGGTAGTCACCCCCCACTACCCTGGCATTTGTTTTACATGAAGAATTAGGGGTGGGGTACATTTTGGATCTGATAGCAGTAGCCCCCCTGCTACGCTGGCTGAGAGTATGGTCCTGTCCCACTACTAATCTAAATCAAGTTATAATCACTGATTGTGTAGCGCTGGAGGGTGCAATGCACATCCCTTGGTTAAAATATGTAATGGAATTGACAAAATGGCTTGGCTGCCCCGACCTGTACCTGAGCCCTAAACCCTTGGGCAAAGTCGCTGTCAGAATTATTAAACAACAGTTCCTGGACAAACGCCAGGGGCTTAGGGAGGAGAAGGAGTAAGCAAAGCCCACTGTGAGAAGGTACGTCACATTGTCCCCGAGTAAACAAGTTCAACCGTATTTACTCGTCGTTAGCAATGCTTTTCATCACTTTGTGCTGATTAGATTTCGATTGCATTTGGTCCCTTGGCTTTTGGCCTCTCCCCAAGGATTTACGAAACATGGTACCTTAAAACCTTGCCTCTGTGACAACTTCTCAGAGCAAGATACCTTACATTTTATTTTATTCTGTGATTTTTACCAGTCATTGCACAGAAGGTTTATATTTCCGTTGCTCAGAGATTGCCATTTCACCCAAGTTAGGCCGGCTTTACTGTACCTTCAAACGCTATCCTCCCCTATGGTCTGTTTTGGGGTTGCAAGCTTCTTAACAAGGGCAACCAGGTATAGGAAAAAGCTGTCTTTGCAGTAGCCAGCCTGTTCTTTTTTGCCTAGGGCCCATTTTTATGTCAGCATGTGCACTTTATGATATACCGTTTACTGTATTTGGACTTTAGCACTCCGCACTTTACATAATGTATCCCTCGTAACTTCAAAACCTGAATTCGGGCTTTTTTTATTGATATAAATGATGTCCCTATTTTATCTTTTTACGTGACCAAGATTTTATAAGTCGAATTTATGTTGATGGAATGCATCTTTAACAGGTTTGCTTTTCTGGCTTTTAGTTGCCGAATAAAGTACTTTTTGACTTGACGGTTAGTCTCCTTTCCAGGCCTAGCATACAAATACATCAACTGAATAGAATTCATAAGTGATAAAAATAATCAAAATGGAAAATCACAATATTAATGCCAATTTTAGAGAAACACTGCAGTGAAGTAATGAAGTATGAAAAGATATCTGAGAGTGGAATGAAAAGTGGGAGAAAGGTCACAACTCCTTATTGCACATGCTCAAGTAAACGAGTTAGAGAGCGATCACTAAAATGCTCAAAAATAAATAAAGACGGCAACGGTCCCGTTAAAAGCAGGGGGGGGGGGATGACTCCTGGTGGAGGGAATCCCAGGGAAGGGTCGAAAACAAAGCATGTTCGAATCAGGATGAGATTAAAGACCACATTAATATTAATAGCAAAAAAAAAATAATCTCCTCATATCCCCCCACCTAGTCTGCAATTCTTAGACCGCCATACCCAGTTCTAGCCGCCACTCGGTCTATTGCATTCACGCTGTTTCCACTGCATTGGAGCTAGCCGGCCTGGCTGCAATCTTAAGCTGTACCATTGGAGTAATCATTGGATCTTATGAGTGATTCAGCAGCTGTTCCCTCTAGTCCAGACCATCTAATAAACTCATCCCAGACTGCCGACTTCCTCCCCGGAGAGCCTTCCATACACATACGGCAAGTTCATTTAGCCGCCTTAATCCAATCTATTACATTCCGGTGTACAGGATCAGTCTAGTGTTTACAGATCTCCCTCCTAGCTAGTACTATCAGGTAGAAGACGAGACCAATTTGGTCCCTACTCAATGAACTAGATGTGAGGTTATCCACCCCCAATAGGACTAATATGGGGTTTAGTACAATGGCGACAACCAGGATATCTTTTTAAGATGGACTCGATATTTGCCCAAAATGACTTTATGCCAGGACAGGTGAAGACATGTTCCTCATCTGCTTTCATAAAGCCGCATCTTCTACACCTTGGGCATGGCTGTGTTACAAACTTTGAAATTTTTTGGGGGAGTCCAGGAGAGCCTATTGATAGTAAAAAAGTGGTTTCGCTTTAAGTTTGCGGGCTTAACAATATAGTATAACAGTTTCAGAGAGCTGTTCCATATCCACCCTCTGGAAAATATCCTCTCAGATAGTGTATGGTGCCAACAAGTTTTTATCCTCAGAGCCCAGGAGCTTCCAATACCAGAGGGCAACTTCTTTCCTTTTGGATCTCCCATCGTGAAGAGAGGACTCCAATTCCTAGTCCCCTCTTACCTCCGAGGTCAAAGTTGCAAACCAGGAGGAAAGCTGCACATATTTAAACCTAGAGAGGGTGCCTCGGGTTTTAGCTTTCAGGACCTCCCATGGTAAGATTCCCTTCTCTCATCAAATCACCCCAAGACTAACTCAGCTCGCCTTAATGGAATACTCAGCCCATCTTTCATACATTATGGGGCGCCAGGAGAATCCCAGATGGGGAGCAATTTGAGTAATACCCTATATTGAGCATCTTCCTCACCTTACACCAAAGGTTTAATATTGTCTTTAAAACCTTTAACCGAACCTTCTTTAAAAATTTAGGAGCTCCAAACTTGTACAGGAAACCGCCCTCACCAAATTCCCTTATTTCACCTAGAAGCTTCCCCCATGTAGAGCCATCTGGTTTCCCAAGTAGCATCCGGAGGTTTTTAAACTGATATGCTACACAATAGAGGTTTAGATCTGGTAAAGCTAAGCCTCCCTTCACAAGCCTTCACCTCAGTTTCTTCCAGGCCAGCCTTGCCCCTTGGGAAGCCCACATGAAGCTGGATATTTTCCCCTGAATCTTGTTAATAATAGAGCTTGGGAAAGCAAGGGGCATACAATTAAATAAATACATGAATTTGGGTAGAATTGACATCCTAATGAGGTTCACCCGTCCATAAATTGTCAGTGGCAGGTTCTTCCATCTTAACATAGTATCCACCTCCTTAGTCACTTTCCTCACATTATGGGCTGGTATTTCCTCCACAGATTTAAAAATGGCTATCCCATGAAATTTTAACTCCGTTGATGCTTTCCCCCTCCACCTGTCTAAAATTCCAAAACACTACCTCGGTCTTAAGAGTTATTAACCATATACCCTGAAAAGACGCTAAACTCAGAAACCAACCTCTCCACCCTAGGTAACGTTTGGGCAGGATCAGATATATAAATTAACAGGTCAAAGGCATACAGCGCCATCTTATTTCTGAAAGGGGGGGGCCCATTAAAAGGAATAACGTACATCTTCCCTGGGCAATTGTGCCAACGGCTCTATTTAGATATCAAACAAGAGAGGTGACAAGGGACACCCCTGCCTGGTGCCCCTTCAAATGCTAAAACTCCTGGTCAAAGACCCATTATGAAGAATCCTAGATAATGAGTTTGTGTCTAATGCTCATAGTGTAGAAATCAAACCCTGACTGAATCCCATAACTTTCAAAACCACCCACAGATAGGCCCAGCAGACTCGATCAAAAGCCTTAGCAGCATCAATTGTAACCACTGCCAAGGGGATTGATCGGGCAGTGGCGAGATTGATAGTTCCTATAAGTTGCTGTGTAAGTTCTTGAATTTGCCTCTCTGGCACAAACCCTTTCTGATCAGGGTGTAGCAAAAGGGGGGCTAACTTAGCCAATCTCCCTGCCAAAATGCTCATAAAGATTTTATAATCTGCATTTAGCAGTGAGATTGGACGATAGGAATTGGCCTTTCAAGGGTCCTCGGCTGGTTTTACAACCAAGACAATTGTGGCCTCTTTCCATGAATTTGGAATCCGTCGTCCTCCCTGTAAGTAGATGGAGTTAAATAAAATCTCCCATTCGGGAACCATTTCATCCATTACGATCTTATAGAGCTCTGAGGGTATTGCATCGGGCCAGCAGCCTTTCCTCCCTTTACTCTTTGGAGGCGAGTCCTAATTTCCTCCTCAGTTATCGGGGGATCCATATGTTCTCCAACTTCCCTTGTGAGCATTAGCAGCCCGACGCCTTCCAACCAATCTCTAAGAGTCTCAAGATCAGGATGAACTTCTTCCATATACAACTCATTAAACGAGGATATCAGAAGATTCTGCATATCCTCAGCCTTGTTCGCAACATCTCCCTGTGCATTAATTACCAACTCCCTAATAAAATTTCTAGACCTCTCTGCCCTTGCCTTCCATGCTAGCAATGCCCCTGCTTTTTCCCCATATTTAAAATTGTTTCATACACCCCGCTTTCCCTCTCTCTCAACACCTTGCTTCCGATTTGAGCTTGTAATTTAGCCTGGCTTAGGTTTACTTGTAATTTGAGCTTGTAATTTAGCCTGGCTCCAGTTTACTTGATAGTCCCTCCCAGATGTTATTAGGGCAAGGATTTTGCTGCTGCATCTCTGCTTCCAATGCCCCCTCTCTTTCCTCCAAACTATTGAGCTCTGCCCTTTCCACCCGATTTATATCATGTACCAGACTTTAACACCCCTCTAATGTAGGCTTTAAAATTGTCCCAGATCACATCCAGTGAGGCAGAGGCGGCTTTCATTAAGACCTCTAAACTAAATTTTTTCAAAATAGTAACTGCATCGGGATCCAAAAGGATAACCATTTTTATGTCCACATTGTGTTGCTTTGCCCTGTAAGGCCCCCAAGCGTCCTGCTAACTGCAGCATGGTCTGAAATATGTCCTGGCAGTAGGCTAACCTTTTATTTCCCCAGCAAGGACTTTGTCGACCAAGATGTGATCCAATCTAAAGAAGTGTCCATACTTCTTGCTATGGAAAGTATAGGCTCTTCTTGAGCCCATTAACTAACTTCAGGTATCCACCAGGCCTATATTATGGAGCATATTCTTAAGGGCTTGTCTCGCCTTGGGCATGAAACTTCCTGGTAGATCCATCTAAAAGAGGGTACAGCAGGGTATTAAAATCTCCCCCAATTATTATCGGGGTGTCACCTCCACTAAGTTCCACTCCAGGTTTATTATATATTGGGGATTTTCGAGGTTCGGCCCATCTTCTCAGAGCTGCCATAACCCACCTACCAGAACCATCTGTTTTTGAAGACATCACCTCCTCCCCAGCTTCCCTCATTATCAAGATGGCCATCCCCTTATTGTGCACGGTCTGCTCAGAGACAACGTACCGATCTACCAAACTAAATTTAGAAAAGAGGGCTTGGCTCTCAGTAGGCATTAAATGGGTCTCTTGCAATATAATTATATGGGCCAGGCTATCCTCTAAGTAGCTCATTATTAATCCCTGCCGGTATTTAATTCCAAGGCCATTTATATTCAATGACATGAATGAGATCGCCCTGCTAGTACCCATCCTCATCGGGGGGAGAGGGCTATATTTAGCCTATCATTGGGCAACCAGTAGACCCTAAATGGAAGGGTGACATTGAGGACTTATTTGTTTTTTTCTCCCACTGCTCCCCACCCTGTGCCCTACCCCACCCCCGTGACCCTCCAACCACCCACCCTGGAGAACCCTGCCATTGCTGATAGGCATGGAGTGTGATGAGCTTCCCCGCAGAGGATTGGATGCACTCAAATTAACTTAGGCGGGATCCCCATTTATCTCCCCCCGCGCACTTTGTCTTAATAAGAATTCAGGAGCCCGCCCCCTTTTTTAGGAGTTAGATTAGGGCCTCTGTCACAGTTCGAAAATTATGCATTTGATTGATCCACATAACCCTGAGCATTGCTGCGAATTTCGACTGAGCTTTTGCCCCTAACTTATGGAGTACCTCCATCCTTTTCCTTAATTCCCACTGCTTTTGGTCTGTTGCCTGACATATGTCTGTTCTAATTGCAAGGGAATAGGAACTGAACATGAAAGCTTCCTTAAAGCTGTACTCAGTATTGCCTCTTTCACTGAATAAGAAAGGAAGTTCACTAAGATTTTCCTCGGCTTCCGCCTTTGGGGATTCCTTTTAAAAGGGTCTTTGTGTACTCGTATCTCCAGATAAAGGTTGGTATCAGGCCTACCTTTGAGAGCCGTCTCTCGCAGCGTCAATTATAAAACCCTTAATATGGGATCCTTCCTCCGCCTCTGGAACATTTGGGAACCTAAGGTTATTTCTCAGAGAGTGATTCTCGATCCTCTCAAGATCCTCTCTTAACACTTGGTTCTGTTTTGCGAGCAAACTTCGGTCCGAGGAGTGTTTTTGTGATGTCATGTCTCATAAGACCTACCACCTCTTCTAATGCCCCAGTTCAAACAGCTATTTCATCAGGCTTTTGAGCAAGGACAGAGCAAGAGGACTGAGTCTGCCTAGTTAGCTTCTGATGTCTTGAACCCATTCTTCATCTCTTCCTTCAATCCTAAAAGGATGGAGACCAATGATTAATCTGAGTGCTCCAACGATCGACTCCCAACGCACTCCGACAGCCACCCGGATCTAAGCTTGCTTCATTTTGTCACAAAGGCCTCAAATCTATTGGGTGTAGGGATCTGAGCCACACTTCTTAGGTCATCCAGAGAACCAGTATCCAACTTCAGTCCCCTTACTCTTGTTTTGTGGGCTGACTTCGCTGACCAAAGGCGACTTATGAGGTGCTTCCATGTTGGATGGCATCTGGGTCAATGGCATCTGGGTCGTTGTCCCCCCCCTACCACTTCTCTATCTTCGCTATTTAAGGTTGGAAAAGACAGGACTTTATAGAAAGATTTTAAGGAGGTGGTCACCTTAATCTGGAGGGGCAGGATCTTTTTACCCCTACCTCGCGGGCTCCTTCCAGGTGGAGCTGCCACTTTCCTAGCTTCCCAGGCTTTGCCACTGTAGGCTCCAATTCCACTGTTTTACTGTGTAGGTAGTTTAACCCCTGCCCGGTACTCTCTTGTGCAAGGGGGTACATATACTGGGGGGCATTCACACCCAGGACTTACCCTCAATGCTGCTGTTGTGGCTCTGTTACGTAAAGTGTACCTCAAGACTTTACCACACAATTTAGTAGACTCCTCTGGAGGTAATCCACTCCTCTCAATAGATAAAGGTTGAGCCCGCCGAACTTCTACTACACCCAGGATACTCTTCCAAATAGTATGCGAGGGCTGTAGAGCACCATGCAGCTTCACAAACACAGCTGCAGCCTGTGGGAGGCCCTTCTGTGCCTCCTTCCAACTTGTGCTGTCTCTACCACCGTAAACCCGGATCTGGATACTAGCAGCCCGGGACCTCTGCAGCTACCTCATTTCAGCTTCCCATTGAGGGAATTTTAGTTCTTGTTCCATTAACCAATGGACCTTTATTGTTCCATCCAAAATGTGGTGGATATATTGTGTAGTACCTTGAATGCGTGTGTGAGGGGTTTGAAAAGAGCCAGTGGAGCACTGAGGTGTGGTGAGATGAGTGTTTCTGTGCAGAAGTTTGAGGAGGATACTGGCTGCAGAGTTCGATTGTTCGTAGACTTTGTGAGTTGATTGGTCATGCTGCGTAGAATGTGTTCCCGTAGTCCAATTTGCTAGTGACTAGGGCATGAGTGAGTTTTTTTTTTTTGCTTGGGAGCGATTTTAAGATCTTCAGCATCTTCAGGGTTTAAAAGCAAGAGGCAGTGATGGCGTTGACTAGCACAGGTATGTCCAGTTTCCTGCGGTTGATTATTCTGAAGTTCCAGCTACCCACCAGTTGGAGTCCCATGGTGAGGTGTTCCTGCCAAATACTACTTCGGTCTTGTCTGAGTTGAGCTTGAGATGGTTGGCTTAAAGCCAGTTAACGACTTCAGAGTAGGAGTTGGGTGTCGCCAGCATAGGAGAGGATGTTATGTGCTCCGATGGCGAGAGGGATCAAGAATGTGTGAAGAGGGTAGGGCCGATTGATGAGCCTTGTTGCACTCCACAGATAACTTTGCTGGCCTCCAAGGAGCAAAGTGCCAGGCGGATAGCCTGTGTTATATCCATTAGAAGGAGCAGATCCAGTGGAAAGGGTCTCCTTGGATGCCAATCTTGTGCAGATGCCTGATGGGGATGTGAAACAGTGTCAATGCTGCAGAGAGGTCCAAGAGAATGAGGGACGCCAGGTCTCCTCTATCCAGGATCATGCTGATATAGTCTCTGGCGGCAATGAGTGCTGTTTCTGTACTGTTAGGCCTGAATCCAGACTGTGTGGAGTTGAGGAGCTGGTGGTCGCTGAGATGGTCTGTCAGGCATCGGTTGATTCATTTCTCTAGGACTTTTGCCAGGTATGGCAGGAGGAAGATGGACCTGTAGTTAGAACACATGGCTGGGATAGCAGATGGTTAACCGAGCAGGGGCCGATGGTGGCATGCTTCCATGTGTCCTGTAATGTGGCTGAGTCGATGGAGGCATTGAAAATCTGTGTTAGTGCTTCGATGATCAGCATGAGTCCTTTGGTGAAGGCGTGGTGGGGGCAAAAGTCAGATGGGGCCCCGGCATCCAAGATCTTCATGGTAGAAGCCATTTCCTCGGTGGTGACGGCGGGCCACAAGGTCAGGGTCTGTTCTTCGGTCATGGTGGGAAGTCGAGTTTCAACAGTGATGGGGTCCGGTTGAGGATCAAATTTGCTGTACAGGGAGGCGATTTTGTACAATTGTTAATCTGAATGTTACACATTGATCTCCGCAACAAAACATAAAACCACAAGCTAGGCTAACAATACAGATGTAGTCGAGGCCTCATCTCCAATATAAAAAATTAACCAACTTTTAAACGCTATGCAAGGGGCGTTGGTCACTTTCGTGTGTCATGTCAAAGAGCACAGACATGCAACATACACTCAAAAGAACTACAGGAAGTAATTGCAACTGGAAAGAGTGGAGGGGGGCTGAGACCCGAAAGTAAACTATAACAATGGACCATAAAACCAAATGGCTAGACGTTTTGCATCAACACTGTCACGGCGCGTCTTCTTTCAAAAGCAGAACTCATGAATCATCCACAGAAACTAAAAGGGTCTGGTGCAATCGTGTGATCTAGGATTCCTGCTGTCAGCAGTGAGGTTTTACATGCAAAACGTTTCTGCCGGTGTATTATGCTCAAGAGGCATAAATACCACCGAAAATCAAAGAGTGTGCAGAAAAGATAAAACCAAGATTCTCTGTATTGTGTCTCCCTCCCGGATCACCTGCCACAAACATAAGCAGCTACTCAAACCACAAACCTCATCCACACAAATGATATCGTAAATGTTTCTTTGGTTTACAACATGACTGAATAAGACTAAACAAACTTATCTAACAGAATACAATTTTCGTTTTCAGCCGAAGCTGGGAGCAATAAATAGACAAAAGTGGTCATAAACTAAGGCCGTAAGTAACCAAGTCAGTCATCCTGCAGGGGTCGATACATTCACTGGCATCATATTTACTCCTGACGCAGAACTATGAATCTGAAAGACTATGATCAGTAGCCAGCTACACTCCAAAATGAGTCTCGTTACACTTAAATATGAAGCCCTGATGCTAGCTTTATTATGCTGCCTTTATTGTAAACCTGCCAACTAGCAACGCAACATAAACCAAACCCCCCCCCCCCCCAGCCAATGTGATGCAGGCTACCCTTTAACAGATCAGCCAGAGTTCCCAAACTATATAGCCATTTGCCGGATACTGCGTTATTGAAAAATGTTACATTGCACGACAAAACTAGTTTAAAGCCAGACCTATTGCCACAACCAATGATAGTTTTGGAGACACTGGTGTTTTTGCCCCAAATATATTCACATGGTATTAATGGATCAGGATCGTGCGGAGAAGTCTGGTGGAGCATCACAATTTCTGGACAAGACGCAGAATGAATTAACTACTGAAAACCATGTTACAGACCATGTTTTGTGCGCATGATCCACTTATCCTATTTTATGTAAATAAATGTGTTATGCAATGCACAGTTTCTTATTACAGGGCCTCTTACACCCTTTTGTTGAACAACAATCTGAGGCAGAAGGTTTACCACAGTATGTTTTCTATAGGGGGTGCCCACAGCCAGTTGAGGTCCAACTGAGTGAGCATGGACTGGACTATTTTGGGATATGCTCTGCAGGTAGGCTAAATAAACGCACTGTCCAATCTTGCAACTTTCTACCCATTCTATTAATGGCTTGTTCCAGTTCCATACAGCAAACATGGTGGATTAACAGTGGTATGATAAAAAGAGGCAATTCGAAAAGAGCTACGTGTCAGTCACTACTCAATCCTCAGTGCACGGTTGGATAAAGATATCCTATTCAAAGGCACACAACTCTTGAGAGGGCACGAAATGCTCCAATTGCCTTTAAAATATCTTGCTGCGCAACGCTAATGGCTAGTTAGTCCAAAAGAGCCTATCAGTATATTTAAAATAAAAAAAATAAAAAATAAAAAACAAACACTACAAGAGAGGGCCATATCCTGAGAGAGTTACTTACTATGGTTAAATATTTAGGCCCTGCTGGTTAAAAACATCCGCCATCCACATGAAACGCAGCTTACACTCGCTAATCGGGAAACCCCAAAAGGTGGTTTGAAATGGCCAAGCACTGAACCGGAAGGACTGACAAAACTCCCAAAGTATATCAAGCTCGATAAGCAGGCGAAAACTATCAAGAAAGAAAAACATTTCTGTCAAAGCATAATCTGACAACAGTTACCAGGCGGCAAAAAGACATAGTAGAAGCACTAAATTTAGAGGATGGACCAGAGTCCAGAGAGCAACTAGAAAAGCCCTATAACGATCTCACCCACCACATACTAACCAGAGTACACACTATTATTTATTTATAAAGTTTTATATAGCGCGAACATGACCCACGCAGGTATCAGAGCGCTTTACAATATACAGTTATTAAACATTAGATGGTTGAGGTAGTATACATGCATTCGGTATTCGCCATTCAGTACAAAAGAGGTAGATAGTAGTATATGGGTAGCATAGGTGACTAGTAGTCAACATTTGAAAGGATTTATATAGCGCTGGCTAGACCCGAAGGTATCAGAGCGCTTTACATGAGAATCAGAACATAGTTGCAGGTTACATCGTTACAAAGGTTACACAGTTATTAGTGCATAGCTACATAATTACATGTTAGGTCGAGACAAAATAAGGACATACACGTAAGGGAAAAAGCAGGCAAGGGGAGAGATACAAGGGGAGAGGGGGTAGGAGCAGGGGGAGTAGACATAGAATGAAGGGGGGGGAAGAGGAGGGGGAGGGTGAAAGACACAGCAAGAAAGAAGAGGGGGAGGGTGACGGGGGCACAAACCGGTAAACGCGTAATAGCTGCGTCCAAAGTCCAGTAAACTGTGATGCCAGGGGAAGAGGCATCATTCCCCCATCTCCGTTGCGAGAGGCTCCCTATTAAGCAGTGGACTCTCTCAGAGGGGTCTCTGAGACTCCAAGGTCTACCTACTGGATCCTTCCCCAAAAAGGGGCGAGGGAGTGCTTTGGCAATGGGCGCCATACCAAACCTCAACTGTGAGTGGCTCCCTTAGCGCAGTGGACTCTCTCAGGGGAAACAGACTCCAGAGTATAAATATTGGATCTTTCCCCAACAAGGGGAGAAGGAGTGCTTAGTCAAAGGGCACAAGGGACAGGGGGCTAGGCGGCGTAGCAGACAGGGGGGAGAGATTCAGGGGAGAGGGGATAGGATTTCAAGATAACTATGAAATCATGTTATCTTGGAATTAAGAAAAACAAACAGAAGAGGCAAACAAACATGATGCACTGCATTAGTCAGAAGAAATTTAGGCTTTCAAAAACTCCCACCATCAGCAGCTGGTCACTCCACCTGCACTGGTTTGTTGGCTCTGCAGGCACAGGACCAGACCGGGGAAGGCACAATATTTACGTGCTGTTCTCCAGGCCCATTTGGACAGTCGGACAATATTAATTTCCATTATGGCAGGTTTTCCTCAAGTCCCCCTAGTGATGTACTGCGCTGAGGTGAAGGTATTACAGTTGACTTTTAGTGGTCGCAATAAGAGATTGTGTGGCTACCGACATGGAGAGGTCAAGAAAAATAACCTAGAGAGTGGACTGCTAGCCGGAGATAGATGACATGGTTTGCATCAATACTTAAGGAAGTAGTCTTGTCTAGATTGCATGCCATTTGGAAATCGCTCTAGTAGATGTCTGCCATGGCCTGTTACTCAACCTCGCTTAAAAGGCATCAACATCCAGAAGGGGTTAGAGGTCACAATTCGGATATGTGCATGGCATCTATCCAGTCAAACAAATTCTTAACTTGCCTCAACTCAAGTACATAATTTGTCCTCATCACCCAAAATTTTACAATTGAGCCAACTCCACCTCTTGCGGAGAAGATAATGTATCCAGTTTACACAAAAGGAAATCCTAATCCACCTCTGTTTAGTTCACCAGTTTCACCCACTAGGCCCATCTATATTTCCAGCCCTTGGGATATCAAGAACTGACTCCGATTTCAATTTAGTAACCCATAAGGTTTCTTACCATACGTGACCACTGCATACATGAGTAGGAATAGAGGGAGAGATTGCGTTTTAGTATAGTCCACAAGTACATCCTGGGGCTGGGGAGAGGGGGGTGTAGTGTGTTCCCAAACAGACACAGGATCAGACAGAGGCATTAACATTTAGAACCAGATCTCAGCCAGTCTGCCAACACCATGGTTAGCTCTTCCATGGCACTCGGGTATGAAATGTTCTTGGACATTGAGGGTCCAGAAGACTGGTGGATTTACACTCTCAAAGCACTGAGAAGACATTGCTAAGCCACAAATAATTCTACTGCAATTTAAGATTAGTCTGATGATAAAAGCACTGTACAAAGATATGGAAGGAGAAGTGCGTGCACAACTGCACGTTATTAGATTGCAAAATTTTAACAGAACTTTGATCATCATTAGGGAAACATTTACGGTGCAAACACTTTTGCAGTACTAGGACTACATAAACTTGCAAAGAGATTATATATCTTTACAATGACTGAGCATCACGTTACAGGTCACATATGTACCACACCAGTACACATCAGAAAATGTAAGCCACCCACCACAGCATGGCACAAAATGTATTTCTTTACTGGACCAGATGCTAAAGAACAAGTTACATCACAGATGCAAAAAATAGAAACTTCGGGTATCGGCTTCACTGTGGTAACAGCTACCGTCTTCAAAAATAATTATAGTTTTGTCCCTCCGGAGCGTACAAGATACTTGGCTTTCCTTTTCTATTTAGAGACAGAACGAGAGGAAGCATTATTAGCAGTTGCAACATCAGTCCGTTTGAAGCATTCTACATTAATAAGACGACAAAAATAAAACAATCAAAAAATACACAGCAAAATGGTGAAATGATTTACATAACATTAGTAATACACCAAAGGGCACCAAGGCGATAAGATATAAGAAATGACAATGGTTGTTCCCATCGGTTCCAAAAAATAGGGACATTACATAAAAATAAAAAGCTTGCAAATTATTCTTCCTTCTCGTGTCAACACGTGATCCACATTTACATTACAATTTCAGTTGACGTGTTGGTAAAAACATGTTATCTTAAAATTCCAGACTATAATTATGATGAAGATGGAGTCTATCCAAATAAGTTACACTTTTTTATAGTGAATATAAATGAAGCAGATTTAAAAGGCAATTTTGTGTTTTGTCCCTGCCCATCAGTATTGCTTCTTTCCCTCCCTTTAATGACGCAGCTACTTTTTCGTGCTTAAGCACTCAATGAGAAAGCATGTTTTCCAGCCTCTTCCTCGTCCACCTCTCCAGCGCCATAACTGCCCCCCAGATCTGTTTGTTTCCCTTGTGTTGCAAGCTCTCTCGAGCGCTTTTCCACCTGCTAAACTCCCCCTGCACTCCGTTTGTTCTCTCTCGAGCACTATTCCCCCCACCCCAACTCTGATGCTTACCACTCCTGTTGCCCCCCCACACCTTTTTTTAATATATCCATTTCACAGGTTTCATTACCTGTGCATGTGGGAACAGTAAATAAAATGAAAAAAATTGTTTTTAAATTGGCACCTCTGTTATTTTAAGTATCACATGTGTAATGATGCATGAGCTCACCTACAAAATGAAGCAGCTGCGGCGGCTGTGTCATTGCACACTTTTTGCGGTTGCTTTTTTACCGCTTTCGGGCCGTGTTGCAAAGCATCTTGTCAATGCGGTACATACAGCATTGCCAAAAGGCACTGGCAAAGACAGCTGGTTCTAAAGGAAAGACCTATTGGCTTTGCCAATGCTTGTTCTTTACTGTAAGTCAACCTCGCCCTCCTCCTGAAGTGGCTAGGAGCAATATTTTATAGCCCATAAGCTCATAGAAGAGGCTATACATCCCAAAACCGAGTTAATTTAAAGAGTGCAGAAAATATCCAAGCCAAAGTCAGAGAAGAAAACGGAGTACTAAAAGGGGCACACAAGGTAGTTACCAGGCACATTTTGCTATGGGAACATGCCTGTGAAAAAGCTATTTATCCTGCCTTGGGTATAGTGAATGATAAGCCTCAGTTTGTTAAACTCCTTTCATGCGATAAGCATGCATGAGACTATTCATCTGGAAGTAGTAGCTTTCTGTGCTCTGTTGCTAGGGTATGGGGAGGTATGATCACCATAAGCAATTTTCTAATTATGAATACATTTTGTGAAACCCTAAAGAACAAAAATGGACAGTTATTAGCAGTTCTGTGACTTAGTGAAGTTGGCAGAAAAATGCAGAGGAATTTCGTTGGCCAACTCGGTGAAAGAGTCAAAGCAAATAAATTCTCTCCTGCATAGCATCGGCAAAGCCTATAGGTACAAAGGACGAGATGAATTGACTGCCAATATTGGTTAGCAATACTTATAGAACTGTTGGCATGCCGACTCACATGGTGGAAAAGATTATTACAAGCAAAGAGCTTTGTGCAAATGACAACCCTTGACCAGGAAATGCATAACTGAAGACACTATTTATGCTCACAAAGAAGTCTGAATTGCTGATCATCCTAACAAATCAACCTCGTTTTCTCTCGAAATGACACAGCGGTAACAGCAGAACATCAAAACTTGCAATACGCTTGGAATACACAATATTCCATAAAGATATCTTGTCCATGTTAGTGTGCACCATTGAGCTTCAAGTGAGCCAACAAATGAGTTTAAGTACCGAAGTATAAAAGATAACCGCCCACAACCGACCTTCTCCACTGAACCACACCACACTGTAAATTTGGGACAAATCACTTGATGTCACTGTGCCACAGTTCTCACTTACAAACCTGTGAGGGTGTACCAAGAGCTATATCAATAGCTGGACAATTACATTTTACAACTAGATAAACTCTGCAAGATAACGTCAGTTAAAACGTTATGTATCCGATTCGTTTCACCAGTACATTTGGTTTACACATGCAATGGGCGGCTTTGCACATGGGAGAGGGCGTTTGGGCAGAATATCGGAACCAAAAATATCGTGGGACAAAAAATTGTGTCAAGAATATTGAGGAGAAAAATATTGTGAAAGTAAGTTTCTAAAGGTAAGTAAAGTTTTACTATATGTGCCATTTACCCAAACCTTCGATATTTTGGTCCTCAATATTTTTGGCACGATATTCTGTTCACACACTATTTTCAATTTCACCATTCTGTCAGTAATCCTTGTAAAATTCATAGAAAGATTTTCATGTGAATAAATGTACACTGCACGAAGCAGGTGTAGCTGGGTCAGATTGCCATTTAATTTTCTGCCAGCACAGAACTAGCTTGTTTATGGGTATTCACAAGCATTACTACTGACAAAGCAGATGAAGCATGTTTTCTATGCCCAGAACATAACAGATGAAATGTGTGGTGGTGCAGGGGAAGAGGCAGCCCCAAAAGATAAGTTACTTTCCATAAAAAGTTAAGTAGAAAACAGGACTATCGCAGGTTTCCAGGCAAACTTCAAATTCCTGATAAGTCATAGACCTGTGGATGCCTCTTTGCCTCCCCTTCCGAGGTGGAAGGAGATCACTTGCCAATTTTTCCCAGTCTGCTCACTTCGTAAAATAAGAGTCATGACAATGGAGCTTGAACTAGGTGATACCCGGAGGCACTGCTGAAGCGCACATGTGGCTCTTGATTTGCATCCTAGTGTTGTGAACTTGACCAGGCTCTGCAGGCGCTCTTCCGTCCCCTCATATCCATATTGCCTTTGCCCTAAAAAGACTCACCACCTCTCAACTTGATCCCACTGCCTGGAACTGGTTAGCCCCCACATACCCCAAAACCACCCCTCGTGTCTGGGAAAAAACTGCCTGCATCCTGTGTGAAGTGTAGCCTGGCAAACCTAGGAAACGGCCGAAAGCACACAATGCAAGGAAGACAATCATACTTTGAGAGCTGAAGTCTAAAACGGACAGTCCCAAGCAGAAGGATGCCGATGATAGTCTATGATTTGCTGTCAGAGCTCAGCAACAGCGACACATCATGAGATTTGTGAATCTCACAGAACACAACCCATACAAAATGATAACAGTGAAGTAAATACAGATTCATTGCAAAAACACAGCAAAAATGTACAAGTGGATGGAAGTACGAAGGTCAGGCATTAAGAAAAAGTTAAGGTAACAATAACCCCATTTACTCCCACATAGTATTACAAAAGGACCATGCAATATTACATGGGTGTAAATCATATGGAAGGGGTAGGGAGTCAGCATTTCAAGGCATATTCGGCCTTGACAGTTAGTGAACACCCACAAACATCAATTTGGCATGATTCACAAACGTATCCCAAATGTTACCATCTTTAAATTGGCAGATTAACTCCAGGTGGTGTCTGGAGTAAATCCCTTTTCAGGCTGGGGAACTACATGTGTCCCCGCCAGGCCACTCAGCAGTGGCTCATGGGAGAAAGGGCCCCGCTTGAAGCCCCAAAAGTCAGTTTTCATCTGCCTTTTCATGGCAGTCGGAACGCCGTGAAAGGGCAGTCGGAAAGTGATATCCTAATCCCTGCGGCGGTGCCAGACGGGAACCTACGGAGGCAGTGGACTCCCCCCACCCCCCGCCCTCTGCACCCTGACCGCTGTATCATAATCCGGCGTTCAGAACAATTGTCTGAATGTCAAGCGGTTCTACCCGCCATCGTAATGAGGCCCATTGGCAGCAATTCAGGTCATATTTGCACCTTACTATATTACAGCACTCGCCCAGACAGCTAAACCTTTGCATAACTAATCAGATTTACAGCTACAAACATCTTATATAGTCTGAAGTATGTGTTGTTTTTATCAGCAGAGGATTTCGAATTTGCCTTTAATATCATAAGAGGCTGTTACCTGACAGTCCACTGCCGTGTGTAACAGAAGGATGGAGCATACTTTTTCAAGTGGAGGAAATTGAAAAGAGGCCTTGTCCTTGACTCCCACAAAGGTGTGCTGGTCATGGGAAAGCCATATTTGAGCTTTAAACAAGCAAGTTACTTACCTTCGGCAACGCTTTTTCTGTTGGATACAGTATCTGGCTGTGGATTCCTCACCTTTTGAATTACCCCAATGCGCAGCATTTCACTGAAACTTTTCTTCTCAGCTCTCCCACATCGACGAGGACGTCACAATGGAATGGCTCCGCTTGCGACTCCTCGTGACATCGGAGCCATAAGACAACCTCGTCGGTGAGCTGACGTCAGTTACACCCATTTTTTTGCCAGTGCCTCGAGTCGAACAGGTGAACCGACAACTTTTATACAAGTATACACAGTATACAAACACAACCAAAACTGGAAATCCTTCATCATAAACCTTTCCTAGTGCCAAGTATCACATGATTCAAACAATAAATCACATAAGAAACAGATTAACTATTTTTCGTAGAAGCAGACGGGGAATGGGGAGGCGGGTGGGTCAGTGAGGAATCTACAGGCAGATACTGTATCCACCAGAAAAAGCATTACTGAAGGTAAGTAACTTGCTCTTCTGATGAATACATTTGCCTGTGGATTCCTCATCTTTTGAATTGAATCCCCAAGCAGTCCCGCTCCCGGAGGAGGGTTCCTGCCTGCGCCAAAAAACCCTGCAGCACAGAACATGCAAAATGTTTGTCCCTCCTCACCTCTGAATCCCAGCACTAGTGCTACGCAAAAGTGTGGAGGTCCAAGTTGCCGCCTTGCAGATCTATACCACAGGGACACCTCTAGCCAAGGCCGAAGACGACGACTTAGCTCTGGTAGAATGAGCACGAATTCCTTCAGGAGGCTCCTTCTTGGCCAAGGTGTAGCAGATCTTGGTACACAGGATGATCCACCTGGACAGCGTTCTCTTGTGGACAGCCTTGCCTTTCATCTTGCCCACATAACCAACGAAGAGTTGATCGTCCAACCTGAAGTCCATGGTCTGTCCAAGTAGAAGCTGACCGCCCTCTGGGGTCCAGGCCATTAAGTCTCTCTTCCTCCTTAGAAGGGTGAGGGTAGAAAGTGGGTAAGGTAATGGAATGCCCCAAAGTGGAAAGGAATGACCATCTTAGGCAGGAAAGCAGTTCTGGTCCCAAGATCCATCTTATTCGCATGGAATGATGTAAAAGGAGGCTTGGAGCTAAGAGCCTGCAATTCACTCACCCTCCTATCGGAAGTGATTGCAACCAAAAATATAGTTTTGAACGCTAGAAGCCTCAAGTGACAACTATGTAATGGTTCAAAGGGTGAACAAATCAAGAATGTAAGAACCAAATTCAAAACCCACTCAGGAATGATAAAAGGAGGAGTGGGAGGAAACCTATTAGTGAGATCCTTAATGAATCTCATAACTATGGGATATTTAAGCAACGAGGGTTGATCTGGTAAACAGAGAAAAGCTGAAAAGGCAGATAAGTAGCCCTTAACAGTAGCTACTGCACAACCCTGTTGTGCTAGGGAAAGAAACTCAGAACATCAGATAAATGCGACTGCAAAGGATCAATCGATCTCTCTCCACACCATTTAACAAACTTGACCCCACCTACCAGACTAGACAGATGTGTTGGAGAGTCTTCTGGCTGATAATATAACACCCACCACATCTGGTGGGAGAGAGAAATAACTCAGGTTTCCCCGTTCAATCTCCAGGCATGAAGGTGCAGGATCTGGAGGTTGGGGTGTAGAACCTGCACCTGTGACTGCTAGAGGAGGTCTGCCCTGAGAGGGAGACTGAGCGGAGGGTGCAATAAGAGCCAAATGAGGTCTGTGTACCACACCCTTCGGGGCCAATCCGAGGCGATCAATATGACTTTGGCCCGGTCTTGGCAAATCTTCCTCAGAACTTGAGGAATCAAGGGCATGGAAGGAAACGCGCAAAATAGCCGTGAGCACCAATCTAACTAAAACGAGTCCCCCAATGTTCCCCGCGTCGGATATTGGAGACTGCAGAAAGCCGGGCAGTTCTCGTGAGTGGCAAACAGGTCCAACTGAGGAAATCCCTCCACCCTGGAAATGTTCAGGACCACCTCCGGATGGAGACGCCAATCCTGATCAGCCAAATACTGTCAACTGAGACTGTCCGCACGCTCATTCAGATCTCCGGCCAAATGATTTGCTATTACACAAATCTGATGGTCCTGAGCGCAGGACCAGAGTCGCAGAGCCTCTCTGCAGAGAAGATACAATCCCACTCCTCCCCATTTGTTGATGTACCACATTGCAGTACTGTTGTCCGTTAGGAACTGAACCGACTGCCCGCGAAGGGAAGAAGGCCTTGAGAGCCAAACGTACCACCCGCTAAATAACACTGGCCCAGCATACCTCAATCGCATCTCCTTTCAGGAACCTTCCAGACACCTCCACTCACCCGAACTCATACTTGCACAAATCCCACGCATACAGAAAACCAGATCAGACTGTCAACCTGTCTCATACATCGCTCCTAAAGAGTGGAACGACATGCCACCACGCATAAGAGCCTACTCCTCACTTCTTAAATTTCGCAAGAAGCTAAAGACCTGGCTTTTAGTAGTCCCACTAGGTGTGCCTAGATTCACACCTGCCCAGAGCCAGGATAACCTACCGGATGATAGTGCACTTTACAAACATGCACAACATAAAGCAAGCACACATTTGCCTAAAAATAGCTCATTTTTCTTCAGTGACAAATCTAGTTGAAAGTGTGGTTTTTTAACATAACTTTAAGCAACTTATTTTGCGTGTGCTTCAGGTGCCGATTTAGATGGGGACGTATTTTTACTCTCCTTACTGTTATTAAGTGTTCAAAGTGCCATTGTAACAACCTGCAATTTAAGTGCCGAGTGAGGTAGTGATTTATTCTTATGTCCTTCACAAATAATACAATTTTTAAAAAAATACATGAAAACTAAAAACCTTATTTTAAAAATAAGACCAGCAAAAACAGTACATCCGTGAAGGTTTATTAATTTTACTTTTTTATCACAAGCGATTGGATAGCTGGATATTATCTTTTTATTTTTTGTGTGGCATATGCTTGCAATATAAAATATTCACCTATTATACCAGTTTGCAAAGGCCAGACCCATTGTCTTTGACAAGGCTAGTTTGCACAGGCATGGAAAGCAAGCGTTACCTGAAGGCTTTTCCAAGAGTTCCACAGACATACAGCAAATCAGATTATTCATAACAACCAAGACATTATGCCTTTATAAGTATCCAGGGACAAGTCCTTAAATCCAGAAAGGGTAAAGTTACCTTTGTTAAATAGCACTACATTGCGAGGAAATTAAGGATTTCTTTTGAATATTTGATAATTAGCTGAGTCACCAGGCTGACTCAATACCATATTCACACCTTGGCTATCAACATCCGCAGAACAATATTGTCTACTTCACAGGGAACAGCCATTGAATAGCCCAAAACTCCTTGTGATCAATCACTATAGAGTGTGCGCTACTGGCTCCCGAAGGAACAGCATTGAGAGAATGCAGATTCTGTGGAATGAACAGGATTAATAGCTTAGACAAACTGGAAAGTAGGAGCCATGGACTGGGGGTTTGAATTGGTGTAACAGCCAAGGAGCAGAGGTACTCGCCTCTAGGCCAAAAGGGGGTGATGCTCTTCAAACAGTAAGAGTAAGAAATTGGGCGGAGAGGTGGAAGAGAGTGGTGAAAAGATTAGGCACAATGGAAGCAGCAGCGTGGAGGGGCCGCTAAACTGGAAATGTTTATCATCAAATTTAGAAGAAGCCGACAACAGGATGCGATCTCCCAATCACAAGATATTACCCCCGCAAAACCCTCCAAAAATTCAAATATACAAGTACATGCATGTACAAAATGGACATTGTAAATGAGGGCAATAGGATGTTCATGATATTCATTGAGAATCTTGCAAAGCCCTTCCACAGATGAGAAATGAATGGGCACCCTTTACCGAAAGTGCCAGGTCCACAATTTGCAGTGGCTGCCAGACCCCGGGAATTCCACATCATGCGACTACATCACTGTCATTGGTTTACTCACAATTACTCAAGGGGCTAGTAGTTGAAGGACGAGCAGAAAAACGTGTATGCTTGAACTACAGGCAGCTGGGTTCTGGATTCAAGATGGCTAGCCAAAAGCTTGCACCCATCTCGCTGCCTCCTCTCTTTTAGACAGAGACCACATCATCCCCACCCAACACACAACCTGCCCAAACAAAGCTCGCAACTACCTCGCTGACACTGCCTACCATAGTCATACACACCCAGTCCCTCATGCAAGGACCATAGTCCTCCTCCCCTCCCCCCCCCCCGGCTTGCCACCTAGACGCCCAACACACAATCCCCCGCCTCCCACAAAGTGGCAAGCAGCTAGCCCCCCCTCACACACATCCCACCTCACCATGAAGCAGCCAAACCAGTAGTATACAGTTATTCAGAAATTCACCTTCGGTGGGGGTAAAGCTGGTGCAGGTATAGTGGCTTAGAGGCAGAGTGTGGTGGGAATAGTATGAGCACATAAAGTCAACGGCACGCTTGTTGGAAGAGCAGAACGGAGAAAGATGGACAGTATTAAGTAAGGCAGGTTTTCCTCAGATAGCAACGATATATTAATAATATCTGCAGCATTTATACTGCAGTGCCTGGTGAATACACTGCATATCCAAGGAGGGAACCAAAGCCTTTTTTGACCGAAGCCTACCATTGGCTTTGTGGTTGCTAAAGATTGCTTGGGGACATTCTGAAAGCTGACCTATGAATGCATTCCTCCCATCGGCTTTGTGATTTGTAAGTTACATTTGCTTGCTTTCTATTTGCTGACTTTGCTTTAGGCTGTCCAACATATATTTGTCCCTACTGTGGAGCATAGCCTGTTTACTGTCTTCCATGAGCTCCTCCTTTCGGAAAACAGGCCTTTAAACTTTGTACTTCTCTGGTCACATTTGCTGTGCATTCTACGACAAATGTCAGGCTCTGCCTTCTCAAGTGTATTCTTTTCTTTCTCAGACTTCAAGTGAGAGCATTTATCTGAATCTGTGGGTGTGAAAGTAAATGTTTTTTTCTGGCACACAACAAAATTTAAATGTCTGTAAATGAAGTGTGCAAATATTTCAGAATGTATCAGAATTGGGAAATCACAAATGAAGCACATGTTTTGTAATCCTGAAGTGTAGTGGAAACACCAATTTGAATAAGAAAAACAAATCAATACTATAAGTGATGCCATTTCCACACATTGTTTTGCGTGCTGTATAGTTTTATCAGTAAACTGTAGGTCTGTACAAATGGAAAGTCATTCCAAATAAAAATGGGTTGTCTGTAATGGCGGTGCACTACCGCACTATGTATACTTCACTCCAAGCCCCCCCCCCCCCCAATGCTGCACTCTATGCCACCCACGATACTCTATGCAGCTAACTTTAATCCATGCTGAAAAGCAGCCAGGCTGATGTACAACATGACTAAAACACATTGGTAAAGTCAATAGCTCTTGCATAGGAGTAATCTATTGGCTTTGCTAATGCTTGTTCCAAATTAGGCAGCAGGAAAGAATGGCACAGCTCTGCACACTTTTCCTCCACACCTTGCAGTTCCATCAGGAGGAATAGTTAACATTCAGAAATATTGTCCGGCAAATCTCAGAGATCACACTTGGCTAAATAGAATAAACTGAACAGTATGCTCTCTGTGGATTCTTCTACGTAGTAATAATGCAATTTGTTCACACATTTCTCTAGTCACAGTCAGTCATACAGTTTTCACATTTAAGTCGCTTTTTCACTATATAGTAATGAAGATATTGCTTGCTAGCTGGAACAGTGTTTTTTAACGTGGTGGCTGGGTTGAAGCACCCAGTTACTGCTTCTATTGGATGCACTTTTTTTTCCTTATTTGGCACACAGAGTTGTGTTCCGAGGAGAAGAAATAATTCTCCAAGTGCCATGTTACAATATCTCACAGGTTCCCTTTCAGAACACGGTAAAGCGCCTAGCTTTTTAAACTATTATAAATGGAATATCATGCTGCAAATATTATGTAGCCACATCAACAACAAAATCTTTTCACACAGCTTTGCCATCTACAAGATACAATTGTCTCCCAAAACTATGCAGTGTGATACAATCCTTTCAGAACATCTGCACAATGACGTCCTGACATACTTCTAAATCGAACCCAGAGGAAACACTTCACAAGTCATCACATCACTGGTAGATATGTAAGCCATGTAACCTGACTTTGACTTTCATTGCTACAATGTCCCCAGTTAATTTCTAAAGGTATCACAATTGAATCCACGTTCAAGAAACAATCTCCAGACAACTTAAATCTGACAAGCAAATATCTATAATCCTTATATTCAATCACCACGCCAATCCTTCATGTTGCGTCCATTTACAAAACAAATTGTGGTCCTTGTCTGAACTGCAAACAAAGGTAACCACCCAAAACTCGATGCACTTCAAGCCAAAGCATTACAAGTGACTTCCAATCTACAAGAAAAGAAACTGAACTCCTCAGAAGAGCTGTCTGCCCATGCAAAGGCCATTCTTGTGCAGTGAGGACAAGACCTTCTCTTTAAGATTCAGTACTGTCAACAAAAGGGCTGCAGTACAGCCTGGAAATAAAGGCAAGAGAGCATCGCCTGCTCTCAAACTTTTCATAATATAGTGTCTTCATGGCTCATTTAGCATGTCTATACATCGTTTTTGGTCCTGACCAATAGTGATGCAGACTTGGGCAGTTTTGTGAAGATTTCTATGACACAAACTTACATAAACCGTCATTTTAAATTTCAGCTTCTGAATTGGACCATAAACTTAGAGAGATATTCCTTTGCCCAGTCTATCTCCTCCAGATAAAACTGCTTTGGACCAAGATATTACTGCAGATGAAATTGGGGTTGCGCTGGCAGATTTCAACCGGAGGGAAACTCCAGGACCAGTCGGGTTCCCCGTGAAGCTTTACCGCAGGCTCAGCTCAGATTTGGTTTTGCTCCTTCTTAAAGCATACAAGCAGGCAATATCTCACAGCCACTTCTCCCCAGAGACCTACCAAGCCACTATTGTGGTCCTCCCAAAGCCGGGTCACACTCAGACCACTTGTGCCTCTTTACAACCCATAACCTTCATTAATAGCGATGTTAAATTGTATGTTAATATTATGGCTAATAGGCTGCTAAAGGTTCTCAAAGCCTTGGTCCGCCTGGACCAATGTGGGTTTATTTTCCGGTGTAGTACTAGACATTGCATCCGTTGTGTACATATAGCATTTTCCCGTATCAGAACTCGAGGCCCAGCAGCTCTCCCGTTACTAGACTTTGAAAAAGCTTCCGATAAGGCTGAGTGGACATATCTTGATGAAGTGCTTGGCGGTATGGGTCTTAGACCTCGTTTCTAGGTATACATGAGGGTCATCTATGTGGGTGCTCAAGCCTGGGTGCAGGTTAATAGTGTCTTATCAGACCCCTTTCCTGCGTGGAGAGGTACCAGGCAGGGGTGCCCGTTGTCCCCGCTTTGGCTCAAGCTCTCCATCGTGCCACTGGAGGTGTGGATTTGATGTGATGCCCAGGTGTGAGGATTCTACTGGGGGCGGGGGATGGAATAGCCCTATATGCGGAGATTGTCCTCATTTATGTCCAAACTGGCTGAAATTGGTCCTAGAGTACTTCAAATCCTTCATGTTTTTGGGGAAACTTCAGGTCAACGGGGGCAAATCCCCATTAGTTCTGATAAAAGGGTACCCACTGGGATGAAGCCTGGCAATCCATAATCCAGCTGCGTCGAGTTAGCTTTCGTTACCTTGAGGTGTATGTATCCTAGGAACCAGATTTGGCATGGAACCTGAATCTTGCCCCTGTGATGCGCAGAGCTATGGAGGACCTCTCATGTTGGCTTTATCTCCCTCAACACCATGGGTCGGCTAGCCTTGTACAAAATAATGATCTTGCCCAGATTCCTCTACGCATTACAACATTATTCCTTTCATATTCTGCAAACATGGTTTGACTCTGTCCTGGCCATGGGCCGCAAATTTATTTGGGCTGGATGAGCACCCAGGGTGGATTTGGGAAGTGCACTAAGGCAATGTACGCCAGCGGCCTGGCCATGGCGGACATACGATTATATTGTTGGGCAGCTCATCTACTCCCCATTAAGGACTGGGTGCACTGGGCATGGGACAATCCGGTCTACAGGGGTAAGTTGGCCCTGCTGGGTCTGGACAATGTACCCCACGCATCTTATATGGTGGCTCAATTCCCTCCGATGTTCAGGTCACTCAGCATTTAAAGTGTGGAGGGCAACCCGCCAGTTGTTGGGGTGGGATCGCAAACTCACTAAGGAAACACCACTCCAGGTGGGCAAGGGGGGTGGAATTTAATAAAATATCTACTTGTCCATGGGGAAGGTTGCTTCATAAATCTACTTGTCCTGTAGCAAAATCCACTGGTCCCTTTGGTCCCATGTAGCGTGGCGACAAATTATGGCAGCAATCTCATTATATAAGAGCTCTGATATAGCCTCTCTGATTATGCCGGGGCTCATACCATAGTAGTGTTTGAGTACTTGCAAACCCCTTATGTTACCACGTTTCCGCAGATCTACATACTGGGGCTGAAGTTAGTGGTAAGCAATAGTTCCAAGGTTAGATTGCTCTTTTGAGTCTGTGCAAACCTACTAACTTGCATGTTTTAAAGGGTTTCAACAACTCTTCTCTAATCTTTTCCCATACTGAGAAATGCTGGAAATTTACTCCCGACAATGGCAGACAAACCGTTTTTTAGAGTTGGGGAAAAAAGTGGTTGGAGGGAAAGTGAACTTGCAAACACTCAGATTTTCGCATGAGCAAATCTACACATGCAAATTTTCTCATGCTAAAATGAGGTTCACAAATATTTTTTTAGGAGTACTATTTCTTGTCCTAATTCTGTAAATTCCTGGGAATTCACAATAGCTTTATAGCTGCACTTAATTCAAGGACATAAACCATGGGTGCACTTCTGAGACTTTCTTTAATAATTGGGCCTCTAATTTGGTCTGGCGTTGACCAGGACCTTTCGTGTTTATTCAAATTCTGTATCGGCTGGCTTCACTGCGAGTGACAGCATTCTGCTCTTTCACAAGGAGCATATCGGCACACAAAGTAGTTTTGTTCAGTGCCAGTAAGTACTGTGGCAGTGTGTGCTTTTTGAGACCAAAAACAATGTTTGCTTTTGCCAATGTTTGTTATCATGGTGAGGGCCCCGCAGCTCCCACACCAATAAGGTTTTGCAAAAACCATGCCAAAACAAGTCACACATCGGCAAAACTAAAAAGCTGACAAACAATTTCAGACCTACTGGCTTTGCCAATGCTTGTTTATTTTTGTTCCCCATAATCTTATTGAAACTGGTTACACTGATTTTCCATTATGAATATTTTGGGGAAATACTAGCATGCATCAACACTTGTTACTAAATGATGCTGCAAAGAAATGGTACCCAATATTTTACATTAGTTTAGCTAAATGTTCTTTCCTGCTTTCATTTTTTTAATGAGCATTTTATTTTGAAAGCAAAGAATCATCAATCTTGCTTTCAAGCTTCTGCAAACACTTGCATCAAATCAGAGAGCATTCTGGGATCATACATAGACTCATATTGCTAAACTTTGAAAGCGCGTGTACATATTTTTATACTGGAACCACTGTCAGTAGTGCAGTCCTAGCATACACCATTTACTTAGAGCGCTCACCCTAATAATACAGGCTTTCAATTAATGAACCATAAATACAAGATTGAACAGCATTAACAGATGGACAAAACTATTACCTTAACTGCAGACAGTGTCCTTCCATGATCCATAATGTGGTACTGCAAACCGGCAGCCAAAGGGTTTGTGCTGCAGGGAGTTGGGCCTACTTGTTCAAAGGACAAAATACATCATGAATACTTGTTGCCCTTGACCCCAAACAATATGTCCTGGGCATCGGACTATAGGAATTCCACATCCCTGGTGGGTAGATGTTTGATGCCGGTGTCCTCTCTGGAAGGATTTAAAAGGTGGGATTCTATTGGTTTGTCAAGCCCTGGCAATGTTTGGGGCGGCCAACATATGAAAGCCTTCCAAGAGCACCAAACAGAATCCCAAATGTTATCCTCCCAATTCTACCGTTATGTACAACTCACCATCATAAACAACAATGGGGTAACCCTGTGTCCCTCGGAACCTAGGTAATAATCATAAGAGGCTACAAGTGGTTCCGTTGGGTAGAGCCAAAGGAAATTACTTTTTAGACTCAAGAATCATTTCTTAGAAACAATAGTTATTGGATGCAATAGTTACGAGTAATGGTTATTTACAACTCAGGCATACCCTGCATGCCCATGGTGAGGAGCTTCAGGATCTCCCCAAATGCAGTCCCCTGGAAAACAAAATTCTCATGGGCCACTTGGGTAAGGGCGGAATATCCCAGATTTACAGATCCCTTGTGATACACTCACCAACCTCATTGCTTAAATGGGCCTAGGCACACCACAAGTTAAAAGTGAAATCACTCACAATTGGACCTCCTCTGTGGCCCTCTCGCTAGAGGTGTGGACTAAGGGGATGGACTGGTGAGAATAATTGGAGGAAACCATCTATGAAGACAGGGGGTGACCCGTAAATATGACAGAGTCTAGAAAAAATGGTGGTACTATCACGGATTGCCTATCTGCCATTTTTGGCACCTTTTGTTTATGTGGGGAGTTACTTTGTGGGACTTGTTCCAGCTCCCTGTGATATCAATGCGTCTATTTGTGTCCGTTTTATTACTGGACAAGGCAAAACATTTTGTGATAAGCTGCAAAATGTCAATTAAATATATATATATATATATTTTTTTAGAGAGAGTATGCGTCATGCACTGTGTCCTTATGAACCAAACCTCCTAGACCCACATAATTTGCATCTTCCTCCTCCCATCACTCTAAGGCAGCTTGACCGCAGTGTTGGTAACCATACTGAACTGCATGTGAAAAGGGGTGCCAGAATCTTGAGAACTTCATACCTCTAACAGACAGTCTAGCATTAAAATCAAATAGAAAGTGTTCAATACAAGGTGCTACCCGTCAGTGGTATCCTGGGTATCCGCTCTGGCTCTTAAGACTTTGCTTCCAAGCCGCTTCCCAATGAGTTAATGAAACTTACAAAATGGTATCCCTTCAGGAGTTCAAATTCAGAAGCTAGAGGTGGAAGTTCAGTACCTCTCCTCCATTTATTGTCTCCCATTCAGAGAAAGCAAATGGAAGAATTAGGGTCGCATCTTCTCATGTATCCAGATAACCCAACCCATCTAACAAAGCTTTAAAGCAGAGCTCCCTACTCAAGCTTTGGGTTTCAGTTTCCTTTCTGATAGAAGACCAAGACTTCTACGGTTGAATGCCTGAACCTGATAAAGTTACTACAAAGCTCTCAGTTGCAAGCCTGGAACGCTTGCCCCAAAGCGAGAAGTAGCAAGCAATTTATAGCTTGAATCATGTAGAAGTCTTACAAGGAAAATCCATCAATAGCAATCAAGCATAACCACCCAACATCTAAGGAATTTAGGGCAGTAACAAATTAAAAAAGAATTATAATCACTACAAAACGTTGAAATAGTTAAAGATAGAGCAACATAATTTAGCAATTAAATCTTCGCAACGCGAACAGAGTGTAAACCTCTGTAGGATAATTAAACAGTTGAAAATGTGTTCACCAATTTGTTTTCCTAATCAAGCAACATGATACTGCTTTTAAAGATTGTGATGAAATAGGGTGGGCATGGAGAATGGAATTTTAATGTAAATGACAGGAAAAAAATAAATGAACAATTCCAATTTAAAATGGAACTACTCAATCTTAATTTAGGATATCAAACTGGCTTTTTGATGCTGTCCAAGTGCTGATTGGTAAAGTCAAAAAGTTCAGCAGGTGAGGTCACACAAATGTAGTGCCATCAAAAGACGGGCAAAGCTTCGTCTTAGAGCAGATTCATAAAGGTAGAACTAGTGATGTTTAATGGTAGTACAGACCAACTGTCTGAGATGTGCATTCGTTTAAACTTTTAATGTGCGTAATAAACGAGGTCTAAAGACTTAAAAATCACATTTGAATATGGATTGATGTACACTATTTCATACACTGATTGCAAATACACTGCCATATGCTCTGTATGACTAGATGTTATTTCTTATTAGGCCTGGGCGGTAAATTCTGTTCCGCTCGCGGAATTTGGGTAATTTCGCGTTCCGCGGAGTACGCGAAATTGCCAAAAATTCCGCGATCCGCTGAGTTTTTTGCTTGTTCGCGCTTTCCAAATGCGTGTTCGCAAGATATTTCTCCCCGAGCACGCAAACAGCGTTCGCGAACAGGCGGAACAAGCAATTTCGCGTGTTCGCTGAACTTTTGCTTGCTCGCTGAGGTTTGTTACCGTTTCGCGGAGCTTTGCGTAGCACGACTACGCAAATTCCACCCACCCCTACTTATTATGCACTGCTACTTTTCTCATACTCATCGGTCCCAAGATGCTTGTTTCCGGTTCAGGAAAGACCTGGCTTGGTAGTTCAGGCTGGACTGTTCCCATGAGGCACAGGGTCAAGACTGACTTGCATATAGCTGGGTCTGAACTGAGGTGGCGAAGTGAGCTAAACAATGATGATGGATTCAACCCAGATCTGTGACTGGGGGGTGAGTGTCTGAAAAGTTTCAGCGCTCCGTCCATTATCTCCTTGTGTTTGCTTTGTTCGCCCCAAGTTGGCAGGATATGCCCAGACGAGGGTCCCTTGCTCACTTTGCCACTGGATTCAAACTAGCCTGGCTGATGAAGGGTGTTACCCAGAAACCGGTCCCAGGATGCTTATTTCCGGTTCAGGAAAGACCTGGCTGGACTGTTCCCATGAGGCACAGGGTCAAGACTGATTTGCATATAGCTGGGTCTGAACTGAGGTGGCGAAGTGAGCTAAACAATGATGATGGATTCAACTCAGAACGGTGACTGGGGGTGAGTGTCTGAAAAGTTTCAGCGCTCCGTCCATTATCTCCTTGTGTTTGCACTTTTCTCTTTTGAGCTAGTCTTCCTAAGAGGTTCAATTACAAATTTATTTGAATGTGATATTTTTAAATTGTCTTAACATTTAACAATCATTTTGACTAACAAAGTCCTGATTTCCTTTATCCACCCATCACAGCATATGCGACTTTCCATCTTTCGTCGTTAAATATATATATATATTTTTTAAAACATAACACAATACGGGATGACCGAGAAAATCAGAGTCCCATTTGGCCCTCCACAAACCCGAACACCCATTTTCTGTTTAACCTCCATCCAACTTAATTTTCCAGTCAGGCAAGTTTTGTTCCGTCGGAACACTAATGAGAAAATTAGCAAGGCTCTCTGCAAGTTGGAAGACAATGTACTCGCCTATTCATCTTACCCCTCAAATCTCCATCTTACCCCCTGCGTCAAAGTCATGGAGATCCTCCACGTATGTAATGAGACCCTTTTCGTCCTATTTCACTTTTACACCAAACAGACTTCTACCCCTTACGCCTTTAAAAATGTAGAAAACGTTCAAGTGACAGACTCAACACCGCAAATAAACAGAATTAATTGAAATCAGTTGCTATTTTTCAGTTAAGTTTGTCACCACAATCGTCACACGATGTCCACGAGCATAGTATCGGCTGGGTCTGCTCTCGGACAGTTCTAGCCAGTGCTGAATCTAAACTTAAACAACTCGCCCTTCTCTCACCACATACTCTCCAGAAATAGAGCATGGCCAGTCTCCCCTTCACTCCCCTCACATCTAGTGAACATCTGAAATATTGGTTCTAACCTTAAATGCTGCTAAAAATACTAAAATTCCAGCCTTAAGTGAACTACTAAAATAGCTTTTTTATTACCCATCCTTTTACTCCCACTTTGTGCCGTTGTTCCACACCTCTTCTCCGTTTCATAAATACATACATTATATACGCGACTGCAGGAACATCATCGTCAGAAAAAAAGGTGCAAGGAAAGCCACGTATTACTGTGAAGGACCCATACAAGGATGATCGGACGAGATTGCGAAGAACAAAACAGGAGCCATGCTATTGGCAATTCTCAAAAACGATCAAAGAAGTTCCCTTCTACTCCACCTGTCCCCTTGGGGAATCCATAGTAGCAGACCACCCAAAATGTGTTTATTTATGCGTTTTTATATAGCGCGGACTTTACCCGAAGGTGTCAGAGCGCTTCACACTAGGAACAGTAACATTACATGAGGAGAAGGTTACAAGTGAGCATAATACAAAAGCAAGCGTTACATTACATGAGGAAAAAGTGACAATTGTGCAAATAACAAAAACAACGAAAATACAAAAAGAGAGGTACAGGGGTGCCTTTGGTGTGCGCACGCGCACAAGTACCATAGACGTGGGACAGGGTTAGGCCTCCTTCTCCAAGGGTGGCCATCTTCCACCTGACACCCAATCACGTACCCGGCAATAGGGGCTAAATCAGCGAACCTGGCGGAACTAAACAACCGAATACCCCTGGCCTTGCAGGAAGCTCCTGCGCATGCGCGCCGCTTCTATACTCCCCAAGACAACCTTCCCTGCCTTGGTAACACAAGCTGCAGGGCCCGCGCAGCCCCCAACAGCGCACGCCGACCCGCACCGCTCACCTTCTCGCACAGGGTCCGCACTTGGTTCTCGTTCAGCTGCTTGCACTCATTGAGTTGTTCGATCCACTGGTCCAGTTCCTTGGTGAACACCTTCTCGTCCATGGCGGCCGCTGCTCGGGCTCCTCCCTCCGCGGGCCCCCGGCGCTGCTGCTCCTCCCGTCGCCGGGTGCGCGCGCCCCACGCTTAGTCCTCGAAAACCGCGCAGCGTTTCAACTGCTCCTCCGTTCTAGACTGCGCCGGTTGGCCTCCCCTCCGCGGCGACTCTTTTCGGTCGCTACGTTCCGTGTGTTTCATTCGCAAAGGGCAGAGAAAGGAAGGAACCACTGCGTGTCGGGTAGGGCGGCTGGAATATTGCCCCCTTGTAGGTTGCTAGTGAGACGGCCCGCGTCTTCACAGCCGCGCTGCTGTAATGGCCGCCCCGGCTATGCGCACTTCCCACCGGCCGCCCCCCTTTTGCTTCTCTGACGTCACCTCAATGGCATTTCCTTGCTGGGGATGCAAGGGGTGGATCCGTCTACACTGAAAAAGGACTATAGACGAATGTCGGCCATCTTATGTGGGCCATCGCTCATTGGTTAAGGCGACACTGGGCTGGACTGTTGCCGTGCGCAACTGAAGTGGTTAGCGACCTGAAAATGATGGGGCGATTGTCTACAACCTGATGAAACGCAAACATGTCAACATTTTAGAAGAGGAAAGTGGGAGATTTAAAATAATAATCGGAAGAATGTATTGCTCCCATTGATTTCTATTGAAGCACGGGCAATTACAGGCGGGAGACAGCCAAAATAAAGCCCCTTTTAGCAAGCAATCTAGAGTATCCCACCTGAATCGGGTGTAATGGCATGTATGATTTTTTTTTAGGTCTGGCGTTCAGGATAGCATTTTCCCTCTTTGGCTTTGAATGACTGGAACTTGAAAACTTAGTTTAAACATACAAGTATGACTAAGAAAGAAGAAATATAAAGTGTGGTAATCAAAAAACATTGGCAAAATAAAGTAGTATTTCATCAGTTCCCAGCTTTAAAGTGACCTTCCTACATGCACGTGTAATAAGGACTATCTGATTTTGTCATCAGCAACATCAATTGGCAACATCCACTCACCAAATTCTGTACGCTCAATTATTACTGCCTTTTCAATGTGGACAATTCCTTCTCCACCTCCTCTCGCACAACAAATGGCACATTCCTGGCTTTGTGATTAATGAAGCAAACACAAGGAGATGATGGATGGAGCGCTGAAACTTTTCAGACACTCACCCCCAGTCACAGATCTGGGTTGAATCCATCACCATTCTTTAGCTCACTTCGCCACCTCAGTTCAGACCCAGCTATATGCAAATCAGTCTTGGCCCTGTGCCTCATGGGAACAGTCCAGCCCGAACTGCCAACCCAGGTCTTCTCTGAACCAGAAATAAGCATCCCTGGACCGGTTTCGGGCTAACAGCCCTCATCAGCCAGGCTAGCTTGAATCCAGTGGCAAAGTGAGCAAGGGACCCACGTCTGGGCATACCCTGCCAACTTAGGGCGAACAAAGCAAACACAAGGAGATGATGGACGGAGCACTGAAACTTTTCAGACACTCACCCCCAGTCACAGATCTGGGTTGAATCCATCACCATTCTTTAGCTCACTTCACCACCTCAGTTCAGACCCAGCTATATGCAAATCAGTCTTGGCCCTGTGCCTCATGGGAACAGTCCAGCCCGAACTGCCAAGCCAGGTCTTCCCTGAACCGGAAACAAGCATCCTGGGACCGGCTTCGGGCTAACAGCCCTCATCAGCCAGGCTAGCTTGAATCCAGTGGCAAAGTGAGCAAGGGACCCACGTCTGGGCATACCCTGCCAACTTAGGGCGAACAAAGCAAACACAAGGAGATGATGGACGGAGCGCTGAAAAAAACGATGGATTTAGGCCCAGATCTCTGTACTGGGGTGAATGTATGACATTGTTCTGCATTCTGTCCATCAATTGTTGTTTTTGCATTTGTCACCCCGAGTGGGATGGGTATGCCCAGACGTGGGTTCCGTGCGCTCCATGCCACTGGAGTCAAGCTATCCTGGCTGATGAGGGCTGAAAGCCCGAACCCGGTCCTAGGATGCTTGTTTCCAGTCCAGGGAGGACCTGACCTGGCAGTTCGGGCTGGACTGTTCCCATTGGGCGCAGAGTGAAGACTGATTTGCATATGGCTGGGTCCAAACTGAAATGGCATGGTGAGCAAAAAAACGATGGATTTAGGCCCAGATCTCTGTACTGGGGTGAATGTATGACATTGTTCTGCATTCTGTCCATCAATTGTTGTTTTTGCATTTGTCACCCCGAGTGGGACGGGTATGCCCAGACGTGGGTCCCGTGCTCTCCATGCCACTGGAGTCAAGCTATCCTGGCTGATGAGGGCTGAAAGCCCGAAACCGGTCCTAGGATGCTTGTTTCCAGTCCAGGGAGGACCTGACCTGGCAGTTTGGGCTGGACTGTTCCCATTGGGTGCAGGGTCAAGACTGATTTGCATATGGTGGGTCCAAACTGGAATGGCATGGTGAGCAAAAAAACAATGGATTTAGGTCCAGATCTCTGTACTGGCGTGAATGTATGACATTGTTCTGCATTCTGTCCGTCAATTGTTGTTTTTGCATTTGTCACCCCGAGTGGGACGGGTATGCCCAGACGTGGGTCCCGTGCTCTCCATGCCACTGGAGTCAAGCTATCCTGGCTGATGAGGGCTGAAAGCCCGAAACCGGTCCTAGGATGCTTGTTTCCAGTCCAGGGAGGACCTGACCTGGCAGTTCGGGCTGGACTGTTCCCATTGGGCGCAGGGTCAAGACTGATTTGCATTTGGCTGGTTCCAAACTGGAATGGCATGGTGAGCAAAAAAACGATGGATTTAGGCCCAGATCTCTGTACTGGGGTGAATGTATGACATTGTTCTGCATTCTGTCCATCAATTGTTGTTTTTGCATTTGTGATTAATGGGCTTTGAATTGTCCTTGAGTACAATTTTATGTTTAAACCCATTCACCTTACCACATTACCAGAGAACACTTTCGGGAATTCTCGGCACTACCTTTTCCCAATATCATCACATTCTTCCAACAACAGTTCTTGTTCCCTACTATTAAGATTCAGAATTATACCTACAGTACGCAGGTCAGTCAACCAAGCACACATAGACCCCTTTCTGCCACATTCAACTTTCCTTCAGCATACCTCCCCTTTAATTTGAACGACACTAGCATGAACCCAATTGACAGTTTAGTTTCCCAAGTAAAACTCTCAAGATGAATATCCGGGGGCTTCAGTCCACATCCAATCTCACTGACAAACTTTTCACTCCACCTATCATTATTGATAATGGTTTATGGTGACCCTGAATCGGTCACCAATTTTACACTAATGCAAGCAACTTCAATATCACACAACAGTTTATTTCTAGAATTGTTTCCTTCTTCCAAAACTTTCTTACACTACCAACACACAATCGTCACTGCTAAGACTGTTTTCATCAAACAATGTTTCCTTCTGCGCTTTAACAACACAGTCCTCATTAGAATGCTTCACTTTCTTTTTACAAACTCTTGCACACTGTCCAATTATACAGGAAGCAGAAAATTTCTGGTCTCTTGCTCTACACTTTTCGCTGTTATCTAAATGTTCTGAACTGCCACAACTACAACAACACGCCATACCCCCGCTTACTTCCAAAACTGGTTTGTAAGTTTGCATACCACTACTTTTATTTTTCTATTCTTTTATTACTTTCTTAACTTTACTACTACTTTTGTTTTCTATCAGACTCACTTCATTCAGAACTTTTTCTCTTTCCAACGCTGCCTTAGCACATACATCTTCCTGACATTTCTCCCTTACATACAATAGCGATAACATCATTCACCGCTGCTTCACCACTCGCCCACAGTCTCTCTTGCACTCTTTTGCTACTAGTATGTATAATAATTTGATCGCTAATCAACTCATCATGCAACACCCCAAATCTACACAAAATAGCCATTTTCTTTAACATAGCTTTATAATCATCAATAGTTTCTGTAGGTTCCTGTTTCCTGTGAAAAACGTATAGCTATAGCAATATTAATAATGGATAAATACTATCTTTCTAAATCATCCAGCATGTTTAAATAAAAATCTGTCTCCTACGCTGGTTTTGTTCCCATACAATTATATTGCCTTATACTTTCCAGACCTAAAGAGTGCACCAAGATGCCTTTCTTCTTTTTTGACATCAACGTTTTATTCTCAATGGTTGACATAATTACAAAAATATTCTTTCCATTCTTGCCACTTCATCTGTGGCTCACTTGGAATCGGTAAAAATGCTATTGGAAGTGTCAATGTAAATGTTTGTGCCGCACACATTGTCGCAGTGAAGGAAGATACTGCTCACTATAAATAATCACACCTTTATTCCTTCAAACCCAGTCCACAATATCCTCTCTTTAATAATACTTTGTTAAGAGCAAACATTTTGCTAGAAAATTAAATAAAACAATGTGTATCTTGTCATAGCTAAGCATTGACCTGAACGTATATTTAAATATGAAGAGACAGAGGCTCAACCCTCGACGCCATTATAGCCCAGGAGAAGGCGATAGCCATTAATAGCATCCTCCCAGTTGGCTGGTCGGACGGCTTCATTCTGTTCTGTCCACTTAAACCAAGAGCAATACACCATCCACACTAAGAAAACTCTCCAGTGGACTAGAAACATACGCCATATTCCCCTAGTGCTCTGGAAGAAAGGTTGATCTCTAGACTTCCCCCAAAGACAGATAATCTCTCAACGAATGAACTCACAACCCACTTTAACTCTACGATGTCAGCCGTCCTAGACCAAGTTGCTCCTCTAAAACTAACAAGCGTTTGCAATGCAATAGGTCTCGCATTTGCAAGTGTTTAAGCTATTGGCATTGTAAATGACAATGCCTTTTATTTATCTGTTTTGATAATTAACACATAAATAAAAGAAATTGTCATTAACAATGTCAATAGCTCAAACTCTTATAAATGCAAGACCTATTTCTAATCAAAGAAGCGGCTGCCATTGTCCTGGGCTGCTTGGAAAGTAAAATCGTGAATGGCGCGCTGAATGTTGCAGGAATGTGTAAAGCTACAATTGGTTCCGTTGGATAGGCACCGAAAAATGCTTTTTAGAACCTTAACATTCCTTCAAAAATCAATACGCATCAAATGTATACGTTCATCATGATTAACAAAACTGGATGCACCACACCTGCAACAATTTACCAAAAATACATACATTTATTTTTATATTTAAATTGATTTTCTATCTATCACATAAAGATCTTTACAAAGTCAAAAAATATACGGGCTGTCAGGCATAAACCATGCAAGCACAGTAACAATACAGAGACAATTCAATAAGTGACTGAAGTGACAGAAAGTGAAATATGTGACATTTCAGATTCAAACACTAAGAGACAATAACATAAATTCTCTGTCCTTCTCTGGTCTTTCACTATAACATACACTGTCTGTTTAATTCCTAGTTATAGTGAGCCTGGACATGAGGCTGTTTCACGTCGACATTTCGACCCTGTGGATGCATGTGTATGTAGATACATCAGATAGGGTCTTCCTCAGGACAAAGCAGCCTAGCGAAAGCCGTAGTCGCTCAAAAAGCGAATGAGAAAAAAAAAATGAACTCCTCCGAGCCCGGATGGAGCGTGCCCAAAACTTTCTCTTGTGCGCCCTCGTCAAACATAAAGATCATCTGCGTGTCCCCATCCAATGACTTATAATGATTAAGGTGGCATTAGAACTGGCACAGACTGTTTTTCAAGATAACAACAGCGTCCCCCACTGGTCTTTATGAATCGACCTGAGGGTTGAGGGAAAATCTCCAAATATGACTCCTGTATTTCAATTAATATGTTGAGTCACCTTTCTGAGCTTCGTGCCTTCATCGGTTGTAACAGCAGTGCTGTTACAACCGATGAAGGCACGAAGCTCGACCATCTAGAAATCACGGATGTGCGGGTGACTGAATTTAAATTGGAAAGGTGACTCAACATATTAATTGAAATACAGGAGTCACATTTGGAGATTTTCCCTCCCCCTGAGGTCGATTCATAAAGACCAGTGGGGGACGCTGTTGTTATCTTCGAAAACAGTTGGTGCCAATTCTAATGCCACCTTAATCATTACAAGTCATTGGATGGGGGCACGCAGATGATATTTATGTTTGACGAGGACGCACAAGAGAAAGTTTTGGGCACGCTCCATCCGGGCTCAGAGGAGTTCATTTTTTTTCTCATTCGCTTATTGAACAACTAGGGCTGTCGCTAAGCTCCTTTGTCCTGAGGAAGACCCTATCTGATGTATCCACATACACATGTATCCACAGGGTCGAAACGTCGACGTGAAACAGTCTCATGTCCAGGCTCACTATAACTAGGAATTAAACAGACAGTGCAAGTTATAGTGAAAGACCAGAGAAGGACAGAGAATTTATGTTATTGTCTCTTTGTGTTTGAATCTGAAACGTCACATATTTCACTTTCTGTGACTTCAGTCACTTATTGAATTGTCTCTGTATTGTTATTGTGCTTGTATGGTTTAAGTCTGACAACCCGTATATTTTTTGACTTTGTAAAGATTTTTATGTGATAGATAGAAAATATAGAAATAAATTTATGTATTTTTGGTAAATTGTTGCAGGTGTGGTGCATCCAGTTTTGTTAATCATGATGAACTTATGCATTTGATGCGTATTGATTTTTGAAGGAATGTTAAGGTTCTAAAAAGCATTTTTCAGTGCTTACCCAACAGAACCAATTGTAGCTTTACATATCGATACCCATGTTCCGAGGGAAACAGGTTGACCCCATTGATCTTAATGGAATGTTGCAGGAAAGCATGTCGTGCCTGCAGTAGGAGAAACTCATTAAAGAAAATAGTGCTTACAGACTAAATAAGACACACCGTATAACAACAGAAGTAAAAGGGCCAGTCCTCATGGGAGGTTACAAATGAAGACAAGGCGGTACTAAGGAGGGACTGGCAAGTGTATTAACGAATCAGAAGCCAGCATTTCCGAAGGACAATGACACAAGCCAGTGACAAATTTGGGTGGAGAGTGGGCAGGGCTTCAAGTCCATTCTCAAATACAGCATGCCTCGCAGAGCAGTGCATGCGCTGCCCAGGCTTGACCTAAAAAGGACTGTACCCTACAATCAAAATTAGCTGCCACCATTAGTAAAGTCATGGTCTGGTGATGGGGAAAGTAGTGATCCAGCCGAAAAGAATAACACCTGGGGTCTAGAACTGTTTTGACAAGATACACGCCGTACTCACGTAGAGCACTGCTGAAGAGAATCATGGCACAAGTTTCCTGCTCCAGAAATATACCTGTTACATTTCACATGTACACTGCACTAAGTCTACAAGCCTACACCATAAACTGTATTAAAGTTACTGGATGTATTTCCTTTATGATAATAAAAGGTAGATATTTTGTAACTTCGATGACCTTGCTACTCTCAGAAAATGAAAGCTTAAAGAAGAGGTGCATGGCAGTTAAGTGAACTAGAAGCAGTAGCTGATTTTTGTCTTCCTAGGAGTTGCATTAGTACCAAAAATACATAGTAAATCTGATTATGATTCAATCAATTCAATTCATAATCTTTATTCGGATAGGCAGTATATCCATAAAAGTACAACCATAAAAAAACTGTTAAAATTATCAGACACAATTTCACATCTTAGAATATGATAAATAAAATACATTATTTACAACATAACCAATCACAGTTTAAGAATTCAAGGGTCTGACATGGACTGACGTGCCCGGATCGCAGCTCTCAGAAAAGTACTTAGGCGGAATACAAGCTCCTCATCGATCATACCAAGCATGCTTGTATAAGCCAGATCCAGGCTAACAGGTTTCCTTTTTTAAAATAGGGATAGAGTGTCCCCTTGCTATATTTCATATAATATTTGCAAAAGAATAAAAAGTGCAGGGTTGTCTGTCCGCTAATTCCGTCACATGGGCAGGGTACCAAATCGATTTTGGGATGATAACCAAGGGGAAAACATAATACAAACTTGAGTGTCCCTGCTCTGAGACGGAATAACAGACTTCTTTCCCAGTGACTCATAGGTAAGGTGAGGTAGTTTGGTAGGGGATAACAATATTGGACTAGTGACATATAACTAGAGACAAGGGTTTTCTGTGATTCCTGAGCTATGCGCTCGGTACTGTAAAATAGGTAAAGTGCATTCTTAAGATCTATTTTCCGTAGTGTTTCAGCTTTACAAGGGTTTCTAAAAATACAACCCTGATTAATACTGCATAAGCTCTGATAAACTCCGGATAGCCAGGGGATATCCATCCCTTTCTCACACTTCAAACAGTCCATGATAATATCTCTAGTCAGAATAGCTTCCTCGTTCTTCCAGACAGACAGCCAAAAGAGAGCCGGGCGAGCACGTATAAAATCAGTGACATAGTTTAAATGTAATTCTTTATGGCAAACATAATGAGATGTCGAGATTGGGGCGCCCAACAGTTTCCTGCAGAATCTGTTTTCTTCCCGCTGAATGCAGGAACTGTTTGTGGTGCCCCAAATCTCCGCTCCATAAGTAGCTACTGGAACGCATTGCAATTTAAAATTTTTTAAGATAGCTAAAATAACGCCAGTGTTCTTGGGACGGGGAAAGCTAAAAATGGAATTGATGGTCTTTGAGAACTTGCTCCTGGACTGAGAAAGATGCTCAGTCCAGGAGCCGTTCGCAGCAAAGACCACACCAAGGTAGGGAATTTACCAGTGCATATTAATTTTTGGCTGCCAACGGAGATAGAGGTAAGGGAGCGTTTTTGTGGGCCACAAGACATTAAAAATGATTTTTTTAAATTAGCTCTTAAATCCAGACTGTCCATATGTTTAACAAACGACTGTACTAAAATGCGCAATGAGTTTGGGGTGCGACCTATAAGCACCGCATCGTCAGCATAAAGTAACACCGGCAAAGGTTTGCCGTTAATCATAGGCACATCTTTGGTTGCACCTATCAATGATTTGTTCAGGCCGTTAATATAAATAATAAAAAGAAGGGGGCCAGAACACATCCCTGCCTGACCCCCTTCCTACCTTGATAGGCCCTGAGACCTCACCACCTCTACCAATTCTCACTTGTGCCTGAAGGTCCTTATGAAGATAAGCCAGGAAATGAACCAGGGGAGCGTCTAAACCATGGCCCAACAGGATAGCCCACAGCTTTGACCTGTTGACAAAATCAAAAGCTGAGGACAAATCCATGAAGGCCAGGTAGACAGGAGTTTTACGAGCAATGGTATATTTCCCAATCACAAGGCTGAGGTTCAGACATTGCTCGATGGTACCAACCTTCCTACGAAAGCCTAACTGGCAGCGCTCTAAAATACCATATTCCTCTGACCATTCCAGGATCTTGTTATATAGGACTCTGCCCAGTATTTTAACAGTGTTATCAATCAACGATATTGGTCTGTAATTAATGGGCTGTGACCTATCCCCCTTTTTAAATATTGGAACTATAATACTTTTTGCCCAAGTATCAGGGAGCAGGCCCAACATACAATGATTAAAAACATTCAGGAGAAGGGAGCCCAGAAGTCCGGGATCCATTTGATAATATCAATCGGTAACCCATCCGGGCCAGGGGCTTTATTCCCGATAGACTGATGGATAGCCTCTTCTATTTCAGGGAGTGTGATTTGAAGAGTGTTAGGGAGACTATACTCCAGCTGTTCAATCTCTCCCTGCGGGGTGGCATAAATATTTGAAAAATGATTTTCCCAGGACTGGCTCGAGATTGTGCAGCTAATTGGTGTTAATAGCTGTCCCATGGATCTAAGATCCCTTACAGCAGTCCAAAATAAATTACCCCTTTTTCCGTAGCAGCCTGCGATAGGGCTTCCCAACGATCCCTTACGAGTGCCTCTTTCCGGTTAGTAATAGCTAGTTTATACATCTGTCTAGCCTGTATTACATCATGGGAACACCTGGGGTCAGCTGACAAAGCCATACGCAGGTTCCTGTTGGCAGCAGAGCATGCAGAATCAAACCATCTAGGGCCCGATTTCTTCAAGGAAACGGGCTTTAACAGGAGAGTTTTAACTGCCTGACAGAGTTTAGAAAAACCACCAACTACCTCCTGATGGGGAGCTTCAGATGACAAGCAGGAGGTGATATAGGGTAAGTTGTCCTTCACAAGTAATTTAAACAGATCCCCATTATCAATACCCCTCCATGACAGTGTTAGGTTGTCGGTAGATGGAGTTAAATCTTTAGCCCCGCATTCAATTGGGAACATGTGTCGGGGTGCCAATCTGAAAGCGGTTCTAATGGGGTTGTGATCCCCCTGAATAGTGGCAACAACCTCTGCAGTAATTAAATAATCCGTCAGTAGAGGAGAGATGAAAACAAAGTCTATTACGGACGAATGTCCCCTGCCTCTGAAGGTCGGGTGATGGTTATTGGTGGCATGAGATGTACCCAACTGCTCCATGACATTAACTAAATTGAGCGAGCTCAATAGAGCTGTCAGTTCCGCTCCCCTGCGAAAAGAAGGGCCCGTAGTGTGTGGTTCCGTGACACAATGCCTGTCATAAAATTTTGCATTAAAATCCCCAGCCAGAATAATCCCAATAGTATTCCAACCGGATGCCTGGTAATCTAGATTTGAAATAAAATCAAAAAGCTCAATAAAACTCTTGTTGGGGACTGATGCAAAATCATTATTATAAAAGTTAACCAAATAAAGAGAGACTCTTCTCTTAAAAAGTATTACTTGGAAGTTAGGGCTGTTTGTTGGAAGTATCTTATAGCTACCACCAGTCGCTACATTAAGACCAATAAGAAGGCCCCCAGATGGTCGACCTTTATTGTGGCTGGATGCCGGGACACAAGTGCAATGAAACCCTTCAATGTGTGAATCGTGTGTGGCCCAGGTCTCTTGGAACATGACAATATCTTGGTCTTTGACCAGGCGCAACCAATCCTGGTCGTCGAGCTTAGAGTGCAGTCCTGCTACATTCCAGCTGAGGATGTTCAAATCAGCTCCATTAATAATACTAGTGGGCGGACTTTCGCCGTTATCAGTAATGGTTATAACTGTACTGGCAAGGGGCTGTTCCAGAAGGGACTGCTGGGAAAGCTGAGCGTCCCTGGTTGATAATTGTCAGTCCTGTGTATCTAGGTTAGATAACGAGTTAAACCTATTTGTTATCAGAGGCAAAACAGGGGAGTCCCTTTGAGGATTGTTGAGTGGCTTGTAAAAATAACTCAGGGGAGTGCACTAATATGGGTGTTTTGAGTGGTTGGTTGTTCAAAAATATTCAGTAGATGGCGAACAAGCTTAGGTCTGCGAAAATTAAGAACAATGCAGTCGCCATCTATATTTTTGAGAGAATGGCCAACCCACCCGACTCTTCTAGCCATGATGATATCATTCATTTTGGATGGATGGAACCCCTTATGCTTACAAAGCCAATCTACGGCCTTATTACGCAGGTCTGCCCAGGATTCCCGTTGCTCCCCAGATAAGTAGGGAACCCCAGCCAGGACTAACACATATGGGCATGAGGCTGGGGGTAAGTCGAGTACATCGGGATTGGATCTCAGGGAGCCATTACTGGGAACATTAGGGGTATCCCTAGCTACTCTTACATCACATGCAAGTATGCTCGGGCGTTGAACTATGGGGCAGCTGCTTCCTGGTACAAAGTTCAGATTATCTATGTGTCTTTGTGAGGTAGCCCCTCTGTCCCCTTGCTTACTATGTGTTTTTATCTGGTGAGTTGTGTTTACATGACTACAGTTAAGATGCGGAGTAACAACAATGGGACCTTTTTGGGTAGCAAGACCAGGATGCAACTCTACCCCAGGTGTGTTACTCATTTGACTGATTAAAGAGGGCAGTAAATTACCAACATCATTATTGGGTACTACATTACAGGTCATAGTCCTGTCGGCCACATTAATCAGTACAGATTTTAAACATTCGAACTCCACCTTCATTAAATTAAAGGTCTTATCAAGTGCAATCTTAATGTCAACCAGATTGGTGTCAATATGCCTGGTAACAGAAGGAGAAACGGCAATGCCTCCCTCAGCGCCTATATTGGCAACTAGGTTAATGTCATTACCGGCAGAATCGAAAACAAAGTCAGTCTGTGTCCCCACTGAGGCTGTGCAGACAACTCCCGGGTTATTGGCACTGTCATGATCGGTTTTAGAGTTTTTGGGCTTAGCCTTTGATTTGGGCAACCCATCACTCCCGGTATTCCTCTTGCGTTTAGATGGCAGTGTTTTCAGTTTAGCGGGCTTGTGGGAGTATGCCCCTCGTGCTCTGGTATTAATACCTGATGCGACCTGACTCACGACTCCCGGGCACGGCGTTAAAGATGATGTATCTGGTAAAACAGGTGATGCGGCGCAAATTTCTAAAGACGGTAACTTACAAGGAGATGCGCATAGTGTCTTCACAGCCTTTGGTCCACCCTTTGACAAACTAGAAAACAAGGTAGCAGGGTCCATGGACAATCGGCGCTCCGTAATTTCAATTTCATGGGACAGAAGAGACTCTGCCCTCACAATGAAGGCATCCAAAGTCCCGACTACCCCTTTCCGGTTAGACATTTCTGGGGGTCAGTTCGTTCCACCTGTGTTACGGCTCAATAACGCACAATCTAGCATGTGGGGCAATTAAATTCACTTTACCTTCAGTCGTGCCGTAAGAAACCCTGGGTAAAAAGCAAGGGGGGTGGCCCAGTCCAGTCTCAGCCGGGCTCGGACGGGTACAGACGGGCCCGCCCTTGGCCCGGGCTTCGCCCGCGCGCGTCCCGCGCTGCGTGTGGCCTGTCGAGCCTTGGCGCCGCCGCTTGGGCTCCTGGGGGTTGAAGTGCCCTCCGGTGGCCGTTCCCCTCACGGCAACGGGCGAGGAAGAAAGCTGCTGTTCGCCGTTCCCCTCACGGCAGGTACAAAGAAGAAAATGCTTCCCACGCTGCAAAAAGGCCTGTCGAGCCTTATCGCGCCTCCGGGCGCGGAAAGCAGCGTCACGGCTGGCGCCGCCGCTTGTGCTCCTGGGGGTTGAAGTGCCCTCCGGTGGCCGTTCCCCTCACGGCAACGGGCGAGGAAGAAAGCTGCTGTTCGCCGTTCCCCTCACGGCAGGTACAAAGAAGAAAATGCTTCCCCTAAAAAAATAAATAATACCAGTTAGAATAATTGGGAATTGCAAAATAAGTCGCATTCTACTACTGCATCAGTACATTACATATTTGTAGGTTAGAAAAAGGGCTTTACTCACTATAGTATGTAAATATAATGCATACATTATGTCATATAGACTATCCCTGAGTTGAATGAGTAGCTACATAAATTAGCGATAAACTCTAAATTGTGTGCCACCAAAATTTAGTTTTTGCATAACGTACCCCTATCACCATAGCTTCATAAATCGACTCCTAAGAATTATGTTTTTTATTAGAAGTCTTTCTTAACCTTATCCCGTTTTTTGCAGGGATCCTGCAGCAGCACAAAGAACATTAAAACACCCTTGTTTGACCAAAATGGCCCAGTTTACTTCAGAGTTCTTTGGAAATGCCGCTGGCAACGCCGTGGCAACTAAGATCCCTAGAGGAAGAGCAATGAAGTTCAGATAACCAGCATTCAGTGAACTCTATTATCAACCAGAACAATAGTTTGCCAAATACTTAACATCCCTCAGTTATTACATAGAAACAGAAGACTGCAATATAAAAACACAAATTATTAGTTTGGATTAATGGAAGGGTTGGAAAACTAGCTTTCAGCTACCATCCTTTTGTCAAAACACCCCGCGAAAGATGGGACAGAACTCTAGAAGTAAAGCTGAATAGGAGGAAAGGCGCTCTACACAAAACCAACATTCCTGACCCTGGGAACACTAAGAAACCATTTTTCACTAGGACGAAGAGAAGCAGCCAGGAATATATTGGAGCAGACCAAACGTCGTATGTTTTCCAAGTCAATGTGCAACATTCGTGTTTTTAAACAGGAACCAAACTATATATCGAAGGTTCAAAAACAGAAATAACTGAAAGAGAAACAATCTGTATTAGTGGCTCTGAGGAATATTATAGCCAGCATTTTTCATGTACTGCAATGTACTTCACTCTGTAGAGAACCAAAAAAACATTACAAGGTATACACCATCATGCTAACTACTTATCTCTGATATCACCGCCTACCAGCCTATAGACATGGGTATAACTTTTGCGAAGTGTGATAACATGTACAGAAAAGGATCTGTGCTAGTACTGTGGGCTTGAATAAGCATTTTATTGGTTATGTACTACAGTTTTACCAATTCCTACATCTCATGTCACCTTATGATTTACCTTCAAGAATCAGTTACCACACTGCACCAACACAGGGACCTCCAGGCGAGCACCTCAACTTTAATTTTTTTCGACACACAAATCTACTTCTTAGCCCCATGCCCCCCTTCCCCTCAACAACGCACGCCATGCCAATATTCAGTTAATCACCTCCTTCGTCCTGCCTACACTGACGCAGTTATTTGTTTACTACAAGACATTCCTCACTGCCCTCCAATGCATCCAGTTTCCAGTCTACCTCCGTGCCTTCCCCTCCCAAGTCCAGGTTGCATCATTCCACATTGCAGTTCCAAAGTTGTTCTTTATTATTGGTCAAGTGTATGATGACACATTGATTGATATAGGTGCACCCTATGTTTGATGCTGCACACTATATGTAAACTTTCATACTTCCCTACGTAGGGATTGCTTTACCATTGCTGTGTATCTGTATGATTGGGAAAACGTAATAAAAACATTAAAAAAAATGTACTGCAGCTTTGCAGCCCACTACCGGGGACTATACTGGTGGATAAGGGCCTTTTACTTGAGTTTTATAAAAGGGAGGGGCCTTTTAACAGCAAATATAGACTTTGGCAGCAGGCAATAATGCTATATTGAAACATTCCACCCAATGAGGGTAGAATGTTCTAAATTAAATACGGGGAAACAGAAGGATAAACATTGGACCTGAAAGTTTATATCAGTCATTATTATCCCTTTGGAATGTTGGGCGCTACACTGAAAACAATAGTGTGCTAAAGTTGAAGAAACAGTGTTTTTAAATTAATCGGCCCTCAAGTAAACAAGCATTGGCATAGCCAATAGTTCTCGCCTTTGGGACCTTATAAGTGTTTAGCCAAGCAGAACATTAGCCCCCACTCGCATGCCCACACACTCCAACAACAGGAAGCATGCTGGGGCCAGTGGGGCCGATCTTATAAGAAGAAAGGTGAACAGAGGAGGCCTGCTCTTGTTGGCTACAAATAACAGAACTGGAAGAAGCAGAGCATCAGACATGGGTCAACTTAAAATGTATGCAGTCTGCAGAAAGAAAACAACTGTCTAAAACAGTCAACAACCACAGACGCTGCTTGCCCTGTTGATACTAGTGTGGTACAGTTAGGGGAAAAGATGCTTGAGGGGTAGTTTTAGTGTCAGTAGATGAAGGTTCTCAGGCTAATCCAGGCTGTCAATTCCCTACAGAGGTAGCCTTCTAAGCCCTCACTGGTTTGCAGCCGAGTCCATACATGTATGCAGCACAGTAGCCCACTACCCTGGAGAACATATCGTGCACAGCCTCAAAAGACAGCGTGGGCCAATCTGATGTACACACATGGCAGTAGTGCGTGCACGCTAATGTGGAAATATTTGACATCTCCCAGGGTGGGATCGTGGGCAGGACTGCAGGGCTGCTCTTCTCAGTGAAGGAGTTAGTAGTCAGTGACTCATGAATGGCAGTAGTTTCCTTCTTGGAATTCCAGCATTGGCTCATCCCGGGCAGAAAGGGAATGCCGTACGATTGTGCACCCTGTGTAGCACTTACACTCAAAGAACCCTAGACATCTGTAGATGGCGGACTACTGTGTCCTTTGTATGTTTTTGTGGTGTTTTCATTGTTCAGTGAGATGTTCTTTTCTCTACTAGCTTATGATCATTTTTTGTTTTTAGAGTTGTTTTTCCTTGTGTGCAGCACTTATATTGGATTGTAACCAGAGATCTTACGTATCCCAGATCTATGCGTGAGTAGCTCATCCACTCCAGGGTTTTAGTTTGCAATCTGGGATTTGTTGTCCCGTTTATCACATTCAAAAATCGGGAATACAAGTCTTAACGTTCAAAGATAAATCGTGGAATGGATGAGCTACACATGTTGGGCCTGGAAAACCTGAGAGCGAAATGCAAAAGAGGAGAAATGTACATGGGTTGTTCTGTGACTTTTGTAGTTTGACACCCAAAATTTGGCTACTGAAATGATAAAGGCGATGTGTGTGTTTTTTTGTCCTGAACGGCAGGGAGCCTGAAGGGAGGAGAATGGGTATTAGGGAGTACAAGGCAACGAGGGGGTGGAAATGAGTAGAGAGTTTGAGGGAAGGGAGGGGATGCAATAGGTGGGGTGGAAGCCCGTAGCGTGCATTCCTTCCGCAAGAACACTGCAGCATGAGAATCAGGACCCTGCCGTGCCACACCAACTCCTTTTCCACTACAGTACGTTGGGTACAACGGGCAAATGAGAATTGCTTTACTCCTTTGGTTAATCCTGCAGCCTCCTACAATACGTCCAACCATTCCCGTTGCGAGTTACCATGTCTCCTAAGAATTGATTGCAGGCCTTTGATTTATTGGGGGTGAGGGGTCTCTGAACCCCAACCTTTCCGCATTTGATCTCCTTTATCAGTCTCCCGTAGAGGCGTAGACAAGGGGGGAAAGAGCACCGGAGGCCTTTGCACTAGAGCGGGGCCTGTGAGCGCGGTTTTCAGTGAGCAGAGCACCCCTGTTGCAGCAGACCCTGATCGGAACACACCAGCTGGTGTTTTCCGGCTATGGCCATGGAGGAAATGAAAGGGGGCACTGAGCAGAGTTAAAGGCAAAGCGGAGCAAGAGGACTGTTAAAGGGGCAGGACCCGGCCATTCGGAGGAGTAAAAGAATCGCAAGGGCTCGCTGATGTTATAACGTAAAGGTTGAGGAACCCCCCCAAAAAAAGATAAAGCACGGCGGACGTCAAGCAAGAGCCAAGCTCAGCCAGGAAACCAAAACACAAATACTTATAAGAAGTGCTCGTTCAAATGTAAACAAGCGCGGCCCTGCGGCAGCGAAAGTTAAAGCGACAAGCAGCGTCGTGCTAAACACTCGTGCTTGTGCTAGCATACCCCTTGCGAGAGCGAGCAGCGGCGCGCGGACCATCCGTGTTTTATCAATTAGCACGCGCGCCGCTGCTTGCTCCCGCAAGGTGGATGCCAGCACAAGCATGACACAAGCATGAGCGCTGAAAAGGAGCTGACCAATTTCTAAAGGTCATCTCCTAGGGCAGCGCATGCGCGCAGCGTAGGCGGGACCTAAAAATAAGGGATACAAAGACATGGAAAATCATGGTGACCAATAGAACTTTCCATCGAGAAATGCCACACACAAACAGAAAGCCGGAGAGAGTACAAAAACACACACACACACACACGTCAGAACTTGACGAACAAATTTAATATAGGTCAAACACATCCTGTACACAGCAGCTTGTCTACCACCACAGAAGAGGTGCAAGTGGTACATTTGCATCTCTCCGACATCAACTCAAACAGCTAAATAAAAAAAAAAAGACATAACACCATAGCAAGAATCTTACCAGAACAAAATAATATTAGCATATAATCACAAAGTGAATCACAATAGTTAAGTAGGGGAAGTCGATAGCGTATCAGCAGGAATGGGGCAATTAATCAGATAGGTGAGGTGCCTTCAATCTGAAACTTGAAGGCACCTTACCTTAAAAGGCCTTAGATATGCCTCTAATATATGTTGATTAATGCCAGAAGACTCTTCGACATGAATCAGTGAATGAGTCCCATATTGTAATGGTGAGATAGCTGGTAATGTCACACCAGGGAGGTGGGCTTACAGTCACATCAACATAGAACTAGCAACTTGTTCAGAAACTTCCCTTCAAATCAATACACAATTACATGCTCTGAGCCATGAACTAATTAGCTTACACAACCAAGAGTGTGTCAACATGAAACCTCAACTCCAAGCCAACACCTCACCCATGTCCTTGTTAGACTGTGACATGCTCTACCAACAGAACAGGAACACACAGACATCATTTCCTGCCTACTTGTAAATCTTCTGAATGTCCAAACCAACCAACACTGTTAGCTCCGGGATCTCTAGCCAACCAAGCCAAGTACACAACCGCTGGATGACTCCACTTAATCAAACTGTACCTGGTGATGGACCTCAAGGCTAACTGATGAAAACACATACCAAATAAATAAAATAAATAAAGCCTTACTAACTCATGTAAACTGTTCACCACATAGAGTATGTGACAGTTAGCAGCATCACTAAAAGGAAAAGACAGCAATATAGACGAGAAAGCAGTAAACCAATAACAACTACCCCCGATCTGCAATCTCAATTGGCTATTCTCTAAAATCATTCAGGTCAGCTGCAGCAAGATGTTTTTCATTTCATTTACTTCAAATGCTGACATATGCTACATAGAAATACATCCTTTGTGGCAATCAAGTGGAAACCAAAATCAATTTGCGGCAGTCAAGATGTGGGTTCACAAAACCAGAACGTTTTCATCTGCTCTCCTATAAAACACATGAAGGTAGCTCAGGAGTGTTTGAGAGAGGCTTGAGTCAGAGTTGAAGTTTTGTCTGTGCTAGGTCCAACATGCTGTAAGTTATGGCACGTCACAACAATTTTATTCTTTTTTGGATGCTATGGAGGCTTGTTTGCTGCACAGAAATGACATATAGATATTAGTGTCAGATGTAGAATGTCCGTTTCCCTGCCTGTTGCAATACAGTGTGCACGTACTTTGTCTACAGATTTGCCAATGCTCTTCTGCTACGATTAAGCTCCTCTAGCAACGCCATGCATTTTAGCATTCAGCTTCTGATTTTGATACTATAGCTCTGGCTGGGAGGCAGTTCTGTACCTTAGATCATGCAAGTGTTATGAGGGCATAATTGCCCATCACTGAAGTTGGGATTCCAACCAAAAGGTTATACTCTCTAACAACGGTGAAGAGTACTTACCATAACAATGCTCACAACAGCCATAACGATGCCAACAACAGAGTTTGCAACTTCAATTACAACTCTACCCCCTTTGATTCTTTTGCAAATCTGTCAAGAGTTCCAAAACTGTCAATAACGTGGGCCACACTTTATAAACCTTCAAATAAATAAATGTGTTCTATTTTTTTTTTTTTAATATAAAAAACCTTTTTGGGAGGTTCCAAGAGGTAACAAACATTGTCAATAGGGGGAAGGGGGGATGACAACACACAGTGGGTGCCGCTAAACAACACATGAGTGCTGAATGAAAAATAGTTCCCTAAAAGAGAGCAGTGGAAGGAAACAAGTCAGCCAGTCAAACAGATTGTAACGAGGCTACGCTCTAGGGGATGGAAAAATGCAAGAAGAGGAAGGCAACTACTAAATAAGAAGTAAGTAAATGAGAGTGACAATAAAGCCAACCGATGGTAAGCAATGGGTGGGCTGTATGCCCAATCTAAGTTCACAATAGGTATATCGCAACCAGGAAGCTTGCACTGTCTGGTAGACAAGATCTAAATAGCACTCCCTCACTCAATAGATTCTTCAGAATTAACTGATGTCACATAAGGAGTGAAGGGGGGTAAGACAGGCAAACCACTGAGGCTTCCCGGGCCCCCAGGTCACAGTTGAAGGGTTTCTTCTCTTATGGCATACTCAAAAAGTAAGAATACATGGTTCGGGCTTTATCCTTCTTCTCTCAGCATTGTCTTATGACTAACAGTTATAGCAGCTGCTGGATACACTCTTAAGGAAGGAGAGCAAATCAGAAAGGACTTCAGGCCTTGCCGCTCCTGACCTCCTGCCAAAAACAAGAGCTTAAGAATGCTCAGGCTGATGGCTAGACCCATGGCCCTCTACGGCTCCATTCTAAAACACTGAACATTCAAATTCTCAATTACTCATCATCAGAATATTGCTGTTCTGAGGGTGGGACATTTCAAGGAAATACTGTGTATATAAGGTGCTCAGTGAAAAAATGGTACACATTTTTGTGACCGCGTCTGTTGCTACAGATTAATCCAGAAACTGATATCAATGAGGTGAGAATTGTAATATGTTTGCCTTATTAGGAAAAAGTACTCTACCAACTGCAAAATATACCTCTTCCATAATACCCCATATGCACAAATGAGAAGGTCTTGTAAGACCTACTTACAGGCAAAACCTATGTTCGAAGTGCAACACCTCTTTTGAAGTCTGTTTTTTGACAGCGCAGATGTCAAACACACCTATTGCTAACAATATACATAGAGTTGGCTTTGAGTCCGCTCCTTTCAGCCACTGATTTTCTTTGACCACCATCTTTTAGCCAATGTTGACTTTGTCAATCACGCCTTGGCTGAGCCCAGTGGAATATTAATATCTCACACAATGTAATTGGCTGTTTGGATGTATCCTTCCCCGCCACTCCAGTGCTTGCACTGAGCTGTATGAGGGACTTCTTAACAAGTATAGCTCTTTTTATCCACTCCTGCTGGCTCTCTCTTGAGGCTAGTGCTCTAATGTGCAAACGTTGTTTGCGTTACTGCATTAAACCCTGACCAAACTGCTTTGCCAATGCTTGTTTTAAACTCTTGATAAAAAAGATAGGCCTTTAAAGCCTGCTTCACATTCTCTGAAGAATCCATGGCTCTGGGGTCATTTAATGAGGAGGGGCACCCCAGTAACATGACCTCTTTCCTCCCAATAAACCTGACTCTTCTCGCACAAAAAGAAACTGCATAGTCTGTTCTTGCTATTCACTGACAATGCTACAAAGGCAACCCAGCGGGAGGCTTGGTGGGGAAATGTTATGGTCTGGTGCTGAAACAGCAGAGGCGGGTTTTTTTAACTTCTGTCGGCGCCCTTAGTCTCCTTAAAAGGAAAATTCTATGAGTGACTTTTAAATACGTCATGTTAGTTAGGGGAATCATTGTACTTTGCAGTCAGCAGCCCTGGTTGGGATTTTTTTTTGGGCGGGGGGGGGCTATTAAAGTATCTATTCATATTTACCAAGCTGTGAAGAACATGATGAAATGTGGCACCTCAGTAATGGCGTGAGTGAATATCTCGGCACTGTAGAGGTGCTTGCTTGGGGGTCCTCCTCCTTAACCAGTTCGGAGCCATTGGGCTCCCCACGGATTAGCAGGAGCGCAGGGCAGAGACAGAGTAGGAGCAGCAGGCTCCCACGAGGGGAAGACAAGGCAGCCGGTGGTGAGGGCCGAGGAAAGAGACAGAAGCAGAGGAGGAGAGCAACAGGGAGACAGTCAGCTGAGCAGACAAGGGGGAGGCTGACAGCGGGCCTGTCCGCTCCCTCTTCTGGGCCTAGCCGGCAGTGGTACTTCTTGTGCAGTCAGCGGCGCTTTATTTTACTGCAGCTACGCAAAGCGCCATCCTGGATTGGAGCCAAGGAAGGCGGAGCCTGCGCTGACGTTTTAACAGTAAATCACACAAACACCGGGAGCTCTCACACTCTACTCACTGCTTCCAGCCCCTCTGCGCCCACTGTTGCCTTTCTACATGTATACAATTGAAATGGGGTGTTTGGGGACATTTCGTTGCCATTTATTTTTAAAGTACGCTAGTAGTTGTGGTGGAGCAGGGTTTTCAGAAAATAAAACCTGCTCGGATTAATTCCTCTGTAACATTTACTAACTGTGTGCGGTGAAACTAATATGCAAAAACACGAAAACACGGGGAAATGCTTATGCGCATGCGTACACTAATGCGTGGACTAATACATGAAAGACTAGGCCGCATTCGCGTTCTGCTTGAAAATAAAAAAAAATAATAATGCTGCTTTCTGCGCGATAATGCTTTGTTAGACAAATAACGTGGGATAGTGCAATGGTGGGCAGTAAAACAGTGAGAATTATATTTCATGAAATTAATAATGACTGTGTTTTATTCATCGTAGTGATACTTGCATGGGCCTACATCGTTGCATGACGAGTTAAGGGTTAAGAAAAGAAACCTAATAAATAAAAGCCGAAAATCAAGCTTTGAGAGAGAATGGAGAAGGCAACGTTGATAACCTTCGAGAACCATTGTTTGTCTGCCAAGTAACGGAAGGATGGCCGTGGGATCATGAGCAAATGTGCAAACTTCTTCCACGGAAGCTGAAGAGGCGGACAATAAAAATGTAGAGATTTGAAACATGTTGCTAGTTGGAGGAAGCGTGTATTCACGAGACATGGCTTACCTATTGCTAGAAATGTAAAACAAAGAATGCTGTGAAAACATGAACGTAACTATGGTGGTGTGAAAGAACACCCCCTAAACTGACCAATGAGAGACTAAGATTCTGAAAATGTTGCTACAATGGTGGGTTGGACATGTATGTTTTCAGAGTATAACTGGGGTGTGTTATGAAGTGCGTGCCTTTGAAGAAGCTAGAGAGGGGAGAGCGTAGCTGTCCGTCGGTTTGCTGTATGCAGATAAAGGCCTACCTGTTTCCTGTTCCTGTCCTACTCTTTGTTCCCTGAACCTTCTTGGGGAACCCCGTCTATTCCCATGGCCAGGGGTAGATTTTCCACTAAATACTTAGGTTCGTATAGCTAAAATCTGTAACTTGCATAATCATTTGCAAATGTATCTTCGTCTCTGAAACTTATGTCTCTTCATCTATCCACTCCTTCATTGCATTCCGTTCATTGTGATATGAGTTTGATATCTTTTGCTTTGACAAATGTTCTCTCTCTGTGATATATACTTTGTTTGCCTTGTAAAACTGTACATGATGAGCATTTACCTTCACATTATTTGCGATAAATATTATTAACCTTATTCTGGGTTTGTGATTTATTTAGTAGTATAGATTGATAGTTAGTTTCAAATTATTACCATCAACTTCTCAACTAATGGTCCATCAACCAGAGGAAAGAGAGTTGATTACAGGTTCAATTATGTATCTTGTGAGTTAGGACGAGCCTGTAACTGATTTAATGTTAAACTTGAAACAGCGCAACGGGGATTTATGTGTTGGGTGTATGTGTATGGGCCAGTGTTTGTGTTTTATTGATTATCGATCCCTGATTGGCGCTGGATCAGTTTTTGGTAGCAGAGGATGGTTTATTATTGCTTAACAAAACCACTGTACCTCGGCACTCTCCAATAGTTATATCACTATTATTAATAGTGTAGCAAATTTACAATTCAAAAACAGTATAACTGCTCACAGGAAACCAGTCCAATCGGATAACTTCTGCAAAATTCTATTTAATATCAAATGACAATGTTTCATTAAAATTGTAGAAACCCAATATTCAAGATGCAATCTAAAACAAGGACATATATTGTTTTACAAGGGTGTTGTTATTGCTAGTTGATCCACGGAGGTCATGTTCATAAAGCCTTCCTGTTGGCAATGACGAAAACAGCCGACACGTGTTTCGTTACGATTGTAACTTCTTCAAGGCTTATGCACAAAAAAATGTCGATCCAAAGGATTTGGATTGTCCAATATGTAAATATCTTGCTATTTAAGAAACAGGACTGGGAGACCATTTGAAATGTTTCAGTCTCTGGCCAGTCATGGAAGAAGTTCCCAAAAGGAAAGGTGTATTTGGGAAGGATGTGTCCAGTGTTTATCCTCCCATGGCAGATGCGTACTCTCTGGAAATGTCCCCGATAGGGAAATTCAATTAAGGAAGGATGTATTCAGCTTTTGTCCTCCCACCATAGATGCGTACTCTATTGCGTGTGTCCCCCACTTTAAGTTGATAGCGAGTGTATTATAGCGCAATTAAGTTCATATAACAGTCTTTGCGTGTGTGTCCCCACTTTGAGTTGATGGCTGGTGTATTAACGCGCAAGTAAGTTCATATAACGGTCTTGTCAGTGAAATGGAAAAACGAGGGCTGTGATATGCCTCTCTATATTCAGCGCAATCGCCGTGTCACGGCGTTGTGTCTCCAGTCAGCCTGAATCTATCGGGGACATTTCCAGAGAGCCTTGAAGAAGTTACAATCGTAACGAAACACGTGTCGGCTGTTTTCGTCATTGCCAACAGGGAGGCTTTATGAACATGACCTCCGTGGATCAACTAGCAATAACAACACCCTTGTAAAACAATATATGTCCTTGTTTTAGATTGCATCTTGAATATTGGGTTTCTACAATTTTAATGAAACATTGTCATTTGATATTAAATAGAATTTTGCAGAAGTTATCTGATTGGACTGGTTTCCTGTGAGCAGTTATACTGGTTTTGAATTGTACATTTGCTACACTATTAATAATAGTGATATAACTATTGGAGAGTGCCGAGGTACAGTGGTTTTGTTAAGCTTTGCACAGGAGTTCGTTTGAACTTCTGTGTGGTGACATCCGTGGTAGTGGGGTGTTTTTGTATCGTTACCTTGAGGGGCACCAATACTGTTATTCTTATACTGACAAGTTTAGACAACATTTCGCTTGGAGCTGATGTGCTATCCTATATACCATCACTACCTCTCTTGTTTCTGATGGTTTATTATTGATTAGTTTGGTAATAGTTATCGATTATTGATTATTTGTTTCCTTAACATGAAAAGTTAGTGTTTTGTTCTATATTGTCTTGAAGTACGGGTACGGAGTTACCTGAGATCCCGGGATGATAATGTATTAGCCTGAAGAGGCAGAAGAATAGTGTGGATAAGTCATCACACTGCAGAAGTACTTTGTCTGTTGTCATAATACATAACGGCGAGAGGCTGTTAGTGTTATATTAGGGACTATTCTGTTTGAGAGTAGATTTTGTTTGAAATAGCGAAGGGTCCACTTCCGAAACTCTGGCCTTACATCCCCAAAGGAGTACCAAGACCTCTTTCCATGTGAAAGTCCTCTTCCGAAACTTTGGCTAGTATCCCTAGAGGAGTACCAAGTCCTCCTGTAGCTTGTTTGGGTGTAGAATAGCGCTGGTCGTTATTTTACTCGAAGTGAGAGAAACACTCTTTTTGAAGTGAAGACTATCTCTTTATTTAGTGGAACAGACAAGGTAGCATTGTTTTATGTTTGTTTCCTAACAAGTTTTGTTGAGAAAAGTAAAGAAAAACATTGCCGTATTATTTTGTAAAGGTAGGGTCAGTAGTTGGAGTAATACTGACGTCACAAAAAGCCATGCTGGCATTGGTCAGACAGTTGGCTTTTGAAGTGCTGTGATTGGTTGATTACTGTGAGTTGCGCTGGTATTGGACAAGGTGCTGATTACGTAGCAGTGTTCTGATTGGTTGGTTGGTGTGAGTCGCGCTGGTATTGGACGGTTGTTAGCAAATAGAATAAACAGAAGTACGAAGAGTTTTGTTGTTTGTTTATTGAGTTGTATTTTGGCGAGAAAGGATTGGGAAAAATGAAGCTGGCTAATAAGATAAAGAGTTTCTTTAAAAAGGACAAACCAATAGTTACAAGAGAGGGAATTCCTATTCCACCTCAAACAACAGCTGCTTCTTTTATGATGTTGGAACGTGGTTACCATACGTGTACTTGATTAGAAAATTGGGTGAAATATACGGAAGATGATGGTGTATTAGCTTTTCCGAAGCATGGTACGTTTAATGTAACGATTCTACAGAATTTGAGAGGAAGAATGAACTCTTTAGAACCAAATCCCAGACCTACACAGTACGAAGCGCTTGAGGAATGGGAACAAGAAGCGTACGATCGAGAGAAGTATAGGGGAGGAAGGAGATATAGGAGTATAATGTCTAGGTATCCTTTTGAAAAACGGGAAGATAAAATGAAAAGATGGAGGAGAGCTGTGATAGCGGATGGTTTGTACCCAGTTTTAGTTGCTGAAGAAGCAACTGGAGACAAATGTAAAGAAAAATGTAGAGACATCAAGGAACTCAAGTGAAACAGTTCCAAATGCACCTTTAATGGGAACCCCACTAATTCCGCAGGTTCCACAAGTCCCGGTAGTTACTAGAGCAGTACAAGAGAGTGAAATGGACATGTTGAATAGGACAAGAGAGGAGTTGACTCAGAAAATGAATCAGTAGAATCTGAATGTGGACGCATTAACAGTGCCAGTAACAATTGGACCTATAGTTCTGTTGTATGGAGAAAAACAGACTATATCAAGAGCACATGCGTTGACAGTTCCAATGAATAGAGACAGGAATAAAGTGGTAACGATAGTTGATCAGGTTGAATAAGCTGAAACAAGTACTTCATTAATGATTTGCCAGTTTGTGAGATGTTAACTGAAACCCCTAAGAGAAGTGCACAAATGGATCTGAGGAGATTAGTGCAGAATGTCACTCCGATATCAGGGAGTTCAATGGGACCTTCACCAGATGAATTAGATGACTGGATAAAGGGAATGGAAAAGCGAAAAACTCAACCACAGAGTATAGATGTGGGTAAATTGAGAGTGGATGTGGAAGAAATGATTATTGGTACAATTAGCCCAGACAGATTGAGTAATTATCGAGATGAGGAGTTGCTATTTCTGTGCAAAAATATTACTTGGAGAGCGAGAAATCTTCATGAAAAGTTAACAGAGGCTGCTTGTGAATATGGAGTGGACATAGAGAGGTCAAGAGTGTTACAGAAAACATATAGACTGGATTTTACTGAAAAGGATTTAGAGAGCTTGAATGCGTCTGGTAAAGATTGCAAATAAAAGAATTAATGAATATCCTGAAGAAATGGGGAGATGTAGAACGGTGGAAAGGTAGATGGGCGAAAAAGAAAGAAGAATTGATTGCCAATAAAAATGCGTCTTTATTTCCACTGAGAGAGTCAGAACAGGCTGAAAGGGTGTGTCCAATGAGAGAAGTTCTGGGTGGTGGATATGTTCACGTTCCTTGGACAAGACAGGATATATTGTATTTTACTAATGACTTCCCTAGGTTGAGGGAAAAGCCAGTTGAATGGTACAAACAAGTAGAGAGGTTTGTAAAGGTTTCAAAAGTCTTATTGAAGGATCTGGATGGTTTATTTGAGATTGTTGTTCCAGCAGATTTATGGACAGAGTGTAAGATTGCTGTTGATTGGCCTAAAGAAGAATATCCTAGAGATGCGAAAACAGGTGCACCTTCAGATGAGGTGATGAAGAAATACCATCAGGTAATTACTTACCTGAAAGGAAAAATTTCTCCGAAAGAAACAGATAGGGTTAAAATTGACAGAACAACCCAAGAACCAAAGGAGTCAGTATATGCTTATTGTGAATGGTTGTTACAGGTATTCAAACAGTACAGTGGGTTTGAGAATATTGGAGATAAAGATATGGGATATTTTGTGTATCGTTTTGTATTTGGATTGAAACCAGAAATTAGTAATATGATTCAGCAACATTTGATTTGTTGGCAGAGTAAAACAGTCGATGAAATACTGAGGTAAGCAAAGTATTGTAGTGATGATATTGAATCGAGGCATAAGAAGTTAAAAGAGAAAATGATGTGGGCACAAGTGAAGGTAGCAGAACAGCAAGAAGGAAACAGTGGTTCTCAAACAGATTTCCAGATGAAAGGTCAGAATCAGAATGGTCAAGTAATGAGTGGTGGTAGAGGTAGAGGTAAAATGAATAAAGATGAAATGAAAAGGAAATATCCTTGTCATGCGTGCGGAAAAGTTTGGCATTGGAAGAACGAGTGTAGATCTGCTCAGAAAAATAATGGGATGAATCAAAATTTAAATTCACAGATGCAGAATGAGGTGGTTGTGAATCAACAACAGCAGCAGCAGCAGCAGATAGTTACTCCACAGTTACAAGTACCACAAGCTCCTATGCCAAATAATGTGAATGCTCAAGTGCAGAGATACAGTGCGAACACTGGTTTTCACGCAGGTGAACAAATTGGTAAGAATCAAAATGTGCAAATGGTTTTGCAATACTTGTTGCAGTTCAATGAGAGTGATTCAGACTCATATCAATGACGGTGCCTGAGGGGGGAGGAAGAGTGCGTGCTTGGCGCAACTCTAGAGGTAGATCAGTCAGGTCCATTTGTTGATGGAAAAGTGGAAGGTAATGATATTACATTCCTAGTGGACACTGGTGCTACCCGTTCTACTGTAAGAGCAGCAGAAATTCCAAACCTACCTCTCTCGGGAGAAACTATCCAAGTCGTAGGAGTTTCCAATAAGCATATCAAAACCCCAATAACAAAGCCAATAGAAGTTCATATTGGAAGATTCAGGGACATGCATCGGTTCGTGGTATGTGATACGAGTCCGGTAAACCTTTTAGGGAGAGATTTACTGTGCCAAATGAATTGCACAATTTATTGTACACCAGATGGTATTGCTTTTCAAACACCAGATGAGGATGTTGCGTTTAAAATGATGTTAGTGAAGCAAGGGACAGAAGTGGATGAGCTGTTTTCACTTCTTACTGAAGAAGATTTGCCTGCAGAGTTGAGGAATACAGTAAGATCTGATGTATGGGATTTTTCAGGAAAAGAGATTGGTCTGATGAAAGGTGTGGATCCTATCCAGGTTGCGGTGAAACCGGGTGCAACATTTCCAAACACACCTCAATACAAAATGAGTCCTGAGATAACAGCAGGAGTTATTCCTGCGATTGATCAAATGATTGAGCGAGGTATTTTAAAAGAAATACTAAGCAGTCCTTGTAATTCGCCTAATATGGGAATTAAGAAGCCAAGCGGAAAATATAGGATAGTACAGGATGTACGGAAAATAAAGAAGATTGTGGTACCCTGTTGTCCAATAGTGCCAAATCCAGCAGTGATTCTATATCAAATTCCCTGTGATGCAGAATGGTATACAGTAATTGACCTGTGTCAAGCATTTTTCTCGATTCCCTTACATCCGGATAGCCAGTATTTGTTTGCGTTCCGGTTCGGAGACCGTGTTTTGGCATGGTGCCGAGTTCCCCAAGGGTATACAGAGAGTCCATCAATTTTTAATCAGATTTGAAAAAATGTTTGGAGACTCTGATTATGCCAGAAAAATCGGTTTTAGTTCAGTATATTGATGACCTACTGGTGGCATCAAAAACACGAGAGGCATGTGTGAAAGATACAATTGCCTTACTGAATCATCTGGCAGAAGGTGGACACAAAGTGTCGCCAGCAAAATTGCAGTTTTGTAAACAGGAGGTCCAATATTTGGGACACAAAATAGAGAAAGGAGTCAGGAAGGTGACACCAGAACGGATCAGTGTGATTCAACAAATGAGCCCTCCTAAAATTCAGAAGGAAGTGCGAATGTTCTTGGGAATGGTTGGATACTGCAGACAGTGGATCAGTGGTTTTTCACTGATTGCAAAGCCTCTACAGAGGTTGACACACAAAGATGTGACTGATCCGATTGAATTGGATGATGAAAGCATGAATGCTTTTATTGAGGTACGAGACAGCCTTTATCGAGCACCTGCATTGGGAATGCCAGATTATACAAAGGATTTTGCATTGTATTGTTGTGAAAGAGATGGGTGTGCACTTTCTGTTTTAACTCAGAGACATGGAATGGCACGACGTCCAGTGGCATATTTTTCTGCTACTTTGGATTCAGTGGCTGCAGCGTTACCAGGTTGTTTGAAATCAGTAGCTTCTACTTGTGTGAGCTTGGAACAAAGTGAAGCGATTGTGATGGGACATTCAGTTAAAGTATATGTGCCACACTCAGTTGAGATTCTTTTGACCAGAACACGTATACAGCACATGACCTATAGTCGGCTGACTAGGTATGAAAGAGTAATATTGGGTGCTGAAAATGTGACTGTGGTGAGATGTACAACAATAAATCCGGCAACATTGTAGCCTAGTCCATTTTGTGAGGAAGTAAGAGATGAAGCAGATCATGATTGTTTGGATGTGACAGATTTGTGCATGAAACCAAGGCCAGACATCAAGGATACCCCGCTAGAGGAATCAGATAGTGTGATGTTTGTTGATGGATCTTGTCTGAGAAATGAAAAAGGTGTATTGAGTTCTGCCTATGCAGTATGTACAGTGGCTGCGGTTCTGGAAGCATCCTGTCTAAAAGGGGTAAATTCTGCATAAATTGCTGAGCTCATAGCTCTGATTAGAGCATGCAAAATTGGCAAAAATATGAAAGTAACCATATTTACTGACAGTCAATATGGTTTTGGGGTGGTTTATGATTTTGGACAGTTATGGATGCAAAGGGGATTTCTGACTTCTTCAGGTTCTCCTATCAGAAATAGCAAAAATGTGAAAGATCTATTGGATGCTTTGTTGCCAAAGAAAATTGCAGTGGTCAAATGTTCTGCACATAAGTCAGGAAATGATTATGTGACGAGCGGCAACATATACACTGATCAAGTATCGCGTTTCTGTGCACAAAATTCAATTGCAATAAACAGAGGGGTGGAGAAGAAAAATACTAATTGCCACCTGATGTTTTCCTCCTGGGAAACTTGGGATGAGATTAGACAATTACAAGAAGAGGCAAGTGATGATGAGAAGGAAATTTGGAAAAAATCAGGCTGCAAGAAGAGAGCAGAAGATGAAGTTTGGGTGTACATAGATGAAACACCAGTTATGCCAGGTTCTTTACTATCCCAAAAGGCAAGGGTATACCATAGAATTGCACATGTTGGAAGGGATGCAATGATTAGGCTCTTCAAGCAGTCATGGTACAACCCAAAATTCAGGGTCATTGCAGAGAGTCTATGCTAGAGGTGTGTTACATGTCAGCAACAAAATCCAGGCAGAAAGACAGTTGTGAGTTGGGGACGAATTGGAAAAGCAGCAGGACCATTTACGAGGCTCCTGCTCGATTTCATCGAGCTTCCCCCATGTAACGGACTAAAATATTTGTTAGTTGTTGTTTGCTTGTTTTCTCGTTGGGTAGAAGCCTATCCAACAAGAAGGAATGATAGCTTGAATGTTGCAAAGTTACTTCTAAGAGAACTAATTCCAAGGTTCGGTTTTCCAGTCACTTTAGAGACATATAGGGGATCTCATTTTAATAATGAGATCATTCGGATGATCTGTGCAGCACTACAGATTGAGCAAAAGCTGCATTGTGCCTATCGACCAGAAGCATCTGGAGTGGTCGAACAAATCAATGGCACTATAAAATCTAGACTGGGAAAAGTATGTGCATCCACAACACTGAAGTGGCCTGACGCTTTACCCCTGGTATTGATGAGTCTTAGAAGTATCCTAGATAAAAAGACTGGATTGAGTCCTCATGAAGTGCTAATGGGAAGAGCAATGAGATAAGCGATTGTACCAGGAAACAAACTGATGAATATTTCTGATGATCTAGTGCTTGACTATTGCAAAGGATTGGCTGATCTGGTGCGTTCTGTGTCTCATCAGGTTGGAGAAATTGCAACCACAACACAGCCGGATCAAGCACATGATCTGAGTCCAGGAGAGTGGGTTCTTGTCAAGAAACACATGAGGAAGTCGTGTTTAGAACCCAGGTGGCATGGACCTTATCAGATTATTTTGGTGACAACAACAGCAGTGAAGTGTGGTGGCTTGCCAAACTGGATCCACGCAAGTCATACCAGAAGAGTCCCAAGTCCACTTGAAAAAGAAGGTGAGCAGCAACTGGTGAATAAAAATAAGAAACCAGAAGCTGAAGGTTGTGAATCTAAAGAATCTAGAGTGACAGATTCTGACAAGCTTGATGATGGTGAACAACCAAGCACAAGTCAAGTAGAGTGGGCACTAGCTACTGGATCTCGTAAGACTGCTGTTGAGCAAGTAGAAAAGGAAGTTACAGAAAATGAAGAGCAAATTCAACAAAGAAAGGGACTAAATAAAAGAACATGTGAACCAGAAAGAAAGGGTGAAGAAGTGGTTCAAGCCAAGAGAGCGAAGAAGGGTGATAATTGGCCAAGTGGAGTAAAAAGACTGAAATACACTCTTGAAAAGAGAAAACCAGAACAAATAAATGAAGTATCAAGTCAAACTGAACAAGAGGAATCAGAAGAAGAATCAGTTCGAAGAACAAAGAGAATAAGAGTCCCAAGCAGGAAATACAGAGCTCCTGAATGGACATATGTTATAGTGGAAGAAACTGAAAGCACACAACAAACAGAAAGAGAAGTTGGTACTGGTACTGAGCAAATTGATGAAAGCAAATTGAAACCGCCTTAAAAGAGAACAGTGAAAAAATTAAGGTGCAACAAAATTCAGTGAAAATATTTGGGAAGTTCCAGATGATTTGAAGAAGACTCTTTAAAAAAAAAAAAAGAAAGAAAAAGAGGGGGGTAAAGAAGAAGCTTTCTTTTTGAAGTGGTGTTGGATACGCTATTTTCCGGTGGTTTTTGGACAAGTTTGTCAAAATTTTTAGAAAGTTGTTAGGATTTTTCTTAGATTTTTATTTTTTTTATAGTATACAAAAATGGCAGAAGATATATTGACTGGATATCAAGAACCTAGTTTTAAATGTAGATGTATTAAAGCTTGCTTATGTAGTGTTTTGCTACTAATATGGTTAATATTAACTGTCTTTGTACCTGTTCTAATGGTAACTAATAACAAGAATAATACTAATAATGTGATAAGTGAAAGAATGGACCCTGTTACTAAAGAAACTCCTAAGACTAACAATGATCAGGCTGATGATAGCATTTATCATCATGATAAATCAATTAGTGATTTCTCGTTAAATGTCTTTACAAAATTGCTGTATGAAAATGTGGACACAATGGATGTGAGAGATTGCTATGTATGCATGCAATTACCTTCGTCTGTCTCAGAGGGGGTGACCTATCATCACCTTCCTTTAACATATGGCGTATCATGTAGTGTACTAACAAGTCTTTTTTACGTGACGGAGGAAGTTACAGTATTATTATTCAAATATGGATTTAGTGTTTTCAGAAATTCCTATTAGAAATGATATGAATAAGGTGTATAGTAATAGAAATGCGGGATACATGGGAGAATTTTTCCATATTACACAGACAATAGATATAGTATATGCTCATAGAAATAATCTGACTTGTAGTTTACGGGCTGAAGAAAAATAATTAATTAACATGGTAGAAGATCGAAGACAGGATTTTCAAAGAAAAGCTGCTGAACAGAAGTCACATGTACCACCATGGGCTTTTAGAGAGGGAAATTATAAGAAAGGCGAGACTTACGCTGCAATGTCTCTGGATTGGTATCATAAAGGGAAACTTTGCTTACTTAGACTAAAAACTGACTATAATAATTATTTCATTGGTACTAGTGAATGTGAACACACTTTTCTGATAACTGGTGGATGGGGATTAAATGGTGGAACTGATCCTGTATTTCGAGGAGTATATTATGTGTGTGGTAAAAATGCTTATTATAGGTTGCCTGCACACTGGTTGGTAGTTGTTACTTTGGGATCGTATTTCCTAAAGTTTATCATGTAGATAGAAATAATAAAATCAATGAAATAAAGCATAGACTAACACACAAAAAGAGAGCAAGTTTTTCAGAGATAATTGGTGATATTTTTGGTGCACTGATACCCTCAGTTGGAGTCGTTCTAAATTCGCATAAAATTCGGAAATTGTCCACAGTGGTTGATCGTTTATCAACAGACACTGCTGGTGGGTTTTTGATGATTGATACTGAAATGGTTGCAATTAGATCAATGGTTTTGCAAAATCGACTTGCCCTGGATATTTTATTGGCAAAAGAGGGCGGAGTCTGTGGCATGTTGAAAATACAACACTGCTGCACTTATATCCCTGATAAAAGTAAAAGTCTTGAGGGGTAAATAAAGAATATTACGAAATTACATGAAGAATTGACTCAACTGGAGGTTGACGGTGTTTGGGAGAATACTTGGTAAGAGTTTTTCCTCTATAGGTAGATGGTTTTCCATATTTGGAAGTAGTCTATTAGGAAAAATACTAATACCAATTATTTCAATAGCTGTAGTGATTTTGTTTATAATAATGGCATATAAAGGTCGTAAGTGTAAATGTGGAAAGAAGGAGGTGACAGAAGTAGACAACAAACGTAGAGTTAGGAAAAGAAGAAGAGAAGAAATAGAACTAGAAGCTATGAGAGGAAATTATTACGAAATGATGAAAGATTTAGATGAGAAAATGGCAAAACAGGAAAGAAGTACAGACCTTTAGATAAAAATAAAGGTGGTAATTAGTATGATGGTGATTTTGATATGGCTCAAAAATGCCATCAAAGGGGGGAATTGATGTAGCAGGGTTTTCAGAAAATAAAACCTGCTCGGATTAATTCCTCAGTAACATTTACTAACTGTGTGCGGTGAAACTAATATGCAAAAGCACGAAAACACGGGGAAATGCTTATGCGCATGCGTACACTAATGCGTGGACTAATACATGAAAGACTAGGCCGCATTCGCGTTCTGCTTGAAAATAAAAAAATAATAATAATGCTGCTTTCTGAGCGTTAATGCTTTGTTAGACATATAACGTGGGATAGTGCAATGGTGGGCGGTAAAACAGTGAGAATTATATTTCATGAAATTAATAATGACTGTGTTTTATTCATCGTAGTGATACTTGCATGGGCCTACATCGTTGCATGACGAGTTAAGGGTTAAGAAAAGAAACCTAATAAATAAAAGCCAAAAATCGAGCTTTGAGAGAGACTGGAGAAGGCAACGTTGATAACCTTCGAGAACCATTGTTTGTCTGCCAAGTAACGGAAGGATGGCCGTGGGATCATGAGCAAATGTGCAAACTTCTTCCGCGGAAGCTGAAGAGGTGGACAATAAAAATGTAGAGATTTGAAACATGTTGGTAGTTGGAGGAAGCGTGTATTCACGAGACGTGGCTTACGTATTGCTAGAAATGTAAAACAAAGAATGCTGTGAAAACATGAACGTGGCTATGGTGGTGTGATAGAACACCCCCTAAACTGACCAATGAGAGACTAATTCTGAAAATGTTGCTACAATGGTGGGTTGGACAGAGTATAACTGGGGTGTCTGGGGGGTGCTATGAAGCGCGTGCGAGATCGTCGCTGTCCGTCGGTTTGCTGTATGCAGATAGAGGCCTACCTGTTTCCTGTTCCTGTCCTACTCTTTGTTCCCTGAACCTTCTTGGGGAACCCCCGTCTATTCCCATGGCCAGGGGGTAGATTTTCCACTAAATACTTAGGTTCGTATAGCTAAAATCTGTAACTTGCATAATCATTTGCAAATGTATCTTCGTCTCTGAAACTTATGTTTCTTCATCTATCCCCTCCTTCAAATGAATTCCATTCATTGTGATATGAGTTTGATATCTTTTGCTTTGACAAATGTTCTCTCTCTGTGATATATACTTTGTTTGCCTTGTAAAACTGTACATGATGAGCATTTACCTTCACATTATTTGCGATAAATATTATTAACCTTATTCCGAGTTTGTGATTTATTTAGTAGTATAGATTGATAGTTAGTTTCTAATTATTACCATCAACTTCTCAACTAATGGTCCATCAACCAGAGGAAAGAGAGTTGATTACAGGTTCAATTATGTATCTTGTGAGTTAGGGCGAGCCTGTAGTTTATGAACAACTGATTTAATGTTAAACTTGAAACAGCGCAACAGGGATTTATGTGTTGGGTGTATGTGTATGGGCCAGTGTTTGTGTTTTATTGATTATCGATCCCTGATTGGCACTGGATCAGTTGCGAACGCATACCACTGAGAATGCTAACTTAAGTTTATTAAGTCAGTGTTTTTTATAAGAGTATAGTAATAATGGATCTGAGGGAGAACATGGCGGCCGGCTAGAGGCAGGCCGTGGGAGTTCATCCCAGTGTGCCGAAGTTAAGGGATTCGAGGAGGTTTTGCAATGTTATCAGAGGGATAGGTGACGAGGATTGACAAATTACTGGCTAAAGTAATTATTTTGGCAAGCAGATACGTTCGTCTGGAGCTGCATACATTCATCGGATACCGGCGGAGGAAACAGTCCAAACCTGCCGGCGGAAACAGTCTAACCCTGCACGTACCTGGTTGGGTTGAGGGCGTCTGAGGGTGGCTGTTTCGGAGAAGGATGATCAGGACGGTGGAGAAGGGTGGAGAGTGGCAGCCACAGCGGGAATTGGAGACGGAGAGCAGTGCTGGTCGAGAGCAGCGCTGGGGGTTAGGCGAGGGCGGCAGGCAGCAGCCAAGATTTCCTTCCGGGGGAGAGTAGGCGGAGATAGACTCAGGAGGCTCTCTGAGGCTGAGGCAGACCTGGGGGAGTCAGTCTTACTGCAGCAGGACGAGGAGCAAGCACTGCAGGGGCAGGAGAAAGGAGAGGAGAAAAAAACACTGAAGTTGTGTCGAGGGAGTTCGGAAGACACAAGGAGCAGGAACAAAAGTGAGGTCAGTCGGGCTGATCTGGGGAGATACACGCTGAACTCAGAGGGGGAACAATGTACAGAAGGAGGGGCAGGGGAGGAGTTGCGTACAAAAAATGCCCCCCATAGTGAGGAAAACCATCACCAAGAAGCAGAGGGTGGAAAAAATAGAGAGGCCAGAAAAGACGTACGAAAACGAGTCAAAAGATTAAGGTTACTCCCTCTCTTAGGACCTTCTTTAAGGTACTCCCGAAAACGTTAGTTTTAAGTGAAGTAGGGATGTTGGGCAAAGGGGGGCAGGGGAGTAGTGGTGGGGAGGGTCAGTCAAAACGCCCAGAAGAAGGAGTGCTGGCCGGGTGGGAGAATGTTTGCAGCCCAAATAGATTCCAGATACTGCCAGTCGAGGATCCGGAAGTCCCAGAAATCCCAGAAAGACTGGATCTTGGCAGGGTTCCTCAACCAGATTTAGGGATTGGAGTTGCTATTTTGTCTGGCCAAATGCCTGGTCTAGAGCACAGTTCCACATCTGAGGTGAGGGAGATTGAGGCTCAGAGCGTAAGGAAGGAGGGGAAGAAAGTGAGTGCGGAGGGAACGGCACTAGGGGAGTTAATTTCAGCGCTCTCCTCAGAAATAAGGAGTAGGTTCAAGACCTCAGAAGGGAACCAGAAGGAGATTAGGTTGGCTTGCGAGAGTCTGGAAAAAAAGATTGATGACCTTGCAAGTAGAACCACAGTTTTAGAGGAGACAATAATGGAGCTCAAAAGCACAGTACAAATGAATAAAGAGGACATTCAGTCCTTAAAATTGAGAGAACAGGGACACCAGGAATGGGAGGAGAGGATGGAAAATAGTCAGAGGAGAAATAATTTATGGATCTTAAATGTACCAAAAGGAGCGGAAAGGGAAGATCTGAACATTTTTGTAGTCAGGTTGATTAAAACTGGGCTACAAATAGAAGAGTCAGACCAAGAAATTGGCAGAGATATTCAGAGAGTCCATAGGGACCCTTTTAGACTAAATCCAAATAGAAGCAAGCCAAGGAAGATCCTGGTAAATTTTCTCACTTATACTTTGAAAGAAAAGGTACTATCTCGAGCGCTGAAATTGAAAGTGGTGAAGGTGGATGGGGTCTCATGTAAAATCAGGTCAGACATCTCCTACATCACATCTAATAGACAATGGGAGTTGGGGAAAGGGATGGACCAGCTGAAGAAGTTAGGGGCCTCAGTACAGATGAAGTTCCCAGCGGTTTTGAACGTAATGCTGAATAATAAGATGCATAGTTTTCGAGTAGCAAGTGAAGTGGATGATTTTATAGAAACTTTGAAGTAGGCAGTATAAGTTGTGTAAATGAACTAAAATAGGATTTTAGAATAGTCCCCCGGAGAATATAGTGGTTTTGAGATAGGTACACTGGGAGGGTCAACCAAAGGCTAAGGCCATGACGAAGGGGGGTAGGTTCTCCAGGGGAGGGGGGGTATGGGGCACTGGGTGGGGAGCATTTGGGAAACAAATAAAAAAAGATACCTCAGGAGCCGATGGTTTGCCGGATGTAAATTTTAGGAGGAAGGAGTATGGTTGAAGGACAGAAGTTACATTTTAAGGTTCTATCCTGGAATGTAAACGGATTGAGGGTAAGAGGAAGAAGGGAAAAGATTTTGCAGTATATCAAAGACTTCTCCGCCCAGGTTATAATTTGACAGAAAAAGAGTGCAAGGAGGTATTTAAGTCAAGAAGATGGGTGCAGCAACTGGTGTGCACGAAACACACATCAGTGACTAAGGGGGTGGCTATTTTGTTAAAACGGGACTCCAAGATCATGATTTCTGAGAGTATTTCAGATAGCTTCGGTAGGTGGATCATAGAAAATTTGAGAGTTGGGGGACAAGGTTTTACGCTGGTAGGGTATCACGGGCCAAATATAGATGACATAGCGCCTCTAAAAGAGTTGATGGTTGAGTTACCGAGTTACTCTGACCCGATTATTATGGTTAGAGATTTCAATGCCGTGTTAGACAGTCCCCTGGATAGATCAACGAAAAGTAGAGCGATAGTTAACCAAAAGATGGTGGCACAGATAAAACAGATGATGGAACAAATGGGTTTATGCGATATTTGGAGCCGGAAAATGGGGGTTAGAAGAGGGTACACATACTCTAACAGGAAGTACTGGCACCAGTCCATGGTAGGGCATCATTTTGCAGAGGAGTCAATGGCTACAGGTAGTTGAATGACTCACCGCTGATTTCGTCCACGACGGACTTGGTTTTGACCGTGGTCGAGCAGGTGGAGCAGCAGCAAGACATGTAGGATTGGCTCCATGGCGGCACAGGACGTGTAGAGGTGAGTAGAGGTGAGTTTCGGCCTTATATCCCTCCCTTTCCGCCGTCTCAGAAGTGGTGGTAGGCACCGCCATGGTCATGCCAGCTGTAAGGCAACTCGTAATTGGGTGAGCAGATTCACTGGCGGTCGGGGTCTTTCACAGCCTCATGGGCCCGCTCCATGACCGCCGTGCTCGGAGTTGGCTGGCAATGTCGGCGGTATGGCAGCGGTCTTCGCTAACCCAATCTGCCCAACTGGTAATATGGCAGTTGGACCGCTGAGCTCATGGCGGTCGGACCGCCACCGCCGGATCGGCAGTCCATGGAACGCCAAACTTGTAATAAGCCCGAAGGATTTACAGCAGTTAATTGTATAGCCCATTTAACAGCCAAATAAAGTAAGTATCTGCATCAATCTGTTGATCAAAACTCACTAGGGACTCCACCGTTTTGGTGGTAACTGCAATCAACCTCGGGCTGCCTTCAAAGACTGCCACAGTATGGCTGTGGGCGATGCCGTGTTCGTCGCTATTGCTGACCCGGCCCGCCTGTTGTTGTCCTCCGGGCCTCCCAGTCGCTATCTTCACAGGGCCTCCCTCTTAGCACACCAGGGGGCTTTGCATCATCAGCCGGGTTGACAGTTTTACGCAGGCATCTCGCTGGGCCCGTATTTGTTTGCCAAGGGTTGTGGGAGCGCCAGGAGATGTCTTGCATCCTCCTCCTAGTCTGCCGGCAGTTCTACATCCGAGCCCTATGCTCGTCGTAGGTCACTGTGGATTGCCGCGGTGCAGCAGGTTTCTTCAGGGGCCCAGCAGCGCTGATAGCCAACACGGGTCCCAAATCTGCACCTCTGGGGGTCTCCTTCAAGAATCGTCCGCAATCAGTGAGGGCCCCATCAAGGCGTCCGCATGTCATTTGCAGTGCAGTTGTCACAGGCATGGCCGCGGCTACAAATGCTGCACTAGGCCTCACCTCGCTGAGGGCCCACTGTCGACAAGTCTGGCATCATAAAATGCATTGTTGGTATCCCCGCAGCCCCTGGCTCTAGAATCAATTGCCGGGGGTTGCGGGGGATGGATAAATGAGCCGTTAGTGGGGGATTAGGCTGATGAGTGTCGGAAGCTGCTCTAGCAAGCAGATATCTTGCTCAGCGGTTGGCCATGCCCCCATTTATTGTGTTACATAAACATCATGCCATTTCCTTCATGGCCTATGCACCCTCATTCATTAATATGCAGTAAAGTAGGTGTTTCTAGATGTATCTTATAGAAACTTACCATATGTATTAGAATAGTGATTGGTCTCCTAATGTGTTACCTTGCGAGTACAATCATATTGTGTCATCCCTCAATGTGTGCAGCTTTTTTGTCTAAAACCCTATTAAAGATGATGTTTTTTTGGATATGTGCCATGAATTCTTCCTGATTTCTAACTGTGCAGACTCTGCCCTAGTGTGTCTGATTGATTTACACTTCAAGCTCTAGGTGCACTCTTCAGAGGCAGACTCTGTGTCAGGCTTCTTTCTTGAATATAATTGGTTCTGGCTACTTACTTGCTTTAGAGGTATACCTTATGTTGATCCTCTTGCATTTTTTTGATTTGCTATTGAAACATTTATTGCTAATTCTCTAACTATTTTTGTTTGCATTCTGTAATGATCTTAATTTTAAATAAACCTTAGCGGTTTTGACTTTGAATCTTGTCTTGTGAAGGTTTTCTTTATTGGCTTTGTAATAAGACTAATGAATACTCAGACAGTCCTGATACTACATATTGATTCTCTTAATTATATTAGTTAGGGCATCAATACCAATATAGTGATCTTAGATGGAATGTTGATGAAGTGAGCAGAGCAGCTCTGATGTTATTAGACCTCTCTGTGGGTGTTTAATACTGTCTCACACAGTATCTTACAGGAACAGACTAGCAGAAGCAGACATCCAAGATAATCAGTATTGAATTTGGGTTCAATATTTGATCAAACTCTTTCCCCCCCCGTAATCAAATCAACAAAGAAACATCATCTTATTACTACCACCTGAGAATATTAAGGAAGATTTGTCCACCTCTGCCCTTGCGTAGTCCTCGACCAATGGTTTGCGTTATTATCCTTTCCAGATTTGGTTACAGCAATTCACCATACTTAGGGACTCCTCAATTTCGATTGTACATGCTACAGTGTCTCAGCCAGACCCATTCTCACTCTGGATCGAAGTCACATGTCATCTCACATCCAGTCACTGCACTGGTTGCCCTTAACAAAGATAGCCTTGTTCAAGTTATTAAAGCTGTTAACAATGAAGACCTTATTTCCTTACAATGTAAGTTTAGAAAGTATGTGCCCACTCTTCAGCTCAAGTCTTTGTTCACTCATCAAGTAATATTTCCGAGATTCAGAAAATTCAGGGTGGCTTTTTATTCTTTTATTCTGACAGCCCACGCCTGAAGTAATCGTTTGATTTATTTATGCTCAGGACAAAATATCCATCTTCTTTCCAGAAAACATCTTAAAACATAGCTAGTCCCTAATGACTAACTTTCAGTGAGAGATAGCTGTATTTCTTGCTGGTTTAACCCTCCAGTGTCTGAACAGCCTTTGGATAACTGTGCTGTCTACAAATCTGGTATAAAATACATAGGGGCTTATTTATGAAAACTGTCGCATCACTGCAACAAAACATCGATGCAACTGTTTTCACTGCGCCCTTCTTGCGGCACAATGGATGCGCCATATTTATTGTGCGGCGATCCATGTCGTGAGGAAAGACAGATAAATCAGGAATCCTGACGTATCTGTTGGCGCAAAAGTCACGCATTGCTGGAGTTGTGCCAGAAGCATGACGCAATGCCAGCAATGTCTGGGGGAGGCCTATCTTCAATGCACTGCATCACCCTTACACCTGCCATGATCAGGCGTAAGGTTTTGATGCAATGGCGTCCTAGGAGTGGCGCACTGAAATCTTATAGATTTCAATGCGCCACTTCTACGAGGCTTTGATGCGGGGAACACCCACCCTGCATACATTATACCTGACGCAGGTATAATGTGGTGCAGGGCTTTACAAGGTGATGCATCTGTCTAGATGCGTCACCTTGTAAATTGGCGCAACATGGTGCATTGTTTACGCTGCCGCTGCGTCACAAAAAGTGACGCAATGGCAGCGTAAAAGTGCCGCAGGCCTTCATAAATAAGGCCCATAGCGTGCAGGATCGATTGGAGTTTTTTTGATGGCAGATATCAAAGTGACAAGACTTCTCATACTTCAGCAAGAACCACCAAGCAAAGAAAAAATCTACACTGGATAAGGCAAAGAATCAGGAAACAAGAAAACTCTGCTGTTCCAGACAGATTTAGCGTGACTTGTATTATTTCAAAGAATTTTAATGTTCTGTCTCTTTGCTATACATCCTACTATTGGCTTTGGTTGCCTAGAAGTACTAATGGATCATCACATTCTGTATTTTTTTCAGAATTTTGTATGCAAATTTTGCTGTCAGTTTAACGGCATCCTTGGCCAGAGGAAGGAACCTTTTCCCAATAAAATGCTTGGAAATCCACATCAATGTGTGATCATACTTCAAATGAGCAAAGAGCTAGAGAGCTTTAATAGTCCTTGTTCTTGGCTATCTACCATGACTTTTTGCTGGCAGCTGGTGTATAGCTAACTTGTTGTGACAAAAGTCCCCTTAGTGACTTTCAAAAGTGGTACCTCCCTCCCCAGTATGTTTTCTGGCTGCCCTATGTTTTTCCACCAGTGAATTCAACAATCTGTGAGTTCAGTTGAGGGGCTCCATGTTTTACTGCGCTGTTTCCTAATAGAGCTTCGCTCTGCTGTGGGTGTCACTCACATGAACCCTCACTCTCAGTGAAGATGACTACAACCCCCCACTTCACAAGCAGTGAGGTGGCTGGCAGTAATGCTTGGATGATCCTAGTCCAGGGGAAAGTCCCCTTTTCCTGCACTGAGTAGGGAGCCTGCTTACTGGCTCGTCTTGTGAAATGTTTGTTCAGTCTCCAAAAGCATGGTACCCCTTGGAATGTGTAGGTGGCATGTATGTTTTGAGTTTGTTATATGCACATATTTCACAGTAATATGGATTTATGTTATGTTATTTTAAATTGTACAACACGGGGAAGCATTGGTAGCACCAAAAACTCAAATAGATTGAATGAATTTGATAATATAGTTTATTAACAGATACAATCAAACGTATTAGGTCAAGTGTCCCTTCCAAGGAAGATAAATTGCTGTTTGCCATACAAAAAATCAAAGGCTGATCTTATAAATGAAAGTTGTTGATCATGAGATCACAACATATGCATTTGTTATGCAGTTTTGCTGCTCCTTCGAGGCTATGTTGTTCAGTTCAAAGACATAGAAAAAATGCAATATGAAAATACAAGATAAAAATATGTGTACATGTTCAATCCATTTAGACACACATGCACTCAGTTACTCGTTAACAGATCCGGATGTACTGAATATCTCATTCCTCATTTGTCTTGGTCACTGATGGAAAATATTAACATTCAATGTCTAAAGAAGAATTTTTGTAATCAAGCACAATGGAAAAAATACATCCACATTTATCATTGTTTTGAAAGATAAATGGGTGCAATATTTTAAGTGGATAACACTGGTTGCCTATCTATACCTTATTAGTTGATGTCCCCGTAGTAGGCATATCACAAAAGGTCTAATGAAGGACGGGGAAGAAGGGACAAGGAGGTCCAGTCCAGCTGTCTAAAATTACCCAATATCAAATGGAACAACGGATCCATCCTGGATAGGCGCTCAATCTGGGACTTGGACCGATGATTCTGAGACTAAGAGATTCATGCTCTTCTGATTATCCAAAGTTAAGTGCCATTTACAACACTAATCTACCCAACAAACATATAGGAGAATATGCTGCTGTCATACCTCAAAACAAATCTGTTTACCTCAATAGGCACTTAAAGTAAAATCAAATGACAAATCCAATGAATTTTCATAGAAAGCAACACTGCAAGACAATAACAGGGAAGTTATAGCCCAACTTCGTTCTTATTTAAAAATACAATCAAAGAGTAAGTGTAGAATTGAGTACTCAGCTAGAATACATCATCCCTATTGTGTTTAACAATGTGTCTCTAAAGTAATACCATCTAAATCATCACAGGCGTAATTTGAATCTGTTGGTTGACTTGTATCCTAAGGCTATTAGAAAGTAAGAAAACAAGAGAAAAAACAAAACTCTCATAATTGTGGCTGGGTATAACATTATAGTAGAAAATTAAGAGACTAAAAAAGTCATTAGTGCATAACAAAATGGTCCAAAAGCAAGTCACTAGAAACAAAAGCCAGCATATAATCTACCACACAAAATATGAGATTAAAGGGAGAAGCCATAAATGCATAGGAAAATTGCTTCAAAGATAGGACAATAACAACTCACCAGAAACAAAATTCAGCATATAATGTGCCACAGTATATACTGACATTTGTTTCTGCTGAGCTGGGCATGAGTGCACATCGGTGATTTCTGTTAAATGTATGTCTAAACATTAGGTAGTTTAATGAATTAAGGTTCTTTTGTTTAGTTTTTTTCTCTTTTCCATTTCTCTGCCTCTTATACTCTTTCTTACTGTCTGTCTGCTTAGCATCCAGAGGTTTTATTCAATTGTATAGTGGTTACATTGATCCAGGCATTTGTTATGTTATATTTGCTTTCCTTTTACTATATCGTATGCTATTCATATTTGAATATAGTTGAGGATCTCTGTTGTATTCCCGATTTGTTCTGATGGCTTAATTCAAAAACTAAATTGAAATATATAATTGGAATTTGGAATTGACGTTTCGGTTGGGACTTTGTCACAAGTGATCCAGTGTTTCTAGGCGCACACTCTACGTAGGATTTCTTACTTTCTGTCTCAGTGCTCAATCATTTACTCTTGGTCCTCTGATGGGCCTTTCTTATCGCACTGAGGGGTGGGGGTTGTTAGGGTGTCACACTTCATTCATTCCATTAACAGTGCAACCAATTTGGCTACACAATGAGGACCAGGAATAGGAAGCCAAGTTCAAGGGTGTTTATTACAAATTAGTAATCATAATCAAATAGATCACTCTCAAGACCATGCTACAAAGGTACAAGATTACCAAGTCTCCTAAAGAAATTTAGGTGGACTCATATAAAGCAAACAAGAAGCTCAGTGATTGCGATACAGGCTTACAACATCAGTATTTGATGTTCAGAAAACAATCTTAATTTATCCTTTCTATACATTAGCAATCTAAATATCCCAGGCACAGTCAAAGGGTAAACAATGGCTCAGTTAATTCAGAAAGTCTCAGAAATCAAAGAGTTCCATTTGAAAGTCAGGGACTAGGCAAAGTGGATGGAGTAATGCAGGTATTAGCATATCAGAAGCTCGTCAAGAGTCTTCAGGGGGTTGGAAACAAGTGTCAACCTAAGCCAAAGTCCAAAGGGATCATTGAAGTCTAAACCTCAATAGAATCCATTCAAAGGGCAGCGGGGAATCATGGATGGGATCTGCAAAGTGTTTAAGGGGAATCTGCATAGGGTCTGCAGAAAGGGTTCAGAAAAAGAAGTCCTCAAAGAGTCAGCAAAGGAAGGTTTAGCAGAGTTCCATAAAGTCCATTGGTAATGCCCATTTGGTCATCTCGTCATAGGCCGTCCATTGTCCATAGTATTCACACGTTATAGATGGCAACAGTAGAGACAAATCTCACTCTGGACATGGGAGCGACACATCTTTCACACACTCATGTCAAAGTTGAATAGTTCTTTGTTAACAATTCAGTTCTTATGTTCTTGACATCCAGATTAATTTCTCAGGCAATGTATCTATTGCTGTTACAAGAAACGCATCTATTCTAAACTAGCAATGCATGAGAACACCTGCAAGAATGTTGAGTTAGCAGAAATAACCGTGCAATGATTTTAAGGAAAACGCAACGTGTAGAAATACAGTATAATATTTCTTTAGTACTTTTAGTTCATATTGTATTAGCACACAGTGAATTATCAAATTGCACAGTAATAAGTATGACTGAGAGCTACGTTTCAAAGTACATACATGTAACATTAATGCATACATTACATAATCTTTCTGATTTAACTTTCACTGATCTACATATGTAAGGATAGTTAAGAGCTAATAACGATTTCCCTACGAGTTACACAGACAACATAGCACACATTTGGGAATCATGAATAGATTTCAACAGTGAAGAACAGTAGCATGGGAAAAGGATGGTTTAAAGCAAGTTACACATTACTAACGTTTAACCTTGTCATGTAGCACACGTTATCATTCATATCTCTTTTAGTGGCAATATTTCTAGATCATTTATTTTAAATGCATCTCTTATTTAGTGAAGACAATCCCTAGGTTAAACATCAGAAATATTTATTTCAACATTAATAAACATTCTAGGTGCAAAACTGGAAATTCTACAGTAAAGACACTCTGCAATAACATTGTCAGATGCAATGTGTGCATAAATCTTTGTGTCACGTATGAATCATCTGCAAAGTGCACATTCATTTTGTATGTCAGATGGCATTCTTGTTAGACTTCTGTGAGGGGTAAAGAGTGGGCAACTTTGATCTGCACCAATAGCTTCCGGCCTCCTCTCAGCCACTAACTTCTCCTATTCCTTTCATCTGAGTCAAACAAATTTTGAGATGGTTGGAACTGACTCTTTGTCAGGATATCATGACCTATGTACATTTTGAATGCCACCACATTATGTGAAGTCCTGACATCATTCTAGGTGGACATCACCACAGTTATCATCACTTCAAGAACAATCATTCAGCGAGGTACAAACTGCATTCCAAACTTACCACTCACGTGACTTGGTCTCAGCAGGACCCCTTTGCTGAAGTTGGGAGCTTTTACTCCACATCAACAGTTCATGCGATTACTGCTCTTCCTTTGGGTGGTTTCTATTTTAAGACAAGCCACTGGGGCTGGTGATCACGATGAATGGATGGGGTTGGAGAAAGAGTTTCATTTGTGTAGGTGTTGCCCGGTGATGAGTCCTGGGAGTATTTTTGGAGGTGGGCATGAATAATGGTCCATCCTGCAGGGCAGTAAGGAGATGTTAGCAGTTAAGTGCTCTATGTCATCCTCTCACTCACGCACTATCCCCTTACAATACTGTGTACATGGTTGGCATGGCAGGGAGAGGGACGAAATGTGCTACAGACTTAGGACTGTCCTATCTCTTTATGTGCGGAGACTCTGCACTCATAAAGATACTACTCATAAATCCCTTTGTGAATAGAAGACAATCGTAAACTTACACAAAAATTTAAGTTTACCTTTGTGAATCAGGTTCTTACTGACGTCACTGCAAATGTCCTTCATAACAGTGGATGGAACGTGTGGGACAATTAGAGAAACACATGCTGCATTCTGCCCTTAATTCAAAAGTGGAAGAGGGCAAAGGCAGTCCATCCTTTATTTCCATAATGGACCAAAGAAATAGAAGGACAGCCGATATACTGATCCTTTATCATTGAGTCAGCTCTTCTATTTTAGTGAACTACAATGGAAATAGAGGAAGGTCTGTTGCTCTTCCTCACCTTCAGGAAACATGGATGCCTGCATGAGAACAACAAAGAACATGGCACAATAAGGAGAATGACTGTTCCAATTTCCAGTCACGACTCACTAGCAGGTGCCACAATGATGTGCCCAAGCCATCCTTTCAGGCAACTTGCACGAGACTCCATTTCCTCTGCACTTAGAAGAATCTAAATAAGTGAATCAGAGTGAGAAATCAGATAAATAGTGCCTAAGTATATGAGCAGAAACTATTGCTTCAGTTTTATCTGAAATTGTATAGTTGGTATATGTAAATGGTAGAGGGTATGATTTCTATTGAAATATCAATCTCTCTATACTTTCAAAAATTGAAAAACAGGAATAATAACTCTATGTCCATATTGTCAAAAAATGTATGTTATCGCAAGCCTAAATATGCTGTTTTAATCATCAGTTAGACGGAGATCTATTGTGCTACAATTTGACTCAGAATATCAACAAGGAGGTGAAGTTTAACTGCATCAGAGCTAATAGGATAGAGGAACAGGATCCAGTTTAGTGTTAAAGAGTTTCAGTCTAAAGGAGGTTTCGTGCATTAATCAAAAATGTGAATTGTTAACAATGTGCAGAATATTAAACCATACTTGATTTTACATATATGTGATAAAATGATACTATTAATGTTGAAACAATTTTATTATGACATGTTAAAGTGCATTTTCCTGGATTATGTTAACTAGGCCTCAAAAATGTCTTGCCCAAAAATGGATGTCTCATCATGTTCGTGCTCTGTTAATTATTACTTCTGCACTTAGTGAACCCCTTTGGAGCAGGCGTCGGGCAATGGCTTTAAAAGGAGCTTCTGGTGCTTGCACTGGAGGGCTTCTTTTTTGTGACAAAAGGCAGGGGTAACGCGGAATCGCTTTCATGTTGCCACCCACCCCCCTCCTGCCCATCTGTAACACCTGCGCATCGCAAAGCGCGCTGACATCACAGATTCTCCACCGGAGCAGTGAAGAGCAGCAGGTGAGTGCTCTCTCCTGCTCTGGTGGGGAATATTTGTCGAAAACGGCCTCCCTAGGTTTTGTTTTTTGAAAACACATTTTATTATGTCAAAAGTCGTATACAGTGCAGTGATCCTTAAACCAGGAAGCGTCTGCCATATCCAGCATTACAAGTCATTGCCTTTGACCGTTACTTTACAAAATTATGTCAACAGTATCAAAGATACAACATAACATGAACATCAAACCTCCCCCCCCCCCCCCAATTGCACCAGCACACAGCCACACTACGATCATTGCCATAAATCCCAACATTCGGCAACATCACCTCCATTACAATTCCAGTACTCAACTCTAGTGACTATGAATCAAAACAGATATAGGTGAATCAATCGGGGGTATTGGGTCTAGTTCCAGGCCCCTTTAGTCTGCCCATCGCTTCCAAATTTTAGGGTGTTTTTGCAGGCAACCCCTGGCCTTAAAGAGCGGGATCTCCAACCCCATGCTAAAATCCAACCCGTTTTTCCATGCCGAAAGCGAAGGTGGGGTCGTTGCCTTCCATAGCCGTGCTATATCTCTTTTGGCTAAGGTCAAGCCCAGTAACAATAAGTGCCTCTTGTATATGTTGCCCCCAATGTCCTCCATGATGTGTAGAATTGTCAGTTTCGGTGAGGAAGGGAGCTCCCACCCCAGTACCTCCGCCAAGCATGCCAGCACCCCTCTCCAAAATTTTGTAAGTGATGTACAGTGCTAGATGGTATGAATAAGGGATCCTTCTTCCCGACCACATCTCAGGCACAGCGGAGAAGCTACAAGACCAGCCCTCCACAGCATGAGCCTCGTGTAATAGGCCCGGTGAAGGTATTTGAATTGAATGAGACGTAGCCTTATCGATATCGCCGCTCCTCTAGGGGAGGCCAGCGCGTCCGTCCAGTCGTCCCCATCTAATTGGCCTACGGCCCCTTCCCAGGCCTCTCTGAGTTTATCGAGCATAGTAGAACTGTGTGTCTCTAGGGATTGATAAATCTTTGAAATCTTATGATCCTGTAGATCCCCCATAAAAACTTTGGCCTCTATCGGACTGAATTCAGGAAGCGCCTCTAGCCCTGCAATACTCGGGGAGATAGCATGCCGAAACTGGAGGTATTTATAGAACTGGGTTTTTGGCATGTGATACTCGCGTTGAAGCTCTTGGAAAGACTTGAGGACAGCGCCACCCATTACATCTCCTAATGTGGATATACCAATGTTGTCCCATCCTTTGAATCCAGTTAGTGCCGCTAGTTGCGGTAACCAACCATTATGCCATAGTGGGGTTTCCCTAGTCAATTTATTCCACCAGCCCATTCTACGAAGAGATTGTTTCCACACTTGAAATACCACCCGGGTGGCCGATGGTAAAGAACTGCTCATCGATGCAGAGTATAGAATGGTATGCACCGTGGACTCGCCCATAAGCCTCCATTCCACCGCATAGGCGGGGTCTTCTCGAATACCATACCACCATTCATTCAGTACCAGTAGCTGTGAAGCCATATAGTACGACTGAATGTCGGAAGTGGCCAGCCCCTCACAGTACGTGGACCGAAAGCAGGTCCGCAGCGCCACTCTGGACGCCCCCCCTACCCACAGAAACTGCCCCAGCGCCGCATTTACTTGACGAAACCACGAGGGGGGCACCAGGTACGGATGGTTCTGCAATTGATATAGCAGGCGAGGCAAGGACACCATTTTAAAAATTGCCGATCTGCCATATATGGAGAGGGGCATATGCGACCAAGTTTTCATCTCCTCCCTCGTTCGTGCCCAAATTGGAACTATATTCCTGTCCCATGCAACTCTTGGTGAGTCAGATAGAAAGACTCCCAGGTATTTCAAGCCTTCTGATGACACTCGCACCTCCGCGGCCCAGGACCCCAATTCTATCGCCTCCCCCAACACCCATAGCGTAGATTTGCTCGGGTTCATATAGAGTCCCGATGATTCTCTGAAAATTCGCGTAATACGGAGGAGCCGCGGCCCCGTCTTGTTGACATCCGTTAGAAAAAGGAGGACATCGTCCGCGTATAGAGCAATGCGGTTAGAGAGCCCATGGTCCCACTCAAACCCGGCCACCTGTGCATCTAGTCGCACCCACGCCGCCAGCGGCTCCATCGCCAGCGCAAAAAGATACGGTGACAGAGGACACCCCTGACGTGTGCCCCTGCCAACCGAAAATTTAGAGGATATGGAACCCGCCACCCGTACTGACCCCGTGAGGTCTGTATAGAGTAGTTTGAGGTATGCCAAGAATTGCGAACCCATGCTAAGCCGGTCCAGAAGCGCAAATAAATATACCCAACTAAGGAAGTCGAATGCCCTATCCATGTCCGCCAGTAGCAGGGCCGTCGGGACCCTCCTCCCCTGGATGGCAGCTATTGCACTATGCGCCCGCTGAATATTGTGCCGCGTGGCCCGCTGAGGCATAAAACCGGCACGGTCTGGGTGAATCAAAGTAGTTATGTGGGGTTTCAGGCGATTGGCCAGCAGTTTGGCCAGAATCTTGGCCTCGACGTTCAGAAGTGAGATGGGGCGATAGGAGGCATGCTGGTCTGGAGGCCGACCCGGCTTGTTGAATACGACCACTTCCGCATGGCGCCAGTCTCTCGGCAGGCAGCCCCGGTCTTTGGCTTCCTCGATGACATGGAGATAATGCAACCCAAGCTGGGAAATATATTTCTTAAAGAATTCGCATGGGAACCCGTTAGGGCCCGGCGCTTTACCTGAATTCAAGTCTCCCAGTGCTGTGCAAATCTCGTCTACGGTAAACAGCAGTTCCAGTTCTGTTTGGGCATCATCAGAGAGGGTGCGAGGCGGTATATCATCTATAAAGCGATGGATCACGTCCTCCTTCAGGAGCTCTCTTGGGGTATAGAGGTCCGCAAAATACTCTGCGAAGCTCTCAGCTATATGGGCGGGATCACTCAGAACCCGTCCATCAGGACCTAGTATACTAGGGAGAACCTTGGGCTGTAAGGTCCCCTGGCATAGTCTATGCAACAATTTGCTGGACTTGTCCCCCACACTGATAGATACTGCTACGGGATGCCAGCCACGCGAGGCGGGCTTCCTCCATCAGGGTGGCAGAATAAGTTTGTTGCGCCAGCACTAGCTGCCGGCACGCAATATGTCCTCCCTCCCCTTACCACGTTGCTCTAGTTGCAATAAGTGGCCCTCAGATCGCAGCAGAGCCTCCCTTCGAGTGCGACGCGCAGTCGCGCAAAAGGAAATGTCCACCCCCCGCAAGGTGGGTTTCATGGCCTCCCACACCGTCGCAGCCTCGGCCACCGTCCCCACATTAGTTTCTAAGTATTGGTCAACCGCCTGTCTCATATGTTACCGGTATTTCTCATCTTGGAGGTGCCATGGGGAGAGACGCCATTCTAAAGGGGGGTTTCTCAGGACCCAGTTGCATCGTCAGGACCCTTTGGGAATGGTTGGAGAGACTCCGTGGGAGCAACTCTACTGCCCTCACCCTCCCGACTGCACTTCGGGGCGCAAAGAAATAATCGATTCGGGAGTTCGAGTCATGGGAGGTCGAATAATAAGTGTAACCGAGTTCTGTTCCATGTAACCAACGCCAAACATCGACCCAACCCAGTCCCGTCACCAATGAGTTCAGTTTAGTGCTGTGAGGGGCAACGGCTTGTCCACCGGAGCGCCATCTGTCTACCACCAAATCCATTACGTCATTCCAATCTCCCCCTATGATAGCCAATCCCTCCGGTATATTGGCCCACAAAGTCGTGAGGCGCTCAACCAAGGCCCATTGCAACGGCGGGGGGGCATATACACACCCCAAGACCACCTGTTCCCCATATATAGTACCCTCAAGGAATACGTATCTCCCCAGTGTATCTGTTCGTGTTTTAACGTGTTTGTAGGGGACTCTGCGATCCAATAAAATCGCAACCCCTCGCGACCCCCTAGTGAACCCAGAGTGAAATACTTGGACATAGCCATATCGAAGGAGGCACAGTACTTTAGTACCCAATAGGTGCGTCTCCTGGAGCATCAGAACATCTGCTCTGTAGCGTTTGGCCTGGTGTAATATGGCCCCTCTCTTATTCTTGTCCAGGGCACCTCTAACATTCCAGCTAACTATACGTAGGTCACCTGCTCGGAGTCACGCACTATCCATCAGGTTTGCCATCTAGAGACAGATGAGCCTTGGTATGTGGGACAGCCATGCGTTTGTGCGCAGATATAATGTGCGTGTGCCAGAAACATAGTGCAACCATAAAACAAACATTCCCCAGTAGCCCCCAACCCCCCCCCCTATACCTCAAAACAACTGAAGTATCTATCGCGGCAGAGGTGGTGAACGGACCCCAACAGGAGCCCCCCACCCTCCCTCCCCAATGGATCCCCAATAACCTGCCCATACTCAGCAGCAAAGCCCCTGAGCAATGTGAGGTCAAGCAGAGGTATTAGCCCCTGCTCACAATTCGTCGGTCCATATTTAAGATACATATGGTTACCCAGCCAGGAAAGTCATGTTGCTGTTATGGTGCTTAGGACCCCTGCCGGGGCACAGATGTGGATCTGCCAGGGTCACTGCAGGATTTGGAACGTCGCCTCGATCTTGATCTCCTGGATCCCTTAATCTTGGGCTTATATGTTTGGCGAGCGGCCTCGCTGGACGAGGAATCAGACTCCAGCCTGGGCGGCGTGCGGCGCCTAATCTTTACAGTTTCATCTGTCCAATTAAAAACCTCCTCAGGAGAGTCAAAGAAGAAGGTACGGGACTGATAAACCACACGCAGCTTGGCTGGGTACAACAAGGCATAAGGGAGTTTCCACTCACGAAGGCGCGCCTTGGCAGCCATAAATGATTGCCGTTTCTGCTGGACCAGTCTGGTATAGTCTGGGAATATAAGGATACCTGTGTTTTCATACAGTAGAGGTTCTTTGAGTCTGGCCTGTTTTAGTATCACATCTCTATCCAGATAATTTAGGATCCTGGCAATAACCGGCCCCGGCCGGGCACCCGGGAGCGGCTTCTGCATCAGGGCCCTATGTGCTCTTTCAATAACAAAGCATCCCGATAGTGACTCCGAGGGGAGCCAGCCTACCAACCACTTAGTGAGAAACTGTTCCATGGTCCCCCTTTCACATCCTTCGGGGAACCCAACGAAGCGAAGATTGTTCCTTCTGGCCCTGCCCTCTGCCTCCTCCACCCGCGAGGCCAAACCTCTGGTAAGCATTTCAAGCGTGGTGACTTGCTTCTGCAGTGTGGCAACTGAATCTTCGACTCCAGAGACTCTGGTTTTGGCTTCAGTTATGCATTCTACCGCATTTCGAAGATCTTGCCTCAGGAGTGTGACGTCCGTACCCACCGCCCCAATCTTTGCCTCCAGTGCGGCCCTGGACTGTGTAATTGCTGCCATAAGCGCGGCATTGTCTGGGACACCTCCTTGTGCTCCTCCCTGGTCTGCGGTAGAGGCCCCCGGTCCAGTGAAGCGATCTATAGTACACTGCTTGGCAGAGCCCGCAGTTGGTTTGTCCCTTGTCATGGCAGCAGCTGGGTAGCCACCTCCTGTAGTGGCAGCGCGCCCGTCCCCCAGGCAGACGCCTGCTTCACGGCGCCCGGACTCCGTACAGCGCCGGTCAGGCTATGCCCACATGGTTCCAGGCGATGATAGCTGGCACGATGGCAGAACTCTTGGCGTGTCCTGCTGGGCCGCATATAGTAGTTCCGCTAACTCCCGTGCACCAGGAATCCGTGAGAAATAAGTATGGGTCCCGCCTCACCGCGTCGATATCAACCACCCCTGCCAGACGCGTCTTCACCCAGGGCCACCCGGAGCGCCGCCGCCCCGTTATCGCCACTATGTATGGCAGCCAAATTTCAGGGCGAATTACGTGTACTCGCCGGCCCCATAGAATCGCAATATAGGGCTGCTGACCTGCCTTCCAGGCCACTGAACAAGACTCACTCGGATTACCCGCTCCACGGGCTCCGGTCGCCGCCTCCCAAGATGTCCAGTCAGAGGTAACGGCCCTCTCCGAGGCAGTCTACATGGCCGCTGCACCTCTGCCCGATGCCACAGCGTGTCACTCTGGCCCCGATGGGCCCCGCCAGCTATCCCACAACACAGGGAGCCCGCCAGTCTTCCCCCCCTCGCGGCCCGAGCTGGCCGCCGACTACTGCAATGTGGACAGGAGGAGGAGGGAGGGGAAGGGCTCCAGTGGGGGCACTCACCAGGCTGCTTACACGGATCCACCGGTCGCGCTGTCTTCTCAGCATCGACCGCCCGCTCACCACTTCAGCCACCGGGGATCAGTCGCGCCGACTGCCAGTCGTCTCCGGACTCCCCGCGAGGCAGCTTCACTGCTTACATTGTGTCTCGCGGCCTACTCTGGGCCCACACACTAGGCCGCTCTGTCGCACCTCACAATGAGCGCCTCGGAATTGCTCAAAATTCAGTTTTCACTGGGTCCAGTTATTGCCCCCAGGGTCTCCGGTACCGCGAGGAGCCGCAGCATGAAAATTCACCGACGAAATAGGATAATTGCAGGATATTGGTTTCGGGCGAAACGGAGCTCACCTAACTTGCGACCGCCATGCCAGATCGCTAGGCCACGCCCCCCCTCCCTAGGTTTTAGGGACAAATTGTTGGAAGGGGAGAGTCTCTAAGAGCTAGACGATGGTGAATGTAGTTATTATTTCGATTCATTAATCTAATGTCTATCGATGTTATGCACTCGTTAAACTGGATTAGTCAATACTGTAAAGAAAATTAGGTCCTTTTTTGTATTAGTTATATGATTGGCCCTGATAAAGCAATATCATAAGACGCGAAACATGTGTTGGCCTACTTTCAGCTGGATATAAATATTAGACTGCGGCGAATATGTATTCCTAATAAACTAATTAATATTTTTGGAATTGTAAAGCTTTCTGAGTGGTACTTACAATGAAAACAATATCTCAATTGAATAAAAAACAAATATCCTCTTGAGCTTTAGACCTCAAACCCTGTCTGTTTATGATTTGTAAGAGGTTAGTACTTGGGAGAAGGCACTACCATATACTTTTTGAGTCGTTACTGTCTGAGGAATAGAGCCTCTTCTCTCTATGATTAGTTTCTTATACAATATGGACCTGCTTATAGCATGCTCGACACCTTTATCTGCTGTCAGAACTTGGTTCGCTGAATGACAAGTGCATTGTAATCACCACATTGCACATAATGGTGGGTGGAACATAAGCCACGTTGTCACGGAGTTCCCTGTTTGGCAAAAATATAAAGTCTTGCTAGTTTTTGAAGTGCTCTTTAGGGAACTTACGCAACTAAACAATGGCACTTGTAAGTATCATTCAAAACAACAATGAAGGATATACCTGATTAAATAACCCAATACATCTAATGCCATCACCCTATATTCAAGCTTCAGACCACCATAATGACTGTAATAGTCTTTCTCAAGTTCATTCAAAAAGAGATAATTACAAGAAACATTTTAATCATATCATTATGAATAAAAACATGTGCACAGTGTCTCCAGTGAACTGAAGAACCACAAACATACATCCTACAAATATACATATTTCTCCAGCTCTGCCGATAGGGAGCACTAAAAAGGGTATCACCGTGTTCTAAATAACAATTATTTACTCAGGGACAGGAATTGTACCCCTGGTAAACACATTTTTCAAACAAAGGTATTTCTAGGACCACGTGTAGTGGTGCACTCCAGATGGATGCAGCCAGCGGCAGCCTGAATAGAAAGCAAAGCTTTGTTGTTTAGTTGTGCATTTACCTCCAGGCCTCATGGGTTTATGGGTAGCTCTTGTAGCTGAGTATGTGCTTTAAGGAACTTAGACAGTCTTCCCCAGCACGTTTGCCTTAGTTTCAAAGGTAGATATGCTCACTCAGTTGGAGGACTATGTGCCTTGCAAGGCAGTCTCAGACGTCCCCAGTGAGTGCCCTGAAGGCGCATGAAACACATTTTCTTGAGCTTCATGTAGCTATCAATGGAAGTTGTTAATAAAGGTTCATTTGGCTACGGGATTAGTCAGGACTTTGAAGGGGGCATAGACATGAACAGATAGAAAAAGCTTAGACTAGGTGTGCTGTCACAGGGATACTGCACATGTAGAAGGTAGTATAGATACTCATGCCGTCACTTTATCTTCATCAACAGACTCAACTCCATCGGTGCTGCACTCACCCAGATGCTGAATTACTCCCTCGCTCAACTAAGCAGATGACTCTAAACCATACAGAACACAGCAGGTAGCCTCCTCCCTCAACCACACATCCTGAACCTCAACCGGCTTCAACAGTTTCACTGGCTCCCCATCCACAGCTCTTTTCAAACTCCTGACACAAAGATTCAAAGCCTTACACAACACTGGCCCAGCATACCTGAACACATCTCAGATTTGAGAAACCTTCCAGACACCGTTGCTCAGCCGGACTCGTACTGGCACACATTCCATACACATGCAGCACCAGAACAGGGACAATTGACTTGTTCCGAAATGCTGGAATGACCTGCCCCTACACATCGGCACATACTCTAAAATGATTGCATTCCAAGTGAAACTGAACACTTGACTCTTCAACTAGGTGAATCCATTAATCATTCCTGACTGCTCCTGCGTCAGCGGCAGGATATCTTCCCAGGTGATAGGCGCTCTACACAAATCGTAACATTACAGAGAACTCTGCACCCAACGCTACACGTATGGGTACGTTATTTATCATGCTTGCCATGTTCATCCTCCTTCAGAACTTAGTGGATGTTCAGTTTGCCAAATGACAAGTGCATTACAGTCACAACACTGCATATAACAGTGGACAGGACATATGCCATGTTCTCGTTGACTGCCCTGTGTGTCAAAAACTAACGTTCTTCGTAGTTCAGGAGGTGCTCTTTAGGGACCTTAGACAGTTCTATTCAGCATGTTTGCCTTAGATTCAAAGGTAGATATGTTCACTCAGTTTGAAGAATGTGGGCATCAGAAGTCATTCTCGGACACCCCCAACTTGCATCAACAAATTAGAAGGAGTTGGATTTAGCACAGAGTGCGCTAAACACGCAGGAAAGACAACGATTCTGGAGCCTCATGTGGCTGTCATGGGTGCCTTAATTTGACTTTATGGCTCACCGTCAGTAGCCCTGGTTTCAGTATTCAGATACTATGAAAAGTATTTGTTCTTTGAAGCTAGCATTTTCTGGAGGTGACAAAACCAGCCAGTGTAAGTGATGGATTAACTTTAAAAAATTAGCGCCAGATTTATATCTGTGGCAACAGAGTGTCCTTGCCACCAAGATAATGGTCTGCCTGCCCAATATATATGCAGACTGAAGACTACTCTGTCTCTTGCCTGGTTAGACCCATCTAACCGGCCCAACTGAGCAAGGGCCATCTGAAGCGGCCTCTATGTCTTCCCAACTTGATGGGTGAACATACAGATCAGGTTTTGCTGCCCATCACCTTCTGGAAAACCCTGGCGGTAAGGGGCAGTGAAAACTGTTTAATGTCCCCCTCACCGTGGGAGACAGCGCTCATAGCAAGAGGGACTTTTTTTATTTTCAAATAGAAAATCCAGTTTCGGGGTCATATTGATGGCGCCATGCATCAAACATAAAAAACCATTGACAGGAATCGCCTTGACGGCGGCTCCTGCCAATGTTTTTTAAATGACAGCCAGCTAAGTCATTTCTAAATTTGGCGGGTGGAGTGGTCTCACCATGGCAAGAGACCACACAAGTCACTTCACCCTGGACTACCCCAGCTGTCTTGTTTTAAAAAAATGTACAGGTTTGGTAGGTTTCCTAGGTGCCGGCTGAGCAAGCGTCCAAAATGTACAGCTATCCCACATTCCAAATAAAGGGTCACTTTTCACTGGAAAAATGTAATGTGTCCATGTTGCATTTTGGGCCATTTCCTGTCGCGGGCACTAGGCCTACCCACAACAAGTAAGGTACCATTTTTATAGTGAGACTTAGGAAATTCTAGGTGGTAGGAAATGTGTGGCTCCCCACAGATTCCAGAACTTTCCATCACAGAAATGTGAGAAAAATGTGTGTTTCAGTCAAAGTTTAAGGTTTACATGAGATTCTGGGTGAGAACAGCTGGTGAGATCCACACAAGTCACCCCACCCTGGATTCCCCTAAGTATTTAGTTTTCAAAAATGTATAGGTTTTAGTGGTGACTGGTGGAATTTTAAAGTGGTGAGGCGTATTGTTAGCGAGCGGAGCGAGTGAGTCCGACGCTTATAAGTGGGGTTTGGGGGGAACTTGCATGCTTTTCACAATGTTAAAGTGTATTTCTGTAACATGTAGAAGCTTTGACATTATCACAACACACGATAGCACTGCACTGAGAAGCATTTATTAATAGTGCTAGTGCTTAAACATTAACTTAAAATCATTCTGCCCCTGCCCCACCCTGGTGACAGTGACATTAGTGCACTAAGAGGCAAGGCAGTTGTCATGTGAACTCTGTTTGTGGGGTACATTGCATTAGCTAGAGCAACATTGCAGGCTATTAAATCAAACACACCATGTTTCTGTACAGCTTGCATTCTAAACATGTAATATGCTCATGGCAAAGGAAGATCGGTGAAATAAAATATTTAGGGGGATATTCTCAAGAACGTGCGATAATCATCGCCAAAATAGGTTAACGCAAGTTTTCATATCGCCGTCTATCGCGGGAAAATAACTCTGTGTTAACGTGGCATTCTCAACCCGGCGGTAACATGCGATAGTACCCCGATAACGCTGCAAATGTCCGCGATAACACTACCCGGACGGCGATAAAAATCTCAACCCGAACGTGAAAAAAGTTGCGAAGTGCCCAACCGCGATAAAAAATCCAGCGATAAGCAGCGCCAGGCCTTCAAGTCCCACAAGTCAGGCTGCAAAAAGCACAATAAAAGCGGCAACACAAAACACAAACAAAACACAAACAACTGCGAAGAACCATGGAGGTAGCCGGAGCAAGCACAGAGGACAACCAGAACCCCACAAGCCCCACGGAGGACCAGCCTGGGACCTCGGGGTCAGGGAAGGGCAAGGAGAAGAAGAAGAGGAAGACGCGGTTCAGTCCGCAGGAAAACAGGATCCTGATCACGGAGGTGATAGAACACCATCAACAACTGTTCACCACCTCCACTGTGTCATTGGCAACAAAAAATGGAATATGGCAGTCCATCCTGGACAAGGCGAATGCAGTCGGAGTGCTGAGGAGGACAATGGACGAGGTCAAGAGGCGCTGGAATGATGTGAAGCGCAAGACCAAGCAGAAACTCGCGGACAACCAGAAGGTAGCAATGCACACTGGAGGTGGGAGTCCAGCGCCACAGGAGGAGCTGGATGAGATGGAGGAAATGGTGACCACAGTCATCAGTGTGGAGATGGTGGCAGGAGTTGGGGGACCGGACACTGCTCAACATGACCCGACACAACAGCAACAGGGTGAGTAACCACCAGGGACTGGGGGGACGGGGGAGATGGGCACAATGGCACACATGCACAATTAAGTAGAGCACATCTGCGGACAAACCATGGCCAAGAGTCACAACACCAACCAAGAGCCCAATTTACCCAAGTCTGCAACATCACAGCACTGCATACGCACAGAAGTGAAAGCCACACCGCCTGAAAGGGATAAGGGCCAGCCAAATCAGAGCTGAAGGGGCAACTCACCTACAATGCAGCACACACACATAAGATCCAGAGCACCGCAACATGTACAACAATGTTGAACAAACAGCAACACCAGCACAACGGAACAGAGGACACAACTGCTGCCGCTTGTGTGTGGAAAATGACCATTCGCATGTGCCATAGCAGGAAACTGTGAGATGATAATGTACTAGTACAACCCCACATCCCTGATGGTGTAGTAGTGCATGTATGGCCGTGACCCAGATAGGCAATGAGACACACATTGTCATACAAATCAACACTCATCACAGTTGAATACAAGTGAAGGTGCGTAGACTTTATTAGCATATGTGTGTCAGTACGGCCAAGATAAGTGCCACAACATGCAGACCAATGCAGCAGTATGTCAGAACGTGGAACGTTGCCAAGCGCCGCTGTCCACTCCGGGGGAGTGCCGCACCATTCACAGGTGTGTGTTTACCCGCGTTGTCGTCCGCTCATGTATTCAGAGCCCAGGCGAATGCAGCCATGTCCACTGTCGTCGTGGGAGATGTGACCAGAACCCCAAGTTCCAACAAGGTGTTGGGACATGTGCAATGTGTTCCAAACTGTTGTGTCTGCAGGTACGTAGTTACACGTCCATGAAAGCTAGTGCAGCTTCGTAGGCAATCATTTCCAACATGAGGTCGTTGTCGACTTCATCGAACAGGACGGCGAGGCTAACCATTAGCAGGTCCGGACAGATGTGCTGCGTCCACCCCCTTTCACCAATTAGCACTACAGCCCAATAGGGGAGCGGCTCAATTTGGTCACTGCACACAAGGAGTTCTGCAATCTCCTAGGTCCAGCTGCCAGCATGTATGCCAAGCATCCAGGCATCCCATAGGCGGGTGTCACGGTGACACTCATGGTCGTGGGCCAACAGGGGGCGCACACACATGTCGAAATCCAGTTCAGCTACCGTCCTGTTGGATAGGCAGACATACATGGACCACTTGAATATGCACGAGCGACAATGTGAAGTGGCTTGTTGGGGGTGGGGTAGGATGTGTGCGACTTTGGGATTCATGTTTGACATGTCTTGCATGTGGCAAATGAGCGGCATCACTGTGTGTTACGTTGCCTCACAGCTGCTTCTCCCTCCCCCCGAGCCTATTTACTTGTGTGCGCTGCGCGGTTGCATCACTTGCACTCCTACGGCACACCATTGTCATGCCTGTCTGCACATGTCCACAAGCCTGACAACGACACTGTGATGTTGGTCGTTGGAGGTGGGCGGCCACGTGAGTGTAGGCCTGTGGGAAGGATAGGGCGGACACAGATGTAGAGTTCATGCCTGGCTGAACTCACGCTGTGATTAAGGCTAGGCATTTGGCTCATGCTGCGGCAATACAGATACACACAACACTTGGCATGTATAAGCCAAGACCCCGAGCGGTCTTGTGCTCCTTCATTTCCCCGTTCGTGCGAGCCCGCCCTCCGGGTGCATGCTACATTGCAACATTGTCGATTGCGGACTGGGTGGCGCTGACACTACAACAGTGACACACTCATTAGATACTTCCTTGTCCAGGCCAGAACTGAACCACGTCCAGAGCCCCGGGCAAATCCTTCACACCCCTATGCTGGCTTGGCGTACGCCGGCCCAGCCCACTCAGCTTACGCATACAGGGGACGACGACAAAGCTACGTGTCCAAGGTCTTACCCCCTGCCTGAGGTGACATGGTTTCGTCCGCTGTCCACAGCACAATGTAATGTGGTAGGGCCCTGGCCCATCATGCATACATAATGACCACACGGACACACTTAGATAGATAGTGGAACTGGCTACGGGCACGTGCACCCGGCCCCTTTTTATTACCAGGGTCACATGTCCAGTGACACCTGTGCTGGATGGGTGTGGGGTGAGTGTAAACCAGCCCTCAGGGAGTGGTTGGTGCTGGCAACAACTAGAACAGGGATCATCGGATCACACACACAGATTCAATCATAAAGGGTCCATGAGTTGTGGTGCACTGAGTAAGTGGCACCTGAAGAGCTGAGCAGGGTATCAAGCTGATGATGGCATCCAAGACAGGTGTGAGCAACTTAGATAGGCTGGCTGTGAGACTCCTCCGACTCTGGCAGTTGTTGGTTGGAGGTGGTCTTGGCGGTGGTGGCGGGTGTGCAGCCAGCGATGATGGCGTGTCCTTGCAGGTCAGGATTGGATTTGATTTGCGAGCCCTGCTGACCGCAGTGTGGGCCGGAGGCAGCGGTCAGAAAGGGCACACAACCACGTGACGATGACTTGAGCTGCACAGAGTTAGTGGCTCCTGAAGCGCTCGGCTGGTGCGCGGCCTGCGCTGATGCGTCGTCCGGGCGGGCCGCACTGGAAGCAATGTCTGTTGCCTACTGGACTCTGCCATAAATGAATCAAGACTCAATTTGAATTGTGAGCCCTGCTGACCGCAGTATAGGCCAGAGGCAGCGGTCAGAAAGGGCACACAGCCACGTGACGATGACTTGTGGTGCACTGAGTTAGTGGCACCTGAAGCGCTCGGCAGGTGCACAGCCAACGATAATGCGTCGTCCGGGCCGCAATGGGAGCAATGTTTTTTTGGCCTACTGAATTCTGCCTCAATATTGGCACGTGGCGTCGACTTGTGTTGCACAGGGTCAGTGGCACCTGGAGCGCTCAGCAGGTGCACAGCCAACGATGATGCGTCGTCGGGGCGGGCCGCACTGGGAGCAATGTCTGTTGACTAGTGGTTTCCTCCATTAACAGAGATGTGGCACGATTTGAATTGTGGGACCTGCTGACCACAGTGTAGGACTGAGGCAGTATCCGGCACACACATGACTCCGTGTTGCTGTGCCGCTGGATGCGCTGGGGGCCTGTGTCGCCGAGTCTGGAGGTCACGGCGGCGGACTCGTGGCAGGGTGAGGTGCGCCGCCCTGGCAGACGCGTTGCCCATCATGGAAGAGAACCTCGCCCAGAGCCCCGGCCTTTTTTATCCGCACTCCTACGCTGGAGTGGCGTACGCCAGCCCAGCTCACTGCGCTTACGCTTACAGGGGGGGACGGCACAGCTACATGTCCAAGGTCTTCCCCACTGCCTGTGGCAACATGTTTGCGTCCACTGTCCACAACACTACAAACCCCAGCAGTATATGTCCACATGGACATGTCTGTGCTCTGCATTCTGTGGTCTGTCCAGCACATCACCACCACACTTGGCATTGTGTACATTCTTCTTCATGGGTGAGTTGCCTCCTTCACACATACTTGGTTCCCACCTCTCCCCACATTCTGCACTTGTGTGGCTGTGGGGCCATGCCGTTTTTGGATGGTCCGCTGTCTTGTCCTACGCTGCCTCGGTGGTAGTCCGGGGGGGGGCCTGGAGGGGGGGGGATCCTGGGGGTGGTGGTGGTGGGTGTTGTGGCCCTCTTGGGTCTCCGAGCTGCATGTTCATTGGCTCCATGGCATCTGTGGGTCTTCAGATGTGGCTCTGGGCTGGGCTCCCTTTCATACTGCAGGTAGTCGTCCTGCTTAGCACCAGCAGAAGGCAGGTGTTAAATCCCTGCAGCTAACGCGCCTTATCGCCTGTTCTTGGTTCACATCGCAGATCTGGCTGGTCGTTGTGAATATCGCGAAGTGGTGTTTTCGTGTGTTTTTGCACGGGAACGCCTACTCTGCATATCATTAGCGTTAGTTGTCGCACTCATCCGTGGCGATGTTTTTTGCGGCAGCTATCGCTGGTAAACTGGCAATATCGGCAGTTTGCACCAGCTTGAGAATAGGGCGATAAATCTAGCGCCACTTTTGCGGCGCTAAAGTGCCGATAAATCAGCGATAAGTCCTTGTGAATATGCCCCTTAGAGTTTTAAACTTACCTTGCCTGCCGTTTGGAGGCTTTGTCCCAGTCTGTCCTGCAGGTTGGTGAGATGAGGCCAGGGTTGGGGTGCTGCCTGTTGCTGGAGGGGTGTCCGATTCCCAGCCACAGTTCACAGAGGAGCTGAAAGTGAAAGCTCTACTCTGTGAACACTGCAAAATTGCTATAAACAGATACACTGAGCACAAGCATGCTCAGTGTATCTGTTTACAGCATTCAGCATGTGACTGACATCACAGGGTAATGAGTTGAGTCTCATGACTCTCTGAGGTCACATCATACTAGCTCAAACACATTCTTTTTTTAATCAAAATGCTGTGATACTTCATTAATCACAGCACAATCCAATGTGCTTTGATTAATGTAGTTAGTTGCTAATGCTGTAAAAAAAAAAAGAAGAAATGACCCCTCCCTTCGTCACAGGGATGACTTGGGAAAGGGAGGGTCATCAATGTTGCTCAAGCAATAAGCAGCCTCGAGAGGCACAGGGCTTAAACTGTACCCTCCCGGGGCTGCTTTAAAACATGACGCTGCCTTGCGCCATTTGTGGGAGGTCTCCAAGGACCTCGATATATTGAATTGCAGGGCTGACACCATGTCATCCCGTATATCCAGTACAGCAATAGAGCAATTTTGTGACACTTGCGCACTAGCGCATGTGTCACAAGAAGCCTGCCTGACTGCCTGCCATCTCTCATGCCCATGTCTGAGCGTTATCCATCAGGCAGGCAGCAGCGCAGGAGGGGTCCGATTCCAGCACTGGCGCAAGGCTTCCACATTTCTTTTAAGATGCTAAGGAACATTGTCACGACTGTACTTAGCATTTTAAAAGAAATATGGATGCCGGTAATTGCTATTTGCAAGTACCATGATGGTAATTGCAAATATCAATTAATGGCATGATCCACGGTCATGCAAATAGGGTTGGCGGAGCCCCAGCGCCCTAACAAAGAAATCACCACTGATAGGTTTGCTATGGTTCCCTAGGTGCGCCTGAGCGAGGGCCCAAAATCCACAGCTATTGACATGGTAAACAAAGGGTTAGTTTTCTGTGGAAAAATGGGGTGTGTCCATATTGCGTTTTGGGACATTTTCTGTCACAGGCACTAGGCCTACCCACACAAGTGAGGAAGAATTTTTATTAGGAGACTTGCGAGAATGCTGTATGGTAGGAAATTTGTGGCTCCCCACAGATTCCAGAAGTTTTCATTACAGAAATGTGTGTAAAATGTGTGTTTTTAGTCCACGTTTAAGGGTTGCAAAGGCTTCTGGGTCAAATTACCCAGTGAGAGCCATGCAAGTCACTTACTTGCATGGCTCTCACTGGACTTGCCTGTTTCCTAGTTAAAAAAAATTTGAAGGTTTAATAGGTTTGCCTTGGTGCCGGCTGTGCTAGGGCCAAAAACCCACAGCTACCCACTTTGCAAAGAAAATGGGTCCATTTTCAGTGCCAAAATGATATGTGTCTATGTTGCATTTTGGGCCCTTTCCTGTCACAGGCACTAGGCCTGCCCATAAAAATAAGGTAGCATTTTTATGGGGAGACTAAGGAAATGTTGGGTGGTAAGAAATTTGTGTCTCTCCATAGATTACAGATGTTTACTGACAGAAATGTGTGGAAAAAATGTGTGTTTTTAGTCAAAGTTTGAGGTTTGCAAAGACTTCTAGGTAGCATTTCCTGGTGAGAGCCACGCAAGTCACCCCACCCTGGAGTCCCTTAAGTGTCCAGTTTTAAAAAAATGAATAGGTTTGGAAGGTTTCCCTAGGTATCAGCGGAGCTAGGGCCCAAAATCCACAGCTACCGATATTGAAAAAAAAGGATTAGTTTTCGGTAGAAAAAAGTGATGTGTCTACGTTGCGTTTTGGGCTGTTTCCTGCCGCAGGCACTACACCCACCCACACAAGTGAGATAGCATTTTTATCAGAAGACTTAGGTAAATGCTGGATGGTAGGACGTGTGGCTCACCACAGATTCCAGAAGTTTTCCTCACAGAAATGTGAGACAAATGTGTGTTTTTAGACAAAGTTTGAGGTTTGCAAGGGCTTCAGGGTAGGAAAACCTTAGGACAGCCTTACAAGTCACCCCATCCTGGGTTTCCCTAGGTAGCTAGTTTTTCAAAATGTACAGGTTTGCTACATTTTCCTGGGTGGTGGCTAAGCTAGGGCTCAAAATCCACAGCTACCAAAATTGCAAAAAAGGATCATTTTTCAGTGGAAAAATGTGATGTGTCCATGTAGCATTTTGGCCCGTTTCCTCTCGGGGAAGTAGGCCTACCCACACAAGCGAATTACCATTTTTACTGGCAGACTTGGGGGAATGCTAGGTGAAAGGAAGTTTGTGACCCCACCACTCAGGATCCTGAACTATCCATCACAGAAATGTGAGGAAAGTGTGTTTTTTTGTCAAAGTTTGAGGTTTGCAAAGGATTCTGGATTAAAAAAAACTGGTGAGAGCCACACAAGTCACCCCACCCCAGATTCCCCTAGGTGTCTAGTTTTCAAAAAGTATAGGTTTGCTAGGTTTTCCTAGGTGCCGCCTGAGCTAAGACTCAAAACCCACAGCTATCTACATTGGGAAAAAAGGTACTTTTTCAGTGGAAACAATATGATGCGTTCAAGTTGCATTTTGGCCCGTTTCCTACCGCAGGCACTAGGCCAAGCCACACAAGTGAGGTACCATTTTTATCGAATGACATATGGGACCATAAAATAGTAGAACAATTACCAATTTATTTCACTGCATTTGTGCCTTACAAAGGTAAGCCAGTGTATAAGAAAGAAGACATTTTGAAAAATACTCTCTGAATCACATGCTAGTATGGGTACCCAAAAATTCAGAGATGTACAAATAACCACTGCTCCTAAATGCCATATCTTGTGCCCATTTCAGACATACAAAGGGCTCTTTTATACCTATATTTCACATTACATATGTCACCATATGAATTGGTCTATACTTGGTACACAATGAAAAACCATTGTACGGTGCAGCTCTTTGGTTGGCTCTGGGTACCGCGGGTTCTAGGAGATCCTACAAACCCTATATTTAGCTGCAACTATAAGGGCCTAGCAGATGTAATGGTATATTGCTTTTGTAAATTGGCCATCGTGACAAAAGGTTAGACACAATAACATTGTCGCAAATGGTCATTTTTTCCTACTCATTATCAATATTCCTTTATTTCAAAAGTTAGGGTAATAAGAACTTTATTGTTGGTTAATTAAAACCCTTACAATATAAAAACGCAAGCAACACATTCTTAAAAGAAACATTAATTAAAATTATTGAAGTTACAATTAACATTTTGCTTAAAACTCTGCTGAATTTCTCAGCAGTGATGATCGACTCGAGGGCCGGGTTCTGATCAACAGTTTATTGATGGTCGACAAACTGTTACTGTGTCCAATGATGGAATGTCACGCTGCTGTAGTGAGGCGTGATTAGCAGCGCCAATGACTTCCAGCAGATTTAACGCCTTGATAACAAATTTTGTTAACCCGATATTCAACTTCGTGTTGTCCGGGTTAAAGGCTGCTATTATGGCTTGACGGCATGATCGAATTCCAAGCCTTTTCCATTCTTCTCGCAGTAAAAATCGTCTAGAAGTAAGCATTGCTGGGCATAAGCAAACTATATGTTCCATTCCTTCGGTGTGGTAGCCGCACAACCTGCATTGGGTATGATTGTCTTGGCGGCGCCATTCTGGGAGATTCTTTAGAAAAGGCCATTCACCCAACCTCAGGGCCAGGAACTTTCGTTTCAAATAAAGTGCGAACGTGCTTGATAAATGAAGGGGTACAACTCCTGGTTTAAAATTGGTAATCACTGCCCAAGCGTGTTTCCTTTTTCACAGTATTGCCCTATCCGAGTGAAAGGACCACAACCTAACACTCTTCTTGATAACTGCTTTTAATGCTAGCTGGGGGGGGTTTGTTCCCCAGAATTCCTTAATACCAAGTAGTTGTAAACTATGGTTCAGGTGAAGCCGATATTTATGACTGGCATGACTTTTCTGGATTTCTTGCCAGAGTCTGGCCTCCAAGGAACCCTCCCGGGCGTGACGCAGTCTATTGCAAAACTTTATAAATGCTCCAGCCTCAACGCCGTGATGGTCAAATAGACCGAGTTCGAGACGGACTTGTGCCGGCGATGCGGATTTTGGCAGGTGGAATGCACGTTTAAAAATTTTGATTGTTAGTTTATTTAAAAGAGTATTTGTGGTTCCCTTCATGATCTCGTGGCCATACGTCAATGAGTTAATTATCTTTGCCTTCATCACTTTCAACATTGGGGTTAAACTGGGACCAAGTAATTTTTTGGACAGTTTTGTAGCAGCAGCCTCTAATGCCAGGGCTTTGGTCCTCAGTACTTCTTTTTGCTTGACAAATGAGCTTCTGGTGTCAAGGAATATTCCCAAGTATTTGTAGTGAGGTGTTGGATCGATTTTTACATTATTAAAATGCCACCCTTCACGCATCTTCTTTTGCTTCCCAAAGGTAATTGTTTTTGTTTTTGATAAGTTCAGCTCTAAGAGGTTGTTTTTAGTGTAAGGGAGCAGTTCATCAAGTAGCCTCTGTAAGCCCACCTTCGTGTGACTAAGCAGCACCAGATCGTCAGCGTATAGGAGGTTACTGATACGTACTCCGTCTAATTGGGGGGGATGGCAATTAACGCTGTCAAGAATTGGCGAAAGGTCCGATATGAACAGATTAAAAAGGAGTGGAGCCAGCACGCACCCTTGTTTTACTCAACTTCTGGTCTCGATCTTCCTAGAAACATGGGAACCTTCACCCAGCTTGATTCTTATCCATGTTTCGGAGTGGAGATGAACTATTGCAAGTAGCAAAGATTGGGGAACGCCCCAGCCCTTTAATTTTTGCCACAGTAGGTCCCGGGGCACACGGTCGAAGGCCGCTTTAAAATCCACAAAGCAACAGTGCAATTGGGTTTGTTGAACTGTTGCTTTCTCTATTAAAACGGATAATGTTAGTAGATTGGTTATTGTGCCAGAGTTGGCCACAAAACCCGTCTGATTGAAAGGGAGGCGCTTTGTTTTGTTTGCCCAGGTCTGCAGGTCTTCCAATAGGGTACTGGTGTAATATTTGGACTCTACATCTAGGAGTGAAATCATTTGATAGGTGCTGGGGTCATTTCTCTTCCCGCTTTTATAAATAGGGTGAATGATAGCACCTCTCCAGGACTCAGGAACTACGTTGTTTAACCAGCATTGAGAAAACAAGGGGGCCAGATGGTCTGACCAAAATTCAAGCTTCTGATTTGAACATTGCCTGGGGGAGACCGTTTGGCCCAGGTGCACCATCTGCCCTAGCTTTCTTTATTGAGCGTAGGATCTTATGTTTTAGTTCTTCAGGTGTCACTATTGTCGCAGGAGATGAATCGCTGTTGTTCCCACTGGCCACGTTTGCGGGCTCTTTGAATGTACTAATGGATGGGGAGCTGGGGCGAAGCCATGTTTGATTCATAGCCTCCGGTAATAATAACTTTGCATTATTTATGCTTGGGAGGTTGGGGCAGTTATCTTTGTTGTTGGCGATATCGAAATGGGATGATAAAAAGTGGGTCCATTCATCAGCACTAATACTTGCGCTGCCGTAGCCACTTCCACCTCGCTGACCCCTGTTTACCAGAGACCAGAATTGCTTTGAATTTGATTTCTTACTTTCATAGAAGAGCTTCAGCCAAAATTGATCTGAGGCCTCTTGTTTTTCCCTGCGTACGGCAGACTTAAGGGCTGCTTGGGCTTGTTTATAGTTAGAAAATTTGATTTTATTATCTGGGCTCTTCCTTGATTGCCGAAGGGCTCGATTTCTGCAAAGCTTTAGTTTTTTTATTGCTGGTGAAATATGTGGTCGAAATACGTACTGGCCAGTTCTCCTCTTGAGTGGAGCTGCTTCTAATAGTTGGTTGATAAAGGTAGCCCAGCTGCTAATAGCAGAGAAATCAGTATCTGGTTGTTGGATTAACAATGCTCTGCATTTTTCCATCAAGAAGGGAGCCGCGTCGTCTGACCATTTCATTCGTTTTAAATTCTCTGTGTGGCAGCCTGCATGGGTGTGGGCGAGCTCCTGATGACGCGGGGTTTTAACGAGAATTGTTATTATTTGAGGCCGATGGTCGCTTTCACCTTGTGGTGCAATGTAATAACTCTCAATCAAAGGGAGAATTTCAGTACTCCCTAGGGAAAAGTCCAGAAAAGAGAAAGTTCGGCCGTCAGATCGAGTCCAGGCTGGTGGGATATCCATATGGAAACGACCGTTCAGTACGGTATAACCTACGCTGCTTAGCTGGGTGACTGCATACTCCCCAATTTAGATGGTCTGTTTCCTACGGGGATTAACTGTGTGGCAAGGTGTGATGGAACCATTAGGGGAGCAGTCTCTGGATCCTCAAAAGGGTTGCAGAAAAGGTTGGTGTTAAAATCTCCTGTGATTATACTTGGTATGCTGCCGTACTCACTGAGCAGGTTGCACACGATGTTGGTCAGACAATCCAATTTGGATTTTTTCTCAGTGGTGCGCTGAGATATGTAAACATTAAGGAGAAGCAGCTGACTGTCGATCTGTCGACTTCCCAAAAGTATTCCGCTGAGCCAATCTTCCTCAAATTTTAGCTGCTTGATACGCAGGGATAATTTGGTTGACACATAAATTACCAGGCCGCCACTTGGCCTTCCAAACTTGAACTGTCTTGTTGCAAAGGACGCAAATTCAAGATAGCATTCGATGGGTATATTGTCTACTGCCCAGGTTTCCTGCAGTAGGATAATATCATGCTCCTTTAGAAAACCACTGGTGGCTGCTGATTGAATTTTTTGTCCTAGGCCATTGATGTTCCAGGAACATATTGATATGCCAGGGTTGAGGATGTTTCAATCATTCCGGCTTCTAACTAGGGCCCCTGGAAGCCATGACCAGTCAACCGTGTCGGGGTTTTGCTGGCTTGTCATGTGCTCCAGGGTTGCTGTAGGCGAGCGACTTCTTGCTGATTTTAATACTGAGAAAGGAATCAGGCTTGCACTGAGAGCCTGGGCCTGATTGTTTTCCAAAATTGATGGATAACAGGGGCGCTGAATGGTGATATTGTTATGCCCCAATTTTTAAATTGATCAACTTTTGACTGGACCAGTTCTCGAATTGCTGGGGTTGCCAGTGATAGTTTGGTTGTTTCGCCCGCTTTGGTTCCTAATGATGAAATAAATTCGATGGCGATTATATCATTAGACTGCAGGGCGCTCAAGTCCGGGATTGATTTGAAAAGTCTTAATATGTTTCCTCGATTTAAAATGTCATGGGGGCCTCTTGAGACGTACTCTGGGGTTAGCAGTAGTGTGGTGCCTGGGTTGGTGATTGGCTGCTTGGGAACTTTGTCGTCGATTAAAGACTTTATTTTCGTTGAATTTTCGGTGAGAACCTGCATGGTCGTGCGTGTGACTGCCGATGTAGTTCCATCGCTGCTATGGGACATAGCTGCGAACAGATTTCACCTTTGTTGGCAGCCGCATGGATCATAGGCTGAATAAAAATTTGGTTCGGGGTTGCGACTGCTTTTGTGGAGGGAAAAACCTGAGGCGATGCCGCTGAACTAGGGTTTTTCTTCGGGGCTGCCGATGGAGCTAGGTTCTTAAAATAATCCCTTAATGAAAGTTGTTTTGTCGCTAGATTTGAGGAAGCTGTTGAACCTCGGTTTGGGACCTCGTTTCTCCTATGTTCCTGCGCTGTAGCCATCCCCCCTGCAGCAGGATGCGACAGGTGAATTTTAGTGGGTTGTTCTTGCACTGAGGGCTGCCGAGGTTTAAATTTGTGTCCTAAGTCAAGATCAGAGACTATATGTGGGTTTGCAGGTGATTGGAATTGAGATTGCCTAGGGGGATCTGTCGATACTTCCAGACTATTGGGGGGGGCCTTTTCTTTTGCGGTTTTTTTTGTGTGGACTTTATTGGTGCTTTCCTCACCCGCCCCGATCTCATGCTTGAGGAACTCTTGCTGAGGGGAGGGGTACCGCCGGCTTCCAGAAAATTTGACCAAATTTAGCGTAAAAAAATAAAAAAACTCCATGCTTGGTAAACTCACTGGGCTTGAAAAAAACAAACTAAAACTGTTGATATTGCAAAGGATGTTTGCTAGATTGGTTATCCTGCCTGTAGCCGGATTTGATGGATTTGAGTAAAGAAAACTCGGGTGCTGAATCGGCTGGAGGCAGGAGGCACTTTTAATTTCCCTTATTATTCCCTAATTGTGCGCAGGCTCCGATATAAATGGGTGCTCTAAGGCTAGAGCGAGGCTAAAGCTCCGTCTATAAGTCAGCACAAAGTGAGCTTAGGTGTGGCAACGACGTAGCAAACAAGAGGGGATAAGTGGGCCGCTCCGCTCCGCTGCATGTGAGATGAAAAGTGGGAGAAGCTGGGGTAATTCAAATCAATAATTCGTATCGGTTTTGAGTCCGTTTAATATTTCATAATTGCAGCGGTGTTTATCGCTATGGGCTGCGAGCTGAGAGCAGCAGAGCTGTTAGATGGCTGAAGCGGGAGCAAGCGTGGGTGCAGGTATGGAATTTGGCAAGCGGGGCTCACAAGGCTATTGCAGACAGCAGGCCGGACCTGATCTAACAGGCCGCCTCTGCAAATAGCCAGGGGCGCTCACTTAGTGCGGCCACCTGCTAAAGGGCAGCCGCGCTTGCCCTTTCGATGGATCGTGGCGTTGTCCAGGTTGTGTGGTCAGTGGTGCGGTGCGTGACCGCTGCGGTTGTTGTTTTGCAGGAGGTGGTGCCCGGGCGGAGGGGGATGGGGGAGGCTGGGAGGCTGGGGGGGCTAAGGGCTGAGGGAGATGACTAGCCGCTCCCGTAGCGTTCAGTACCAAGCCCTAGCCCGAGCCCTGGTTCTGGTCCGAGCCTACTACCAGCCTTCTACCAGCCTTCTACCAGCAACCTCACCGTCTCTCCTCCTCCGCCGCTCCGTAGCTCCCCACTGCGATCACCCTTCTTCTCTGCCGCTGGTCAAACCTGGTCAAATCAACCGCAGCCGATCAGTTGGCGCTCCGAGGCTCCGCTCCGAGGCTCCGCTCACTCCGCTCACTCGCCCGTCACGTGATCCGTTTCAAAAGTTAGTTTTCTTAGGAAAACCTTGAGGGATCTACACATATGACCCCTTGCTGAATTTAGAATTTTGTCTACTTTTCAGAAATCTATAGCTTTCCTGGATCACTTGTAGGTTTTCACACTGGTTTTCACCACAAACTGGAAGTAAGGTCGAAAGCACTAAAAATAGGAAAAATGGGCTACCTCTTTAAAAAATTCTAAAATTGTGGTAAAATATTATGTTTTTTGATTCATTTCTGCATGTTCCTGAAAGATGGGAAGATGGTGACTTTAGCAGAACAATCTGGTTGTTGATGCCCTTTTTAGGAAAAAAAACACACTTTTATACGGAGAACTGTTTTCCTATTTTTTCCTCAAAACTCAAAAGCTAACTATATTTTACCTATTTTCTCAGTCCTCTACACCTCTACAGGGGAATCCATAAACCTTCGGTACTTTTAGGATTCCCAGGATGTTCGGAAAAAGGACGCAAATTTGCCGTGGATACATTATGTGGACAAAAAGTTATGGAGGCCTAAGGGCGAACTACCCCAAATATAAAAAAAGCACAGTATTGGATAAGGAGGAAAGCCCAGCAGTTATAAGGGGTTAAGTAAATCATGTTTTTTTCTTTTCGAACTACACCATTCTCAAATTAGGCTGTCTAGCATGGGCTCTGTATTGTAAACATTTTCCAAAGGCCTTCCACTTGCACACAGTATTGCATTCATTCACAATGGTTCACTGTAGTTTATGTAACTAATTTGTTCACCAGATGACATTAGGTCAGAGGGGACTGAATCAATATTCATGTAGTGGGTTAGTGCTTAGGTGCTAAGGTGCTAAGCCTGTATGACGATTGTAAAGCTTATATTCTGATTTATTAAGAATGTATTTCTTTACTCACACCACAGTGATTCTGCAGATTTTATGCATTTTGTATGTCAAAATTTCCTATAAAAACCCTCAAATTTGGGGGTTAGCCTAGGGATGACGTCCGAATTCTTACTGATGTAGCTGCACATTTGAGACATGGCATTGTTCAGATTTTGTCCGTTTTCTGTATAATTCTGAACTGATGGCCTTCATGGCAATTGATTTGCATGTAATCCAGAAACTTCTGCATTAAGTAGCCTGTATTGTACCTTTTACATTTTGTAATAAGTCTTCTCTTAAGTGACTGCATTCTTGATATGCTGGTTGCACCTTTTTTTGGGACACATTGCCTTCTGAAATTAAGGTTAACACTGTCGCGGATCCACCCAATCAGTGGGTGTGCTTTTCAAGTGGAAGATATTAGCGGTACAGCGCACCCACAAAACCTTTGGTAGCAGAGGATGGTTTTGAGATAAGGGGTGGCTTCAGAGACTCCTTTTGCTGTCCTTAGACTGGCATTCTGTCTGAAATCCCCTGTTCACCTTTGGATTATTTGCTGAGTTCCACAGACTTCATTGCTGTTCCTGAGCAAAAAGGACTGCAAGCATTAGTGGGGCGAAATGATAACCCTCTGGTAGCTTGGCACAAAAGCATTCAGGCTTAACTTAGAGGCAATGTTTAAAGTATTTGTGCAGCACACCAACAGTAATAAAGTGAGAACACAACACAATAAACATCCCAAACCAATTTAGAAAAATTGATTGTGTTTGAATAAATAATTTGATACTAAAACAACAAAAATCCATGCAGCAGAACTGAAGATATTGAATTTTAAATCTTTAGATAAAAGTAGCGCCAAAAAGCATTAAGTGCCGACTGAGGGTAGCTGGTTGCCCTGGAGCAGGGCAAAGTCACAAGTTTAGGCCAACTGCAAAGGAGTACAGGTGGGGCAGAGGACCAACATTGACATGCCAAGAGTTGTACCAATGTCCTTGGTGCATGGCATTGCTTTGCGAGGCTTCACATCATCCGACGTCTGCTCCGATGAAGCTTGCAGCTGTGCAGCGAGGCTTTGTGTCGCTTGGCGTTGGTTTTGATGAAACTTTCAGCTGTGTGGAAAGGCTTTATGAGGCTTTGCGTTTCTAGGGTTGGTTCCGATGAAGCTTTCAGCTGTGCACCGAGGCTTTGCGGGGCTTTGCATCACTCCTTGTAGGTTCTGATGAAGCTCTCTGCTGTGCGGCGCGGTTTTAAGCCACACGGCGTCGGTTCCGATGAAGCTTTCAACAAGGCTATGCTGAGCTTTGCATCGTTTCTCTTTGCTTCGTGCTGGATTTGGTGTAAGCCTCAGTTAGGCCAGAAGGTGTTCTGTCTGATGCCAGCCAAGAGTCCAGGACCTGGGGTGGCTCCTCTTAGGGGTCAGAGACTCACTCCATCTAAGGCCAGCAGGGCTCAGGCAGGTCCAGTTGCAGGTTCAGGCAGGTTCAGTGCAGCTAGTCAGCTGGGCAGTTGCAGGGAGGCCTCTGGAGCTTGTAGTATCCCTATAGCTCAGAACAGGCGGTCAGCCAACTAACCCTTGGAGTCGTTCAGGTAGCCTGGAATTAAGGAGAGGGTTCTCTCTCCTTCAAGCTGCAAGGCAGGCCTCAAACAGCAGGGCCATCCTCTGAAAAATGAGGCAGGCCTCAAACAGCAGGGCCATCCTCTGAAAAATGAGGCAGGCCTCAAGCAGCCGGGTAGTCCTCCGAGTGCATGGCAGTCCTTTTGAATTCTTCCACAGGTCCAGGAGTGTACTGAAGAGTTAGTCTGAAGGTCCAATATTCATACCTGGTGCCAACTTTGAAGTGGGAGAAGCTTCTAGAGCTCCCCCCACATCTGTCTCTAGAATTTCCTTCCTTTTCCTCACCAGGCTCCAATGGGTCTGGGGTGACAATAGGCTGATGTCAAGTTCTTTGTAAGTGTGCTGGAGGCAGCCACTTTGAAATGTAAGTGGGACAGGGAACTGCTCCGCCAATCCCATCCTGGCAGGTTGGACCATCCTGCCAACATCTAGTCCCCCCTTTGTCTCACTGTCTGGAAGGAATACATAAAGGCCAACTGACAACTACTCCTTGTCATGTGACCCAGGACACAGGCTGCTGGCACCAAATTGTTTGGACAAGAAAATGCCAACTTTCTAAAAGTGGCATTTTCAGAATTGTGACTTAAAATCAGACTTTACCATTAAAGAGGATTATAAATTACAATTCATTTGAGTGTAAACATGACATTTCTACCACCTCACAATCAAATGTTATCACTTATTAAATCTAACCCAATGTTATGCTTTAGGAAAGGTAGCCCTTACAGTGGTGCAAAATGAATTTAAGAGTTTTTCGCTACCAGGACATATAAAACTTATGAAGCACATGTCCAACTTTTTAAATACACTGCACCCTGCCCTAAAGGCCGTTTAGGGTCTTCCTTAGAGGTGACTTATATGTATTAAAATTGATGTACTTGTCATATTTGTAATTTGTGTTGAAAAAGATTTTGGTTCGTTATTTGTTGAAAAGTTAATCAGATTCATCGTAATCCAAGATTTTGAGATATAATTGGTGAAGTTGTTGAAATTGTCTGCAAGTTTGCTAACAAAATCACTTTGCAACAGTGTGATTGGCAAGGCGCCACATTCACACATATAATGAGTTTTCTGATAACCAGTTTTCCTTTAGGTTTTGCGTGTCTAATTTATGTTGGTGCTACTTGCTGTTCTGTGCATTGAATAAGTACACTAATCAAAAGTGGATTGCAGCTGGACTGGAGTCTGCTTTGTGTCATATGTGTTACACAAGTGCTGCAAAGCGTCCGGTCTTATTCCTATTGATTGCGAGATTCTTTGTATCTAACTTGCTGATTCTCTTCTGTTTAGGTTGAGCAGACAAGGCTTATTTGTTTATTTTGTGTGCATTCAGTGACAGAAAGAGCTGTGTAGTGTTTCTCTATTCACTGAAAAGTTGCACTGCAATTGGTTAGCCAGCTGAGGGGTTGCACTAGAATTGGTGAGACGTCGCCACAGGGTCACTCTATCATTGGTTGGTTGCTGCTAGAGTCGTGCTGTGATTGGTTGACCTTTGGCATAGCGAGCTGGGATTGATTATTGTTTGTTTATTTATTTTGTGATGTTTTTGGATTATTTTGAGTGGCAATAATGGGTGCTGTATTGCAAAAACCCCAAAGCTCTTAGCGTATCTGCTATGGAGGGACAGAAGGTTTCTCCAGAGGGCTCACATGCATACAAAATGTTGACAGACATTGGGCTTTATATGTGTGCATTGATACAAGACTGGCATGAGTATACTTCTAGTGACAAGGAGTTGCAATTTCCTTTAGAGTGTACTTTCAATATTAGAAAGCTTAATTTCCTGGGACAAATAATGAATAAGAGGAAGTCACTATCCAGCCCTACACAATTTGAAGCATTGAATAAATGAGATTGAAAAGGTACAGAGAAAGAAAAAAAGAAAATAAAGAAACAGTTTTAGAGTTCTTTTAGTGACAGAACGCCTTTCAGAAGGCCAAGGGGCATGCAGGGACTACTAGGCCCAACCGTGTTGGTTGATGCCTTTTACTCCTGAAGTCCTGGGGCCCAGCCTGCTATGGATCCCGCTCAACTGGGACAAGCACCCTTTCTGCACTTGACTCTTAGTGGTAGCTATTGTAGAGAAGTCAAGGCTCCCATAGGGGTAGATGTAGGTCAGTGAACACGACTCATAACTCACAATGCAAACAGTACGAACAATGGGGCTTATTTGCAAGAGGCCTGCGCCACCGGAGCCTCACTTTTTTTGATGCTCCGGTGGTACAGGCCTCTAGACGACGCAAAGCCACCCTGTGAGGCTTTGCATGGCCTCATAGATATGGATTAAGGCAAGGCAGCGCAAAGCACTGCATTGCCTTCCTCTGCATCGAGGAGGCATTTCATAGGCATTGCGGATGGTGTTCCCATGCAACATCCATGGATTATGATGCTGCCCCAGATTTACAAAATAACGTAAACCTGGTGAGGCACCAAAACCTTACATCTCCCCAGATCAGGTGTAACGAGGAGAAATGTTTTCATTTCTCCTCATTTTTTCCTCTGTCTGCAGCACACATAGAATGAGGAAAACGCCTCCATTGATTGACAAAAACAATCCTGCCAACAACACAGACACTCTTGCACCATGGTGCAAGGGTACCTGCATTGGTGCTAGATACCAAGTTGCGCTGGCTGAAAGGATAGCAATGCCCCTTATCTCATAAATACGGTGCATTCCGGACCTTTCAAAATGTCATATTCCTTTGCATGTCTAGAGTTTGCAATAAAATACCACTTTTTCCGATAAAAGCAAGTATTTGGCTGGACATTAATTTATTGGGGCATATTTAAAAAAAATTGGCATAGGGCAGCGCAGTAAAAAGTCTTGCGGTGCTGCCGTACGCCAATTTTTTGTAAATATGCCCCAATAAATCAATGTCCAGCCAAATACTTTTTTATATAGAAAAAGTAGTATTGTATTTCAAACTCTAGACATGCAAAGGAATACAACATTCAGAAGCAACAACACAATCCCCTTTGAGGTCGGGACTCTGATAGTTGTAAGGCAAATCCATGTTCCACCATCCTTCGTGTAATGTGTTCCGTGTTGTTCCCCATTCACTGGTGGTCGCATCAGAGAATGCAACCCATTGGATAATACTCAAGAGTTCCCTTTTGACTCTTCAGGATTTCAGTCAAAAGTGTATATGGTGCCGCAGCATCTTTAGTGGTAATCCCCCAGGGTCCCAAAGGTCGTTTTCAGTCTTACCCACTCCGGCAGTGTGGCAGTGTTCAGTGGCCCAGCGAGTGCCCTCTCCTCAGACACTCCCAAGTCCAGATCCTGTACGGTGAAGTCGGGCCACTCATGGTGGATGCCGCAGCACCCGACTGCGCAGGTTCATCCTGTTGAGCACCACTGCTGGTCTGGTTCCAGTGTTCGGAGCTGCTCCCGCTCAATGGACACAAAAGGTAACCTGCTCTTCCCCTAATTAAAGGGGGGAGGGAGTTCTCCTGCTCCTGACTGGAGCTCCAGTGATGGTAGGACATCCTCAGCGGCATCCTGCGATCCTCAGGGAAACAGTCAGGTACAGTTGGCAGGCGTGACCCGCTGGTCATGGCAATAATCCTCTCGTCCGAGCCACAACCCAAACAGTTCACCACAGAGATACCAGCAGCCCCCTCTGCCATACGAGGTTGCCGCGTTGCTCACTATTGGGCACAGGCTCTTCGGTGCAATCGTCCTATACACGGCAGACAGAAGTCTCATGCTCAGAGCCAATTAAGTTCACCAGTGGCCCCTTCTGGCATACGTGGTCACTGCACTGCGGTGCGGCAATGTGGGCCTGGTGCTTTCCGCACGGCGCACTTCACATGGCTGAGATCACAGCATCCCTCTGCTGGCATATGGGGGTTGTCGGACTGTTCTTTCACATGAGCAACAACCCGATCAGTGTGCAGCCTCTCCCTCCAACACTCTCTTCTTCCTTGCTCTAGACTATAGGGGAGGTGATCTTGGTTTCCCTAGGTGATGTCCCCTCATCCAACAGGGAGCCTAGATGGCTTTAGCCCCAGTCCTAGTCACAGGCAGAATTCTTGCAAACCTCCCCCTCATCACACAGCCTATTCGGCTGAGTTGCAGATGACAGCTTTTTGGGGACTCCACCTCCACAGTCCTTTTCCAGGCACCAAATGTAATTTAGGGTGTGGGTCTTTGAAGCTTTATGTTGTGGTTCTGCTTCTTTTCAAGTGGGCACGTCTCCTTTTCATCTTCCTTCATGAAAGAGGTCTGCCACAGCAGGCACGACTCCGAAGCTGATTGTCCACAACACAGTTCATGGGAGTGACCAGAGTTCACACCTGGATGTCAGCCACAGTGAATGGGCATCAAACGGTTAATTTCAGACCCCCAGTCCTACTATTAATGAATCTCTTATCAGCCCCTTCCTTGTGATCCATCACCGAATCAAAGAGCAGTCTTTTGAAATGTAAAAGGAGTCTCATCCTTTTCCCTCCAGTGTGTCCCCACCCAGTCCACAGGAATGCAGCAATCCACAAATCTGTCTGTGAGGATTCCTCTCCAGCTCATGTCTTCACCAGGCAGGCATGGGCTTCCCTAAATGAAATCGAGGATCCTCCATACTATGTTCCATTGCAGGCATATTTACTTAGTGTGCACTCCCAGCACACTTACTGTTCAGCACTAATATTTCTATGCATTGCACATTTAACTGTACCTATACATTCAGTATACACACACATCTGTGTGTATTATTCAGTACTGAAGCTTTACTACATTCAACCATGGTGTGATTCTTAAACAACACACGCACTGCCAGCACACACACTCACTATGTGTGCTGCACAACTCTTCACCTTTCATGTATTGTCCATCATGCACGCACACATACCCCAGAACATACAGTCTCTGCGCACGCACTGCACAGCACTACATCTCTTGTTTAATATATTCCTCTGAGGCATACACAAACTCAGAGGTACACGTGTACTAACCATACATGTACTGCACAGTACTGCACCATCCTTATACTGTACCCTTGCCAGGTACACAAACAACCAACCCAGAGTCACCACTCCTGTGCTATGCAGCACTCCACATCTACCTGATGTAGGCCAAGGATGAGTTAAGCACACAGCAGTGGAACTTTCAAAAAGGTGAGTGAGCATGTAGGCCTCACTTCAGTGACAGAGGGTAAAAAGGTCCCGTTCACTACTACTGATCACTACATGGTAGGCTGCCACCACCGTGCTTATGGTGCTTAACACTTGTTGAAGGCAGAAGCCTTCCACCACTATGAGGGTAGCGCTTTGCGTGCCCCTCCCAGTACAACAAGACCACAATTTGGGAGACAGGCCTACGTCATGGCGCACATGTATGTTCCGTGTTCGCCTATGACAAAAAATTCAGCAATAGGGTTCAAGAAAACAGTACAGCTGGGGCCTCAGAGCAAGGGAACACGTCTTTACAATGCGGAGGACTTTTCCGTTCCAACATTTAGTCAGTGGTTAGAATCTAAGTGGAGCATTCAGGAAAGATCTTGGAGGGAGTATATGGTGGATGGAGTGAGAGTTTTTACCACAATAGTTAACAAAACAATACACAAAAAGAAGGCTGATGAGGCTTGTGCACTGTGGCCACTGCTTTGTACTTTTCTCGTAATGCACAGTGTTTCTGAGTTTCTGACTGTGTAACTTATGGAAAAAAGAAAGAAAACTAAGAAAGGACTCCCTTAAGTCACAACAAAGCATAGATACAGAAAGAGGATTTCAAAGCACGAATTTAAGCACAAGCTGAACATGGATTTTAACAAACATATCATCATTACAAAGCATGTTTCCAGCAACCTTCACCGAGGGCCTTAACACAGTACCAACAATCACCTAACCAGGCACACAGCTAAAGAGTCAACTATCTAGTAAACTGAAACACAAAAATGGATATCCTTCAACCCTCACTCATCCCTTAATTGGGCATCACATGAATAAGATACAGATGTCTTTCAACCCGCACTCTTCCAATAAATAATGGATGTTTTTCAACCTTCACTCTTCCCAGGATAGGGCGTCTAGTGAATAGGACAATTGGTGTCTTTCAACTCTCACTCTAGCAATATGTAAATGGTGTCTTCCAACGCACCCACAAGTCTATTCTAAGGTGTGTGTGTATGAATGTATCTATTTCTTTTGGGTGCTGGATTCCTAGTACCTACCTCCGAGCAACCAGAGCACTTATAAATAATTTAAATTAAATACAGGTTTAAATACATTAAATACACGTTAGCATTTTTTGAACTCACGACACTTACATCCGTACAACTTAAGCATCAAAGAGCCCACAGATCACCAAGAACTCCAGGCTGTAACCAATTTTTCTGTTGATACTTTAGAAAATGTTACGTTTGTTGGAGACCCCAGCTGCGGCATAGAAGATTTAACTACTGTTGAAAGGGCTTGAGCTGGATCCATTGGAGCTGAGACACAGATACCATTCCAGGTAGGCTCCAAGTAGGAGCTCTTATTACATCTTCCTCAGTGGGGTCCCTCACCTTCTGCAAGCCAGGCTTTCGCCCAGAGATCCATGATTGACTTTTTTGGTCCTAAAGATTCTGGGCCTGTCTAAAACTGGTCTCTGTCTATCTGCTTGTTTTGTGTCTGTGTAGGGGCCTACCGAGGAGGTTAATAGGAAGCCTACAGTGTACATCGGCTGCAAACTATTGCGCGCACTGGATGGCTCCACTGCCCAAGAGGGGGAATTTCATGAGAATCACGAAGCCTGGAAGCCTTTTATTCCCTCTCAGATTTTTCGGAGAATGGCAGCTCGGGCAAATTAGACTCAGAGATGATTCAGAGGCGGTGGGGGAGAAGGAGGCCCTGTAAACCCCCAAGGCGCCAGTAGGTGGAACAGTCTGGCCTACAATGCCATCCATGAAAGCATTGAGGACCAAGGTGGATAAGGAGATTATAAGTAATCTTGGACTGGCAAGTACATCTGATGAAATTGCCTCAAATTGCGAGGAGGAACTGTTCTGGGATGCCTAGGGCGTGAAATTGACTTCTACTAATGCTGTCCAAGTTGCAGACCACACAAACAAATGAGAGGGGCCCCTTTACCAACAAAGGAGTAGGGCACCAAATAGACCGTAGTCGGAGACAAACCCCCTTTGGAATTATTTATTACAGTAGATCAAAACCACTCAGCCAATCCAAGTTATCACCAGAACATGACACCACCACCAACTTCAAAAGACCAAGTGTGTCTCAGATATAAAAATATTTTATTTAAAAATAAACAAGCAATATTCAGCAAAGAAAAATCATCAATATACAGTGTTAAAAATAGACCAACATATAGACACAGTTAAAAGTACACAGTTAATCGTAGGGAGAATATTTAAGAAAAATGCTTTCTATTCGTCTAAAGGCACATAAATTTGATCCAGATCATTTGTTCAACACATCCAATTATTATGCGATAAATTTAAACCAAAAACAAGTCACAAATGTCATCACAATCTATAATATGCCTTTATGTAGTATGCGTCGACGCGTTTCGGTGGATATTATTGTTCTTGGAAACCACCTTCCTCCGGACAAACATAAATACTCCCACATGGATATTTTGAATCTGTCACGGTATCAGAGTGCACATCCAATTAGACTGCAGAACATAATCCTTGCGAGCCCATATAGAAATAAATTGGTTACTTCATGGGATATCTCTCCATGAAATTCCGATTTGGTCTTCAAATTTATTTGTTCAAAGCCACTTCAAATGAGTGAAGATAAAATAGATAAAGACCACCTCCTGTCGCTTCACACAATAGGTTTAATTCATCTGATGCACTGATCCTTCGTAGTAGCTTTTTAAAAACAGAACTAAAAAAGAATTTAAAAAATGTTAAAAAAAAAAAAAAGGGGTGACCTTTCCGTGGGCTTATTAACAAACACCACTGAGCAGAATGGCGATATTTCATCAGTTCTCGCTCATCAAGTTAAATCTTCAATGGCCACGATACTGCCATATGTCGGGTCAAAGAACCTCCGTTATCGTAACAGCATAGTCTGGCCTACAATGCCATCCATGAAAGCATTGAGGACCAAGGTGGATAAGGAGATTATAAGTAATCTTGGACTGGCAAGTACATCTGATGAAATTGCCTCAAATTGCGAGGAGGAACTGTTCTGGGATGCCAAGGGCGTGAAATTGACTTCTACTAATGCTGTCCAAGTTGCAGACCAGTCAGGGGCCCATCAGCTAAGTCCAGTCAATACTGGCAACACTTCCTGGGTTGCACAGTCCCTAGATTCTTTGTCTGCCTCTAAAATTGACTCATTAGGGCAACCTAAGGCTAATCTCACCGTGGATGGCAAGGTCCCAGGACCGGACGGTACTTCTCCCTCTCTTTCATCAATTTCCAATCTTCTACAGTTACATAAAGAGGAGCATACGAAGGCTCTAAATCCTTTCTGTCTTATAACGCAAGTAGTGATGCAGAAAATGTTAAAAAAATATGGATCTATTGTATGGCCGCCTGAACAATTTGGAATCGCAATTTGCTGACCTCAATGAATCAGTCCAAGTTACAAAAAGCCATGCTGCTCAACATGATGGATAAATCAAGGATGTCTCTCAGAGGATGGGGGGTATTGAAAATCGTGTGAGGTGGAATAACCTGCAGGAATTGGGAATCCCAGAGGGCAATGAGGGTGATAATCCCCGTGGCTATATAGTTCATTTGTTTAAACAGGTGTATCTTCAGCTCAGTGGCTGGGATGTTGACTGCCAGATTCAGTGTGCACACAGGTTTTCTTTTCCCAAGCCACCCAAAGGTTGGGCAGCTCAGTGCCCTCATGCTATATTAATTTACGTGGGGAATTTCATTCTCAGGTAGCTTATATTTCAGCTGGCGCATCCCTGCAACCCAGAAAAGCCTGTGAGGTTGGGTTTTTCGTTAGGTCTGATTTCTGTCAAGGAACTGTTGAATGTAGATGGCGATGACGAGAGACAATTGCGTCTTTCATAAAACTCAGCGCAACTGTTTCACCATTTCATTATTAGAGCTAGCTAATTTAAAAATATGTCAGAAGGGCCAGACAACTTACTGCCAAGATCCTGAAAAGGCCAATGATTTGCTGAAACAATGGGGGCGGTCCGCTTCTTAATGATCATTGTTGAGTCTTCTTTTTTTCATGCTTGGGGTGGTGATGTTTGGTATTTGAGAGTTGTATCTATTGCTTGGTGTGTGGGGGCTATTCCCTTTTTTCTTTTTTTGTTTCTGCTTTGAGTGATGTCTGGCATATTTGATGTGGGAAAGAATGTGGTTCTATACTCTATTCTATTCCACATGGCACATAGTCTCGAATACACATGTTTTTGGCTAGCCATAACATTCTACCTGCTCTGTCTATTAAAAATAATTCAAGGATAGTGTCAGACCATAACTCTGTGCCATTGCATATTATGCCGAATAAGCTGATTGATGCAGCACTGCCTCAGCGGTGGACCTTTGATAGGAAGTAGCCAATGGATCTGACCTATATCACTTTTCTGGGTTTGTGTCTGTGGGAGTTTATTAATATAAACAAAACAAGGCCAGGCCTAGAATTGTATGGGACACTCTTATGGCTTTTGTTCAGAGCCAAACTCTAAGTTTCAGTATTCGTAAGGCTAGAGCAGATCGCTCTGTTGAGTCACGAATGCAGAACTTCTTCAGTTTGAACTGGAGTATGCCCTCACTCAAAGGTCCCAAAATGGCGCTGCTGGCGCGACCAGACTTTTCGATCAGTTGAATGTGTTGCGTATGCAACTAAAGAAAAGGATTTGGGACCGGGTGAGGTTGAAATATCAGTCACAACACCACGCATGCTATGAAAATAACGATGAGATGGGCCGTTTATTGGCATTTCAAATTAAGGACAAGTGTAGCAAGAATCTTCAACAAGGCATTAGGGATGCACCAGGCAAGATAATATCTGACCACTCAGAAATTCTAGCCACATTTAACCATTTTTATGGGGCATTATATACTGATAATTGCATGGCCTCTCAGGGAATGGTTGATCACTACCTGCAGGCCGGCTCCCTTAAACTTACAGTCGAACAGAAAATCTATTTGAACGCTCCAGTTACTCAGGAAGAGCTTGAAAGAGCCATTTCACAATTAGCGTCAGGAAAGGCTGCTGGCCATGACTCTATTTCCTTGGAATTTTGTAAGAAATTCCAGGAAAACATCACTCCATATTTTTAGAACATGTTAATTCTACTGCCTTCTCAAATTCTGTGCCTTGCTCCTGGGGGGGGAAACTTTTATTGCGGTGTTTGTAAAGAAAGATAAGGACCCGCTGAATAGCGGTCATATCAACCGATCTCCTTAATGAATTGTGATTTTAAAATGTATACACGGATTCCATTGAATCACCTGGCAGCTGTAATAACGTGCTTAGTTGATCCTATGCAACATAGTTTTATTCCCTCACAGGACAATACGTTTCATATTAATCTGGCAGTTTCTGAAGTGGCATGCATGCAGCAGCGTTCCACCAGGATGATCCTGTTGGATGCCAAAAAGGCATTCAACAGGGTCTCCTGGCGCTATCTGTGGACAATTATGACACGGATGGGTGCCTGGCCTGTATTTACAACATGCAGCAGGGCGCTTTATTCCTCTTTGACTGCCAGGATAGTCTGTATGCGTGGCATCTCAGATATTATTTGTGTTAATCGAGGTATGAGGCAGGCCTGCCCCCTATCCTCACTTTAATTTGCTCTTTATTTGGACCCATTCATACGAACCCTTAAGTCATCTCCCTTTATCCCTCCTCTGCAAGTGAATCATTGGGAAGCTAAAGTTATAACTTACGCTGATGACATAGCTATATATTTACATTGTCTCCTACGAAGGCTCTCCCGGGTACTGAAAATGCATCACTTGTTTAGGGCTTTTTTCGGGGTACAAATTAAACATGGGCAAGACAGAAATGTAATCAAATACTGGCTTGACAAGATTAGATCCCTGATTTGTTTAATCAGTCAAATATCTGGGTGTTCATATTTCTATGAACATGGGGCCCGATTCACAGAACTAACTTAAGACAAAATCCTAAACTTACTACCATTTTGGTATTCACAGAAGGCACTTACTCATTTTGGTATTCACAGAAGGCACTTACTTACTCATTTTGAGTAACTTACTCATTTTGAGTAACTTACTCATTTTGTGTAACTTACTCATTTTGGTATTCACAGAAGGCACTTACTCATTGATGAGTAAGTGCCTTCTGTGAATACCAAAATGAGTAACTACTCATTTTGAGTAACTTACTCATTTTGTGTAACTTACTCATTTTGGTATTCACAGAAGGCACTTACTCATTGATGAGTAAGTGCCTTCTGTGAATACAAAATGAGTAACTTACTCATTTTGAGTAACTTACTCATTTTGGTATTCACAGAAGGCACTTACTTATCAATGAGTAAGTGCCTTCTGTGAGTACCAAAATGAGTAAGTGCCTTCTGTGAATACCAAAATGGTAGTAAGTTTAGGATTTTGTCTTAAGCTAGTTCTGTGAATCGGGCCCATGGAAATTATTGTCTCAGAATTATGATGCCTAATATAATGAGACTCTTTCAATTTAAAAAAAAATGGGATTGGCTTCATTTGGGCATAATAGGCAGATGGAGAGTCATTAAAATGGTGATATTACCTTGCTACCTTTACTTGTTCCGGTCTATTCCACTATACTTGACTAGGGGCTTTATGAAAAGTGTTGAAAGTAGTTGGCAGAAATGTATTTGGGAATATGAAAAACCTTGGTGTGCTGTACAACATCTTCAGCTACCGGACAATGGTGGGTGGATGTCTTTGCCCCACCTGTGGTATTATTATACATCATCGTTTATATTCAGACTTTCTAAAGTGATTGGGCCCCAGGCCTGGGACCTAGCAGGATTATTCCCCGAATATCAGGCTTTTCCGCAGATACCCTACCTCCTAAAGCTCTGTTAGATACTTTTTATTTCAAGCATACACGCTTTAAAACCCTTTAGGTATACCACATGGTTTGGAAAGAAATTTGCTCTATTTGTAATATAACGAGGTTCCATCAATATACAGCCCTTGGGTTTAATCCAAACTTTCCACTATCTGCCTATTCACAAGGGGTGTGTTGGTTGTTGACGGGGCCTGCAATGCTTAACCTTGGGCCACTTTTTTAGGAATACTAATCTATTATCTTATCAGGAGTTGAGTGAAGATTTTGGGGTCCCTAAAACTGTATTTTTTCAATATCTACAATTAAGGGAATTCCTTTCACATCTTTCCCCTAATGATATTTGCCTGGCTGATAATGATTTTTTGCAAAATGTTATCACAGATCCGAGCTGTGGATTCACAGGTACCTTTTATCTTATGTTGGTTAATTACAATCATACAATTAGTAAACTGGATGCAATGTCACATAGGTGGTCTGCTAAATTGAATATTGAGGTCTCGCTTGTCAAAATTACCTATATAAAGGTACTTGCACAGAGCGCTTTGAATGTAACTCACCTTAAGACTAATTTTTGTAAAACTCTCTTTGATCTGTAGTATACGCTGTATAATTAGCATAAGTGGGGTCTTTGGACGACATCCGACTGTTTTCGGTGTAGTAAATCTTCCGCAGATACCATACATATATTTGCTTCTTGTAACATCATGGCACCATACTGGGATAAAGGCTTTGTCTTAGTCAATCAATTATTGAAGACATGTATTTGACCGAAACCTAAAATGTTCATGCTGGCCTATGGGCCTAATGTCCCTACAAGTGTCGCTGGGGTCTTCCTTTTTGCTGTAACTTCTAAGATTGCTTATAGCCGGAGCATGGTTTCAGAAAGAAGCTCCGAATCCTTTGGCCCGGTGGCAGGAATTTCTTTTTCTTTGCAGGCTAGAAATGGCAGTACCTTTTGAGAGGAAACACATATTTTATACATTTTTGTGTGATGTCAATCTGTATTTAATTGCTGTATTATAAATATTATGATGTGATAACTTTCCAATAAAAACAAACAAAACCCCCCCACAAATTAAGCATCAATGCCAGCCTCTTGACCCTTTATGATGGCCATCACCAGGGCACCACTGGTTGAAGATTAATAAATGGATTAATATTGCTGCAGAAACCGTAGAATACAGTTCATGGCCTGTCTTTGTGCTCGGTTGAACTCCTCATTATCTTTTTACATGAATATGTTTTGATGGTGTGCATGAATCCCTCAACCTTGCCTTTGGCTTCATGCTACTTCAAGGCAATTATCCAATTGACCAATGGGAGCACGAGGAAGTTTTCGAAATTGCATTAGCGGTTGCACTGCTAGTGCGCAAATGTTTACAGGGTGCAGTTGGAAGTTGCGAGCCGGAGAGTGATGTTTCTCAGTACCCCATTGATACCAGTTCTCTGTTTCACGTCCAGCTATGCAGTGCAAAGGCAAGGCTGGAAATGACCTACCGCATTACGTGCATGGCGTGGCGCACGAGCTGTCACGAGCACCGTTTATGGACTGCCTGCGTGGTGTCCCAGTTGGGGCCAGTTGTGCCTGGTTACACTCATGTCATTTTGTTGACATGAGAACGTTGTTCTTTGGTTAATAATTTACGGAGATGTGCGCGTCTACAGCTAGGAGCTGTGCTGAGAAGTGAGTTTTTCCCCCGAACACAGTAGATCAATAAATATAATTTTGCTGATTGTTGTTGTGCGCACGAAATCAGTTGTTCAGCAGTTCATACTTAGATGAGGTGTGAGTGTGTACCTGAGTGCAGCCAGCTGATTAGCAGTTATTATGCCGAGATCTGGGTGTGCACTAGTGCACAACTGTTTGCAGATGGATGGCTCTGACACAACCAGGAGAGCGGACGTGCGAGTGCTCTGCGGGGCTTTAATCCACCCAATCCGTAATTAAAATGCATTCCCAATGTAGGTTACAGAAAATAACCCCTCTGTCATTCTGTGTCTTGTGTGCCATGTTGTGGATGGTGCACAGGCTCATCGCATTCTGGAATATTCTGCAAATTATCCTGTAGACTTGATGGTTAAGCCTAATGCGGTTTTAGGCGAAGACGTGTTGGACAGGAAAGCCATGCCAATCATATCTGGCAAAATTGTGAGGTGGCAGAACAAGCTGTTTTGTTATAAAGATTAAAATGATCGACTAGAAAGGGCTGGAATAATGTGTCTGGATTTTCAGGTTCTGAATCGTATTCTTGAGGCTGTGTTTGTAGTTTATGGTGATGTCATATTGTTTTATTTATTTATTATTTTTCATTAGGGCGAGCAGTAGGTACATTTAAATAAATTATGATAATGTCAAGGTAGATCGATTTTACAAATCACCTTTAATTAATATTTCTCGATAATCAAGTACTATGTCTGTCTACCGTGTCATATCGGTTGCAAAATCGGTTGGAATAAATCTACCCCATATCCAGGGCTTTAAGTGGGCCGGGTCTCACCGGGTCTGAGCACCGGCAGTTTTTTAAAGGGGGCCTCGAAACGGGTCTCTATCGGGCTCTGTTTTGTGCCTCTGGCACAAGCGGTCCCTTTTTTTCCGGACTGTAGTAAAAGCAGGCACATCTATGTGCGCTGCTCACACTGCTCACTTCTCACTAGTGGAGAAATTACGGCATGACGTCATGCCAGGTGAGCGTTGTAAGAGAAAGGAAATCCTTTAAAGAGAGTCATTTTCTCTTTGGATTTCCCTTCTCTTTTTGAAACTCAGGAGCAGCAACATTGTCGTGGTGTCAACAGGGCTGTAAGCGGAAGCTTTTTCAATGTTATATACAAGCCATAGTTCCTGCTTATTTATCTTATGCAACTAACAACCATTGACAAAACTAATAGTCCTGCCTTGTTGTAGGTATGATGTTACTTATTGTATCATATCTGGATGCAATGACAAACAGCAAAATACAA